>CAJGYO010000001.1:909563-2276284 GCA_904845875.1 Miscanthus lutarioriparius
AAAACAAAGTTGCACCGGGCTAAGCCTCGTGAGGTCAATACCTAGGCAAAGTCGCGCAAACCACGTCATTCGAACGATCGATCATCGCAAGCACGGCAAGACGATGGTGCACAAAAGAAAAGAAATCAAGAAACATGCGTTGAGTAGATTTCTTTATAAAAGGCCCTAGGTATAACCTAAGGCCCTTGGCCCCCACCACGGAGGATGTAATCCACATTCACGTGCCATGATGGTGGCTGCTGGCGGTGGCAAAGTCACCGACCAGCTCGCCCGCCTCCGCCGGCCAAAGATGGTTTGGGAACCTGGGCTCCACCCAATGAAAGTCCTAGCTAGTGCGGAGCTGCATGACGGCGAGGGCGATGTCGGCTCCCTGCCAGATTCCTGCCACCACAACCCACTCATGGTCCTTCATCAGGAGAAACTCCCAGAGGCGGGCTTCCTCTGTCTCATGGCGAGAGGCCGCCACCGCTTCCTCCAATCTTTGGCAACAAGAGGATGAGAAGATCGAGGAAAATTTGAGATGTTAGATAGGATGATAAGATAGAGAGAACCCTCACCCATGATACAGGCCTGGGCATCGGTAGTCACCGCCTGTGCGGCGATAGTCTCTCTCACTGAGGCAGTGAGCTCCACCCCAACAGCATCGAGGCAGCGCTCTAGCCAACCCACCTCATGGGTGGCGTCGGAGTAGCGCTAGCGGGCCTCATCCGCCACGCAAACGAGCTCACAGAACTCCCACCGGTGATCCGAGGAAGATGACGATGAGGAGGACGAGCTTGATCCCGCCGTCGGCGGGGTCATAGCATGGGGGCGCTCGCGGCCCTCTGGATGCAGCATGGGAAATGGCCCTAGAAACATCACCGATCAACATAGGTCAATCGTAATTGTCGGTGCGGGACCCACAGGATACCCCGCAAGGAAGGGAGAAGATCTAGTCTAACTAGGTTTCTTCCCATGTAATCTTAGTAGTATTATTATTCTGTAATCCTACTAGAAACTCACATTGTAAACCGACTAGAACTCGCGGCCTCGACTATATAAAGAAGGGCAGGTTTCTAGAGAAAGGACTTTCACGATGACACAACACAACACTCCACAATCAATCCAACATAAAGGCTAACGCCGAATTAACGAGGCTATTACTCGATCAACGATCGAGGTCCGAATCCAGATAAATCGAATCGTCTCTCTTGCATTCACCGTCGAGTTCCGCATACGCTGAAACCCAAACATCATCGCCCGGGTACCCCGTGGCGTGCTATCGATGGTCAAACATCGATTTGGGGCGCCGCTGTAAGGGGCTTTGACGAATTTGCATCCGAGAGCTCAACGGACCTCGACAACATGATCTTCTCGACGGATCAACCTTCATCTTTGGTTCATGGATCTGTGAGGTAGGTGACAATGGCAAGCTCCAAAGCAATCTCCTCGAAGATTCAGATCACCATGAAGACCATTCTATTTCGGCGACTACGACAGATCAACTCGCTGGAAGATTTGCGCAGCTCGCGATGTCCGACCCAACTTAGATTTCATGACTTTGTGCATCCGACTCAAACGCAAGTTCCAAGATTCGAAATGGAGTCTTACCCGAGTTCTTCCAAGAAACCGAAGTTCTTTTTACGATGGAGCTTAAGAACGCGGCCTTGGTCTATCAAGACTACAACTCAGGGTGCACTCAAAGTCTTTTCAAGAAGTTGGGTCCTTTTCCGTTCAGACTCCACAACATGGCAACATCTTATCAGACATGGCCCGAAGGATCCCTCGATCCGGTGCTTAGAATGCCACTGAAAGGAGCTCAGGAAGGTCTGATACTAACTATAACATCTCAAGACTGCATCGCCCATCTGGCGAGTTCATTCACGAGGATAGTAGTACCCAACTAGTCAAGACGACGACAATAGCAATTGTACCCTACCAAGAAGGAGACTCAATGCGTGACCTTGAAGCCTCTACTAAAGTTATCAAATCACTTCATGAGTGTGGGAACCGACGCCGATAGCGTAAACAATTCACGACAAGAAGTATTCATGGTTCGCCGTCCTCGATCACCATTAGTCCCCTAGAAGCACCCGACGTTAGGTCATCGGATGAATCTGAATCCAACATATCACCCTTTACCCAGGGCACGATGGTGATATCGAGAATCGAAATAAGCCGGAGAAAGAAAAACAAGTTGAAACAAGGACGCCAACACCGTGCTAGGCAAGCATAAGGAAGCTTGGATAAGATATGAGTCCGATCTAGCCGAGTACAATAGAAGAAAATCGAACGAGAAGTCGAAGAAAGACGCGCATGAATACACCCTACGATAGGATCCGAGAAGCACTAGAAGAACTCATAGCGACCTCACATCCCAGTGAAAAACAAGAACAGCTCTGGGACTTTCTTCGGTCAACAGTCCTAAGGACGCACGACGGAAGGACCCACTCAAAACTACCTGCCAGGTCAACATCTCATGAGCAGGAAGATCAAAATCAAAGGAAGTCCACTTTCGAGAGACTTGGACCAAGTGGAAGTCACAACAGAGAAAGTAGAAGAGACCATAGTCAAATCGACCGAGTCGAACAACCAAGAATGGTCGAAGCAAAGCACCTATTCGAGACAACCACACGTAACTACTCTCACCAAGACAATAGTTGGCAAGAAAGGTCTTGAATCGTAGAATAGAAGCCGTAACGCATACGACAGATTCCCTGTTTTGCAAACAGACTTGCTTCAATACGACTACCTCACAAGTTCAAGCCGTCCAACCACTCTAAGTATGATGGCAAGACCGAACCAAGGCAGTGGCTCAGGATTTACTCACAATCGATTGAACTGGCCGGAGGAGACGATGATCTCAAGACCTTGTTCTTTCCCATGGCCCTAGAAACCATGCCCTTCAATGGTTTGACAAATTGAATCCAGGATCAATCGAAATTGGGAGGACTTGCAAAAAGCTTTCTATGAAAATTTTGTGGGTATCATTACACACCCAATCACCCACGCAGAAAGTTAAAAAGGACTCAAGGAAAGGAGGTAAAAGTCTCGAAATTACTATCGACGATTTGGCTAACTACGAGCTCAAGTACATGACATCATTGAACGAGAAGTAATCAAGCTTTCTCTCACGGAATCATGGCTAGGTGGCAATTTCAAGACTTCGCAAAGAAAAACGAGAAACAATGAAGAATTCAGGATGAACAAGAGAAAAGATGATTACTGCGAGAGGAGAAGACACGAGAAAGGTTCCTGATAGAAACAACTTGAGACAACTCGGACAAGCAAAATCATTGAAACAATGAGACATCAGGAAAGAAAACGTGGACCAAACAACACCGTAGCGGTGACTGACAAATCAAGGAAGTTTTCCAAACCCAGAAGGTATGACGATATTGAAAACATGTGTTGCATCTTGCACCCTAAAGGAAATCACACCATCGGAGATTGCTACACCTTCAATGATCGATACACAAGAAAAGATAGTAAGGGGAGCACTAAAGAAGACAATCAGAAAAAAGAAGAAGACAACCACGAAGACAAGGGATTCTAAAATCCAGGGGACGAGAGTGATGATCTTCACCGGGGTTCCAAATTCCAAAAGCAAACATCAAGAAAAGCTAGCACTACGAACCATCATAGCAGCAGAACCGGCTACTCCAAGATATCTCAATTGGTCATAGTATCCAATCCAATTTTCAAGAGAAGACCAATGGACTAGCGAGGGAAACGAGGCCATTACCCACCGGGTTCTAGATCCAAATATTTCCGTATGATTGTCACAAAAGTACTAATCGACGAGAGAGCCGGACTCAACATCATTTTTTCAGAAACTCTAAGGAAGATGGGACTACAACTCGGCGGGATGATTACACCAACGAGCACCCCTTTTTATGGCATAGTACCCGGCAAGGCAGTGATGCCACTTGGACAAATCACTCTACCAGTTACTTTTGGGACTCCTCGAACTACCGTCTGAGTTCATCAAGTTTGAAGTTGCGAGACTTCGATTCATCATATCACGCAATCCTCGCCGCAAAGACACTAGCAAAATTCATGGCGATACCGCATTATCCATACCGTTGCTTAAGATGCGAGCCTAATGGTGTCCTTTCTCTTCGGAGTGATTTGAAGCGGCGCTTTTGATCAATAACGTTCAGCAATCCAAATTGCTGACAAAAGCACAAGCCCCATGGATGGTAAAAGAAATATCCACTATCGCAGCAGAAATGAGCCCGTAAGAGCTAGAGATATCATTAAAAAACCCAAGATCCTCGCACCACCAAAAGAAGCGGCGTCAAGCAAATCGACACAGGCATCGGTGATCCCTCCAAAAACGGCAACCATCGGCGCCGCCTCTCGGCAAAAAATAGGAATCGCGCTCACCAACTTTCTTGGGACAACAAAGATATCTTCGCTGAAAGCCAACCGACATGCCAAGTGTCCCAAGAGAGTTGGTCGAGCACGCAATTGATATCAATGAAGGCTCTAAGTTCGTGAAGCAACGTACTATGACGATTCTCACCCGACAAGAAGACAAACAATTAAAAAAGAAATCATAAAACTAATGGCGCCGGATTCATCGGAGACATCCTCCATCCAGATTGGCTAGCAAACCCAGTTCTAGTATAGAAAAAGAATATGGACGAGTGGGCGATGTGTGTCGCACTACGGATCTCCACAAACACCGCCTCAAAGATCCGTTCGGGCTACCACGCATTGATCAGATAGTTGATTCAACAGTAGGATCTGCCCTATTATCCTTTCTTGATTGCTATTCAGGATATCACCAGATCGCATTAAAGGAACAAGACCAGAGCAAGACATCTTTCAACACTCCGTTCGATGCTCACTGCTACAAAACCATGTCATTTGGACTCAAGAATGTGGTGCCACTTACCAAAGAGCTATCCAAAGCGTGCCTTGGTGATCGAGATCGGCAAAAGCGTAGAGGCATATGTGGATGACGTAGTAGTAAAGACAAAGAACCCGGATACACTAATTGAAGACTTAAAGCAAACCTTCGAAAACCTAAAAAGATGGAGGTGGAAATTGAACCCAAACAAGTGTGTATTCGGAGTTCCTTCGGGACAACTACTTGGATTCTTGGTCAGCCATCGTGGAATCGAAGCCAGCGCCAAGCAAATTCGAGCCATAACAGAGATGGGCCCTCCTCGAAGTGTCAAAGATGTGCAGAAACTAATAGGCTGCATGGCGGCCCTCAATCGTTTCATATCAAGACTCGGTGAAAAAGGGTTACCTTTCTTTAAACTGCTAAAGAAGACAGACAAGTTCGAGTGGACATAAGAAGCCAACGAAGCTTTCAAGAAGCTCAAGGCATACCTCACCTCCTCGCCTGTTCTCACACCTCTAAAGAAATACGAAGACATGATGCTGTACATTGCGGCAACTTCTACTGTGATCAGCACAACGATTGTCGTAGAAAGAGAAGAAGAAGGGCGTGTATATAAAGTACAATGCCCCATATACTACATCAGCAAAGTACTGTCAGAATCAAAAATCTAGTACCCGCATGTGCAAAAACTACTCTACGCCCTACTGATCACTTCACGCAAGCTTCGCCACTATTTTGAAAGCCACAAGATTACCGTGGTGATAGATTTCCCACTCGGATACATCCTATACAACAGAGACGCAACAGGGCGCATATCTAAGTGGGCAGTTGAACTTGGTGCTCTCAATATTGATTTCACCCCACGGAAGGCAATTAAATCTCAAGCCCTGGCCGATTTTGTTGTCGAGTGGACAGAAATTCAACAACCTATGTCAAATACCATCCTTGATCATTGGAAGATGTACTTTGATGGATCACTCAAGCTAGGCGGAGCCGGGGCAAGCGATTCTCCTCATTTCTCGAGATGAAAAACAACTCAAGTATGTCCTTGGATATTATGGCAAGCTACAAACAATGAAGCAGAATCTGAAGCCTCATCCACGGGCTACGAGTGGCAATTACCCTCGTAATCAAGCGTTTGCCATCAGATACTGGCGATTGGCGGTGAGTCATCAATCAAGTCAACAAAGATTGGGACTGCACCAAAGAAAACATGGGCCTTCTTTGGCTTTGAAATATAAAGCTCAAAAAACATTTTCAAGGATTAGAAATTCTACATGCCCTGCGTGATTCTAATATTATGCGGTAGACGTCCTCGCCAAGCTCCGGATCGGACGTATGAAGGTCCCACCCAGTGTATTCATAGAGGAGTTATCGGCTCCCTCTATCAAACAACCCGGTGAGATAACCCCTAAAATCTCGATTAAAGGCACCCAGATTTTGGTAATCACCACCTCATGGACCCAAGTTTTTATTAATTATATCAAAGAGAATAAGTTGCCAAATGAGATAAAGAGGACGCTACGAGTTGTTCATAGAAGCAAGAACTACGTCTTAGTAGGGGACAAGCTCTATAGAAGAGCCGCGTCATCAGGAGTACTCCTAAAATGTGTCTCATTTGAAGAGGGCAAAGAGATCCTAGACAAAATACACTCAAAGTTGCTATGGAAATCATGCCGCCTCAAGAACCTTTGGTCGGCAAGGCATTCCGCACTGGTTCTCTTCGCCAACCACTTTGAAAGACGTAGAAGAACTTGTCAAAAATACAAAGATTGTCAAATGTTCGCAAGACAAGCTCATGTGCCAGTACGCAATCTCATATGCATCCCACCCGCTTGGCCCTTCTCCTGCTGGGGGCTGGATCAAGTAGGACCTCTCAAGAAAGCAAAAGGCGGTTTCGAGTACTTCTTCATAGCAATTGACAAGTTCACCAAGTGGATTGAATACAAACCACTCATAAAATACAAGTAGTAATCAAAGCAAATCGAGTTCATCCAAGATATTATGCACCGCTTGGCATGCCCAATCGAATCATCATAGATCCGGGTTCTCCTTCATAGCCATAGAATTCCAAAGTTGGGCACATGATCATGCGGCTTCAAAGATAGATTACGCATCATCGCACATCCAAAGGCCAAGCAGACGGTAGAAAGGGCTAATAGACTCATACTAGCCGGATTAAAATCAAGATTGTATGAAGAACTAGTGGACTATGGATAAAATGGATTTAAGAATTACCCAAGGTCGTATAGGGCTACGAACTCAAATAAAGCAGCCACCGGATACTCACCTTTCTTCCTAGTTTATGGATCGGAAGTCGCACTACTACTGCCGACTTGATCTCGGACGTCACCAAGGATAGAACAATATGATGAAGGAGAAGCGTAACACACCCAAAGATTAGAACTTCGACGGTATAGAACAAGTCGGCAGAAAGCGTTGTTAGCTAATCTCTACCACCTTGTGAGAGAACAGAGGAGGGCGGCGCCGACTTAGCTTGCCCTCGTGTGTGAACATAGCAAGGGAAGGCGGCGCCAACTTTGCCCCCTATTTGATACAAAGATGGCATTTGAGAGAGTGCAGCGCCAGACGGCTCACCCACACAAGATGTAGGAACAGGCGGTGGCTTGTGCAGAGTCACTGTCAGTTATCTAGTTATTGTACAAGCATGGGCGCTGCACATGGACTAGATAGTTAGAGTTGTATAAATAGACATGTATGGCAACTCAAGAAAGAGAGCTCAGATTTGCCATCACACAGACAGGGCTTCGCCAACGCCTTTGTTGTTTTGTATTGTGCGTGCTTGCTCTGTTCTCCTTCCTCTTCTAGCTCGATCCAGATTGTGTGGGTACGGACAACGCGCGCAGATGCGGGTCTGCACTTGACGGCTAGTGGGTGCTCGGCAACACTAGCGCGTGCTCGGCGAGACCGACAAGTGCTCCACTCGTGCCCGAGCCGGTGGTCGGCAAGATCGGCCGGAGTGGTTCATCGTCGTGAGCCGGTGATCTGTGAGACCAACGGAGTGGTCCGGAGATCATCTCGGTGGTCGGGAGGCTAACTATGGGCCAACAAGTGGTATCGAGCCGTACAAGCGCGCCGTCGTCATTCTAACCGATGTATGGATGACAAAGTGTTCAGAGTTGGGCGACGGCAGTGGCACTGTCGTGGTGCTTGACCACTACGGGAGGTAGTTGTTCGTGACGGTGCGGGAGGTCGGCGGCACCACTTGGCCGATCGCCGACTCGCACTAACTATGGAGAGTGGTCGGTGACCATGAAGGTCAAGCTTCGAGCCCGTCGGCTGCGGAATCTTTATTGACAAGGGCACCGACGTGGAAGAAGACGACATGTTAGCGATGGAGGCTATATCATTGGCTGCATGCCGGCGGAGCATAGGGAACCGCGTTGGGGACGAAGAGCTCGGCTAAGGAGGCGTGGGAGGCCATTGCGGTGATGCGCGTCTGTTCTGACCGCACAAAGAAGGCAACGGCCCAGCTTCTGAAGTAGGAGTACGCAAACCTCAAGTTCAAGGATGGTGAAATGGTGGAGGACTTCTCCCTCTGCCTGCAGATGCTCATAAGCAAGTTGAAGAGCCACGGCGTCACCATCAATGAAGAGGAGGCGGTCTCCAAGTTCCTCCACTCCGTGCCAGCAAAGTACATCCAGATCGCTCTATCCATAGAGCGATCTTTGGACTTATCCACCCTCACCATCGAGGATGTGGCAGCCGCCGTCACTGAGGCGGTGGACGAAGCTACCGAGCGAGCAACAAGCAATGAAGGATAGCGGGAAACTCCTGCTGACGGAAGAGGAGTGGGCTGCTCGGCGAAACTCCGGGAAGGCAGCCTCCTCCAGTCACGGTGGCAACGGCAAACATCGCGGCAGGGCTTCTTCGGTGAAGAAGCAAATCGACTCCAATGCCTGTCGGTGTTGCGGGAAGATGGGCCATTGGGCATGGGAGTGCCCAAATCGCAAGAAGGAAAAGAAGGCTTAGGCTCACCTGGCGAAAGCCAATGATGAGGATGAGGCTACTATCCTTATGGCGACGTTCTGTGCACTGCACGACGTCGAGGCCATGGAGAGGGAAGAGGCGACGACGGTGGAAGGATCTAGCAAGGCCCTGAAGACCGTCAACCTCGACGAACCACGCGCCCAAGTCCATCTTGGGCATGTGGGCGTCGACCAGGAGCAGCGGTGGTATCTGGACTTTGGTGCCAGTAACCACATGACGGGCTCCAAGGACTCCTTCTCCAAGCTCGACGGCGATGTTACCAGTACGGTGAAGTTTGGTGACGGCTCAAGGGTGGCTATCCAAGGGCGCGGCACCATCATCTTCAGATGCCAGAATGGGGAGCACATGTGGCGCTAACAGATGTATACTACATCCCGCGGTGCGTTCAAGCATCATCAAGATTGGTCGGTGGATGAGCGTGGTAGCGAGGTTCGATCAAGGACGGCGTTCGAGGATCAGAGACCGGAGCGGCGACTTTCGCCAAGGTGAAGAGGTCCTCGAATCGGTTGTACCGCCGACCTAAAGGTAGAGCAGCTGGTTTGCTGGCGGCAAGGCACTCAGAGAACCGTGGATGTGGCATGCCCGGTTCGGACATCTCGCCTTCGACGTGCTTGGTCGGTGGGGAAGATGGTCCAAGGGCTACCCTACATCAAACACGGAGGCGAAGCCGTGTGGATACCGCTCGCCGAAGCGAGGAGGCTACCTTTCCTAAAGGCGGCCAAGTATCGCGAAGGAAGCTCTCGAGCTAGTTCACGGCGACCTCGTGGGCGATCACCGCTACATGCGGTGGTCGGTGGTACTTCCTCCTACTGTGGACGATTGCGGCCGCTACATGTGGTCGCAACTCGACGACGAGCAAGGACGGCGGCGGTGGCGATCAAGAAGTTCAAGACGCGAGCGAGGCCGAGAGCGGCAAGAAGCTCCTCATCACCGAGGATTGATCGGGTGGCGAATTCACCGGTGGAGTTTGCTACGATCGCACGGATCAAGGGTGGGGCAACATCACACCGCGCCATACTCGCCACAGTGAGAATGGCGTGGTGGAGCGACGGAACTGGCGGTGGTCGGCATGGCCCGATCCATGATGAAGGCCAAAGGATGCCGGCAAAGTTCTAGGGAGAGGCGGTGACCACGGCGGTGTTCATCCTCAACCGCGCTCCAACCAAAGCCCTAACGGGCAAGACGCCGTTCGAAGCTTGAAATGCAGGGAGCAAGCGAGAACGTGTCATTCCTCCGGACATTTGGTTGCATCGCCACGTCGGAAGACGGTCGAACCTCACCAAGCCGGAGGATGAGAGCACCCATGGTGTTCTGGGCTACATGGAGGGTACCAAGGCATACCGGCTCTATGACCCACGCGGAGACAAGGTGACTGTCTCAGCGACGTTGTGTTCAACGAGGAGGCAGACTTGGGACCGGCATGGTCCCGAGCACGGGAAGCGGGAGGCTTCACCAACACCTTCATCGTCGAGCACTTGGTCATCCACAGTGGTGGAGACGTCAGGAACAGGTGCACACGACTCGGGAGGAGCGCCGAGCACTCCGGCGGTAGAGTCGAGCACCTCTGGGGCAGTGCCGAGCACTTCAGGAGGGATGCCGAGCACTCCGAGAGGAGTGTCGAGCACTTCTGGAGGAATTCCGAGCACGCCAGGAGTGGAGCCAGGCGGTTCTACAGTGGCGGCGACCACTTTAGGACGGGTAACGAGCACTCCCGTGGCGAAGCCAAGACGTCTTACTATGGTTCCGACCACTCCAAGACTGAGGCTGGGCACTCCTACAGTGTGGCCAAACATCTGCAGGGAGTGACGAAAGCGCCCGAAGCAAAGGAAAGCACTTGGTGCTATGTAGGGCACTCCGGCGGAAGAAGGAACTCCATCACCCCTGAGCGAGTTCGCCTCACCTCCAAGTGACATCACTGAGTTCGTGGACGCCTACCACGAAGGTGAGGAGTTGAGGTTCCGCAGGCTGGACGACATCGTCGGCGGCACAGGTCCCTCAGGTATGGCGGGTAGGCTGCTCAACGACGCAGAGCTGCTACTCATTAGTGCAGAGGAACCACCCACGTTCGCGCTAGCCGAGCGCGATGGAAACTGGCGACGGGCAATGCTGGAGGAGATGAAGGCGATCAAGGAAAACGAGACTTGGCGGCTCTGTTGATCCACCCCGTGATGCCGTCCGATCAGCTGAAGTGGGTGTACAAAGTCAAAAAGGACGAGAGCTCGCGCCATTGTCAAGTACAAGGCGCGCCTCGTCGCTCGAGAGCTTTTAATCGGTAGCGAGGGCATCGACTTCGAGGAGGTCTTTGCACCAAAGAGCGCAGCGCATGGAGTCGGTCCGCTTGCTACTTGCTTTGGCGGGCAAAGAAGGATCCGGCGCGTCCATCACATGGACATTAAATCGGCCTTCCTCAACGGCGAGTCGGGCGGAAACGGTCTTCGTCGAGCAACCTCCGTGGTTATTTGTCAAGGAGAGGAGCATAGGGTGCTCCGATCGCACAAAGCGCTCACGGGTGAGGCAAGCCCCTCGAGCATGGAACGCCAAGCTTGACACCACGCCGGGCGAGCTTGGGTTTCAGAGGTGCGCAACCGAGCACACGCCTACACGCCGACGACGACGGGGAAGGAAGAACTCGTGGTCGGCGTATGTGGATGACTTAATCGTCGCCGGTACAAGACGGAGAATATCAACAACTTCAAGCGAGAGATGGCAGCTCGTTTCGAATGAGCGATCTCGGCGCTCTCTCCTACTACCTCGGCATCGAGGTGAGACAGAGGAAGGAGGAACTCACGCCGGGCAAAGCGCGTATGCCTCCAAGCTATTGGAAAGGAGCAGCATGGTGGAGTGCAAGCCATGCGTGACTTCGATGGAGGAGCGGCTAAAGCTGACGAAGGATAGCACCGCGGCGAAAGTAGATGCAACACTCTACCGGAGCATCGTCGATGGTCTGCGCTACCTAGTCCACACAAGGCCGGACATTGCGTTCGCCGTGGGCTACGCCGGTCGCTTCATGGAGGATCCGAGAGAGGATCATCGGCTGCGATAAAGCGGCTACTACGCTACGTCAAGGGGACGGTGAATCATGGAATCATCTTCCCAAAGATCGGGGAAGTAGAGGCTGCAGCTCATGGTGTTGATGATGCGAGACATGGCGGGGACATCGACGACAGACGACGGAGCACCTCTGGCGTACTCGTCTTCCTCGGGTCAGCCCCAATTTCATGGTCGTCATTTGAAAGCAGAAGGTGGTAGCGCTATCTCACGTGCGAGGCAGAGTATGTAGCGGCGCCACAATGGCGCGCGTTGTGTGTGGCTCGTCACGGCTTTGGGTGAGCTAACCGCGGCGTGGAAGCTCACCCACCAAAGCGATGGTGGACAACCAGCCCGCCGCCATCGCCCTCGCGAAGAATCCGGTTCTGCACGACCCGAGTAAACACATCGACGTGAAGTTCCACTTCCTCGTGGACTGTGTTGATGGAGGGCCGATCGTCATCGAGTTTGTCGAAACTGGTTGGCAACTCACGGACGTCCTCACCAAGCCGCTCGGAAGACTTCGACTCACGGAGTGAAGGAGATGATCGGCATGGAGGGGTTACAACAAGGTTAGCAGATGAGGATTAGGGAAGATTGTTAGCTAATCTCGCCACCTTGTGAGAACACAGAGAGGAAGGCGGTGCCGACTTATTTTCATTGTGTGTGAACACAAAGAAGGGAAGGCGGGCGCCGACTTTTGCCCCTATTTGTGATATGATGAGTCAGCCAGAGGTGTGCGGCGCGCCGCGGCTCACCCCTCTGACACTATAGGAACAGGCGTGTGGGCGCAGAGTCAGTACTGTCGGGTTATCAGTTATCTAGTTATGTGCCAACATGGGCGCCGCACATGGACTAGATAGTTAGAGTTGTATAAATAGACATGTATGGCAACTCAAGAAAGAGAGCTCAGATTTGCCATCACACAGATGGGGGCTTCGCCAACGTATTGTTTTTGCCTTGTATTGTGCGTGCTTGCTCTGTTCTCCTTCCTCTTCTAGCTCGATCCAGTAGTGTGTGGGTACGGACAACACCGGTACGTGGTCTGCAGACGGCTAGTGGGTGCTCGGCAACACTAGCGTGCTTCGGCGAGACCGACAAGTGCTCCACTCGCCCGAGCCGGTGGGTCGGCAAGATCGGGTTGGAGTGGTTCATCGTCGTGAGCCGGTGATCCTGTGAGACCAACGGAGTGGTCTGGAGATCATCTCGGTGGTCGGGAGGCTAACTGTGGGCCAACAAACGCTACCCTTCAATCAGCAAGATACCTCCAAGGATTAAGACACCACTACAACAAGAATACCCAGCCTTGATCACTACAAGTCGGAGACCTAGTACTAAGAAGAATAAAAAAGCGACGGATGCCATAAACAACTCGGTCCATGGAAGGTCCTTTTATCGTCACAAAAGTCAACGGATCAGGCACGTACAAGTTGATAACTTAAGATGCAAAAGAAGTCAACAATACTTGGCACATCAGCCAGCTAAGAAGATTCTATGCATGAAAACAACTCAAGGAAGAATATATATACAAGCCACAAGAGATCAATGTTCATGATCAATAAAGATGATGTTCCTTGACAACATATGTATTATTATGGCTTATCAACGTTCATGCGGTCAATAAAGATGGTTTTCAACAACATATGTCTTATTATGGCTTTCCCCGAGTTGTTTCCAATTAGCATACCGGCCGAGAGCAAAGAGCGAGAAAATATGCTTGAGCTCATTACCGAGGGTAGCTAACAAGCTAACACCCAACCAAAAAGCAAAATAATTTGAAAATACGCTTGAGCATACCCCGCCGAGAGCAAAAAGCCGAAAAGATGCTTGAGCTCACGATGAGGGGTAGCTAACAAGCTAACACCCAAAACAAAAAGTAAAATGGGTGAAAATCGCTTTGAGCATACCGCCGAGAGCAAAAGAGCTAAAAGATGCTTGAGCCCGTCGATGAGGGTAGCTAACAAGCTAACACTCGAACCAAAAAGCAAAATGAGTAAAATCGCCTGAGCATACTTGGTGAGAGCAAAAGAGTGAAAAGATGCTTGAGCTCCCGATGAGGGTAGCTAACAAGCTAACACCAAACAAAAAGCAAAATGGTGAAAAATATGCCCGAGCATATACCGCCAAGAGCAAAAGAGCTGAAAACATGCTTGAGCCCGCCGATGAGGGTAGCTAACAAGCTAACACCCAAACAAAAAGGCAAAATGGCTGAAAATATGCCTAAGCATACCGGCCGAGAGCAAAAGAGCTGAAAAGATGCTTGAGCCCGCCGATGAGGGTAGCTAATAAGCTAACACCCGAACCAAAAAGCAAAACGACTGAAACTAAGTCTGAGCATAAATCAGGGCAATTTCAAGATAAGACCCTCCAGCTACTTGTTCCAAATAGCAAGAGGCTTGGGGGCTACACTCAGATGGATGTACTTTTTCTTCAAAAAGCACAAACCACTCGAAGATCCTAAGAAGCGCTACACGGTTTCCCTCAGGAAAACACTCAGACGATGCTTGTACCTACTCGACAGGACCAGAAGGAACAAGACGAGGCTTCCAGAACTCAACCATAAAGTGCTCGGGGGCTTATCGATCCTAGGATGTTTTTGCAACCAGGGAAAGGACCAGATGCTGACCACATCTCGAGTTAAGCTAAAAAGAAGGAGATCACCGGTCCTAAGTCTTTTCAGTACTAACAAGAACACAAAGTTTGTCAAGACAACGATCTATACCGAGTTGTTTACAAGTCACAGACGAAAGCCAGATAAGCACTCGACAAATCAAGAAAGTCTGTCAAGACAACGATCTACACATACCGAGTTGTTTACACGGCACAAACGAAAGCCAGAAAAGCACTCAACAGATCAAGAAAGTTTGTCAAGACAATGATCTACCTAAACCGGGTTGTTTACGAGACGAAGAAATACAGGCAAAGAAGACATCAACAAAAAATAAAGAATCTTCATTCAATCTTCATTCAAAAAGAAGTATAGTGTTCTATTATAGAAGCTGGAGTACAAAGGTCAATTACATCAAGCATTGCCATCAGGAGAAGAAATATCAATGTTAAGATTATCAACAATCCTCCTGGCTAAATCTTTGACCTCAGGCTCCACCTTCTCAACAGCATCTAGATATTCTTGACTCTTGGCTTCATCAGCAACCTTGGACAAAGGAAACTCCGGAGAAAGAACCTGGACCTGGGCAAGAACATTTCTGGTACATAGTTGGGTGCACCTCTTCACGAACTCGTGGAAACCGGTCGGCACTTGGGGAATAAACTGAGCCCAAGATTGACCATCATCCATTGAAGTTCAAAGAAGACCGACTCAATCGAAAGGATTTCCATAAAGCATTCCAATTCTCAAGAGCCATCGCCAACTTACTATCAAGTCTTCAATAGTCTTTTGGACCTCGCACAAGATCCCCTCGCTACCCACGCCTAATCAACTTAGCAAGCGAGTTCTTCAAAGATGAGTAATTATCTCCTCACTGTTGTGACTATTTGCGACAGTTATCTTCATTTCCTCAATACCCTCCGAGAGCTTCGCTTTCAACTCGAGAGAGCTAGAACAAGCACCAAAAACGAAGTCGGCAGAAAGGAAATCAGAATACAAAAGGAAACAAGAAGAACCGCATAATACCATTGCACTTATTCTTCATGGCCTCCACCGCAGCATCCCTCCGCTTCTCTGCCTCTACCACCTAGGCACGAAGAGCCTTTTCCTCCTTTTGGTGCGTTTGGCGCTCAGTCTCCATCTCGGCCCGACAGAGATCAAGCTCTGCTTTTAGGGCACTCACCTCAGAGGACAACTTTTTCTCGATTTCAGATAAGAAAAAGAAGCCGGTATGATCCCGAGAAAAAGACTACACAAAAAGAGAGAGAGAAAGAAGGCATAAGAACAAAGCAAAGACGAACACCCAAAGAAAGAACTTCAAAAAAACTTACCTAGAGCTTTTCCCCAAAAGAAGTCGAAAGAGTCCCCAAGGTGGCAGTCAGCTCTGACAAACGATGAGTGGCATCAAACTGCTGCAACACGTCATCATCCAAGCGTCGAGCACCGGTACCAAGAGGAGCAGAGAGAGAAGCCACCCGATGCGAAGAAGGCAAGGCCAGGGCCATACCCTGGGAAGCCCCGGCTACCTCCTCAAAGGAACCCACCACCGTGGCCATGGTCACTTCCAGAGCCACCGAGTCAGCAGCAGCGTGATCATCAGGGAACCCTATCTCCCTCACAGCCACCTCGCCGACCGTACATGCCAAGTCCCCAGACTCAGCACACAGAGGCACATCAGAGGACTGACAAGAGGTCGGTGGAGGGTTAAGGGAAGGCGAGGGCCTACAAGATGATAAGGAAACTCAACGATAAGAATATGAGTCAGGAAAAAGGAAAACAGAAGCAAAGAAACATAACAAGGAATCACTCACTCAGCTATCTTCTTCTTCATGAAACCAAAAGAAGACCTTACAGTAGGAACTATGGCAGCAAAAACATCACCGCTGCTCTGCGTCAGGAGCGGCGGGGCCGGTACCAGAGCCCCAGAAGAACTCAAGCTCGATGGTCGTTTACTACAAGAGGACAAGTCCAAAGTTAGAACAAGAAGAGGTGTTCAACAACAGAAAAACAGGGAAACAACTCACCGACGTGGGACAAGGGACGCATCATCATCCTCATCTTCCTCACTCTCAAGCAAGGCAGCCATAGCGCCATCTAAAAAAGGAGAAAAGTACTCGGTTCAAGGCACAAACAAACCACAAAAGACAAAACATATTAATATGCTCACCTAGGAGCACGCTACCTACAATCGGAGTACCTAGATTTAGTACTGATTGGCGAGACTTCTTGGCGGCGGACAAACAAGAAGAAGAACCTTCAGCCGCTTCTTTCCCAACACTACGAGGACCTCGAGGAACTGGACGAGGAACATACTCCACATATACATCAGAAACCATGGAAGAAACACCAGGAAACATTGTGGTGGTTTGAAACTTACTGGTTAAAGAAGCCCTAGCAAGACTATCCCCAATCCCCATAATGGTAGGGCAGTCACCAAGGGGGATCGGATCAACAAAGTTACACCCCAATTCCTATAAAAGAGTATAACAACCAGACAAGAAAGATTAAGCAAAAGAGGAGACAGCAAAAGAAATACAAAAAGTACCCGCATAAGAAAAAACAACTCAAGCAGGAGGCGGGTTGTTAGCACTATACTCAAGGACAGCAAGCGGGACGACGCTTACTCCTTTCAGCATCTTCTAAAGACGCTCGAGAACCTCCTCATCAGTCAACTCAAGGGCAAGGACCATACGAGAAGGGTCCTCTGCCCCAGAGTACTCCAACCCAAAATTCTCCCGCTCCTTCAGAGGCTGAACACGGCGGTGAAGAAAACTAGAGACGATATCGAAGCCGGTCAAGCCCTGCTGCTTCAGAGTACATATCCTCTCAAGAAATGGCTTGATCGCTTGGCTCTCATCCATCGTCAAGGGGTTCTTTTCCCATCAGTCATTAACCAAGGGACCAGATCCAGAATGAACGGAAAGAGGAGGAATCAAATTAGCGGCATAAAACCAGTCGGCACGCCAATCCCTCACAGAATCAACCAGGTCATAGTCAAAGAATTTGCTCTTAAGACCCTGGTGAAACTGAATCCCGCAGCCACCAAGAACATTGGTGTCATCACAAGGGGTTGTGGCTTCGAATTTAAAGAAGTAACAAAAGAGAGAAAGAGAAGGAGGAATTCCAAGGAAAGTTTCATAAAGATTAACGAAAACAGAAAGATGAAGGACAGCATTGGGAGCAAGATGGTTCAGGCTAATCCCAAAATAGCTGAGAAATCGGTGAAGAAAAGCAGAAGCAGGAAGGCAGAGTCCAGCACGGATAAAGGAAACGAAAAGAATAATCTCACCAGGACCTAGAGTAGGGACCCGATGCTCGCCTAGAGCTCTCCAATCAGCAATATCCTTGCTCTGGATCAGACCATCACTAACAAGCTCGTGCAACTGATCCTCAGTTGTAGTCGGAGCCAGCTAGATCTTCTGAGCAGCCCTCATGGCCATGAATTCTTGATTTTCAATCACGGAAAGCGAGGCCTCCTCGTCCACAAAAGCTACCTGGGACTTGCTCGCTGATTTCTTCCTACCCATATACTAGCGAAAGCAACAATAGCACTAAGGAAAGGTGATGCTCAGGCGACGACGCTCAGATGACGGTGACAATGGCGGCGGTGGAGTTTTGAAGACTAGGGTTTCAAGGCAAAAGCAGGGCAGTAAAGAAAAGAAGAAGAAAGGCCCTTAAATAGATTTTACAGCAGTAAAACGCGGCCCACCTGTGGCGGGGAGGCATCTTGCCCTCTGGCCACTGCGGAGGCAGTTGGGGACCAACTGGATTGACGCCCGACGATTTATGGGACATCTCACACAAGGCACAGCCGAACTCCATGTCAATTGGGGAGGATATCGGGTTCTACTCGGATGACCTATAGATCCTGATGAGGCGCACTGCTCCGACCGTGTGGTTACAGTGGACATGCCTCTCCCCGCGTGGGGCGAAATCGAACCCACCTGTAACAAGGCAACACGACCTCCCAGGGTCGACAAGGGCACTAGGGAAAAATGGAGTCGAGTCCCCATGACCCCGAAAAAGGTCAGGGCCAAGCCCCATCCAACTCCGCCCTATGACCTGTGTCCACGACCTAAGGCCCCGCTCTGGAGACTCATAAACCGTCAAGGGTCCATGACCTCTCTGGAGAGATCAACGAAGCAAGAGGCTAGGGGTAACGCGCAATGCAGAACCCAAAGCGTGATCATGGCTCGGTCACATTGAAGACACAGAAGGTCCAAGACCTACGAGCCAACGCATGATCATGAAAAATCCTCACGATCGAGCTAAAGAGAGGTCGGGGAGATGACTCCTCGAAATTTTTTGAAAAGAACACCCTTCTTATTCGGTGACTTTGCGCCAACAGCACAACCATGACCCACCGACTCAGGGGCTCATCACGGTAATGAGGACAACCACGACAAACCTGAGGAGAAAGGATCTAATAGAATCCGAGTATCCTCAACACACCAGAAGTGGGCAAACCGCTTACGAGACAAGGCGTGAATGAAGGGGAATCCCTCTTCATTCGCCGCCTAACAATTGCGAATGCAGCCACACCGCACAAGGGGCACAAAGCGCTAAACACCTCCATGGGTGACGGTGAGCGCCTCTTGGGCCGCCGCCATGGGAGCTTGAAAAGAGGTAGACAAAATGTCTTGCGAATCTCATTGCACTACCATAGCCCATGGACCGAAGAAGACAGGGATGGCGAGGGGAGAAGATGTCAAGTTCCCAATGATTTCATGAGGAACTGACATCTTCGCCGCTTCTCACCTCCCTGCACGTAAGCTCCCTTCTAGCACCAACTGTTGGAAGCGGCAACGTTGGCCCTAGCCATCGTCGACGACCCCCAGCGAGGCACATAACGAGAACCACGCGGTTCCCCTTGAACGACGATACTCTTGCCTCCTCACCTCCTCGGTACCTAGCGCTTCATGAAATTCTAGGAGGAATCAGAGTCACAACCATGAGTAGCTCAAACGAAAGAAAAACACCTACCTATAGGCCGAAGGGCTGACCAAACAACCTAAACCCCCGTGCCATGTGGCACACCATGGGAGGTCAGAACCAACGACAGATGCCCATAAAAAGTCAAGGAAAACAAGACCTTCCTAAAGGTAAGACCGGTACAACATCGACAAGACCGCTGGTCCTGCCTGGGTCACAAACCCTGAAGCATGGAGCACTGACATGACAAACTTGGCGACCATGTACCGCATCATCAGGACGTCCTGACAAAGCTCAACGATCACCTACCGTATTAAACACACTAGCCCACAAGGTGTCGAGCAACGAAGCTCAAGTAGGTCATGGCCACGAGCCCGCGCTCTAACGCACGTGTGCACCAACGCTTTCACAATCACTTCATGATCGCCAAAACGCTTAGGGGCTACTGTCAAGTTTATAACCCTGGGGTGTCCCAAGGCACCGATTAGTTAGCAGGCCGCGTGGCCCATAATACAATAGCTAACGAAGGCTCGAACAACCGAGGCCAAGCGAAAGCCTAGTGGAGCGGGCCAACCACCAAGGCTAGGGTCATCCCCGACCCCTTCCACCTGCCTTAGTGACACGACACTCATAAGACGCACGACCTCTCCCCGTCACGATCCCCAGAAGGGATGGGGGGAGGTCGAGCGTGGCTAGGCGCGCCTGCTTTGACAAAAGCAAGCATGCCGCACTGACCCTACAAGGATCGAGGGGACAACAATCACCTCGCCCCGGTCAGACGCCACCCCTGTGCCATGCCGCACCGATGAGACAACACCGCACCACGGTGGCAACGGGTACAATACCCGCCGTCCAAATACAGACCGACTAGACGCTTGTACGATCCCACCTACTACTAGACAGGATCCATGACAAGGGACTCGGCGAAAAGGCCATCCAGACCGGCAGAGTGTCCCAACCCGATGATCAGGGTCGTGGCCCTCGGCCCTATAAAGTGATCAAGCGAACGACGACCTGAGGCAGCTACCTACTTTGGGTACACCGCCCCTGGTAACCAGGAGATGATGACGAAGGCTACGATGGACACCGCATTGCATAGGATGGCTGACGAACCGCCATCGAGGCTACATCCTGCCACATCGTGGCTAGAAGGGCATGACGATAGCCACGATCGAACATGCACCAGAAGATGGCGTAGCTTGCAAGCCAAGTTAGCTAGGCCCCCCCTCAGGCTCTCGACCCTTCGGTTGGAAGAACCTCCTCTTTGTATGCGCCCTGGCCCCGAACTCTATATAAGGGTAACCAGGGCACCCTCTCTAGAGATCTCCACGTCCTCTACCATTCCATTCATTCACCATCGTAGTAGGGTTCGTGGACCTTCTCTTCGGATAGCCCTTCGCCTAGCATAGGTCCTTCTATCTCTTCCACCATTTCTTGCACCCCCCATTATAAGAACTTCAGAGCATTCAAGCGATGAACACGCACTCGATCATCTCTGAGACTAAACGTAGGGCTCCAACCTGAACCAGTATAAATCCTCGTGTCTATTGGATGCTACCACCGTCTTCCTAGAGCAGCGCGATAATCGATTAAGTTTACTAGTCTAGTTTATAAAACATCGACACATACGCTTGCAACATGCTTATGTTGTCATTGCAACATATGTAACATCCCAGATCTACTTTTTGCACCATCTAGATGAAACACTTAAAACTTAAGTCTAAAATGTCTGAAACAAAAAGGTGTCGCTGCGCGACAACGGCCAACCTGGTGGGGAACTGCGGTAGCCAGTAAGTTTGGTCAGGAGGACGTCGAGAGCAACGCTCAGCGTACACCCAATCGTAGGCGCAGGCCTCATCCCCTTCCTATCGACGAGCGTGGTGGATGGGGCACAGGTGCATACACAGGCCTCCTCAAGCGCAGGTGCATGTCTCCCCTGCCCCCTTCCACGACGCGTGAGGGGGGATGGGCCACGCATGACGATGGTGGCACAGGAGCGGAAAATCTCGACGGACAGAGATAGGGAGAAGGGAACACAGGATAAACGAAGCCTTCGCGGTTACTTTGTTGACCCAAAATGTGACGACTGTGCCTCACACACACAAGTTTCGAAAGCGTGGCTTCAATCGGGTGCCGGGTGCCGTGATCCGGAACGTGCTAGTCAGTCGATTTGACTGAAAAAAACTAACAAGGGATAAAAGCAGTTAAATGCCAAACCGGAACATGTCGGGTGAGACCGAGATAGTTCCATATATACGCCCCGAAGTTACTTACAACTACATACGACTATAGGAAGTCATTCGCCAACAAGTTTATAAACCATTCTACTAATCGTAAGATGAACACACGTAAAGATTCGATTGCGAATCCATGTGCATGGGAAGATATGTTTGAACAAGTGAAATTAATTATGCGTTAATGCATATCCAAGCTCAATGATCCAAATTGAGTTGGGGTCCATGAAGAAGGAACGTGCAAATAAACACGATTAAGCTAATCTAAAACTGCATGATTCCGCCGACGACACCTAGTTTTCGTCAAAGCTTAAACGTAATTAACATGCATGAACCCACAACATGTGACAATCTAGATTAAAATAATTCAGCCATTATGAGCATGTTATCTATTTACAAAGGTAATATGAAAGTAATGATCATTGAAGCATGAATAAAACGATAGGAGAGGGCCGAACAATATCAATCTAGATTGAAGGAAGTGTGTTACAAATATATAAAATATTTAAAACATGCAACACAGGATAACTTAATGAATCTATTTAGATTTTGCCGTATCTAATAGAGCCGATAAACCGTCTTGCTTTCACTAAGCATATTGAGCAAACGCCTGCCGCATGGTATCTACTCATAAACAAAGCATAAGCAAAGACTTCTTGATTGTCAAGCAAAGATCCGCCGCACGATCATTGAAAACAAACAAGACTACTTGCATCACGTCTAAATCCACCGCATGATACTAAACATGATAACAAGGTTGTCGGAACTTACGGAGGTCGACGGATCGATGACTCCTCTCGAAGAACTCGACGACACGACAAAAGGACTCGAAAGTAGGCACGGGGCCGGTTGTATTGATTTGGTTGTGAACCCCTATTACAATGGTCGAGGGTCAATATTTATACCCTAGACAAAACACGAGTCCTAAAAGACTACGATTTACAAAGGAACTCTTAAACAAACTTGGAAACTACGATTCGTTGTCCTAAACTCTCAGAGTCCTTTACTATTACAACTTTCATCTTTTCGATCGGCTTTGCTTGCCATCTTCTGCTTTCCTGAATGGAGTCACCACCTTCTAAAGTAACCGACCGCACAAGCATTTAGCCGACCGCTCGTTTTGTTTTCCGAATGTCCTTCTTCCCACATGCGGGCCCACCTATCATCTTCCAAAGTCGACCAAAATCCAGTGTTAACACATGCCCCCTCAATTTCGGGATAAAAGTTGTTTTATTCTGAAATTGACCACAAGCTCCTTCTTCCTCCTAGGTCAGCACCGTTCAACACCGCAGCCGCTGTCCAAAAATTCAAGCTTTTAGCGCAACCTCGGACCCACTTCGAATCTTCAATGGCGACCCAGGATGAAATTTTAGAGGTAAACTTCACTTATATTCGGCAATTTCCACTTGATCTTCCTGTTCTTCTTTTGGCTTATTCCTCTTTGATTTCAATCACCCTTTAAAGGAATACAAGAATCAGATTTTGATCCCTTATGCTGCCAACCCCGATTCCTATTTCCTCGGCCCAATGGGAAATCCTGACCCTTTTGAAATTATCGAGAAGGAAACCCAAAGAATCCCTTTCAAATCTGGGATCACCTTGCCAAACCGATGGCCAAACACATTCAAGAATTGGCCATTTCCCCCAATCGCTGGATGGCGGAATTGGTACAGGAGAATGCTGGAGAAAAGCAGTAGCCACTGGAAAAGTCAAGACATCAGTCATTGTCTGGAATTATCCTTAGCAGAAACACCCAGAAATGATTCCCTTTTAAATAGCAGCTTCCCATTTTTGGTCTGACACCATTAATGCCTTCATCTTCGGTCATGGTATGATGACCATCACTCTAGCCGACGTGTTCATGATGACTGGCTTGAACGTGTCACTACCAAAGATATACCCTCATAAGTACAAGAGCAAAAGTAATCAAAAAGAGTCGACTCACCGGATGTGGATGGGTCAAATACATCCAGAACTACATGAATGCATCTAGCACCATTTTCGACAAAGAGTTGAAAGCCTTCATGAATATGTGGCTATCTGATTCATCTTCGTGGAAAATCCAATGAACCAACTCGAATCATATGGTGATGGTGAAGACTTAATCGCAGTGCACTTTCAGATCCCACTAGGCAAATATCTCTTAGGGTACATTTATCATATGATGCATCGATTACTCTTGAGATGCGCCAAGGTGGAGAAATCTCTTGTGTGAATGGTCCCCGGTGGCTAATTCAGATGTGGCTCCAGCTATACATGCATCGAGATAACCTCTGTGAGCCTCTTCAATCTAAGTTTTCCTTGATTAACTATGTCAAGGCAAGATGCAAAGAAAGGTTAAGGCTTGTCGGACTTATGGGGAAGCAAAGATCATCTATCAAGATTGACATAGACATTGGTCATTTCTTCAAGCTATTTTTCAAAGGATTCGGCAATGTGCTCTGGTTCCCTTATAGAGAAAATGAAAATTTGACTTTGCCCTGCAAGTTTAGCTATGAAATTGGTTGTTTAGGTCAAGAATCCACGGAGATCTTCAACTCCTTTATCAAACCTTGCATTCGCCAAACCGAATTTCATCATGGGAGATTAGTGCAGTCCACCCATTTAATTCTACTATCCAAATATGGTGGCGGACAATTAGGATGTGGCCAGCTGCCCCCAAGATTCCTTTTCTCAACAATCATAAAGTCAAGGGAAGTAATAACAGAAAGAATGGAAGCCAAGAAAATCTTTGAATTAGGATGGGAATTGCCAACATACGAACCATCTCCATTTGGGCTAATAGATGTTGCTCATCCCTTCTTTGTCTCTTGGTGGCAAGAATGACATGCTCATATCTTCAATATATCAGTTCATCCTTTATGCAAAAACTTGCAGCCCGATTTTGCTTCTGATAGTGAGGTAATTTCATTATGCTCATCATTTCCTGCTCTTGAATTCACTTCTTATTCTAACATCTGGTTATGCACAGGATCTTGAATCTACTCCCCCTGCCAAAGCAATCCAGTACTATTCGACTGGTCCTAAGCCTGCTCTGGGGTTTGATGCTCCAAAATTAAAGGAATTCATGAAAATTCCTGTAACTTTGGATTCAGTACCTTTAAAGGCACTCATGAGAACTCCTGCTACTTCAGCTGCTGCATCTTCAAGAGGAAAAAGCAAAAGGAAAACACCTGAAAGTTTTCTCTTACCCAAGAAACCAAGGACCAAGAAAGCCAAATTATCTCTTAAGGTATGAACCTGTTATTCTCTATCAGGTTAACAACCCCACTTAGCAGTAAACCTGACCACCTCTATATTCATTACTTCCATTGCAGCCACAAGTCAAAATTCCCAGATTAGGCAGCACCTCAAAGAAATTGTAAAACCAACTCCCTCAAGTTTCTACCGAAAATGAAGAAATCCATGATGTTGAAGTTTCAGAGACTCATGAAGCTGAAGGTTCAAAGGCTCGTAAATCTGATGAGACTATAAGTAACATCGTTCAACCAATTCCCTTTTTTTTAATAACATCTATCCCTTATGCTCATTATCATTTACTTTATTGAGAATAGATGAAATCTTAGATGAACTGGTGAGGGAAACTTCTCCGATCAAGCTCCAAACCCGTCCCTTACGAACATTCACCAAGTCCTCCAAAGCAAGCCATGGTATAACCCATCCTGATGATCAATCAGTTCAGCAGGTAATGCCTTGTCTTACACTATATTTTAGCAAATTCACCCAATCGGCTAACACCTCCTTTCTTCTCTTTTCTTTTAGAAGAACATCACTAAACCGACCACCGCCTACTCCTTCTCTATTGAGGACTACATCATTGAGAAAGGTGAAGAGATTACTTCTCAACAAACCTTATCATTTGGAAAATCAAAGCTCGGCTAAAAGAGGTGATCATTCTATTCGAACAAGGATACCATTATTTCGTTCGGGATGCGAGATCGAGATAAGAGACCTCCTTGAACTCATTGATCAAGATATCCTTACGCTCTCAAGGCCCCCTAGAATCTGCAGCCCATCTTGATGACCACTTTGCCATGGTGAGAAGGGCAACCAAAACATATCTTCAAGGGCTGCTTTGCAGAAGGATAGATCTTTGAAGAAGCTGGAGATTAAAGATCTTCACTCTCATATCCAGACTACAAGAAATTCCTTGACAACCTTGGAGCCTGAACTGAAAGCCATGGAGGATGAAAAAAGCAGATTAGAAGCTCAACTAGCCGAACTGAATGCCAAAATTGGGTCTCACGAGGCCCATCTGACTAATTTGCCGAAGAACATAGAAGCAGCTTCACTAAAGATAACTTCGGCCATCAAAGAAGATCAACAAATCAAAACTAAGTTATCTAGCATCCAGAGTTCTGAAGATGAAGATCAGAAAGTGCTAGATAATGTTAGCCGAATCAGGACCGAAGCCATAGAGGCAATCAATCAGCTTCTGAACAAGTAGACATTGGGCTTGTAATAAACTTAAGTGTGATATACTCTGTCCCTTGATCAATCAACTTCATGTTTACATATTTTTATTCGTTTGAAAAAGCAATCGGCCATTCTCATTTAAATTTATCGATTAGAATGTAGCCGATTGTCTCCATTCTTCCGATAGCCGAACGAATCCTAATTTAAATGTTGTGAGGGTATAGCCGAACAATGCTGGCTCCAACAAATCAGGGAGATAGTCGAACGACGCCCGACTTAATCCATGCCTGGCCCAGCCCAGTAGCGGCCTAGCTGAAAGGGAAAAACCCTACTCCATCGTTCGACATTCTCGCCCCACGACTCCGTGGAATTCACCACGATTCTTCGCTTCGGCTTATAAATAGACCCTTCCGTTAGCCTTCATCGCTATCTCCGTTTTAGCGTTCTCATATCCGTCTCCTCCACTTCCTTTGTTCGATTCATTCCAGAAGAAAACCCTAACCTCCACCAAAGCAAATGGCTAAACAGTGGTGACTGTGGTGTTAACCCACCGACTGGAGAGGCGGAAGGAAGCAGAGCATCGCGCTGCCGGCGCCGTGGGTACGAATCGGCTTTTTGCCCCCTTGCGATTTTCTTGTTCATCTCTTAGTTTCGATTTTTTCTTCCTCATTCATCAGGATAAGGGTCATCAGCTCCAGCCAATATCATCTCCTTCCTCCGATGACAGCAGCTCAACCGGGAACTCCATCATCCGGCTCCTCCGGATTCTCCAGCTCTTCAAGCTCCTATCATTCCAATCCTTGGGGCCCGGCGGAACCAGCAGATGCACACCATCCATATTCTCACGAGGAAGCGCTCAAATTTCGCCAGAGAGAGACGAGGCCCGGAGGAGCTAGGCGACGTCTCCAAGAAATTCAAAGATCGAGCAAGCCGAATGGGAGGACCCGGTAAAAGCAACTCTGCGACGCCATCACCGGTCTCGATATCTTCATTTGGTTTTATCATTCGGCTTCCCGCTGTCGACCCATTTTTTCTTTTTTTGCCCAAATTTTCTGCGGAGAACGATCTTTCAAGGGCGGCAAGTAACAAGGTTGCCGACAAGGTGAATGCCTGTAGGGAAGACATCCGAGGCACGCCTTGATGCTATGGACGGCCGTGTTGATCGGCCGTCATCCAAGGTGTGCACTTTGGTGTTTTCTCTCGGGTGGCGGCAATGACCTCCCGAACCAACGAAGACTACTCCTTCCGGCCAATCGGCCCATTGAGGAGGCGCCAGACGAGATCGACGACATCGATGAGCGCCGGAGGTCTCGATGATCATCATGCCGCCCTTGCCGAAGTCCACAAATCACAAATTCCGTCCTCAACAAGTTATTTGAGGAGTAGTTTGTATTAGGATGGACTTCTGTAAATAAACTTGTCTTTTGGAAGAATACTTATTTCTTTGATTCTTTTCGGTAAAATTCTGCTCATGATCGTCGAAAAATGCTAAAACACCCCGGTCTTGCATAAACATTCTTGTTAGTTAGAGGCGATGCAAACCGTGATCGGCTATTTTGTGCTAAAGGCGATATGAACAATATCGGCTATTCTCGGTTTTATTTTTTAGGCTAAAGGCGATTTTCTTTTATCGGCTTTTCTGATCTACGTTCATGAACCAACCTCAACACTGGGGTAATATTTCTTAAGAAATCTTCCATTGATAGCTCTGGTAAACTCCTCCCCAAATAAAGTCTTCAATATGTATGCATTGCCAGGTACACATTCTACTATTCGAAAGGACCTTCCCAATTTAGAGACCATTTGCCATAAAAATTTGATTATAGCCAGCATTACCATCCATAAAACTAATGACTTCATAACCTGCTGTTGCATCTACTAGTAATCCAAGCAATCGGCATTGGGTAAAACCATCCATGGGAGTGGCCTTATTAAGATTTTTCAAATCTATGCAAACCCTCATTTTTCCATTTTTCTTGTATCTGTGTACTATATTTGAAATCCACTCGCATACTTGCATGGCCGAATGAAGTTTGCTTCTATTAATCTTTCAACCTCCTTCTTCACATCGGCCAATACCTCTTCTTTGTATATCTTCCGTGGAGGTTGTTTGTAAGGACGAAATCCAGGTTTAATGGGTAATTGATGCTCAACAATGGAACGATCCAATTCAGGCATTTCCATGTAATCCCAAGCAAAACAATCTTTAAACTCTTTCAACAGATCTATCAACTTTGATTTATATTCTGGGTGTAACTTTGCACTAATATACATCGGCCTTGGCTTAGAACCATCACCAACATCAATTTCTTCCAACTTATCAGCCGACATAAAACCACGTCCCAACTTTCCTTTGTTGCCATCAACAGGATTTCCCATTAAAAATTACTATGAGAGCCGACTGCTTGGATCGGCTGTTGGCCCTCGCTGAAAACATTTACAGGACCTTCTTTCCACACTTTTCCAGAGAAACAATCGATGCCTTCATATTCCCAGTAGGTAGATTCTGCGGCAGCAACACTTACCGAATCATCATCATGTACAACTTCAACGTCATCTCCAATCCATTGAATGAGAATTTAATGCATGGTTGAAGGAATGCAGCAATTAGCATGGATCCAATCTCTGCCCAAGAGTAGACTATATGCCCCCTTGCCATCAATGACAAAAAAGGTAGTAATCAGAGTTTTCGACCCAATAGTCAGCTCGACATGGATAGCACCTCGGGTATCGGAAGGGTTGCCAGCAAAGTCCCTAAGCACCATGTCAGTTTTCAACAATTCTTCATTAGTCATCCCAAACTTTCTGAAGGTAGTATAAGGCATGATATTGATAGCAGCCCCTCCATCAACAAACATCTTAGTTAAAGGCTTGCCATTGACATATCCCTTTAAATAGAGTGGTCTCAAGTGACGATTCTTGATTGGTTTGTCAAAAAAATTTCTTTGTGTTAATACAAGCTGGACCATCAAATCCTGACATTCACTTTCATCAAAATCAGAGTACACCTCTTCTTGGACATCTTGGCTTTTGGGAGCTATAAACTCTGATGAGAGGAAGAAAGCCATGTAAGCATCAGCCGAAGGACCACATTCATCAGGCTTCTTCTTAGGACGCCATATTTGCTTTGTTTGGTAACTTCCTCGTTTCAACTCCCTATTCCTCAACCCGTTGAACTCTTTTTTTCGACTTTTCCTCAGCCCGGAGGACACCAACGTCCTTTTGCCATACGTATCTATAGGAATCACTTCTTCATCATGCACCCTATCATGAATCCAACCTTGACTCGCAAATCTTTTCCTTTGTCGATTCTCAAAATCATCTATTTTTAAGCGTCGATCATCTTCAGGAACCTTCGTTCCAAGTCTTTCATAGACGGGACGGCGGTTGACTCGAGATTGCCTATACTCGGAGTACTGAGCACTACACTCCGGACAATTATTTCTAGCAGGCAACCTCAAGCCTTCATTCCAACAATGATTAAAGAATGAACAACCCCAATGAGATCGCGCTCCTGCTACATCATGTATTCTTCTTGCTTCCTTTGATATACCTCTTCCTTATACCTCCCGGCATTCTTCCATAAACCATTGCTTCTTATAGTATCCTTCTCTTGCTCTCTCGCCACTTGTTTAGCAAAATACGTGATGTAACTCTGGGTTTGGAAGTTTGACCTTTCTTGGTTCGGCTATTCTGAAACCGAACTTGTTGCTGCAGCTCTCTACTGGTAACTTGTCGATCCGGGTCAACAGCACCACTTTTCTTTGCTCTATCAAGTCAACACCTTCATCTTGCCTTTACCTTTGAGATCATTGGCGAGACCATATTCACAGAGAAAGAAATCATATTTTGTGGAAAAGGCTGATCATCAATTCTCATCTTGCCATCAAACTTCAAATGTCCCTCTTGGATAGCTTTCGGATTCAGATTAATCAACACTCGCCAATCATTGATAGAGTGAGAATTAGTGTTATGGAAGTCACAATACCTTTTGTCTTTCACTCCTTCAGACGTAGCATGGGATGTCCTTCCGCGCTTTGATGCGTCCTTCCTTCATCAATAATGCAAAAAGCATGTATCCGCCTTTAGTAACATCAAAATCATAGGTTCCTTTTGTTGTTTCAACCAGCGTTGACTAATTTGAGTAGGCTCCTTTGCCCAATTCAACTCAAATTTGCAGCTATCTCATCTTCATCAATATACTACCGCTTCCTCCGTAAAACCTTGATACACCTCATTAGTGGCATTGTTCTTCCGAAAGCGATTATCTCTCCTGAATCCTTGGGCCCGATTACTCATAGTCGCTAAACGTCTGTGCAAGTTGGCCAAGATCATCAAACTCCATGCCGAACAACTTCTCCCCGATATTCGCAACATTCTCGCTATAGCTATTCGGGTAGTTGATCATCTGGTAAATTCAGAGAATAACACATATTCTTGGTTTTCCGAATGCGAAGATATTCCAATGGTGTCTCATTTGTTCTCATCCTCGGACTCATGAGATCGACCAACTTCTTCTCATTAGTACCCGTAGAAATATGAATGAAACTTACGCTCTAGCTCTACCCACGCAATACCAATGGAATGAGTTGGTAAAGACGTGAACCACGTGAAAGCTGGTCCTGTAAGAGACAAAGGAAAATATCGAATCCTCCAAGTTTCATCTCAAGCGGCTTCTCCAAGTCGCATTAAGTACCGACCGACGTGTTTCTATGGTACTAGTATCATCTTGACCGTAAAACTTGGTCAAATCTGTTGGAGGCTTCACCCTTGGAGGTAACGCCACTTTGTTGTACCACTCTGGATAAGGAGACTTGTATGAATAGGATTGATTTTTTGGCTTCAAGCCAAACTGATTCTGCATCATATCAGCCATCCTGTGCATCAAAACATCAATGCTCGAATCTCGATTTCCCTTGTACCGCACTCCGTAAGGCAACTCAAGCACTCCTATACCTCGGATTTGGCACAAGATTGATAGCATTGTAATCAATAAATTCTTGATACCCATCTCCATACATATTCTTCTGCAATCTATTTGATGCTGGAGAAACTCTATAAGCTGAAAGTGGCACTTCTCCTGTGGTACCAAATGTTACCTGGCCATAGGTGGGATGTGATTGCTTTTTAGTGTGAGTCAATCCACCTATATTTGAAGTCGATGCTCCTTCTTTTCAACAGCTTCTCTTGATGCTTTGGAACATTGAAAAGTGTCGGTCCACCGAGTGGGCCAACATTTTCTTCAAAGTATTTATCAACCATTGACCAAAAGTCTCGATCATGATTGCCCGAAAGGTATTCAGAAAAGCTGTGTGATGGTTTGTCATGGTTTCTCCCATAGCTTTATAAACCAGGGCTGCCATCTTCTGAGCATCCTCCTCTTCAGTGTAATCAGTTTGATGTGGAAGAAGAACCCTTGGCATTGACTGCTTTTGAAACACTTTGTTGCTCTTGTTTTTGGAAAAAGACATCAAACACTTCCGTTGGTATTGCTCACATGCTTGTAGCACTAAATCCCTGTAATTATCTGGCAATTCTGCCATGCTCACATCCAGAACATGATCATTGTTGATCTTAGACGCCATCTTGAACTAACAGATGGTCCCACTAGGCGTGCCAAAAAGTGTGTTGACACAAAATGTGACGCACTGTGCCTCACACACAGCAAGCCGGAAAGCGTGGCTTCAATCGGGTGCCCGGGTGCTTCGTGATCCGGAAACGTGCCAGTCAGTTTGACCTGAAAAAAACTAACAAGGGATAAAACAGTTAAATGCCAAACCGGAACATGTCGGGTGAGACCAGACAGTTCCATATATACGCCCTCGGTTATTTACAACGACATATGACTATATGAAGTCTGTTCGCCAACAAGTTTATAAACCATTCGCTAATCGTAAGATGAACACACGTAAAGATCCGATTGCCGAATGCATGTGCATGGAAGACATGTTTGAACAAGTGAAATTAATTATGCGTTAATGCATATCCAAGCTCAAATGATCCGGTAGAGTTGGGGTCCATGAAGAAGGAACGTGCAAATAAACACGATTAAGCTAATCTAAAACACCGCATCCGCCGCAGACGACACCTAGTTTCGTCAAAGCTTAAATGTAATTAACATGCATGAACCCACAACATGTGACAATCTAGATTAAAATAATTCAGCCATTATGAGCATGTTATCTATTTGCAAAGGTAATATGAAAGTAATGATCATTGAAGCACTAATAAAACCATAGGAGAGGGCGAACAATATCAATCTAGATTGGGCGGAAGTGTGTTACAAATATATAAAATATTTAAAACATGCAACACAGGATAACTTAATGAATCTATTTAGATTTTGCCGTATCTAATAGAGCCGATAACCTGTCTTGCTTTCACTAAGCATATTGAGCAAACGTCGCCGACGGTATCTACTCATAAACAAAGTATAAGCAAAGACTTCTTGATTGTCAAGGCAAAGACCCGCCGCACGATCATTGAAAACAAACAAGACTACTTGCATCACGTCTAAATCCACCGCATGATACTAAACATGATAACAAGGTTGTCGGAACTTACGGAGGTCGACGGATCGATGACTCCTCTCGAAGAACTCGACGACACGACAAAAAGACTCGAAAGTAGGCACGGGGCCGGTTGTATTGATTTGGTTGTGAACCCCTATTACAATGGCCGAGGGTCAATATTTATACCCTAGACAAAACACGAGTCCTAAAAGACTACGATTTACAAAGGAACTCTTAAACAAACTTGGAAACTACGATTTGTTGCCCTAAACTCTCAGAGTCCTTTACTATTACAACTTTCATCTTTTCGATCGGCTTTGCTTGCCATCTTCTGCTTTCCTGAATGGAGTCACCACCTTCTGAAGTAACCGACCGCACAAACATTTAGCCGACCGCTCGTTTTGTTTGCCGAATGTCCTTCTTCCCACATGCGGGCCCACCTGTCATCTTCCAAAGTCGACCAAAATCCAGTGTTAACAAGCGCATGTCGTACTTATAGGCACGAGGTGGTGGAGCCTAATAATATCTTGGCAAAATTTTTGTGTAGGGCGTCGGAGAGAAACGTGTTATATGCTGAATGACACAAACTAACTCGGAAATACGCCCAATATAATTATGAAATCGTGCTTCTTTGTCATTGGACACCGTAACTATTAAAATATTAATTTTCGCAGTTTGCGGGATGAGAAAGGACAGTGAAAAGACCGTATTGCCTCCTGTGGTCATCTACCTTCTCCCGCCTCCATCACTGGTGCATGTCCTCCCCATCGCCGGCGGCCAGGAATCGCTCCGGCCAACTCCAGCATCGCCTGGTTTACGCTCAGTTTGCTTATCTTAATTAATTGAAAGCAGAATTCCTGCTATCGCCTTTTAAAAAATATTTGAGCAATTTTCACGAGAGTTCAAATTCCCATCACTGAGAAACGTCTTCATTTCCATCGCGGATGTACCGAAACTCCATCATCCCAACACACGGATGGAAACAAAAGATTTCCATAGGCCACCGCGTCTCACTGCTCTGCAAATTTGGGGCGCGTGTGACTCCTGGGTGCTCCTGAGCGGTGAGTCCCAATCTCTCCTCCAAACATCGATTCCGTGAAATTCTAGGAGTCTTGTTCCCTAATCAAATTTGAATTTATTCTGGTGCTTGGTGCAATGAGAGTCCCGATCGAATTAGGCGTGGAAGCATTCGATTGGTCATCTCTTGCCCCCAAACGGCCAAATCTATTTGCATTGGTTCGCGGGATGGGCAGACTCACCATGCGATTTTTAGGGGCCCAATAGCTCTTTTCTGATCCAAATTTAAGTGTGGGGTTAAATTGGTGGATCTGCCATGCATGTATGTAGATGTAGATGTAGGGCGCATAACACCTGGAGCTCATGATGCATGCGTAAAAGAATTTAAGACTAGGAAGTGCTGGGGGGCGTGTAGGTCCCAGCCACCATTCAGCTTTCTTCCACTTCCAATCCTGGAGAAACCACTAGCGATAGAAACACTACTTGATGCCTGCTGGTGGGAAGCATCATCCATCACTGGGATTATGTTTCTCCGCCCTTTGCTTTTCGCAAATGACAATGTCTATTCCTTTTTCATCTCTACTTCAACAAAAAGGGAACATTTGTTATGGTAGTATGCCGAGATACCATCCTGTCTTACCTATATATGCATATCTGTCCTTTCTGCCCTGCATGTATATGGCATGGTTTGCTCTGTAACATCACTATTTTTTTCTTTTAACTCTAGCATAGCAAGCTAAGAATTGAATTCATGTTACTGCCTGCTGTTACTGAAAATCAATCAGTTAAATCCAACTTTGTCTACAATTTACTCAGGAAAGACAAGTAGCCACCTATTGCATCTTTCTAGCTGAAGACTCCAGTTCGATCCCCACCAACCGCAGCTGTAGTGGGATGTGTCTCTGCTGATTTTCTGGGTGGTGATACCTGGGTAGTTAGCCTTTATGCTGACTTTAGTAACCAATTGTCCCCACTCTTGAAAAAGGGAAGAAAAATGTAGTCAGTCCATTTTCATTCAGCGTGAGCGTGATGATTTTAGAACTCAATCTAGGTTAACCTACACATGTCAGTTCAGCAGTAGAGCAATTCAAGCAAACAAAATTGAAATACGATCTGAATTAACTGAAATACTTTCATTGATGATAGTTTAGTGTACACAACCAAACTAAACCAACACACGCTCTCTGTCTCACATTCACACACATATGCTCACACACTCACCATGTTCTAAACTTTGCTTAAAAAACAACATGTTGATTGTCACCCATAACTGATAGTATACACACATAATAACAAAATACACACAAGGGACATGATGAAATTCACATGACCCCACAGTGAGCCGCATGCTACCGTGCTTTTGGCCCCAAGAACATCCCTTACCATGCTATTAACTGTGAATCTGCTGAAAGCTATTGTATCCATTGCATGGCTCAGGAAAATGTCACATAACAGCTTCCACTGATGTCTTTAAGAATGACTTCTGCTGTACTCGGACTCTAAAGTGAACTACTCAAATTCACAAGCACATGTTCTTTCTGTGGCCCTCCATGCTCAAATTACTGGATTTTGCCACACAAACATGCTGTTGTCAGTATGCCGACTTCTATTTACGGGTTATGACTCTAGTTGTTGTACTACCAAATCTACAGATGGTGTTAGGGAGACTCCATTACTGACTATGAGACTGAAGCTTCAAATCCACAAATCATAAACTATTTCTTCCAGAAGCTCATCCAGTATGCAGTCCCATATTACTACAGTGACCTCTGCACTTTCTGATCGAAGATCCATCCAACTGCCACCTTCAAGATCCATGTTAACCAGCTGGTCTAACGTGCTTGGAAATTGATAATGGAGATGGCGCTCGACATGCTTATCGATTTCTGAGATAAGGTTTCGTCCCGCTGGAGGTGCCCTTATGCTGTGTCTGAGAGAAGATAAGCATGGAGGGTTTCTAAAGTATATATCCTGGATTTCCGTCACAGCTTCACAAATGCAGTCAAATAAAAGCTTCGTATCATCAATTTGATTGCCTTGATGTAGTTCTTTGAACAAGCAAGGGCTGATCAATTCATCTTCTAGATACCATACCTCTAAGTTCTGGTTGGTGCACAATTCTGAAAGCTCTAGTAATTCCTTTATGTAACCTAACCTGAGATCCTTGTCCTCCCAGTCCCAGAAAATCCCTTGGTCTGAACCATCCCCTGTGGTGTATTGTGTCCTCAAGATATCTTTGTGCAACTCACCTGTAGATCATTGGAGGACCAAAATAAATCATTTAAATTTTTAGAACACTCATTTTCTCAATATTAATGGAAATTGCAAGTTTGACTTTGAGTGAACTGACGAGTTTACATTCTATCATGTTTTCAGTGTCAGTACCGTCGACATCTTCATGGAAGAACACGTCAAGAACAGATACAGGACTCGGCTGCTCTTGCTTTTCATGGTTTCCATCAGGAGAAAATTGTGATATCTGTTCAATCGGTGCACTCGGTCGGGGAGTTGTGGGCTCTTGGCATTCTAGTTTTTCAAAGTCGTTCTCAGGGGAGCTTGGAAATGTTCCAACATGCACTTGTCCTGGTTCTGCTTCTTCCACCATATCCTTTAATGTAAAGTACACAAAACCATCAAAATAATAAAAGCTATGGAAACAAGATGGAACAACACTGAATATTCGCTGAAACATACTTGTGATGGTTTATATGTGCATTGCTTTGCTGGGGTGCACCATGCATTTCTATTTTTTTCCACGCAATCCAGCTTGTCAATTTCTTCAGTGCACAGAGTGTCAAGTTCAGCACCTGCAAATATTTTACCATATTTAAAAAAAAAAACAAGCATGTGTGCTGTTGAACCATTTTGCTAACTATGGAAGTTTTAACTTACCTTCTTGTGTTGTTTTTTGACTTTCTTCTTTGGCGCAACACCTTTCCTGAACAGCCTGCTCATGCAGTGCTTCACTAGGATCACACACAACACTCTCTGAAAATTCTCCTGACTGGCTTTCTTCTTTTAAAAATTCTTCTCTCTTTGACTTGTATATTGCATGAATGCCTGTCTCTTCGGGTGAAAGGTAAATGCAGTCTGTTGCCCTAGGGCTACTCCTAGGTGATGATGTGCTGGACTGAGGGAGGGAGAGCATCCTCACCAAGGACCTTGAGATCTGAAGTGTTGGGTGCTTGGTTGTTTGTCTTTTGTCCTTCAGAATCTCTGTTAGATGTTTCTTGGCCTCGTCATAGAAGACAGATTCATCCTTTGATGATGTAATTATGCTACTGTTAATTTCGGTTGATCCATCATTCCTTTTCTTTTGCCTACTGCTATTTGATGATCTAAAATCCTTTATAACTATAGATGAGGATTTCCCTTCCGAGGTCTGTTCAGCAAGCTGTCTGGTATCTTTTATTATCGTGAAAGCTGAACTTTTGAAACAATGTTGATCTTTTTTGAGGTTATCTTCAGACACTGAGGGTCTTCCTTTTGTAGCTTCACTAATCACGATTCTGAATCTCCTTCTGACTTCCTTAATTGAAAATTTTGAGCTTTCAGTTGCACCTAATTTTGGAGCTTGAGTTGAACTTACAGCCACAGCATGGTCAATCTCTCTTCTTGGATTTGGCTTCAGTATAACTATTTTGTTGACTGGCTGAGAACTACTACTGGTTCCTTCTGCAGTCTGCCTTCTGTTTGATCTTTCCTTCTTCCAGAAAAAGATATGCCTACTCTCTTTACCATGTGTCTTGGTGGCCAACTCATGCTGATTCAGACTCTTTGTATCTTTGTTGGAGTCGGTATTATCTGCCATTTTTGTGGGCTCTAGCCTGGTCCCTATCAGCCTGTTTTGGTGCCTTTGGACGCTCTCCAAAATATGTGAATTTGGCTTCTGAAGTAACTTCAAGAAAAGTTCAGTGTCTGAGCTTAGCATCTCCAGTGCATCTCTGAATTTTTTGGGTTGAGTTTCACTGCTGCTACATAGATGTTTGCCATCAGCAGTATCCTTTTCCTCACCCTGTGGAGTTTGCTCATAAGCAAGTGTGCAACGAGGATTATCTAACTCAGCAATCTTTGTTTGGATTAGGACCTTCAGCTCCGTACATAGCTCCCCATTATTCTTGCAATTTTTATGAGGCTGGTCATCATGCTCCCCATGAATTTGTCCTAAGAAATCTGCCAAGGCAAATTCAAGTTCATTTTCTTCTGCTTCTTTCATGCAGCTGGAACCAGTGGGATCCAAAGATCCAGATGGAGCAGCCATGGTGATACTTCTGCTGTGATTTTGGTTTCCCTTCGCTTTGCTGTTCTGGGTTGAACTTTTGTCCAGGCAGGCACCATGTCCCAGGTCAGCTAATATTCTCTGGACCTCATCATTTGGAATCTTCAGCTGTTTTACCTTTCCTAGCTCGTCCTCCATAAGTCTTTTGACTGTTGTTGGTTTGCTCGAACTGGATCCCTCCATGTTCTGAGAAACATAAGAGCACAGGATATGCAATTTTTTCAGAATATAAGCTGTAACACGTGCAGCTTAAAAATTACAAAAATGAGATAATGCATACAATTATATCAAGTGTTACATAGAATAGAAACTTGATGGAAACTAAATCAGTTCCAGTTTGATGCTTTATCATGCTAATATTACATGCAAAGTATGCCTGATTTTAATACACATTGGGTATCCTCTAACCCCTTCTATTGTTAACTAGAAACGTATCTGTGGGAGATATTAAAGTACACATGCTAGAAGAAGCACTAGTAATGGCAGGTGGAAAAGCAACTGCATATCAAGAATGGCTATGTTCATTGGACATGTGCTGCATCTTTGCGGCGTAAACAAAATCATTAAGCAGACTGTTGTAGTGATCAGCAAACATGTGACTAACTTTTTTTTTTACTCTGGAGAACATGAACACAATAACCATCGTGTTATAGATCTACATATACGAAGAGAACTTACATCGTCGTATTCATCTATTTCGTCCAAGTCCTTGGAATTCTTTCTTGAGTGGCTCCTTCCTGCAATCATGCTGGGTGCATCAGTAGCATTACAAATCCAGGAACCAAGATTGTAAATATGATATTTTTCCTCAGATGTCTTAATATTTTCCTGGGGGTGGGGTGGGGTCAGGTGGTCCTAGAGTCTAGTTTAGGAGGATTTTCTGGTGAAATCACAAAAAGTCAGAGCTCAAGGGAGAATGCCATATATTAAGATCATACTGACATCGAGCAATTGCAGTACCTATAGTACCATACTTTACTGACACAATTTCACGAAGCTGCCTATATCATATAAGAAAGCAATTGCAGTACCTATACAGCAATCCCTGTCACTTATGGCTTTGATCAACAATATCAGAATTCCATATATTATCGGGTAAATTGACAACAGTGAAACAACCATTTAAGTGTGATGACTTGAGCAGCTGGCGGCCTGGAGAGAGAAAATTACCAGGAAAGCCACTGAAAGTGTGCCTTCTGCTGCTCCCTTGCTTCCTGTCCAACAGGAGCTTATTGGCGTCATGGCGGGAATAGAACATGCGGATGAGGCCTGCCATGCAGCCTATGCGGCTGTTGTCCTGGCGTCGTATAAGCGGCTTCTGTCTTCTCTTCCCCATTTTGGTCTTCCTTGCCTATATAATTATTTTCCCAGTACTCTGCACTTGTAATTTGATCCCTTAAGCTGTCCTCATTGCTTAGTTCATCGAGCCAATTGATCTTTTCTGTAGGAAGTGGGTGTGGTCCCTGCGAGAGGAGATTTGCAGCCAGCCGATGAAGCGAGCAAACGGTAAAGTAGCCGGTATGATTTTTTTTGGGTATGAACTGTTGATTAACACAAAGATATGAAATCATGTAGTAATATAATATGTTAAAAATCATGTTGTATTTTGAGAAGGGAAAAAATCATGTAGTATTTTCAGGACGACCTACGTAGTATGAAAATACATACAGCTCAATTCCTGTGCTATTGGAATCAGTAATTGATATGGGCGCAACTGGTGGGCAAGTAGAAATGAAGAAGGAAACCCCAACAGCTAAGAGGCTAAGAGTTAGTCGGTGATGCAAAATGGAAGCAGTGACCTCAGAAGAGCAGAGCTGCACGTACGTACAGGGAGCGGAGCTTCGTTCAACGGCCGTGGATTTCAGTTGAGGCGGGAGAAGCCTCACCTCAGAAGAGGATGGCAGGACGACCAAGCATGGGAAGTCGTCGTGGCGGCCTGGCGGGGGCGGGGGCAGGGGCGGCGGCGGCGGCGACGAGACGACGACGATGGAGGAAGGAAGGAATCAGAAGAGCCAAGCTAGCAAGCAAGCAGTCTGTGGCTCTGCGCCGTCGGTGAGTACCCAGTGCGTGCTGCCGCTACCTTTGGGTCTGCTGCTTTTCCATTTCTGCCTCTAGCGGACGTACGTGTCAGTCTTTCTCCCCGGCCTTGCGATTTGTGAAGGAAGGAAGGAAGGTCAAGAAAGAAGAAGGAAGGAAAGGAGAAAGAAGAATGGAGGGTGCAGTGCAGCTGTGCAGGAGGGGCAGTAGCTCCCACCAAGCTATGGATGGCACTCTGGCGGCTCGAGGAGGAGGATCGGAGCACATGCCATGCCATGCACAAGCAAAGCGCACGCTAGCTTAACTTTTTCCCCACCTCCACCTGCAGCCGAAAAAGTGGGACTGGGAGGCCGGCCGGCCGATCCAGCCTTGGTAATTGCCTGCCTGCCAATAATAGTCCTGCCAGATGCCAGCCTGCTGATGCCAGCCTTGGTTTGTTGCGCGCATCACATAACATTCACAACTATGTATGTAACCTCGATCGAATTGGTTACCAACTCCCAGCTAGTGTTCAGCTAAACAAAGCACCACCATTATATATTTATATATAAAAATAAGAAGTAGAAATAATATTACCACCACCATCGCCAACACCGCGTATGCGTATGCACGGCAGTGGGTTGCAGGCCGCAGTGAGTGTCGCTCAACTCCCAACTACAAACAAAATATTAAGCAAAGCAGTGCTTGTCCCATTCTACAGTTTCATAATATATTTTCTCAACTCACCACTCCATATCTCTCGGTCTCTGTCACGTACCATTTTCCTATTCATTTGTCGGCATACGTATGTTATCAATGTTCTAATGTATTGCCTACCTAACAGTTACAGTAGCTGACCAGGTCTCTTCGGATCCACCTCAGCTAGCTATGTTTTAGTAGCTAATAACTATAAGCTGGGTGGATCAAATTAATAGGACCGAACAACTGTATATTACCCCTGTACCAAAAAAAAATTGATCTTATAGGTTTAGTCAAAATCAAAGTATTTTTAAGTTTCATAAAAAAATTATAGAAAGAACGTATCAATATCCATGATATCAAATTAGTACCGTTCTATTTGTTATGTGATATAGTTTCATATAGTTACCCTGTTCGCTTATGCTGAAATTTGGCTTATGCTGATGTTTATGCTGATTTGTTGTGAGAGAAAAACACTGTTCGTTGGCTGAAAAGTAGTTCAAACGAACGGGGGGAGTATTCCTTTTTGGTGTCCCATAAATGTTAATATTTTCTTTATAAACTTAATTGAACTTATGCTATTTTGACTGTGACTATGCGGGAATATGATTATTCCGAGGCGAATGGATTCAGGCTGCGCTGTTGCAGGCAACATAAGCACAACAAATTAACAATGTGTGGTATATATGGAGATGGTAAAGATGCACGGTCCGGGCCTCATGGCCGGCCATGGAGGATAGATACGATGAACAGCGTGCATAATTGTTTGTTTGCTACTCGATATATATATATATATATATATATATATATATATATATATATATATATATATATATATATATATATATATATATATATATATATATATATGTTCTCCATAGCAGGCCGCTCAATATAATGAGGCATTATTTGGTTGGGCTTTTGGTCGTGACTTTTGCTCTCAAGAATCAAAAGCTCAACCAAAAGACTCAAAAGCTGCTTTTATTCTATTACAAAATTAAAAGCAGCTTTCCTCCTGCTTTCAGCTGCTTTTGGTCTTAAAAATTACGCAACTGGTTACGCACATAACGATTCGTTTCTCTTTTCTTTCCCGTCTGCGACTGTTCCCGTCGAAGCTCGCGAGGAAGCGAGATGGCGCCGCCGCCGTGCGGCCCTCTCCAGCGGGCGGCGTGGACTTCCCCTACCCCGGCGTGGCCCCTCCCCCTCCCTACGGCGCTGCCTTCCCCTGCCCCGGCGCACCTGCGTGGCTCCGGCGGGCGGCGCGGCCCTCTCCGGCGAGCGGCGCGGCCTTCCCTGACCCGGCGCGCCTGCGTCACTCCGGCGGCGGCGCATCCTTTCCCGGCATTGGCGGCACCTGCTCCGAGCCGGTGGCTGCGCTGGCCCCTGCCCCGACGGCCAGTAGCGGGCGCGGGGCGGCCCCCCTCCCCTACGGCGGCGACGCGGTCCCTCCGATTGATAGATTGAAGACGATGCATCACCCCGCGTATGCATGACATGTGGGTCCCGTTCGTAAGTGAGACAAACTTTTCCAAAAGTCACAGCCGTTCAACCAAAGGGGCTTCCAACTTTTCCGCAACAGCTTTTACAAAGTCACGGCTCAACCAAACATGGTCTGATACGGTCGTTACTACTTACTACACGCTACGTAGCCACTAGAAGCCAAATAGATTGAGTTCTTAGGGGGGGTTCGATTTCGTAAGATGCGTGCCGAATATATAATCAGTTAAGCTGAGACTAGAGTTTCACTTTTACACGTGTTTTGCTTACATACGGAGTTACGGACCGATTGATCCATATACGGTGTGTTTGGTTGCATGATATCTATGGATGTGATAGATCATCCATGGATATCCAGTGTTTGGTTTGGTGGATTACTGAGATAAGAAAATCCCTAGACAGGGAATATACCATAAAATGCTGGATTTTCTGATTTGTAAAAATCTCACGGACCAGCTTATCCATGTCTTTTAATATTTGTCATTAGTAAATAAATTAAGGATTATTAGTATATTATATTATTACTTAGTAAGTTGAGGTAGGATTAGTTTCGATAAGTGCTAATACGTTGATTAGTGCATGTTTCGTGTGCTAATTAGGTTATTAGTGGTGCTAATTAACATATTTATTTTTAATTAGTGATTATCATGACAAAATTATTATTAGTGCATATTTATTAGTGTTTAATTAGTTATTATTATTTCTAAATAATAGATATAATTAGTCAACTACTCTCACCCCATCCATCTCCGTCCATCCAACCAAACAGAAAAATGACTCTTCCTATCCATCTAACCAAACATGTATCATGTGTATCCTTATCCCAATATCCATGGATCGTTATATCCCATCCAACTTCGTCCTCGAACCAAACGCACCCATAATAACTTGCGTCGAAACAGTCATCAGTGCTTGCTTCATCCATCCACTAGTGTGTGTGTATATATATATATATATATATATATATATATATATATATATATATATATATATATATATATAAGTTATGTTCTACCAAGTTAAACTTTATTTCTTAAGTTTGGCTAGCAACATGTAGATATTTCTGCTAGCAGGGGAGCCGGAGCCGGTCGTCACTTGCCCACTCCACCAACACCAAACAACATCTCGTCTCGTCGCCGTCTGTTGATGCGTTTTTATTGAGCTACGCCTGCAATGAAGCGCGGATCGATGATGGGTACCGTACCCCGTACATAGGAGTACTATCCATCGCTACGCAGACACACGTGTGCAGTGTCAGGCTGGGATCATGCATGGTGGTGGGTTGCCGTTACAGGGCGCTAGTTGCCTGTGTGTGCGACTGTCAGCATGTTCGGCAGCCCGTATCGTATCGTGGATTATTTATTGCTGGCTGGTTTAGTGTGAGAGAAAAACATTGTTTTTGGCTGGAAATTTACGATCGTTTACGAGCAAGCGAACAGGCTATGTGAGTATGGATCCTATTCCTATCAGTACTCCGCCTATCAATGTCCTGTTCATTTGGCTGATAAGCCATTGCTGAAAGTACTGTTGACTGATTTATTGTGAGAGAAAAATACTGTTCGTTGGTTGAAAAAATACGACTTATATAAATTATTACTCCCAATCCCAGCTGCTGTAATGTAACAGTGTAATTAAACGAGCAGCTAGCAGGGCCTGTCCCGTTGTCTGGAATCATCATACACTGCGTGCGCCAGTCTCCTCTGCTCGATCGATCGCCCCATGCATGCAGCAACCCCACAACTGCATAGTCTGCATGCATTTGCCAGCGTAAAAGGCTCGCTCGCAGTCGCAGAGCATCATAATTAATACTAATAATGGTCTCTCTCTATGAGACTGCCCCTACGACAGTGCCAGTCCCAGTCCCAGTGCGGTCATTATTTTCCTTTTAGCCACACGATGACACGACCACGCAGCAGTGCAGTGCAGGGGCACAATTGCCATTTCTTGGATCACCACACTACTCCTACAGTCGGTCCTACCACGCAGCAGTAGCCAGCCCAGCAGATTGCCAGATTCGCATTCACTCGCTTCGTTCGACAAGAGGCCAGACAAGCATGGTCCACTGATCACTGACCACCACCCTTTCTATATATATAATCAACCAATCAATCTATCGGATCACGGTCGGTCATCAGATCGATCTGGGCACAAAATCATACAAAAAAATCCTGCTCAATTCATTCAATATCAATACTTACTAGTGATCCTCTAGTCTAGTTATATACTGGAGAAATATCTACTATACTACTGTAGTAGTGGTGATTTCATTCCCACCATCCTTCAATATATGATTTATTATAACACAACAAACAGTCAACACACCACAACTAACTCTGTCTATGCATATAATATAACTCCCTGATCCTTTAATTTTCCGGTCTTCATTCATGTTTACCTATCTACTGCTATTCCTTTCTACTCCGTAGAGTATGCATGCAATTCAAACACTGCTCCAATTACCGATTGCATCAATCAGTCGTCAATCAGAGCTACTACCCAACCTGATCAGGCGGCATGCTGGCCACGATGGCCTGCATTTCTCTTCTCCTCCGCTTCCTGGCCCTCCGCATGATCTCCTGGCTCTCCTCTGCGCCCACCTTCATCAGGTCGCACTCCCTCTCACCTGCACCTGCACCTGCATCTGCACGCACAGATAAAAGCCCGCGTCTTTCTTGTTCAGTTCAAACCACGTACGTATCTATACTATAAGCTATCTGAATCTGAAATGCTCGCCCTCCAGTGTTACTGTTACCTGATCCCGATGACCTCAGGATCACGCAGGAAGCACGGACGTTGCTGTCATCGTCAGAGTCGTCGATGAATATCACCACCTGCATGCGCTTTGCAGTTTCACAAGCAACTCACCATCACAATTCACACACACGCTCATCGACACAAAGCCAGGCAAGCGCTTTTACCTTCTCAGTTGCCGCTGCCCGGCTGACGACCTTTGTATTCGCCGCATCTTCCTGTTTAGGTGTCACCCTGGATCTAGAACCAGTTAGCTTTTGGGGAAGAGCTTTCAGCTTTCCATCATCTACCTTCGGCTTCGGGTCTGCTGCTGCCTTTGCAGGGCAGACCAAAGGTGGTGCAGGATGCCTGCCATCAGTAAAGCAAGCCTAGTCACAACATCATACAATCATCAATCAAACTAAGACGCATAAAAAAGCAAAATCCAGAAAGCACTGTCATGTCTGCGATGCAGCTTAAAAACACCAAACCAATCGTTTAACTGAGACCAGACTAGAAAATTCTGTCATCGTCTTCCTTATGAAAAAAACGATGAGCATATCAAGACTCTTAACTAGATGCAACAAAAATGCCCTCTTATCAAATGTTTATGCTTCTAAGGATGGATGTTTATCAGCTTTCTGAAAAGCATATAGCAGTTTCTGAAACTTCTGCTCGGCAATACTCACCACTTAAATGCTCCATACTACAGGAATTGAACAAACAATAAAAACTGCAGCTGCCAATATAATGCTAGTATATATACTCATAAAGTGTCAGTCGTGTTAGTAATGCAACTGACAAGAAACAACTTAACCTTACATGATGAAAATCAGTGCAAATGGAAAAAAAAAGCCACGCTAGTACAATGAAACTACCACTCATAATTTCATATAGGAAAACCAATAAAACTGAGAAAATAAAATGCAAGGTTCGTACAACAAAACAAACATTCCACTGCAATAGCCTTTGAACATGCTGCCATTTCAACACTTGAACTGATGTCATGAACCAGATATAATGAAAAAGGAAGCAGCCTTTATAAAAGAACATGCACCCAATGATGAAATTTTAATCAGGTTTCAGGTTAGCACATAACAATATCAACACCCTTTTTTTTTAGGATATCAAGATTAGAGCAGCCACTTTGCATTTTGATTAACAACCATTAAGAGAAGTCCTAGTTCAATGCTCCATTCTACAAGAATAAAACATTATCTAATAACTGGAGCTTGTACGAAACTGAGTTGAGAATATTACACTTCCGGTGCGGGTATTTTGTTTGTATGGGTCCATCCACTTGCTACAGGTATTTGGTTCATCTGGGGCCTTCCGCTTTCTGCTGTTTTCTGCCTCATCATGGGTCTTCCCTTTGGTGCTGGTATTTGGTTTGTCAGAGGTTTCCCATTTGCTGCTGGTCCTTGGCTCATCAGGGATCTTCCATTTGCTACTGATGTTTGGCTCATCAGAGGTTTTCCATTTGCTGCTGGTACTTGGCTCATCAGGGATCTTCCATTTGCTACTGATGTTTGGTTTGTCAGAGGTTTCCCATTTGCTGCTGGTACTTGGCTGATCAGGGATATTCCATTTGCTACCGATGTTTGGCTCATCAGAGTTTTCCCATCTGCTGCTGGTGTTTGGCTCACCAGGTGCCTTCCATTTGCTGCTGGTGTTTGGTTCACCATGGTTGCTACTGGTGTTTGGCTCACCCGGGTTACCTCTGGTGTTTGGTTCACCTGGGGCCTTTCATTTCTATCGACCGGTAGTTGGTTCATCAGGGGCCTTCCATTGGTTGTGCATCTCTGATCCTTCAGTCAAGATGAAAAACATAGAAACTAAGAGACAGAGAGGAGATACAGATGGAACTTTGACTTGCTTACTCTAGTAATGAATACATACTGTTGGCATTTGGATTGCATCAATCTTACTGTTGAGAGATCTGACAGCTCTAACAATCTCTGCGCAAAGAGGCAATGATCAGCCAGTGTCCAAACAGTGGTTCTGTATTGTCTTTTTCAGCAACCCAAGTGACATGGTTTCAGAATGCAAAACGGAATGCGAGTGACATGCTTTCAGAATGCAAAATAGAATGCGAGATTGACCATATAATTTGAGCCATCTCCAAATTTGAGCTAGCTTGTATGTTTATGTGAAACCGAACTGACATCTACTGAGATGATAGGGAAACTCAGAAACTAGCAAGTTGGTAAGATAATTATTTGTGCGCACATGCCAACCATCAGAAGAACCCAAAAGACAAATGGAATTAATGAATTCACATTGAAATTAGAGGTGAATCATAGCACAAGAAACCCAAGGGCTACCTCTATGTCTTTTCTAAAAATTCTGAAGATGTCACTCTGCTGTTGCTTTAAATCTGTTTCTATTTGTTTCGGCAAGATTGAAAGGGTTGAGGATATCTCATCCAGTTTGTTGGAGTGGGAGTTCAGAACAGTCAGCTGATCAGAGATGCTTTTGGTGTTGCTCTCAACAAGCGCTTTGAGATCATCTTGTCCCTTAAGCTGCAACAGCATAAATAAATTAGTGAAACTTCGTTGTCTGTCAAAACAGAACGCAAGAGGATGAAGGACAGAAGCATCATTTATGCTTACATTTTTCTGCAGCGAAGTGTCTAGGACAACAAGCTTTTGCTGTATGCTTCCAGCTAAACATGACAAATGCATGCTTTCAGTGACGTGCGAGAACATAATTATAGTGCAAAAACTCATAAGCAAAGAGAAACTTCTGCAGTACCAAACTCAATTACCAATAGGACTTACAATCTAGTGCAGCTTCCTTCATGGCTCTGTTTAACTGCATAACGTCGTTTTGCACTGAATCGAGTACCATCCCTACCTTATGCACCGAACTTGCCATATGCTGAAATTTGCGCTCAACATCCTCAGCAGGAACCACACCTGTTAAAACACTGCCTGTTAGGCACACAAATCAAAATAGAGCTACAATGAAACTATGGAGCTCAATGAATAGTCAGGATACACAGTGAATGAGATAAGAAGAATGAATCTAATTAAAACACAATCATCTGCGGCGCCAGTTTTTCTGAAATACTACTATCCTCGTATGAACAAACTGAAAATTTTCTACCAAATGCAGCACAGGGATCTGGAGGATTTACATCTACCGTCAGGAAGAGAAGGGTTCCATCGATGGACAGGGTTGCTTGATGTTTTTGCCAGTTGCAGCTGAGATTCTTCTCGCACACAAGAAGCTGAGCTGACAGGCAACGATGGCATCTTCTTGGATGAGTCGTCATGTAACCCGAATCTCTGATCACCAAGCAAAAGAAAATGGAGGTCATAATTGTGCAATAAACCATAATTATACATCTTTGAAAACTAGTGAAGCACAGGTGCTCTAAGTGAAACATGAGCAGAAAGAGCAAAGAGCATTGTCACATTGGGCACTCATCATGCCTTCAAGAATAAAGCATAAGTCACTGTTGAGGGTGAAAGCTCTAGTTTGGTTTTGGTGAATTGATGAAACCCTAAGTGCTAACCTAGTTTATCTAAGTGATCATGAGATATGTAGCACTATTCCAAGTGGTGGAGCAATGGTAAAGATCATGATGATGGTGTGACCATGGTGATGATCAAGTGCTTGGACTTGGAAAAGAAGAAAGAGAAAAACAAAAAGCTCAAGGCAAAGATGAAACTTGATAGGAGCTTTTTGGCTTAGTGATCGAGACACTTAGCCAGTGTGATCACATTTAGGATCGATAGTCGTACTATTAAGAGGGGTGAAACTCGTATCGAAATGCGGTTATCAAAGTGCCACTAGATGTTCTTAACTCATTGCATATGTATTTAGATTCTAGTGAGTGCTAACACCCTTGAAAATGTTTGTGAAAATATGCTAACACACGTGCACAAGGTGATACACTTGGTGGTTAGCACATATGATCAAGGGTGGCAAAGTTGGAGTTGAGAAGGGGCTGTCTCGAAGTGACCGGACGCTGCTCTAGCAGCGACCGGACTCAGCAGCCGCGTCGTCCGGTCGATGGTGATGAAGGAAGGCCCCTCGGTCTTTTGATCGGACGCTAAACAGTGAATGTGACCGGACGCGCAGGGCCAGCGTCCGGTCAGAAGGTGATGCACGCTGACGTCAGTCGCGAAGCGTTGGAGCGTAGAGGAGAAGGGCCGGACTCTGGCCTGGGTCCGGTCACACCTAAGCGGACGCGTCCGGTCGCGAAAAATCGCCTCTGGATGCTTAATGGAAACGATCTGACGCTGAGTTATCGCGGGGAGCGGCGCGTCCAGCCGTTGGATGATGGCACGGACGCAGCTGTGAGCAGGTGGCCGGCACCCGCGGCGTCCGGTCCTGTCTCTCGTGGCGTCCGGTCGTTACTTGAGTGCTAAGCGCGAGGCGAATCAATCGATTGAGATCGCGCGGTGTATAATCAAAGGAAGGAACACGTGGCGCAGATCCGAGGACCGGACGCTGGGGTCCTGTGTCCGGTCAACCCGACCTGTGCGTCCGGTCGCCCCGTGGAGGCAGAGCAGTGGTGCCCAACGGCTCTACTTCGAGGGAACACCTATATAAGGCGTTTGGCCGACTCTAGCTCACTCTCTTGACCATTTGCATTGACATAGCAACCTTGTGAGCCTAGTCAAAGCCCTCCCACTCATCTCCATCATTGATTCATCATCTTTGTGAGATTGTGAGTGAATCCAAGTACATTGCTTGAGTGATTGCATCTAGAGGCACTTGGTGTTCGTGTTCATTCTTGGGATTCGCTTGTTACTCTTGGTGGTTGCCGCCACCTAGACGGCTTGGTGCAGCGAGGATCGTTGAGCGGAGGAAGGTGTTTGTCTCCGGCTCCAATCGTGGTGATTGTGAGGGGTTCTTCACCTTTCCCCGGCGGAGAGCCAAAAGGTACTCTAGTGGATTGCTTGTGGTTTGTGTGATCCTCATCTTGTGTTGGTTGCGCGGCACCCAGTTGCGGGTTTGACGTGTGATGCCAATTAGCGCGTGAACCTCCAAGTAAGTGAATCGCCACAACGGGGACTAGTTTGCCGGCAAGCAAGTGAACCTCGGAGGAAAAATCATTGTGTCTTGATTGTCTTATTGGTATTTATTGATTGATCTCTTGCCACGGCGGTATACCTCTCTACCACTCTCTTGTATTACGTTGTGCCTTTACTTGTGTAGAGATTGTGGTAATTGAAACTAGTTAGTGTAGCTGTTAGTTGTAGTTCTCTTGTTAGCTTGCTCACCTAGGTGTAAATTAGTGACTTAGCCTTGTTGTGATATACTAGAGATCATAGACTTTAGAATTGGGTAGGTGGTTTGCAACACAAGTGTAGTGCTAGCACAAATTCGCTTCGCCATCTTATTTACTAATCACTTGCCTTAGTGTTGTTGTAGAATTTTTAATAGACTATTCACCCCTCCTCTAGCCATTAGGACCTCTCAGAGGGTCAGACAATAACGTGACTAAATTGCATACTGCTGGACTCTCATAAGGGAAGCATAATTTCAAACAGACTCACACAGATTCACAATTTCAAACAGTCTCACAGTCATGGTGGGAATATGGGATCTACTCCCTAATAGCTTCAGTACAAGCTGTATAAGAGAGATCAGAGATGTCAAGATGGTGCTCGTACCAGAGCAAACACTTCTACTGATCGGAATTGATTAGACAGCTAAACTGTTGGAAATTGGAGAATATCTGTGCACTGTGGTTTTGCATCCTACAAAATTTTGGCAGAACATGCTTTTATGAATTTCTGCGATTAAATGTGGCAACGCATCAATTTGAAGTGTTCCTTACACGTATCGATGAAGCACAACTGAAATCACCTGAAGCAACTAATCCAGAACGATCAACCTGCTATAACTAGCACGATAATCACATAATCCCCCCAAACCACTAATCGCCCTTCACGAACTCACTGATGAAGCAAAATCGCTAATCCCGCTGATCGCACATGAGAGCACAACGGCTCACATCCCCGATCAGCACACATGAACAGCGACGAGAGGGAGGAATGAGTGCAGACGGGACCTGATCGCGCGCGGGCGAGGCGAGGTGGAGGCTGAGGAGGTTCTCGTCGAGGGAGGCCTGCGAGAGCTGCGACTGCGAGTGCAGGAGCGACGACGCGCCGCCGCTCCCCACAACGCCCTGCGAGAAGGACTGCTGCGACATCGGCTGCGACCGCTGCTGCGACCCCGCCGCCACGGCCGCAGCGGAGGAACCCGCCCCACCTGCGCCGCCGCTCCCTCCGGTCCTACTGAAAGCATCAGAAACACAGGACGAAGCGATCGCATGTGTCAAAACAACGGGAGCAGCCGTGGCGAAAGGGGACGGAATTGTAGAGCGGGGAGAGCGGGGATTTCACCGGGGAGGGAGGACGGAGATGGAGCCGAGGTCGCACGCCTTGTTGATCTTAAGCTTCATGGCCTGCTCCCCGGAGCGGGCTCGAGCGAGGAGGAGGTGGCGGCCGTGGTGATTGCCGGTGAGAGAAGAGCAGCCGAGCAGGAGCAGGGTAATGGAATGGGAGGCGCTGCGAATTTGAATTCTCTGCTCTGCCTGGCTGGCCAACAACAGTTATATACGTAGGCCGTATCGGTATCGCCCACCCTGCCTGCCACGTGGGCCCGTGTACAAGGCAATTCTGTTCGGCGACCGGGCCCACTTGACGTGCTGTACGAGTACAAGCACTACTTCTCTTCGCTGGGTGCCAGTACCACTGACACCTGGGCCGAAAACGTTTTTTGGGGGAAAAAATGCATGGCGCATCATCTGAATTTGTCTCCTGAACTGAACGAACCTATACAGAAGCAAAACGAGGAAAGGAATCAAACCACGTCATAATATGTTCAGATTGTATACTTTGGCATATGGTAGAACATCAACATACCGATAAAATTTGGATCTGTACAAACTACAAGGCAAAAACTTGGTGCCTTGGCGCCGAGCTGAGCAACGGCTCTGCCAGTGCTCTGCACTACGTACAAAGCAGAGACATTGCTGCTGCAGCAGATAAACAGTTTCAGATATCAAGCAACAGCAGCATGAAAGAATTTGGGTCTATTCTTACATGGCAAGGTGCAAACCACATATTTTATTTTATTGCTTTGAAACAACAGATCAGCAAAATAACATCAAGAGTGTTCAGTGTTCTTGTGGTCAGGAGCTCGGGGCTAGTAAGCAGCAGCACGTTCATCTTACTGCTCTACTATATGCTGTGGTCGCAAGGGAAACAGATACTGACACAGTACATATGCGTGAGGTCTGTAGTCTACCTCAGGAACCCAACTCAAGAGGGATCTGCAAAAACAACAAGTAAACAAACTATCGCACCCATTAACTGTAATGATCTGGGGATCTGCCAAGGCAATATCTGTGGACAACCTGCTACTGATTAAGTTGCACGGTCCAACCCATCCAGTCCTCCACATTGCCCATCTGGAGGCTTGTAAGTGACTTGTATAGTTGCTGAGACACGACACCGACTCCTTGGTTGCCATATTCCACCCTGCAAACCAATGCCATAGGATGTCAGATTCCAACATAGCTGCACATTACTCTGTCAGTTTCCACTTTCTACAAATCGAGAATGCAACAAGTATGATTGTGGTTCTGTAACTTCATTAGCAGTTTGTCCTCTTAACGGAATACATGCTGAGGCACGTTCACGAAAAGAAACTTCACTTGCAGTGGTCAAACTTGTCGCTGTTACATAAGGCAACAGTCATCAGCCTCAGTGAACGTTACCACCCACACACTTATACTGGATTCCATGTCAAATTACCTTTTGCTTTTGATAAAAACAGCAGAAAAGACCTCGGTCCAAATGGCTGGGGCATAGCATACAATGCTACGTTCAAGGATCGCAAGAAAGGAACTTATGGGGTGTTTGGTTTGAGGAATGAGGTGGTCACCATCATCTTCTCATTCCTGACTTTTTTCGTTTTTTGGTTCGTGGAATGGAATGGGTTGATCCATCACCACCTCATTACTCACAAGCTAACAATTAGTATATGTATGAGGAATATGTTGATTCCACCAAAATTCATGTGATGAACTCATGATGCACCACCACATCTAGTATGGGGTGGTTCCTCAAACCAAACACACCCTTATATCATGAAGATGTCATGGCAGGTAAAATCAAGGTACCAACATCCATATACCAGCATTTCCAAGAAAAAAGAGAGAGAGAAAGGGACAGCATACAGAAGAAATGATTACACAAAAGTAATCCATGTTTTTTGAGGCACTGTGGCACTGGGGTATGCTTGGATGCCTAGGTGATATGATGTAACTAAAACCTTGTGGCGTCCTGTGGCACCTGGGGTATGCCTCAACGCCTAGGCGACTCAGAAACCATGAAGTAATCACAACAGTACTGTAAAAGATCATAACTAGTGCAATAAATATTTGAGTATTTCCAAAATCGATTTGTTCATCATGCTTTATTTCAGTATTAAACTCTTGTTGCTATTGCAAGAAAAGGAAATGTCCTATCCGAGAGAAAAAAAGTGTTTTCACAAAAAAAAATGTCTAGTTTATCACACATGCATACTCAATAGAAAATAAACTTGCAAGGCAAGAGAGAAAGTGTCACCTTTTCCCCATATATGTAACGCTCCCCACAGGTGACACCACAACAGCAGTCCCCGTGCAGAAAACTTCATCAGCGTTAAGCAACTCATCTACTGACACCAGGCGCTCCTCAACCTTACAAGAAGCCAATGCATTAGTTAAGACTGCATTATATTGGAGGCAGCATATGATGAGCTGAGCCTAGTTCACATATCCTTCTACCTCTGCTAACAAGTTACACGCCCAAAGTATTTAATGTGTTAAAACTGTAATGTATGGCCACTTAACTTGCAGCTAAAATGATTTCACATATCCTTCTACCTATGCTAACAAGTTACAGGCAAAAAGTATTTGGTGTGTTAAAACTTAAAACTATATGTATGGCCAATTAACTTGCAGCTAAAATGCACTGATATAGCAGTCATTTCTTCCCCCCATTTCTTTAAATCCATGTGATTGACAAGTAAATTACCTTGAAGCCTTTGCTCTGAGCAACTTCAATGATACTTTTCCTTGTTATACCAGGCAGTATTGTTCCTTTAATGGCAGGAGTAGAAATAACATTGTCCTGGCGCAAAAAGACAAGAAAATAAGCCCATCATGGCATTGTCCCATAAAATAGTATGTTAATCAACCAAAGGATGTTGCATAGGTTAAAGAAAAAGTCGTGGATAACTAGAATGCTGATAAAATGGTGTGGTTATCACTACTACATGCCTTGAGCACTAAAGTCTACTCTTAACTGCAGCTATGAAGGAGATATACTGCCAAAATAGCAAAGACATCAAAGTGAAGGATCATACTTTCACAACAAAAATATTGCAGGAAGAGACTTCTTCAAGATATTTGTCATGAACAGCATCCAAGTAAAGGACATCAGAATATCCTTTCCCCTTTGCAACCTTTTGTGCTTTCAGTACCTATACGGTGATGACAATGTATGTAATTAAGTAACCAAACTGGGGCTTTTATAGAAATTTCATAATTGCTAATTCATAAAGTTACCGAGGCATAGTTTCCAATGGTTTTCACGCCTCCAGTTCCACCAGGGCTGGCACGGTGAAATTTCTCCTCAACGATCAAATTAATAGGAGATAAACCTTCCTGTAGAATAAAATGAACAAAGGCAATCAACATATATACTGGCATTGTTGAAACAAACTATTTTAGATGCGTGACAAAAGGAAGAGTTCATATTCTACACTATCATCACTAAGCTATCCTATATCACTGTCCACTGAGCAGGAAAGAACACAGGTTGTAACGATTTGCTCTAGGTCCAGTTTACATTTTGGATGAGTGCCTAGTGCCTACAGATTTTGGTGGAATTTAAAGTAAAAGGAAACTCAATACGGACCTTGAAATAATTCCCAACAGGGGATACAAAAATGATAAAGCTATACTCAGGAGCAGGTGCAAGACCAAGAACAGCCCCGCTTCCTATTAGGAGTGGCCTGATATACAGGGAACCTTTACCAGTAGGAGGCACCTAGAAACATGATATGTTTCATTTCAAGGGAAAAAAAAGATATGTTAGCAAGGGGATAATGGTTCACTAAATAAAGTATTATTGAATATGTAGCCTAATACTATCACCTATGAAAACATGAATTACTATTACTAACCCATCTTTTATTTGCCAAAACAGTTTGTTTAACAGCATCAACGAATTGCTCAACAGTTGGAGCAGGCATACACATCCTCTCTGCACCACTTATCATCCTTATAGCATTCTCCTCTGGACGAAATAGAAGGATGGACCCATCAGTTTTCCTATATGCTTTTAGGCCTTCAAACAATCCCTGCGTACCAGAATAACATAGAATAAGCATACTCAATACTAGTAGGCCTTCAAAGATACCTAATTGCCAGGTTATAGTTGTTCCAATCCAGTAGAGATATAGATATGAAACAGGGTGGGAAGATTCCCTACTAACCTGTCCATAGTTTAAGACTCCAGCAGAAGGACTCAGTGCTATAGGACCAAAAGGTAGGACTTCACCTTTGGAAAAGATTCCATCAGGTCCACATTTCGCAACATACATAAAGTCAGTCTCGATGAGGCCAAAGCCAAGGTTATCCCAGTCCAAACCAGTGACCTCTGATGTTTCCCTGCTAAGAGTTAAACCATCAGAACATAGCTTAAAGTCATGAGGGTATTGCTGGGTATGGATTTAGCTGATCCACAACCATATGTACCAAAATGATGAAATGCACATAAGTAAGGATACTGCTTTGGTTTCAGAATTACATACATGTAACTTGTTGCCACAGAAGCATGGCATTTTGCCGTGCTAGGAACCTTGTAACAGAGACTTGGCATCGAATAAATGTGGTTCTGGATCTGCAGAACAAGAAAAAGATGAAGCAATTCTTCTATTAGATCACGAGGCTGGTGAAAGTAGTAACGGTGGGAGTAGTTAAAGTTATCTCGATTCTTTAGCATCTTTACGAGGAAAAACAAAAGCAAACTAGGTGAGTCCATTTGAAGTGATCTGGGATTGATTAGACTTCTCAGGTGGTCAGGCCAGGGAGTGGGAGGTATGATGGGGTTATCCAGGAGGACAACGGCAAGGGAGTCTCTGCAAAATTTTTCAGTAGGTCAAGCAATATACTTTAACCTCTCTTTTTTTCCCTATTATTAAAAAGAAAAGGAGCAGCTAAAGTGCCTTCCAGGTAGGTGACTTTGTGCGCCTGCTTTGCGCTGTCAACAGTCAATCAGGCACAAACAAAGTGGCAAAAACACGAGAAACAAACTATATATCTAATGACATCGCAGTTGTATATATATGTAATACCATGGACCGTGTTCATTCAGCTACCCAATCTGTTTCAATGGTGGCATACTGTAAGAGCAATATGTGAGCAACAATAAATAGAATTATAAAAAAGACCAAAGGTCCAAAACCTTCCTGTTTTGAAGCTACAGAAGGAAAACTCTCTCTCTCTCTCTCTCTCTCTCGACACCTTTACGCACGACTAGAAGCCCCATACTCTCCAATTATCTGAAGATGTGAACCCAATATTGCAGATTCTACTCACTAGCCTGGCTACCTACCCCCATTCCTAATCCACCACACCCCAAGGGCGAAACCAAACGCACGCATCATGCATCCGAAAAAAGGAACGTCATGAACAGGGAGCCAGGAACCTTGAGCCACGGCGAGAGCGAGTGCCGCGACAAGCAGCCGGAAAGCGGCGGAGCGGCCGAACGGGCGCCGCGGTAGGCGAGGCGGAGCTCCATTCCCTCTTCTAGCGCTCGCCGTGGCGAGTGAAGGGATCCGCGGCCCGCGAGAAGGCAGAAGAGCGAGCGGGGAGGCGGAGGAGGAGCGAAAGCAGCGGTGGCGGCGGCAGTCAAAGCCGCGGAGGCAGAGTCGCCGTCTTTAATGGACAACAGCCGTGCGCGCCAGGTGTATCATGTGCGCCGGCTACATGGTCCCACTTGGACGACAATCAGGACCCTACTGGTCAGTCTCTTTCGGAGCCGGGGTTGATATGAAGCAAAAAAAAAAAAAAAAAGTAAGTTCATCCTCCATTTTGAGAAGGAGGGGACATAAATTGCTATTGCCAAAATTTTGTCAAAGTGTGCAAAGACAACGTACAGCCAACACATACAAAGGCAAAGGTTTAATTTACATGTCATGATGCGTATACATACCTGATTTGTGGTCGCAGCATGGCAACCATTCTGTGCCATATATATATATATACAGTAGCTTGATAGACGACTTTGCAGTTAATATGTAACCGCAGCTTAATTATTATTACTTGTCCTAGCTAAGCTGATGGCCGAGCTAGTAGTAGCGATGATGTGATTTTCCTTGTCTCTCTCACTGCGTGCTTAGCTTAGCTAGGGAAGCAGCACATGACGAGAGAGGCCGTTATATAGACCCTTACTACAGCGATCGCTATACTCTCTGGAGCTAGCAACAGGCAATGGGGAAAATAAAAAGAAAAGGCATCGGCAAACGTTTTGTGCGTGGTCGACGACTTGACTTGACTAGACGCGTGAAAGAGACATTAATAATTATTACTTGTGCTAAGATTAATTAAGCGAGCTGTTGCGTGCCAAGGGCCTCAAATAATTTTTTACTAATGTAACGTCGGCGTGGGATTTTGTCATTTTATTTTGTTGTCGATCACATGCGTAGACACAACCTCTCTAGTACATATTGTCCTTTTATTTATTAATTTCTTGGGAGTTCCCATAAAAAGATTTGTGATGGTATGGTGTCGACCTATATATGACAGTGGAACAACATTGTGTTTTGTACACAAGTATTGGATTTGATGCCAGAGATGTACCTTGTGCAAGACAAATTTTCATTTTCTCTTGTATTTATTAATTCTTTGCAATGTCAACTAAAAAAATCATATGTGACACCTAATTAACGTGTACAATACTACTGTCCATTTGGAAGTTGCCTTAGGCATCCACATGGTCTAAATTGCCTTTAGCTATTATTTTATATAAGATTTTTAGCTCGGAGTTTTTTGGAGGAACAATTAATTTCATATGAATTGCCAACCAGCAGCAATGAAGAAGAAATCAAAATAAAATGAGGTACAAAACTAGTGTAAATATTCGTTAGCTAGCTGGCCGCCTCTTGCAGTATGTACTCGACTTTAATCTCCACTTGTTATAAAAAATCAATCTCCATTCAGCATCATCACTTTACTACCACATCGATAAGCGCCTAACGAGAGTCACAATTGAGATAACCCTTTTTTTTTTCTAAAAAGAGAGAGATTAACTAGACCGATAGTGAAGAGGAAGACTCTCTGAGGAGCCACACATTGATCAATAAATATTCTGTTTTTTATTTGAGGGATTCCTATATTTTTAAGGCGTTGTTTTTTAGACGGAAATTCAGCAAGAGCTTCAAATTAGGCCCCCTACTTTCTATTCTCTCTCTTTTCTCGGTTTCTCTATGTATTCTACTTCTACCTATTTGATCGAACATGTTGAAACAATAATGTTATTTACAAGTTTACACAAATAGTCAATATTCAAATACATGAATTCAAATTTAAATGAATTTAAATGACATTGTTCACCATATTACATAGTTCATAATAACACTAATTTCGTCACAAGCATGAAACATATATCAATGCATCAACTCTCTCTTCCACTGCCATGATCACAGGCCACCTAGCCTCACTATCCTCCATTGATCAAATTTATAAGAAAAAAGAGCACATATGTTTATGAAACAATTCATCTTCACTGGATACACCATAAAATATATTCTCATGCATAAATATTAGCGTGCTCTTTTTCTATAGATTCAGACAAACTTTATTTATTTTTTACTTTAGTCAACTCTAGTCTAGAAGTTAATATATCTAAGGACGACGGAGGAAGTAGCATGCATGGAATTTGTTCGAGCGCCCTTGTGAAGCACTCAAATAATTAAATCATACTAATTACGTGGAGACGGTAGCAAGGGATGGAGAAATTAATAAAGTGGCATGCATGCATGGTACTTGTGGCCAAAGTAATCCTCTATAGTTAGATAGCTCAATTGTCCCAACCTCCGTTCCGATATCTATGCCTGTTCGCTTGGCTGATACGTCATGACTGAAAGTACTGTTGGCTGATTTGTTGTGAGAGAAAATATTGTTCATTGGCTAAAAAAGTACGGCTTATAAGTCAAGCGAACAGGGCGTATATCTTTAGGTATGCATGGATTATGGGCACACGCGTAATTCATTGACTTGTTATACATCTATCTGGCCTGTATATAGTATATACTTCATTTTGTTAGTTGATCAAATAAAAAAGAACAAAATATTCGATCGCTAGCACCAACTACTGAACTTTCGGTTAAGGGAACACGGTATATATATGTATAAAGTTTTTATATGTACCACGCGCGAGTCGTGTTCACACATGCATGCTCACGCTCAACGAGTTCACACGCTCATGCTCATGCTCATGCTCATCTCTCAACGATAAAGTTTTAAATATATATACTGTACTCTTTTAGTATTAAGGCTTGTTTGGCACACCTCAGCTTCATCTTTGAAGTTGTTTTTTTAACAAAAATAGCTTCATAAGCAACTTTATAAAGCTGAGCTGTTTTGAAAAAAAATATTTAAGAAAACAGCTTCACACGTAGACAAACAATCAAAATTACCATAACACCCTTTCCCTCTGTTCTTCGTCCTCTTTTTCTTCCGCATCGACTGAACGGTGATGGCGCCGCATAGTACTCTTGATCGCCCCCGGCGGCTCACGCCCCAAACGGCGGCACTGTACTCTCGCATCTGGAGCCCCCCGTCGGTGTCCTCCCGGCGGCCGTGCCCCTTGCGACTGTTGCTGCGGTGCCCGCACCTGACGCGGTGGCGCCTACGCCTCTGCTCGGCGGCGGTGCCGCCCCCGCCCCCCACTCCCTCAAACTCCGGCGGCGCCGTGCCTCGCGAACTCTGGCGTCCGCGCGTGCCCCGGCGAGCCTCAGTGACATCGCATAAAGCGAGCTCTCGCGACCGCGCACCTTCCTCTTTGGGTCTGGTGGCCGCGACTGCGCGCACCTTACTCTTCGGGTCTGGTGGCCACGACTACGCGCCCTGGCCCGGCAACCACCGGCGTCGGCCTGCCCTCCTCCCTAGCGGTCATGGCGGGCGCTCATTGCCCGGCATAGATCGCGGTGGCAAGACGTTCACCTCGGCGGTAGAAGGCTTTCGACCGACCCACGCTGTGGTGGCTACCGTCCACGCACCCACACGGCGAGCCCCGGTGGCCACGCGGCGGACCCGCGCCCTAGTGACAGCGCGGCGGACATAAATAATAAGTGTAAAGTAATAATGGTATTCCAGAGATAGAAATAGAGATTCATAAAATGTAGTACGGCTAAGCAGGAGATTCGTTAAGAGCAAAAGATTCCTAAGTCATTCTTTATTTACTAAGTCTTTTGTAAACCCAAGTATATACACTCTCATCTATAGTATAACTAACTTTGGATGTATACATAAGGAACATTACTAAGGAAGATCAAGAACAGAGCTTGTCACCCTTTGCAACCGTGTTCTACTTGCTCTACAAATAGGGAGTGGACTATAAAGGACTCAATGGGAGTGTCACATCCGCGATCTACCACATGACCCAGAGTGCAGAATGCATCCACATGTAAACAATATCTAAGCACCATGCTTACATAATGTCGACCACTTAACTCACTCGAGTACCGAGCTAAGAGCTTTACGAACATATGCATAAATTCATCATTAATCATAACTATATCAAGCATATAACTAGAGCAAACTAGGAACATAATAAATATCAACATAATATTGAAGTAGCACAAAGTCATAAATATAGAGATACAATGACTATACCAGTCTCTAGACGACAGATCCGAAATCCTGAGCAATAGCCCACACTCTACTTGAACCTTGCTAGCTAGCCTATACTAGAAACTTGAAGAATTGGAGCTCTATTCTCTTATCTCTGGAAACCCTAATTTCTGGTCTGATCTTGACTTATGGCAGCGTGCTCTGGAGAGAGGACAGGGGCTAGTTATATAGGCTGGAGCGTCCAACGCGAGCCCTTGGATCAAACTTACTTAAAGGACGACGTAGATGGAACCTAGGAGGCGGTGGAGAACAGATATTCGAAGGAGGCGGTGGAGAACCGACATTCGAAAGAGGGGCATACAGGTGGGGCCAGTCAGCCCCACATGTCAACGCCTCGGCCTCCGCTTTGGTGTGGTGTCTTTCCGAGTCCTCTGGAATCTTCTAGAGTAGTTGTCGCCACAGATAAGCGCGATTTAATTTGATGTTTTGATCCCCCTTGACGGTTTTCTGAAATAACCCTGTTGAAAACACAGATTCACCAAAACTGGTGGAAATTTTCAGTTTAAACCCCTAAGTCTATGTTGATGATCATTTTCATGCATTATTTCAAGTTATTTTGAAGTTTATAATGAAGGATAACTACCGTCAACACCGCCACGCCGGGAGAGGGAGGGGAGGGAGGTCGCCGGGAGAGGGAGGGGGGTAGGGCACCATGCTCTCGGGAGAGGAGAGCAACTCGCTTGGGGAGAGAAGGGATGCACTGTGCGCGTCAGGGAGGGAGAGGAGAGGGCAGGGAGTGTTGGAATGAAATGTGAGAAACCCTAAGGCGCACTTATATATGAGCTCGGTAATATGGGCTTTGCTAGGCTTGGCACTAGGCCATGATTTTAGAAGGTGAGCCTTATAGTGTGTCCGCCTCCGAAAATAGATTAGCGGAGGTGGGCACTTTAAGACGACCGCCTCCGAAAATAGAGGTTTTTGGGAGGCGGTTGCCTTAAGGTGCCCCCTCCATAAATTGATTTTAGGAGGCGGTTATTTTTTGATCGCCTCCGTAAATCGATTTTACGAGGCGGGCAAAAGTGACCGCCTCTGTTAATAAAAACGACCGCCTCCGTTAATCGCCGGGTATTTTAGGAGGCGGTTGAATTTTGTGACCGCCTCGGTTAATAAAAGAGCACTGCCTCGCAAAATCATTTGTGTAGTAGTGTATCTAAGATTCTCGAAGAGTCAAATATTTTTTTTTAAGTTTGACCAAATATATATAGAAAACAATACCAATATTTGTATCTCTAAATATGAATTACCTCGGCGATTTCGAATAGGACCCAAGAAAATGAGGATTTACCTTGACGGTTTGGACTAGCACTTAAAGAAATATGAACGGTTTGAATTAGCACTCAAGAGTCAAGAGTATGCATTTTCTTGGAGGTTTTGCTTCGATCCAAAGTAACGACAATATTTCTTGGGGGTGTTCAATTTTGCCCCTCAAAGCAATCATTAGCCGCCATGAATATTCCATTTCCTGGTAGTGACTTGTCTATATCATACCTTATGTCAACTCAGATTTGATTGAATTGAACCTAGCCTCTAAACAAAAAAAAAACCTAGCAGAAAAAAAAGAAAAATCTCAACTCAATCTGGCTCTGGGCCAAATCCATTGAAAATGGTCCATAGGCCCATACCACAAATCTTAAGTGTTCCTAACGGTCACCAATAATATGACATGTAATGTCCTTTCTTCTCGACCGGTCATCCATCTATGCTTCCTTCCATTTAGAGCAAGTACATTGCTATACGTCAGCGGTCTCATACTCCGTCTCACGCAGTGCCATGTAGGATTTTTTTTGATATGGAGGAAAAAGAGAGGAGGGAGAGAAAGAGGTCATTGTTTCGCGAAACAACCACCTCATAAGCTAAAATTTACACAAAAGCTATCCTTTGCCTGTGTGAAACGTTTGGCTCCATCACACGAATTTTTGGCCGCCAGATTTCATCTTTATTCGATCTGTGGCGTCTGTCTCGTGCTCCCTCTTTGCGTCGTTTGTGCTGCTTTTTGTGGCTGACTCGTGATTGGGTCTGGGTCACCTGGACAAATCTTCGTGTGATCGTGTCTTTGCCTCTTTTGAACCGCTGGGTTCTAGAAACTTCTTAGCTTCCACGACAAAGTGCTTGTAGTACTACTACAACGAAAAAGGGCCTGGGTGATGGGTCCCACATGTCAGCTGGATTTTGGGAAACACGTCATTATCTCACATGTCAGCTGGGTTTTATTTAGTAGAAATATAAGTATATAGTAAAAAAGAATGCCCCCCACCTGATAAATACACTTAATTAATTTACTATCATGTTACTATGGATTAATTTTGTACTTACACTAGAGTTGAACTACACTTACAGTGATTGATCAGTTGTAATTCATAGGTACTATTGATGTAACTAGTACTAAGTGAAAGAAGTTTATTAGGGACATGTTTGGGTTATACTTTTAATGGACTATGTTTGCTTTGGTCTATTTTGATTGCAACAATGTCCTCGTAGCCTATTTAGTTTGAATGTACTTTTATTTTGATTTGTCTGCATGAGCAGTGCTCTCGAATTTATTTGAATTTGCAATTCATAGAAATTTTTGGGTTTTTGTGTTCCATAGAAATTTTCTGTTCTTTGTAATTTGTTTATTTTCTTTGATTTGTTTGGTTCATGCAATGTCCTCATATTATTTTTTGGTTTTTGCAATCCATATAAATTTTCATTCTTTGTACTTTGATTATTTTTTTTGATTTCTTTGTATTTGTAATAATTTCTTTGTATTATGTTTATTTGTTCTTGTTTTTATTTGTCCCATTTCATGGTGGATGTAGGAGTTGCATAATTTGAGTGATATTAATGTTTGTTTCACACTGAATTTAGCTTGTTTTGATTTTAGGTGATTTAGCCTTTACGATTACTCGTGTGATCATAGTGTCGGATTGTTTTGCTCGGTAAAATCCAGCAACGTGATCGCGTGAGACGGAATCGGATGGTAGCACACGAGACACAGGGATTTATATCTGGTTGGTAGGCGCAGTCTTGCGCGCTAAATCTCTACTCCATGGTGCGGCTGCTCTTGTATTTGTATGCTCAATTAGTGGGCTATTGCTCCTAGCTATGTAGTAGATTGAAATAGGTGGAAGATGGATCCCGTGCCCGAGGTCCCTTCCCTCCATTATAGAGGCAGGAGAGGTATGGTTACAGAGAGGGCGATTGGGCTAACAGATTGTTTTCTAGTTTGTTACACGATATGCACAACAAAAAGATCATATCTATTGTCCATATACGCCTGCCTTGGTTTGCCTTGATCTCCACGTTGGTCGATGGCGCCGGCCCTCGCGGGCCTCCCTCTTGACGGCTGTTGGACCGATAGCTTAGCGGTGGTCATATATACGGGCGGTGCAGGTACCCCTGGCCCATATCTCTGACACATAGGTCCTCGATCACTCAGATTTTCATTTTGGTTCCATTTGTGTGATTTGCTCCCTCAAATTGCTTGGGTGATCAAAGAGGATAGATCACTCGAGTTTCAAATAGAAATATACAAAATTTAGGACTATGAGACAATTTACATACCATTGTACAAGTGGTTGTTGTCATGCAACTCGCAAACATTCTATTTTGTATCCATAAATTAATGACTCTAGAATTACTACGAGACAACTTAAAAGATAATCCACTACACTTGTTACCTCTTAAGTCGTCTCATAATTATGTGGCAATGCACGAGAGTGCCTATGAGACAGTAGCAATGCACTTGCCCTTAGTTGGCCGCAACGTGTGTGTAACGACGACAACATTCCAATGCAAGACCAGAGACATGAAAACGGCTGCCTCGGATCGCGGCAAGACGAACAGGTGTGCAGGGGCCTCCCGTGCCACCTCCATCCGACATATATATGGAACCAATTAACCGGCGGCCAAGAGCAAAGCTCGCTTGGACATGCATGCATGACCTCTCCGTCTCCGGTGCGTGCATGCAAGCTCGTCCGATCGCTGGCACGCGCGGCCATAATATAAATACGAGCCCCAGCCACCTGCTCATTCATCGCATCGTAGTTACATACCATCCACCGACGATCATCATCATGTCGAGGTCGATGCAGGTGGCGGTGGTGGTGGCGCTGGCATTTCTGGTGGGCGGCGCCTGGTGCGGTCCTCCCAAGGTTCCCCCGGGCAAGAACATCACGGCCAGCTACGGCAGCGACTGGCTGGAAGCGAAGGCGACGTGGTACGGCAAGCCGACGGGCGCCGGCCCCGACGACAACGGCGGCGGGTGCGGGTACAAGGATGTGAACAAGGCCCCCTTCAACAGCATGGGCGCGTGCGGCAACGTCCCAATCTTCAAGGACGGCCTTGGCTGCGGCTCCTGCTTCGAGATCAAGTGCGACAAGCCAGCCGAGTGCTCCGGTGAGCCCATGGTGGTGTACATCACAGACATGAACTACGAGCCCATCGCCGCGTACCACTTCGACCTGGCCGGCACGGCGTTCGGCGCCATGGCCAAGAAGGGCGAGGAGGAGAAGCTGCGCAAGGCGGGCATCATTGACATGCAGTTCCGGCGGGTCAAGTGCAAGTACGGCGAAAAGGTCACCTTCCATGTGGAGAAGGGGTGCAACCCCAACTACCTGGCGCTGCTGGTCAAGTACGTTGACGGCGATGGCAACATTGTGGCGGTTGACATCAAGGAGAAGGGCGGCGACGCGTACGAGCCCCTCAAGCACTCCTGGGGCGCCATCTGGAGGAAGGACAGCGATAAGCCGCTCAAGTTCCCCGTCACCGTCCAAATCACCACCGAGGGAGGCACCAAGAGCGTCTACAACGACGTCATCCCCGAAGACTGGAAGCCCGACACCGCCTACACCGCCAAATAAGCCGACACGCAGACCTACTGGTTTGGGCTGGGGCTTGGGTTGGATGCCATGCAACTTCCTAAGCAATGCATTACGCATGCATTGATCCATGCATGCATAATATCCATTTTTTTACTACTGCTACTGCGACGACGACAACGATGTCCTCCTTCTTCGTCTCCATATATAGCTAGAGCCAGGCTCTGCTCTGTTATTATTATTAACACGGAGAAGAGAGAAGAAATGGAGAGACGGAATACATAATAAGTGTCTAACGAGAGATTTGAGAGGCCTTTGTATAATAAAAGGATTCGAGGTGCGAGGCAAACAACACAAATGTCTGTACTGTCCATGGATCTCCCATGTAATCCCAATTTTATCATGATTATATTTTAAAAGAATACACATTTTTCAGTGACTAATTGAAATTTATGATAAGTACGTATCGATTCTAGATGTATTCTTTGCCTTGGCCATCCTTAACCATGGTCATTCTTTGAAGGTGAGGTACAATGTTATTCATGCTGCAAAACATAAGCTTCCTACTCTTAATAAGATGCACTTTCCATCATTGACATGCCTTCACTGCTTGCATTAATTATGTAATAATTTCCAACATTAAGACGACATCATGTATGCATCTAGACAACTGGGTAATAAGCGTGGTAAGTGTTACTCCCAAATTACATTACTCTGTCCAATAAATTACACTGGAGAAATCATTGTAAATATAGTAATAAGGCGGTGTAAATATAACTATAAGACAATGTAAGTGCATGGACAAAAATCTAATTGTTGGAAGGGGCTAAAATAACCGGTTATTGGCTAGATAGATCCCTAAAAAAATATCGACGCTCCTTTCTCCTCAAGCTCATTTGAAGGAGGAGACTCCGATGATCGCCTTTGAAATCCATAAAAGGTTGAAGTTTATGAAATATATCTATCTATTGCCTAACAAACACGTAGAAGTTATAACTAATTTATTTTTGAATTTATACTTTCAAAAATACAATGCATGACTGATTGGCTATGCACGTGTCTCCAAAGTCCAAACCCTACTATATCGTACCTTCCGTCCAGGCGTCCACTCAGATTTGTTTTTTTTTCTAGATTTGAATTGAACCTTACGTCTAAAACCTAAGGTAAAAAATAAAATCTCAAATTAATCTGGCGTTGGGCTGAATCTGTTCAAACTAGTCCATAGCCGAAAAAATTGCAAAAATAGGACTCCAAACATGGGAGGTTTGCAGATTTAACACTGGACCTACATTTTATAAACACAGATGGACCCATTTGTCATCCACCTCGACCCTGTTTGGCTCAACACTCTCCACCAACTCTAGGAGTCGACATTAAAATAGTTTCACCTGATGAGCTTTTTAGAACGTGTTCTCAAAATGGGGGGATGAGAGATGAAGGTGAAATAGTAGCTTCTTCTAACTCCCACTCACTCTGGTGGATCTTGCGTAGGATTTTGTGACAGCATGTTTTAAGGAGTTTCACGTGTAGAACTGTTTTGCCAAATATTTTACTAAAACAATTTTAGCTCTACCAGTAGACATGCTTGTGGAGGAGCTAAAGTAAAAAAAAATGATTTCATTTTTTTAAGTGAGGTGGTGCTCTGCCAAACATACGTAACCTCCTCGTCTCGAAAAAAAAAACGGACGTAACCTCCTCTCTTCTCGGTCGGTCAATATATATGCATGGTATCGATCCATTCATCTCTCTCTGCTTCCTTCCATTCATTTGGCGCTGCAGCGTGTAATGTAACGACGACGACGACGACATTCCAATGAAGAAGAGATCGAGCATCAGGGGGGACTGAAGACAGGATTAGGAGTACCTCGGATCGCGGCGAGACGAACAGCTGTAGGGGCGCCCGTGGTCATCTCCCTTATTAGCTTGTTATTACGGTACGCAATGCATGGAATAGCTAGCAAAGCTCGCTCGGCCATGCATGACTTGTATCTCCTATCCATGCATGCTATCTCCCCGGTGTGCATGCATGCGCGCGCGGCCATAAATACCAGCCCCGCCTACTCATTCATCGCATCGCAGTTACATACCATCCACCGATCGATCGAAGAAAGATGGGAGCGAAGATGATGTCGAGGTCGATGCAGGTGGCGGTGGCGCTGGCGTTTCTGGTGGGCGGCGCCTGGTGCGGTCCTCCCAAGGTTCCCCCGGGCAAGAACATCACGGCCAGCTACGGCAGCGACTGGCTGGAAGCGAAGGCGACGTGGTACGGCAAGCCGACGGGCGCCGGCCCTGACGACAACGGCGGCGGGTGCGGGTACAAGGATGTGAACAAGGCCCCCTTCAACAGTATGGGCGCGTGCGGCAACGTCCCCATCTTCAAGGATGGCCTCGGCTGCGGCTCCTGCTTCGAGATCAAGTGCGACAAGCCGGTCGAGTGCTCCGGCGAGCCCGTGGTGGTGTACATCACGGACATGAACTACGAGCCCATCGCCGCGTACCACTTCGACCTGGCCGGCACGGCGTTCGGCGCCATGGCCAAGAAGGGCGAGGAGGAGAAGCTGCGCAAGGCGGGCATCATCGACATGCAGTTCCGGCGGGTCAAGTGCAAGTACGGCGAAAAGGTCACCTTCCACGTGGAGAAGGGGTGCAACCCCAACTACCTGGCGCTGCTGGTCAAGTACGTTGACGGCGACGGCGACATTGTGGCGGTTGACATCAAGGAGAAGGGCGGCGACGCGTACGAGCCCCTCAAGCACTCCTGGGGCGCCATCTGGAGGAAGGACAGCGATAAGCCGCTCAAGTTCCCCGTCACCGTCCAAATCACCACCGAGGGAGGCACCAAGAGCGTCTACAACGACGTCATCCCCGAAGATTGGAAGCCCGACACCGCCTACACCGCCAAATAAGCCGACACGCAGACCTACTGGTCTGGGCTGGGGCTTGGGTTGGATGCCATGCAACTTCCTAAGCAATGCATTACTCATGCATTGATCCATGCATGCATAATATCCATTTTTTACTACTACTGCTGCTGTGACACCGCCGCCGCCATCCTTCTTCGTCTCCATATATAGCTAGAGCTACGCTCTGCTATGTTATTATTATTATTAAAAAAGAGAGGAGAGAAGAAAAGGAGAGACGGAATACATAATAAGTATCTAACGAGAGATTTGAGAGGCCTTTGTATAATAAAAGGATTCGAGGAGCGAGGCAAACAACACAAATGTTGTATTGTCTATGGATCTCCCATGTAATCCCAATTTTATTATGGCTACATTTTAAGAGAATACACATTTTTCAATGACTAATTGAAATTTATGATACGTACTTATTGGTTCTAGATGTATTCTTTGCCTTGGCCATCCTTAACCATTGTCATTCTTTGAAGGTGAGGTACAATATTATTCATGCCGCAAAACATAAGCTTCCTACTGTTAATAAGATGCACTTTCCATCATTGTGACGCCTTCACTGCTTGCATTTATTATGCAATTTCCAACATTAAGACCGCGTCATGTATGCATCTAGACCACCGGGTAATAAGCTTGGTAAGTGTTGGTCTAACGAGGTGATTCCTTGTAACACCCCAGAAGAAAACAACAACATAAATTTCCTTCTGGAGTATTATCACGCTACTACAATCTATAAAAGAACAAATCATCAGAGAACGCGGAAGCAACGAACATCATCTAAGTTGGACATTAAATTAAGTCCTCTACGATGGCATAAACAAAGCTAATTTCAAAGACAACTAGCAAAACTAAGGTGTCTAATATAACGTACAAAAAAAACTCTGACAACCAACTAATATGTGATAACAAATGTGCTTGTTTGAACTTTAGGCCAACAAGTATGCACTCGTGCAGCTACTCCCGTCCCGCCAAACATCCTTGAAGCTCATGTATCTAAGATGGGGGAACAAGCGTGTGAGGTTTATGGAAAGCCTTAGCAAGCAAACTGCCTCAACCAAGTTATTTAAATCACAGTTCGATTAAGCATCAACTTTAAATCGCATAATAATATAGACATCAGTTGCTTCATAGTAATATAAATATACTTCCAAGTACAATGTAAAGTACAATGCAAATAATGCAATGCAATGCATGATTTCAGTTTTATCCACACATCCCAAGGAGCGGGAGTGAGGGCTGCAACCACATTGCTCATCAACGTGAGTTGCTGTACCGTACTTATCGCACCAATTCGGCTACGATTTCTTCAAATGCATATCAATGGAAAAAGTACAAATGCAAATGTTGCAATGTATGCACTTCATACATTTCATAATCCAAATGTTATACCACAAGATATGAAACAATATACTTCAAAGTAAAGCAAATAACTCCAAATTTTAGATTTTATGGCTAGTGTGAGATACTATAAATTTAGTGGAGGCAATTCAAACAACAAAGCCAAATCATGTGGACCACGGCGCCACGTTTACTTGCCTTTACCGATGATCAAGCAAAAGAGCTAAGCACGTTCCAAAGGCAAACCATCTGATCACAAGCCACCCTCAGTACCAACATCATCATACCAACAAGTTCAAACAATAAATAGCACACTAGAATGCCCCCAAACCCGCCGTTCAAGATTCTAAGTTGTGCTGCCATTCTTGATAGCAGCACTGTCTATGTCTTTTTATATACTTTTAAACATATGTCCAAAAATTCTCAAAATATTCCAGATGATAGGAAACTCCGTTATATACAACTTTTGTATAATAGGATTCAGCATAAGGGATCTCCAAGATGGCATAAACATCCTCATAACATAACTAAACTTTTCTGATGGTGAAAACATGACTGCAATATTATAAAATTCATAACCAGAGATATACTGGTCCAAAATACTTGTTCTATAACATTCTGGAAAGCTTAGGAAGGACCCTACAACTTTTGTTCAGATGACAATTCCACATTCTTCCATTACTATGGCTCTCCTCTCCTATCTCCATCCAACTCGGGCTCTCGCTACACACTTCACAAGCCCATTCTGGGCTAGATACCCGCACGCTCCTAGGCCTTGCTCCTTTGCTCCTTATGGGTTGTCCATCTCTAGGGTGAGGGACAGGGTCCGTGACACCCCCCTCCTTTGGTTGTAGATTGTCCCCAAGCCGGCGCCAGATGGAAGCGTTGTTGCAATGCTTCTACATATTCCCAAGTAGCCAGGTCGATGTCTATACCTGACCACTTGATGAGTACCTGGGCGACGGTCTCAGAGCCGTGTTGGTGAAGACGACGCTGGAGGATAGCTTCTGTGACTTGCAGGCCTTCAGTGATGTCGGGGAGGATGGCCGAAGCAGATATCTTGTCATTGGGCGTGGGCTTGAGCAACAACACATGGAAGACAGGGTGGAGCGTGGCACCCTTTGCTATCAGCAAACTTGTAGGCGACGGAGCCGATCCTAGACAAGATCTTGTAGGGGCTGAAGTATTTGATGAAGAGCTTCTGGTTCGCCCTTGGAGCTAGAGATGACTGGACGTTGGGTTGGAGCTTCAGGTAGACGAAGTCCTCCTCCCAGAACATGCGCTCGGAGCGGCACTCGTCCCACCTAGGTCTTCATGCGTTGTTGAGCTCGCAGAAGGTGTTGTCGAACGACATAAAACATCGTAGAGTGTTCAGTCACCACACTTGTAACATTCGAAACAGAGGAAGCGGGTGGCGGAGAAAGGCTAAAATGGTGAGGTGGATGACCATATAGTACCTCAAATGGCCATCGATTGAGGGAGGAGTGCTGACTGGTGTTGTACCAGTATTCCGCCATGGGAATCCACCGACCCCACTGCCGAGGGCAAGCATGGATGAAGCTACGGAGGTAGGTCTCGAGGCACTAGTTCACCCGCTCCGTCTGCATGTCGAACTAGGGGTGGTAGGCCAAACATACCGAGCGTCGATGCTCTGGTTGCCCCTACGCGACAGGGTCTGGACGCAGGCACACAGCGCCACGCCCCTAGGGTATGGTTTCGGACCAACCAGGCCCTAGGTCCGAAGCCCCTAAACACCTCCTTTTCATCTCCAATCACTTCACGCTTGTGCATGTGTGTCAACTCCAAGTATTCCAACACATGTATATGTGAGTTAGCAACATTGTCAAAGAATTTTCAAGCGTGTTAAGTTAGGACACTAGGTCCTAATGCATATGCAAGTATGAATTCACCTAGTGTCACTTGATAACAATTTTAACTATGATTTTCCCCACTTCATAGTACGACTATCAATTCTAAACCCAATCACACCCTCTATGGTGTCTTGATTGGTGAAACAAAAACATATTTATACCTTTGCCTTGATCTCTATAGATTTTTATTTTTCTCTTTCTTCTTTTCCAAGTTGGAGCCTTGATCATCATCATTTGTCCACCTTCATCACAATGGACCTCATCTTGTGTAACAGACCGGGATTTCCAAAATAGAAATTCTAACCTTTTTGCCCCTCTGTGATAGTCCTAGGATATCTCGGCTATCACGGACGTCCAATTTACAGCTGATTACAGAGTCATACAACATCAAATTGCACAAATAAATATATTACAATAGTTTGGATACGACTAGCAACAAGCAAAACACCATTAAACTATTATGGAAGTGAAGCTTGGTGATCTCCCATCCAGAGGCATCCTTGAGTGTAGAACGAAACCAGCTACTAATCTAAATATCACTGTCATCCACCATCAAAGTCCATCACCTCCAGGTGCGTCGTTGGATCCATCGGAGCTCGAGTCGTCGCTACGCAAAGAAAATGCCGATAACGGCCACTAAGAAGAAGCAATAAAACCATGATAAAAACCTAACTCAACTAGACTCAAGAACTGCACTTGGAGGTAGAGAAACTGGTTTCATAATTTTTGGAGCTAGGATGAATTTCATATGAATTTTTGAAGTTGACAAGGATTTCTGAAAATAGATAAATGGAAAAAGGGCTAGGATCAAGTGGGCTCTCGGTCTGTTGTAGCCCAAGAGAGAGGCGATCCAACGGGCGCGCCTAATTTTTTACAATTTGGCCCTTTTTTGAAGAAAATTTACGCTTGGCCCCCAGGGAGACTTAAACTCACCTTTAGACCCTCGGGGTCGGTGCCAGGACTCATGGTGCCGACGTAACACGTCTCGGCACCACAGATCTTGGCGCCGAGCTGCCTGGCCGAGCATAGCAGGCCATCCTAGGTGGCGCTCACGCGGCCGGTACCTCGGCGCCACAGATCTTAGCGCCGAGCTCGACGCCACAGATATTGGCGCCGAGCATTGATTCAAAACCCACGGCCATGGCCGCGGCTGCCACTCTCTCTCTCGCGCGCTCTGTCTCTGCCTCTGCCTCTCACCGCCGCCGCCGTCGTCGTGTCCGTGACGCAGTCGGCCACGCCTCCTTCACCGGCAGCAGGCCATAGCCCGCCGTCCAGGCCCTGCGCCTCCTACCCCTCCGGGCCCTTGTGCCCCCGCGCAACCGCAGCAGTCTGCCACCGCGCCCCCATCGCCGTGCGAATCCCGGCCACCCTCATCGCCCCTTCCCTCCTCCTCATCTCTGTCCGGCAGTGAGGCCGGGCCGCCACCGCTCGTCGGAGCTCCCGCCAGCCGGCTGGCCTCCGGGCCCTGCGCCCCCTTCCCCTCTGGGCTCCTGCGCCCCTGCCAGGTAATTTAGTTAGTAAATTAGTTAATCTACTTTAGGTAATTTAGTTAGTAAAATTTTTAGAATATTTAGCAAATTTAGTTAGCAAATTTAATTACATAGGTTGAAAGTTAGATGCTTATTTATTTAGTTATATTATATACTTAGGAATATATGTATGTAGCTTATTTAGTTAGATTAGATTGTTAGAGACATAATTAGGGAGTTAGTTACCTATTGATTTAGTTAGCTAGTTAGTAAGTGTAGTTACCAAATCTATTATCTTGTTATAGAGATAGTTAGATACTTATTTGTTTAGGTCGATAGTTAGGTAATTTAGTTAGCAAATGTAGTTAGATATTATGGTTAGCTATCTTATAATAATATGCCCGTAATAACTTGGTTGATGTGCATACCAACTAAATGGACAACGTAGTCACCTTGTATCAAGTGCGGCAACGTCCCCATCTTCAAGGACGGCCTCGGCTGCGGCTCCTGCTTCGAGATCAAGTGCGACAAGCCAGCCGAGTGCTCCGGCGAGCCCGTGGTGGTGTACATCACAGACATGAACTACGAGCCCATCGCCGCGTACCACTTCGACCTGGCCGGCACGGCGTTCGGCGCCATGGCCAAGAAGGGCGAGGAGGAGAAGGTGCGCAAGGCGGGCATCATTGACATGCAGTTCCGGCGGGTCAAGTGCAAGTACGGCGAAAAGGTCACCTTCCACGTGGAGAAGGGGTGCAACCCCAACTACCTGGCGCTGCTGGTCAAGTACGTTGACGGCGACGGCGACATTGTGGCGGTTGACATCAAGGAGAAGGGCGGCGACGCGTACGAGCCCCTCAAGCACTCCTGGGGCGCCATCTGGAGGGAGGACAGCGATAAGCCGCTCAAGTTCCCCGTCACCGTCCAAATCACCACTGAGGGAGGCACCAAGAGCGTCTACAACGACGTCATCCCCGAAGACTGGAAGCCCGACACCGCCTACACCGCCAAATAAGCCGACACGCAGACCTACTGGTCTGGGCTGGGGCTTGGGTTGGATGCCATGCAACTTCCTAAGCAATGCATTACGCATGCATTGATCCATGCATGCATAATATCCATTTTTTTACTACTGCTACTGCGACGACGACGACGATGTCCTCTTTCGTCTCCATATATAGCTAGAGCCAGGCTTTGCTCTGTTATTATTATTAACACGGAGAAGAGAGAAGAAATGGAGAGACGGAATACATAATAAGTGTCTAACGAGAGATTTGAGAGGCCTTTGTATAATAAAAGGATTCGAGGTGCGAGGCAAACAACACAAATGTCTGTACTGTCCATGGATCTCCCATGTAATCCCAATTTTATCATGATTATATTTTAAGAGAATACACATTTTTCAGTGACTAATTGAAATTTATGATAAGTACGTATCGATTCTAGATGTATTCTTTGCCTTGGCCATCCTTAACCATGGTCATTCTTTGAAGGTGAGGTACAATGTTATTCATGCTGCAAAACATAAGCTTCCTACTCTTAATAAGATGCACTTTCCATCATTGACATGCCTTCACTGCTTGCATTAATTATGTAATAATTTCCAACATTAAGACGACATCATGTATGCATCTAGACAACTGGGTAATAAGCGTGGTAAGTGTTGGTCTAATGAGGTGATTCCTTATAACACCCCAGAAGAAAACAACAACATAAATTTCCTTCTAGAGTATTACCACACTACAATCTAACAAAGAACACATCATCAGAGAACGCGGAAGCAATGAACGTCATCTAAGTTGGACATTAAATTAAGTCTTCTACGATGGCATAAACAAAGGTAATTTCAAAGACAACTAGCAAAACTAAGGATCTCCCATGTAATTCCAATTTTATCATGGCTATATTTTTAAGAGAATACACACTTTTTAATGACTAATTAAAATTTATGATACATACGTATTGATTCTAGATGTATTCTTTGCTTTGGCCATCCTTGACCGTGGTCATTCTTTGTAGGTAAGGTACGATGTTCATTCATGCTGCAAAACATAAGCTTCCTGCTCTTTAATAGGATGCACTTCATTGCCTACATCAATGATGCAGCTTCTAATATTAGGACATGTACAACCCATAGACGGGTTATTGTTTGTATATTCTAGGAATTCACACACAGACAGCAGAACAGACATTGTATGTATCCGTGGTGCTCCCCTGGTGCACACAGATGGCTGTTCCGGTGGCAGGGGCTCGTCGAGGAGGCGCGTGGGGATCTCTTCACGGCGATCGCCTTCTTGTTGCCGTTGTGCCGAACGCACAGAGCAAGTTGGGATGGTCGATCCCGCTGATGGCCGCGACCTTGTCCCAGAACTCGCGCTCTGACAACGAGGTCTCCTTGAGGCGCTTCACCGCCATGACCGGCCCAGACTCGATCGTGGCCTTGCACGTGGTGCTGTACGTGCCCTTGCCAAGAACCTCGCCGGACGTGCGCAGCAGGTCCTCGAGGTTGTAGAGCCGGGGAATCCTGCTGAAGAAGAAAAAGCTTCTTCCGTCACGCGGCTGCTGCTGGTGGGACTGAAGGCAGCGGCGGGATGTAGCCGTTGGGGCTCATTGCCTCTTTGCTGTGCAGGGCCAGCTCCGCCGCAACGACGTCGTGGCTACGGTAGGTTAGTCTGGGCTCCCACCGGGGTGGTGGCCTGCTGCGACATAAGCGAGCGCGGGAGCTCATGATGGCCTGGCCATGGCGGAGTGGTCGAGCCCAAACGCGGTGTTGGGGCCTTGGCCATGGAGTTGTAGGCTGGCATGTCGCCGGCCTGCTTGAGCGACAGCGCGTGCAGCTAGGACAGCATGGCCGGATCGACGGAGCCGAGCAGGTCCGTGTAGTCTGGCACGGTCCTGGCGGGTGCGCGTCGGGCCGTGGCCACCGAAGGCGGCGGCGAGGTAGACTTCTTGGGCGAGGACGACAGAGACGCCGCGGGGGACTTGAGGAGCACGCGGAGTGCTCGGTTCCTGTTGGCGTCAGCGTTGGCGCGCGGTAGGATGTCCCCGGCGCGGAGCCCCGAGAAGGCGAGCGCGTCCGCGGATGCACCCGCGGCGAGGAGGAGGTACGCAGCCACGACGGTGCTCGGGGCGCCACCGGCCGCCGAGATGTGGAGCGGCGTGGCGCCGTCTGTGGGCGACGCGCGCGCGGCCTCTGCCGGCGTGGAGGACAGCACGTACGCCAGCACCGCCGTAGAAGAGATCTCGTGCGTTCGAAGATAGGGAAGGGTAAGGTTGTGAAAGAAAAATAAATATAGGGGGGTTTCTAAATATAAACATAAAATAAATGGGTAATACACCATTGATTAAGATTTTGGACCCAAAAATACACTTTCAAACCTGATGGACCAAATCGACACTCTCACATGTTAATAGACTATCCATGCATTTTACTCAAAAAAAATTGCAAGGTCTCTCTACTCCTCCAAAGTCTCACTAAACAAATATTGAAAATAGAGGGAAAATTAAAAACAAAGATGAAAAGATCAGATCGTTCCTTATCTAGTTCAGTTACTAGCTAGTCAATTTGGTTAGAGTATGATACTATTCCCAAACCTGTTATATCTATGATTCTATCTCTATCTCTAACTGTAACAGTCTATACTTCTAACATTCCTCAGTCGCGGCAGGAGAGAATGTGACTGAGTTTGAAGTTTTGTGCTTCCACCGTCTTATCCGTTTCTCTATCATCAACTATGCCTTTGATGGATAATTTGTCACTTAGGGTGGTGCCTCCGTCCCATTTCGGTGTTGTCTCTTCTCTCTCTCCTCTATTATCTCCCACGATTATAGTGGGAGTGTCATGGACGGTAATGATGACACGAAAGCTTTGACCAGAGTCGTTGCATAATTGTCGATGTCAAGGTAGCCGATCATGTAGTAGCCGAGGTTGATGCAACCACACGTAGCCAAAGGCGCAAAAAAATCACACATCAACAGGGGATAAATAATACTTGTTCTTGATTTTCACTTGATTAAGTGCCATATAGTCCACATAGAGCCTTTTTGTGTCATCCTTCTCCACAAACAAAACGGGAGCAGCCCAAGGCGATGTTCTTGTCTAGGATTTTCTCACGAGGTGTGAGTTTTTACCTATATATATATATATATATATATATATATATATATATATATATATATATATATATATATATATATATATATATATATATATATATATATATATATAACAGGAGGGGTGAAAGCCCCTACTGAGGCAACCACCACTATATAAGTGAACAACTCAATAATATTTGCTATTTTGGTTTCATTTTGATCTGTTGCCTCTTACCGTTATGAATTTGAATTTTGATTATTGAAAGAATGCTTCTGTAGAGATTCTGGACTGGTGAATTTGATTTTGGTAATGGTGAAGTTAAATGAAGGAAAATGAGATGCGACACTGTTATTGGGCCTCAGGCGGTCCCGACATGCTGGCTGAGGCAGGCTACTCGGCTTGGTTTAGGCCGAAGGCTTGGCCTGTGGCCTTGATCGATCGGCATGACCTTAGCCCGGTGCTTGCATGCCATGCTTTCACCCGGCCCATGGCTGTGCCGGGTGGCCTGGTAGGATTCCAAGCAATGCACACACGCATGCATTAATCCATAATATCCATTTCTACTACTACTAGTATTAAAAAGAGGAGAGAGAAGGAAGGGAGAGACCCAATATATAATAAGTGTACGATGGAAATACGAGAGGCCTATGTATAATAAAAGGACCCGAACTAGCATATAGTGTCACATGTACAAGGCTTAGCAATTGGAACTGTTTGTATTAACTTCAAACGACCAATCGTGCGAGTCCGATGAGTACATCGTCTACATAAAAGTGCAGCTAGCGATGGGCCTGGGGAGGAGAGACCAACCTGCCCCTTTCTAGGAGGTGAACCCACGCCTCATGGTAAGTTCTTTGCATTTGATCTTGCAGTTTCCTAAAGTTTTCCTCTTAGTCGATAAGTCGTGGGGCTAACTCGAACTGTTGGACCAGACGTTCGTGGGAATGTGTTGACCGCCCCGATGCCTCCATTGGAGGACGTGAGGGAGAGCCGAGGGGTCGGCCTCCCGGATGACCTTAGGTTCTTGTTCAATGAGGAGTGCAACATGGGAATCCACAACCATGGAGAAGGGCACCTAGGTCCTCGGGGAGAAGCATCCCCGTGCGAGCCCATCTGAGGGGAACGCCGCCAGCTAAAAGAGCAAGAGGCCTTCGGGCTAGTTCAAGTTGTTATTGAAGATCCTGTCCCATTGAGTTTTTAGAGTTGATTCCTTTATCATCGTGCGCTATTCCTTCCTTGGGTTATGACCCTTGTCACCGGTTGCAAGGGTCCCCCATCGAGGCAGTCTAGTAGTGGAACTACCGAGCAATTACACCGACATAGACTAATAGTCTTTGGGGTTAGCACGAGGTCCAGCATGGATGGCGCACCATCCACCCTCTCAACTCCTTTGACTGAGGGCGTAAGTGACCAAAGGGCCGCGGTCCTACCAGTGCCCTTGGGGCGACTGCCAGCGTCGAGGCCAGGTGTGTCGGTGGAGCTAGAGCACCCAATGGTAAAGAAAGGTGTGCACCAGGCAGCCCTCCTTTGTCACTCCACTTGGTGCTCGAGGTAGTGGCCATGGTGAGGCAGGTCACTGAGGTGGAACCCATAAGGACAGAGTCCTAGGCGTAGACACCACCCTTAAAGGTGACGATGAATGGGTCCTCGACATGGTTGTTGTGAGGAAGGCGTTTGTAGGGGCCTCGGGCAACAAGTCATCATAGACCACTACCTCGTCGTTATGGTTTGCAATGTAATCGAAACTCCCAAAGCTAAGAGCTTGGTTGGGAGGAAAGGCGACACCATTGGAGAAGGCCTCATAGGAGTAGTGAATGCTGCTCTCATGGGCAGCACCTCCGGTCTTAACGTCACCAATGATGTGAGCCATTGAAGCTTGGAGAACACACATGACTCCCCAACCTGGTGAGCCAACTCTCTGGGTTGGTAACCGGCCATGATTAGTAATTAGATGGTCGATGTGTATAACTTTGGTGGTTAACACTCAAGACATGAGAGGGTTTATCCTGGTTCAAGCATCGAGCCCTACGTCCAGCAAAGAGAGATTTCATGTTAGAATGCTCAGGAGGTTTACAATTTGGGTCAGAGAGCAATGAGCTTGTTCTTTACGACACCCCTTTCCCTGTCTTATATCTTGAAGGGCAAGGGGGTAAAAAAGCGGCTTTGTGGCTTCCTTGGTCACTAAGAAAGGTCCAGGGCAATGCGGCCCTAGTTTTTGAGCCCTTGGGAGCGTTGTCCCACTTCGCTCCGATGGTCGTGGCTAACGTCCCTTATTAGGCGGCGCTAGTTGTAGTCTTTGCAGGTGCCCCGTGTAGACTGGCTAGTCAGTGTACGGTCTAGTCCACACATCCCTTGGCGTCCTCCTCACACCATGTCAGAATGCCCTACAAAATCCAACAAATGGTGATGGCATGTTCGGCTTCCCCGCAGGCGAAGAGGCTGACAAACAAGCCCTTGTCATGTTTTTTCACGCCCTGGGCATGACCCTGGCCAAAGCAAGCAAGCAACACCCAGTTAAAGAAGGGGAACAACCCTGCTAAGCTAACACTACAACTCTCCTCCTCAGGTGTTAGAGGGATGCTCCACGATATGCGCCACTTGGAACATTCGAGGTGTCCCTCGGGTGCGTTGATGTCTTCAGTGATATCTTGGTTAACTTCCCCGGATGCATTGTACCAAAGGGCCTTGGTTCAGCCGAGACCTTCCATAAGATGACCTAAGCGAGGGGTTCTAGGTCCACGCCCACTGAGCCATGTTCATTTGGCCGAATCCCCAAATCACATAGGGAGTCGAGTGGACCATCCATCACTTGGGGTAACTGAACTCTGAGGGCTTCGATCAGTATAGCCCCCCGAGTCCCTAACTGATTAGTAGAATTAGTTAAGGGGTCAACTTCATATTAAAGAGCAACTATGGTCTTTATGAGGCTTGAAATCCTTGCGATGCTTTTTGGACCATTGATAGTCTATTTTATGTTCAACGTAGTGGTAGTCGGTTTCAAAGACAGACTTAGTGGTAATTATTAAGATTTGCCAAATGGTTTGCCCAAGAAGGAATGGAGGATAACTCTCATTCTACATTGTGATGAATGGCTAGGTTTACGAGCAAACCAATAAAGATTAAATGCCACACTTACTTGACAACAAATAAGTGACTAGTTTACAAACAAACTAGCTAAAACCACAACAAGCATGCTAGCTACATTGGGCCTCATACAAGGCCAAGCTCCAGCACAAGGGCAAAATTGTGTCATAACCATGGATAACAAGACCATGCCCCAACACAAGGGCAAAATTGAAGGGGAAAACAAAAATTGAGCACATTCCTATATATACGCGCTATTCTACACCCTAGGTGTAGAATACTATTTTACACCAAGCTGTTATACCAAACAAAATTCAGTGTTGTCCAGTAGTCACGTTGTAGTATTTTTCAGTATTTCGTGGTACTAGGTGTAGTACTGACTGATACTGAACGCGGTTCAGTACTACTCAGTATTTTTTCAGGTTAATATTCTATGAATAGTGTTATTTTACATCAGTATTCTACACCAAACTGCTATACTGAACAGAATTCAGTATCATTCGGTAGTCGCGTTTCAGTATCGTTCAGTATTTCGTGATGCTGGGTGTAGTACTGAGTGATACTGAACGCGATTAAGTAGTACTCAATATTTTTTTTGCTCAGTTTTGGCATGTGGTGTAGAATTTTAGAATAATATTCTACACCTAGGGTGTAGAATAGAGTTGCTTATATATATACACACACACCGCAAGCCAAAACTAACCTAAAAAAAGACTGAATACTACTGAACCGTGTTCAGTATCAGTCAGTACTACACCCAGTACCATGAAATACTAAAAAATACTGAAACGTGAGTACTAAATAGTACTGAATTTTGTTCAGTAGAACAGTTTGGTGTAGAATAGTATTCTACACCTAGGGTGTAAAATAGCACATGTGTGTGTATATATATATATATATATATATATATATATATATATATATATATATATATATATATATATATATATATATATATATATAGAGAGAGAGAGAGAGAGATGTGTTTCTCTATAGCTGGCTACATAATATCATATTTTGTAGTCGAGTTATACCGATCCAAACACTCGGCAGTTCCTCGGTTCCGCCTAGCCCGGAGCGTGCCCCATTCCCACCCTCCTGGCTTGGTTCGGCTCGTCTAGCCATCAGCGCATAACATCAACCTCCTAGCTCGGCTTGCTCCATATGTCCCCACTCTCTCGAGCCTGCCGAGCGGTGGAGTCCTCTGACGGCGCCCCTCCCCAAAAATTCTCCCCCTCCACCCGTGGCTGCTCCCATCCAGCAGCGATGATGGCTCTTGGTGGTGGTACGGCCTGCCCAATGATGACGACGGCCCCCCATAGCAGAGCGGCCCACCTAGCGACGCGCCCGCCCAACTAGGATGACCCCCTTTGGTTGTGTCACAGCGTCGCCTTCCTCGCTCCCGACGGCGGTGCTAGCTCCTTGGTTGGCATCTATGGAGACAGTTGCAATGGGCTAAGGTGAGTTCATCGGTCCTCCATGTGTTCCGTGGTGTCGGCCCCTATCCTCATGTGGTGGCGGATACATCCATGGAGAAAGCTAGTAGATCTAGTTCATACGGGTGGCGACGGATCTTGTACAAGACAGTAGGGATCGGGCTCGCTTCTGATCCCTAGAGGTGGGGGACGATTAGTTCCATTTTTCCCAATTGTAGGTATGTTATTGGGAGCTTTGGGATTCCAATAGTTAGTGGAAGCCCTAGCCCAAACCGGTGTTTTCTAGTTCCACCAAATTAGGTTCCAGCCCACTAGCCCGCTGCCCACCCGCCGGCCCACCAGACCCCATCTTCCGAGGCCCTATATATTCTCCAAAACCCTAGTCCCCACCCATCCACCCCTGGCCGCCACCCCTGTCACCCACCGAGTGTGGCTTTCTGGCCCTGACCCGCCCATTCCCCAACCGGTGCCGTGGCCCACACCTTCCCTGGCGCGTGGCTTCGTCCCTCATTGATGGCGCGCGGCCTTCCTCACCCACTGGCAGCGTGCACGGCCGAGCCTCCCAGCTACGATGGCGTCGGCCCTGCTCCCTCCCGACGCGTGGACTTCCTCCCCCCACTGGCGGCGCACGGCCTCCTCCCTCATAGCAGCACACACGACGGCCCTTGGAGGCCACGTGGACGGCCCCACGCACTTAGCTTCTGCCGGTAGTGGGGTAGCTGCAGGCTCGGCCACGTGGAGCCCCTCCTGTGGTGACGGCGGCCTCTCCTCCATCCCGGTGGCCGGCGTCCCACCCCACGATGACGGCATGGCTCACCCCAGAGGCAGCCACGGCACCTTCCCCCACCCCTATGCCGAATCCATGGAGCACGATGCACGGTGGCTATTGCTTCTCCTTCACCACCGACGTTGCGCAGGGGAGGCGGAGGCAGTGGCGGCGGCCCATCCCTTCCGCACCTGGTGGCGATGGTCCGTCCCTACAACCCGGTGCAGCGTCCCGGCGGCGGATCTGGTGCCCTACGATGGCAGTGCCACTTCCTTCATCCCCACTAACGGCAGCTCAACCTCCTTAAGCAGGCACGGCGTCCCCCTACTCTCCTTGCAGCGGCGTAGCTTCAATCCCTCTCCGGCCACGAGCGGCGAGCCCCCAACCCCTTCCCCAACATCTCCGGCACCCAATCGGCCATCACGTGCCATGATTCAAATTTCAAATTTTAGAAAAGACGAGGTCGTCTCCGTGTGGAGAGGTTTTTATATGGCAACAAAATTATTTTTTATTCATTCAAACACTAATTTCTATGTAATGTCGGCGCAAAAATCTTTTCTGTGCATCTTGACCATTGATTCTATGCGTCCAATCGGCCATCAGGTGCCATGATTCAAATTTCAAATTTTGAAGACGAGATCGTCTCCATGTTTTATGCATTGTTCCCATGTTAATTACACCCCCCATACGTGCCATGATTCAAATTTCAAATTTTGAAGAAGATGAGATCGTCTCCATGTTTTACGCTTTGCGGTCTCCATATTTTATGTAATGTTCCCATATTAATTATACACCACCATGTGGGAAGCATGATGTTGGTGGAGGCAATCACGGTTGTGTCAGAAGAAATGTTCATCTCACGGTGACGTTTTTATGCGGTAATAAAATTAATTTTTATTCACCAAACTACTAATTTCTATGCAACATCGACGCAAAAAACTTTTTTGCGCATCTTTACCATTGTTTCTATGCATCCAGTCCGTCATAATGTGCCACATTCAAATTTCAAATTTATGAATTTTTTTTTTTTTAAAAAAATATTCACAATGGATCTTGAATCGTGCGTAAAAATGTCATGAGTTCAATGGTGAAAATCGTTTTTGAATCAGATGCTTCATTGAGAAATTATAACGAAAAAACAAAAAAAAATTAGATTGGATGCGTGCAATTGGATGCGTGCAAGCTTTGTCAGGTTACGGGGTGGAACGTATGGCTCGCGAAGAGGTTACTATACGGCAACAAATTGATTTTCATTCATCCAATAACTAATTTCCTACTCTCAACGAGTAGTTACTCCCCATGTGTATATATCTAAATTTAAAGCATATATGGCCTGACAAAATATACGTAGATGGAGTATATCATCATACTAAACTATTTAGGATACTATATATGACAAGTATGTATGTATACTTAGAGTAAATGGTTATATTTATTTTATATACTACTGTCATAGTATTATATAATATATTAAAAAAATATGTGCTCTTTTGAATTTTTTTCACACAGTAAAAATATAGAGTATCTTAATATTAGTATGTCAACATACTCAAACTGATAAAGGCCCTGTTCGCTTGGAGAAATATGAAGGAATCTGAATGAATTTTTGAGAGCATGAACAGTGATTTTTAGCCATGAACAGTGAATTCTGGCTGGTTTTTGCACCAGCCGAACGACGCCAAATGAGTATATACATATACACAACGTGATTTATTGATTATAGGAGCTACTTCTGAGAGTATATAAAATGCACCCTAGGGAAATTATATATAGCTGGCTGCATAATAGGATATTTTTGTAGCCGGGCCATCCGACAAGGGCCGAACTCGCGAGCACGAGAGTCACGAGTGCACCGTGGTCATCGCCCCCGTCCGACCCACCGCACCAGTAATAAAGACAATAATAAATATTGCTCCATTAATTCACCCAAATCTCTCCAGAAAAGTCAAGATCGGGTCGGATTCGGAGACGTCCGCACCATCGCAGATTGCTCGCGGCCTGCCTCCTCTACTGCGCGGCGTCCTCAGCGACGCCGGCTCTCGTGGCTTGCCTCCTCTACTGCGCGGCGTCCTCAGCGACGCCGGCACTCGCGGCCTGCCTCCTCTACTGCACTACGTCGTCAGCGACGCTGGCCTCGCCGGCACCGGGCCGACGGACCTCGGGGCGCTCCGGGCGCCGTGCGATGGGACGCTGGGGCAGTGCGCTGTGGGGAGCGATGAGGGGCTGGAGGTGGGCGGCAGCGACGCTTTCCTGCACTGGCGCAGCGGCATCCGACCAACCCGTACACCAGGCTCCGCCTCAAGCATGAGGAGCAGGGGAGGTTCGGTGGTTGCCGTCAAGCACGAACTGCTCTCCCCTGCCGGCGACGGGCGACGCTTAGCCGGCGGTGCACCCTCGATCCGTGCGAACGACGCGATTCGGCAGTGGCGGCGCTCCCTCGATCTATGCGCACGACGCGGTCCGGCGGTGGCGGCGCATCCTCGATCCGCGACCCGCCCCACACGGACGTCGCCCTTCGGCAGTGGCGCCTCCTCGATCCTGAGGGTTGGTTTTTCATAGGCAGTGTTCTTCCCTACACCAATGATGGCGCCAGCTCACGGTGCCGGCTCACGGAGGACGACGAGCGGCGCACCCAGGGCCTGGGGTGGCACCCACATCTGGGTAAGGTCGACGGCAGCGCGGTCGGCGCTCGTGTGACGGCCCTGGCGGCGCGGCTTGATGCGCGGGCACGGCGGCCCTCGGCGGCAACGTGCGGTGGCGCAGCCAGACCAGCCGTGGGGCTCCCCTCTGTCTCACGCTGGCTGGCATCAGCCCCTTCCTCACCAGCGACAGCGGCTGCCTTCCTATGGCCGGCAGCGGCCCCTTCCCCACCAATGACGGCGACGGGGAGGCGAGTGCGATGGCGTGCGCAAGGCACACCTCGGGAAGTCGCCTGCAGTCCCGCACATCCAGCAGTAACCGATGGTGTACAGCGGCGGTGGGTCCTCATCGGCGGCAGGTCTTGGCGCTGTACCCAACCACCAGGCGGTGCGACTCCTATCCTTTTTGTTCCGGTGGCGCTGCTTCGTTGACAAGCTCGTCCGCACCTTCACCGGTGACTCCCTGATGTCGGGCTCAAGCAGTGGCATTCTGATGACTGATGTAAGCGGCGTCCTGTTTCTTTCTCGTGAAATTGGAGCACGCATCCAATTGCTCTCGTAAATAATATTAGTGCAAATTCTTGTAAATATTATTAGAGTCTGTCTACTGACCAATCAGTTGTTCTGTTGTTTCAAAACAACCGGTTATTCCAACAGCCCAAAACAACCAGATTCTGTACAATGAGCAATTGGGTTGTTTTGAAGCTTCCTAATAACCGGTTATTCTAAAGACCTAAAAAAAAAGAAAACACACAAATTGATATATTGACTAGATAAAAATAGAAAAAAAAATATACACTCAAAATCAAACAAAAGGGGAAATTCTATTTTCACCATGAATGCAATATATCGTAGAAAAAATATAAGAAAACAATTAACAGGGATTTGCCCTGATGATTGGTTACCAGTATATAAACAAAAGATAACAATTAAAAAAAATTACAATAATATATATGCCTAATTCAGACTGTTCTGATCAGTAGACTGAAGCCTTGGCTGAAAAGTTCTGGGACTAAGACTAAAACTCAACATATCTGCTTATATGGTGCCATATATATGCAATCATAACAAGATTAAAACTGAAAAAGCACTAAACTTATGTGATGCCAAAAAATAAATTCCAAACTCGAGCAGCTAATTAGCAAAGAAGAAATCAAACACAAAGACGCAAAAAACGTTACGTTTATCTTGCCAAAGCATAACTCACATAAGTACTTGGAGTGCTGGGAGAGCTCCATCTTCTTGATCTGCAGATGCACCTGCACAAAGGCACAAAAAACATTCAAAAATGGAACTGCTACTTGTCAACCTACACAAAAAAAGAGTCTGAAAACAGCACCAAAAGACAGAGAAACAAAACTTCAAGGCAACAGGAAACAGGTACCAAAAATAGGTATTTTTAAAAGAATCAGCGAAAAAAAACAACTATTTTCGGGAAACTCTCACTCTCACACTCACAAAGAGACAACATGAACCAGATTTTGATACTGCAAACATACCGACTTTAATAAAAGTGATTCAGCCCATCACAAGATATCTAGATGCATGATACATTCTAAAATCCATGTTAAGGAAAAAAATATGACTGATGGATATATGATTTTTTCAGAAGAGCAACAAGCAGACTGACAGAGGACTGCACAAAAAACAGAGAGTGTGAGAGAAAACATACCACTACTTGAATTAGATCAATAGCTAATAAAGAAGACATAAAACCTATAACACAAACAAGACTGAAACTCAGTCAGCTACTACTTTGCAACAAATTCTAAATGTAGATTGTAGTATCTTGAAAGTGACATTGCACAGGAAATGAAAACCACACTCATCTCAGTCAGCTACTACTCCGAATTTTCTAAAACTCACTGAACCACAATAAACTGAGTTGCAAAGAAATTAACCAAAGCTATAGACTAAGGATCAATATGGAAATATAGTATGAAAATGACATGGCTCACAAACTGAATACACATTGACTTGCTATGAGTGACAATGCAAAACCTGTAAGATAGACTGAGGTATTGTCTCTGCAATACCGAAATGCCAGTGCTACTACTGCCGAACTACTACAACTAGTTCCACTCACCGAATCAAGCAATCAGGTTGCATTGCTTCAGACCAAGGCAACCTATAGCTGCTGCACGAATTTACTAAAACTTAGTAACTAAAACATGATGGAGCTGAGTTGCTTAAACTGAAACTAAGATACTGAATAAAAAATGAAGACTGCCTTGGTGTAATTAAAGATAAAAAATTAACTAAAACTCAACGAAAAACAATCCTGAACTTGAAACTAAAGTCTAGGAACTAGAAACCTGGAATTATAAAACTAAAAAAAAACTGAACTGATAACAATCCTGAATCTGAAACCGAAATGGAAAAAATAATGTAGCAGATATGGGCACAACCATAATAAACCTGAGACTCAAATACTGAAGCTGAGAACCTAGATTCTACGTGATTGAACCTGAACTTAAACTACAACGTAGAGACCTGAACTTCAGCTACACGAAAAAACTAAAATTTAATTCACTGAAACTCTAATGCAGGTTACAAAACTAAACTGAACCTCACAAATATGACTGAAACTGATAACTGAAAATAAATAAAGAGACAGAGACAGAGAAAAAACTACTGGACTTGAACTGAACAAAAATTGAAAATAGGCTCTACTAAACTTAACCTGAAAATAAAACTGAACTAAAACTGAAAATAGATTCTACTTAACTAACCTAGATTTAACACTGGGAATCACAGGAAAACTGAAATACATGACAACCAAACTCTAATGCAGTTCAATGAAATTCGATGGTACTCAACCTAAATTCTAAAAAAACTGAACCTGAAGTAGAACTGATAATTAATTCCACTGGACCTGAACTAAATTTATAACGAAAAATAGACTATACTAAACATAACCTGAACTTGAACAAAACTAAAACTAAAAAATAGATTATACTAAATTGAACTAACCTAAATTTACTGAACTAACCTAAATTTATAATGCAGTTAAAGTGATGCAATGACAAACTGAACTAACTAAATAAAATTCAGAAAATGAAAACTATGAAGATAAACTAAACTATCTGCTAAAATCCTAAAAAGTGAAAATTGAAACAATTTGCAGAACAAAAATTCATACAACGAAGTTGAACCATAGCTACAAACAAAAGCCTAAGCCAGCTTGTAAATTGAACTGTACCCAACCAAATAGATCATAGTCTAGTGTAACGAACTGCGCTTTACTGGAACCAAGTGAAGCAAACAGCATGACTCAGCAAACTTCTGCACCATCACCACCACAATAGAAAAGACATGTTTCACGCCTTGCGTGGCTCACATTAGATGAAACTAGCCTAAACTTGCACATCTGAGTATTACTAGGTACATTCAAGGTACACAATAACCATACTTCCCAAACAACCGAAACAGACACTAGCCATACACATTTGAAACCTGTGTCAAGTATATAACTCAATCTCACACTACAAACTTAAATCATAGATTATTATAGCTTGGTTAATAGTTCACCAATACAATCGGCATATGCTGATGTAGTCACTAGGTTTCATGAGCTCTACGCAAATAAATATGTAGATGGATACATATATAGCAAGCAAAACAATCCCATGAGCGCAACCATCAAATCGCACAAAAAAAGATAGGTGCGGATGATGCGCCTCTTATTACAAGCATGTGGTCTGGTACCTCTTAAACGGCTCAGCTGAGGTATGAGATTGCTGACAACCAGACACATACACACACTTGTAGACACACGGGAACTAGCTAATTTAGTGCGGCCACGTGCATGCACAAGACAGCTAATCAAGATTCTGGGATTTAGTGCAGCCTCAACTAATTAAAATCTAAGCAAACTAATTCAATCGAAGATATCAGCCATGCGCCAGACATCCCAGTTACAAAAGAAATATGAATTTTCAAGAGCTCTAAAAATTATTTAATGCATGCAACATGCAAAACTGAAACATTGAAATCTTGGTGACTCAGACTGTTTCTTAACTATGTGTCAGTTTAAGGAGTTAATTAAATATTAATTGAATTTGTTCAGGGACAAACAATAATTTATTTTCTCCCTTATGCTCATTTATTTCCTATAAGAATGCAGAAAAAAATAATTTATTTGTACAAGCCAAAAAAACGTACATCAGCAGTAGAAATGATACCTTGGATGTGCAAAACACAACAAATTGCGCCAACAAATTCATATTTGTAGTAGAAATGAAGGCCTAAAAAACAGAGGAACACATATAAATCAATATATATATATATATATATATATATATAAACTACTGCTGATGTACGACGCACACTTACAGGTTCATGTCCTTCATGACCATGTTCTGCTCGAGTACTTTCATCTACAACACGAATACATTTGCTCCTAGCAGCCATGATTACCTAAAAATGACAAAAAAATCAATATATACTATCAAAATTCTCTAACAGTAGCAAAACATGTCATCTACCTCTACATCCACCCAATAATCTGAGCCAAAATATCTACACAAGAAAACGATAAAACAATGAATCAACTATACAGCCTACCATATTTATAAAACAAAGCTCAAGAGAGCACACATACACATGGAAAAAAGAGCACAAGCGTACTTCTTCAGTTGACACTCACACGCACTTAGCATTAAATTCATCGAAAACGGCAGTGGAATGGCTGTAGGGATTCAGATAACTCTCACATGTAGCATTCAGGTATCAGGTATCTCAAACTTAACAATACATCAGGTAACTAAAACTTAATAGTACATCAGATAGCATTCAGATGTTAGGTAACTGGAATTTAACTGAAACTAAAACAGATAAATACAGTAACTAGTAGCATTCAAGTATCAGGTAGCATCACAAAAATTAGGTACATAAAAAAAATCAGGTAGTTCACATTCAGAAAAAAAACTCTGAAATGAACACTATAACTGAAAATAAATGAGCACTGGCAAATTAACTGGAAATAAACAATGAAACTAAAATCACATAAAGGGATAAGAGACAATTATCATCATTGAAAAACAACATGCAGCTAAAAAATGTCTACTACAAAAATTATTCTACAATGAGCATTACAGCGGGACACAAACTCATAATTAATTTTGTAGAACCGAGCTCTTCTCACAAATTAAACTGCCTTAAAAATCAACACCACATTTCCACTATCCAAAAACAATTATAAATACCAATCTGCATCGAAAAAAACAAAGATACAATCAACAACAATAACGTATCATCTACCTCTGCATCAATCGAACCATTCAAATCCCTCGAACCATTCAAACCACAAATCATGTGAACAACAATCACAGGACAATGAACCAACAAACAATCGTCAACTCCTAAAAGCTATACAGACTACCCTGCAGAAGCAACACCATCCGCCAATGAATCAAAAAATGGGGCAAAAAACCTAAGCACAAACTGAAGAACACGGGAACTCGGGTTCCGCATCACCTAAGGGGAAAACGCTAGACAACGAACAACACAACACAAAAATCGCATACGAGCGGACACACAAACCAGATCTAAAATGAGGACAAAGGCATTAAACATCAACACACACATTGAATAAGGCAACAAACAAACCCAAGCATCGATGGAACATATCGCAAAGAAGGGGGCAGGAAGAACTTAGCTCGCGAAACCCTAGAAACCGCAGCTCGCCGTGCCGGGGAGCGGCGCCAGGCCCTGAGCGCCCTGCACAGGCGGCCAGGGTCGGCGCGCCGCGCGGGGGATCCACGCCAACGGCCGCGAGGAAGCGCGCGTCCTCCGAGTCCAGCCGGTCGCCCAGGTGGAACCGCCACACGCGGACCAGAGCCAGGCCACCGTCGAGGCTGGCCAGGGCCACGCCCACGTGCGCTAACCGGACGCCCTCCACGCGAGCATGCCGGGAGTCGACGGGAGGAAGCTGAAACGAAATGAGAATGGGAAAAGAGGGAAACAGACGACACAAAATCAGGCGCAGCTCCTGAAAAATCAAACAGTATAAAAAAACGAACCCACATGTCACATAAACAACAACCAAACACCAAGATCGGACGTTCCGAAAACGCGCCACGAGACAACAATCGACGGCCCAAAAATCGGTTAGAACATAAACAAAAAACAACCGGGCAAGATATAGCAATTCTGTATTATTAGTATTGTCGTAAACAGAATTTTCGTAAATATGCAGCATTATAGTAACTTGTTCATGAAATTATGGTAAATATTTTTTAATGCTAATTTCGTCCTGACAAATTCAAAGTATTTTAATCAGCTTATGATAAAATTGGTCTCGTCACTGTGCTCAGATTCTCCTTACATATGAACAATTACATTCGTTCAACTTGTATACTACTCTTCAGTTACCATAGCATGTAGAGTATTCTCGTAACCCATTCCTATTTACTAGAATATATTCTTTACTATTTTTTGCGGACAATAGTATTCTCGTAACCTTACTATTTTAAGGTATGTTATATTTTTTTGTCAAAAAAAGGTATGTTATATTCTCGTAACAAGAATATTTGCGGCTGGACAATAGTATTCTCATAACCTTAGGCACGTGCATGAGTGCATCTACACTTCTGTGTTCTCGTAACGCATTCACGATTGGTAGCTTTGCATGCATACGACAGGATCAACTTGATTTGTCGAAATTACCGTGATGATTTGACTCATTAATAGCTTTCCAAATTTACCGTCGCATGCAACATGCAAGTGACGTTAAATGCATGAATGATCCATCAACTTGCGCTCTAGTTTCACTTAGGTCCATCAACTCTGAAAATGGATTTTTGGATCCATAATATTTGTTAGTGGCACGTTACTAACCCATACTCCATTTGTTTCAATTTTTTAATCGGCGTGGCACCTCCGGGTCCCGTGCACGCCGCACAGGTGCATGCATGATGCATGCACGTTGGCGTCTTAGCGAAAGACAGCGGACTGGCCTGCCGCTGCGTCGGCTGCTGCTGCTGCTGCTGGCCATCGCCGTTCCCGGCGCCGCCGCCCCTGCTGCTCCCGTCGCTCTTCATCAGGGCGCCCCGACGGATCCCCCAACAGACCCAGTGGTTGCGCCAGCGGCCGGCCCAGCCGCAGCCTCCGGCGCTGCGGGAGCAGCGAGTGCTGGTGCCGCCGCGACGGGCAACGCAGGAGCCGCCGGCGCGGGCGTGGGCGACCACCCGCTGACGTTCTTCATGCACGACATCCTCGGCGGCTCGCAGCCGTCGGGGCGCATCGTGACCGGCGTGGTGGCGAGCGCGGCGGCCAAAGGGCAGCTCACGTTTGCGCGCCCCAACACCAACATCTTCCCGATCCAGGGCGCGATGCCGCTGCCGCAGGGCGCCAGCAACCTCATCAACACGACTACTGAACCAGTGCTGAATTCTGTTAAGTATAACAGCTTATGATTTCTAGCATTTTAGGGCTTTGCCTCGATTTGTTCTAAAAAAACAAGGTCGTTATTATGTGGTTATGCTATGCTTTATCAATTCAGCTGGGGATCATATGGAGTCCGATGAAACGTTGGTGTTAAGCACTAGTTGTTAAAAATACAGAAAAGCTAATGGACAATCGGTTGTTTTAACCAGCCTCAGCAACAGATTTTAGGTCCGTTGACTTGCTTCCCCTGCTTCCCCAGTCCGTCAGATTGAGATAGGGCTGGGCGCGGAAACGAACAGCGATCGGTGAATCGGGACATTGATTAGTGCTTGGGGCTGGGTGGACGTGGAGGGCGGGCGCGACCTTCTGCTTCTGGTGCTGGTGCGCCGCCGCCTTCTTGGAGACGCCGCCGGTAGGCTTGGTGGTGCTGGTGCCGGCGTGCGCCTTCTACGGACGGAAGAAGGACTCCAAGTCGCCTCTGCCACCCCTCGTCATGCCTCCTGCGATCTCTCTCCTGCGTAGCTGGTGGTGGCGTTGGGATGAATGAGGGATTGGAATGCGGTGGTAGAGGAATAGGGAACGATGGTCGATGACGGGATGATGAGAGGGTTGAGCAAGGGAAGGGATAAGGTTGAGGGTGGGTCCCACCACAATTTGTGAACAATTTATATTTTTTTTGAAATTTGTGAACAATTTGATGTATATTTCTCTGATGTCTACAATCCATAGAAAAAAATTGGCATATATTTGTGTTACTCCCAAATTATATTACTCTGTCCAATAAATTACACTGAAGAAATCATTGTAAATATAGTAATAAGGCGGTGTAAATATAACTATAAGACAATGTAAATGCATGAACAAAAGTCTAGTTGTTGGAAGGGGCTAAAATAACCGATTATTGGCTAGATAGATCCCTAAAAATATCGTATCGCTCCTTTCTCCTCAAGCTCATTTGAAGGAGGAGACTCCGATGATCGCCTTTGAAATCCATAAAAAGGTTGAAGTTTATGAAATATATCTATCTATTGCCTAACAAACACGTAGAAGTTATAACTAATTTATTTTTGAATTTATACTTTCAAAAATACAATGCATGACTGATTGGCTATGCACGTGTCTCCAAAGTCCAAACCCCTACTATATCGTACCTTCCGTCCAGGCGTCCACTCAGATTTGATTTTTTTTTCTAGATTTGAATTGAACCTTACGTTTAAAACCTAAGGTAAAAAATAAAATCTCAAATTAATCTGGCGTTGGGCTGAATCTGTTCAAACTAGTCCATAGCCGAAAAAATTGCAAAAATAGGACTCCAAACATGGAAGGTTTGCAGATTTAACACTGGACCTACATTTTATAAACACAGATGGACCTATTTGTCATCCACCTCGACCCTGTTTGGCTCAACACTCTCCACCAACTCTAGGAGTCGACATTAAGGCCCCGTTTGGCAGGGCTTCACTTCACCAGTGAAGCCATTTTTTTTGGCTTCAGCTCCACGAACAGCTCCACCGGTGGAGCTGAAGCGGTTTTGGTAAACCGTTTGGCAAAATGGCTTCACTGTGAGAGCATGTTTTTAGGGGTCTGGAGGAGGAGCCGGAAGAAGCTACTATTTTTGGCTCATTCCCACCCCAAAGCTCTGTGAGAGCACGTTTTTAGGGGCTTCATCGGTGGAGCCGTTTCATTTTACCCCGTTTGGCAGAAAACGGCTCCAAACGGCTCCTGAAGCCGCTGGAAAAGCCCTGCCAAACGGGGCCTAAAATAGCTTCACCTGATGAGCTTTTTAGAACGTGTTCTCAAAATGGGGGGATGAGAGATGAAGGTGAAATAGTAGCTTTTCCTAACTCCCACTCACTCTAGTGGACCTTGCGTAGGATTTTGTGACAGCATGTTTTAAGGAGTTTCACGTATAAAACTGTTCTGCCAAATATTTTACTAAAACAATTTTAGCTCTACCAGTAGACATGCTTGTGGAGGAGCTAAAGTAAAAAAAATGATTTCATTTTTTTAAGTGAGGTGGTGCTCTGCCAAACGTACGTAACCTCCTCGTCTCGAAAAAAAAACGGACGTAACCTCCTCTCTTCTCGGTCGGTCAATATATATGCATGGTATCGATCCATTCATCTCTCTCTGCTTCCTTCCATTCATTTGGCGCTGCAGCGTGTAATGTAACGACGACGACGACGACATTCCAATGAAGAAGAGATCGAGCATCAGGGGGGACTGAAGACAGGATTAGGAGTACCTCGGATCGCGGCGAGACGAACAGCTGTAGGGGCGCCCGTGGTCATCTCCCTTATTAGCTTGTTATTACGGTACGCAATGCATGGAATAGCTAGCAAAGCTCGCTCGGCCATGCATGACTTGTATCTCCTATCCATGCATGCTATCTCCCCGGTGTGCATGCATGCGCGCGCGGCCATAAATACGAGCCCCGCCTACTCATTCATCGCATCGCAGTTACATACCATCCACCGATCGATCGAAGAAAGATGGGAGCGAAGATGATGTCGAGGTCGATGCAGGTGGCGGTGGCGCTGGCGTTTCTGGTGGGCGGCGCCTGGTGCGGTCCTCCCAAGGTTCCCCCGGGCAAGAACATCACGGCCAGCTACGGCAGCGACTGGCTGGAAGCGAAGGCGACGTGGTACGGCAAGCCGACGGGCGCCGGCCCCGACGACAACGGCGGCGGGTGCGGGTACAAGGATGTGAACAAGGCCCCCTTCAACAGCATGGGCGCGTGCGGCAACGTCCCCATCTTCAAGGACGGCCTCGGCTGCGGCTCCTGCTTCGAGATCAAGTGCGACAAGCCGACCGAGTGCTCCGGCGAGCCCGTGGTGGTGTACATCACGGACATGAACTACGAGCCCATCGCCGCGTACCACTTCGACCTGGCCGGCACGGCGTTCGGCGCCATGGCCAAGAAGGGCGAGGAGGAGAAGCTGCGCAAGGCGGGCATCATCGACATGCAGTTCCGGCGGGTCAAGTGCAAGTACGGCGAAAAGGTCACCTTCCACGTGGAGAAGGGGTGCAACCCCAACTACCTGGCGCTGCTGGTCAAGTACGTTGACGGCGACGGCGACATTGTGGCGGTTGACATCAAGGAGAAGGGCGGCGACGCGTACGAGCCCCTCAAGCACTCCTGGGGCGCCATCTGGAGGAAGGACAGCGATAAGCCGCTCAAGTTCCCCGTCACCGTCCAAATCACCACCGAGGGAGGCACCAAGAGCGTCTACAACGACGTCATCCCCGAAGACTGGAAGCCCGACACCGCCTACACCGCCAAATAAGCCGACATCAGTTGCTTCATAGTAATATAAATATACTTCCAAGTACAATGTAAAGTACAATGCAAATAATGCAATGCAATGCATGATTTCAGTTTTATCCACACATCCCAAGGAGCGGGAGTGAGGGCTGCAACCACATTGCTCATCAACGTGAGTTGCTGTACCGTACTTATCGCACCAATTCGGCTACGATTTCTTCAAATGCATATCAATGGAAAAAGTACAAATGCAAATGTTGCAATGTATGCACTTCATACATTTCATAATCCAAATGTTATACCACAAGATATGAAACAATATACTTCAAAGTAAAGCAAATAACTCCAAATTTTAGATTTTATGGCTAGTGTGAGATACTATAAATTTAGTGGAGGCAATTCAAACAACAAAGCCAAATCATGTGGACCACGGCGCCACATTTACTTGCCTTTACCGATGATCAAGCAAAAGAGCTAAGCACGCTCCGAAGGCAAACCATCTGATCACAAGCCACCCTCAGTACCAACATCATCATACCAACAAGTTCAAACAATAAATAGCACACTAGAATGCCCCCAAACCCGCCGTTCAAGATTCTAAGTTGTGCTGCCATTCATGATAGCAGCACTGTCTATGTCTTTTTATATACTTTTAAACATATGTTCAAAAATTCTCAAAATATTCCAGATGATAGGAAACTCCGTTATATACAACTTTTGTATAATAGGATTCAGCATAAGGGATCTCCAAGATGGCATAAACATCCTCATAACATAACTAAACTTTTCTGATGGTGAAAACATGACTGCAATATTATAAAATTCATAACCAAAGATATACTGGTCCAAAATACTTGTTCTATAACATTCTGGAAAGCTTAGGAAGGACCCTACAACTTTTGTTCAGATGACAATTCCACATTCTTCCATTACTATGGCTCTCCTCTCCTGTCTCCATCCAACTCGGGCTCTCGCTACACACTTCACAAGCCCATTCTAGGCTAGATACCCGCACGCTCCTAGGCCTTGCTCCTTTGCTACTTATGGGTTGTCCATCTCTAGGGTGAGGGACAGGGTCCGTGACACCCCCTCCTTTGGTTGCAGATTGTCCCCAAGCCGGCGCCAGAGGGAAGCGCTGTTGCAATGCTTCTACATATTCCCAAGTAGCCAGGTCGGTGTCTATACCTGACCACTTGATGAGTACCTGGGCGACAGTTTCAGAGTCGTGTTGGTGAAGACGACGCTGGAGGATAGCTTCTGTGACTTGTAGGCCTTCAGTGATGTCGGCGAGGATGGCCGAAGCAGATATCTTGTCATTGGGTGTGGGCTTGAGCAACAACACATGGAAGACAGGGTGGAGCGCGGCACCCTTTGCTATCAGCAAACTTGTAGGTGACGGAGCCGATCCTGGACAAGATCTTGTAGGGGCTGAAGTATTTGATGAAGAGCTTCTGGTTCGCCCTTGGAGCTAGAGATGACTGGACGTTGGGTTGGAGCTTCAGGTAGACGAAGTCCTCCTCCCAGAACATGCGCTCGGAGCGGCACTCGTCCCACCTAGGTCTTCATGCGTTGTTGAGCTCGCAGAAGGTGTTGTCGAACGACATAAAGCATCGTAGAGTGTTCAGTCACCACACTTGTAACATTTGAAACAAAGGAAGCGGGTGGCGGAGAAAGGCTAAAATGGTGAGGTGGATGACCATATAGTACCTCAAATGGCCATCTATTGAGGGAGGAGTGCTGACTGGTGTTGTACCAGTATTCCGCCATGGGAATCCACCGACCCCACTACCGAGGGCAAGCATGGATGAAGCTACGGAGGTAGGTCTCGAGGCACTAGTTCACCCGCTCCGTCTGCATGTCGAACTAGGGGTGGTAGGCCAAATGTACCGAGCGTCGATGCTCTGGTTGCCCCTACGTGACAGGGTCTGGACGCAGGCACACAGCGCCACGCCCCTAGGGTATGGTTTCGGACCAACCAGGCCCTAGGTCCGAAGCCCCTAAACACCTCCTTTTCATCTCCAATCACTTCACGCTTGTGCATGTGTGTCAACTCCAAGTATTCCAACACATGTGTATGTGAGTTAGCAACATTGTCAAAGAATTTTCAAGCGTGTTAAGTTAGGACACTAGGTCCTAATGCATATGCAAGTATGAATTCACCTAGTGTCACTTGATAACAATTTTAACTATGATTTTCCCCACTTCATAGTACGACTATCAATTCTAAACCCAATCACACCCTCTATGGTGTCTTGATTGGTGAAACAAAAACATATTTATACCTTTGCCTTGATCTCTATAGTTTTTTGTTTTTCTCTTTCTTCTTTTCCAAGTTGGAGCCTTGATCATCATCATTTGTCCACCTTCATCACAATGGACCTCATCTTGTGTAACAGACCGGGATTTCCAAAATAGAAATTCTAACCTTTTTGCCCCTCTGTGATAGTCCTAGGATATCTCGGCTATCACGGACATCCAATTTACAGCTGATTATAGAGTCATACAACATCAAAGTGCACAAATAAATATATTACAATAGTTTGGATACGACTAGCAACAAGCAAAACACCATTAAACTATTATGGAAGTGAAGCTTGGTGATCTCCCATCCAGAGGCATCCTTGAGTGTAGAACGAAACCAGCTACTAATCTAAATATCACTGTCATCCACCATCAAAGTCCATCACCTCCAGGTGCGTCGTTGGATCCATCGGAGCTCGAGTCGTCGCTACGCAAAGAAAATGCCGATAACGGCCACTAAGAAGAAGCAATAAAACCATGATAAAAACCTAACTCAACTAGACTCAAGAACTGCACTTGGAGGTAGAGAAAGATTTTAGAAAAATTATGAAACTGGTTTCATAATTTTTGGAGCTAGGATGAATTTCATATGAATTTTTGAAGTTGACAAGGATTTCTGAAAATAGATAAATGGAAAAAGGGCTAGGATCAAGTGGGCTCTCGGTCTGTTGTAGCCCAAGAGAGAGGCGACCCGACGGGCGTGCCTAATTTTTTACAATTTGGCCCTTTTTTGAAGAAAATTTACGCTTGCCCCCAGGGAGACTTAAACTCACCTTTAGATCCTCGGGGTCGGTGCCAGGACTCATGGTGCCGATGTAACACGTCTCGGTACCACAGATCTTGGCGCCGAGCTGCCTGGCCGAGCATAGCAGGCCATCCTAGGTGGGGCTCACGTGGCCGGTACCTCGGCGCCACAGATCTTAGCGTCGAGCTCGATGCCACAGATATTGGCGCCAATCATTGATTCAAAACCCGCGGCCATGGCCACGACCGCCACTCTCTCTCTCGCGCGCGCTCTGTCTCTGCCTCTGCCTCTCACCGCCGCCATCGTCGTCGTGTCCGTGACGCCGTCGGCCACACCTCCTTCACCGGCAGCAGGCCATAGCCCACCGTCCGGGCCCTGCGCCTCCTACCCCTCCGGGCCCCTATGCCCCCGCGCAACCGCAGTAGTCTGCCACCGCGCCCCCATCGCCGTGCGAATCCCGGCCACCCTCATCGCCCCTTCCCTCCTCCTCATCTCTATCCGGCGGTGAGGCCGGGCCGCCACCGCTCGCCGGAGCTCCCGCCAGCCGGCTGGCCTCCGGGCCCTGCGCCCCCTTCCCCTCCGGGCTCCTGCGCCCCCCTGCCAGGTAATTTAGTTAGTAAATTAGTTAATCTACTTTAGGTAATTTAGTTAGTAAAATTTTTAGAATATTTAGCAAATTTAGTTAGCAAATTTAATTACATAGGTTGAAAGTTAGATGCTTATTTATTTAGTTATATTATATACTTAGGAATATATGTATGTAGCTTATTTAGTTAGATTAGATTGTTAGAGACATAATTAGGGAGTTAGTTACCTATTGATTTAGTTAGCTAGTTAGTAAGTGTAGTTACCAAATCTATTATCTTGTTATAGAGATAGTTAGATACTTATTTGTTTAGGTCGATAGTTAGGTAATTTAGTTAGCAAATGTAGTTAGATATTATGGTTAGCTATCTTATAATAATATGCCCGTAATAACTTGGTTGATGTGCATACCAACTAGATGGACAACGTAGTCACCTTGTATCATGGAGGAAGTGTGGAGGAAGATGAGTTTGGTAATGTCAGTTTTCTTGGAATGTAAAGGGTGCCAGTGATATTCGATGATCGGCCATTGTTTTGTGAGTTGGTTGGTAGGGCTCGTGATGAGCTTAAATGCAATTCAAATGAAGATGCCATCTTAGTTGAGGGGGTACTTCACCATGGGAGGTCAGGGACAATTTTGAGGCGGTTGGTCCCAATTGCATCAGAGGCTCAATGGGACAAATATGTTAAAACTGTCATGAAGAATGAGTTTCAATGTTTGGATTTGGTTGTGCAGAAGTTGTCCAATGATCCCACCCCTCATGGGTATTCACCCCCTAATGTTCATTCACCCCCTCATGGGTTGTCGTCAGCACCAGAGAATCCGGCACCCTCTGAGCCTCTGTTACCCAACCGTGAGGTGGATGTGGAACATGCGGTTGTGGTGCCCGATGCTCAATCCGCCCCCAATGAGGTTGGTGTATGTCCTGGTGTCTGTGTAGAATGTGGGCCTGATGATGTTGTAGGTGCCCCTTAGGAGATCCCTTTGACCCAGAATCATCCTAGTAAGTTATTTAGTAACACTTTTGCTTTCCTTATTCTTTGTTCATTCCATTCCTTTGTCTCAGTGCTATCCATATTTGTGCTTTAAATGCAGGAGACAATCCTGATAATGATGGTTGTGCTCCTGTTCCTCCATCAACCAACGTGGACGTAGGGTTTATGGCCTCTAATAGTGTAGATGTTGATATTGCGGATAATGAGGAGCCTTATGGCACAACAAGGGCCATTGATTCCGATGATGACCAGCCAATTGCGGCTTTGAGCGAACAAGAAATGGAGCTCATCAGACGCTTGTGTCCTGATCGTGATCCACTGGTTCATGAATTCAGCGACCTTAGTCATTCTCAACATGCTTATGGAGAAGGAAGAGATGACGAGCTGCTAGAGGCTCCTGAGGCCGATGATAGCGTGGAAATTCAGTTGGGCATGGTCTTCAAGGACTTGCCCACCTTAAGAAGGTGGCTACAGGAATATTCTGTGAGGCATAAGAGACCATTCAAGGTGAGGCACTCCCATGTGGAGCACCGTTACATGGTGGTGTGCGAGATGGCATATTCCAATTGGAGGGTTAGTGCTCGCAAATAGAAGGCCACAGGGAAATTCAAAATCACCAAAATTGTAGGTCCACACATTTGTACCCAGGCAGATCTAAAATAGAAGCATAGACAGTTGACCTCTACCCTCATTGCCAGAAAGTTATACACAACTTTGAAGGGTCAGCCCAACTTGAAGGTCAGGACAATTATGGAGATGACTAAGTAGATATTTAAGTATGACATAAAGTATGGGAAAGCATGGAGGGCAAAGCAACGGGCCTGGAAGATGATATATGGGGACTGAGAGGAGGGGTACGAGCAGTTGCCTATAATGTTCAATGCAATGAAAGCAGCAAATCCAGGCATGCATTATGAGTATATCCCGAAGCCGAATGAATGGAAGGACGGGAGGCATATATTCTTTCGTGCATTCTGGTGCTTTCCCTAGTGCATCGAGGCCTTTAGGCACTGTCGTCCAGTGTTATCCATTGATGGTACTTTTCTACTTGGCAAGTACATGGGCACACTTTTGGTAGCCATTTCGTGTGACGTAGACAACACATTGGTTCCTTTGGCTTTCGCTTTGGTGGAGAGGGAGAACAAAGATAGCTGGGGATGGTTCTTGTGGCTTGTTAGGATCCATGTCGTTGGCCCTCATAGGGAGGCAGGTGTCATATCTAATAGACACCAGGGCATACTCAGTGCCATATAGGAGCAGATTCTGGGGTATGCATCTTTGCACCACCGTTGGTGCACTCGACACCTTGCTGAGAATTTACTTCGGAAGGATGGTACGAAGGACAACTTTCCTCTATTCGAGGAGGTTGCTCGCATGCTTGAGGTGCCATTCTTCGAGGAGAAGTTGGAGCAGCTAAAAATGGCAACAAACGCAGAAGGTAGGCAGTGGCTGAGAGGATTGATGAGAGAACCTGAGAAATGGACAAGAGCCTACGACGATGGTGGATGGAGGTATGAGTTTTAGACTAGCAACATGGCAGAGTCATTTAATAGTGTACTCAAGGTTATACATGACATGCTCGTCAATGCCATTGTATCATTCACCTTTTATAGGCTAGTTGCATGGTTTTATGATAGACACACTCAAGCAATGGCACTACAGAGTAATAATCAGAAATGGGCACCTAAACCTAAGAACCATCTCGACAAGGCAAAGGAAAGGGCTGTCACACATGATGTCGATTGAAAGGTCCTAATATGGCTAGAGGGGGGTGAATAGGCTATTTAAGAATCTACAAATCAACTAGAGCAATTTGATTAGTATAACAAATAGCGAAATGCAAACTTGCTCTAGCTCTATAAGGGTTGCAAGCCACCTATCCAACAATTCTAGTTGCTATGATCTCTAGACACACAATTTGCTATGTCACTACTCACTAAGAGCTCTCACACTTGCTACACTAAAGAGCTCCACTAGATGAACTTAAAACAACAAAGCAAGCTCTCAAACTAATTACACTAAAGAGCATGCTACAACTAGTTTGCAAGAATATAAATGAGTGAGTAGGGTGATTATACCACCGTGTAGAGGAGTAAACCAATCACAAGATGAATACTAAATCAATCACCGCGAGAATACCAAAGGGCAAAAGACAACCAATTTTTTCTCCCGAGGTTCACGTGCTTGCCGGCACGCTAGTCCCCGCTGTGTAGACCAACACTTGGTGGTTCGGCGGCTAAGAGGTGTTGCACGAACCTCATCCACACAATAGGACACCACAAGAACCTACCCACAAGTGAGGTAACTCAATGACATGAGTAATCCACTAGAGTTACCTTTCGGCGCTCCACCGGGGAAGGTACAAGTCCCCTCAAAATCACCGGAGATGGCCACGAACAATCACCAACTCGTGTCAATCCTCCACTGCTGCTCCAAGCTGTCTAGGTGGTGGCAACCACTAAGAGCAACAAGTGAATCCCGTAGCAAAACATGAATACCAAGTGCCTCTAGATGCAATCACTCAAGCAATGCACTTGGATTCTCTTCCAATCTTATAATGATGATGGATCAATGATGGAGATGAGTGGGAGGGCTTTGGCTAAGCTCACAAAGTTGCTATGTCAATGCAAATGGCCAAAGGAGTGAGCTTGAGCCAGCCTTGGGGCTTAAATAGACGCCCCCACAAAATAGAGCCGTTGTACCCCTTCACTGGGCACAACGCGGGGTGACCGGACATGCCGATCGTATTGACCGGACGCAGGACCCCAGACCCCAGCATCCGGTCCATAGATCTTCGCCACCTGTCCTCTGCTTCAAACGCTGATCGCCCGATCTCAACGGTCAAGTGATGATCGGACACACCAGTTAGAAAGTGACCGGACGCTGGACCCCAGTGTCCGGTCGTTTCCAGTAAGGTTCCAAACGCAAGATTTCATGACCGGACCCGACCGGACTCACCCAGCGTCCGGTCACTCAATGTCTCCTCTGTGCGTCCCTCGTCAGCGAACGTCAGCACTGACCGGACGCACCCTGCCAGCGTCCGGTCACTTTTAGCGCCAGCGTCCGGTAGAAGACCGAGACGCGCGCCCTCTGCTGCCACTGACCAGACGCGCCGGTCCAACCGAGACCAGTGTCCGGTCACTTACAGTGACCTCCGTCTTTTCTATATAGGGCACCGGTGAAGTTACTAACCCTTGCTCAAATGTGCCAACCACCAAGTGTATCACCTTGTGCACATGTGTTAGCATATTTTCATAAATGTTTTCAAGGGTGTTAGCACTCCACTAGATCCTAAATGCATATGCAATGAGTTAGAGCATCTAGTGGCACTTTGATAACCACATTTCAATACGAGTTTCACCCCTCTTAATAGTACGACTATCGATCCTAAATGTGATCACACTCACTAAGTGTCTCGATCACTAAAACAAAATGAATCCTACTATTTATACCTTTGCCTTGAGCCTTTGTTTTTCTCTTTCTTCTTTTCCAAGTTCAAGCATTTGATCATCACCATGCCATCACCATCATCATGATCTTCACCATTGCTTCATCACTTGGAGTAGTACTACCTATCTCATAATCACTTTGATAAACTAGGTTAGCACTTATGGTTTCATCAATTAACCAAAACCAAACTAGAGCTTTCATCGATTGCTTTGACCACAGCACCGGCAAGTACCAGGTCACAGAAAGGGGTGGTACAATGTCCGATGGTGAGGTCCGGCCATCAAGGAGTTATATTGTGGTACTTAGTAATTTCTCAAGCCGATGTGGGAAAACCAGGCAGTATCACTTCCCTTGTTCTCATTATGTTGCAGCATCTCAGCATCGCAACTTTGCCTACGAGACCCAGATACCGTCGGAGTTCAGTGTTGACAGCCTTGTACAGACTTGGTCTCCCCGTTTCGAGCCTTTCCTGGACGAGGGTCAGTGGCCACCTTACATTGGGCCGAAATACATTGCGGATCCAGGTACCTGTTGGGACAAACGTGGAACCCGGAAGAGGATGAGGCACAAGATGGTCATGGACCAGGTTTCCGGTAGAACGAGGCGAGGGAGAGCAACCCCCTTTCTTACTGACCCCGAGCAGAACCAATGTGGCAAATGTGGTAGACTTGGGCATAATTCACGTGCATGCCATTGGCCACTTAGTCAGGTGTAAATAACTAATGTTTCACATGCATGTTTACTAGTACCAAAAAGTTATTTATTTGTTCATATAAAACTAATCTATTCTTTGTCATTATATTTTGTACGATGGAGCTGTTCCACCTGCTGGAGCCGTACTACGAGGAGAACCACCGAGGACGACTCATCGCGGAGGGGGCGGTAACAACTTTACTTCTGCATGTTATTTTTCCTCTGCACATGTACTTGTGTTCACGAATTAATATAATAATTTCTATTCTTTGCAGGAACTGAACCCTCTTCGTCCTCGTTCCCACGATAAGTTCAAGGACATGCGGTACAATGACAGGTACACTCCTCTCCTTAAGAGGGCTGGACTTGATGTTGTATCGTTCTCGGTTCGTCGTGGGGTGCCTGCCTTCAACCCCGCGGCGATCTCAGCTCTAGTCGGCAGGTACCAAAATTATGAACAGATTCACTTCTATTTATATTTTCAGTTCTCGATGTGCATATAACCTTAGTACTTCTTTCTTGTTTTGTAGATGGAGGCCGAAGACGCACATCTTCCACCTACCTTGCGGTGAGATGACCGTTACTCTTCAGGACACACAGAAGTTCCTGGGTGTCTGTATAAGTGGCCGTCCTGTTATCGACCACTACACTGTTGCTAGTTGGAGAGGTAGAGTGGAGGTCTTCCTTGGAAGAGAGCTTCCTCCAGAGACATCGGGTGCCCGCTCCTCTGGAGTACTCATTAGTTGGCTGAGGCAGAACTTTGGTCAGTGTCCTGATCATGCAGACGAGCAGGCAGTTACCTACTACTGCAGGGCATGGATCATGCATCTTTTTGGTTGTGTTATGTTCTCCGACGCGATGGGAGACACTGCGTCATGGATGTACCTGCCCTGTCTTACTAACTGGGACACGGCGGGGGGCTACAGCTGGGGTTCCGCAGTGCTGGGGTACTTGTACCGGCAACTTTGCGAGGCTTGCCGCCGGAGTTCGGCAAACTCTTCAATAGGAGGATGTGTTTACCTGCTTCAGCTTTGGATGTGGTCTCGTCTACCGATCGGTTGGCCCCAAGTTGGTGATCCTCGTCCCTGGTTCGAGGTGCATGGCCTTCGACGTCGGCCGACGTATGCCTACCTTTGGGACCAGGTTAAGGGTCCCTTCGCCTGGAGTAAACGCGCCTACATCGAGTTCACAAACGAGCTCGACGCACTCACGCCAGGGCTGGTGAGTTAGCTGCATTTCACATACTAATTTGTTTTTCCGATGTAAGCACTACGTGACTGAATAATCAAATGCAGGTTACTTGGGAGCCGTATGACGACGAACAGTACGAGCACATTGGGTTCAGCATCATGTGCAAGATGGACGAAGACATGTACCTGATGCGGTGCCCGTTGATCTGTTTCTACGCGGTTGAATTCCACCTGCCACACCGGGTTGCACGCTAGTTTGGGTTGAGGCAAGAGTGGCCCGTGGAGCCGTTCTCGACGTCAATAGACTTGCACAAGTAAGCGTCTTTGAACTGTTGTATACTTTATTGAATATGATGACGTGAATAGACAGAATAAATAAATTTACCACTTTTATAATGTTAGCCGTAAATATTAGTAAACATGCTCATTCATTACGACATGACATACAATTAGTTGTGCAGTGTTGGTGCCAATACAATAAGCTAGCTGTTTTTCTTGGATTTAATTATTTTGTGGCTCAACCTTAAATCAAACAATTGCAAGGCAATAACGAATGCTCATGTAACAAAAGACCATTCTCATATAGAAAATTGATAAAAAGATTGACTCAACTTAACTGTCAAGTTATTATGCATACCTATTGGGAGTTTAAGAAAAATAAATGGCGAGCTACACTTTGATATACGTGTCGAGATGCATATGAGCTAAGATGGCAGGTCATGTCACTTTGGTCACCTTCCCCCAGCAAAAGGAACTCTAGCGGACAGCGACCACCCAGAGTGAATATCACCTCATGAGCATGACAGCCATGCAACCATCACACATGCTGTCATTGTTTTTTTTTTTTTTGCTTTGCTGCCGGCTGCCCAAATATTCAGTGCCTTTTTTTCTCTCTCCCAGAGGCCAGAGCAAAGCAGCAGTGCTTCCACCAGTGATGACTGATGAGCCCTGGTGGCCGCTTCATTTTAGAATTCAAACAGGAAATATATAGGGCCTCTGTTGGCTTCGACTAAAGCAATGACTTGCTGCAAATCTTACTCTAGGTGTACTCATATATCAGGAGCTTTGTCAGGATTTAGATATAGAGAGGGCCGGCCTACCAGGTGCCAACCTAAAGAGTATCAATAAAAATATGCAATAGTAAAATAAATATGAAATAAAGATATATATAATCATACATATGCATATTCATAGCACGCATAGCAAAAATGATGTAGCGTATATTTGTAATCTAAAGAAAGGTATTTGAGTTACATCTCCACTAACTTGAATTTAATTAACTCCATGAGTGCTGACTAGATCATAAGATTTAATAATCGCCCTGTTCGGAAAAGAATACAATAAGTTTGCAATTTCAACTAGTTATAGTGTCTGCTCTCCAATTTTGTTATTATATCCTGTTGAAACTCTGTAGTTTGCAATTTTATTTCTGGCACCCTACAGGATCGATAGTCGGAAACAAAAGAAGGAGACGGACTTTGAGACCTTGCACCGTGACTACATCGACCACTGGGATCACTTTCATGAGAACTTGTATGAGAATGACCGGCCCCACACGAACGAGAACTTCAGAGCGTACCTATCTTGGTTCAGACGGGCAACAAGGACCAAGCTGAAGGTGCAATGGACCCAAACAGACTATGCCGACATTGAGTCCTCCGACGACGAACAAACGTCTTACGACCTTGCGACGAGGGCCGAGACACAGGTGGAGCCTGCGCCGATCCTGGACCGAGTGGTAATGTCAACTATAACCCCATCTTATTTATTTCAGCTGGGTATGCTCTTGAGTCTTCACCTCTATCTGCAACATATTATGTTGGGGCTAATTATCTGAAATACACATGTGAATTCTTGTACCACACAAACTGAATGATCCATGCCAATGTACCGTACACGTATTTTCATCATGGTTCCATCCTTATATTCTGTGATTCCCATGCCTTTTTACCTAGCTTTACATGGTTAGCTAATTATAGTTTAAGCAAACAAATTTATAAAATGTCACTTAATGCAAGCTGGATTAGCATGCACACATGATTTACATGATAGTTGGCTTCAATGCATGGTTAGCTAATTTTGATCAAGTGTTCAATTTATGTACACCTCCACTGCTTGCTCTGCACTGTTCGGGTTGTCCATCTACCATTACCCAGCTCATTGCCTGAGCTATCCCCGTCCCTGCAGCAATCTTTCAAAAAAAAAAATAGAACAGGCTTATAGCTAAGCAAGCTCTGAGATAATCGACACAGTCAAGCAGCATATATATAAAAAAAACAATCTGAGCTCAGTCATGTACTTTTCAGTTTTCATGACTAGTCAGTTCATCGACGGCTTGCTGGGCCTGTACTTGTCAATGAGCCTGTAAATCATTTACATATACATGGGAAAACAAAGTTCTGCGAATTAATTACTGCATGTTTTTCATTATCAGATTACTGCATGTGTTATTTCGTTTCTTCTCAGTTTGCATTTTGAACTAGTAATTTCAATATCAAAATTTCAGTAAGATTCTAATTTCAGATTTTAAGCGCATTAATATTTTTTTTGGGGCAATGCGCTGAAGCAATCTGTGATTGAGATCGAACGGTTTCCAAGGACAGGCGTGGACGAGCACACACTAAACAGCTTTCTTGGAGTAAGTCGACACTAGCCCTCTTGTTGTTTTATCCTTAAGTAAGTTGTTTGAGCTAGTGGTTTACTACTTAATATCTTTGCATCTTTGCATGATAGAGGCTAGCACGTAGGCTGCGGCGTGCTGTAGCTCGTTGTGGTTGTGGTACTAGCACTGCGATGGACGTACATGGGCCACACACATGACAATGGGACACACCTGTAGGCCTCGGTTCTTCTTCTCACGGAGGTACTAGCGCTGCGACTGTGGACACTTTCGAAGGCCACGGAGACGAGGACGACGAGGAAGGCGACGGGGAGGCCAGGGAGCGTGGTTATGATGAGCTTGGCGAGTCCTAGCTCCAGGACGCTCCTTTGACTCAGCCTACGCAGGTTGCAGGAACGAGAAGATGTCGTCCGCCTTGCACGTACACTCCAGGCACCGACGCTCTTGGCCACAAGGGCAAGGGTAAGACTAGGAGACAGTGACGATGACTTGTAGGTTAAGACTATGGTAACAACTTAGATCCGATGCCACAAACTATTTGGGCTACATGGACTTTGCTTATTTTGTATGTGTGGAGATTTGGAAAGTATGTAGTTACTTTCCTATAACTATTTGGGACTGTATGGACATTGTGTACTATTTAGACTATGCAGGACATGTTATGTTGATTGTGATGTTCGATGTGGTCGTATTGTGGTCTTTGGATGATTAAATGTTTGGATTATATAATGATGTCTCTACTTGTAACCGTGGATGCTCCTGGAAAAGGGAAACTTTTGCGAATTTTTTCCGTGAATCATTAATTATACTACACTGCTATAAAAGCACAAATGTAGTACACAAATTAAATGTAAATTCATTAGAACATGTATAGTCCAATCGTATCATATAGACGCTTTGCAGATGAATCTAGGCTTTTCAGTAATAGTGAACGAATCTAGACTTTTTAGACAATACTACACCTATAGGTATGAAGGCATGCAAGGAAGCACAACTCCACTCCATCTCCACCATCCATCTTATTACTGTTTGATCCAAGGGCTGAGGTGAAGAGGCACACGGATCGCTGACATGCCACATTGAGAGGCCTCCATTCCTCCTCTCAACCTATAAATAACCCCTCACTCCCTCTCATTTAAACACACAACAAGGAAGAAGAGCACTCTTCAGCATTATCTTTCATTGCAGTACCAATGTCTAGAGGGTCATCCAGAGGGAGAGGAAAGGGGAAGAGAACTACCATTAGGTGGGAGAGTCCTCTTGGTCCCGATTTCTTTGAGGAAGCTCTTTATGAGAGGTTCCCAGTCGAGAGCAAAAGTGATTTCACCAAAGAGGCACCACTGAGAGGATACGATGAACGGAAAGAAAAGTGGCCAAAATGCATGCATGGTGAGGATTGTCTAGTGCAGATGTTCACCGATGGAATAGATGGAGGCCGACGTTTCTTCAAATGCCCACGAGCATGGGTAATTGCTATTACTATTTATTTCTTCAATATGTTCCTCTTCTACACAACTTACATGACATACTTATTGCAGTCTTCCTTGTTCGAAGAAAACTGTGGGTTCACTAGGTGGGTCGATCCTCGACCTATTTATCCGCATGCGGAGTACATCTACTACCTATAGGACCGTATCTTCGATCTAGAAAGGGAAGTTAGCGGTGGTTACAAGGACGACGAACAGGAAGACGACAACAATGGTGCCATTTCACAGGAGGCACTCTGCAATGATCCATATTGCACCTGCCCTAATCATAGGAACAAGGGTCCTCCACCGCCACCCCCCCGCCACCACCACCAACAATAGGAGGATACTTTGGAGAAGGTGCAACACAATTTGCTATGTGGCCACACTACTAGGACAAACCAATCATTTTAATGAACGACATCCATGTGTTTGTTTTTTTATTTAATCATCTAAGGCATGTTAAGGTTAGTCGAAGGAAATATGTACTCTTGTTTGGCACATGTTCTCACATGCCATTTTATGTGTTTGTTGTTTGTTTCAATTACCTAAGGCATGTTAGGTTTAGTCCAGGACCTTTGTACCCTAGTTTGGTACATGTTATCACATGCCATTTTATGTGTTGTGTGTGTTGAATTAGGTAATCCACTACTTCGTTATGTTTTATTTGCACTATGTGACCTCGTTTCACTACCTATGCAATATTAAACTCAATATCATGACCATAAATAATGAAACCAACGACACTATGAAAGGTCCAATAATATAGCACATTAATCAACATAACAACATTTGAAGTACATGACAACAAACTAAAAGTGCATTACATGACAACACAATGCAAAGTCCAAGATTAGACAACATTGTCTGTGAATATACCATAGAACTAGCAAGTTATGAAGACTACTGAGTACAACGAGGCCACTTTCCCTTCCTCTGGGCATCGAGATTCTCCTCCATCGCTGCCTTCGCTCGCTGCGCACGCTCAAGCTTTCTCTCCCTCTCCTCCCTATGCGAAGCAACACGCCTCCTTTTCTCCTCTTCCTTGTGCTCCTTTTCTAGAGCCTCCTCTCTGCGTCTCTTCTCCATCATCTCCTTGTCCTCTTCCTCCCACCGTAACAGTTTCTGCATCCACTCCTTGTCTTCCGGCTTGATCTCATTATCGATCCACTGCTCAAAATCACAGAGCGGTGGAGGGGTCTGCAACAAATGCAATTGTTACAAAACAAATAAATCATGCAAAACTTCATTTGACACAATAAATATTAAACAACATTAATTTCTCACCATCTTATTAATGCGGCGCTGATGAAGTGTAGGTTCAAACGTAAAATTGGCACACATCCAATACCTCTGCCTATACATGTCCTCTTCATCGGACTTGTCTACCTTGCAAGGATCACCGCAAAAGCACATGGGCACTGGAACACCACTAGGCAGAGACAACGGGTCGAAGGCATTTCCGGTCATCCGGCCATAGCTACAATTGAACCAAATTTGTTCTAAGAACCGAAAGCAATGAACATTAAACCCTAAACCTAGGGTTTTTCTATTTGTTGCACATAAATGAAAACATAATATAACACGATGATAAGAGATTACCTTGGCTTACTAGCTTTACCACGCCTTGGCATCCTACCGTCATATAATACAAAAAATAAAAATTCACTTCAAACATTAGGTACTAACGTATCTAGGGTTGCAAAATAGACGTAATATATACCAAATCAATACGTAAAATTTGATAAGGGGAGAGAGGATACCTTGCTCGCGAAGATGTATGGATCAAATCCAAGTATCCAAGGTTAAATCCATCGATTCAAGAGATTGGACGGGTTAGGGAGAGGAAGAAACCGAGAGGGGGGGAGGAAGAAATGAGAGCAGCGTCGGCAAGGAAAACTTGGTTTCGGGGTTTGAATCAATGCTCGGCGCCATAATACATGGCGCCGAGCTCGACACCAAGATCTGTGGCGCCGAGGTACCGGCCACGTGAACGCCGCCTAGGATGGCCTGTTGTGTTCGGCCAGGCACCTCGGCACCAAGATCTGTGGCGCCGAGACGTGTTAACTCGGCGCCATGAGTTCTGGCGCCGACCCCCAGGGTTCAAAGATGAGTTTAAGTCTTCCAGTAAGCCAAACGTAAATTTTCTTTAAAAAAGGCCAAATCTTAAAAAATTATGGCGGGCGTGAGCTAGGCCGTATAGCCGAATTCGGCCCGATGCTACACAGGGAAGGAAGGAAGGGGTTTGGGCTCGGCCTTTCGCTGGGCTTCCCCGAACTGCCCCGCCCATCAGCTGGGTAGGCAGGGTGGAGTGCCCTCCAAGTGCTCGACGCCGAGACTGCAGGGGGCTCGCCAAGCCGTGCTCGTGCTGTCTCTTCGTGGGCTCGGCGAGGGAGTGCGCTGCCGCGGTCGTGGGCGACCCACGGCGGCGGCTCTGTGTCTCGGACCAGACCGCGTGCGGCGAACCCACAACGGTTGGGTGTGCATCGGTCCAGGGATGGGCTGCGCTCTTGGACGGCGGCCAGGTAGGTGGGCAACTAGAGACAGGGCATGGCGGTGGCTTGTGTTGGTCTCTGGGCTTCACTCCTCTACTTGGCAGAACAGGGAACCGGAGACGAACGCCTCTGCGTTGCCAGCGCAACCGTGCGTGTGCACGAGACGGCGAGTCCGACGACCGGTGGTGGCGCCAGCGACGGCACGCGTCTTGCCCTAGCGGCTTGCTAGAGCTCGGCGAGGTCAAGGTTAGGCCTTGGGTCGGTGGTCATGGCCGCGAGTGCGACGGCGGAACCGAAGGCCACGGTGGTGCAGGGGCCGGCTGAGCTCGCTGGATGGCGGCACGGCGGTGAGCCGCGGCGGCGGCACGATGCCGTGGTCGTGCGGGCGAGGTGGTAGGTGCGTGGAGGCCGTCGGTGTGTGAAGAAAGGTGAGACCTTTCCTTCTTGGGGGCTTCAACGCTGGCCATGGAGGGTAGTGCGGTGGTGGTGGGCGTCATCGTGGTGCTCGGCGCTGCCGTAGCGACTGGCGGCGAGCCGGCGATAGCGGGGCTCTGGCCATGGCTGTGGGCGGCCAGAGGCGCTCGTGCACGGCGTGTGTATGCAGGTTCAAGGCCAAGGCGAGGCATGCTCTGCGTGGCACGCTCGGCCACTCGGGTGCGTCGCCGCGGTGGCTTAGCCGTGGGTGTGTGCGTGCGTAGGCACCACGGCGGCGCGTGCGAGAGCGCGGCCACGTGCTAGGAAAGGCAAAAGGTCTGGGCTTGTGTCCATGAGGGGCCGTGCTCGTGCGTGGGTGGGCATGGAACGTCGCACGACGCGTCGGAAGGCCATGCTGGCGCGGGGACAGAGCCGGCGTCGAAGGCCGGGGCAGGCAGGCAACAAGCCTAGGCAACAAGGCTACGGCTTTGCGCGTCAGCCCTATGTCGTTGTGTTCTACTCGTGTGAGTGACGGGGCGACCGTGGGTGGCCACCAACGCGGCATCACGGCCCCGCAGGGAGGGTACGCCGGCACGAAGGCCGGAATAGGCATGGACAAGACAGACTCGGCGATAAAGGAAAGAGCTTGAGACTTCCGGTGCTCACCGATTGGATTGCAGACGGTCGATGCCGAGGGACGAAGGCGAGGAGGCATAGCGAGGAGCTGCGGCTCCTCCTTGGTGCAGGCCGGCGCAGAGCTGCACGCCGGTGCAGCGCCGAGGTGACCGAGGGCTTGTGGCGCGGTGCAGTATGGGTGAGGCCGAGTCGACGATGCGGCCGTGGCGAGGATGCGTGCGCAGGTCGACCGCGGCGGCGAACGTGGTGATTACGAAGGTGGCCTCCCGTGCGAAGGTTACGTGACGCCAAATGGGGTCGCGGCCGCGACGTTTCCGGCAAGGTGACGCTGCGAAACAAGGAGCATGGCTCGGGCGGTCGATCTTGGTTAGGGACGATGGCAAAGGAGGTAAAGGAGGAAGCTTTTGTCCACGGAGGGAGGCTCACCGGCGGTAGATGCTGCCGGCAGGACGTGGTCGTGGTGCGCCCTGGCGTTCCCGTACGTGGGCACGGCGATGCTTGCGCGGTCATGGTGCGGCTTCGGCGTTGGGGCGCCGTGGCTGCCGACGGAAAGCAGGGGAGGAAGCAGGTGAAAGAAGGACAAAGACGGCGTTGTTGACGGTCGAGCGACGGGAGAGAACGGCATCCTCGGCTTGCTCCTTTTTCCACTTGAGGCTGACTCGTGGGTCCCAGGAAAGGAACCCGTACAGGAGCATGCAGCGGCTTTCCCACGCGCTTGCAGCGCACCACGAGGGGACGGCGGCGCCTTCGTGCGCGTGCCGCGCATCTGCGAGGCAGGGCAGGGGAACTGGCTGCGGCTGAGCTCGTGGGCCAAGGTGGTCGACGGGCCGGATGTGCACTAGATGGGCCTGGGTCGCGGAGGGACGAGCTGGGCTTGTTGGGAGGATGAGATGGTAGGCTGGTGGCGCAGGCTTTGGGCTAGAGGGCCTTTGCCAGGAGGCTAAGGAGAAAAGGTTTTCTATTTACCTCCAAGCACAAACAAGGGAAGAACCAAACACTCGTGCATCTTACACTACTTGTGGTGCATCAATTATTTGTAAACTCCATTTGAATAAGATGAGACAGTTAGGCTTTTGTTTTAGGTAATAATAAATCATGCGAGTGGGTTGCATGTTGAATTCGAGTGCAGCTCGAATTCAACCAAGGTTTTAATTTTCCTCGAAAACATTTTATTTGCAAACACCTTTTGTCACGTAGGTGATCAATCTTCATGACAAGCAGTTCATTGTAAAACGTTTTGAAGCTCGGATTTTGAATTTGGGGCGGGAAGGGAAAACATTTGACTTAAGTTTGACCTAACATTTACATGCTACACACAATCAAGAAAAAATTTAAAAAGTTAGGATTTTTGGGTTGCACAAAAATCCGGGTTGTTACATCTTGCTCCACCAGTTGGATTTGGACCACCCTAACTCATTCATCACTTAGACAAAGGGTTAGTCCAAATAGGTTTCATCAATTAACCAAAACCAAACTAGGGCTTTCACCAGCCCAGAAGGAGCAAATGAGCAAGGCCTAGGAGCGTGCGGGTATCTGGCCCAGAATGGGCTTGTAAAGTGTGAGCGAGAGCCTAAGTCAGAAGGAGATATAGAGAGTAGAGGAGAGTGCAGTGAGCAAGTTTTCAGCCAACTATATGTATCAACTCGTATGGTACTCTCCTTCTTCCTCTCCAAGCCGAGCGAGATGCCGGCGTACTATCGAAACCCCCTACTAAAATTTGGCTACCAAATCCGAGTAGTTAGCATCATTTCACTGTGGTTGACCTAGGTTAGGTTCCAAATCCTAATCCCCTTCTTTGGAGCATGTTTCATGGATCGAATCATCTAATTGGAAAGGGTTTAGTTGGAGTAATTACAGAAATTGATCTCATTTATGTTTTGAATTTCTATCAGACTGAGCAGTTTCAGTTCATCGCCGTTTTTTATCACCGTGGAAAAAGTTGTGGAGGACTTCAGTACCTTTCTTTTGACGCCAGGATCACCCTCATAGCCTTTGTATTTTTGGAGATATGTTCGTTCTAAGAAGATTGTTTTTCAGTGAGGAAAGTCTAGACAGTTTTAGATCTACTAAGCTTTTTGCCATAGTAATGGAAGAATCTGGAATTGTCATCTGAACAAAAGTTGTATGGTCTTTCTTAAGCTTTCTAGATTGTTATATAACACATTTTTTTGATCAGTGTATATCTTCGGTTATGAATTTTATAATACTAGAAGCATACCCCGCGCGTTTCCACTAGATTTTTTAAAATAAATCTATTTTATATATAGTTTTACTATATGGTAGTTCCGGAAACTATGTGTATATATATGAATTTGACTTACATGTTATTTTATTGTATCGAATCTGGTAAAAAATCAGTAAGCCAATAGAATAAAAACTAATAGAATAATTGATCACATTATAGAAGAATAGGTGATGAAACAAATAACATATGTAGATGACTTTACGTTAATAGATTAAAAATTAAAAGTATTGCATGTAATAGAGATGATGTGGATATTTTTTGTAATTAGTAAGGGATGACATGGATAGCTTGTATGAAAGGATTGCAAGTTAGTGGCACACTTAGTAAGGAATGATGTAGACATCTTGTATGTAGAGATAAAACATCTCGTGGGGTTTAGCTTTATAAAAGTATATAGATAGATTGTTGTCATGTTTTAACCTTCAGAAAAGTTTAGTTATGTTAAAAGGATGTTTATGCCATCTTGGAGATCCCTTATGCCGAATCCTATTATACCAAAGATGTAGATAATGGAGTTTCCTATCATCTGGTATATTTTGAGAGTTTTGGGACATATGTTCACTACTATAAATTGACTTATCACTATCGTCACTTTTACTACCGTAGCAATAGAAGCGACTGTGTTATGCTTCCACCACTTGTTGGACCGATAGTGAGACCTACTAAGGAAGGAAACTGACAGTTGAAACTTCTACCACCCATGGGTTAACAATAGATGTGTCAGTGATATTTTCTCTGTCGCATGAAAAGCCGAGCCGACTGGATAGGCGTTCTGGCCGCCGGCCCTACACGACCGTACGGTCTACCGACGTAGTAGATTGAGCGAGTTTTTTCCCAACTACCCACAACACAGTTGCATCACCATTCCACTTCTCCATCTTCAAGGTTGGCACATTGTTCCTCTCTCCTAGTTTATGTGAACCATTGCACGCCTCGCGTAGCGCCACCGCCACCTCCCGCACGGGCGACCGGCGTATTGTTCCTCTCGCAATTTGTGTGAACCATTGCACGCCTCGCGCCGTGCCGCCGCTAGATCCAAAGGCAAGGGTGATGCTTTCTGTTTACACCAAAATTTGAGAAGAAGAACGCGGAAACTCGAAGCTTCCAGGATTGTGTCATCAAGGAATTGATTAAATGTGAATCGGTATCGGTTGATTTAGATGCGATGTCAGAATCGACTATTTTATAGATGACATCAGCAGACGGCATCAATGGGCTATGCTTGAATGGTGCCAGAAAGATGTGTTGGAGTCTACAAATAAGGAAAAATTAGGGTCCAAGTTATTATTAAGTTAGTAAGTTTTCTTTTATTCCAAGAATTGTAAAGAGTCGTATTTGAGTAGGATTCATATTTGGGTTTCGGGTATAAATATTAGACTCTGGTTATTATACAAAAAAATAAACACTTAATCAATACAATCTTTCTGGCTTTCGCCATTGCATTAGGAGTAGGAGTACAGTAGATCTCGGTGAGTTCTTCAGCAAACAGGGCTGCATCGATTGATCGACCTCCAGCTTGCTTGTGGGTACCGTCATGACTTGTATTGTGCTTATAAAGCTACATCAGCTGATTGATCTTTTATGAGCTATAATATAAGTTAGTTATCGATCCATATCATTGTTTATAAGGCGGCATCAGCTGATTGATCTCTTACGAATCATAATATAGATCAAAGTTATCGATCTTGTGTTAAATAACTTGTTGTTTAATATGATATCACCAGTTATCGAATATGTTAAGATTAGTAAGATTTTTCTTGCTGTTTTTTGGTTGATTCACCAATTATCGATCTTGTTATAATTAATGTTTTATTAATTATAAAAAAATCACCTGATTGAGATAGAGATAGATCGGCATCATATCATCTTAATTGGTCGTCCTTTGATCTATATGCTTTAAATCTTATAATTGATGGCTTAATTCCGCTAGATCGGCTGTTTTATCTCTATTCCAATCAATCATAGTATGCATCCAAAGACATGTTTCAATCTTGAATAAACTCACTAGTTAGTGAGATCTAATCTAACGACACTACCATAGCTGCATTGATCCGGTCGAACCTCACTGGTAAGACTTTAGATTAAAAATTATCGATTAGTGGTCTTGTTCATGATCAAGATATGTTCTCTGATTGTTTGCTATGACTACATCGGCTATTTTAGCCGATTTTCCTATACTCTCACGCATATAGCATGTTTTCATGAATCTGTTAACATATAGATGGTTTTATAGATTCTTTGGTTTTAGTTTGTTATCATTATCATGGCTCCATTGATCCGATCGAACCTCACTGTTGATGATAATAGAATAGATTCAAACTATTTGTAGATTCATTTATGTTAGACAGTCGATTTGTTCACATGTTATACTCTTTTCATCAAACTTATCGGCTAGATGCTTTATATCTATCATGTTCCATTTAGCCGATGATGCTTTCTTATATCGCTTCATTGCTGATTATCAATTCTCTGATCGATCAATGACATCAATAAACCATTTGATCATATATATTGGAATTTTATGGAAAGATCTTCTGATTTTATATTTGGGTGTATTGTACTTGTTTTTGTCTAGATTAACCAGTCTTCTTAAATCTGCTATGATCCATGAGCATCGGTTATTTTGATTCATATCATTATTATTTAATATTAGCCGATAATCCTTGATTTAAAGATCTTCATCTCATGGATATGCCAGATATCGACTATTTAGTCGATAGCCTTATTGAATCGGCTATCTAGCCATACATTTGAAACTGTCTGGTGCAACACCGACATGTTTCACCTTAAATTACTGATAAGATTTTCTCTCCTTGTCAATTGTAGGTCAAATTAATTGGTACGTCGTTGGGTTTTTAGAATCAGCTAGTTCTATGTTGAAGCCAAGCAGATCTCTGGTCTCGTTCCATTTAGATCCTCCGGCTTGCTGTGTGTTGATCACATCGCCACATTTTTGTGTCAACACAATTTTTGGCACGCCTGGTGGGACCACAATCGTCATGGTGGTTCACAACAACAAGGACATTCTTATGGTACCTTATGAAGACTTACCTAATGAGGATAAAGATATCATTAGTAAGGCTATAGAGGAGTTTCAGAACAAGTGCTTGTTGTTATACACTAAAACACGTGACAATAAAGTTGTTCAGAAATATCCACTGCCGAGGGTTTTGATGCATGAACAGTCAGATACAGACGAAGTTGATGATAGGTGTTTCTTTATAGAAGCTGTCAACAAATTTGTTCATGATGCAATGCTGAATCATAATACAGCTTTCTTGAATACATTCCACAATACCATGAAGGAGGTGTTTCATGGATTTTCACTTGATCAGGTTGGACCAGCTTATTACAATATTCTGTATCCGTCGACTCAGGGGACTAATCAAGCCGGTACTAGCCATCAAGAAGCAGCACTAGCTAAGAGTGATGAAGCCTAGGCAATTCAGAATCCATCTGAGCAAATTTAGGGTGCTACTACTAATCAAACGCAATATAATCCTGAATTATCAGTGCAGCATGTGTAACAGCCGACAGGGCAAGTTCAGAATCAGATGGTTAATTTTGGTACATCAGGCCAAATACCACTATCGGCTCAAAAAATAGCACCATCGGTTTAAAGGATTCGTAGAGATACATATCCTAATGTTTTCAATCAGAGATTTTAAACAGTAAATCAGCAAAGGGTCCGATAGATAGATATTCCACAAGGATATCATTATGGTTCATATTATAATACCCTCAATATGATTTCAAATCCAGGATATCAAGGCACTCAAAATTTCAATTTGCAAATGGATCAGCAATTGTCAAGAAATCCAAACTCCAATGCTGATAAATTGTTGCCCAGAGTAACCGAAATGATGAAAAATTAGTTTGTCTTAAAACAAAAAGGGCAGACCTTTTCGTACAAACGTCTATATCCAGAGTGATATGATTTGGTGGCTCTTCCTACAAACTACAGGTTTCCAGAATTTGCTAAGTTCACTAGTCAAGATAGCACAAGTACAATAGAACATGTCAGTCGATATCTTACTCAGTTGGGTGAAGCCTCTGTTGAAGAAGCGCATCGAGTTTGTTTCTTCTCTTTGTCCCTGTCAGGACCAGCTTTCACTTGGTTTTCATCACTAGCGGTTAATTCTATTACCAATTTGAGTGAAGTTAGCGTGAGTTATTTCCCAACTACGCCCACAACATAGTTGCATCACCATTACTTGCACTTCTCCATCTTCAAGGTTGGTCCATTTAACCAGGGTCTGGATTCACCTCTTGGGCTAAATCCACACACTCTTGAATCCACATACTTGTGAGCTACTGTATCTTTCCTCATAATCAAGAAGTGCTTTGTCTTTATCCTTGCACCTCTCACGACCTCTTTTCCACTCTTAGGATCTCAAAGCCTGCCAGTAGATAGCAGGAGAAAATCTCCATGAGTACATCCATCGCTTTTCCAAGTAGTGTAATGAGCTTCACGACATCGTGGATGCGGACGTGATCGGAGCATTCATCTCTGGCATGACCAATGAAGCACTCGTCCATGAGCTTGGATGTAGCAAACCACAGACGAGGCTAAGGACCGCAATCAGTGAGGGAAAGGCAAGAAGGATAGCTGGAGGCATCACGACGGTCGATAGGGTCCACAAGCACCGCAAAAGCAGAAGACTAGCAAGCTCAACCATGTTAGTTTTGACAAGATAGTCAAGTTGCCATGCCGCAACCATGGCTACCTAGTCAAACACACCCTTGAAGAGTGTGACCTCATCAAACATTATTTCAAGGGCGGCTACAAGGCAACCGGCATGGGCACGCCATCTAGATCCACCGACGATGAGGGAAAAAGGGATGCGTATCCTGACCCAAAAGAGTGCCTCTTGATCATTGGTGGATCAGTAGCACACGAGTCCAAACACTAGCAAAAGCTCACAGACAGGGAGGTCAATGCGGCCACCCTGGGCGATGTTGTCCTAGCTTTCTTGAAATGGTCGGAGACTACGATCACTTTCGATAGAAAGGATCACCCCGATCACATTCCACAGCCGGGATGTTTTCCCCTTGTCGTCGACCCAATCATCGGCAAGACCCGCCTGTCTCGTGTCCTCGTGGATGGCGAGAGCGGTCTCAACCTCCTATACGCCGAGACCTACGATACAATAGTACTATCACAAGCGGTGATGCGGCCATCTAGTGCTCCATTCCATGGAGTCATACCCGGACTTAAGGCTAATCGCCTCGGGCAGGTTGACCTAAAGAAAAGAGGTCGACGGAGGGCACGATGCCACCGAATCTGTCCTACGACACTTTGGTCATGAAAACAAAGTTGCACTGGGCTAAGCCTCGTAGGTCAATACCTAGGCAAAGTCGCGCAACTACGTCATTCGAACGATCAGATCATCGGCAAGCACGGCAAGACGATGGTGCACAAAAGAAAAGAAATCAAGAAACATGCGTTGAGTAGATTTCTTTATAAAAGGCCCTAGGTATAACCTAAGGCCCTTGGCCCCCACCACGGAGGATGTAATCCACATTCACAGCGGCCATGATGGTGGCTGCGGCGGTGGCAAAGTCACCGACCAGCTCGGCCCGCTCCGCCTGCTCAGCATGGTTTGGGAACCTGGGCTCCACCCAATGAAAGTCCTAGCTAGTGCGGAGCTGCATGACGGCGAGGGCGATGTCGGCTCCCTGCCAGATTCCTGCCACCACAACCCACTCATGGTCCTTCATCAGGAGAAACTCCCAGAGGCGGGCTTCCTCTGTCTCATGGCGAGAGGCCGCCAGCTGCTCCTCCAATGCTGGCAACAAGAGGATGAGAAGATCAGAAGCTGTAGATGTTAGATAGGATGATAAGATAGAGAGAACCCTCACCCATGATACAGGCCTGGGCATCGGTAGTCACCGCCTGTGCGGCGATAGTCTCTCTCACTGAGGCAGTGAGCTCCACCCCAACAGCATCGAGGCAGCGCTCTAGCCAACCCACCTCATGGGTGGCGTCAGAGTAGCGCTAGCGGGCCTCATCCGCCACGCAAACGAGCTCACAGAACTCCCACCGGTGATCCGAGGAAGATGACGATGAGGAGGACGAGCTTGATCCCGCCGTCGGCGGGGTCATAGCATGGGGGCGCTGGCGGCCCCTCTGGATGCAGCATGGGAAATGGCCCTAGAAACATCACCGATCAACATAGGTCAATCGTAATTGTCGGTGCGGGACCCACAGGATACCCCGCAAGGAAGGGAGAAGATCTAGTCTAACTAGGTTTCTTCCCATGTAATCTTAGTAGTATTATTATTCTGTAATCCTACTAGAAACTCACATTGTAAACCGACTAGAACTCTGGCCTCCTGACTATATAAAGAAGGGCAGGGTTCCTAGAGAAAGGACTTTCACGATGACACAACACAACACTCCACAATCAATCCAACGCAAAGGCTAACGCCGACTGAACGTAGGGCTATTACTCGATCAACGATCGAGGGTCCGAACCAGGATAAATCGACTGTCTCTTGCATTCACCGTCGAGTTCCGCATACGCTGAAGCCCAAACATACTGCCCCGGGTACCCCCGTGGCAGGCTATCGGTGGTCAAACATCGACAGCTGGCGCGCCAGGTAAGGGGCTTTCGACGAATTTGCATCCGAGAGCTCAACGGACCTCGACAACATGATCTTCTCGACGGGATCAACCTTCATCTTTGGTTCATGGATCTGTGAGGTAGGTGACAATGGCAAGCTCCAAAGCAATCTCCTCGAAGATTCAGATCACCATGAAGACCATTCTATTTTGGCGACTACGACAGATCAACTCGCTGGAAGATTTGCGCAGCTCGCGATGTCCGACCCAACTTAGATTTCATGACTTTGTGCATCCGACTCAAACGCAAGTTCCGCATTCGAAATGGAGTCTTACCCGAGTTCTTCCAAGAAACCGAGTTCTTTTCTGATGGAGCTTAAGAACGCGGCCTTGGTCTATCAAGACTACAACTCAGGGTGCACTCAAAGTCTTTTCAAGAAGTTGGGTCCTTTTCCGTTCAGACTCCACAACATGGCAACATCTTATCAGACATGGCCCGAAGGATCCCTCGATCCGGTGCTTAGAATGCCACTGAAAGGAGCTCAGGAAGGTCTGATACTAACTATAACATCTCAAGACTGCATCGTCCACTGGCCAGGTTCTGTTCCTGAGGATAGTAGTACCCAACTAGTCGGCACGACGACAATAGCAATTGTACCCTACCAAGAAGGAGACTCAATCTGTGACCTTGAAGCCTCTACTAAAGTTATCAACTACTCCGACAGTGTGGGAACTGACGCCGATAGCGAAACAATTCACGCACAAGAAGTATTCATGGTTCGCCGTCCTCGATCACCATTAGTCCCCCTAGAAGCACCCGACGTTAGGTCATCGGATGAATCTGAATCCAACATATCACCCTTTACCCAGGGGCACGATGGTGATATCGAGAATCAGAAATAAGCCAGAGAAAGAAAAAACAAGTTGAAACAAGGACGCCAACACCGTGCTAGGCAGCATAAGGAAGCTTGGATAAGATATGAGTCCGATCTAGCCGAGTACAATAGAAGAAAATCAGAACGAGAAGTCGAAGAAAGACGCATGGCGAATACACCCTACGATAGGATCCGAGAAGCACTAGAAGAACTCATAGCGACCTCACATCCCAGTGAAAAACAAGAACAGCTCTGGGACTTTCTTCGGTCAACAGTCCTAAGGACGCACGACGGAAGGACCCACTCAAAACTACCTGCCAGGTCAACATCTCATGAGCAGGAAGATCAAAATCAAAGGAAGTCCACTTTCGAGAGACTTGGACCAAGTGGAAGTCACAACAGAGAAAGTAGAAGAGACCATAGTCAAATCGACCGAGTCGAACAACCAAGAATGGTCAGAAGCAAAGCACCTATTCAGACAGCCACACAGAACTACTCTCACCAAGACAATAGTTGGCAAGAAGGGGGTGCTGAATCAGAATATATAGAAGCCAGAACGCACGACAGATTCCCCTGTTTTGCAAACAGACTTGCTTCAATACGACTACCTCACAAGTTCAAGCCGTCCAACCACTCTAAGTATGATGGCAAGACCGAACCAAGGCAGTGGCTCAGGATTTACTCACAATCGATTGAACTGGCCGGAGGAGACGATGATCTCAAGACCTTGTTCTTTCCCATGGCCCTAGAAACCATGCCCCTTCAATGGTTTGACAAATTGAATCCAGGATCAATCAGAAATTGGGAGGACTTGCAAAAAGCTTTCTATGAAAATTTTGTGGGTATCATTACACACCCAATCACCCACGCAGAGTTAAAAGGACTCAAGCAGAAAGGAGGTAAAAGTCTCAGAAATTACTATCGACGATTTGGCGAACTACGAGCTCAAGTACATGACATCATTGAACGAGAAGTAATCGAAGCTTTCTCTCACGGAATCATGGCTAGGTGGCAATTTCAAGACTTCTGCAAAGAAAACCTGAGAAACAATGAAGAATTCAGATGAACAGTAGAAAAGATGATTACTGCAGAGGAGAAGACACGAGAAAGGTTCCCGGATAGAAACAACCGAGACAACCTGGACAAGCAAAATCATTGAAACAACAGACATCAGGAAAGAAAACGTGGACCAAACAACACCGTAGCGGTGACTGACAAATCAAGGAAGTTTTCCAAACCCAGAAGGTATGACGATATTGAAAACATGTGTTGCATCTTGCACCCTAAAGGAAATCACACCATCGGAGATTGCTACACCTTCAATGATCGATACACAAGAAAAGATAGTAAGGGGAGCACTAAAGAAGACAATCAGAAAAAAGAAGAAGACAACCACGAAGACAAGGGATTCTAAAAATCCAGGGGGACAGTAGCAGTGATCTTCACCGGGGTTCCAAATTCCAAAAGCAAACATCAAGAAAAGCTAGCACTACGAACCATCATAGCAGCAGAACCGGCTACTCCAAGATATCTCAATTGGTCATAGTATCCAATCCAATTTTCAAGAGAAGACCAATGGACTAGCGTAGGAAACGTAGGCCATTACCCACTGGTTCTAGATCCAAATATTTCCGGTATGACTGTCACAAAAGTACTAATCGACGAGAGAGCCGGACTCAACATCATTTTTTCAGAAACTCTAAGGAAGATGGGACTACAACTCGGCGGGATGATTACACCAACGAGCACCCCTTTTTATGGCATAGTACCCGGCAAGGCAGTGATGCCACTTGGACAAATCACTCTACCAGTTACTTTTGGGACTCCCTCGAACTACCGTACAGAGTTCATCAAGTTTGAAGTTGCAGACTTCGATTCATCATATCACGCAATCCTCGGGCGCCCAGCACTAGCAAAATTCATGGCGATACCGCATTATCCATACCTGTTGCTTAAGATGCCAGAGCCTAATGGTGTCCTTTCTCTTCGGAGTGATTTGAAGCGCGCTTTTGACTGCAACGTTCAGGCAATCCAAATTGCAGCAAAAGCACAAGCCGCCGATGGTAGAAAAGAAATATCCACTATCGCAGCAGAAATGAGCCCAGAAGAGCTAGAGATATCGGCTAAAAAACCCAGTATCCTCGCACCACCAAAAGAAGCTGACGTCAAGCAAATCGACCTGGGCATCGGTGATCCCTCCAAAACGGCAACCATCAGCGCCCGCCTCTCGGCAAAATAGGAACTCGCGCTCACCAACTTTCTTCGGGACAACAAAGATATCTTCGCTTGAAAGCCGACCGACATGCCAAGTGTCCCAAGAGAGTTGGCTGAGCACAGAATTGATATCAATGAAGGCTCTAAGCCTGTGAAGCAACGGCTATGACGATTCTCACCCGACAAGAAGACAGCAATTAAAAAAGAAATCATAAAACTAATGGCAGCCGGATTCATCAGAGACATCCTCCATCCAGATTGGCTAGCAAACCCAGTTCTAGTATAGAAAAAGAATATGGACGAGTGGCGCATGTGTGTCGACTACACAGATCTCCACAAACACTGCCCGAAAGATCCGTTCGGGCTACCACGCATTGATCAGATAGTTGATTCAACAGTAGGATCTGCCCTATTATCCTTTCTTGATTGCTATTCAGGATATCACCAGATCGCATTAAAGGAACAAGACCAGAGCAAGACATCTTTCAACACTCCGTTCGATGCCTACTGCTACAAAACCATGTCATTTGGACTCAAGAATGCTGGTGCCACTTACCAAAGAGCTATCCAAACGTGCCTTGGTGATCAGATCGGCAAAAACGTAGAGGCATATGTGGATGACGTAGTAGTAAAGACAAAGAACCCGGATACACTAATTGAAGACTTAAAGCAAACCTTCGAAAACCTAAAAAGATGGAGGTGGAAATTGAACCCAAACAAGTGTGTATTCGGAGTTCCTTCGGGACAACTACTTGGATTCTTGGTCAGTCATCGTGGAATCGAAGCCAGCGCCAAGCAAATTCGAGCCATAACAGAGATGGGCCCTCCTCGAAGTGTCAAAGATGTGCAGAAACTAATAGGCTGCATGGCGGCCCTCAATCGTTTCATATCAAGACTCAGTGAAAAAGGGTTACCTTTCTTTAAACTGCTAAAGAAGACAGACAAGTTCGAGTGGACATAAGAAGCCAACGAAGCTTTCAAGAAGCTCAAGGCATACCTCACCTCCTCGCCCGTTCTCACACCTCTAAAGAAATACGAAGACATGATGCTGTACATTGCGGCAACTTCTACTGTGATCAGCACAACGATTGTCGTAGAAAGAGAAGAAGAAGGGCGTGTATATAAAGTACAATGCCCCATATACTACATCAGCAAAGTACTGTCAGAATCAAAAATCTAGTACCCGCATGTGCAAAAACTACTCTACGCCCTACTGATCACTTCACGCAAGCTTCGCCACTATTTTGAAAGCCACAAGATTACCGTGGTGATAGATTTCCCACTCGGATACATCCTATACAACAGAGACGCAACAGGGCGCATATCTAAGTGGGCAGTTGAACTTGGTGCTCTCAATATTGATTTCACCCCACGGAAGGCAATTAAATCTCAAGCCCTGGCCGATTTTGTTGTCGAGTGGACAGAAATTCAACAACCTATGTCAAATACCATCCTTGATCATTGGAAGATGTACTTTGATGGATCACTCAAGCTAGGCGGAGCCGGGGCAAGCGTTCTCCTCATTTCTCCAGATGAAAAACAACTCAAGTATGTCCTTCAGATATTATGGCAAGCTACAAACAATGAAGCAGAATACGAAGCCCTCATCCACGGGCTACGAGTGGCAATTACCCTCAGAATCAAGCGTTTACTCGTATACGGCGATTCGGCAGTAGTCATCAATCAAGTCAACAAAGATTGGGACTGCACCAAAGAAAACATGGGCGCTTACTGTGCTGAAATACGAAAGCTCAAAAAACATTTTCAAGGATTAGAAATTCTACATGCCCTGCGTGATTCTAATATTGCGGTAGACGTCCTCGCCAAGCTCGGATCGGACAGGGCGAAGGTCCCACCCAGTGTATTCATAGAGGAGTTATCAGCTCCCTCTATCAAACAACCCGGTGAGATAACCCCTAAAATCTCAGTTAAAGGCACCCAGATTTTGGTAATCACCACCTCATGGACCCAAGTTTTTATTAATTATATCAAAGAGAATAAGTTGCCAACAGATAAAGAGGACGCTACCTGAGTTGTTCATAGAAGCAAGAACTACGTCTTAGTAGGGGACAAGCTCTATAGAAGAGCCGCGTCATCAGGAGTACTCCTAAAATGTGTCTCATTTGAAGAGGGCAAAGAGATCCTAGACAAAATACACTCAGGTTGCTATGGAAATCATGCCGCCTCAAGAACACTGGTCGGCAAGGCATTCCGCACCGGGTTCTACTGGCCAACCACTTTGAAAGACGTAGAAGAACTTGTCAAAAAATACAAAGATTGTCAAATGTTCGCAAGACAAGCTCATGTGCCAGTACGCAATCTCATATGCATCCCACCCGCTTGGCCCTTCTCCTGCTGGGGGCTGGATCAAGTAGGACCTCTCAAGAAAGCAAAAGGCGGTTTCGAGTACTTCTTCATAGCAATTGACAAGTTCACCAAGTGGATTGAATACAAACCACTCGCAAAATACAGCGCAATCAAAGCAGTCGAGTTCATCCAAGATATTATGCACCGCTTCGGCATGCCCAATCGAATCATCATAGATCTCTGGGTTCTCCCTTCATAGCCATAGAATTCCAAAGTTGGGCACATGACTGCGGCTTCAGCATAGATTACGCATCAGTCGCACATCCAAAGGCCAACGGACAGGTAGAAAGGGCTAATAGACTCATACTAGCCGGATTAAAATCAAGATTGTATGAAGAACTAGTGGACTATGGATAAAAATGGATTTAAGAATTACCCAAGGTCGTATAGGGGCTACGAACTCAAATAAGCAGAGCCACCGGATACTCACCTTTCTTCCTAGTTTATGGATCAGAAGCCGTACTACCTGCCGACTTGATCTGGACGTCACCAAGGATAGAACAATATGATGAAGGAGAAGCAGAACACACCCAAAGATTAGAACTCGACAGTATAGAACAAGTCAGCGTAAACGTTGTTAGCTAATCTACTACCACCTTGTGAGAACACAGCAGAGGAAGGCGGCGCCGACTTAGCTGCCTACTGTGTGTGAACATAGCAAGGGAAGGCGGCGCCAACTTTGCCCCCTGCTGTGATACAGTAGCCGCTGTAGGTGCAGGCGCCGCACGGCTCACCTACAGCACTGTAGGAACAGGCAGTGGCCGGCGCAGAGTCAGCCCTGTCAGGTTATCTAGTTACTGTGCCAGCATGGGCGCTGCACATGGACTAGATAGTTAGAGTTGTATAAATAGACATGTATGGCAACTCAGTAAAGAGAGCTCAGATTTGCCATCACACAGACAGGGCTTCGGCCAACGCTGTTGCCTTGTATTGTGCGTGCTTGCTCTGTTCTCCCTTCCTCTTCTAGCTCGATCCGTATTGTGTGGGTACGGACAACGCCGGTACGTGGTCTGCACGGCTAGTGGGTGCTCGGCAACACTAGCGCGTGCTCGGCGAGACCGACAAGTGCTCCACTCGTCTGAGCCGGTGGTCGGCAAGATCGGCTGGAGTGGTTCACTGTCGTGAGCCGGTGATCCTGTGAGACCAACGGAGTGGTCTGGAGATCATCTCAGTGGTCGGGAGGCTAACTATGGGCCAACAAGTGGTATCAGAGCCGTACAAGCGCCGTCGTCATTCTAACCGATGGCGATGACAGGCGGTTCAGAGTTGGGCGACGGCAGTGGCACTGTCGTGGCTGCCCAGCCACTACCGGAGGTAGTTGTTCGCACGGTGCGGGAGGTCAGCGGCACCACTTGGCCGATGCTGACTCGCACTAACTATGGAGAGTGGTCGGTGACCATGAAGGTCAAGCTCAGAGCCCGTCGGCTCTGGAATGCTGTTGACAAGGGCACCGACGTGGAAGAAGACGACATGTTAGCGATGGAGGCTATACTCGCTGCTGTACCGGCGGAGCATAGGGAACCGTTGGGGACGAAGAGCTCAGCTAAGGAGGCGTGGGAGGCCATTGCGGTGATGCGCGTCGGTTCTGACCGCACAAAGAAGGCAACGGCCCAGCTTCTGAAGTAGGAGTACGCAAACCTCAAGTTCAAGGATGGTGAAATGGTGGAGGACTTCTCCCTCTGCCTGCAGATGCTCATAAGCAAGTTGAAGAGCCACGGCGTCACCATCAATGAAGAGGAGGCGGTCTCCAAGTTCCTCCACTCCGTGCCAGCAAAGTACATCCAGATCGCTCTATCCATAGAGACGATGCTGGACTTGTCCACCCTCACCATCGAGGATGTGGCAGGCCGTCTACGGGCGGTGGACGAGCGCCTGGAGCAGGCAACAGCAATGAAGGATAGCGGGAAACTCCTGCTGACGGAAGAGGAGTGGGCTGCTCGGCGAAACTCCGGGAAGGCAGCCTCCTCCAGTCACGGTGGCAACGGCAAACATCGCGGCAGGGCTTCTTCGGTGAAGAAGCAAATCGACTCCAATGCCTGTCGGTGTTGCGGGAAGATGGGCCATTGGGCATGGGAGTGCCCAAATCGCAAGAAGGAAAAGAAGGCTTAGGCTCACCTGGCGAAAGCCAATGATGAGGATGAGGCTACTATCCTTATGGCGACGTTCTGTGCACTGCACGACGTCGAGGCCATGGAGAGGGAAGAGGCGACGACGGTGGAAGGATCTAGCAAGGCCCTGAAGACCGTCAACCTCGACGAACCACGCGCCCAAGTCCATCTTGGGCATGTGGGCGTCGACCAGGAGCAGCGGTGGTATCTGGACTTTGGTGCCAGTAACCACATGACGGGCTCCAAGGACTCCTTCTCCAAGCTCGACGGCGATGTTACCAGTACGGTGAAGTTTGGTGACGGCTCAAGGGTGGCTATCCAAGGGCGCGGCACCATCATCTTCAGATGCCAGAATGGGGAGCACCGCGCGCTAACAGATGTATACTACATCCCGCAGCTGCGTTCAAGCATCATCAGCATTGGTCAGCTGGATGAGCGTGGTAGCGAGGTTCTGATCAAGGACGGCGTTCTGAGGATCAGAGACCGGGAGCAGCGACTTCTCGCCAAGGTGAAGAGGTCCCTGAACCGGTTGTACCTGCTCGACCTAAAGGTAGAGCAGCCGGTTTGCCTGGCGGCAAGGCACTCCGAGGAACCGTGGATGTGGCATGCCCGGTTCGGACATCTCAGCTTCGACGTGCTTGGTCGGCTGGGGAAGATGGTCCAAGGGCTACCCTACATCAAACACGGAGGCGAGCTGTGTGACAGCTGCCTGGCCAGGAAGCAGAGGAGGCTACCTTTCCTAAAGGCGGCCAAGTATCGCGCGAAGGAAGCTCTCGAGCTAGTTCACGGCGACCTCTGTGGGCCGATCACGCCTGCTACATGCGGTGGTCGGTGGTACTTCCTCCTACTCGTGGACGATTGCAGTCGCTACATGTGGCTGCAACTCCTGACGAGCAAGGACGAAGCGGCGGTGGCGATCAAGAAGTTCAAGACGCGAGCGGAGGCCGAGAGCGGCAAGAAGCTCCTCATACTGAGGATTGATCGGGGTGGCGAATTCACTTCGGTGGAGTTTGCTACGTACTGCACGGATCAAGGTGTGGGGCAACATCACACCGCGCCATACTCGCCACAACAGAATGGCGTGGTGGAGCGACGGAACCAGACAGTGGTCGGCATGGCCCGATCCATGATGAAGGCCAAAGGGATGCCGGCAAAGTTCTAGGGAGAGGCGGTGACCACGGCGGTGTTCATCCTCAACCGCGCTCCAACCAAAGCCCTAACGGGCAAGACGCCGTTCGAAGCTTGGTACGGGAGCAAGCCGAACGTGTCATTCCTCCGGACATTCGGTTGCATCGGCCACGTCAGGAAGACGAAGCCGAACCTCACCAAGCTGGAGGACAGGAGCACACCCATGGTGTTCCTGGGCTACATGGAGGGTACCAAGGCATACCGGCTCTATGACCCACGCGGAGACAAGGTGACTGTCTCGCGCGACGTTGTGTTCAACGAGGAGGCAGCTTGGGACTGGCACAGTCCGAGCACGGGGGAAGCGGGAGGCTTCACCAACACCTTCGTCGTCGAGCACTTGGTCATCCACGGCGGTGGAGACGCTGTGGAACAGGTGCCACGCACTCCGGGAGGAGCGTCGAGCACTCCGGCGGTAGAGTCGAGCACCTCTGGGGCAGTGCCGAGCACTTCAGGAGGGATGCCGAGCACTCCGAGAGGAGTGTCGAGCACTTCTAGAGGAATTCCGAGCACGCCAGGAGTGGAGCCAGGCGGTTCTACAGTGGCGGCGACCACTTTAGGACGGGTAACGAGCACTCCCGTGGCGAAGCCAAGACGTCTTACTATGGTTCCGACCACTCCAAGACTGAGGCTGGGCACTCCTACAGTGTGGCCAAACACTGCAGGAGTTATGACGAGCAGTCCAGAAGCAGTGCCGAGCACTTCAGGTGCTATGTAGGGCACTCCGGCGGAAGAAGGAACTCCATCACCCCTGAGCGAGTTCGCCTCACCTCCAAGTGACATCACTGAGTTCGTGGACGCCTACCACGAAGGTGAGGAGTTGAGGTTCCGCAGGCTGGACGACATCGTCGGCGGCATAGGTCCCTCAGGTATGGCGGGTAGGCTGCTCAACGACGCAGAGCTGCTACTCATTAGTGCAGAGGAACCACCCACGTTCGCGCTAGCCGAGCGCGATGGAAACTGGCGACGGGCAATGCTGGAGGAGATGAAGGCGATCAAGGAAAACGAGACTTGGCAGCTCGTCGATCCACCCCCAGGATGCCGTCCGATCAGCCTGAAGTGGGTGTACAAAGTCAAAAGGGACGAGCTCGGCGCCATTGTCAAGTACAAGGCGCGCCTCGTCGCTCGAGGCTTTGTCCAGCGCGAGGGCATCGACTTCGAGGAGGTCTTTGCACCAGTAGCGCGCATGGAGTCGGTCCGTTTGCTACTTGCTTTGGCGGCAGCAAAGGACTGGCGCGTCCATCACATGGACATTAAATCGGCCTTCCTCAACGGCGAGCTGGCGAAAACGGTCTTCGTCAGGCAACCTCCAGGGTTCGCTGTCAAGGGAGAGGAGCATAGGGTGCTCCGACTGCACAAAGCGCTCTACGGGCTGAGGCAAGCCCCTCGAGCATGGAACGCCAAGCTTGACACCACGCTGGGCGAGCTTGGGTTTCAGAGGTGCGCAACCGAGCACACGCTCTACACGCGACGACGGGGGAAGGAAGAACTCGTGGTCGGCGTGTATGTGGATGACTTAATCGTCGCCGGCGCGCGCACGGAGAATATCAACAGCTTCAAGCGAGAGATGGCAGCTCGTTTCTGAATGAGCGATCTCGGCGCTCTCTCCTACTACCTCGGCATCGAGGTGAGACAGGGGAAGGAGGAACTCACGCTCGGGCAAAGCGCGTATGCCTCCAAGCTATTGGAAAGGAGCAGCATGGTGGAGTGCAAGCCATGCGTGACTTCGATGGAGGAGCGGCTAAAGCTGACGAAGGATAGCACCGCGGCGAAAGTAGATGCAACACTCTACCGGAGCATCGTCGATGGTCTGCGCTACCTAGTCCACACAAGGCCAGACATTGCGTTCGCCGTGGGCTACGTCAGTCGCTTCATGGAGGATCCCAGAGAGGATCACTGGGCTGCGGTAAAGCGGCTACTACGCTACGTCAAGGGGACGGTGAATCATGGAATCATCTTCCCAAAGACTGGGGGAAGTAGGCTGCAGCTCATGGTGTTCAGTGATGCAGACATGGCGGGGGACATCGACGGACGACGGAGCACCTCTGGCGTACTCGTCTTCCTCGGGTCAGCCCCAATTTCATGGCTGTCGCTGAAACAGAAGGTGGTAGCGCTATCTACGTGCGAGGCAGAGTATGTAGCGGCGGCCACAAATGGCGTGGTTGTTGTGTGTAGCTACGCGTGCTTTGGGTGAGCTAACCGGCGTGGAAGCTCACCCACCAAAGATCGATGGTGGACAACCAGCCCCCGCCATCGCCCTCGCGAAGAATCCGGTTTCGCACGACCGAGTAAACACATCGACGTGAAGTTCCACTTCCTCGTGGACTGTGTTGATGGAGGCGATCGTCATCGAGTTTGTCAAAACGGTTGGCAACTCACGGACGTCCTCACCAAGCCGCTCGGAAGACTTCGACTCACGGAGTGAAGGAGATGATCGGCATGGAGGGGTTACAAGGGTTAGCGAGAGGATTAGGGAAGATTGTTAGCTAATCATCGCCACCTTGTGAGAACACTGAGAGAGGAAGGCGGCGCCGACTTAGTCTGTCTCGCGTGTGTGAACACAGACAAGGGAAGGCGGCGCCGACTTTGCCCCCTATTTGTGATACAAGAGTCAGCCAGAGAGGTGCAGGCGCGCCAGGCTCACCCACTGACTACTAGGAAAGCACGGCGGTTGGCGGGCAGAGTCACCTGTCAAAGTTATCTAGTTATCGTGCCAACATGGGCGCCGCACATGGACTAGATAGTTAGAGTTGTATAAATAGACATGTATGGCAACTCAAAGAAAGAGCTCGATTTGCCATCACACGACAGTGGCGGGGCCAACGCTTTGTTGCCTTGTATTGTGCGTGCTTGCTCATTCTCCTTCCTCTTCTAGCTCGATCCGTAGTGTGTGGGTACGGACAACACCGGTACGTGGTCTGCACGGCTAGTGGGTGCTCGGCAACACTAGCGCGTGCTCGGCGAGACCGACAAGTGCTCCACTCGCCTGAGCCGGTGGTCGGCAAGATCGGCTGGAGTGGTTCACTGTCGTGAGCCGGTGATCCTGTGAGACCAACGGAGTGGTCTGGAGATCATCTCGGTGGTCGGGAGGCTAACTGTGGGCCAACAAACGCTACCCTTCAATCAGCAAGATACCTCCAAGGATTAAGACACCACTACAACAAGAATACCCAGCCTTGATCACTACAAGTCGGAGACCTAGTACTAAGAAGAATACAAAAAACTGACGGATGCCATAAACAACTCAGTCCATGGGAAGGTCCTTTTATCGTCACAAAAGTCAACGGATCAGGCACGTACAAGTTGATAACTTAAGATGCAAAAGAAGTCAACAATACTTGGCACATCAGCCAGCTAAGAAGATTCTATGCATGAAAACAACTCAAGGAAGAATATATATACAAGCCACAAGAGATCAATGTTCATGATCAATAAAGATGATGTTCCTTGACAACATATGTATTATTATGGCTTATCAACGTTCGCGGTCAATAAAGATGGTTTTTCAACAACATATGTCTTATTATGGCTTTCCCCGAGTTGTTTCCAATTAGCATACCGGCCGAGAGCAAAAGAGCAGAAAATATGCTTGAGCTCGCCGCTGAGGGTAGCTAACAAGCTAACACCCGAACCAAAAAGCAAAATGGCTGAAAATACGCCTGAGCATACCGGCCGAGAGCAAAAGAGCTGAAAAGATGCTTGAGCCCGCCGATGAGGGTAGCTAACAAGCTAACACCCAAAACAAAAAGTAAAATGGCTGAAAATACGCCTGAGCATACCGGCCGAGAGCAAAAGAGCTAAAAAGATGCTTGAGCCCGTCGATGAGGGTAGCTAACAAGCTAACACTCGAACCAAAAAGCAAAATGACTGAAAATACGCCTGAGCATACTGGTGAGAGCAAAAGAGCTGAAAAGATGCTTGAGCCCGCCGATGAGGGTAGCTAACAAGCTAACACCCGAAACAAAAAGCAAAATGGCTGAAAATATGCCTGAGCATACCGGCCAAGAGCAAAAGAGCTGAAAACATGCTTGAGCCCGCCGATGAGGGTAGCTAACAAGCTAACACCCAAACAAAAAGGCAAAATGGCTGAAAATATGCCTAAGCATACCGGCCGAGAGCAAAAGAGCTGAAAAGATGCTTGAGCCCGCCGATGAGGGTAGCTAATAAGCTAACACCCGAACCAAAAAGCAAAACGACTGAAACTAAGTCTGAGCATAAATCAGGGCAATTTCAAGATAAGACCCTCCAGCTACTTGTTCCAAATAGCAAGAGGCTTGGGGGCTACACTCAGATGGATGTACTTTTTCTTCAAAAAGCACAAACCACTCGAAGATCCTAAGAAGCGCTACACGGTTTCCCTCAGGAAAACACTCAGACGATGCTTGTACCTACTCGACAGGACCAGAAGGAACAAGACGAGGCTTCCAGAACTCAACCATAAAGTGCTCGGGGGCTTATCGATCCTAGGATGTTTTTGCAACCAGGGAAAGGACCAGATGCTGACCACATCTCGAGTTAAGCTAAAAAGAAGGAGATCACCGGTCCTAAGTCTTTTCAGTACTAACAAGAACACAAAGTTTGTCAAGACAACGATCTATACCGAGTTGTTTACAAGTCACAGACGAAAGCCAGATAAGCACTCGACAAATCAAGAAAGTCTGTCAAGACAACGATCTACACATACCGAGTTGTTTACACGGCACAAACGAAAGCCAGAAAAGCACTCAACAGATCAAGAAAGTTTGTCAAGACAATGATCTACCTAAACCGGGTTGTTTACGAGACGAAGAAATACAGGCAAAGAAGACATCAACAAAAAATAAAGAATCTTCATTCAATCTTCATTCAAAAAGAAGTATAGTGTTCTATTATAGAAGCTGGAGTACAAAGGTCAATTACATCAAGCATTGCCATCAGGAGAAGAAATATCAATGTTAAGATTATCAACAATCCTCCTGGCTAAATCTTTGACCTCAGGCTCCACCTTCTCAACAGCATCTAGATATTCTTGACTCTTGGCTTCATCAGCAACCTTGGACAAAGGAAACTCCGGAGAAAGAACCTGGACCTGGGCAAGAACATTTCTGGTACATAGTTGGGTGCACCTCTTCACGAACTCGTGGAAACCGGTCGGCACTTGGGGAATAAACTGAGCCCAAGATTGACCATCATCCGCTGAAGTTCAAAGAAGACCGGCTACTGACCGAAAGGATTTCCATAAAGCATTCCAATTCTCAGTAGCCATCGCCAACTTACCAGTCAAGTCTTCAATAGTCTTTTGGACCTGCACAAGATCCCTGTCAGCTCCACGCCTAATCAACTTAGCAAGCGCGAGTTCTTCAGCATGAGTAATTACCTCCTCAGCCCTGTTGTGACTATTGCGAACAGTTATCTTCATTTCCTCAATACCCTCCGAGAGCTTCTGCTTTTCAACTCAGAGAGCTAGAACAAGCACCAAAAACGAAGTCAGCAGAAAGGGAAATCAGAATACAAAAGGAAACAAGAAGAACCCGCAATACCATTGCACTTATTCTTCATGGCCTCCACCGCAGCATCCCTCCGCTTCTCTGCCTCTACCACCTAGGCACGAAGAGCCTTTTCCTCCTTTTGGTGCGTTTGGCGCTCAGTCTCCATCTCGGCCCGACAGAGATCAAGCTCTGCTTTTAGGGCACTCACCTCAGAGGACAACTTTTTCTCGATTTCAGATAAGAAAAAGAAGCCGGTATGATCCCGAGAAAAAGACTACACAAAAAGAGAGAGAGAAAGAAGGCATAAGAACAAAGCAAAGACGAACACCCAAAGAAAGAACTTCAAAAAAACTTACCTAGAGCTTTTCCCCAAAAGAAGTCGAAAGAGTCCCCAAGGTGGCAGTCAGCTCTGACAAACGATGAGTGGCATCAAACTGCTGCAACACGTCATCATCCAAGCGTCGAGCACCGGTACCAAGAGGAGCAGAGAGAGAAGCCACCCGATGCGAAGAAGGCAAGGCCAGGGCCATACCCTGGGAAGCCCCGGCTACCTCCTCAAAGGAACCCACCACCGTGGCCATGGTCACTTCCAGAGCCACCGAGTCAGCAGCAGCGTGATCATCAGGGAACCCTATCTCCCTCACAGCCACCTCGCCGACCGTACATGCCAAGTCCCCAGACTCAGCACACAGAGGCACATCAGAGGACTGACAAGAGGTCGGTGGAGGGTTAAGGGAAGGCGAGGGCCTACAAGATGATAAGGAAACTCAACGATAAGAATATGAGTCAGGAAAAAGGAAAACAGAAGCAAAGAAACATAACAAGGAATCACTCACTCAGCTATCTTCTTCTTCATGAAACCAAAAGAAGACCTTACAGTAGGAACTATGGCAGCAAAAACATCACCGCTGCTCTGCGTCAGGAGCGGCGGGGCCGGTACCAGAGCCCCAGAAGAACTCAAGCTCGATGGTCGTTTACTACAAGAGGACAAGTCCAAAGTTAGAACAAGAAGAGGTGTTCAACAACAGAAAAACAGGGAAACAACTCACCGACGTGGGACAAGGGACGCATCATCATCCTCATCTTCCTCACTCTCAAGCAAGGCAGCCATAGCGCCATCTAAAAAAGGAGAAAAGTACTCGGTTCAAGGCACAAACAAACCACAAAAAGACAAAACATATTAATATGCTCACCTAGGAGCACGCTACCTACAACTGGAGTACCTAGACGAGTACTCGATTGGCGAGACTTCTTGGCAGCGGACAAACAAGAAGAAGAACCTTCAGCTCGCCCCCTTTTCCCAACACTACGAGGACCTCGAGGAACTGGACGAGGAACATACTCCACATATACATCAGAAACCGCGGAAGAAACACCAGGAAACATTGTGGTGGTTTGAAACTTACTTGTTAAAGAAGCCCTAGCAAGACTATCCCCAATCCCCATAATGGTAGGGCAGTCACCAAGGGGGATCGGATCAACAAAGTTACACCCCAATTCCTATAAAAGAGTATAACAACCAGACAAGAAAGATTAAGCAAAAGTGGAGACAGCAAAAGAAATACAAAAAGTACCCGCATAAGAAAAAACAACTCAAGCAGGAGGCGGGTTGTTAGCACTATACTCAAGGACAGCAAGCGGGACGACGCTTACTCCTTTCAGCATCTTCTAAAGACGCTCGAGAACCTCCTCATCAGTCAACTCAAGGGCAAGGACCATACGAGAAGGGTCCTCTGCCCCAGAGTACTCCAACCCAAAATTCTCCCGCTCCTTCAGAGGCTGAACACGGCGGTGAAGAAAACTAGAGACGATATCGAAGCCGGTCAAGCCCTGCTGCTTCAGAGTACATATCCTCTCAAGAAATGGCTTGATCGCTTGGCTCTCATCCATCGTCAAGGGGTTCTTTTCCCATCAGTCATTAACCAAGGGACCAGATCCAGAATGAACGGAAAGAGGAGGAATCAAATTAGCGGCATAAAACCAGTCGGCACGCCAATCCCTCACAGAATCAACCAGGTCATAGTCAAAGAATTTGCTCTTAAGACCCTGGTGAAACTGAATCCCGCAGCCACCAAGAACATTGGTGTCATCGCGGCGGGGTTGTGGCTTCAGACGAAAGAAGTAACAAAAGAGAGAAAGAGAAGGAGGAATTCCAAGGAAAGTTTCATAAAGATTAACGAAAACAGAAAGATGAAGGACAGCATTGGGAGCAAGATGGTTCAGGCTAATCCCAAAATAGCTGAGAAATCGGTGAAGAAAAGCAGAAGCAGGAAGGCAGAGTCCGGCACGGATAAAGGAAACGAAAAGAATAATCTCACCAGGACCTAGAGTAGGGACCCGATGCTCGCCTAGAGCTCTCCAATCAGCAATATCCTTGCTCTGGATCAGACCATCACTAACAAGCTCGTGCAACTGATCCTCAGTTGTAGTCGGAGCCAGCCAGATCTTCTGAGCAGCCCTCATGGCCATGAATTCTTGATTTTCAATCACGGAAAGCGAGGCCTCCTCGTCCACAAAAGCTACCTAGGACTTGCTCGCTGATTTCTTCCTACCCATATACTAGCGAAAGCAACAATAGCACTAAGGAAAGGTGATGCTCAGGCGACGACGCTCAGATGACGGTGACAATGGCGGCGGTGGAGTTTTGAAGACTAGGGTTTCAAGGCAAAAGCAGGGCAGTAAAGAAAAGAAGAAGAAAGGCCCTTAAATAGATTTTACAGCAGTAAAACGCGGCCCACCTGGCCCGTTTAAACACGGCATGAGAGCGCAACGGTCCATTTACTGACATAGCTAAAATGATGGACGGCACAAATCCACACAACGGTACAGTTCAACGGGCAGATTACAGACTTATCCATCCAGCACCACGGCGGAGTTATCATATTGCTACAAAAGAACTCATCAACCATGAAGTAACGAAGGGTTACCTCACAAGGAACGCAACAACCCGGTCCTTATAGAAAGAACTCGGGAATCTTATAAACAATCGGGACATCAGCAGAATAAAGAATGACAACTCAGAAGACAAGATTCTTTCCATTATAAATGGTTTCAAAAAAATAGAAGATTACACATCTTACAAGACCCAACGAACTCGGTACTACGACAACCAAGGTAGCAAAGAGGAACCCGGACACAGCTAGGCTCTGGAATGACTACGTGTTCCAAATTGCTACTCGGTAGAACAAACCGCACTCGGCTACACTGTTTTCTTCAAAGAACGGACGCAGTGCATCCAAGGCGGAAATCAGTAGCACGGCGGAACAACATGGAGCAGAGAAGGCCGGCAGGCATCTGTCTACCCAAGTCCAATGTGATGCTGGATATGGTGTTGATCTGCACCAGACAGTCTCAGGGCAGGCGACGAGGATCAACCTAGAACTGCCAGATAAAGAAACGTGTCCCATATCACAAGACTCTCTCCGACTACCGCAACGTACTTCCAAGTACAATGTTGCTGTGGGATTAGTCTACCTCTAATCCCTATCACAAGACTCCCTCCAGCTACGATAAGATACACAAGAACTACAAAATACGCCCGAGGGCTGCTCTACTTCATAAACTACCATATTCATGACTATGGAGATTTCAGACCATACAACAAAATGCTCGATGAATCAAAACAGCACACAAGGAGGATATTTAAAGGCCAAAGAAGCGGTGCACATGGACCGGGAGCACCAATGGAACAAACCTAACAAAGGACACAGTGAAAAGACAGAATTCAATGAAAGAGGACTCAGGCGTGAATGAGCAATACTAAAGAACAAGCATATTCAGAAGAATATACCAACATTGTACAACTCATGAACAAATAGCATTTACTATCAACGACCACCATACAACTACATCTGACAACAGCAGACTACCAGAGAACATGCCAAGATCCTATATCTGAGTTCTTTTCGGATAAAAGAACCTAGGTATATGCTCGGGGGCTGCAATAAGAAAGGCTTTCAGTCATTTGAACAACTCAGATTCAAGATGGGGCTGCAACAGAAGAGGTTTTCAGTAACTTGAACAACTCAGAATCAAGACCCTCCAACTATTTGTTCCAAATAGTAAGAGGCTCGAGGGCTACACTTAGTGAGTGCATTTTTTTCTTCGAAAAAGCGCACATCACTAAGAAGACTTCTTCAAGACAACAATTTTCAAACAGCATAAGATTCAAGACCCTCCAACTTTTTGTTCCAAATAGCAAGAGGCTCGAGGGCTACACTCAGTGAGTGCACTTTTTTCTTCAAGAAAAGCGCACATCACTCAGAAAACTTCTTTAAGACAGACCACTTCAAGGCCTCAAGACCAAAAGAACCCGAATCTAGCTATATCCGAGCTCTTTTTTGACAAAGAACCCGGGTATAGGCTCAGGAGCCCTTCGATGAAGAATCAGAGCGATTTTAAGAGAAGACCCTCCAGCTCCTTGTTCCAAATAGCAAGAGGCTCAGGGGCTACACCCAAATGGGAGTACTTTTTTCTTCAAAAAGGTACACACCACGCGAAGATCTCACATAGCGCTACATGGTTTCACTCAAGAAAGCACTCGAACGATGCTTGTTCCTGCTCGGCAAGATCAGAAGGAACAAGAAGAGGCTTCCAGAGCTCAACCATGAAGTGCTCGGGGGCTTGTCGGTGCGGGACCCATAGGATACCCTGCAAGGAAGGGAGAAGATCTAGTCTAACTAGGTTTCTTCCTATGTAATCTTAGTAGTAGTAGTAGTATTCTATAATCCTACTAGGAACTCACATTGTAAACCGACTAGGACTCTGGCCTCCTGACTATATAAAGGAGGGTAGGGTTCCTAGAGAAAGGACTTTCACGATGACACAACACAACACTCCACAATCAATCCAACGCAAAGGCTAACGCCGACTGGATGTTGGGCTATTACTTGATCCACGATCGAGGGTCCGAACTAGGATAAATCGACTGTCTTTTGCGTTAATCGTCGAGTTCTGCATACGCTGAAGCTCGAACATACTGCCCCGGGTACCCCCGTGGTAGGCTATCGGTGGTGAAACATCGACAGTAATCTCAAAACATTCCTCAAAAACTTACCCTTGCCCACGCAGGTAGGCTTAGAGATGTGGTGGTGGCCCTCTGGCCTCCGGTGACTCCTCTCGAGGATGCTTGCCATGATCCATCTCGGTAGGCGGAGAGGAGCTGCAAGCACGTAAGAATGAGAACAAGGAAGTGGCGGAGCTGGCAACCTAAAGCGAATGCCTCCCTCGCCGTACCACTCTAGCGTATTTATAACCGCGACGGACACCTAAGGCATGTGAAGTGATCGGAGGGAAGGTGGAGCGATGGTTGCCCACGCACCGGAGTGAACCAAGTAAGCCTTATGTATTCCCATCTTTTCCATACCATTTCAATTTACGCGCCTGTGTTCCATGGCGCACGACTACTCATGGGTGGGCGCCATTAAGCCATGATATGACTAGCAGAGGCTAACCTCCCACCGAATTTGTGCGCAGAGGCCAACCACCATTCAGCCGTCGAGGCGGCAGAGTTGTGTCGGGCCAATGATGACCTAGCTCGATAGATGGCGGAGGTAATCCTCCTTCATTGGGATGCCGATGACAACGCTCGTGTCGCCGCCCAATTATCGGTAGAAAATAGCCACCGCTTTGACGCCCTCAACCAGGCAGCAGTCGCCGCTGTCTGTGCGGTGGCGCCTACAAGCGAGGGCAACAGTGGAGTAGCGTCTTCGACGTGGGGGCCTACGTGGGCTGGAGCTAGGGTTCTCTCCATGGTCATCCTTTCACGATTCAGAGTACCTCGTCGTCTACTTTTAGCCTATGGCCACGGCCGTGATGGATGTACCATTTGTGTGCCTTTGACACGTATGACATCGTATGACATGGCCATCGTTATTAGGTGCTAACATCTTCGAAGTACCCATTCACCACCGCCAGTAGCCTTCACCGTCGCCTGTAGATGGTGTGGATGGTAACACTATCATGTCAATTTCCAAGCCCGCAACATATTCCTATTTTTATTCTATGCATTAATTAAGGAATTGTGAGTTACTACGATACAACTTAAAAGGACAACCATTGTACATATAGTCTATTATAAGTTGTCTTAAGTTATGGGAGAAGTGTGCTCCACTAAGATCACGTGGGAGACATGGCCTATTTAATCAAAATGAAAGTCCCACTAAGACTGGCCTTTATTAGATGAGTATGAAATGTGCAAGTGAGTGTAAACTGCCTCATTTTCCACTTCCCATCATCTTCGCCGCACCGTCGCTCATGACCCACGTGGTTGACCGCGCAAGTCAAGCATCTTGATGATTCCTTCCCCGCTCGTGTCTTGAGGTGGGGCTATTTAAGCAAAGGTAAGGCGACCGATCCCAACCTTCTTCCTCCCTTACCATCAGACAAACTAGAGAAACCCTTTAGTTGCTCCTAGTCTCCCATCGCCATGGCTACCGTAGACCTCCATCGACTCCGGCGCCGCTGGGAGAAGCCCTTCAAGATTAGCTTCCACCATCACCTAGGCACAGCTATGTCTGCTCATCCTGGGTGTTAGAGGATGTTTCACAAAGGTAGGGAGGAACGCCTCCATGGTACGGTCCTGCTACTGATCGCCATTCGTGGTTAGAGCATGTGGAATCAAAACCATGGAGAGCTTTCATTGGAGCAAGGGCCCGGGCGCTGGTGGATCTTTCGGAGCTTTCACTGTAGCAAGGGCTCAAGCATCATCCTGGCTCACGAATGCAATCCAGATGTGGGAATAGATATCCTCATCGCTCTACTTCTCCTCTTCCTCCCACTGCTCCCAGGGGGATGTTAGAGGAAGTTTCGTGAGGCTATTCCCCATCTCCATTCTCCTATTTAGTCGGGTATGGGTTACCCCTGTACTTGTAAGGTCTTTGCAAATGGAAGAATGTTGTTGCACCAAGCTCCATCATTGATTGAACATATTAAGGAGATAGATGCAAATGACCCTTATCCGAAGCAAAGCAAGTTATGAGGATCATTGGAATGCCGTATTTCAATTCCTGGACCCATAGATTGTATGTAGGGTATAAGATATTAATGGAAGATTTATTTTTGAATGTTGGACTCAGTTCTAGTTCATTTTGTACTTAGGCCAGTCTAAATGGAGAGTTTCATAACATTGTTTCCAAGATGGCCATGTCATGTAGAATAAAATGAAATATGGATGAAACACCCCTTCTCAATGGAGAGTTTCATTCTAGAGTTTCATAGACATTTAATTCCATGACTCATAGAGAGTTGGTATTCATGCCAAGAGAGTTTCATTCCCATAAAACTCACTTCTTCTCTCTCTTTTTAAAAACCTTGCCACATCATCAAAAGCGCTTATGTGGCTAAAGTGACTAAAGGTTAGTAGCTAAACTTTAGCAAGAGGAAACCAAACATGCCCTTAATCTAACATTTTTCTAGTTACAATCGGGTAGAACAAGTGACGGTTTACAATCGGGTAGAACGAGTGACGCCCTCAACCAGGCAATAGTGGCGCGGTGGCTCCTGGAACATCTTCGTAGGACACATTCACCACCGCTGGTAGCCTTCACCGCCGCCTGCATACGGTCTGGATGGTAACACTTTCATCAATTTCTAAGCCCGCGCTTTTTTACAAAGTTATGCACAATTTCCATTACCGCGTCTGAAAGGGTTGCTTACAAAGCATGCTCCCAACCCTATGTCTTTCTCCTCGCCCATAGTTCCTCATCGCCGCTCCTTGCTCACCAGTGCTGAACTGCGTGACCGCCCTACTCAATGGGGTGCAAGCCGCCACTCATCGCCGACAAGCTAGTACTCCATGGCGGTATGCCTCACCGGTAGGCCCTGCACATATCCACCAGTGACTAGGCTACTACTCATCACCGCCGTGGCCGCCAATCCCACAAGATCCAAAGGCAATGGTAATTCTTTTGCACTTCCCTCCATCTTTCTTAGATTTTTATTCCCCTCTTCACTCATCTAAGTACAAAATAGGCTTCCATCTATTTACTAAGGAGCTCACGATCCAATCTCCGTAGGTGCTCCTTCTCTAATTCAGGCGACAACGTAACCGCTTCCATTGTCGGCCCTGGTCCACCAAATCCTAGTCAAGAACTAAAGATGGAGGAGGAGGACCTCAACAAGAGGAACCAAGTGGTTGTCTTCATTGACCATGTCTTCGTCCTCATCCTCCAATGCCTCACTGCCCGCACCTTGTGCAGCTGCAAGTATGTCTATCGCTACTAGAACCGCCTTATCTCTGAATCCGAGTACCATAAGGAGCTGCCCTAGATTGTCGCCGGATTCTTCTATCACAGCTAGAAAGGCAAATGCAAGTTCACCAGCATCAACGGTGAATACCCCTCCTTGACCTTCTTGCCCTTCCCCATTGAGGATGTTATGATCTCAGATTGCTGCCACGGGATCATCCTATGCTGGTGTGTTGGGTTTCGCTATGTTGTTTGCAATCTGGTGACTAACAAATGGTGGTTACTATCGAATAACAACCGTTCTTTTAGTTTAGCTCACTTGGGGTTCGATCCGATAGTCTCCTCGCACTTCCATGTGATTGAATATGGGAAAAAGAGGGCGGGTGAGTTCGTAGGTGTGAGCATCTACTCATATAAGAGTATAGCATGGATGCTTAAGGAATCTGAATGGGGCAAAGGTGTTGTATGCACATATTCGACAAGTGTGTTCCTTAATGGTTCTATGCACTAGCTGGAGTTGTCCTAGATAGCTGTTGTTGATATGCAGGGAAAGATATGGAGGAAAATTCATAGTCCACGTGGTGAAGCAATCTCCATCCATGAAGCTCAGGGTCAGTTGTGTTTATGTACTACTAGTATGTTCAGAAAGTATCAGCTTTCATTATGGATCCTAGAAGACTATGGTACTGATAACTAGACACTGAAGCAAACGGTGATCACGCTGGAGATATTTGGACGGGACAATATTCAATTTGGTTACAATGTTTGCGATGCGGACTACAGAGTGATTACAGTTCACTTGGAATGGAATTTGATTTTCCTTGTTGACGACGACAAAAAACTGATCACATATGACATGAACCTCAGAAAAGTTCTTGTCCTCCCTGCCCAGGTCATGCGGTATCGTAGACCTACCTAGAGGCTACGTCCGAAGGAACCTCACTATCTTCCTTATGTTTCTTTATTCATGGAGAACAATAAAGTTGCATATGCTGTTCTTTCTTCAGGTAGGGAGTTGTTTTGATTCTATATACAGTCCAATTTTTCCTTGGTAACTAAAGAAATTATTTGTTGAATATTATTAATGTTGCTGCTTTATGTAGGTTATGGAGTCTGAGTGCTTTTGAACGATTTTCCTGCAATGACTAAGGGAGGAAGAAGAGGGGTTCCATGATGCACTGGCTACCAAGCTAAAGGAAGTTTTGCCTTGCAAGCAGGAGTGCCAATCTGAAGGAGCGGAGCATATCTACCTTGTTTTCGTTATGTAAGTCTGTAGGGAGCAGAACCTTTATCCTCCTATCTATGTACCGCTTGTGTTAATTCTTGAGTTAACACAGTTGTTATGTTAGTGTCACTTCTTATTATAAACAGTACTCTTCGTTGTGGACATGATGAATGGTGCGTAATGATTATATCTGTATGGTGTGTGTTTAGTAAATTATTAAGGCCCATCTAAATTCATAAATAAATTATGAAAACCAGATGCAATTCTGTCACCATCAGATGTAAGGGCCATTGTCTATTTTGTCATCACCATCGTAACACTCGTCGTTGGTGAAGCAGATGGACAACACCACCGCTATTCGTCTCATGCGACAGGGGTCAATAGTGTATCACCGTCGAATCGTACTGCAATGCGATGATGACCATTACCAATGACCAGGCGGTTCATACGCTAAAGTGACGGTGATGTTCACCTCGACACAGACGCGTCGGGCACCAAAGCAATGGTGAACACGCACTGTACACAATCGAGTCATTGTGCAAGGCGACTGTGATCCTGATCATTGGTCAAAACGGTGGTGTTAGTGTACACCCACACATGTGGGTCGTGGTACAACATGACAAAAACAACGACCTGATCATGGATGGATCGTAAGCCAACATGGCGGTGTTAGTGTACATCAACACAGGCGGGTCGTGCTCTAATGCGACAGAAACAATGACCTGATCACGGACGGGTCATAAGCCAACATAGCCGGGTCGTGCTCCAATGCGACGAAAGTAAGAATCTTATCACGGACGAATCATAAACCAATATGGCAGTGTGAGTGTACATCGTAGACGGTCTCAGATAGCGACGGTGATGACTATGACTATCACTGCCGAGAGCTTACTACCGAGGCCAAAATTGGACTGCGATGGGGGGTTACATTGTGGCTGTGAAAGATGCGAGTGCAGTACTGATTTAAAAATATATGAAAAAGAAAAGAGACAGTGGTGCTGTTATGAACGACAGCACAACTTAGAATCTTGAACGGAGGGTTTGGGGGCGTTCTAGTGTGCTATTTATTGTTTAAACTTGTTGGTATGATGATGTTGGTACTGAGGTTGGCTTGTGATCAGATGGTTTGCCTTCGGAGCGTGCTTAGCTCTTTTGCTTGATCATTGGTAAAGGCAAGTAAACGTGGCGCTATGGTCCACATGATTTGGCTTTGTTGTTTGAATCGCCTCCACTAAATTTATAGTATCTCACACTAGTCATATAATCTAAAATTTGAAGTTGTTTGCTTTACATTGAAGTATATTGTTTCATATCTTGTGGTATTACTTTTGGATTATGAAATGTATGAAGTGTATACATTGCAACATTTGCATTTGTACTTTTTCCATTGATATGCATTTGAAGAAATTATAGCCGAATTGGTACGGTAAGTACCGGTACAGCAACGCACGTTGATGAGCAATGTGGTTGCAGCCCTCACTCCCGCTCCTTGGGATGTGTGGATAGAAGTGAAATCATGCATTGCATTGCATCATTTCCATTGCACTTGGAAGTATATTTATATTACTATGAAGCAGCTAATGTCTATATTATTATGCGATTTAAATTTGATGCTTAATCGAACTGTGATTTAAATAACTTGGTTGGGGCAGTTTGCTTGCTGAGGCTTTCCATAAACCTCACACGCTTGTTCCCCCATCTTAGGTACATGAGCTTCAAGGATGTTTGGCAGGACGGGAGTAGCTACACGAGTGCATACTTGTTGGCCTAAAGTTCAAACAAGCACATTTGTTATCACATATTAGTTGGTTGTCAGAGTTTTTTTTGTACGTTATATTAGACACCTTAGTTTTGCTAGTTGTCTTTGAAATTAGCTTTGTTTATGCCATCGTAGAGGACTTAATTTAATGTCCAACTTAGATGATGTTCGTTGCTTCCGTGTTCTCTGATGATGTGTTCTTTTATAGATCGTAGTAGCGTGGTAATACTCCAGAAGAAAATTTATGTTGTTGTTTTCTTCTGGGGTGTTACAAGGAATCACCTCGTTAGACCAACACTTACCAAGCTTATTACCCGGTGGTCTAGATGCATACATGACGCGGTCTTAATGTTGGAAATTGCATAATCAATGCAAGCAGTGAAGGCGTCACAATGATGGAAAGTGCATCTTATTAACAGTAGGAAGCTTATGTTTTGCAGCATGAATAATATTGTACCTCACCTTCAAAGAATGACAATGGTTAAGGATGGCCAAGGCAAAGAATACATCTAGAACCAATAAGTACGTATCATAAATTTCAATTAGTCATTGAAAAATGTGTATTCTCTTAAAATGTAGCCATAATAAAATTGGGATTACATGAGAGATCCATGGACAATACAACATTTGTGTTGTTTGCCTCGCTCCTCGAATCCTTTTATTATACAAAGGCCTCTCAAATCTCTCATTAGATACTTATTATGTATTCCGTCTCTCCTTTTCTTCTCTCCTCTCTTTTTTAATAATAATAACATAGCAGAGCGTAGCTCTAGCTATATATGGAGACGAAGAAGGATGGCGGCGGCGGTGTCACAGCAGCAGTAGTAGTAAAAAAATGGATATTATGCATGCATGGATCAATGCATGCGTAATGCATTGCTTAGGAAGTTGCATGGCATCCAACCCAAGCCCCAGCCCAGACCAGTAGGTCTGCGTGTCGGCTTATTTGGCGGTGTAGGCGGTGTCGGGCTTCCAGTCTTCGGGGATGACGTCGTTGTAGACGCTCTTGGTGCCTCCCTCGGTGGTGATTTGGACGGTGACGGGAAACTTGAGCGGCTTATCGCTGTCCTTCCTCCAGATGGCGCCCCAGGAGTGCTTGAGGGGCTCGTACGCGTCGCCGCCCTTCTCCTTGATGTCAACCGCCACAATGTCGCCGTCGCCGTCGACGTACTTGACCAGCAGCGCCAGGTAGTTGGGGTTGCACCCCTTCTCCACGTGGAAGGTGACCTTTTCGCCGTACTTGCACTTGACCCGCCGGAACTGCATGTCGATGATGCCCGCCTTGCGCAGCTTCTCCTCCTCGCCCTTCTTGGCCATGGCGCCGAACGCCGTGCCGGCCAGGTCGAAGTGGTACGCGGCAATGGGCTCATAGTTCATGTCCGTGATGTACACCACCACGGGCTCGCCGGAGCACTCGGCCGGCTTGTCGCACTTGATCTCGAAGCAGGAGCCGCAGCCGAGGCCGTCCTTGAAGATGGGGACGTTGCCGCACGCGCCCATGCTGTTGAAGGGGGCCTTGTTCACATCCTTGTACCCGCACCCGCCGCCATTGTCGTCGGGGCCGGCGCCCGTCGGCTTGCCGTACCACGTCGCCTTCGCTTCCAGCCAGTCGCTGCCGTAGCTGGCCGTGATGTTCTTGCCCGGGGGAACCTTGGGAGGACCGCACCAGGCGCCGCCCACCAGAAACGCCAGCGCCACCACCACCGCCACCTGCATCGACCTCGACATGATGATGGTCGTCGGTGGATGGTATGTAACTGCGATGCGATGAATGAGCAGGCGGCCGGGGCACGTATATTTGTATTATGGCCGCGCGCATGCATGCATGGCCGAGCGAGCTTTGCTCTTGGCCGGTTGGTTCCATATGTCGGAGGCAGGTGACCACGGGCGGCCCTGCATGGCTGCACTTGTTCGTCTCGCCGCGATCCGAGGCAAAGGTTTCCGTGTCCCCCCTGCTGGTCTCGTCTTGGTTGGAATGCCGTACGTGGTCGTTAGTCGTTTTACACGTTGGACGTTTGCAGCAAACAATTGAGGTCTATTTGTGGCAAAAGCTCTCGATCCTCTAAAAATAGCTCTGGCGCTTAAGGAGCTTAAAGCTATTGCAAAAATATTTACCAAAATAGCTTCTTCTCTTTCTTTAGAATAAATAATCTATACTTAATAATAAATAGGTAAAATTTCTCTCCACCTAAAATTTCGTCCGGCCCATTTTTTTAGCCAACGGCCCAATCCGACTGTGGTCGCACGCTCAATTGAATCTGCCCACGCACCAGCATCCCCTTTCTCCCGCATGGCGCAACGCGCCCGGTCTCTCCCTCCCCCGCTCCGTCTCTCCGCCACGGTGCATCGCGCCTCGTCTTTCCCTCCCCCGGCGTCGGAGTTCGGGGAGGAGGATGAGAAAAAGAAATAGAAGGTAAGGAAGGGTTCTAGGTGAAAAAAATACAAGAGAGAAAGAAAAAGGTGGGAGGATCTAAATTGAATTTGAGAAACACAAGGATTCCAGATGTAAAAGTTCAGCCCATGTTGGGTCTCACGCTGCTGGCCTGAAATCTGTCGCGTAGACCTTTTGCGCCAGTAGACTAGGGCGAGCTGTGGCCCAAGTGCTCTCCCCTTTTCTTTTTTTCGTTTCTCTTTTTTTCTGGTAAACCAGAAAACTTGTAAATTATGTGTAACATAAAAAACAAAAAATAGCAAAACTTTGAACTCCTCTTGATTAGGTCTGCACTTTATTAGTATAAAAAGTATTTGGTGTAGTTATAGATCTATGTTTTGTTTCAAAAACTGATAAAGGATGTACTCATTTTGCAGTAAATTTTTTACGGTAATCTTCTATTAATGTGTAGAATCTATGGTAAAAAATTTATGTACATTCGACGCAAATTGACTGAGCACAGAGCACTCGAGGCCACACCATCACATGTGACAGGTCTATTCCGTGCAAATAGTGATGCAAGCGAGCTTAATAATCCTACAGGCGGCCCGCAAGATGTCACATTAGCCGCTTACAAAACTTGTGTATCTGCACTCAACCCTACGCTTGTCTTGCCACCACTGTGAAGAGGTGCCTCATTGCATCAACGTCAGAAACATGCATTGATAAGAAGATCAAGATTCCATGGCTCGATGGCCACAGCGGCGAGGCGACCGCGTGGTGTTCACGGAGTGCGATGCCATGGAGTAGCAGTGTAGAGCCAAGTTCGGCAACTGGGGCTCTAATCTCTGCAAGCTCAGTGGTCCTGCTACATGTGAAGATCCCGTTAGGGCCAGCGCCCACGATGAGGCTCTATCGGGAACCTGCTCGTCACCGGTGCACTAGGCGTGGTGCTGGCATTCCGACCACGCACACACCCTGTCCTGCATCACGCATTACGCTAAAAGCAACAACGTTGTTGCACAGTGGAAGTACACATTCTGAAAGTATGGAGGAAGGATGTCATGCCCTGCATGAGCGAGCTAGAGGAATAGTAGCAGTGTTTGAGGAGGTCTACAAGGTGGAGGAGACGAACCACACATGCCTTGGGGTGTTCACACACTAAACAAAATTCAATGTTTTGATATAAACAATCATTTCTTTTACAACTAAATCTTCAGTTAAATAAAAATTATTATATGTTTTTACTAATCCCGTTGCAACGCACGAGCAATTTTACTAGTATATATAAATGTTAATGGTACACTTATCCCTCTCTAACATTTCACTATTTGATGTCAGTTAGTAATATGAGTTCATTACTGAGGTAACCATGATTTTACCACTAAAAAATACGAGTATTTTCCTTCAGAATATTAGTATTTTCTTTGAGAAAAAAATATTAATATATATCTACCCTTGTGTCTTTATCAATCCATCCGCGCTCTCTTGCTTATCAATAGATTGTTTCTTTCCTTTGCATGCCAGCAGCGGGCGGTAGGGGCAGAGCTATATTCATGATTGTGGGTGCGACCTAAAAGTCACACGAAGATTAAAAAAAATAGTAGAAATAACTAACTTTTTTAATCATATTTGCATCCTCCTATCATACATCTTTGCATTCAAAAGTCAAGCACACCACTTTGGATTTGCTCAAGCTCCACACCTGGCGAACGGCGTGAGTAGGGGTGTTGGCTGCAGCCGATCAACCCTATTAATGTCGCGACTATAGAAGGGATTGCACGAAAGCGGCTTGAGGGAGGCTGACTGTGTGAGGGAGGCCGCTAGAAGAAATATCCAGCTGTATATTCTGCGAGTAATGATCCACAACTGTGCTACAATGGCAACGCTAAGTGATGGCGACCTCTAGTGATCGATCCCCAAGACCATTGCTGGGCTCTCGGATCTGTGCTTCGATCCGGGGGTTGATTTCGCACAAGTTGTCTCTCAACGCTTCAATTGTTCGGTGAGTCCCCAATCTGCCCCCAGCTCGCTAGATTTTTTTTCCTGGTGGTGAGTTTTGGGCGCTCTGCTGTGAAGACTCAATGAGGAATCTGTTGGGCTCATCCTCCAATCATGTTTAGGAGGTTCAGCATCAGATTTTCGTGTTATCCATCTCTCTGGATGGATGTATCAGTTCAGTGTGTCTTGCAAATTTGTTGGACTCATGATTTACAAATCTAAGAATTTCATTTGCAAAATCTTTGCGGCCTACATCTTTTTGTGGAGTAAGGGTGGTCCTAATTGGCAAAACGACTATAATCTTTGGTTGACTGGAAAAGAAGCAGAATGGACCACTGTTGGTTCTAAATCCAAATCCAAATCTTGTCCACCTCAAGCCGCTCGCTCAGGCTCTAAACCTGTCTTGAGCTATGCTCAAGCACTATCCCTCAAAGGAAAAAACCTGTTTTTCTCCGTCTCAATTTTCCTAATAATTATCAGGAAAATTTTATTAATCATCCTCGTTCAGATCCTGATGCTTACCTCCGACCGCCTAGGCAACCTGGCAAGCGTGTTCTTCGCTGGGAACCCAAATTTACGCCTATTAATTCAATGGTGAAATCTATGGCGGTTTCCTCAACCTTTTTTGAATTCAAAATCTCAACTGGCTGGACATGAAGCAGGTGGGCCGGTAAGCAAAGGAAAGGAGCTCACTAAGGCCCAACCCATCTATTCCAGGTGCCGCCGCTCAGGTCATTTGGGGAAAGAATGCAAAAATATGGTGAGATGTCGCAGCGAATTATGGCCACAAATCAGCTAGTTGCCTATCTAAGGCCTATCTAAGGCCCGTCATCCTAAAGATGGGCCCAAATCAAAGGAACCCGATGGGCAAGGTATAGGCACCACTTCTCACCTGAAGAGCACCATCCTCGAACCTAGAGGATAGTTCTTGGCGGGCAAAGAAACTATACCCCCTCTTATCACCTCCCTGTCTAACATGTGGGACCTCCTACGATTTGTTGTGAATATGTATCTTCATATCTCTTGTAATGCACATGGTTTAAACAACTTTGGGCACACGGGCAAATGGGCTCTTCCTCGGATGGGTGCAGGGCGGGCGATGGCAAACAAGAGATTTCGCCATAAGTCGATCCATCCGCGGGCATCACACCCGCTGCCATCGTCCTCATGTGCATTCACTCCTAGGAGGGTTTCAGTAGAAACCTCTTCCTGGAGGTGCACCCCTCATGTGCCGGAGGGTTTCACCCTGGAGGACCCCCCAATGCACACACCTCTGCGGCATGAAGTCTTCCTCACTGGTTGCTACTCCCTCGCCAATGAAGATATGGCGATCGTCAAGCTTGAGCCCCCTGTCAACGAGGATGATTTCGGTCTGACAGTCGCTAACATTAATTATAAACCGTCGACATAACCTATATTTATATTTAATTCCATCACCATACATAGGTATACGGGTTTAAACTAATAAATTTCATGAGTTTTGGAGAATCTGTGTTTTTAGCAGGGTTTTTTCATAAAACCGTCAAGAGGAGACATATTCGTCAAAGAAAATCGCGTAATTCCGCAGCATAACCAGCGTGGCACCGCCTGGCGCGGGCCTCGACAGCCTAATCCGGCAGAAATGCTCAGCCAGGTCCCTCCACATCTCATTGTCAAGGATCCCACTGACCAATAGACCCTCCAACGGCAGCCCAAAAAGTAGGGCAACATCTTGACCATTTCGCCGCAGGGAAGGTGGAAGGTGTGGGTCTCCGACCTCCGTCGGTCCACGGTAGCCATGAGCAGTGGACCGTCTAGGTCATGTAGCTCGGAGTTGACTATGCGAGCAAAGCTCATGGAAGCGAGCATGCCGTATATATGTATGGTGCATCCCGCTCGTCCCAGAGGTGTGACATGCGGGCCCATGGCCTCAAGGGGCCTAGGGTGGCAGCGGGTCAACGTCCGTCAATAGGCGAGCTCAGTGCTTGTCCTCGTAGAACCACTCAAGCATGGGATACATTGGATGTTGCGCCATCCTGGTTCACAAAGACAGAAATAGTTAGAAAAATGTTATAATAAATAAAATGCATTGCAATATCAAGAACATAGATATACAACAGTTAAAGCAAGTGTAATGAAAACTATGGCCTTATTTAAATTCAGGGTGTAAAGTTTTATGATGTCATATCGGGTATCATATGGGGTATTCGGCTACTAATAAAAAAACAAATTATAGAATCCGTCAGTAATCCGCGAGACGAATTTATTAAGCCTAATTAATCAATCATTAGCACATGTGTACTGTAGCACCACATTGTCAAATCATAAACTAATTAGATTTAAAAGATTCGTCTCGTAAATTAGTCACAAACTGTGCAATTAGTTATTTTTATCTATATTTAATATTTTGTCCAAACATTCAATATGATAGAGAGTAAATTTTAGAGGGATAAACTAAACAAAGCCTAACTACTGGGGATACATAGCCCTTTAAAACAAGTAGTTGACCCGCACTACGATATATCTGCTCATTTGTACGCGTATGGGTTCCCAAATTACCAAATATATGGACCACGAATCAATACAGACACCAAAATATAGCTATTTGCATCCACGAGGCTTAATATGCGACGAGCAAGTAACGTGATGTGCAGAGTTTTGTCTTCCCCTTATTTGTCAGACATGTGTGGAGTTGAACCACTTTCCTAAACTAACTAAATGTAACCTGAAACTAAAAATACTTACTAAAATTTCTAACATACATGATAACATAAACATAGGGAGATGTACACGTACAAATCGAGGGCAAACCCTTGACACAAGTTTCTGAACGTAATTGATCTACCCTAAACTACTTTGCATAGCCACCCAAAATCAAAATTTTCTTCAAACCCTAGCTAGCGAGACTATACTTCAAATCAACCATGGAAAAAAAAGGAAAGGAGAGGGAGAATACCTTGCCTACCTCGAACAAGTCCCAAATCACCCTGCCTCGCCGCGCCAGACGGGGACACGGGGTGGCGCGGCCGACTTGGTGGTGCGACGACAAGCTGGCCACTCCGCAACGCCAGCCAGTTTGCCACGGCAGGACAGTTTGGCCACAACAGGGAGATTGGGGCAGCCAAATAAGTTAATTTTTAAAATAAGTTTTTTCAGTGAGGTTATTTTTTAAAAAATATTTAAAAAGGATTTAAAATTAAAAAAAAATCCCCCTTGTCATGCAAGTAGAACAAAGACAGACAGAAAGGAATTGAAAGCTCTTATATATCCTTATTTCATTCTCTTCCTTGTTCTCACCTTTGGTCGTTATTCATAGACGGGAAAGAAGGCAAGAAGCTGTCAGAAGCCTCCTTTCACACGAGTCCCAGGCTCCCAACGCAGTAATAATAAGGTATGGTACATTCCAAGTTTCCAACCCAGGTAAGGTCAGCAAACCAGCCAAACAACGCCACATTTTTTATGTGCACCACAATAGAGTGGATCAACGGAATTTCATGGATATCTGTAACACTCCAACAGCCAACACCACTCCCTCTCCCCCTATTCAGGAAAATTGGCAACATAGCAGAAAAGGGGAAAAAATGAGTCAAGACAGACCTCTAATCCTCCCTTCCCAAAGAAAAAACACTTCTTTTTCCTTGAGTCCTGACCATTTTATGCTTCATCCCAACTAGGCGGCCTCCTTCCCCAGAAAATGGCCAAGGGAAGTTGCGCATGTCAGCATGCTTGGTTCCGAGTTACCAAGGTGTTCCGACACAGGAGCCAAGTGGCATGTTTGGTCTTTACTCTCTTCCAAGCTGTATGTCCACAAATATCCCTTGCTTCTGCCTTCTGATCCTGCCAGCTTAACACTCACCTGTGATTAAACCCTGCAAATAGCCAAACAAGATTAAATATGTCAATGGATTTCCCTCAAAAGATAGTTTGGACCATTCACAGCTGGATGAAACACAATGCCTAAGCTCATTTGTATATTCTTTTAAAGTACCATCCCAATCATGTACACACTGATTGATAGGCCAGAGAAAATTATGTCAGATTAGTAGGAACACAGAAAAAAAGGTCACCAAGTTCACATTCCACTTTAATAATAAGTCAAGTCATTAAGCCTAGAGTGCGGTGATTCCATCTAAGCTCCTTTGTATATTCTTTTAAAGTACCCTCCCAATCATGTTACACAATGATGATACCGACATCGCTCAGAGAAGAGGCCAATATGTCAGATTAGTAGGAACATAGAAAACAACGTCACCAAGTTCACCTTCCACTTTAATAAGTTAAGTCATTAAGCCTAGAGTGCGGTGATTCCATTCCACCAACAAATAAATTTGGTAAGAGAGCCTTCTTGTACTAATTAATAAATAAAAAAACTAGGTGAAAGAAACAGGGTACTCACTACAGGAATACAGGATACATCTTAAAACAATCAATAGACTATTTGAGTGAAACACAAGACACAGCCCTGAAGGAAACAATTTGAGTTAATACTAGCAGTTCTAAATGCTAAGCCCTGTACATGTGCCACTATATGCTAGTTCGTAATAACAGGACACATGCAAATCAAAGAACATTTTGCTACTAGTTAAAATTTTGATACAAGGCCTGCATTTTCTCTGATAAATCACCCTCCCCAAACTCCCCCTATGAATTTTTCACTAATCATTACTATAGTACCAGAATCCTCATCAAGGATATTATATATGGGAAAACATACCAGGAAACCTCTGCACAGAACCATTACCACCAATATGTGAATCATTCCAAACTGAATTCAACCTCCTTGCGAAGTCCTCAACTTCTCTGCATGTTAAAAACAAACCTTGTCGTTATTTCAGGCCACAGCACTACCGCACTATGCCTAGAGTAGATAATGGGCACATGCCACAATCCAAGTAAAATTCAAACTGAGTTTCATGGATTGTGGTACTTGACACGATATTAAGCAACAATTCTGAACTCAACTTATGTTCTTCACATCTCAGCATTAGAAACCTCTATGAACTATCATTTCACGGACAACTACATGTTTTGTGAATTAAGAAACAGACTAGTAGGCACAAAATAAAGCTAACTAAAAAGATCACTTCCGAAGAAAAAAAAACAAGTTGATACATCAAAAGAAAAACAAGCTAAGAGTCTACATGCATACAACAATGACATATCTCATATTCTCACCTATCAAGCTCTTCTTTCATTGCAGGATCAAGTCCATCATCGAGGTCAGCATCTTCAAAGGGGTACTCGACATCATCTTGTATATCTGGATTCTGGCATGGAAGTCTAGAAACATTACTGCTATCCACTTTGCATGGAACCACACAAGCAGCTCCCTCCTAAACTCCCCAGATAGATCATGTAAGAAATACATATTCTATACGGAATACACAGTATCGGAAATAGTTGGGAAATCTAACCGCATTTGCAGGCTCAGAGTCAGCTTTTGGGGGGTTCTTAGCATGATCCTTCCTTCTTTTATTCTTTTTCTTACTCTTGGTAGCTTTCCCACCTCCTGAACCTGTCAAATGGTTATATGGAGGCTAAGAATATTTTTATTTAAACAAACAAAACACTAATTAAACAAATGTTGCAGCCTTTGACTTTGGTTCAACGTGAAACAATGATGAAAATCAACCAACAACCAAGGTAACAGATAGTCAATATTACAAAAGAACAGAATCTAAGTAAAATTGACCAAAATCTGGCCTCAGTAAAAGGTTAGATATAAGTCATCTAAAGAGTTTCAGATACAAACAGTGAACAGAATAACAAAAGTCATATAGTCAATATAACTCACTGTAGTTATACCTCCATCCCCATTAATAAAACAAAGTAACTCATCCAAAGATCTCTCATCTTTTTGCTCTTTTTGTACTTGAACATCCTGAAATACAGTGAACTTCAGATTTTAACATAAAACATGAACACCACTGAGTTAAATCGAAAAATGTTGATGAACACAACATGTATAATCCATCATAGTTACCTTCAGCTTCTGGCGCTCGTGGCGCTCCTGGAGCTCTTTCCGCTTCTTCGCATACAATCGGTTCAATAGGCGAATCCTAGGATCATCATTTATATTTTTTAGGGGCTCCAATTTCTCTTCCTGAGGGCATGTAAGTTTTGACAATAAGTATTTAATAATTCCATATCTAAAACTATAGAATGCACTCTAACCTCTGTTAAGTCATCTGGTAAATGGAAAATGTCACGAATTTCCTCAGGTGTCTTTCCTTCAATAATTCGAGCAAGAGCTCGACTAGTAAGATCAACAAGTGGCTTTAACTGTAGACTATCAGCTGCAGAAGTCAATTCGCAGAGTCTTTCTGTTTCTATCCTAACAAACTTTTCATCAAAGGACTTCCGCTCCTGCATAGTGTATATAAGGGGAAAAAACTAAGATTTTTTTTTGACTGAAACCATATGTAGACTCAACAAGTGAAATGTACAGGAAAATTTAAAATTGTAGCATACCTTGTTTGAGCGCCCAGTGACCTGATGAAACCGGCAGTAGTCAAGAATCAAACTCAAACTGGCTGGATTAACTCTTTGTGGGAGAGTAATAGCATGATTTTTGGACGACCCTGTGCCATTTTTCACAATTTCCCGACATATCATGGGGCAGAATATCGCAACCTCCTCGTCCACTTGCTGTATGGAACCATCAAAGCACTGAAGCCAAATATAAGCCTTCAACGCCTGTTATAGTTCACCACCAATAAGCTCAAGAAAGGCTGAATATAACCACATAGATTGGAAAGTAACTGTCTCCTAATTAACAGGGGGGGAAGTTGCAGCTGAGAAAGGCGCAGGGAACTGCACCTCTGGCTTTATTACTGCTAACTCGCTCTCCGACATTATTGCCAAACGCCAGCGAAATAATGATTATGGCACCACTAAAGATAGATGAGAATTTACAATGACTCCTTTCTATGTGTAACAGCACCAGTTGATCCAATGTCCAACAAATGAAACGATCAAAATTTATCCTGTAGAAGAAATCAGGGTATCCCACAATTATCTCATTTGCCATCAAATCAACAAGTGTCGCCTATTTGTAATCTAGACTGATGGAATAAACTTTGGCTTCAACGGAACAGTTCAATTGTAATCTCTTTACCCGGTTAACCTACAGTAGAGATGCATGAGTAAAGGAATATCAGATCAACAGTAAAGCATGAATGACATGTTCCGAAAAAGCATGGGATGGATGAACAGTCAGAAAAACAAAAGGGGAGATCTGACACGAGAGCAGAATATGTAAGAGGTAACTGAAGACACAGAATAATCAATTTCAACTACAGGGGAAGTTGCAAGTACTACCCTGTTCGCTTTGCGGAAAAACCATGGCTGAAAGTACTGTTCGCTGATTTGTTGCGAGAGAAAAAACACTATTCGTTCGCAGAAAAATCACATGATGTACATGAACAGGATGCCAACCTTAAAAGTCCAGGTACAGAAGGACACACAGTGAGCACATTCAGCTTGATGGAGCCGATTGGCAATCCATCACACATGAATAACAAACATGTACCAGAAGGCCATTGTTGGACTCATCAAAAGAAATAATCATTTTACCCTGGTGAGTTAATAATTACCAGTCTTTGCACCCTATCGTGACAGATGATCCGGAAATATGAACAGTGACCACCGAAATGGTACCCAGCAACAAAATATCACATGGCCTAAAGAATTGAGCCAGAGATGGGTCCGCAAGGAGCCTATCTGTTCCAGAAACCAAGGGACCCGAACCCAGACAGCCTCCAGCCGTGGCTTGTTCCAACCATTCACGCCCAGCGCAGGCGGAAACAGGAGAAAGGCAGGCAGGTGCGCACAGGTAATCCCAAGCCCGTTGCAGCGAAATGGGGTTAAAGTTAAACCCTAATCAAAGGTCGAGGCTGCGGGCGCACACCCTACCCGGATTGCGCGTCAGGGAGCCCACCCGGGACGGCGAGGCCGGGCAAAACCCTAGCCCAGACTCTCCGCCGCCCGGGAAACGCAGGAAGGAAGAGGTGGGCCGTTTGGGGACGTACCTCCGGTGGGCGGGCTGGCGGGCGAGCGCGAATGGAATGGAGCCACGCGCTCCCGGATGTAGTGGGCGAGGGAGCAGCGCTGCGGCTTCTCAGTAGAGAGCCCCGGCGGCGAGAGTAGAGAGCCCCGGCGGCGAGGAAAGGCGTGGTTTTTTTGGTTGGTGGGCGTCCGCCAGCGGTTCTTTGGTTTTCAGTTGCTGTGGAGAGGAGAGGGGAGTCGTCCTTATCTATCGTCTCCCACTCCCTCCTGGCCTGCTGGCTCGTCCTCCAGTGGACCGGGCCTATATGGGCCCATTCTTCCCCTACTAGGCCAGCCCAGGCACCGATATGGGCTGAATTTTTTACTTGTGTATTGTTGTCATTGGACCTCGAGTTGCTTGGTTGGTTGGCCCGTCTGCTCGGCCTCGCCGTCGTGTCTTGTGACGGAAACGGAAGGAGGAGCGGGGACGGACGGGACTAGCGCGGCGCGCACATGGCGTCGTCGGATGATATGGCCATGGCGGACCTGGTGAGTGCCCTCCGCCGGTTCGGTTGCGCGGGGCCGTTGGTCCAGCCATCGCGATGTGTGATTGTGATGCCTGTTCTTGTTGCAAAATTGCAAATGCGTGCAGGAGACGGGGGAGGAGGAGGAGGTGCTGCGCCGGCTAGGCACGGCGGAGGAGGCGGGCCTCACCGACAACGAGGCCGCCCGACGCCTCCGCCTCCACGGCCCCAACGTCGTCGTCCTCTCGCACCACGTACGTCTCCACTCTGGATCCCTCCTCCCGCACGTCGTGTCGATTCCTCCGCCATTTCCTGCCTTCACTTCTCAACCTGCAGCTTAACTCCTGCGCCCGTTATCGATTCCACATAACCATATGCTCCTTACTAATCAATTCGTTTCTCTTTTACGTACTTGGGGATCATTTGGCACCATTCAGTAATATAAATGCCCTTTCCACAGCTCATAAGAACCAGATAAGAAATTGCTTAGCTCAGGTGCTGAATGTTTGGTAACAGGACAATGCCAAAAACACTCATCTTCATTTTGCATGACAGACACAGTTTCTATCTCCTTTAATTTCACTGGATGAGCTGTTTCTATTACCCTTTGATGATTAAACTGGAACCAACTACACATATTGCTAGTCTCATTATCTGACCATCTCGTCTTTCATTGTAGTATTATGGTATAATAACTGCTACACAGTTCGGGACAAAACAAGTTCCCGTTATGATTATTTGGGTTTTTTAACATCTAATAAACTGAAACTGCCGCTGCAGGAGGGCAGCATGCTTCAAAGATTCCTGACGGCGCTCTTCTCGCTCTGGGGATGGGATCATGTCTTCCCCAAGTACAATAACATGGTCCGGATCATACTTAACTCCATGTCGTGGGTTACAGTACTGACTACAATGGTGTCTCTTGCCATCACCTCAGCTGGCCAAAGATCATGCGAGTTGGCCATCGTAATTTTCATAGTAGCTACAAGCCTCATAGCATGCTTTATTGCAAAGCTTGTGTTAGAGCATGCTAAGGCTCCACTGGAGACCAAGGCCCACGCACCAAGGGCCAAGGTTCTGAGAGATGGGAGGTGGAGAGATGTACATGCAGCAAATCTGGTCCCAGGGGATATCATATTTCTCAAGGTTGGGGACATCGTCCCAGCCAATGCTCGCGTACTTCGGTTTCAGAAAATCGACACAATGACTTGCTGGGCCAAAAGGTATGTTGATTGTGCGCATGGCTTCCTCATATACTATGCTTGGACTGTTTCCTGTGGCCAAGGAACTGCTGTTGTCATTGCAACTGGCCGTGGCATTCCCAGAAGCACACTGCGGCTCTACCCACAACGTTATGCTCGACCTGGGCAGCTTAAAGAAGGAGTCATGCTTGCTGGCTGCTTCTGTGCTTCCCTGGTACTTGTTGGCACTATTGCTGAGATAGTATTAAGCTCTTTGTTCCAGAAACAAAACTGCAGTGGCATACCACTCAACGCCCATTTTATGCCATTGATTGGTGGAATTCCGATGCCAATGCCTGCTTTTCTCTACTTGGCATTGGCATTGGGATCTGTGAGGCTTTGTTTTCTGGGGATTGCTAGCCGAGGGACAGTTGCACTTGAAGATCTAGCAAGTGTGGATGTAATCCTCTTCAACATGACTGGTACTTTAACTTGTAATCAGCCCTGTTTTGTCCGGGACAAGATTGAGATGTTTGCAGATGGTGTTAATAAAAATCTCCGTGTACCATAATTTTAGCTGCAGCGGGCTAAGCAGAGATCTCAACATGAGTTGTACATCGAACCAATTGATGCAGCTATCAGCCTGGAGGAACGCCTCCTTGATGATCCAGAGCAGGTTGCTTTCTCTAACTAAGCAGAGTTTTAATTCGCCTCTGTGCTTCTTTTAAATAAAGATGCATAACGATTTGCAAAACCACGATTTGGTGTTGAAGTCTTAGAGCACCATGCTTGTTTCTTTGTTGCACTGAAGCTGATGTTCCAGACTACATACATCGATGAAAGCAATGGGTCCAAGTGCCGCATTGTATTCAAAGGTGCGGCAGTTTGGTCCGCACTTAGACTCGCTTTGGAGTGGCATGAAGGTCGACCAAGCACAGATCTTGGATCGTCGCCGACAACAACCGCAGACCACGAAAGTGCCCTCCTGGCGATCGGGGACGGGACCTCAACGCTGCATTTTGGCATGACTCATGGATCCATGGATGCCGGTAAAAGAAATTCTTTTGTGTCAACTTAAGATGGGTGTCCTTGATTGGCGCCATGGGTAAATGGCAAGGCAAGTTGCTGTTGCAATTTCACACATACCGTCGCACTTACAGGGACAGACATGCATGCAAGTTCCTCCAACATCTCACTGCACATACAAACATGCATTCATGCAGTTGCATGTATTTTGTTTGTAGAGCGTATCTCTTAGTCATTATCTGATTTCATGCTATAGGTTGCTCATCAATGTGGCACGGGCAGCAAAGAAAGCGTAGGGTGTCAAGCAGCAGGAAAGATTCGTTAAAAATAAGCATGATAATGGATGAATTTGCTCTTGATGGATATCAGGCCATAGCTGGTTTTTAGGACATCAAGTTAGGCAATTCGTTGCCGTTGTTTGTTTCACATTGAAGCATGCACGTTCTTTAACTCGATCTATATTTGGTGTTGAAGTCTTTAGCACCATGCCTGTTTCTTTGTTGCACTGAAGCTGATGTTCCAGACTACATACATCGATGAAAGCAATGGGTAGATTCAAAGGTGATCCTGCAAAGGCAAGTTGCTGTTGCAATTTCACACATACCGTCGCACTTACAGGGACAGACATGCATGCAAGTTCCTCCAACATCTCACTGCACATACAAACATGCATTCATGCTATAGGTTGCTCATCAATGTGGCTGCAGCAAAGAAGTTAAAGAGAAAATAAGCATGATAATGGATGAACTTGCTCTTGATGGATATCAGGCCATAGCTGTAGGACATCAAGTAGGCAATTCGATTTCACATTAGCATGCTTTAACTCGATCTATATTTATTTAGTTTGTTTTGCTTTCCTCCAGGTAGACTCATGTTGGGAGTTTATTGCCCTTCTGCCTTACACAGATGACCTTAGAAGTGATAGTGCTGATGCTATTGATAGCCTTATCGATCTGGGTTTAGATATAAGAGTCCTCACAGGTGATTCTGTTGTGCATATCCTGCTGTCGAGATTTCTGCTATTGTAATTTTCTCTGATAAACATGTCTTCATCATATATATATTGTTTTGTCCTCTCTACAGAGAGCCCATTGTCGACCACAAAGCAGGTTTGTGGAAAGCTTGGAAAACTAGGCACCAATGTGGTACCTGCACATTCAGTGTTTGAGTTAGCTCGCAATAACAGAGAAGTCCATTCAAACATCAACGGGATTTCTGATCTCTTTCCAGGTCTATCCTTATCTTCTATGTCCTCCTGACAAAGTTTTTTTTTCTGCAAGAAGTTCTTGTTTACCATTTTGCTATCTTGATATGTTAGGACAGAGGACAAAAGCGATATAGTAAGAAGAATAAGAAATTTCGGTTGTCATTGTGCAATGGTTGGGTATGAATTCCTTGATCATGATGCCATAGGAGAAAGCCATATTGGAATTTCAGTTGCTGATGCAACTGATTACACAAAAAGTGAATCTGATCTTGTTTTGACTCGGACTGCTCTGATACCTGTTTCTTCGGCTGTACAAATCAGTAGGAAGATTTGTCAGATGATGAGAAGCTACACTGTAGGTCATTCTGATGTATTTAGAGGCTTGATTTCTGACAAGATGTTTTGTATCTCGATCATGATAAATTAATATTAACTTGCAGTATGTTGCTGTTTCTGCAGATATTCACCATTTCATCAACTGTCCATCTTGTGAGTTCAATTTGTGATTATTTTTTATAATCCTTCTAAAGTACAGGGTCCTGCAGGTCTAACTCCAATCTTAATTGTAATGAAGTTTGGTATCCGTGTCATTTTACATTTATGGAACTTTGACTTGTCAAGTATCCTGGCTTTCATGATTACCGCTTGTAATTACTGTGAGCATCAGTTCCAAAAGTCCACAACCTTTATTTGCGATATATGTTGTCTTTTTTATTTTTTTTCCTTGTCTCTATTTTTATTTCCAGGTACATCCTTCGCAATGTTATTCGAAAGGGTGGAATTGAACAAGTCACCAGATAAATGGAGAGTACAGAAAATCATTACAAGCGGTGCTGCTTTTGGAAGCTACATAGTTCTTACTACAGCCATTTTTTATAGGGTTGCAAGAACTGCAAACCCTTTTGCAGTGAGTGTTTTTCCTTCTGATGAAAGATAACCTCTTGCTTTTGAGGTGATGAGCAGCTGATTGTTTAGTACTTGGACAGTGTAAATTCAAACATATATCACTGATGGGCAGTGATGAGGAAATCAGAGCTGCTTTGTTCCTTCAGATGAGCACAGTAAACCAGGCTATTGCACTCTTTGTTCATTCTGATGGTTGCTGCATCATAAGATGCCCTGGGCCTTTTGTCACATTTGCCTTTGTTGTTTCCCAAATGGTGAGTGGTCTATTCCTTCTCTTTGCTTCTTTGCCACAATCCTTGGTTTTTTACATGTCTTGTTTCAGTCACCATGACTTTTGTTCCACAGATGGTGAATTGTCATTTCCTTCTCTTTCCTTCTTTGCCACAATCCTTGGTTTTTTCCATGTCTTGTTTCAGTCACCATGATTTAGCACTGGGCCATTGTGTCTGTTGACTGTAGCTAGCAACACTGTTCTAACAGTTACAGATATTCATTGGTGGATTCATTCTGTCAAGAGAAGTAGAAAACAGTTGAAATACGCGTCGAAAGGCGTGGTCTCAAAAAAAAAAAGTAGAAAACAGTGAAATTTACTGCTTACATTTATATGCTCAAGAACGATTGAATCATTTATTCTTTTTCAGGTGGCAACGCAAAAAGTTGTCCATGGCGATTTGAATTTTGCACTAACAAAGGGTATCGGCTGTGTTAGGGCTGGATTGATATGGTTGTACAACTTAGTCCTACTTTTGACCCTGGTTTTAGTTTGTAAGTTTCTAGATCGAATGTTAGAGTTTGTGATAATTATAAAACTTTATTTTCTATATCCCATTACTTATCTTTTGCAGGAAACATAAATGTGCTTTCATTTTACAGGTCGCAAATGGAGACGCACAAAGATGACTAGTGAAAAGTTGTTGACAATATGCATGCGTTCAGCTATCCTACACATAGTTCTTATCTGGTTTCTGTACGTGATACTTGATGTTAGGGTACATCAGCCGGTCTCAAATTAGATAGATCGAACACATTGTTAGGGTCTTTTCCTTCTGCAGTGTCACCTGTAAATCTCTCAAGTAAATAAATATCTTCCATAATAGATTTTGCATTTGATTGGCCCTTCATGATTCAGAACTTACAGCTGTGAGGCCACTAAATTATTTTAAGCTAAAACTTTGATGGAGCTACAGGATGCTCATTGCTTTCCCTTATGCTAGAACAGTCTTTTTTGAAAAATTTATGTTAGAACAGTTAAGATGTAATATGTACGGAAAAGAAATATATGGTGCCTTATTCTGGACTGGCACTAAGTACTAACACACAGTGCCATGACAGTCGCAGCATGCTAACGTTTGGATCTTTTGTGACAGGTTGATTGAACCTGGAGAAACTGTATTTTCAATTTTCTGGCATTTTAGTTCTTGTCTTCTTTGCACATCCATTTTTTTTTTGTAAATTTCCTTTTATCTAATCATTTAAAACATTTATTGTTTCTATGCAAAAGTATATTTAATTTTCTACTTGCTTAGTATAGCTTTCTGCAGATTTGAGCCCTTTCAGATTTTTTTTCTCTTATCCTCCACCATATCGAGCTGAAAGGAGTTACTCCAATGCTGCATCACTAATGAAATCGAACAAATCAGCTGCCTATAGGTGGCTTAAATCTATGCAATGTTTTTTTTTCTTATGAAATATATGATCTTATTCTTTATGTCAGTATGAAAAAGTGCAAGATAAGTTACTAGTGATCTGTAAAATTCTCTGTGGTGCAATGGCCACATCAAGAACCGGCCTCAGTTGCCGATTGATGGGAGCAAGTGGCAAGCAAGATACAAAAGCAAGACCGCAAGCGTTTCAATGGTATGGTGATTTACATTATGTGGAATTTGTGGAAGGAGAGAAATAAAAGAATCTTCGAAAATATGCATAGGATAGCACAGCAGGTCGCCTCACTGATCAAAGAAGACATAGTGCAATGGCATGGGGCAATGAATTTTGGTGGGGGGGGCCAAACTAGCAGTGCAAGGCGTGTTTTTCTCCTCTATGGTCTTCGGACCACGGTGTTTTGGCACCTTAGGTGTCATGTATACATAAACCTCTTTTCACTACTTAATTGAACAGCAGAGCTCCTGCCTTTTATTTTAAAAAAAATCTATAAAATTCTCTGAAGAAAGTACGGGGATAATATTTCATTAACCTTTGAATAGTTACTCGGGTAACTGCATCCACTAATAGTACTGTGACAATCTTCAAACCCTTTATGAACTTAATTCTCAGGTGATGTTTAGTGTTTGCAGTGGCATGCTTCACGATGGTTTTGGCTGGTTAGTTTCTAGTGTCACTGAGATGGTGGAGAATGATTAGTGGATGGACGATAGCGTAGACTGTAGTCGTGTATAGGCCACAGCTTGGGCGCCGGCAATGGCACACAGGCAGTTATATATATATGAACAGCACGAGGAAGGGCAAGGTAGATTCCATCTATTGTAACTTAGCTGTTCACAGCCTCTTTTTTTAGTTTATCTATCTTTTGTTAATTTATTATCTATCTAAACTGAAGCTAAATCAATCTCTTAATGACCAACTAATGGCTAACTCTGAACGACCTGCTGTTGCCCTCTGCGCTTCTCTGACCAAACTGAAGCCCATAATTTATTTAAATATACCTTGCTTTAGCCATTTTGGCCCCGTTCTCTTCGCTAAAAAAACAAACTGAAACACTATTCCGGTTGATTTGTTGTGAGAGAAAAACAATGTTCCGGATAAAAAAATAAGCTGAAAAAGACGGATTATAAGAGAAACGAACATGGCCTTTGCTGAGTTGCGTCTGGCGCAACCTTGTTGGTCCCGAGATGTCTGGCACGGGTGAGCCGACCGCTCCTGTCGTTGCCAACCACACACACTACGGCCATGGGTAGAAGAAGGAAGGGAGAACAGAGCACACACATACAGCACAAGCACCAGCGTTGGACCAGAGCTCTGCAGAGATGAGATGACAAAACTGAACTCGCTCTCTTTACTCAGTTGCAGTGGGAAGCTACATATACAACTCTACTCATCTAATCCTAATACACAGACATGCCAGACTACCATGCTGCTACAATGACTACATGTGACAGTAGGACTGACTTTGGCGTCTGCCCCTGCTGTGGCTATAGTGTGGCAGGGGAGCCTTTCGGCGCCTACCCCTGCCGCCCGTTGAGAGATGGGAGAGCAGCAGATTACTTTATAATTCTTCCCCTAATCCTGCCGCTAACCCTAGAACCTCTACCATACCGATCATCTTCTTCAGCTCTGTGAACCGAAGACGGCCGAGCGGCTTGGTGAGCATGTCCGCGAGTTGCCGACCAGTTTCGACTAACTCGATGACGATCTGCCCTCCATCGACACAGTCCCTGAGAAAGTGGAACTTGATGTCGATGTGCTTGCTCCGGTCGTGGAGAACCAGATTCTTCGCGAGGGCGATGGCGGACGGGTTTGTCAACCATTAGTGCTGGTGGGTGAGTTTCCACACCGATCAGCTCGCCCAGCAGTCGGCGCAGCCACACAGCTTGGCACGCCGCTGTGGCCGCCGCCGCGTACTCTGCCTCACATGTGGACAACGCCACCACCTTCTGTTTCAACGACAGCCATGAGATTAGAGCCGACCCGAGGAAGACGAACACGCCAGAGGTGCTCTGCCGTCTGTCGATGTCCCCCGCCATGTCTGCATCGCTGAACACAGTGAGTTGCAGCCCATTTCCGCCGATCTTGGGGAAGACGATCCCCTGATCCACCGTCCCCTTGACGTAGCGCAACAGCCGCTTCACCACGGCCCAGTGATCCTCCATGAAGCGGCTAACGTAGCCCACGGCAAACGCAATGTTCGGCCTCATGTGGACTAGGTAGCGCAGACCACCCACGATGCTCCGGTAGAGTGTTGCATCTACCCTCGCCACGGTACTGGCCTTCGTCAACTTCAGCCACTCCTCCATCGGAGTCATGCACAGCTTGCACTCGGCCATGCCGCTCCGCTCCAACAGTTTCGAGGCGTACACGCTTTGACCGAGCGTGAGCTCCTCCTGCCCCTGTCTCACCTCGATGCCGAGGTAGTAGGAGAGTGCGCCGAGATCGCTCATTCGAAAATAAGCCACCATCTCGTGCTTGAAGCTGTTGATGTCCTCCGCACGTGCACCGGTGACGATCAAGTCGTCCACATACACGCCGATGACGAGCTCCTCCTTCCCCCGTCGCCGCATGTAGAGCGCATGCTCGGTTGTGCACCGCGTGAACCCAAGCTCGCCCAGCGTGGCGTCAAGCTTGGTGTTCCACGCTCGCGGGGCATGCCGCAGCCCGTAGAGCGCCTTGCGCAGTCGGAGCACCCTGTGCTCCGCTCTCTTGACAGCGAAACCCGGAGGTTGCCTGACAAAGACCATCTCCGCCAGCTCACCGTTGAGGAAGACCAATTTTACATCCAGGTGATGAACGCGCCAGTCCTTCGCTGCTGCCAAAGCCAGCAGCAGTCTGATAGACTCCATGCGCGCTACCAGCGCAAAGACTTCCTCGAAGTCGATGCCCTCGTGCTGGACAAAGCCTCGGGCGACGAGGCGCGCCTTGTGCTTGACAATGGCGTCGCGCTCGTCCCGCTTGACCTTGTACACCCACTTCAGGCCGATCAGACGGCATCCTGGAGGTGGATCGATGAGCTCCCAAGTCTTGTTTTTCTCGATCGCCTTCATCTCCTCCAGCATCGCCATCGCCAATTTGCATCGCACTTGGCCAGCGCGAACGTGGGTGGTTCCTCTACACTGACAAGAAATAGCTCTGGGTCATTGAGCAGCTGACCCGCTAGGCCTGAGGACCCTGTGCCTCTGACGATGTCGTCCAGCTTGTGGAACCGCACCTCCTCACCATCGAGGAAAGCATCCACAAACTCTGTGATGTCGCTTGGAGGTGAGGCGAACTCGATATGCATCGATGAAGTCCCCTGTTCCGCCGGAGTGGCTGGCACAGCACCTGGAGTGCTCGGCACCCCGGCTGTAGTGCTCGGCACCACTCTTGTAGTGCTCGGCACCCCTCCCGGAGTGCTCGGTACCAGTCTTGGAGTGGTCGACACCACTCCAATACCTCTCAGCTCTGCTACGGGAGCATTCAGCACCCGTCCTAGAGCGATCGGCACCATTGCAGGACCGCTCGGCACCACTCCTGGTGTGCTCGGCACCCCTCCCGGAGTACTCAGCACCGCCCTAGGAGTGCTCGGCTCTGTTGCTGGAGTGGTCGACACCTCCTCTCCAACGTCTCCACCACCGTGGATGACCAAGTGCTCAACGACGAAAGTGCTGGTGAAGCCACCAGCTTCCCCCATGCCCGGATTGTCCCAGTCTCAGGGTGCCTTCTCGTCGAACACAATGTCGTGCGAGACAACCACCTTGCCTCCGTGTGGATCGTAGAGCCGGTATGCCTTGGTACCTTCCTCGTAGCCTAGGAGCACCATCGGTGTGCTCTTGTCCTCTAGCTTGGTGAGGACTGGCTTCGTCTTCCTGACGTGGCCGATGCAGCCGAATGTCTGGAGGAAGGACACGCTCGGCTTGCGCCCATACCAAGCTTCGAACGGCGTCATGCCCTTTAGGGCCTTTGTGGATGCGCGGTTGAGGATGAACATCGCCGTGGTCACCGCCTCACCCTAGAACCTTGCCGGCATGCTCTTGGCCTTCATCATGGATCGAGCCATGCCGACCACCGTCTGGTTCCGCCGCTCCACCACGCCATTCTGCTGTGGCGAGTACGACACGATGTGGTGTCGTACCACACCCTGATCTGCGCAGCACGCAGCGAACTCCACCGAAGTGAATTCGCCGCTGCGATCAGTTTGCAGCACTTGCAGCTTCTTGCCGCTCTTTGCCTCCACGCGTGCCTTGAACTTCTTGATTGCCTCCGCTGCCTCATCCTTGCTCGTCATAAGTTGTAGCCACATATAGCGACTACAATCATCCACGAGCAGGAGGAAGTACCATCGACCACCATTTGTGGCTGGCGTGATTGGCCCGTAGAGATCGTCGTGGACGAGCTCGAGAGCGTCCGCCGCATGATACTTGGCCGTCTTTGGGAACAACAACCTCCTCTGCTTCCTGGCCAGGCAACTATCACACAGCTCGCCTGCGTGCTTGATGTGGGGTAGCCCTCGAACCATCTTCTCCAGCCGACCAAGCGCGTCGAAGCTGAGATGGCCAAACTAGGCATGCCACAGCCATGGCTCCCCGGTGTGCCATGCTGCCAGGCACACCGACTGCTCCACCTTCAAGTAGAGCAGGTATAGCCAGTTATGGGACCTCTTCACCTTGGCAAGAAGGCGCTGCTCTCGGTCCCTGATCCTGAGGACGCCTTCCTTAATAAGTACCTCGCTATCGCGCTCATCCAGCTGGCCAATGCTAATGATGCTTGAACGCAGCTACGGGATGTAATATACATCCGTCAGCGCGTGGTGCTCGCTATTCTAGCACTTGAAGATGATGGTGTCGCGCCCTCAGATCACCACCCTTGAGCCGTCATCGAACTTCACCGTGCTGATCACGTTGCCGTTGAGCTCAGAGAAGGCATCCTTGGAGCCTGTCATGTGGTTGCTGATGCCAAAGTCTAGGTATCACCGCTGCTCCTGCTCATCGCCCACACATGGACTTGGGCACGTAGTTCATTGAGGTTGACAGCCTTCAAAGTCTTGTCATGCCCTTCCACCGCCATCACCTCTCCTTCTCCTTGGTCTCAACGTCATGCAGTGCACAAAACATCGCCATCAGGAGAGTGGCCTCATCATCCTCATTAGCCTACGCTAAATGAGCCTCAGCCTTCTTCTCCTGCTTGTGATTTGGGCACTCCTTTGCCCAATGGCCCATCTTCCTGCAGTATCGGCAGGCATTGGGGTCGACCTTCTTCTTCTTCTTCTTCTCCGAAGAAGCCTTGCCACGGCGCTTGCCATCGCCACTGTGGCTGGAGGAGGCTTCCTCGGACTTCTTTTTCTTCATCCGGGCAGCCCACTCCTCCTCTGTCAGCAGTAGCTTGCCGCTATCCATCGTTGTTGTGGCCTGCTCCATGTGCTCATCCACCGCCCGAAGATGGCCTATCACATCCTCAATGGTGAGGGTGGACAAGTCCAACATCATCTCTATGGAGAGAGCGATCTGAATGTATTTCACTGGCACGGAGTGGAGGTACTTAGCTTGCTGATGATTGACTATAGGTAGAGGGAGAAGTCCTCCACCGACTCGCCATCCTTGAACTTGAGGTTAGTGTACTCATGCTTCAGCAGCTGGGCCGTCGCTTTCTTTGCGCGATCAGAGCCGACGAGCATCGCTGCAATGGCCTCCCACACCCCCTTAGCATAGTTCTTCGCCCCCAACGGCTCCCTATACAACGCTGGCATGGCACGAGGATAGCCTCCAACACTGACATGTCATCTTCTTCGTTGTCGGTGCCCTTGTCAATGGTGTTCCAGAGTCGTCGGGCTCTGAGCTTGACCTTCATGGTCACCTCCCACTCGCCATAGTTAGTGCAAGTCAGCGTCGGCCAACTGGTGCCGCTGACCTCCCGCACCATGTGCACGACGATCTCTTATCGTGGCTGGGTAGCCACAGCAGTGTCGCTGTTGTCGCCCATCTCCAAACCGTCCGTCATCGCTGGCGGTTAGTCCGACGACGATGCTTGTATGGCTTTGATACCACTTGTTGGTCCTGAGATCTCCGGCACGGGTGAGCAGACCGCTCCTATCATTACCGACCACACACACTACGACTGAGGTGGAAGAAGGGAGGGAGAACAGAGCACGCGCGCACATAGTACAAGCACCAGCGTTGGCCGGAGCTCTGCAGAGGAGATGGCAAAACTGAACTCGCTCTCTTTACTGAGTTGTAGTGGAAAGCTACATATACAATTCTACCCATCTAATCCTAGTACACAGACACATCAGGCTGCCATGTTGCTACAATGACTAGATGTGACAGTAGGGCTGACTTTGGCACCTGCCCCTGCTGCGGCTACAGTGCAGCAGGGGAGCCTTTCGGTGCCTGCCCCTGCCGCGGCTACAGTGCAGCTGAAAAGGTCCTTATTTGGTTTTGGTAATTGAGTGACAACCTTAGGTGGACTAGTGTGTTTAAGTGAGATACACAGGTGATTAGTCCACAGGTACATGTGTGTGAGCAACATATGTCATGACGGTGATGATGGTTCAAAGATGTTGCAAAGCTCACACATGTGATGATGAAGGAGCTCATTGCACATGAGACATGGCATTGAGTCATGTGATCAAGGTGGAGAAGATCAAGACATGACTTGGCTTGATGGACCGATTGCAAGCGTGATAGGCAAGTTGAAGGCTTTGGAGCGATGGATCACGTGGCGGTGAAGCTTGAGCAAGACTTGGTGCCGATGGACGAAGGCAATGGTGAAAAGCAAGTGAAGTCAAGATCGATGAACCAATATGATCACATGATGATATGAAGTGGATCATATCATTGTTGATCGGGTTAGTGCATGTGTTGCATCGACAAAATGGAATGGAATGCGCAAGGCAAATGTATAACCTAGGGCATTTTATTTCATTGGTCATAAGTGTGTAGAGAAGTTTATGACCGGGTTTAGGATAGATGGTCGTACTATCAAGAGGGGCAAACTTGTTTGCATATCGGTCATCTAGTGCCACTCGAGTGATCTAACTTTGCATCATCGCTAGGATCGAGTGGCGTGGCAAGTTGAGTGGCTAATCCTTTGAAAAATATTTATGAAAAGCTAACACACATACACATGGTGGTGTATATTTGGTGGTGTTGGCACATTAATAAAGGAGAAAAAGTTGAAGTTGATGTGGATCAACTCGGTGAAGAAACAGAGGCGAGAAGGTGTCACTGTGAGTGACCGAGACGCTGGCCTCGGCAGAACCGGCGCGTCCGGTCAGTGCAGCAAAAAGCGCGCATGCATCGGTCTTCAATGGGACGCTGGCGTTGAAAGTGACCGGACGCTGGCAGGGCGCGTCCGGTCAGGCTGACGTACGGTGACGTAGGCGGCACTGGAGTTGGCGCACAGGCGCATAACTGATCGAACGCTGGCCTACGTCCGATCACATGCGAGCGGACGCGTCCGGTCTCAAAACAGAGGCTCGGGGAGCTCTCTGGAAACGACCGGACTCAGGCGTAGCAGCGTCCAGTCATCTTCACTGTGCTGCGTCTGGTCGCAACTTAACCGTTGGCGCGCGAACTGCTTAATTTGGATCTTTGCAAGGTGCTAGAGACAATAGATAGAGGGGTGTAATCTTGGCATGACCGATTGTTTTAATTCCGCACTTGTTTCGGTTAGCCGACGCAATTAAATTTAGAAATAACTATTCACCCCCCTCTAGTCCGCCATCTTGATCCTACAGCAGCAGCAGGGAGCCCTTTCGGTGCCTACCCCTGCCGCCCGTTCAGAGATGAGAGAACAGCAGATTACTTTACAAACCTTGCAATCCTTACTCTTCTTGCCCCTATCATATTTGAGTCCCCACATAACAATCACTTTTAGTAATGTTATTACTTTGTAAATATATCTATACGTAGGGAAAATGCGTTGTTGGATGTAGATTGCATTGTGCAACATGGTTGCATGCATCATCCTTAAAATTTTCATGAGTTTCAAAGTGATATGAAAAAAAATGAGGTGGTGATGAGCTGATTATTAGACGGTGTAAATTCAAAGATATATCACTGATGGGCACTGATGAGGAAAATCAAAGTTGCTGCTTTTGCTTTTAAGGTGGTGATGAAAGATAACAACTGTTGCTTTTGAGGTGGTGATCAGCTGAGTATTTAGTACTTGGACAGTGTAAATTCAAAGATATATCACTGATAGACACTGATGAGGAAATCAAAGCTGCTTTGTTCCTCCACATGAGCACAGTGAACCAGGTTATTGCACTCTATTCATTCTGATGATTACTTCCTCGTCAGATGTCCTTGGCCTATTTTTTACATTTGCTTTTGTTGTTTTCCAGATGCTGAGTGGTCGTTTCCTTCTCTTTGCTGCTTTGCTAACATTCTTGAGATTGTCCATGTTTCTTTCAGTCACCATGATTTAGCACTGGGTCATTGTGTTTGTGGCCAGCGGTGATTGTTCTAACAGTTAGACGCCCATAGCTGGATTCATTGTATCAAGATAAGTAGAAAACAGTGAAATGTGGTATTTGACATCTATATGATCAAGAACCGTTGAATCAGTTACTTTCATTCAGGTGGCAATACATAAAGCTGTCTGCAGACAAATATATGGTGCCCTATTCTGGAACCCGTGCAGACTGCAGACAAACAGTGCCATGGAAAAGTTGAGTATGCTAACTTCTGAATCAATGTGCCACGCTTGTGACAAATTGATTGAACCTGAACAAACCATCTTGTCAATTCCTAACATTGTACTTCTTGTTTTCTATGCAGTTCCAGTTTTTTCTTGTCTCCTTGTATAAATATGCAGATTTGAGCCCTTTCAGAGATTGTTTTTATTTATTTATTTATTATTTATTTTTTCTAGTCTAATAAAAATCCTGCAAAAGCTTTTTGCCGCCTTTCGAAAAAAAAAGATTGTTTTCTTCCTCTCTTTTCCTCTACCATATTGAGCTGAAAGGAGTTTATCTCCAGCAATACCAATACATCAATAACGAAGTGAAGTCAAACTTTCACGCGCGTTGATGGGTGAAATTTGGACAAATCACCAGTTTATAGGTGGCTTAAATATATATGTGCAATCATTTTTTTCCTTACGAAACAAGCAATCTTATTATTTATGAAAGTATGAAAATGTTCAATAATCAAGATAAGCTATCGCTGGTGATCTCCCGTAAAATGTCTGAAGAAAGGAGGGTTATGTTCCATTGACCTTTGAATTGTTACACAGGTAACTGCATCCACTAATAATTAATAGTATTGTGACACAATCTTCAAACCCTGTATGAATAACTCTCAGTTCAAAAGATGTTTGGATATCTTATCTTGGTTGATTGGAAATTAATATATGTGGCAATCGTGCAGATCATGCGTGACCTAGGTGGCTGCTGAGAGTCTCCGAAACCTCTTATGCATATGCATCAATTGGTTCCTGCTGCCTTAGTATAGTTTTATGGTGGGGCTAATATTGTCCATGCAACCCGAGGCACGGTGGCCCAACACGAAGCACGCAATTTTGGCCCTGGACCAAGCACGGCACGGTCCGATGGTCAGCGGGCCCGGTGAAAGGTCCTTGTGTGGTTTTGGTAATTGAGTGACAACTTAGGTGGACTAATTGTGTTTATGTGAGATACATGGGTGATTAGTCCACATGTACATGTGTGTGAGCAACATATGCCATAAAGGAGAAAATGGCTCGGAGATGTTGCAAAGCTCACACATGTGATGATGAAGGAGCTCATTGCACATGAGACATGACATTGAGTCATGTGATCAAGGTAGATAAGATCAAGACAAGATTTGGCTTGATGGACCGGTTGCAAGCGTGAATGGCAAGTCGAAGGCTTTGGAGCGATGGACCGCGTGGCGGTGAAGCTTAAGTAAGACTTGGCGCCGATGGACGAAGGCAACGGTGAAAAGCGAGTAAAGTCAAGATCGATGAACCAATATGATCACGTGATGATATGAAGTGGATCATATCATTGTTGATCGTGTTGGTGCATATGTTGCATCAACAATGGAGGAGATGGAAAGGAATGCGCAAGGCAAAGGTATAACCTAGGGCATTTTATTTTGCCGGTCATAGATGAGTAGAGAAGTTTATGACTGGGTTTAGGATAGATGGCCGTACTATCAAGAGGGGAAAACTTGTTTGCATATCTGTCATCTAGTGCCACTCGAATGATCTAACTTTGCATCGTCGCTAGGATCGAGTGGCGTGGCAAGTAGAGTGGCTAACAATTGAAAATGTTTGGAAAATATACTAACACACATGCACAAAGGTGATACACAATGTGTTTAGCATTTGGGAGCAAGGGTTCGAAACTTCACTAGCGGACAGTCCGACGGTGCCACCGGCGCCCTGTACAGAAAAGAGGGTTTCACATAGTGCATCGGACGCTGGCCTCGGTAGGACCGGTGCGTCCAGTCAATGGCAGCTGTGAGCGCGCGGTATCGGTCGCGTGACCGGATGTTGGCGCGAAGAGTGACCGGATGCTCAGGGTCTGCGTTCGGTCAGCACTGACGTATGGTGATGTAGGCGGCGCTGGAGCTTAGGCGCGCGGGCGCCGAACTGATCGGACGTTGGTCTGCGTCCGGTCATGGTGGACCGGACGCGTCCGGTCGCAAACAGAGGCTCGGGGACCTCTCTAGAAATGACCAGACTCAGATGTAGCAGTGTCCGGTCATTCACTATGCTGCGTCCAATCGCAACTTAACCGTTGAGATCGGGCGTTTGGTATTTGAAGCCAAGGATGACGTGGCAGCCATTCGATGATCGGATGCTGGCAGGGTGCGTCCGGTCAGTACGACCGGAGCGTCCGGTCACCCCGAGCAGTGCCCAGTAAAGGGATACAACGACTCTATTTTCATGGGGGCTATAAATAAAAGGGGGTCTCGGCCTTGGGCTGTTAGCTGAGCACACTAGAGCCTTGGTGACTTATGTGGTAGTGCTTGGGAGCCCTCTAACTCACTCTAGCTTGATAGTGTTCATCTGATCGAGTAAGTGAGCGATTCTAGTGTGATTGCATTGTGAGGTTGCATCGAGTGGCACTAGGTGGTCGTCTTGCAAGCCGGTGGTGCTTGTTACTCTTGGAGGTTGCCACCTCCTAGATGGATTGGTGGTGGTCTCCGTCGAAGCCCGCAAGAAGCTTGTGTGGTGCTCCAGAGAAGAGCTTTGTGAGGGGCATTGTGCTCGCCCCGCAAGAGCCGTGAAGAGCAACTCTAGTTGAGCGTGTCATTGAGCTACCCTCACTTTTAGGGTAGGTTCTTACGGTGCCTGACGTGCGGGCTTGGCGGGTGATGCCAATTAGCCGCCGAACCACCAAGTGAGCGGTCGACACAACGGGGACGTAGCGTGTTGGCAAGCACGTGAACCTCAGGAGAAAATCATCGTGTCAACATTGTTCTTCCCGTTGGTTTGCAATCCCCTTACACAAGCTTGTGATTACTTTCATATATATTGTGCTTGTGTAGTTGCTCTTGTAATTAGTTAGTTTGTGTAGCTCACTAGTTACCTTCTTGCTTGTGTAGCATAGAAGTAGATCTCTTGCGTGGCTAATTTGGTTTGTGTAACCTTGTTAGTCACATTGCTTAGTTTGTGTAGCTAAGTATTTGCGCTCTCTAATTTGGCATTGGTTGCCTTATTTATTGAGCATTGCTAGTGAGCTTAGGTGGCTTTGTGCTTTTGCTTACTAGCATGTGTAGGAGCTCCCTCGTTGTTTGAAGTACTAGTGGCATAGGTTTGTGTGACCTTGCTTCTAGAATTGGTAAGGTGAGCTCTAGCTAGTCCGGCACCTTAGTTTCTTAATTAGGATCTTTGCAAGGTGTAAGAGAACATAGATAGAGGGGTGTAGTCTTGGCTAGACTGATTGTTTTAATTCCACACTTATTTCGGTTAGCTGGCGTGATTAAATTTAGAAATGACTATTCACCCCCTCTAGTCGCCATCTCGACCTTACACCCGGGCTGGCCCGACCCGAGGGAGCAGGCCATGCCTAGGCCGCTGCTCAGGCCCGTGGGCTGGCACGGCATGGCCCGGCCTTCAATAGACGGCCCGGCCTCCCCCCTCCCCCTCCTCAGTTCTCCTCTCCTCCCCAAGGCCTAGCGCCCACACGGCCCACGCGATCCCCGACGTCCTCCCTCATATATAAGCCGGCACGCCGCAGCGGCTCTCCCTCACCCTGAACCCTAGCTCATTTCATCCCGCCGCGCCTCGTCTCTCCTCGCTCTCGTGGTCTCACCCTCGCCGTATCAGGCTCTCGGCTTCATCCTCCCCGACTCCAGTGAGGTGACCTCGACGATCCGCCTACCACCGGTGAGCAGCTCCCTAAACCTGATCCCCTCCCTCTCCACATCTCCCTTCTCCCTGTCCCTATCTCCCCTCTAGATCTCGGTGATTATGTGAGTTCATGTCCCTGTCTGCCCCTCCTCCATCGCTCGCCGTCCTTCTAACCAGTGTGTCATCTTCTCTGGGTGGCCCTCATCTTCTTTGCACCGGGCTCTAGTTGCGCTGGTACAACCCTAACCCTAACCCTAACCCTAACCCTCCTCTTTTTCCATTGATGAATGATGATTGATCTATTCTGATATGTTCTTTTCCTCCTCCTCCATCTCTTTGCGTAGGTCGGTAGCCGACGTGTCATCCTCAAGCTATGGCATAGAGCGACCAAGGCGGCTCCATGCACTGTTGAGGAACGGTGCTGGAGAGCCCTCCATGGTCGAGGGCGCCATGGCTTGTGCTGATGATGAGATCGTCTGGCCGCTCACCGGCAACGACGATCTGATCGCGGTAGGCCTAGCCCCTGAGGACGACGACGACACCCATGAGGACGCTGCTACCTTGTTTGGTAACCATGTCGGTAGCGGCTCTGCTGCTCTGATCGATCTAGACGGCGGCGGTGGTGGTGAAGGGGCGACGGCGACTGGGACCCCGGTCTGCTCCAACGGCTCAACTCCATCTGTCGATGGTACTAGTACCTCTTCTGGACCTGGTGTTGGTAAGCGTAAATCTGATGTGTGGGCTGATTTTGATGAGATCTATGAAACTATGAATGGTAGGAAAATCTACACTAAAGCTACCTGTAAAATGTATAAGCATACTTTGTCTGCTAGATCTAATACTGGCACTAGACACTTGAAGAGGCACCAAAAATCTTATAGGCAGAAAACTGATCAAGCTGCTAGGGTTCAGTCTAGGCTTGCTTACAATACTAATGGTTATGTGCATAACTGGGACTATAAACCTGATGTTGCTAGATCTGAATTGTGTCGCTTGATTGCTAGGCTTGATTTGCCGTTAGGTATTGGTGAGACAGAGGCCTAGGAGGATTACATTGTCCGTGCTCATAACCCTAGGTTTATTAAAGTACCTAGACAGACCATCACTAGAGAATCTGAGTAAACTGTTTACTGAACATCGTAATATGCTTAAGAATTCTATGTTGTCTACTGCTTCCTCCGTTGCTCTGACATTAGACATTTGGTCTGGTAATGCTAAGGAGGATTATATTAGTGTTGTTGCTCATTTTGTTAGTGCTGATTGGGAGTTATAGAAAAAGATTATTGGACTTAGGTTGATTGAGGTGAAACATACTGGTGAAAATATTACTGAAAGAGTTGCTTGTGTTGTTGAGGAGTTTGGTCTCATTGATAAGGTTTTCTCTATAACTCTAGACAATGCTTCTTCTAATGCTAAGGCTATTGAAACTTTGACACCTATGTTTGCTGTTATTTGGGTCCTGATCCTACACCTGAGCCTGTTGATCCTTCTAAGCGTAAGTACAGTCTCGTGCATCAACGTTGTGCTTGTCATATCATTAATTTGATTGTAAAATCTGGTTTAAAGAGGTTCAAACCTTATACAAAAGATTTTAGAACTGCTATTAACTTTTAAATTCCTCTAATCAAAGAATTACTATGTTTAAGAACTATTGTACTGCTCAGGGTGTTAGACCTAAAAAGTTTGGCTTAGATATGGATGTTAGATGGAATGTTACATATCTTATGCTTAAACACTTGGTTCCATATAAGCATGTTTTTTCTGTGTTCATTAATTCCAATTATGGCTCTAAATTGTTGTCTGCAAGGCATTGGTATATAGCTGAAAAGATATTAGAGTTTTTGGAACTATTTTATGACTCCACTATTGTTCTTTCTGGTGTTTACTATCCAACTAGTCCACTTATCATGCACCATCTGCTAGAAATTGCTTCTCATTTACATACAAGTGAAAAAGATCAAAATCTAATTGATGTTGTATATCCTATGAAGCTTAAATTCTTTAAATATTGGCAGCATATACCTCTGTTATATTCATTTGCATTCATTCTTGATTCTAGAGCTAATATGAGAGGTTTATTTAGAGTCCTGGAATTACTTAAAGAGAGCACTGGTTGTGATTATACTTCATATTATGCTGATGTGAAAACTGAAATTTACATGTTATTTAACAAATATGAGAGAAAGTTTGGTGCAGCTAGGAGTCAAAGGGTTGCACAGCCTGCAATTCATACAGGTAAGAGAAAACAGGCATGGGAAAGAATCTTTGGAGGCCCTGGATCTGTTGCTGGTCCTTCCCCTGCCTGTGCCCTCACTTTATCTTCATCTGCTTCTACTGCTAGTGAGCTCCCAGTTTATCTGGACAGTGACAATGTCATTGCATATGAGGATGATTTTAATTTACTTCTCTGGTGGCGTGACCACAAACTAACCTATCCAATCCTATCTATAATGGCTAGAGATATTATGTTTGTTCCTGTTTCTACTGTCTCTTCGGAATCGTGTTTCAGCTTGACAGGAAGGATAATTGAAGAGCGGCGCCGCCGCCTCTTGCCTGAAACTATGGAGATGCTGGCCTACATAAAGGATTAGGAGTTGGGAGAAAACAGATTACAACATGCTCTTGACGACCAAGAGCTGGAGGACTCCTTCAAGAATCTGTACCTCGATGAAGATGCAGATGGGGCTGCTGGTACTGCTGGTCTGGGGCTGGGGCTGGGGCTGGTACATCTGGGGTTGATACATCTAGGACTAGTGGTAATTAGTGTTGAGAGAGGAGAGAGTGCTATGTTAATCTGTTATCTCCATTTTGTATCTGTCATCTGTGACTGTGACTGTGTGACTTGGGACCTTTGAACAATGATGGAAGACTTATTAAGAGCTGTGCTGCACTCTTTTTCCCTTTCTAGGGTTTCTCATAAAGGTGAGTTTTGCCTAGAAATGTTTTTAATGAGGCAGCATTGCACAAATAGCTCAGTTATTTTAATTTTCTTGTCTCCTTTGGTAGCTTTTGTTAGAATTGAGAATCTGTGACTGTGATCAGTTTATTACTTGTGAATGTGAAATACTGAAATGTGAATGAATTGTGAAATGTGATTGTGAAAATGGAGAAGTGTTGGATGAGAGAAGCAGTTTGAGGCATTTTAATGGCACCGGGTTGTGGGTTGGCACGGCCCGTGGATTTGGCCATGCTTACCAGGCCGGCACAGCACGGATTTCGGCCCGTAGGGCCGTGCGTGGGCCGAAGGCCAGGCACGAGATCCGGAGGGGCAAGACACGGGAGGCACGGTGTGCCGTGCCGGCCCAACCCCCTGCGGGCCGTGCTTGGCCCAGGCCTAGGCCGGCCCGTTGGCCATCTATGGGTGGGGCAGTTAGCATTCCTCGAGATGGTATTATGTTGGCAGGTGAGTTTCCAGCATCACCCTTAGAAAACAGTATTATCTTGCAAATGTGTATACGTAGGCAAAATGTGTTGTCGGATGCAGAAAGCCATTGCAGTGTGCACCATGGTTGCATGCATCATCCATGAATTTTTAATGACAATTTCAAGGCGTTATGCAAATGTTTATGCCGTGGAGAAATGTGTTGTTGGACGATGCAGGCGCGGTCCATTCCAATGGCAATGCTTCCATTCTGTAGAGGACAAATAAAATGTTGCATCATCCTTGAAATTGTAGGTAGCTTGAATTTATATTAGAAATAATAAACGTCGTGTTGTCGGATGGCCATTGGAGTAGAACGTAGCAACTTTTGCATCATCCTATGAATTATAGAATAAGGGTAGTTAGGAAGATATCAGGATATATAGCAGAAATTTTTGGATTGGGAAGGAGATCCCTGTCAGAAAAGGCTGTCAATTAAATGTTGCTTTTAGTTGACCTTAACTTTTGCCTCTATATTAGTGCCAGTGATCCAGAAGCATATACTCATGAGATATTTCCTCATGTGTTCTACACCTTTTCTTTAGAAATGTTGCAAAGAAAAAACTATAAGACTTTTCAAGACTGAAAACATAAAGGCACACATATGACACAATCAAAGATATTTGTAACCGGCGCCACATATGCATAACAATATGCTTGCGATGGTATATTCCCAGCCTTTATATGCTTCAAGAGAAAAACTATATATATTCTCTTAGAGACGTCAGCTTTGTAATAATAAATATATTGGAGGGTCAGAAACTCATTTGTTACATACTTTTATTCAATATACTAGCATTGCGATTATATATTCGATCTCTAAGAAACATCAACATACGTACTAGATTTTCTAGTATGTTTTCCTCTGTGAACCAGATTTATATGCCTAGAATAATATAACACCGATATACTAGCTAGCATATATATATGTCTATAATACTTAATTTGGGTGTGCTAGTACTTAGCAAGAGTATAATTGTGTTTAGCGAAATAATTAAGAGAGGCTAGCTGACAGATGGATGGATATATATAATTCACGTTCTAGCGCATCACAATTGGTACGTGCAAGGTGCTGCATTTAATTTGCAGATACTTGTGTAGTTGATCTATGTTGTAATTAAGATGAGTGACTTGAGAATTTGATTTATTTTCAGAGCATGACTAATGGTAGTCTGATGATTGCCCCCTTTTTTAAACAAAGGGTAGTGAGATACCGAGAAAGAGATGCGATAATATACAAAGGACCTAGTTCCAAGTTTCTAGGTTTCAAGCTCCAACTGCCCCTTAAAAAAAACAAAAACCAACTGCCTCCTCCATCCAACACTTTTCTTCCGATGCCACCGAGTGTAGCTAGTATTGTTTGTAAATACAATAATGTAACGACAAGTATATAAAATTGGGTGATGGCTAACCAACTAATCCAGCCAATAATGCAATTATGAGACAGATAGAAGCTGCCAACGAACAGAGCTTTCAAATAGAAGATGGTTGATATATATTTATAGTTTGAATACCTCATCCACATGCAATGCATATTTTCTTCAAGCAGCAGCAGCAGTCAGCAGACAGTGCACTCTGTTTGTCTTATAATCCGTATTTTTCAGTTTGTTTTTTTCAGTCGGAACAGTGTTTTTCTCTCATAACAAATCAGCCGGAATAATGTTTCGGCTCGTTTTTTTAGCGAAGCGAACGAGGCCTAATTAGGACACTGAAAGCCTTTTTCCTCGCTCTCACAGTACACTGAATGCATGCACAGATGCACTTGCTACTCCTCTCGCTCCAAAATCACAATATATAGTCCGATCGATGAGGAGCAAATAAAAGCCGATAAGTCGGTTTAAACTGTTTTGTTGTGAAAGAGAAAAATAATGTAGATTCTAACTAATAAATTCAAGCGAACATGCCCTAAAAGTGAATTCTAGCTTTAATTTAAAGAGCCATAATTAATAATATATAATACACACCACGTACATATACGGAACTGAAGGGGCACTGTACGTTGTACGTACGTACAATTATACTCTGTCGTAATATAAGTATACACCACGATGAGCCGGCGTTACGTTGATGCCTGCATGCATGCGCATACATCGCGTGGCTACCTGCTAGCTGCAGATCAAGATAGAGTGATGATAGACGACGACGATACGTACGGTGGCCGGCGACCGACGGCCGGCCGGAGTGATCGATGATGATACCGATGAGAGTACGACGACGACGACGACGACGACGTGAGCGATCGAGGTCGGTCAGATGTTGATCTTTCCGATGAGGGGTATGCCGATGGCGGTGACGATGAGGGTGGAGGGCACGCCGAAGACGATGTGTTGCCAGAAGGTGAGGTCGTAGGCGTTGCGCGTCGCCCGCCGAGCCTGCTCGCACACGATCAGGTTCGCCGCCGACCCCAGCAGTGACAGGTTGCCCGCCACCGTGCTCACCCACGCCAGTAGCAGCCACGACCGAACCACCGCCGCCGGCGAGATCAGCGCCGCCGCCGAGGCCACCTCGCCGCCCATCAGAAGCACTGCATGCACGCAGTACGGACCAACCAATTAATAATTAATTAGCACAGCTGCTGAGGAACATGCATGCCAACCAATTAATATAGCACGCATGCAGCTACGTATAAATACGTACGTACCTGTTGGGACGTTGGATGCTAGGTTGGAGAGCAGGAGGATGATGATGGACAGCACGGAGATGCCGCCGACGCTGTTGACCTTGGAGTAGGGCGCCATGAAGTTCCAGATGGCCGCCGGCAGCCCCGTCTTGTTGAATCCGCTCACCGTGATGAACATCCCCGAGAAGAAGACGAGCAGCGAGTAGGACACCGTCTTGAGGCACGGCTCGGCGTCGCGGAAGTCGACGACCACCAGGGCGATGGCCGTGGTGATGGCCGTCCACGACATGTTGAGCCCCACCATGTAGGCGATCACCATGCCCACCGTCACGATGTACGCGAAGCTCTTGAGGAACAGCTTCCGCCGCTCCTCCGTGCACTGCATGAACCACGGGTGCTTCGTGGAGATGTTCTCCGTCATCAGCGGCGACATGTACCCGCTGCCGCCGTTGGTGCTGCCCAGCTGTAGCTTGGGGCTCGGCTCGACGCCGGCATGGGCCCCGGCACCCTCCTCGACGGCCTCCATCCGCTTGCCGTCAACATCGATGGGGCTGCTGCTCCCATCCAGGTCCTTCCAGTACATGCACAGCAGCATCACCATGTTGACGGCCATGCCGGCGAGCATGGCGGGCAGGATGCCGAGGAGGAACTTGGGGAACGGGATCTTGCTGTTGAACGCGATCACCAGGTTCTGCGGGTTGCCGATGGGCGTCGCGCTGGAGCCGATGTTGGCGCTGGACGCCAGCGCCAGCAGGAAGGGCTTGGCGGGGAGGTTGCGCTCGGCGGCAAGCTCCAGCACGAACTCCGTCAGCACCACGCAGCAGGTGTCGTTGGTGAAGAGCGCGCTGGCCAGCGCCGTGACCACGCACACGCGGCACAGCAGGTCGCGCCCGCCCTGGCTCCGCCACGCCAGCAGCGTGCCCAGGTGCTTGAACATGCCGGCGTTCTTCAGGTAGCTGCCCACCACCATGGTGGCGAACAGGAGGCCCAGGATCGGGAGGTCCACGGACGCGTACGCGTCGTCGGGGCTGATCACGTGGAACACGATCATCAGCACGGCGCTCAGCAGCGCGCCCGCCGTCCGGCCGATGGGCATGAAGGGCACCGACGGGAACACGGCCAGCACCCAGAACACACCGAAGGCGAGGGAACCCAACACCACCTTGGCCACCGACGCTAGAGCCATGATGATGGCCTTGGATTATTCGATCCTCCTCTTGATCTTGTACGTAGGATCGATCGAGCACCAAGGAGCTCGATCGATCACTAGCTAGCTACTTGCCCGTCAGTGCAGTGCGTGGTAGCAGCAAGCTATATAGCTAGCTAGCTCAGCTCCGATCCTATCCTTGCATGAACAATAACTAACACTTGCTGCTTGGTGTGGGCAATGGTGCAAACAACAAGTGGTGGATGGAGCGAGCGAGGTGGTAGTGATGACTGATGAGCTATCAGTGAGTGTGTGAGTGCAGGAGAGAGGCCCTCCATCCTCGCGGATATAAATAGAGGAACCGAGCTGGAGGCGATCGTCGGCTGACGCCATGCATGCATGCATTGTGCGCTTGGCTCCAATGCAAGCAAGGCCAAAGAGTCAAATTTGCAGAATGAGGTCACTATTTACTATATATATGAAGCTAGGTAGCTAGCTAGCTAGGGTAATTAATGTAATAAAGTAATAATGACGGTTGATGATGCCGTCAGTCGGTAATAACGCGCGCAGGAGATACACTTGGATTTTAATTGGCCCAAAAGCACCTTGTAAAGTACTTTCTCGGGTAGATACAATCTGTATTTGTACCTCTATCTCTATCTCTAGTTCTACTTTTTCTTTTCTCCATCATAACTGAAACCCTAAAGAACCCCTCATATGTCGCCGAATCCATCACTCCTCCACACCTAGGTCAGGGACATGGGCCTCATCAGCAATGGGCACAGGGCACCCATCCCGACCCGTATTTGCGAGTTCCTCGTGCTGGGCCCTGTGGTCACAGCCTCTTCATTCCATGGGATCTCATTCCTTATGTCCTCATTGCTGCATGTGCCCTCCTCCATCGCTGGCGTCCCCCACTTCGCCAACCATTAACATCTACGCGGCCACGTTCGTTGTCGTTGGGTCATCGCCTATCTAGATCTAGAGGCATCCCTCTACTTATCATAGTAGGATGTCTCCTAAGGCCTTGTCCTTCGTGGGCTTGACCTTAGCTTGTCACTGATCTCTTCACATGTCACCGCAGTTGAGTATGTTAGAATGGCTAGCCTTGCCACGAACCAATGCTCTTGGGTAATTCCTTGCCCACTCTCTCCACGTCATTTCTATCTAAATGAGTGTGTGACACCTGAGGTCTAATTAGCCATTGCGGTGGATGTGAATCTTTGCCTTGACATAGCACTTGTGATGAGAGCGAAATCCATCACCGAGATTACACACCTTAAGGACTTACTAGGTGGTAGTTGAGGTGCTCAAGGTTGCAGCTCCATGTCCCACCAAGGAAGTCCCGGCCCTTTTGGTTGCTAATAACTCAGTGGCTCACCCATTGTGGTTCCTCACGTACTGTGATCCTCTTTCAACATTGGTTGTCCTTGGGAATGTTGTTGTTGATTGTTATGCTCTCTCTTACCATTGAAGGTCATCAAGGCAGGAACCTTGAATCTTGTTGTGGCATCTCTTGTTTGCGCGTGTGGTAATCATCTTCATTGATTTTAGATTTGCAATTGGCCTTCTGCTCTAGAGTTGCCGTCAAGCTTCTACATTTCATCAAGACAAATGCAAAATAGGATAGGCATCAAGCAGTGGTCAGATCAACATTGTCATGCTCATCAAGCCTTCAAGCATCATGGTCATAAGAAGTTAGTTGTGCTCCTCAAGCTCACTATGGAATGTCATGGGCAGGTCATCATAGCTTAGGTTGTCCACCTGTAGTGCTCTCTGTTGCTAGGCTCTTATAGTTTTTGTACACAAATTTTGCTTCTAATAACATGAACATTGTTGTTGATCGATCCTTGTAAGATTCATCTCACAAGGACTGGACAGATTCCCTTCCAATATGTGGCCGTGATATAAGTCTAGAATTGTTATAAGCGTACGTGTATATCTTTGTATGTAATTTTCACTTCCATTACTGAATTGGTCGAACATACAATCAAATGGTTAGTCGGTGCCTATAGACAACAAGCAAGACTCACTTATAGAGTAAAACACATCGACGGTCCTTTACTATAACTTGAGTTTGCGTAGCAGGTTGATTGTGCGATGACAATGGCACTGATATATGGGCCTACTTGCCGGTCTCATCTCATCTCCCCCTACAACCACGTGAGTCGCGCATGTTGGTGCCATGCCATCATGTAATCAGCATGGCATGGAGGTAGATTAACTCAAGTTACGGAGATTTGGATCTCACGTGACATGTTTAGTAAGTTAAGGGACCTCAATGTGCGTTTTGGAAGTTCAAAAACCTGGATGGTACCCAGAGCCAAGTTTAAAGACCAGCTGTGTGTTTTACTCCACACTTATGCATGCGTCAGTGTTTTACTATGTACTTATGCATGCGTCAGTGCTTAACGAAAAATAGTAATAAGTAACGTAATTGCGACATGGACCGGATATATTAGTGTAATATAAGCATCAGTAGTACTCGTCGGTTAGGACTTAGGTCATCATCAATACAATTGTAATAATATAAGCAGAGAGACGGTGGAGCAGTTACCCTCGAGTTACTAATCAAATGAACCCTTGCCCTGCCACTTTCAGGCTTAATAAGCGTCGTCACTGCTCTCAAGTTGCATTATTACTTGCTCACCATTCGCTTGCTTTTTTGCTTATTTTAGCAAACAGCGAACTATCAACTTCACAGGTCCAGCGTTTCGTCGCCTAGTCTCTTAATTAGTTGAGATTATATATGTATAGTATATTATATTTCTAATAACTTATTAATGCCATGATTAGTGGCAGAGAGAGCCGATACTTGCTGGCGATTGGCCCAGCAGTATCTGCTGCAGAATAAACTAGACTGATGTGTCGATTGATCCGGCCGTGTGGACCATTTCATATCTCATTTTGGACGGCATCACGTGATGATACATATATGTATAGTCGCCATGGCGATGAGGAGTAAACTACTCTCTATCCTTGGCTTTCCGGCTGATATAGGACAATAAGCGCATCATATCATATATAGTACTAAGGCAACACACACACACACACACACACACACACACACACACACACACACACACACACATATATATATCATCTCCGATCCAAGCATTATTATGTCAACTGCTCCGTCAAGCTGTAATTTTAACAGTGTCAGAAGATTATTCTCATCTCCTTTCGTTTTGACAGCTGGAAGAGAGTGAAGGCGAAATTATGTATTATGTATTAATCAGGTAGTAGTATATCAGTATATGTGTCAACATTTCACTTGGACATTCAGTCCTGCAGCACGGTGGCACCATGAGGCCCACTAGCTAGCTCAACATCAAAGGTGCATGAACTACTACATTCATCCACACAAATCCTGTCCAATTGTGTCTAAGCTAGAGCCTTTTGATTGAAACCGATGTTGATCAACAGCAAGGCCACCCACCTACTCCTCCAACTAGAAAGACTAGAGAAATGCTCTTAATTAATTAGTTTTAATCTCAGTTACTTGCTAAACTAGACACAAATGAGCAACTGTTTATGTGAAGAAATTACTCCCTCCGTTCCAATATAAATCAACTTCTAGCTAGAGTTGTCCTAAATCAAATTATTTTAAGTTTGATTAAATTTATAGAAAAGAGCATCATTTTTTACCACACCAAATTACTATAACTACTAGATACATTGTGCCATAAAAAATATTTTCATAATATATTTATTTAGTGTCATAGATGTTGTCCTCTCTATAAATTAAGTTGGTTAAACTCAAAATAGTTTGATTTAGGATGACTCAGCTAGTACTTCCTCCGTCCCCAAATAAATCAATTATTTGAATCCGTGCAAAACTATGTTAAATTTGACTAACTTTATAGAAAAGAGTAACAACGTTATAATATATAATGAGCATATTAGTAAATATATTTTATGATATATCTAATGATAATAATTTGATGTCATGGGATTTTTTAGAAGTTATGTCAAAGTTTAAAAAGTTTGACTTAAGATAACTCTAGGAATCTATTTATTTAAGGAAAAAGGGAGTAGTTGGATTTAGCTTTGGACGGAGGAGCAGTTGGTAAAAAAACTCCTATCAGCAGTGTGCCAGTGCCGGTGCGGTGTGACTTTAATAATTACAACTATTACATTGTATAAGAAAAATATATATTCCATGACGGCCAGATATTTACGACGTTCAAAGCAGGCACAACCGTATTAGTGCGATTTGATCCACCCCTGCTCGCGTTTGCCACCGTACCATTGCGTCCATTTGCAACTAGTCTAGGTAGCAGGTACTGCTTACAACAGATGTGATCAAATGTACTTCAGACTACAAGCAAATTGGCATTAGTAAATGCAACATGTGCAAAAGGCGCTAGAGAGAGGGGGCATCGATATCTGCACAGCAAGTATAGTTGCCAAGGGATGAATTGATGGCCATTTTTAATCTTCAAGTACACGCTCCATTTCAAATTGTAAGTCGTTCAAGTTTTTCTAGATATATATTTTTTGCTATGCATCTAAATATATATTATACCTAGATACATATCTATAGTAAAAGCTATATAGCTAGCTAGTGGAACAGATAGAGTATAATATATTTTTGCATTTGAGAAACTATCAAGTCTAAAAATAAAATTTCATAAAACTGAACTATTCTGCTTTAGTTATGCCTATAATGCATTAGAACAGTGCACTGAGATTGCTGGTTGCAAATCAGGTGAATTTTCAAAACAAAAATCATTATAGGAAATTGGTAAATATATATAGAGATTAGTAAAAGGTGGAGGAGTGGTTCAAAAAGCGACTCATAAGCTGAAAAGGCAAGAATTTGTCATTAGAGGGTCAACTAACATTGATAAATTCAGTGCTTATAATGTCATTTTTTGCCATACCAAGGGGGCCCTAAAAAAATTGGATTACATACTTTCACTCCAGATTCTTTTGGTAAGATGACCAACACAAAAAAAAAATGTCACTTTGTGCCCAAATGGTGAATGTGCTAGCCCAAAGATCAAGGTGTCCTAGGAATCCATGATTTGAATATAAAGAACATTGCCTACTTAGCAATGGTTGCTTAAGCTCCTTACAACTGATGGCGCCTAGCAGAAGATTATTTAGGGAGTGTTTGGTAGGGCTCCTCCGAAGAGACTTCTCCGAAGGAGCCGGAGCTACCTTGGAGGAGCCACAATCCTCAAAAACGGCTCTGGCTCCTCTATTACGTTTAGCAGGGCTCCTCCAGAGCAGCTGAAGTTGAGGAGGAGCCCTGCCAAACAGGTCCTTAATTTGTAATAAATATCAAGATCTAAGCCAATAGTACAAGCCGAATGGAAAAGCAGGGACACTTTTTGTACAGTCAAGCAATATTTCTTTAACTTTGGATCTTTCATAGTAAAGTACGGATCATAGGTTCAGCTCTAGGAGGACTAAATGATTGGGAAATGCAATTTTACAGGCTTAGTATCCTTGCCTTTACAATATAGCAAGACCTAAATTTGTTACTATATATAGCAGAAGCTCTTAGTTCCTCTCTGTCATAGGATTTTCTGCCCGACATGTACATCAATTTTTTGTGCATAAGGAATAAGAGGGGTAGCACACGGGACACAGATTTATTTTAGTTTAGGTACAAGCTATCCTATGTTCAATGGAAAAAAAACATCTCTATGCACCGTGCGCTAGGGTTACATGGGCGCTGATGAAGTTTTTCGTGGGTTGTTGTGCTAAGGGTTGCATAATTGATCAATGGGTTGCCCCTACCTCCCCTTATTCGTTCGGGGGGTAAGGTCATAGATGGAATGCTAATATATCTATAGCTAGGGTTTCCTAGTTTGTTACAAGAGAATCTAGACAGATTTGAGTGGATTGCCTTGATCTGCTTGATTTCTAAGCATACCTAGTCGATGTCTTCTCTTCCAAGTAGTCGATATATTCTATCCGGTTTGGGCCTTCACCTTGCTAGGCACGACCCATCCATTCTAGTTCAGGTTCATTTCCTCGCAAGCGAGGGTACCTATTGAGTGTCAAACATAGAGGTAGATTAAACTCATGGATTAACATTATGATAGTCCAATTAACCCCCTAACTCATTCCCCAAATCAGCTAGAGGCTTAGGGGCTACACCCTCTGGCCAATCGATAAATGGCCTAGAGGGTTGAGGGGCCCACTACGGGAGAAGCCCCCAGCACCAAGGTGATAATCCAAGAGGCTGAGTCCCCGCTCAGATCGTTTTCACCTGAGGGCTTGGGGGCTCGGCCAGGCTAAAGTAGCCCCCGACTTAGGGAGGGTGACTAATGAGCAAGCGCCACCATGATCTTGGCTCAGGCCGGTTCCAACCCCGACCGACGCCTGGAATATCCCCTAGAATCTATCAAGCATTCGGAGCCTGACAGGCGGGTAGAGCAACAGGGCGTCAGGCCCTGGCAGGGTCCTTTTTTCTCCATTCCCACAAGGCTGTGTCAGCCACTTCCAGCGTAGGGTCATGCTCGGGGCGTGACACGTTGCGACAAGAACCCCCACGCGCCTATCGTGTGGAGGAATTCGGGCCCACATGGCAACCACCCTCCACATGTGGGGGAGAAGTCCTAGCATACAAACGAAGCCACGAGAAAGCGAACCGAGGAAGGCACAACGACAGCGGATCGGATAGCACCCGATGGTCAGCTCTGGGCAGGAGCAAAAGTTGTCAATGGGCAGTTGGTACATTGTCAGCCCTCACTACAAGACAAAGGAGGACGTACGCCGCCGCTAAGGGGGCACCAAAGCCTAGGAGGAGAAACCCTAGGAAAATCCCCACAACTACATAACTTGCACTCCCGTTGCCCTCTAGTATATAAGGTTGGGCACGGGCTCATGTAGATTGGATGGTAAGCATTCCAAGCTAGATTAGACCATAGAACTATGATTGAGACACTCAGCCTTGGGTTGGTTCTTCGCCGAGCTGCGAAACCCAAGAACAGTAGCATAGTATCGGGGACCAATACTAGGGTACCCGAAGAGGAGGAGCTAATGACCATCAACATTGATTCATCCAAGCAGTCAAGAGCGTGACTACGGCTCGAACCGACCCCTAGGCGTGCAAGCTCCGCCTCGCCCGACCCTGAGGCCACGAGCTCTGCGCCGCCTGACCTCAAGGCCATGGGCTCCACCTCGCCTGACCCTTGGGTTTGTGCTCCGCCTCGCCCGACCCCAAGGCCACGAGCTCTGTCTCGCCTGACTGTTGGGTTTGCGCCTCGCTCGACCCCGGGGGGAGGGATCCACCTCGCCCGACCCTGAGACTGCGGGCTCCGCCTTGCCCGGCCCTTGGTTTGTGCTCTGCCTCGCCCGACCCCGAGGCCACAGGCTCTGCCTTGTCCGCCCTCTAGGGGTAGGCTCTGCCTCGGCCGACCCCAAGGTCGCGAGCTCTGCCTCGTCTAACCTATGGGGATGGGCTCCGCCTCGTCCGCCCTCTGGGGGTAGGCTCCGCCTCGGTCGGCCCCTGGGGGAGGGCTTCGCCTCGCCCGACCCCGAGGCCACGGGGCCGCCTCGCCCGACCCTTGGGTTCGTGCTCCACCTCGCCCGACCAGAGGCCACGGGCTCCGCCTCGTCCGCCCTCTGGGGCATGCTCCGCCTCGCCCGACCCTGAGGTCGTGGGCTCTGCCTCGTCCGACCTCTGGGGGCTAGCTCCGCCTCGTACGACCTCACAGGGGCGGGCTCGCCTTATATGACCTTTTTGGGGCGGGCTCGCCGCCCTTGACCCCAGGCCGTGGGCTCCGCCTCGTCCGACCTCTGGGGGCAGGCTTCGTCTCGCTTGACCCTGAGGCCATGGGCTCCGCCTCGTCCGACCTCTCGGGTGCGGGCTCCGTCTCGCCCGATGGGGTTCCATACCGCCACCAACCACTCCAAGTCCAGGCGTATGGGCCTGGGTCAAAACTCTGATGCCAAGAAAGAGACCGGCACGCCCCGATGTAACCTGTGGCCACGACGAGCCATACCTGAGGATTCACATCAAGAACAGCGTCTGGCGTACCGGTACTGTTCTGCCTAACCCTCGTACGAACACTGGTAGGCACGTCGGTTCACCACAACGTCCATTAAGATGGAGTGGAGTGCCATGACCGACAGACGATGCCTGCGCATGGCGCCAGTGACGGACAAGACCGCGACGTAGCGCCGTCCCTGTTGACATCTATAGTGTCGGGCGGGACCCGCATGAAGGAGAAGAAGGACCCGGCGATCCTGAAGGCCTTTGGCTCTCTCTCATTCTCCTCTTTTCCTCCACTATAACACGTGCTTTCCCCTGGCTTATAAAAGGGAAAGCAGGCGCTCATTTAAGGGGCATCTGAAAACCGATCGGATCGATTCAAGCCAGGTCTGAACAAACCCATCGAACCCCGAACACACGGCTGAGCAGCGAGCTCTCAGCACCTGTTCACTTCCTTTCACCAGAGACTTGGGACCCGTCCCTCTCTCGCCCGTTTGTAACCCCTACTACGAACTTTCAGTGCTAGTAACACGAGCAGCAACAACGAATTGGACGTAAGGATATTCTGCCCGAACCAGTATAAACCTTGTGTCCTCTAAGCACATCATCTGAGCCAAACGCGCAATATTAGAAATTTACTCGTCGGTGGTGACTCGAAACACCGACACATAGCTAAATCTACATCTCTCTCTACCCCTCGGCTGTAAGAACTCAATTGAGCATTCCTAACACGTGCACGAGGAACACCACTATTGTACATAGGGCTTAGACGCACGAACCATCTCTTGTGTGTTGAGTGCTTAAGCGACCGGAGACCCACGCATCGACCCACGTCGAACAACTTGATTACTGCCACAGAATCGAACCCATGATAGTACTCGGGGCCTAATATACTGACATTCTCCACCGAATTTCTCTTGGTGGAGGGACCTTATAGGTGCCAAGTTAGCAGCATGGAATGAGCTTTAGATCAATCCGTCATTGAATAGTTAGACTCCAACTCATGAGCTTAATCATACATCATCGGTATTTTCATAATATATGTTTTCTATTCTTGCTTGTGTTCTTGATTCGCATGCAGGGATTAACGTTCGTGGAGAGGTCAATCGGATGGTGCACGATTGATGATTAACTAACCAAAGGAGAAGGGGTTTTGTGATTGTGAGGTCCAGGTCTTTGCATTGTGATCGGAAGCCGAATCGTGTGTGTCAAGTTTTTCACCAAATCAAGAGTTACCGCCTTGACCTAACGAAAAGATCGGGCACTCCCATTCCCATCACCTCTGTACGTACAGTACAGTACATGTGTTAGGCCACATTACTGACGTTTGACAGCTATATATACTACAAACATCTGGGGCGTCATCCTATATATAGCTAAAACCATGCATGCATGATGCATGTAATAAAGGGTCGGCATCATCTCACTAGACTAGACTGTAGGCAGTAGCTAGTCCAGCTGCCGATGGTTTAGAGGCCGGCGGAAAGCTTGTTTGTCACTGAACATTGCATTGGCAAGCTAAGCGAGCGATGACAGCCGCTCGCTCATATAGATCTTACCTAGCTATAGCTCCGTGATTGAACCGATCATGATGCTGAATATCAACGCGACGATCATCATGTCGTTGTAAACAAAGCCTCTACTAGCTAACTGCTGACAGTACTGAATGAATTGTCACGTACGACGCATATATATATATATATATATATATATATATATATATATATATATATATATATATATATATATATATATATAGAGAGAGAGAGAGAGAGAGAGAGAGAACTACCCTATAGCTGCTACAAAATAACTTATTCTGTATTGGACACACCACACACTCCTTGTATATATAGTATATATAGCTGCGACCGTTTGAGATCGAGTTGCATTGAGAGAAATGCTATGATCCACGCATGCAGTCGATCGCTAGATAGCTACTATCTGTGCTTGACCGCCTACAAGTTTTGGAGACATTCAGAGCTGCATGCTTTTTTTCTAAAGCCTATGGCTACACTACTACACCATAACACATATGGCGCCACTGCGCTCGCTGTCCACACATTACTCCTTCTGTCATTTCCTACTCACTTTATTAACCATCGTCTATCTGCTTTATTATTAACAAACATGCATGCATGACGGGGCTAGCTAATATAATAGATCCACAGATATCCTACGTCGTCTATATGTGTATGTTGATCAATTCCATCGGGATCTTGTACACTTAGCTAGCTAGCACTGCACTCAGGGCAGATCGATATATATGTGGAAAGAAAGAAAGAAAGAAAGAAAGATAGGCAGACCGGGAGAGCTGCGGGCTAATTAATCTGCTATATATATACTCCTATATGTTGCGTCAGTTTCAGACGAACGATTTCAGTGCATGCATCGTCACACATCAGGCCGCCGGGCTGACAGGCATATTACTCCTGATGATATATACACTACCCACACCCACCACTCCTTTTTCTGGGAACCTCTCCTAACCTCTTATTTGCATGGCTGCCGTGCGACGTGATGGATTACATTGCTTGGTCGGCCGGTCTGTCTGTGTAGCGTACTACTAGCGTTTCTGTTCATGAAAAAGAAAGGTCAGAAATCTATGTTCGTTTCGTTTCGTTTCGTTCGCTTAGGAGGAGGCTAAAGATGGACTGTGGTATAGTGATCTCAAGATTGATATAATTACCCAAATGTTAGTCTTAAATTATCAAAGTTTGAAAATCAATTTCTTTGAATTTTCAAACGGCAAAACTTTGGTCCTTTGAAAAAAAAATAACTTTGGTCCTCTAAACAATCTCAAATAAAAAAGTTATCAACTATAAAGTTATAGATCATGTTAAGAGCTACAACTTTACTCTAGACCACGTCAACATCAAAGGTCATTTGAAAATTTAAAAAATAAAATTTCAAAATTAGAGAACTCAAAATAACGATTTGGGTCTCTAAACGATATTAAAAAAAGTTATCAACTATAAAGTAGTAAATCTTACCGGAAATTATAATTTTGTTATAGACTATGTCAACATCCGGGGCCATTTGAAAAATTAAAAATAAAATAAAATCTGGTAACTTAATTAAAACAAATATTTCAGCCTCTAAAATACATTAAATAAAAATTTTATCAACCACAAAGTTATAGATCATGTCGAGTTCTAATTATTAAGATGTCTCTAATTATTAATATTAAGATAGAATGATCTAAGAGCGCTTGCTTATTTGTCATAGTCCTATGTATAAAGATGTCTCAGTTCGTCACTGGTGCGTGCGTGTTTGTTAGGTAGAAAGTTTTGCATATATGCCTATTGGTGGAGTGGAGAAAGAAGAATAATATTAGTATACATTCTTATTTGTTACAATTGCATAAACCAATCCGCACCATGGCACTTTAAGAGAGTGTGTCTAAATTACATCATGACAGGTGGATAATTTCTTACGTAAAAGTAGAGAATAGATCAATGACTATTACTGGTGATGATAACTAGAGTATCCAAAATCAATTACTGAGCAAAAAAACATAAATCCTCTAACGGCATCTCCAAGAGTACCAAAAAAAAATTCCCATAATCATTAAGTTTTCCAAGTTGCCAAAAAGTATTGGGAGCACCAAATCCAAAACACCACTCCTAAAACATTATTAAAAAAAAAAGACCACGGCAAACTTTCATGGCGGCACGGGGTGTTTTTTGCCGGAGATCGCGCCTGCGCGTGCATCCACGTCGTGGCCGCCCCGAGCACTCCACGGCCGCGCTCGTGAGGGACGTGAGCTAGCGATCAACGCAGCACAGGAGGCAAGAAAGAGCACATCCAGAACGTACGTGTTCTACCTCCGATGGCAGCACGGAACCAGGCAGCGCTACTCCTCGTTCCGGCGGCGTCCGCCGGGAGCTTCGGCTGGCTGGCGCGCGGGTCCTCCGTGGGAACAGAGTTGGTCACTTCGCTATGGCCTATTGGAGTGCACGGAGGAGTCGTCCTCAAGGCCGAGAAGGCAGTTGACAATCGGTAGAGATCCCACTCGGGATGCTGGCGTTGAGTGAGTTGGAGACGGCGCTGTTGAGGGTGTTGACCAACAGGGAGCCGAGCGAGAGGACACGCGGACATCGAATCGGCGGATCTTTGCGCGCGGAGGAGGGATTTTTTCCGAGCGCTAAAAAGATTGAGAGGGGCTACTGGAGTCGTTGGACATGAGTTTTTTTTCAATCTTAACAAAAATTAAAGGTTGGGAGATTGTTTTAGAAACTCTCGGACATGCTCTAAAATTGAAGACCAAGGTCTTGTTTGGATACTCTTTGATTATAATAATCAGATTTATATATATAATCAAGTTTTGATTGAAACCAGGTTATAGGGGGGTTACAAGTGCTGAAAGTCTACCTTGCCCCCGTTGATTATCCACCTTGCCAAATTATAAAGGATAAAATAGGAATTTCTCGCTTTAACCGACCATAACCAATCGTCATGCCAACAGATGCTAGACCAGTTAGTCAAGCACTCTGGGTGGCACCCTTGCGGCCTAGGTTCGATCCCCCACGGGGGCGAATTGTAGTGCCAGAGGTAAAAAAAATCACATTGTCTGCCCCTGTTATCCAAAGCACATGTTTGTGGCACCCGACAACTCACAGGTAACGGGCTCCTGTGCGCGGGCGGGGTACGAGGTTCGGGGGTTTTCTCGGACTAGGCGATGAGCCCTCTACCTTAATGCGAATGCTCAAGGGCGCATGCTATCACCCCGCAGTCCGAGTTTTTTTAACCAATCGCCATAATCCATAAGACCCAAACACTTTGGTTATTATAACCCATAATTTTGGTTATAATAATTCTATGCATAATGCAGGTTATAATAATCGAGATGTCATCCAAACATAGCCCAAATGTTTGTTGGTTTTACGATGGTCCATGTGAAGACGTCGTTGAAGACCTTTAATTAGTAATATTAAAGTAAAACGGCCGAGGGTGCTTGTTTAATTTGTTTGTGATGGTCATTTATATTCGTACATATATAGATGTTGTTTCGGTGTGTGTGCATGTGGTATTGGTGCCGGTGTATTTTACTATAAACTTTATTAAAGTTAAAGAAGTTTAGCTTAGAACAAAGTCCAAATGATTAATCATAATAAGGTAAGAATTGACACCAAAATGCATAGCTTCACTGGTTGGTTTCTTTTGGTGTAATTTGTCCATCCGATTTCAAATTCTTGACTTTACATGAATGCTCGTATTTTACTAAATTTATTCTAAAATTTAATGTTGCTGTTGCTGTTGTTTAAGTGGTAGATAGCGTTCCGGTCGGCAGCTTTATACTATTGTGACGAGTAAAAAAAAGGTTGGCGCAAAAATGCTCAGCGAGGCGAAGGTGGAGGCCACGGCCCACGGATGATTGTATGTTGCCGGCCGGTGCGCGCTTTTGAATTGACTCATCAAGCCTGTGGACATATGAGGTCCAAGAAGGTTGGGCCTTATTAGGACGTCGACTCAAGCTGCAAGCAGGCCAAGCCCATGTTGTCAGTACAAGGCCTTGTTACAACTTGTTACTGTAGTATATATACTAGTTTCCTTTTTTTTTTCTTTTGATTTGACTTGATGCGTGGCTACAAGGAAAGAGCAAGCAAAAGAGAATGGGATGGAACATTCATTCGTGGGCTAGCTAATATACACAGGTGTACATAACATACTTACCGTACGCTGCAATAATCAGCATGTACGTACATAGATGTAACGTAGTAGAGGTTTGCTTGAATTGAAGGAGGTTGGTGGCATTATATTGCTTGGAAACTACTTATAAAATATAAAAAAAAGGCCGGAGCAGGCTGTGCAGTTGAGCGCAAGGCAAGGCAAGGCAACGGAGACGCATGCAGCTAAGACGGGATTGGCCTGAGATGGACAAGATCGAGATGGGAATGGGATCGTCCTTTATTCCTAGCTCGCCGCTGGCCTATGTGAATGTGAGTTACACTACACATTCACACATGCACATCCAACAACCATCCAGGAGGAGGAGGTTCCCTTATATATGTTGGGAGATGCCGACAGTCCAACGCCTGCCTCATCAATCGATCAGCCGAGCAGGAGGGGGGAGGGCAGTCACGAAAGTCCTCGAACGACGACCCCCCAGGGCCAGGCCGTTGCGTTTGCACGGGTTGCGCCCCCAACGTCCGGCAGCCGGCCGCCGATTCAGCGAATCACAAGTTCAGAACGGAGTTGCGTCGACGTCGTCGTCGTCCATGCAAAGGCCGGCTGAATCATTAAGAAGAAGTTAGAAAGCTTACACGTCCGTCATCACATCACGGCGAGATGCCATTAGTGATGGGGTTGAACACGAACAAAAAAACACGAACAAAAAACACCGCTAGGCGGTGGAACGCACGCTGTTGTGACTAACTAAGAAACTAACTATGCGATCGAAAAGCTTGCAAGCACACTACGGAGACACCGGCACTAATGCCGACCTACCCCTACGCGCCCTCGCGTACGGAAAGAGCTCTCGCACGGCCGCACGTTTGGAGGAGGACAGCGGCTCGGTGAACGTCTCATGGAACTTAGTCGCGACGGAGACATCGGGAGTACACTGCGAAGCGTTTGGTGCCCGGTGCTGCCACTTGTTGACGAGGACCCGTTTCGCCTGCTTTTCAGGGTTTGGGCCGGTCGCTCCGCCTTGGCACGAGCGCGGAGTCGTCTTGACGTGATCTGCGTAGACGTGGAGGAGAGGCGACGAGGCACTCCTGCAGCGGTAATTTGAGGGACGCGATGAAGTCTGGGATCGACTGCCCGGAACGCATGAACAACCGGCGAGGATGGCTGTAAGTGTTCCGGCAACCGGCGAAGCAACTTGGGTTATCGGTGCAGCCGGCCCAACTTGCTCAGCGACAATCCCAACGCCCGTGGCTTGGATCCCCAGCACTGGAACCTGGCCCAGCCCAATCCTCGATAGGCCCATGGGAGCGTAGCGTCTGGTGCGGAGACCACAGCTGGGAGTCCGGGGGTCCAGGACTGCTCTATCCCGCTCCATGTCCAAAGGCGCGGGATCCGCCCGCTGCTCCCCGCAGACACACACAGCGCGGCATTTGAGCGACGATTTGGAATTTCCTCCTCCGTTTCCTGATTTCCCCCATTCGGTGCCCCGTCCGTTGGCGAGACCACGCAATTGAAATCTCCAATCTGTACTGACGTGGCGGAGCGGGGCCCAGCCTCGGCTGGCCGCCACCACCGAATTACCGCCGGCAGGCCCGAATCGCCGCGGCCAGGCAGTGGTGCAGCCGCAGCCGCGGTTACCACCATCGAGCCAGTCGGGGTCGTTGTACTCGTCGGAGTCGCCCGCGGTGTCGTCATCTCAGGACGACGGCGGTGGGCGCCAATCCTGGCCTTCGATCAGGCGGACCCGAACGAGGTAGCGCAAGACCCTGAGCTTGGACCCAATGATCTCGTGCTCCTTGATGAACATCGGCGATTCCACGACGAATGGGACTACAGGCTCCGGGACGTCGATGAAGGTCTCCCATTGAATGCTTGCTGGATGCAGACACCAGGCCGCGACAAACAACTCCGACATGTTGTGGAGGCTAGCTGTCTCCGCGGCGAGCTCGAGTCCTCAGCAGGATGCACCGAGGATGCACTGCGCCGTGTCCAGATTCCAAGCGTGCGCCGGAATCCCGGAGATCCCAATCACTACTAATTTTTTACCCATTTGCATCGCTTCATCTCGCATCAAACGCAAATATGATGCAACAGGCGGCTGCTATTGCATCAATTTTACAAATCTGATGCAATATGTGGTCATTATTGCATCGGGAAGAAATTGGATGTGATAGTAATTTATGTCAATGCAATAGATATGCAGCATGTTCGTTTCGGCTGAATTGACTTATAAGCCATGGTTGAAAGTATTGCTGGCTGGTTTTGTGGGAGAGAAAAACATTGTTCAAGCCGTGGATTATGAGCCAGATACGAGCGAATAAGCCAAAACGAACAGACTGACGATATATCGCACCGATTTCGAACAAGAGATGCAATAGGTAGAATTTATTGCATCGGATAAAGTTGGTTGCGTTACTATTGATTTTTTATACAATACGTAGGTGTTATTGCACCGGTTTAGAATATGGGTGCAATTAGGAAGTACTAATGCAATGGATTGACAGTGCTACACTCTGATGCAACATGTGATTTTTATTGCATCGGTTTATGATTATTTTGATGCGGTACATTCTTACTATTGCATCGAAAAACATATTAGCAAAGATTGTTATTTGATACATAGATAATATGCAACATTTTCAATCTACTGAACCATATATAGGGAGAACTTTTTTACGTGAAAAATTGGTAAGTGCCCTAGTTCATTTATTCTCATGGTAGCTAAGCAAAGCAATGCTCAAGGCTCATGTATAAAACTTGAGCCTCCTGAACCAATAGATCTAGTTCCCTGCAGAAATAGTAAATTGGCAACTAAAAAAGGCAGCCCCAGTGCATGAAGCTCCCGCTTGTGCAGGGTCCAAGGAAGGGTCCGACCACTTGGGTCTTTCGTATGCAACCTTTCCCTGCATTTCAACTAATTGATAAAGTATAAATTGGTTCTATAAAGAAAATATTGAAGCCCAAAATGCATATCCAGAAATTTAGGTACACATGCTCACTCAAGTGAGATCCTATACATGGCCTCAATCCCTACACCTCATTATGTTATGTTACTGTTAATAACCATGCTAGCAGGGTGAAGAATTTTTTTTTAACAAAAAATAAAGTTTCACAGAGGATGCCCAAGTCCACATACATTGCAAAACGAGTAGAGCTAGATCGTTTTAATTCAGTTCACACAACAAACATGTTGATTATGCTAATAATTTGATATCATAAGGCATGAACAAAGTTATAAAATTATAGTATCCCCAATGTTCTGAGATTTACATGATGAACAAACAAAAACAAAAATTGGGGGATATCATAATTTGATATCATAAGGCACGAACAAAGCCATTGTTTGTATCGCCTTGTCCTCTTCTCTTTCTGCTCTTTGGGCTCTCTTGCTGTAAAAAAAGAGCACGTGCATTGGATTTGTTGTGCACAAGGCGCATGCAATGCCTCTGGAGTCTGCAAGCAAGCAGATGAGTCACAAGATAAGAGCTGCTAAGCCGTGCATTTGACATTGTAAGAGCCCTGTTGGGAGGGGGGCCCTAGGGGTGCGACGGCTAGGGTTAGGGGCGGCAGCTATGGTGGAGGAGAGGTGGCGGCTAGGGTTTGGGGGAGAGAGGAGAAGGAGATGGCGCAGGGAGAGGGAGAGGGAAGCCCTTAGGCTGTTCTTTCTTGATTGCAATGATTACATAGCCCCTCTACTTATAGTCCTAGGTAGACTTGTCTCCTAAGTAATCTAATAAGGGAAGTTCTTATAGATGTGGACTCCTTTCTATCTTAGCTAATCCTATTCCTATTGAAGATCCTCCGGGTATGGATAGTGGAGCGGCGGGGAACCCGCCCTTGCTGTGTGTGCCTCCTCCCTTGGCGGCGTTGCTGCTGCCCTAGGCGACAGCCCCCTTAGGGGCAGCACCGCCGCTGCTGCCAGCACCTGGGCCTAATGGGCCTTCAGCCCTCATTGGACATATGACATCACTCCCCCCTTATTCGATCAGCGCGTCCTCGCGCTAAATCATTGTCTAGTCTTTGACAGCCTCTAGCGTTGGTCCGGTATCCCCTAGTAGTTCTGCAATTTGAATAGTGAGGTGGCCCAAGGTGTCATTGTACTGGTTGGTGTTGATGTTGTAGTCGGAGAACTGGAAGTAGTTGCCGCAGGAGCGAAGTGGCCGAAGATGTAGTAGCTACTAGTCCTCGAGCCATCAGTTGGTTCATGGATGCAGCGGGCTGCGTAGATGGTGGCGCCGAGGAGTGTTCCTAGCAAGTGTATTGTCTGCATCACCTGTGGAGGACGTGGCAGCGACTGCACCTATCCGGCATCAACTTGTCCCCTTATGCGTCAGCATAATGCTGTAGCAACGATTGTCGGAGATGTCATGGTGAAGTGTTGTAGCGTGCCGAAGAGGAGGTCGTTGGTGTTGTAGTTTGCTGGAGAAACTGTAGATGGCCATTGGCGTGCTGCCTGTCGATGTAGGTGTCCTCGATGGAGAGGAACTGCTGGTCGTTGTTGTCGAAGAAGATGATCATTGCAAAAGGAAGGATAAGTTGTGGCCACGCCTCGAGGAGTAGGATGCTCGAGGGGAATGCTTGCGTTGTCGGTGTAGATGTCGCCGTATGGAGGCCAATGGCTAGAAGATGCAAAGATGAGCTGCCAAACGACTCGAGCATGTCCTGTAACAGAGGTGAAGTTATCGGAATGTAGTATCGTTCGTTGTAGCGGACGATGCCTTGTTGTAGGGACCAAGCTGGTGCTGCTGTCTGGACTTCAATGGTGGCGGAGATAATCTGGAGTTCGCGCTCTTCCGTGGCGGCGGCAGGAGCTGGGCGAGGATCTTATGGTCAGGTTCGATGTGGGTGGCTGCTCTAGTGTTGGTGCTGGCTGATCGAGGACGAGCAAGGGTGTCAGGCGGTGTAGGGGCCATCGCGGGGGGGGGTGATGGTTCCTTGGCCGACCTGGTGTTGTAGCTACCGATAGCGGGAATGGATCATCCTGTGTTTGTGGTGGCGGTGGGCGTCGGGGTTTCCATGGTACGTACGAGGTCAATGGTCGTCTCCACCGTGCGCGGATGGTGAGGGATAACTGCAACTCGGAGTGCGTCATGAAGGTCATTGACGAAGATGCTGACTTGGTGTTGCTCGCTGGTGATGCTGGTGTGTAGAGCATAGGCGATGAAGTTGTTGATGTAGTTGTTCACGGGCCAATATGATGCGGTGGTGCGAGGTCGCTGGTGATGTTGCGGTCGGGGCCAAAGTTGCAGATGATGCTCTCGGTGAAGTACGCCCACTCGGTCATGGGTGTATCCTTCATCGCGCGCATGTACCACCGGTATGCTTCACATGTCAGATGATAGGCGCGTAGCAGGTTTGTTGTGTCTCCGGCAGGCGGTATAAGTTGGAGATTTGTTGTATGCGCGAGAGCCATGGCCTTGGGTCCGTCGAGCAATCATATGTTGGAGTTGTGAGTTGTGTCTTGACAGGGACATGTTGTTGTGGTGGTTTTGTCGTTGTCGGTGTCGTCCGAGGCAGCGGTGTTTGGGGCGCATCATCCCTCGGTGCCGGTAGCCAGGTTGTTCCATATGCCATTTATGTGCCCATGCAATTGATTATTCGTTTTAATTTTGCCTAGTTTGTTTTGTACAAATAGATATATATTGTCCTATATGCCATTTATTCATTAATTCCCTGATCCCAGCACCTTAATTAGACCATTCTTGTTTGTTTAACCTTTATTGCATTTGCTTGCTGAACCTCCATCAATGGATCAATGGGGGTAGGTATCTTTGGATGGAGTGGTATGAGACCTTAGGACAACGTGGAGGGGCTGCTTGTCTTTGTCAATTATGCGAGCTGCATTCCCGCCCCCCGAGCATAGATATATTGGGTCTATACTTACGGTTTAACTCTAGATATGTCAAATACTAAAATGTAAGAGTTCTGAATTCTTATCGCAATTGATTTCGATCTTTGTCCTTGCGGGGAGTTTCTTAGCGAGAATAATGGGGCAAGGTGTGGAATCGAAGTGCCATCGACAACGTCATCATGATTTCTTGATCTTCCCGCTTATGAACATAAAGAAAAAGGTATTGTTGTCCAGCAAAATCTCATGATTATTTTGATTACATAGTCTTTTTTCTAAGACATTGTTTGATTGGAACATCACTTCGAGTCTTTTGTCCATAATATCCTAACTACATATATATTCATGCTTTTTTTGTCATATGCATTGCAACCTTGAAATACTTATTGAGTGTAATCCACACTAGAATGCTCTCTTGCAACTAGTTTTAGCACTGAAATAATAAATATTTCAAGAAGATAGCTATCTTTGTTCTATTCTGAACCCGTTGGCACCCCTAGATAAAGTCTACCTGCTCCGAAGTGGTGTTCCTACTAGTATGTTTTTGTATGCTATTCATATATGTTTACTGGCTTTGGGATACAAATTGGTAATCCAGGCTACATATTTGTTCCTACAACCATTAATAAATTTAATTACTAATGCATATGGCATCTGGACTGTTTCTATTGAGCAGGAACTTGAGAGGATCGCTTGGACTCTTTGGAAGAATGAACTGAATCAAGAATTTTGCAATGACAACGATGATTGTGCTAAGAGTCCTTAGTATAATTGTTTAGTTCCATAAGTCTAGTATGCAGCCGATGAGCTAGCTATAACATTCTTGAACTATGAAGCTTTTTTTATTTTATTATTGTACATACTATTGAATGTGGATAATCAAAGATATTAATATCAATGCCCTTTTGTGCCATTAGATTTGTAATTTTGTGAATTTATGTACCGTGAATCGTTATTATTCAACAAATAAAACGGGATGCAATATAAAATAGCAGCGAATAGATTCTATTGCATTAAACCTAATGTTGATGCAATAGGTTGTATTGCACCGAACCTAATGTTGATGCAATAGGTTTTATTGCACCGAACCTAATGTCGATGCAATATGGTCTATTGCACCGAACGTTAGCCGTTGCAATAGAATTTCTTATTGCATCAAATTTATCAGATGTATTACATCTACATGATTTTTGATGCAATAACCTCTTTGCATCTCTCTATCTTGATGCAAGAGATATCCATAGCCGATGCAATAGTGACCTTGCATCAAAACAATTTTGATGCAATAACCTCTTTGCTGCTCTCTATTTTGATGCAAGAAACAACAATGATGATAGCAAACTCTCGGATCGGGTTGGAAACCGAACAAATTGCATCTAGAGCTAAATTCGCATCAAACACGAAATTGATGCGATACCAAGCTATCACATCAATTTTGGCCCTATTACATCAAAAATTTGCCGGTGCAATAGGGTCAAAAATTAGTAGTGAATCAAGATCCTGTACTGGAAGGAGAATGCCGTCGCCATGGACTCCCGGTGCTAGCGCTACCAGATGATCTTGAAGCTGGTGGTGATCGGTATTGGCGTGTTGAGCACGTCCTCCAAGTCCTCCATGGACTGGAAGCGAACCAAGAAATCTTCCGGTGCATAGCGATTTATGACGAACGTGACGGAGGGGATGTGGTAGACGTGCTCCAGCTGTGCTCGAACGTCAACTAGGGACACTGTCGGCCAATTTCCGCCAATGACGGCGATAAGCGCCAGCGACAACGCTGCCTCTACCGCTGCGATCTCAGCAGAACGAGGGATTATCAAGACACTATAAAATGGGCATGTAATGATGATCAAGCTCCGGGACTTGGAAAAGAAGAAAGAAAAAACAAAATGGGCTCAAGGTAAAGGTGAAATCTATAGGGCTATTTTGTTTTCGGTGATTAAGACACTATAGAGAGTGTGATCACATTTACGATAGATGGTTATATTATTAAGAGGGGAGCTCTTATCGGACAACTCGATCATCTAGTACCACTAAGTGTTGGAAAACATGCATATGCATTTTAGGCCTAGTGCACATTCGGTGAGAAAGTGATTAACCTTTGAAAAATGATTGTGAAAATGCTAACACACTTGCACGTGATGGTGAAATAGTTGAAGTGTTAGCACATTTGCAAAGGTGGTGAAAAAGGTGAAGAAACGGAGGCAAAACTTGGTTTGGGGTGCTGCCATGGGGGCACTGCCACCCCTTGTTTGGTGCACTGCCACCCCTGTGGCGGTGACCGACTGGGAGGCCGAGAGCAGCGGGTTGCCTTGGGGGCACCGCCACCCCTAGGGCGGTGCCCACCTGGACGTGGCAGAGCAAGGCTAGAGCTGAGGCTGGCAGTGGAAGGGGCGGTGTGCACCGCCACTGGCAGGATGGTGCACCGCCTGGTCACCACCACTAGTGAGGCAGTGCCACCATCATTTTTCACCCGAGAGTGAGGGAAGCCGAGCTAGTCACCGCCGTGGGCACCACCGCCCTGATGGCGGTGCACCACCATAAAAGTCCAGAGAAGGGAGTATTCGTGCAGATGGTCGGGTAGTCACCGCCATCCTAGGGGTGGTGCCACTGCCACACTATCCGGTGCCCCAACGGCTAGTGTTTAGCCGTTGGAAAGTGACCGTTGGGAGGGGCACCGCCATGTCTGGTGCCCTCACAGAAAGCTGCTCCAAAAGGGGGTAACGGCTCTATTTGCTTGTGGGCCTATAAATAGAGCTAGTGGATGGCCTTGGCCACTCTCTTGGCACTTCTAACAGCTGCATACACCCTTTGAGAGCTGAGCACACCACTCCACTCACTTGCACACTTGATTTCATCATCTTGAGTGAGATTGGAGAGCCTCTAGTGCATTGCTTAGTGTTCTAACATCTTGTGGCACTAGTTGGACATTTTAGGCTGGTGGAGTTCATATTATTCTTGGTGTTTGCCGACACCTAGATGGCCCGGTGATTGGTGGATCGTCGAGCGGAGGAAGGTGATTGTCTCCGGCTCTGATCATTGTGATTATGAGTGGTCCTTGTGCCTTCCCCGGTGGAGCGCCAAAGGCAACTCTAGTGGATTGTGCGTGGCTTTGTGGATCCTCATCTTGTGTTGATTATGCGGCACCCAGTTGCAGGTTAGGCGTGTGATGCCTATTAGCGCGTGAACCTCCAAGTAAGTGAATCACCACAACGGGGACTAGCTTGCCGGCAAGGAAGTGAACCTCGGAGGAAAAATCATTGTGTCTTGATTATCTCCTCGGTATTCATTGATCAATCACTTGCCACAGCGGTATATTACTTCTACCCTTCTCCCTCATTACTTCGTATTCACCTTGTGTAGTGCTTGTAGCTTGTGTAGCTCTTTAGTTATAGTTATCTAGCTAGCTTTGTTCACCTAGGTGTAATTTAGCGACATAGCTCTTGTGTGACATACTAGAGATCATAGAAATTAGAATTGAGTAGGTGGCTTGCCCCAAGTGTAGTGCCAGCGCAAAATTCGTTTTGCCATCTTATTGACTAATCACTTATCTTAGTGTTGTTGTAGAAATTTTTAATAGGCTATTCACTCCTCCTGCCATTAGGACCTTTCAAGTGGTATCAGAGCCGTGGTCACCGTGATTTGAGGCTTAACAACCTCGATGTCAAACTGGCTCAAATTAATAACACCAAGAAGCCACCCTAATTTGATGGCTCCAACTATCCTTATTGGAAGGCAAAGATGACCACCTACATCAAGTCAATGAATAGAAAGGTGTGGAAGGTGGTGGAGACCAAGATTGAGATTGCAAATGAGGAGGCTCCCACCGCCGCCGAAGAAGTATTGCTTCAAAACAATGACATATGTACACAGTGTGTTTTAGTATTTGGTTGTTTTACATAGGCAAATATTATTTGATAAAATTATATTCGGTTGCTTACATTTTGTTGTATGTAGTCACCTCTATGTACTAGTTGAGCTCTCATGTTTCTAGTAGAGGTATGGGAAATGTGAGAATATTTTATTTTTTATGCAAATCTACATTGTCTAATATGACCAAATCTAATGTACTGGATAATGCAACATTACCAAACACAAGCAAACCTCAATGCATTAGAGTTTGGATATAGACAAATAATCAGACCCCTTAAAGACGGTTTGGTAGTACTTCTTTTGGCTCTAGCTACTCCGAAGGGGGTGGAGCCGGCAGGGGTGGGTTTTTGGTGGTGGTGGACTGGTGGGGGTGCTGCCGGGGCTGCAGCCCTGGTCGTGGACCAAAAAAAATTGGGAACATGTCTTCAGACCTAGCCCAACAACCTCGCTCCACATCCCAATAACTTGCAACCTCTCCCAACCCTAGCTGCGCCAGGCACACCAACCGAACGCATGACTTCGTGACTTCTACTCCTGACCTTGCAATTGGCGACCCCAACGCTCGCTCCCTCGGCGCTCGCCACGTCCAGCATCCATGGTCCCCGTTTGCCCCTTCTCCTTCTCCTCGGCTCCTTGCCAAGTTGCCTCCTGAGGACGTATTGTTGTCTTGTCTGTAGCCCACCTTAGCGCCTCCTTCCCTCCTCCGTGGCCGGCCACGGCCAGGCCGCCAGCCATTTCAACCTTGCTTCAGTGCTCCTGCCGTTGAATACTGTGTAGCTATGCTGCATATCTCGATGAGCTACTACCTACTGAGATCCAAATCGGTCTTGTTCTATTAGTTTTTTGGTTTTGAATATTCAATGATTCAATCACAGAATGTCAATGTTTACTTCGCAATATTTCATATTGCAAGGCATAAGAGGTTAGAATGGAAACATATTTTGGTAAAATAAATTTGCCATGCGAGTGCCTGAGATGCATGCATGTTGTATTAGTCCATTTCAATACACCATGTTATCTTGCTTTTTGAAGAACTATGGCATTTTAAATTGTTTATGTAGAATTGATGATGACGGTAAAAGTGATGTGAAATTGTGAATATAGATTTCAACCTTTGGTTATTGGGATGCTCTTTCTTTGGTATATTTCTATCATTAATGATGTATTGTTTGTTTGAGCACTTTGAATCGATGTCCTGGAAGGCGGTGAAACCAGTATATGACATAATATCATGATGCAAAATTGATTTTATTATAATTATATTTGTATTGAAAAACAATCATTTATGACATTACCTTTTATCCTAGATAAATAAAATATAATTGGTTTGTTAAATAGCAGTCAAGGGTTCGTACTAACGACATGAAATGGGAAGAAAAACATGAGTCGAGCCTCCCTTAGTTGATTAAGTTTTCTTTAAAATGGAATCAGTCTATTTTGTGTTCAAGTCTTTAACTTTAAGCTAAGTGCTCATTTGCTTTTGTGATTTAAGGACGTTATTTTTTATGGTAGGTGACGTGTCTGTCTTCCAATAGCGACTTAGCGAGATATGTATCATGTCTTTGTCAATTTCGAAATCTGCCGGTTTAGTTTTTTGAACATCCTCTCAAGCCTAGAGTATATGTACGCGTGTTCATGAAGAAGAAGAAAAAAAAGAGTCGGCAGGCGTTGTTTGGCAAATAACATGGGTGCCTAGATTATTCTACCGCTGCCGCATCGTAGATTGGATTATTTTATCATCAGGTGTGGGCTGTCAGGCGGAGATGGGATAGTACTAGTAATTAACCACCATCACATCGGCTAGGCGACAGGTGCAAACCATCATCTGAAGCAACGTCCGTGACAAATCAAAAGGCTCAAGAATGGGAAATGGACAAGAACGACAAAAGGTGGCCGTGGGGCTAGCGATCGGGGGCAGAGCATGTACCAACTACCAACAACAAACAGACCGGCCGGAAGACCTCGGAGCTGTACTGTACCAGCTCAGCAACTGTTTGGGACACACAAAAAATCACATAAATCATATAGAGATTTCGCATAAATCAGTTTAATTTTATAAGAAAAAACACATGATTTAAAGAGAAAGATCCTGCGTTCTGGACAAGATATCTCAAGCTAACAAATAGCGAAGAAGTTTTTGAGGTAGCCATATGGGAAAGAGAAAACTAGATGGATGGAGGATCTGTGAAAGGTTGAATGACGAGGGCGCATGCGCTGGTGAGCTCAATGGTGTCAAAGAGTGCCGAGAGGTGGGAGCGGGAGCCATCGAGGGTTGCCGAGAGGTGGAGCAGGAGATATGAAGTTGTGTGTTTTACTCGTCGGACGGCAGACAACCTAGAAATAATAGATAGAGGGAGGCAACATATGGCCTTTGTACAAGCATGTGTACTTAGTGTAGTGAGATATGGTGTCAAAACGTCTCAACAAAACCATCTAGGATTATTTTAATATTATTAGATGCTTTAAAGACTACCATATCAGATTTTATAGTTAAGAGGGTTATATAGTCAACTCTTGATGTGATGGTGGTTATGTAGGCATGTTCTTACTAATTGCTAACTATAGTTAGCTCTTGATGTGGGGTTATTTAGGCGGTCTGGCATGTTGTTTACTAATTAAAGTAGACTCAATAGTTAGGGGGGTTAAATAGACTTTTTTCTAGAAAAAATTATAGATTAGTTCATTGGCCTGTGTCATGTCAACCCAAAAAAAACAAGGGGGGTTAGGTACTATGGATATTGGTATACAAAATAAGGGCTTTCAAAATTAAAAAATCCCAAAGGGTTATTTAGAGGTCTGCGAGTGTGAAAAGTAAAAAATACCCTTATAAGGGTAGATTATTTTTTGAGTCAAATTTGCAAAACTAGAAAGTTGTAGATCTCGTCGAGATCTATAAATATAAATTATTTTCATTTAATTCCATAAAAAAGATATAATTTGATATATTTAGGGGGTTAAAAATCATATCTTTTTTTTGCGGAATTAAATGAAAAAATTATAGATTAGTCATTTCTAGTTTTGAGTGTCATGTCAACTAAAAAAAAAAAACAAGGGGGGTTAGGTACTATGGATATTGGTATACAAAATAAGTGTATGTTGGGTAAGTGTCTCTTTAAATTAAACAATGAATAAATGAATTGGGTGGTCTCTTTAAATTAAACAAATATTGAAGAAACAAATATAACAAATATATTAAAGTTAAGACACTATCAAAGGTAGAGAAAAAAGCAAGAGCTCATATTTTTGGATGAGACTCGTGAGCACAAAAGACCCTTTTCTAAGTTTGAGTACTTTCGGTTTAAAGAACAGTAACCAAATAAGGTTTTGAGAAGATACTTGATTAGAAAACCAATCACTAAAAACCTAATACCCAATGCTGTATAACATTGTCTGACGGAACAGGCAAAGGTTGAAGATGTATTAGATTTGTTTCCTCCTTAATGTGAATTAGGCATTAATGGAGAACAAGCTACTATAATGAAAGCACCTAATAGCAAGGCTGACTAATATTAATCTACAATATAGTAACATTTTTGTATGGAGATTACAAAAACATGTTTGTTCACAGTTAACTAGATGTACAGATACCCTACCTTCCTAGTAATGGGTTAGAAGTTTCATGAATCCAACATCTTTTCTTTTAATGCTCGTGCATCATGTTTTTTTTAGAGCGATCCATATGGTGCTAGGAATTATGCCACCTCGAAGTGCCGAAAAGTTATTTAGGGCTTATTCGGTTAGTGCCGGAATGAGCCTAGGAACCATTTAGGTTGAATACAGATTATACAAAATAGCTAACCATTCCGGCTGGGAATCTTTCCATAGAATTGTTCCTAACAAACCGAACCAGGCGTTAATGATTGGTATTCATAGAAAGATACAATTTTCATGTTTAGAGCGGTCATTTTATGGTTAATATGGATAACAAGGAACAAAGTTGTTATTGTTGATCCAAATCTCTTTTGCAGGTTGTAGTAAGGTGGCCTACTAGCTTCAGGATTTAAACCCAATTGCAATGGTACGACGATCTAAGTCCAATTGCAATGGTATGACTATGGATACACGCTTATGGCAGGAGCTCACTGAATTTCGAGGAATGTGGCATTGAGACTCTTTGACTCATTCAAATGGTATTTGATTAGTTAGAAATGGGTCTTAAGTTGTTTTGTCATAAAGTATTTTGTTTGCCTTGATCCCTTTTTAGTGGAGATAAACCTAGCGACTTGTTTCATTATTTATCTAATAAAAACTAGTATAGGATATTTGGAGGTCCAAATAACATCCATTCTCGTGATTGAGTCAACGTTTAAATACACATGGGGTTGCCTTCGTTGCCATTTATTTATCCATATGATGCGAGTACATACATATATATATTGACGCAAGTAGAATGCACGAATTTTGTCAAGATTTGATTTAGCTAATCCTATACGTTTGCTTGACTTGATCCGCGCCAAAGCAATCCAAAAGGTAAAACCACCAGAATCACAGTCAGCAGCACCGGCTTTGCATTGTTGTCTGCTTGCACGTAGTACAGCTGTACTACTACGACTAGGGCCGCGTTTAAACCTGCAGAATCGGCGCCGCCAGTCAGCAGCAGCGTTTTGTTTTTATTTGGTAATTTGCATCGTTGTTGTTCAAAAGCTTGCGTCTCGTGAAACGTAGTGCAATTAGTTTTGATTTGTACATTTAGTACTATACGACTAGGACAGAAGAACAGACTCCGTCCAAATTCTAGAATTTGGATGAACTAAACGTGGCCTAGGACAGAAGAACAGACTCCGTCCATTTCGCAGGCAGCCACCAAAACAGACCCCCTAGTACTAGTACTGTAGTAGTACGTAGGTGCGTTCCCGACACAATTCACGGTTTCCTTTGTTTTACTGCTGCCCTTTGTGCAAAGAAATTAGACATCTTATATTTTGAGGTGTCAAACTTTATATCTTCAAATATATTTATTAAAAAATATATTATATCGTTAGTTTAATAATACTTATTACACATAATTAATATTAATGTTTTATATATTTAGTGAAATTTAAAAGTTTGACTATTCAAAAAGCAAAATGTGCATTTTTTAGATGACATGGAAGTAATATATAAGCAGCAGCAGAAGCAGCTGTCAACACAACAATAATAATGGAAAAAAGATAGAAAAAAATGCTACAAGTGAACGCAACTAAAGATCCTGTTTGTATATTGACTAAAATAATTTGCTAATAAGGGCTGAAAATGCTATATAGCTGATTTAAATAAATACCCTAGATTTTAGATCAGTCTATAGTGCGAAAGGGCCTCTAGTCTAGTGGTTAGAGCACCTGAGTACCATTTAGCAGGCATGAGTTCGACTCCTTGTAGGAGCGAATTTTAACAGGCTTGGAATAAAAAAACCATTAACAAAATTAGTTGGAGTTTTCCCTGACGACTTGGATAAAAAAGATCAGTCTATAGTTTATTTTGAACTATTCAACATTTATAACTTATAAAAAGCTAGTATTAATGAGTCTCCTCTCTAGCTAATACTCCATCCATTCCTAAATAAATCAATTTCTAGAATTCGTGACTAATTTTATAAGAGTAACAATATCTATGACATAAAATGAATATATTGTGAAAATATATTCTATGATAAATCTAATGACACTAACTTGATATCATAAATCTTAACGCTTTATCCTAGAAATCCGGTCAAAGTTTAAAAAAATAACTTGAGAAAACTTTAGAAATCTATTTATTCAAGGATAGAGAGGGAGTATATCTTATAAATAATTTATAATTTAGCTGATCAAACTACAATAAGAAACCAGTTATTGCGAGCAGGCGAGGAAGGAGACGGGGAGGGTGAGCGGTACAGTGCCACTGCTTTTTTTTTTTCTTTTTTTATTGCAGTGCCACTGCCGTTGCCTAACGAGGAGGAGGAGAGGCCGACGACCATGACAGGCGGTAGTGGACAAGAAAGATCGCCTTAGAAATCTCGCAACCCACAAGGCAGCCTGGCCTGCTGTGTATGCTGCCTAATGGAGTAATTAATTAATTAATCAAATTAATTGCTCCCTGCCATAGCAAACGCCACCAGGAGAGAGAGAGAGGTCGAGCTTGCGCGTTCTCCTCTCGGTCTCGGGGATACACACCCACCTCGTGCTCCTGCATTCCCATCCCATTCCCATTCCCATTCCCATTCCCATTCCATCCCCTTTCCCCACCAGGGCGGCTTGGCTTGGTGAGGTGAGGTGAGGTCAGGTCCACCTCCTGCTCTGCTACTGGCTCTTCTTCTCTCCCGACCCGACCTCCCCCCCCTTCCCTCCCCAGCTGAGCTCTCCTTCCCCCAGCCCCAGAGGTGGGTGAAGTCGGGGGACATGGTTTCTTTCTCCACTTCCTAAGATTCCTCTTCTTCCCCAAACCCCACCTACACCTTTTTGCTGCGCTGCACGCCCGCACTGCGCCGCCCGCACGGCCTCTCCATGCGCCGCCGTATCTCAGGTCAGCATCACCAACCGCAGCACCACCTCCTGATCCCAGCCCCAATCTAGGAGGAAGAAGAGGAGCCGGAGGAGGAGGCCGGTCCAGGATTCTGCCGCCGCCCTCCCTCGGCCGCATCGCATGCTACCACTACCACGACCGACCACCAGCAGCAGCAGGGAGGATGTTCAAGCTTCACCGCCACCGCTCCTCCGACCGCGTCGGCGAGCGCTTCGACTTCAGATTCTCCAACTTCCGCGCCGTCCAGGTTGCTCTCTCTCTTCCTCCTGCTCTCCCTCCCTCCCTCCCTCCCTCCCTCCCTCGGGGGCTGTCCTACTCCTCTCCCTCAGTACCAAAATCGTTTCTTTTCCCCACTTCCTTCTTCCAGGGCCAGCCGGCCAGGGGAGGACAGACAGTACCAAAACTTGCTTACCCGATCCGATGCAAAACAGAGGCCCTGCGATTAGCATAATTTCTTCTCTTCTATCTACTGGAGTAATCGCTTTGCTGCTTGCCTTTCTTTCATCTCCTGATTTGCTCGCTCCCGGTAGGCAGAGGCCGCTACTGATGACAGACACTCGTCATTCAACCTACATTCCTTCACCTTTGGAGTGTTACATCAATGTAGGATCATACTCGAGATTACTAGTTCCTATCGTACACATTATTATGCCTCCTTGATTCTTGTCACCACCCTTACTCACGTCACGTGTGTGCCTACCTCAGAACCGCTCCTAAAAGGGAAACGGCAATCCCTATTGTTTTTCTGTACCATACCAACCTCATATGCAAATCGCATTGCTTCCTCTCCCAGTCTCCCCTGGTGATTCAATGGCTACCTTTTGCCATTCAGTCAGTCTACTTTCTCAGGGGGTTCAACTTTATTTCACGAGGTGCCTGCCATTCATTCATGTGTGCGTGTACCCCTGAAAAAAAAAAGATGGTCCTTCCTCTTCATTTTAACCACGGCCTATTAAAAGGGGATACCGCATTGCCCTCTTCTTGTATTGTGTGTGCCTTCTCATTCATTTCATATGTGTCTTTCCTGCAGTTTATTTTAGTTTTTACCCCATGCACTACATGACATGTATCCCCTTTTTTGTGTGTGTGTCTCATCGATTCATTTCATGTTTTTTCATAGGTCCCCGCGGTATCAGACAGGCTCTTCCTATCCATAGTTTCAGTCGACAATGGAAAAACAATTGCAAAGTCCAGTAAAGTAGCTTCTCGGAGTGGAATATGCCAGTGGCCCGACACCATCTTGGAACCCATATGGTTCTCCAAGGACGAAGTCTCCAAAGAATTTGAAGAATGCCAGTACAAGATTATTGTCTCCCTGGTATGTAATATGATGCTTGGATGTCCAGTTCTTGGAACCTACTTATGTAATATTTCCCCACCTTACCTGTTCTTGGATGTCCAGTTTCTGCTTCAGTCTCGGTGCTTATTACCTTTGTCTATCTACTCTGTCCTATTCCTGACGCTAGGCTTATTATTGGGTCACTAACAAATGCTTTCATGTAATGTTCCAGGGATCGACAAAATCTGGCATTCTTGGGGAGATTTTTCTAAATCTGTCTAATTTTCTGAATTTGGTCGATCCAACCGCAATTTCGTTGCCACTGAAGAGATGCAACTCTGGAACAGTTTTACAGGTGTGTTTTGCTTATTTATTACACCTCCTTGTTTTCAAGGGCCATCTGGGCATTGCTTGCAAGATTTGGTAGCCACAGAAATGCTGGTATTACATTCCCATCATAGCTGCCAACTGTTACATAGGTGCCTATTTCATGCTTGTACTTTTGGCATCATGCCTGATGGTGTCTGTCCTTAGTACTAATGTTGACGTTCATATTTTTCCCCTCACTTGCAGCTTAAGGTTCAATGTCTTGGCACAAAGTCTAAGCTGAGGTAACTAGACTGAAGCCTCAGTACTTCATTCTTGCCAAGTTCTGTTCAGTCTCTCTTCACTTCACTCAAATCCTGATAATTCTCCCATTTCTATGTAGTGGTGTCAGATCATTGAGGGACATGGCTCCCCGTCACGATGACCGTAGTCCAACGCCAACCAATGATGAGATGGACAACAGGTCAGATTGCTCCGATGGTATGTTCAACAAGGGTGTTCGTTCTTCATCCGAAAATCATCTGGGTGGAACTTATCAAGATGAATCTGGAAACAGGGTATGCTACTGCTTAAAACAATTTGCTGTCCCAAACATTACCCGTTCCATCCCGAGTTGTCGTTGGACTGTTTCTGATGCCTTGAGACATCTATCCCATTTTCACTGAAATTATTGATTACATGAATAATAGCATGGAACTTAGTTGCCAATGCTATATGTTCACCCTTGTAGGTAAAACACCCCATTTTGATGTTTCAATGTCAGAACCTGGAAGGGAATGAAAAAAAGAACCTGTCCGTGGATTTTTTTCTGCAAAGCTGATGAAATCCTTCGCCTTTAGTCATCAAGCAAAAGTCTTGAATTTTTTCAGTTATTGTGGGGTCTACTATCTTGCGCAAAAGCTATGATAAGTTCTAATTCCTACTCAATGACCTATTCATAAATCTAAAAAACACATAAAATTCACTAGTGATCAGCAGGCCACAAAAGTCATACTGTAAACCGCACGAGTACAATTATGCGCAGATGATCTCATCGTCCACAAAGGTTCCTCTGTTGCACATGACCTGCATGTATGCATAAATCCACAAGATACTCCAATGTGGAAGCTGGTGAACCTACCGTCATTACCACCACGGAGAAAACCTTTTTATGCCGTAAAGATATTTTTTGCATAACTCTTGGAAGCTCCTCGCATTTGGGTATAGTTTTCTATATGGACTGCAATTTCACCATCAGCAAGTGACATATTTTGGTTACATGTCATGCTCTATCAGAGTGTTATGTGTCCATGCTTATTATTTGTCCCGTCTTCTTTTTTGCAGGAAACAAGTTTCTCTGCATCAGGGTCCCATCGGAGTTCTAATTCTGGAGATAGTACTGCAGATAGAACAAACTTCTCTCCTAGAGACAACTCTAATGGAGTACTTTATGTGGGAAGGCAGGATTCTGCTAGTTCCTATGCTAGTTATGTTAGTGCTGGTCGTGGTGATGACGGGCTTAGATCCAACAATTCATCTTTTAGTTCTCGGGCTTCAGGCCCAAGTTTGCTGCAAGGGAATACTCCAAAAACATTTTCAAATGGCCTTTCTCAGTTATCTATGGGGGCATCTGACTCATCTAAAGATCTTCTTGAAGCTGCTGAAGAAACAATTGAGGAGCTCCGTGATGAGGCAAAAATGTGGGAACGCCACTCTCGCAAGTTGAAGGCTGATCTAGAGATGCTGAAAAAGGAGTGTTCTGAAAAATCAAAGCAACAGGCTGAGCTAGCAGTTGAGCTGTCTGCTGCACAAGCTGAACGGGATTCATATAGGCATGAAATAGAAGAATTGAAGTCATCCTTACAAGATGTAAACACACAACAAATAATTACAGGAACACCTAAACGTTCAGACTGGATAGACCTGCAGAAGGAACTTGAAGGTGAGGTTAAGTTTCTTAAAGAATCGAATACGGACTTAACCATACAACTAAACAGGACTCAAGAGTCAAATATAGAGCTTCTTTCTATTCTTCAGGAACTGGAGGAAACCATTGAAGAACAGAGAGTTGAAATATCTAAGATTTCGAAGATCAAGCAGACTGCTGATCCTGAGAATGAGCTGTTAGTAAAAGAAGACAAAGAGTGGGCTAAGAAACTGTTAATGAAAGAGGATGAAATCACAATTCTGAGGGAGAAATTGGATCGTGCTCTCAACAATGGAAATGGAGGTGGTGCAGGTTCCAATGCCATTTATCTTGAATTGGAGAAAGAAAATGAAATTTTAAGGGCTAAAATACAAGAGCTTGAGAAGGACTGCTCTGAACTAACAGATGAAAATTTGGAGCTTATATATAAACTGAAAGAAAATGGTCTGACAAAAGGTCAGGTTCCTCGTATTTCAAACAACACTGAGCTGCAATTCGAAGAGCTTACATCCCGGATTCATCAACTAGAGGAGGAACTTAGGAATAAGGAAATGTTAAGAGACGACAGTTTTTCTGAGTCATCAATGTCTAATGCAGATGAGTTACAGAGAAAATGTGCTGACCTTGAGCTGAAGCTGCTAAATTTTAGGTCTCAAACCTGTGAGCTTGAAGAAAAGTTCCAAAAAAGCCAAGAGGAGCTGGAACAAAGAAATCTCGAGTTATCTGAGCTGAGAAGAAAGATAAACGGTTTACATTCTACTGAACTGGAAGTTTGTGAATCTGGTGCGACATGGAAGTACCAATCTAGAATAGCAGATCTAGAGGATACTGAACAACCTGAGACAGATACACTAAAAGCTAGGTTTGAATTGCAACTACAGGAAAATGATGACCTTCGGCGTTCCAAGATCGAGATGGAAAATTTTATTTCTGAGATTCAGGCAGAGAAGAGTCAGCTTGTGGAACGCCTGTCCGCGTCGCTTAAAGAAAGCAGCATCACATCTAAATGCTTGGATGAAGTGCGGAAAGATATACTTGTGCTTTCCAGCAGTATAGATTCCCATGTTTCAACCAATAAGCTTCTTGAGAGGAACATAGTTGAGCTAGAGAGCTGCAAAGCTGAACTAGAGTTGCATGTATCGGAGCTGGAACAGGAAAACATAGAGTTGTCAGAACGGATATCTGGACTGGAAGCACAATTGACTTACCTGACAAATGAAAAGGAGTCAAGCGAGCTGCAGATGCATGACTCCAGATCTCTCATCATCAATCTCAAAGATAAAGTAGAGCGTCAGCAATCAGAGATGGAAACTCAAAGGCTCGAGTTTAAGCAGAAACAACAAGAATCTCAAAGAAGATTGTCAGAAGCACAAGATGATTCTGAAGTTCTGAGAAGATCTAATTCTAAACTACAATCTACGGTTGAGAGCCTTATTGAAGAGTGCAGTTCTCTTCAGAATCTAACTGCTGATCTGAAAAAGCAGAAGTTGGAATTACACAGTCATCTTACGCAAAAAGAGCAGGAACTGGACGAGTCGAAAAAAAGAAACTTTGAGTTTAGCAAAACAGTGGAGTTCCTTGAGGCAAAGCTTTCATCACTACAGAAGGACATTTCTTCTAAAGAGCAATCTTTATTGTCAGAATTGGAGACTATATTCCAGGAGCACATGGAACAAGAAGAAAGAATTAATCGCGCGCATTTCATGCTCAATAAGATCGAGAAAGAAAAGACTCTTGAAGTAGAGAATCTTGAGAGGGAGGTCGTCAGCTTCACTGCACAGGTCTCCTCCACGCACGAGGAGCGAGAAAGTGCCACTCTGGATGCTATTCGAGAGGTATCTGTCCTGCGAGCAGACAATGCTAAACTTGAGGCTAATCTCCAAGACGTCAGTGCACAAATGAGACATTACGAGTCTCAGTTGGAAGACCTTCGTAAGGAGTCTAAAAATAAGATTAAAGGATTGGTTTATTCCCTTAATGCCTCCAAACAAAGCGAGGAAATGTTGACATCAGATGCTGAACATATGAAAAAGTTGATGGAAACTGCTAAATCCAATGAAGATGTGTTAAGGAAGACTTCTAATGAACTAGAACTGAAGCTTAAATCCAGTGATTATGAGAAACAACAGATGCTGGAAGAAATATCTGGCCTGAAACTTCAGGTTCAGAAAATAACGAATCTTCAAGATGAGGTTTTAAAACTTCAGAGTTCTCTTGATGAGGCCAAGTTTGAAAAAGGGAAACTGGAGGAGTTTCTGCGCTCGGTGACTGAGGATTGTGAAGAACTAAAAGCACAGAAGGCTATGCTAACAGATAAAGTTTCTGATATGCAGGAGACTTTGAGAAATGGTGAAGAAGAAAAGCGAAACAGAATAGCTATGCAGGCAAAGCTCGTGAGGTTGGAGAGTGATCTATCAGCATCAGAAGCATCACATGTACATGAAGCAGAATTAAAGAACGAACTCAGTAGGATCAAGAGATCAAACAGTGAGTACCAGAGGAAGATACAATCTCTCGAGCAGGAAAATGAGGATCTCACCAGGGAGTTCAAATTATGGAAAAGGGTTTTGAGCAAATGTCCCACGTTAAAGAGAACCTTGGAAAGCAGGTTAGCCATTTGAAGTAAAGTACTTGCTATGATGATCAAACAATCCCTCCTTATTGATGTTTCTATCTGCTTGTGCCTTGTATTTTCCTGTGCTTGTAGGAGATTGGAGGAGATAACCAGGCAGCCATTCAGTCAAAAATTCAGTTACTGGAGACTAAGCTCGCAGAGGCATTGGAGGAAAATAAGATGTACAGAGCTCAACAGAAGAGGTACCCCTACCAGCACAAACCTAAATGTGTCCTGTGAGATGATGAGTGTACATAGAATGATAGGAATGTTGTATGTAGCTATTCTGTTTTGTTTTGAGTATGGCTAATGAGTTTGACATTAGAAGGGCAGGCCTGGTGCAGTGGTGAGAGCTGTCTCACTAAGTCACCAGGTCGTGGGTTCGAAGCAGCCTCTCCGCAGATTTTGCGGGGGAAAGGCTTTTCTCGGTTTATCCCTTCCCTAGACCCCACTCATGTGGGAGCCTCCGGCACTGGATCTGCCCTAATGAGTTTGACATTAACTATTTAGTTTAGAGGACAAGAATCACAAGCAAAGCATTGACCAGTACATGTTGAGAAAGTATGCCTTTTCTATACGTAATTTTCATCTAATCTTTAATTGAAAAACTGAAGTTTGGCAATCCTGCAAGGAAATCACACTCTGGGAGATGCTAGTGGTCTCATAGAGCAAATATTTTAATCTCATTAACCAATAGATAATGCCGTAATGGTGTGCCAGTAAAGTGACATCTTTTTTCTTTTTGCAATCATATACTAGTGCTTTTATTTGCATTCTGATGTAAGGTTGTGTAATATGTTGTGCATTGGAATCTGTTCATAGTTCTCACCTTATCTGAACTGCTACTTCATATATGAACTGGACCTTGTGACTCGACTGCAAATTGTTTATACAATATTGCGAGCAGGACAAACTTGATTGAGTTTAGTTTCATGTGTTAAAGTTGGAGCGCGCATTGCTAACTAACAGAAATATCGAAGTCAGTTAGTTACCACTATTGGTTTAGGATAGTATCCGCAATACTGAACTTGTAGAACAGAGTCCACAAGAGTTGGTCCTTTGTGATTGTTGGTTTTCCATGATAATATAAAAATTCTTTTTGTTTATGTACAGTCCGATGCCTGAGGGGCAATCTGCTGGTGGAGATGGCAAGGAGGGTAATACCGACAGGATTTTGCAGTTGGAAGGTGAACTAAGAGATATGAAGGAACGATTACTCAACATGAGCTTGCAGTATGCAGAGGTAGAGGCTCAGAGGGAACGATTAGTGATGGAGCTTAAAGCTATCAAGAAAGGCAGGTGGTTTTAGCACGATGTGGAATTGTTGCCTGACAAAACATGAGGCTGACAGCACAGGTACTGCATCTTTCTCGCCACACTGGCTGCACCCAATTATTAGGTGATAGTTGGACGCATCCGATAGCATTTCTTGTGAAACTGGTTTCAAACTTTATATCAAAAGGATCCCACCATCTGTTTTGGTGCTCAGACAGACACCTCCTTTTGCCCAACCAAATATAAAAAACTTAATTTATGGTTTTGTACAGATGGGCATCATCAAGCCGCGTTTTATCCATGCTTGTGGCATTATGAGGTTTATGTCAGATTATCATGTGAGAGCAAGCAAGTGCAGAGTCAGACATGATGTATCCTGGACCTGCTAACTGGTGCTGGAGGATGCGCTCCGAGACGACACTGAAGATCGAAGATCCCTGTGATGCGGTGAACTGTGAACCTGTGACTGCCCAGGCTTTGGGGATGCGGCCCTACACTATGATATGATGATCCCGTTGCTATTGGTATTTAACCTATTTATTTGTAATGGCGTGCCTTTTTATCTGGTATATATATACGCCAATTTGTGATGAGTTTGACTGGAGGGTGATGGTCAGTTGTTGATATGGTTACTCAGATCGATGACCCTCCGATCCCTCTGTTTTACATGATTGATTATACTGAAAAGAGTCAACCCCTTAATTGTCGATAAATGCAGTTACTCTATTCTATTTTGTGAGAGCAGTGAAGTGGCTGGGTTAGTAGCTAGCAGTCATTATATTGCACTCTGTACCATACAATACAATATTGTTGTAGTTTGGGTGTAGAATAATATAATAATGTGATGAAGGGAGCCTTCATGTAAGGTTGCAACTTGTTTTTTTACAGCGTATGCAGATTATGGATAATAATGAATGAAGTTGCCATGATGGTACGTGCATCACATTGTTGATGAAGCTTTTAACCCTCAGGAGGGTAAGTGCAGTTGCATTTCATTATTTTCCCATGTGTCTGGTTCCTGAAGCTTGCCCTGCAATTGTTGACACGTAGCCAGCTAAATTAGTGACCACACGATTGCATTGGTTTAGAAGAGTTGTAACTAATGATATACTACTAGTTAGCCAGTGTTTGTAATGGTCGATAGCACCGCTAGTCTAGATATATTTTAGGAGAGTGCGTAGTGTAAATTTTAAGGAGGGCGAAGAAGAATCAAGTGGCAAAGTAGTCCTACAAGTAGAGTACTTGGCAGTCAGTCAGTGGTCCCTCAAGAGAAGATGCATGATGAGAATGGATGCATGAGCCCTTGGATCACTCACTTGGATCACTTCAGCTCTGCCATGGCTGTTGGCTTGGCCTGTGTGAAACTGAAACAGAGGCAGCGGATCATCTATCTGATGTACTAGTATCATCATTTTGTAGTATGGCACAAGCGGAGGGAGCCGTGGCCGAGGAGTCCTAACCTGACTCATAGTTCAATCTCGCTCACGTTGGGTTAGTCACAGGCGGTCATGAAAACTGCTGAAAACGTAAAATGCTTGGCATGGTTATTCATTTATTTATGATTACTTGCCTTAGACATGTGGATAAAGAAGCTGTAGTTCTATGAAACAACTTCATTCAAAAGTAAGAGGAAGACAGATCCAGAGATAGAAAACCTCATATACGGCTTGTTCGCTGGTTGGTTTCTGGGCTGGTTTGAGCTGGCTGGTGCTGGTTTATTGTGAGAGGAAAACACTGTTGGCTGACTGGTGATAGGGAGAACTATAAATGACTAATTGAAAACCTCATATAGCCACGGGTTGCCACCCAGAAAAGTCTAGGACAATTAGAGGACTATGGTTAAAGGAAGTTTATATTTTAGGTGCCTATAAGTTTTTAGAAAAAAGAAATATTGGAGTCCGCCTACACCTTGTTCGCGACATCATCGAGAACGGTGGCGGTCGTCTCTAGCATCTCGTCTTCGGTGTCCTTTTCGACGGCATCCTTGTCGTTGGCCCCTCCTTCGTTCTTGGCGGGCTCCTTCCTCTCGGCGGCCTCCTTCCTCTTCGCGCGGGGCGTCGTCATCTCGACCGCAACAGGGACGCCACAGACTTCATGAGGCAGGTCAAAATACTAGACAGGATGCCCCCTACAACTGCCCCAAGCCCTGCCATTGCCTAGCGACTGAAGCACACTTTCTTGTCCACTGGTGCCGGGGCGCCGACGCACATGGAGCTGGCGGCGTTGCACACATGAGAAGCACTGCGTTGTTGGACTCCTCCAGTGCACACATCTCAATGTGAATCCAACGATGCAGTGCATAGGGGCATATGCCCTTAAGGGCATTAATTAGAGGACTATGGTTAAAGGAAGTTTACATTTTAGGTGCCTATAAGTTTTTAGAAAAAAGAAATCTTGGAGTCCGCCTACACCTTGTTCGTGACATCGTTGAGAACGGTGGCAGTCGTCTCTAGCATCTCGTCGATGATGTCTTCGGTGTTCTTTTCAACGACATCCTTGTCGTTGGTCGCTGCAGCTTCAGTAGTCTTGACGGTATCCTTCCTCTCGGCGGCCGCCTTCTTCTCGGCGGCCTCCTTCCTCTTCGCGTGGCAGCGCCGTTTGTTTCGATGGCAACAGCGATGCCACACACTTCAGGAAATCCAACGGTGCAGTGCGCAGAGGCATATGCACTTAAGGACATATTTAACTTTCCCCCTTTGGATCACTCACTTGGCCTCTGAAACTGAAACAGAGGCAGTGGATCATCTATTTGATGTACTAGTTTTATTTTGGTCGTAATATATATAGTATGGCACATATACATAAGCATACTGGATCCAATCCATCTCCTCAAAACTCGATCCGATCCATCTCCTCGGAACTCGATCCATCTCTTCGTCGTACGTCCCTAAAATCCTAGCTAGGGCATGCATGTAAGGTGGGCGGGGGGACAGCAGCTAGCGTCCTAATATCCTTCCATCGATCTGCATATATTAGCTAGCATTGGATACAATACAATGCAACTAATGTCGGAATAGAATGAAACAAAAATCGTAAAGACACACACACGCATGTCCTATGAGCACTTTCGAAAGATTGAGCCAACTGATATCAAAGCTGATAGAAGTCACCACATTAAATAATGAAATAACTCAAGAAAAATGCTGACACCCGTACCAAGTTGAGGACTTAAATTGAATGACCCAGATGACATGTTCCACCACAAGCTAGACAACCTAACTTTTTGCAGCCTTTTATCCCCCTTCTCTCTCCTCTCTCTCTCTCTCTCTCTCTCTCTCTCTCTCTCTCTCTCTCCTCCTCCTCCTTCCTCTTTTTTCCATTCCATATTCTTCCTTAGTTACCGCCTAGTGCTACTCACCGCTTCGCCTATGTTTCCTATGGTCTGCCTTCTCGCATAGCATCTCTGGCGTCACGCAGCTTGGACGAGCATCGAGCCATCGGTCAGCCGTGCTGCCCCTCTTCCTTGCAGATGAGGATGACGGAGGAGGAGAAAGGAGGAGGTGGTGGTGCCAAAGAGGAGGGAGGAGGAGGAGGAGGATGTAGTGTCAAAGTAAATGAGGGAGGAGGCGAAGATGGTGCCCGGCCTAAAGAATGAGGGAGGAGGCTGATGCAGTGACAGAAATAAAGGAGGGAGGAGGCAGAGGTGCGGCGCCCTAGAGAAGGAGGGAGAGGTCTAACGAGTAGGCCCCACTGCCATTTGTCATTGGGATGTAAGCAAAAACACCATTGAAAGTAGCTAGGTGGTCAAATATGAACGACTTTAACAGTACAATGGCTAAGATTTCTAGGTTATGAGTTCAATGGTCAAAAGCATACACAAGCAATAGTTTTGTGGCCCAAAATGGACTTCTCCCTTTTTCAAATTACACCTCGACAAAGTTGAGGCAAAGATTCATCAATGTTGAAAAGTAAATTTTGAGGCTTGGTAGTTGAAGGCTGAACTCATGACCCAAGCCCATAACTAACTTTTTTGTCTTCATATTCATAATATACACGCAACTGTTCTAGTTATCAACATCCACCTTATATACCACTACCCCAGATCAGGACACCACTGTTGGTTCAAAATCCCCCTTCACTGTCGGATTTTTAACCGGCAATGGCATACTAGCAGTGATGTAGGGTTCACATCACTACCAGTTCTCAGAACCGCTAGTGATGTGCAGGCAATACTGTCGGTTCCTGGCACCAACCGGCAGTGTCAGTTGAGCCAACACTGCTGGCTTATGGCTCAAGCCGACAGTGATGCTCAAGCAAACACTGTCGGCTTGTGGCACGAGCCGACAGTGATGCTCAAGTCAACATTGCCGGCTTGTGGCTCAAGCCAATAGTGATGCTCAAGCCAACACTGCCGGCTTGTAGCTCAAGCCGACAGTGATTCGCAAGCCAACACTACCGGCTTATGGCTCGAGCCAACAATGATGCTCAAGCCAACACTACCGGCTTGAGCTTTGAACTAGCAGTGTTGCTCAAGACATCACTGCCGGCTTGACATGCAAACCGGTAGTGATCTTGTTTTCGTATTTTATTGTTTTATATAATTTATTTTTTATTTTTTTGGTGGAATCAGATTTCGCTTTATATTCGCTACATAGTCGATAGGTCCATCAATATTAAACATTACAAATATTACGGTTACAGTTCAAATGTACTTATGAAGCTCTCGATCCCTTGAAATAAAAAAGAAATTACAATAGTCTAGCGAGCCGCTCTTGCCCGTACTGCGCCTTGTACTTCACGGACTGTGCAATGGAGAATGTTCCTTTTTTTCCAAGCACTCCGATATGATGAAGGCTGCTAGCTCCGATGACAGTGTTATGACCTCCATTTCTAACAGTCTATTGTGTTTAAATTTCTGGCACTGTCATTCAAAAAAACCGGTTTCGAAAGGCAGAAATGTTAGAGAAATAAGCAGATCGTTTTGTTGAATTAACAGATATAAATGAAATGGGGATTATACATACCAAAGCATCTACCGCCTCCAATTTTATTCCAAGGTAGCGAAGCATTGCCCATATTACGTAGAACCCGCATTTATTGTTTCCCGCCGGCTGGTCTAGGGTCTTCAATTGCATTGGTGCAACCTGAAATGGGACCTTCGTTCCACCAACCATTCTTGCCTAGACACTGTGCCACATTATAAAGTGTGAAAAAGGGGCAACATTAGAATATGCTACGTGCGATTAGAAAATAATATGTTATTAGGTTCGCTTACACATTAAGCACTTCGACTAGGGGATCGAGCAAAGAAAGTGGCTTTTTCTTCGAGTCCCACACCTTGATACGATTTCTTTTAATATCGACAACAATGAAGACGAAATGGTTGCTTCAATCACAAAACCCTAGTTAACGAATAATTGTAACTACAAAAAACAAGCATAAAAATAAGAGTAGAGAACACATACTCACAGTTGTTGGCTAAAAGTATTTTGGTTTTATTACTCATCTTGAAATTTTCAAAAATGGCAGTCAGTGTCTCCGTTAGATCTTCCACTTTTATTTCCATGCATGCCTCCGCATGTTCTCTCGTTGACTAGCTCAGGGTCTTGGAAAGACATATGAGCGTACTTTGTTTTGAAGCAATGTTTTGCTACACACCTGCATAATTCATGGGGAATATGCAGTTGTTAACTATTTGTGTATCGAGAGAGTAGTTAATTATAATATCGTCCGAGTAGGGTACTTACATAGTCCACAACGTCAATATTTATGTATCGAGATCGCATCTCTGGAATAGCTGAAACAAGTGATCCCAACCTACAAAGTGCTTCTCTTCATTAGGATAATGGAAAACATGCTTTAACATTTATATATTCGAAACCCGCCTGCCCCATCTCAAGTGCTTCGGCCATGTAATGATCATGCAAGTCATGCATATATGTTGTCAAATTTTTATACTCCTCGTCCACCAAGAAATTGCCTCTTTGAAACTACATTATCGGTCTTGCTGTCTCATATGGTAGTGAATCATAATAGATGTTCATGGCATCATCCCTGCTTAATCCGGGGTTGTCTTCAACAATCTTGTTTATCTTTCTTTGATCTTCATGGTGTATTTCTTTGACTCTTAATTGATTGTGCTTACTCTCTGTTTGCCTATTGAATTCAAACTGCACCCTCCACTTAGGCAATGAGGCAAATAGATTCCAGAATCTAACTTTGTCTTCCTTGGAGGCTACTTCTGGCTTTTGTTGGTTCATCAAGTTTGTAATGCTGCCACTCATCGTCCTTTTCTTTTTTTTGTTGGTCCACTTTGGGAGCATTAGCGATCGAATCCGAGGACCTTTTCTATGACTGTGAGGATGCCTTAGATCTTGTTTTGGGCTGTTGTGGAGGATGAGGACGAGAATTATGTTTTCTCGGGGGTGATGAAGAGGGAGGAAGAGGAGGAGGAGTCTTCTCTTTTCTTGGGGCTGATGAAGATGGAGGACGAGGAGGAAGAGAAGGAGACTTCTGTCTTCTTGGGGGTGATGACAAGGAATCAGGGAAGGTAGTGTGATCTTCTCTGTTGGGAGATGGTGAGTGATCATCTTTGGGCGGCGAAGATTCACCGTCGTCCTCATCATCATCCGAAGACAACTGGCGATCAAGCTTAATGAAGCGCTTGCGCCAGGCCACATGAGCGCCCTTGTTCTGAACAAGGCGTTGCCTGTCTTCCTGTGTGGGGTAATCAATGTGCATCTTGTTATACTTCTTATCAAGTATAGTATCAATGCTGGCGTGGGCATACCCCGTTGGAATTGGGCGGCCATTAATGGTCCCGTCTCCCACAGGCCAGACCTGGCCGACTACCACCTTGTTAGTTGTCCATTGTTGATGGATGTACAACCTGACATTGACAGGTTCGGTGATGCTGTCCACCGGATGAGGCGCATTCACCTCTTCATCGTCGAGTGGGGTCGATCCGTAGCTACTATGACCCCTGAACTGTGGGCTAAAGCTAGTCGGAAGAGGTTCTTGTGGTACTACTCCTGATACCATGGATGCCATAAGTACATTGACTTTTTCTTGAACCCTCTCATCAATCCGTTTTTCGAATTTGTTTTCCATCTCTTTTAGAACCCTCATATACTGTAACACCTCTGGTGTTACGAACTTGCTTATTACCGAGGTTGAGGCCCGAGAAAGAGATTAGCCAAACAAGTTTTCGGGTTTTAAAAATTTATAACGCGTATAAAATGATAAGTGAATCCTTTGTGACTTACTTTTGTGGACTCAAATAAATATCCAAGTTAACCTACTTAGTGCATAAAATGTGCTAATGAAAATCCTAACAAGAAAAATAGGATAAATCGTTTTAATTGTTTGGTACAAAAAATAATTTATATAAAACAAAAATAAAATATAACTTGTGTGTAGTATTTAAGTAGAATTGAGGAGCAAGTGGTGTAGTTGAAAATGCAATTTTAAATTTTGAAAACAAATGTTATTAACTAGTGTTCTTGAGAGCTCAAAAATCGAACCTAAAACTAAAAATCAGTCGTTCCGTTGAATCAGCAAGAATTTGGATTTATGTTTAAAATGTCATTTTTGACGAATTATATTGAGCAAAATAGTTAAATGGTGCTTAGATATTTTGCCCCTATGAGTTAGCACGAAGTATGGACTATTGTGCGAAATACTTGTTGGTTGAAATTAATAGGGTTTAGATATTTTAAAAATTATGACAAAAGTGCTAAAGGTTGTTAGTTCTAACTGAACCCTTGCCCTTTTCTATGTTAGAAAAAGATAGTAGACAATGCCGTTTTGGCATTCAAATTCGGACTAAATTGTTTAAACCCTAGCTTCATGTTCTTGTACTGACCATGGTATAGGTGGTAGTGGTGTTGGGTGTCACGATACCCTCTTAAAATTGCTCAAACTTTGTTAAAACGTGTTGAAACCGTGTTGTTGTCGCTCCGTTCGTGGCGTTCAGCATGGCGAGCCCATGTTGGTGCTCTTTTATCCCCTTCTCTTGTTGCTCGCTGCTCATGGCAATTACTCCGCTTGATGGCTGGTATCGCTAGCTTTAGGTTAGGGCAATTAGTTGAACCTCAATCGCGATCGTTGACAGCTTTTGCTCTGCTTTAAAATGCATACACGTCACCAGTTACCATCTCTCGGTCCGGGTTCACGGTCACCGCGCGTGTGGGAGCTGCTGGCGCCCGGCTCAGGCCATGGACAGGCTGTTGCCGCTGGCCAGCTCGCGCGACCGGGTGGTGCCGTGTAGCATTACGGCTAGGCATTCGCCAGCCTCGACTGTGCGGCCTGGCTCCTACTGCTATGTGCGCGTCACGCTCGGGCGGTTGGCCACAGTGCCACGCGCAGGGCGAGCCGTTGCTGCAGTGGTCGTTGCTCGGCCAACGTGGCGCCCGCCCTAGCCTTTCGATTCACCTACCGCGTCGTGCCCTTGGCGTATGCCACTGCCGCCATGTCTGGTCGTTGGCCCCGGTCACAGTGGTGATGGGATGCTCCGCTGCCTTGCCTTCCCCCACTAGTTGACGTCGGTGAGCCCCGCTCGGGTCTTGCCACTCCATTCAAGCGTGTCGCGCCAAGCCCCATGTACCGTCATATGTGCGCACGTGTTCGTGCTACCGCCATCGAATGGAGCCGCCCGTCTTAATCCGCTCGCCCTCACCCGTGTGCTCTCTCCATGGCATGACCACGGCTAGAGCTCCGCCTTTTCGCCCTCCAATTCGCCTAGCTCAGGGCTTCACAATTCGATTCCTCGCACCAGTAAGTGGCATAACAAGACAACTAGGTGCCCTATCTTCCCTATGCCCGGCCAAGTGCTACCGATAGCCAATTTAGCGTTTTGCTCATCGCCGGTCAAAACACCGCCGTGCCGAGAAGTTGGGGGGTAAGACCGTAGGGCTGGTAGCAGTTCAATTGCTTGTATCCATGAACTCATTTTGACCTCCTCTAGCTGGTGCTCATGTCATTCTGGCTAGGTCCTTCGTCGGAGCTACGGTGACGTGCTAGGTCCGCACCGCGGGACGTCGCTGCTATGCCCGGGTGCACGTGGCCAGACCATCGTGACCCTTCCCTGCTTCAACCGTCATTGGAGCGTGCACCACGGTGAGCTACGGATGCTTCTCCGCCACCTCTACCCTTCTAAGAGTGCATAGGCTCGCCGAAACGGCTGCGCCATCACCGCGAACCACCGCCTATCGCTGCAGCGTATCCTAGGGCACCTCCCCGTATCTCACCGCGACCCATCGTAGTCGTTCGAACTGTGATGGTGGTTGGCCCTTTAGTTGGTCAGAACGGGTCCCCTGTTGCTCGGTGAAACCGTGGGTTGCCATCGGTTGCCGCGCCGTCGCGAGCGGGGACACCGAGGATGGCCCCATTGCAAAGATGACACATTGTAGGGTCCTTAATGCAAAACACGAGTCTGCAGTAATAGTGCTTTGTTGTTCTGCTTAAATGTCTAAAAGCCTGAGCCCTCTTTTGCAATAGAGCGAGCGCGCGTGGGCTCCCCGCCCTGGGCCATTGCTGGGCCGGCCTACTGCGCGCGCCCACGTCCCGCGTTGGGCTAAGCTGGGCTGCTGGGCCTATAGGATGGACACCGGCCCTTTTCTTTTTTCTTCTTTTTCTAAAGCGTTTCTAATTTAGTTTCTAAGACTAGCTTGTAAATTCGAGATAAATTGGTATAGTTAACCAAAAATTGTGAAACTAATTTTGATAGGATCCTAAAATCATGATCTATCTGCTAGTATATCTTGTTCACATAGTTTCATAGTATTTTCTGGAGTTATCTAATTAATTTGAGATACTTAGTATTGTTAAGATATAAACTTGTAGTAATTTTTGTGATAAATTGGTGATAATGTTGGCTCTAAAAATTTCACAGTAAATCCCTAACATTATTAGGTGCTCAATATAATTTTTATAGCTTCATAATAATTAGTTTGCTAAGATAGCTAATGAGCCCTAGTTTGAATATACATATTAAATCAATGAAATGCCGAAACACCTCGGTACGGTAGAACTAAAACATTTTTCCAGGAAACGATGCCTTACTCGACAACGTGGGTACGTGGACTAGTACATTAGACATTAGAGCTAGCTCATTAGCTTGTGAGGCATAGCCGTATTCTTAGAGTTACGGCTGCCGTAAATTAATTACGTCTCTGCGTTGCATCTACGTGTATCATCATAGGGATAGCGATGGATCGTGGAGTTGACCAGAGTAGCAAAAAAGATGGTTCCTTAATGATCGTATTACCACGATGGAATGCTAACCTTTGACTATATCTTGCCCAGGCAAGCCCTTGCATAACCCCTATTATTCGGTACTTTATTTTATGTTTGTGCATTAAGTTTTAAGGAGTTGAATGAAACTCACTTGCATATATATATATATATCTTTATCCTATGAGTCTTACTAGTATGGCAGGATCATGTAGCTGCTATGCTATAGGACCACGATAGAAGTCGAGTGATTACCTATCACTCACGAGAGATAGGAAATATATTATTGTTGTTATTATCATATTACTATCACATGGAATATATATGGATAATAATTGGAGACCGAGCGGGATTGTACATTGGATTAGAACTTGGTTAGGCGACTGAGCGAGGCTCCGGTTGCATTGGTCCCACCTATGTCAATTGAGGACCGTCCGTTGCTGTGGATGGTAGTCAGGTCACAGACTTATTATCCTAAGCATATACATGCTTATAGGAGCGGAAAGACTTGTTACTCTCTTGTCATGGGTTCCGGCTCTTTCCGGACCAACTTTAGGGGCGGGTACTAGGTGGAGGTCTAAGCACCATACTGAGGGCGAGTCTTAGGTGTTGGGGGCTTGGAGTCCAAGTTTGGACGGGGACCTAGATCCCATGATAGGAGTGGAACGAGTTGGTCTTGTTTGTGCCTAGGGTATAAGCGAGGCGTGTGTTTTGGGATACCCAGCTGGGATACATTGATTCATGAATCGCCGTTTCTGTGAATGGTAACGACTTGGCTATGGTCTAGCACCGTAGTAAGAACTGGAACATGAAAGGTGATAAAATTGTTCTGATTGCTTACCACATGCTTGAAAGTAGCATAGGTGCTTACCTAGAATGGTTAGTTAATCAACTAAAAATAACCGCTAAAAACTTTTACATAAGGATACACCTTTAGTAACGCTTCCTGCAATGCAAAAACTAGCAAGCCAAATAAGCCTTGTATATCCTTGGAGTCTTTTATTTTTCTCTTTTTGGATAAGTCTTGCTGAGTACAATCGAGTACTTAGGGTTTTATTTCACCTATTGTAGGTGACAGGTGGATACTAGAGCTGACTCTTGTGTGTGGAACCCTTCTGGTGGGCTCAGAGAGGATTCCTTTCGCGCTTCGGTCATAGTGTTTATTTATAACCCTCACTAAAAGTTTTTTAAGATAAGTTATATGATCTGCCATCATATCTGGTTTATAAATGTTCACTAAGATTAATAATTCATCATTAATCTCTATTTTTGTTGTAACTCTGGTCATATGTTGTGCAACGCTGCAACATAAAACTTGTGAACCCAAAATGTATAAACTCTTTCACGTGTAAACTGTTTTAATTCTGTTGTTGCATTCAACTTGTGTAATACTCTGATATTGCAATAAAATGATGTAAGAAATGGTTAAGGATGTTGTAAGCTTTATCCCCTCATTTATGATCCAGAGCGAAAAATATGGATTTTCGAGTTCTCCCTTGGGGTGTGCTCAACGGAATGGTATAATTTAGTGCACTCTCTTGGGTACTTAGTGTCTAATAGAAGACAAGTACTCTTGGGAGGGCATTATATTAGGCGGTTCTACCACATATACTCTGCTTCTTGTGCCGCTCTACCCCTCGAGTAGCTCCGATAAGTGGAAGATTTTTCCTCGAATGCTATTTTCCAAGGAATAAGACCGGCTCCTCTAGTGCGACCAGGGTGCTCCTTGTTTCCGAGTGCTTGGGTGAGCATGTCATTCTCCCTATTAGTACTGCAGGTCCCTTTCCTCACCTCATCATTTACCATGGAGATCCTCTGGGTGAGGATGCTCATGGCTGGATTTGTGGAACTAAAGCTCTGGTCCGGGCCGTGGTGTACCCCCCTCGCCATATAGAAATATATCAATCTAGGCTCCCAATTGGTAGTCTCAAGCTTAATGCCATGGCGTTCCACCTCCTCAAGTTCCCTTTTAAATGCATCCATCTTACTGGCGTAGCCACGAGAGCCGAGTTTATGAGGATTCACCGCTTTAAGCGAGTTCTCCTTATTCTTCCTGATCAGTTCCATGTACTCCTTGGATTGCATGTATTGCTTGAATTCCTGCCAAAAGTCCTTCTGCTTGGTGTACTCTCCAATATCCCAATTTGGATCTTTATCCTTGAGGATAAATTTCTTGTACAATGTCCCCTTGAAAGTCTTGAAGCATGTCCCCATAATTTCTTTTGCTTTTTTCTTGACTTGCTCCTTGTCATAGTCATGTGGGAAAGTGAAATACGGTGGGATCCATTTCTTCATATGTCATCCTTCTCACTTTCGGGAACCCTCCATGGGTCATCATCTTTCCCAATCCACTTTCTGTACTTAATCGGGATGTAGTCCCTTACAAGTGCCCCGATGACAGTCTTGTATTTGGCCATAGCTTTTTTAGATGCGAGCGGCTCACCGACTTGGTCAAACTCAGTGATGTGCCAGTGTGCATTCCTACCAGTAGGAAGCTGTGACACGCCTCGCTTGGTTCTGGCCTTGCTGCTACCCGAACCATCTGGCTGCTCGGTCGGCTCAACCTCCTGCTGGTGATACCAAGCTAATACACTCTCAATTAATTAGCGTGTGTGGCTACCTAGTCACATGATACCTAAGTCACCTGGTCATCTTAGTCATCTTGATCCAGCTCGAGAAGAGTGGTAGGGGTCCATGGTACCTCGTTCTCATCGTCCTGATTGTTACCGCCACCATTTGTTGGATCATGCCGCTCTTTCGTCCCACCGATATCAGCCGCTTCTTATTGCCTATCAGTTCTTGGGCGATGGGTTAACGGGCGATGACGAGTCATGGCTATGATATGATCGTGGTCAGTTTTGGTTGCGTACAACTACTAGTAGCATTTGTACATATATATATTACCCAACTAATAGAGATTTAATGCAAAGTTTAATAATAAGTCCACAAACAATTCACTACAACAAATGCATTGTTTGATTGGCTCCATACAACAAATTCCACCTACTGTTCTACGAAAAAAAGCCTACATCAACTTCCAAATACGAAAAACAAGGATCATAGCCATAAATAAAAGCATGGTATCTTTCCAAGACCAATGAGCAATTCTCCTAATCTTCATATCTTCGGCGGGTGGCTCCTCTTCAATCTCCACTGTCGGCGGATGGCCATGGTTTGCACTCATTGGACCATAGTAGTCCCTCAAAGCTTTAGCTTCTGTGTTGTATTTTTTGTAACAATTACCTGGGTATAAATTGACTTGATCATAGCAATCTTTCCAGGTAAGGTAGATCCCAGGCATCCGACCAACATGCACTATATACCATGCCATGGTTGCCTATATATGTAACCAAATTATGTTGATAGTGCTATGTCATTCAAACATGTTGTAGACCAAGCAAACTAAGTTTAGTGTATTGACCAAAGTTGTAGACTATATTCAAATATTCAAACTTCAATTTCCAACAAAACTAAATCATGAATTTCAACAGCTAACTCATTTCAATGTATGTTTGAGCACTAGTATGTATTCAACCATGCTTCAAATGACCATAGTGTTTTAAGCTAATTTGTTCGCCATAGATCAAAGAACATCTTAAATATCAATGTATACAAATATGGCCTCCATGCACCCAAATGTAAACACCATTCAAATTTGCATAAAAATCCTGAAAAGATTTGAGAATCTTAATAGCAAACTAATTTACCATGCCTTTCTAACTTGTCATTAACAGATCAAATTGTAGTGTACACTTGAGTCACGATTTATTCTCCATACACAAACAATGCCTAACAATATGATATATTCAAACAATAGGTGCACAATTATAGATGACCATACATAAAATAGGTTGTTTGCAATATCGAGATATTTTTTCAGACATAGGTTGCATACTTACATCTGTATCCTTTTCTGGCACATGCATTCATTTAGATATGGTCAGTAATTAGGTATATAGTACCTTTCATTGCATTTGCTTCAATCCTAAACAACCATGTTCTGTAGCTAGTGCTTACAAATGCAAACTGGAATGACTAAGTTGTCACAAAAGTACCAAAGCCCAACCCTAGTTCCCAGTATCGATTCATATTACATGGCATGCTACATTCCTTATAAACTGCTGTGCTCTGGCAAAAGTGGAAATAATAAAGCTACTTCAAAGTGATTGTTCGATGAGAATAATTTTCAAACAAACCAACTAATTCACCCAAAACAGCAATAAACAAAAGTAGTCCAACCAAACATGAACTAAGGAAATTTGAAGTGATTCTACACAAATCTGTCATCCTCACGGGCATTTCAGCGAACACCTAAGGGGCATGGCCGAAGGCACTCATCGTAGGGGGCGGTAGCAGCTCTCCGCGCACTCCTGAGGACCTTGGTTCACGGCCGGCTTTGGCAGCTGCAGGCGTGGATGAGGGCACGGCCAGCGTGGACGACCAGACAAGGGCGTGGGCGACGGCGGTTGTCCGGCGGTGCTCTGGCGGTGTCAAGGAAGATGAGGGCGCCAGCGTGGCACGGACGGCGTCAGGCGGTGTCGAGGAAGACAGGAGTTGGGCATCAGACGGTGGCGCAGGGGACGACACAGTGGCGCTGGTGGTGGCACGGCGACGTGGAGCAACACGGTGTAGAGGACCGTGGGGGGGGGCACGGCGTCGGGCGGCTTCCTCGCTGGGGACCGCCGGGCGCACTATGAAGAACGGCCGCCGGCGTGGAGGAACAGGAGGGCATAAGCGCAACGGGTGGCGGGACGGGCAGAGGCGGTGCTTCGCCGGTGTTGAGGAAGAGAGTGGCGCGGGCGTTCGAAAGAGGGCAAAAATTTTTGCCGCCGCGCGTTCTGGTTACATATAGGATGGCGCATCACTGTCGGTGGCCAAGACAAACCGACAGTGATGAGCCTCATCACTGCCGGTTGTAGCCTAGAACCGGTAGTGATGAGCTGTAGCACTGTCGGTTCCGCTTAGCCTTTATGTAGTGTTAGTATCGAGTTCCTTACGAACTCGTACTTCTAGCGCAGCGGTTAAGGCACCGCACTCTGTACCCCGAGGCCCTGGTTCGAACCCTGTGTAGCGCAGGCGGACCAAACTTTTTGATTGATTTTTCAATCAGCTAACTGCACTCTAAATAAATAAAAGAAAATAAAAGGCAAACCCTAACGCAATTACTATCCTAGCGCAACGATTTAGTCTATACACTTTGGAGCCTGAGACCTGGGTTCGAACCTCGGGCAAGCCAAAAAATTTTAATTTTATTTTATTTTTGAATATAAATTTACTACACTATATCCAAAAAAAGTTAAAAACTACAGCTAATGCAAGCACTATCATAACGCAGTGGTTAAGGCCCACTACTATGGACCCCGAGACCCGCGCTCGAACCCAATGCTGGGTACATTTTTTTGAATTTTTTTAAAATATACGTATCACTGGTAGTTGTCATCACTGTTGGTTCTGACCATCACTGCCCAGTGATGATTATATATATATTTTCCTTTTTTAAACTGAATAAATTCACACATTTATATTTCTATTGCGTCTATGTCCAAATAGCTTGAAATTGTTTTGCAAGCATGTACATCCAAATTATGGCCTCACACAAGATCTTAAGTTTTTCTGCTTATTTTATTATTATTATATTTTTCTTTGTGCTAGACGGGACAAACGAGACCCAATTACATGTTGGGCACACTAGAATTTTGCATCCACCTCGACCAAAAATCGGTCCCTAGGGCACATCATACCCTGTGGAAAAGTTTGGCACCATTCCAGATCGTTTCAAGGTAGGCTTAGTTCAACCTCTAATTAATCAGTGACGTCGCACAGAAATTCAATTAAACAGTAGAAAGTACCAAACCATCTAAGAAAAACCCCAAACTTGGTGGTTCCTTCACCCGTGGCACATGCACGCCTGAGAAAAAGTTTAAAACCAATACGACACCGGAATGCATATAAACCACATAAAACTTGGAACCTACGTGTTTAGTCATTGTAACATAAGATGGCTTCTATAGTTTTGTGAAGCAGGTATATACCGCCTATGTCCAAATGGCTTGAATTTTTTTGCAAGCATATGTACACCCAAATTATGACCCCACACAAGATCTTAGGTTTTTCTGATTATATTCTTTATTATTATATTTTTTCTTTATGCTAGACGGGACAAAAGAGGCCCAATTACAAGTTGGGCACAATTGAATTTTGCATCCACCTTGACAAAAATTGATACTTAGGGTACAAGACCCTGTGGAAAAGTTTGGCACCATTCCATATCATTTTGGGGTAGGCTCGGTTTAACCTCTAATTAATCGGTGACATCGCGCGGAAATTCAATTAAACAACAGAAAGTACCCAACCATATCAGAAAAATCCCAAACTTGTGGTTCCTTCATCCATGACACGTGCAAGCCTGAGAAAAAGTTTAAGACCAATACGATACCAAAATGCATATGAACCATAGAAACTTTAGAAACCTAGGTGTTTAGTCATTGTAACATAAGACAGCTTCTATAAATTTGTGAAGCAGGTATGTACCGCCTATGTCCAAATAGCTTGAAATTTTTTTCAAGCATGTACACCCAAATTATAGCCCCACACAAGATCTTAGGTTTTTTGATATTTTTTTATTATTATATTTTTCTTTGTGCCAAACGGACAAAAGAGGCCCAATTACATGTTGAGCACAATAGAATTTTGCATTCACCTCAACCAGAAATTGGTCCCTAGGACACATAAGACCCTATGGAAAAGTTTGGCTCACCATTTTGGATCATTTTGGGGTAGGCTCAGTTCAACATCTAATTAATGCTGACGTCACGCGAAAATTCAATTAAATCGGAGAAAGTATCAAACCATCTTAGAAAAATCCCAAACTTGGTGTTTCATTCACCCGTGGCACGTGCAAGCCTGAGAAAAAGTTTGAGACTAATACGGCACTAGAATTTAGAGTTTATGTTCCACAGCACATGAATTACATGACAAACACAAGTCGAATTGAACTTAAACCTTGCAAATTAAACCTAAACAAACCTTAATTCGGGGGTGGATACGTAGCACAATACATTTGCATTCAAGCATGGCAATTGATGTCATGGATTCTATAACCACAGCCATCGATGTTGCAGTCTCTCGTGCCTCAAAAGACCGGTGACATGGTCGTCCATAGAACTGAACGACCATTGGCCCCGTTAGTAAATCTTATGCAGAACTAGCGTCCTACAGTAGTGTGCTGGCCGAGGTTCCCATTATAGTACTCCCGATCATACCTGAGTCTCTCCGTAGTTTGGTCTAGAATGACGACAAGCCCAATGCAGCATAGGTAATGTCATGGAGCACCACCTGCAAGCGAGCAAAAAATGAGAGATCATTATTACAATAACAATACAATAAATAACCATGACTCAGGTATTAGTGACGTTGACTTTACCACATCCATTTGGTTGTAGCTCACCCAGTATTCGCTTACTTGCGGAATGGGGACATCACCAGCACGCAAAGCTTCTGTCTTGAAGTGCGAGAAATCGGGCACCTCATAGCAAATTTGCTGAAGTGCCACCAAACAGTTGCGCACGACAGAGAACTAGGTGCTTTTCCTGCTAGGCATCCGTGATCTCGTCCGTCGGATAAAATTCCCGATGCCCTGATGGTAGCCTCGAAGGGATGTAGAAGCTCAGTTCACACGTCCAAGTTTGACCATCATCAACAGATAACGTGTTCTCAACGATGTCCGACACCATGAGCAAGCTAAGTGCTGCTTGCAGCCATTGTATCAGGGCTGTATCAGGCTATCGTCTACGACATATGCAACAATGATATTATTTGAAAGAGTTCATACAAATTATTAAACAACACTTATTATGAAATTTAAACTACAATTATTAATTAATTAGCATCCAAAAATAAGATGTTGAAAAATATTTCAAACGATAGCTAGAATAGGGTGGTTTGGAATGGCCACATCAGGATCGAATGGATCATCGCCAGGGTGGAAACCTAGTTCCTGTGGTGGGAGAGGTCCGTTCATCCCACCTAATAAAATTCAAGAAATTTGACTATAAATATATATTTCATTATATAAATGTGCCAAGTAAAATATAGCAAACTAAAAAAATATAGATCGATGCATATATATACATAGCTAGAATATGGAAGAGGAGAATATATATTGCATTGTGCCTAATAAAATTCAAGAAATATGAATAGAAAAATATATATTGCATTATATAAAATATGTCAAGTAAAATGTCACAAACTAAATAAATATAGATCGACGATGCATATATACATAGCTACAATGTGAGAGAGAAGAACATATATATACCAGCAATAAAATATCCAGGAGCCATGACCACGTAGACTGAAAAGAGTGAGAAGTGAGAGTACGTGAAACTGAGAAATGAGAGTAAGTGAGGGTGCGTGCGTGTATGTTCCTGGTTCCATTTTATAGGGGGACAGACACATCACTGCCAGTTTTAAAACAAAACCAACACTGATGGTGTCCATCGCTGCCGGTTTTGTAATGAAACCGACAATGATGTATCCCTATCACTATCGGTTTTGTATGAAAACAGACAGTGATGTGGCTGAACTCAATGGCCTCCTCCGTTGACCATCCTATGCATGAATGCATTGCATGCATGCTGCAATAAAGGTCACTACTTACGAAAAAAATAGTAATCATGTGATCTTTATTTAATGCTCAAATAATGTCAAAAAAATCGTATCAATTGCATAATTTCATATATGGGTACAAAAACACTCTCGTCCACCCAAAAAACGCTAGATAATTAATTATTAGGGCACCATATATATGTAAAATATCCATACATGCATTGCCATTTGAAGAGACAAACCTCGATATATATATATATCCTCTGCTTGTTGGAGAACAGCAAATTATGCCTGTCTGAAAAAACAGGGTCGTCTAATATGATAGATTTCTCCCCGATCGTTCCTTTGCCACCTAGTCTTCTCTCGTGACGAGATTCTGGAACTTCGACCCTATTGATGTCCAGATAATATGTGTAGAACTCAATGGCCTCCTCCATTGACCATCCTTCAACCATGCCCTCTTCTGACCTGAATTTGTTCCTAACATACCTCCTAAAAACTTTCATCAACCTTTCAAAAGGGAACATCTGATGCAGGTACATTGGGCCAAGAGATTTAATTTGGTCAACAAGATGAACGAGCAGATGCACTGAGATATCAAAGTAAGTCGGTGAGAAATACATCACAAGCCTAACAAGAGTTTCGGCTATGTCTCGCTGCAGCTGGTCCAGCGTGGACACATCAATGACCTTTTTTGAGATCGCGTTGAAGAACAAGCACAACTTTATGATTGGGGCGCCGACCTTTGGGGGGAGGATACCACATAGGGCAACAAGGAGCAGCTGAGTCATAATGACATGATAGTCATGGGCCTTTATACAGCCATAGTTGAACTTAAGTTCTCTCATGATCACTAGCCTCTTTAGGTTCGCACAGTAGCCCATCGGGACTTTGAGTTCATTGAAGAAAGAAATAAGCGCATGTTTTTCTTCCGTCTTCAGGGTCCACGACGCAACTGGAAGTTCGAACTGGCCATCCTCTAGTGCCATGGGATGCAACTCCTTCCTGACTCACAAGTATTACATGTCTAAGCGTGTGGCTAGTGAATCCTTCGATGTCCCCCGGTGTCCATCAGGTATTAAGCGTGTTACCGCACACGTTTTTAGTAATGTGCACGAGATCAAGACAGTGGCGTACACTCAGCACTAGCTAGTAAGGTAGTTTTCAGAAAACCAATTTTTTTCTTCTAGACGCTCCCATCAGGCGCTCCTACTGCATTGTGCCCCTTCCCAAGGACAACCTCTAGTTTGTTGACTTCTCGAAGTATCTCATGCCCGTCTCGATATTTTGAACGTAAGCGTTTCTTAATAGTCCCATCAAAATCTTTTCTGTTCCTGCGGTAAGAGTGATCCTTAGGTAGGAACATATGGTGTCCCATATAAACTATTTTTGAGTTCTTTGGCAGATGTACCGCGTCAGTGTCATCCAAGCACTCGACACATCCAGTATAGCCTTTTGTCTTCTCTCCGGACAAGCAACCTCGACTTAGCAGGTCATGACATGTTCCTTTTTGTACTCGTCCCAAACATCCTCCACACCATTTTCAAACATCTCCACTAGTTCATCGATCACTGGTTCTAGAAACACATCGATGTCATTCCTAGGTTGTCTTGGCCCTTGGATCAGTAGTGGCATCTGGATGTACGACCGCTTCATATAGAGCCAAGGTGGAAGGTTGTATATACAGAGCGTCACTGGCCAGGTGCTATGATTGTTTTTAACCTGGTCAAAAGGATTCATCCCATCTATGCTCAAACCAAACCAAAGGCGCCGTACCTCTCCACTGATATTCTTATGGAACACAGTATTGATTGTCCGCTAGTCCTTTCCATCGGCGGGGTGCATCATTGTTGTATCTTTCTTATGCTCTTCGCCATGCCAGCGCAATAGCTTGGCTGACTTTGCACATGCAAGCAGCCTATGCACCCGGGAAACTATAGGGAAATACCAAACGACCTTCACGGGACCTCCTCTGGTCTTGGTACCCTTATCTGATGGCTCTTCCTTGTACCGTGGAGCTTCACACTTGGGGCATGCATCCAAGTCTTTGTATTCGTCTTCACGGTACAATATGCAATCATTGGAACACGCGTGGATTTTTTCAACCTCGAGGCTGATGGGGCAGATCATTTGCTTGGCTAGGTATCTTTTCTGGCAACTCATTTTTTCTGGGAGCATTTTCCTTATTATACCTAACAACTGATCAAAGCCTTTATCGCTTAATTCGTTTGTCAATTTGAACTCGTACAACATGACATCGGCTTACAATTTGCTCATTGGATAATTCTTATACAATGATGTTTTACCATCTTGTCTCATTTTCTCCAGCTTTCTTAGCTGTCTTTTACAAAGACATCCGGTCTCTACATTACGTAGCAGCTGAGAAATGACATCGTTATCCTCGGTGTCATCAGCTAGCGTGTTCCTAAACACATCATTAACTATGGCCATAGGTTTTGTGTTGACACAGGGTTCCTTGTCAGCATCGTGGATGGCTACATCAGACATGGCCACATCATCATCGTTTTCCTGTGGAACATTCACACCAACCTCGCCATGCATCATCCATATCGTATAGTTTGGCATGAACTCTCTGGTAATCAAGTGCATTCGTACAGACTCAATTTGAGCCTATTTCCTTTTATTCATGCAATCTTTGCATGGGCAGAAGACAGGGTTTCTATTTCCAGCATGGGCTTTGGCATCGGTGAGAAACTTATCGACGCCAACCATGTACCGCTTGTCCGTTCGGGACCCATAAATCCACTCTCGATCCATCTCTGCACAACAAAATATTGAGACAGTAATTACAGAGAAATTAATAACAAGTGGAGCTTTATGAACAACAATTGTTGCTCGAAACAACAATTTATTCTATACTTATTTAATTTAGTCACCCTATTTTTGGAAAATATTAGTGTACACTAATTATTGGAATATTAAAATTCGTAGCCTCGGCCATATGAATTGAAAATAGTAGCACCATTAAAAAACAATTAATTCACAATAATAAAGAACAATTATTCTACTCCATGCTATATAAAAGTGGAGACACTAATTAAAAAAACACTAAAATTAGAGATATGATCATGAACAACAATGTAGCTCCAAACAATATGTTGGTAGGTGGCACTTGGATTAATTTGCTCACCAAAATTATAAAAGAATCTACTCTACTCCTATCAAGAACTAATTATAGTATCACATACTAACAATGATCTTGACCACCATGTAATTAGCTAGGAATTTAAATATGTTGAAAGACACCAACCTTTTGGATGATGGATTTACCACAATTTACTTACAAGTCTTGCACAAAGTCCAATAGGAAAAGTGCTCTCTAGAATGGAGAAAGAACTAGAATGAGAATCAAGCAATGTAGCCATCAAAACAATGCTAATTAAGCAACAAAATCAAAGAAGTGGATGCTTGTTACTAACCTTAAAGCAAGAAGATCAAGCCATTCTTTCAAATCCAAAAGCTAGCTTCATGGTGAAGAGCAGCCGCAACAATGGAGGGAGCGGCCCAAACGCGCGCCTCGATGCTCGGGATGGAAGACAGGAGGAAGGAGAGGACGGCGCCAGCTTTTTGTACTGTGATGTTATCACCGTCGGTTCTTGTCTAGAACCGACAGTGATAGCCCAACACCACCGATGGTTCTTGGCTAGAACCGACAGTGATAAGTAGACATCAAGCCACTACCGGTGCAAGCCACAAACCGGCAGTGATGTGGACCTTCACTGTCGGTTTTGACCTAGCCCCAATTATTTTCTGATTTTCAAGCTCAGAACCGACAGTGAAGGTACATCACTGCCGGTTCACCCTAATCCGATAATGATGAGACCGGCAGTGATGTCTAGATCTGTAGTAGTGTACACCATGCATGATCGAGTCCATCACAATGTCTAAAAAAAGTTAGCATATTTGCGATACTACAAGGGCGCGGTGAAATAGTTAAATGAGAAGAGGACCAAATGAAGGGGGGAATTTTTTTTGAAAAAAAAATACATGCATGGATAATGGATGATAGCGATATGTGCAGGGGTGGATCTAAGAACAATACTATAAACAACAGACAACAGTCAACCAGAGGTGACCCATCATCACGTATACGCCAGTTGTATTGGATTGGAGGAGCTAGGATCGATGGGATTAATCAGTGAGTGAGATGAGCAAGCATGCATGGCCCATGGCTAGGTCTTGCTCCCTAGGAATCCAGGCATTGGAGGTCGGCAACAAGCAGGCGATGCCTCAGCTGGAGATCACTCGATCGGCGGATTTATTTGATTGGCGGCTTCTCTACGGCGCGGAACGAAGGTAGCAACTTAGCATACACACCGGCGATTCGATCGCCATGCGTGTAGCGTGTGCCGCCATGAACGAAGGACAAATAGATCAACAGGGATGCATGCATGGCGGATCTGTCATACGTTGGCAGCACCAGCACGTGCGTGCATGGTTCAGATCGAGTGGAAACCATGCATGTGCAGACATGCGTACGTGCACTCTCTTTCGAGTTTCAATCGATATGGACGATGGATGCATGTATGCCCGATACCGCCTCCCCTTATGCACATATATTCGCAGTGCTGCAGACAGTGGGCTAGTTAATTAATAAGCACACAAGCATGCATGGCGATGGCGATCGAACCATCGTTCCACGACCTGCTGCAGGGACGTCAGGCAGCCTTGATTAGCTTTTACTTGGACTATACTATATATTATATATCGGATTATGTGCACAGCGATGGATAGATCAGAGGCCACCGTTGTCAATCTTCTACGCCGCTGCATAGGTTACTCCCACGGTCAAAAAAAAAAGAACACAATTCTAGGTTTACGGCTAGTCAAACTTCTTCAAATTTAACCTATTTTATAGAAAAATATTAATATTCATATCTTCAAATAAATATATTTACTGTAAAAATATATTTTATAATTAATTTAATGATACTTTTTTATATAAAAAATGTTAGTATTTTTTTCCGTATAGAGGTAACTATTACATCTCTCATCTCTGTGTTGTTATTCCTCCAAGAAACTCAACAAGCACATTCCCTAGCCGCCAACTCATTGTCCTCCTTTGCTCTCCCTGCCAACGAGGATCTCTCTTCGTATCTCCTCTGCCTCTACTTATACCATTCCCTCTCCCTCTCGATCTGAGAACGACAATCCCTATCCATGTCGGGCATTCCACCATGCAGCTTCCCGCCAACATGGATGACGATGTCCGTGCCTAGACCCGACACGGTCTTGCTCCAGCGACAAGACTATCATCTAGGATCATGGCGCAGTGGGCCGCCCGGTTACTGATAGTCTCATCTTGATCAGTTTATAGGTTGTTTTTCGAGTCAATTAATAAAATAGATGGAGCCAATTTCCATATATATCTTGCCTATGCCATGTACGCCAAGTAGATGAGTCCCCCATTGAATTTGTCCTAGGCCAGTCGGCTTGACATACCACCACCTGGGGAGGCAGTTATAGTCTTGGTGAGGGTACTCGGGGTCCATCTGGGATGAGTACCCTACCACAAAACTGATGGTATTTGGACATAGGTCTTCGGCCTGGTTGTCACGGAGAAAAATATTGATCTATAGTAATATCATTGATCAGATAAAGGTAGCTAGTTGTCTAGTTGTTATATGGATTATGCATATATGTTAACTCAACCTTTTACTTTGCATGATGCTATGACATTTCTTCATTCTAATGTGCAAAGTACAATGAAGGCTAGTGTCAGTGATTGTAGGGTCGAGATGGTGGACTAGAGGGGGGTGAATAGTCCTTTCTAAAATTAATTGCGCCAACTAACCGAAACAAATACGGAATTAAAATTATCGGTCTAGTTAAGACTACACCCCTCTATCTAAGTTTCAAGCACCTTATAAAAATCCTAATTAGGCAACAAAGGTGTCGGGCTAGCTAGAGCTCACCTAATCAATTCTAGTAGCAAGGTCACACAAACCTATGCAACTAGTACTTCAAGCAACGGGGGAGCTCCTACACAATCTAGTAAGCAAAAGCGCAAACCTCCTAAGCTCACTAGCAAAGCTCAATAACAAGGTTATACAAGTCAAATTAGAGAGCTCAAATCACTTAGCTACACAAATTAGGCAATATAACTAACAAGGTTACTCAAACCAAATTAGTCACGCAAGGAAGCTACTTCTATGCTACACAAGCAAGAAGGTAACTAGCAAACTACACAAGTCAACTAGTTACAAGAGCAATTACACAAGCTCAATGTATATGAAAGTAAATACAAGCTTGTGTAAAGGGGATGCAAACCAAACGGGAAGACAAGGATGGCACGGTGATTTTTATCCCGAGGTTCACGTGCTTGCCAATACGATAGTCCCCGTTGTGTCGACCGTTCACTTGGTGGTTCGGTGGCTAATTGGCACCACACCAAGCCCACACGTTGAGCGCCGCAAGAACCCCACGAACCAAGTGAGGGTAGCTCAATGACACGTTCAACTAGAGTTACTCTTTGCGACTCCCGCAGGGCAATCACAACACCCCTCACAATCACATCTCAAGAGCACCGCATAATCTTCTTTGCGTGCTTCGATGGAGATCACGCCACCAAGCCATCTAGGAGGTGGCAACCTCCAAGAGTAACGAGCACCACCGGCTTGTAACTCGATCACCTAGTGCCACTCGATGCAACCGCATGATGCAATCGCACTAGAATCACACTCACACTCAATCGGATAATCACTATCAAGCGTATGTGAGTTAGAGGGCTCCCAAGCACACCTACACAAGCCACCAAGGCTTAAGGGTGCTCAGCAACCAGCCCATGGTCAAGTTCCACCTCTATTTATAGCCCCCAAGGCAAATAGAGCCGTTAGAGCCTTGGAACACATTTCTGCGTGGCCACCGGACAACAACATGTGGGCACCGGACATAGGGTGGCGGTGCCCAATGGTAGAATTGCAACGGCTATTTACAACTAGCCTTTGGGACCCTGGCACCGGACATAGGGGGGCGGTGCACCGCCCTAGGGGTGATGGTGTCCCCCGACAAGTTTCCCCCCACTCTAGAAAAAAGGAGCGGTGCCACACCGCCATAGTCACCGGACAGTGCGGTGACCCTAACTTGCTCCAAATTGAAATGCATCACTTCAATGTTGTAGAGCTATTTGTTAGCTTTCTGAAAAGTCCTAGATCATCGAAATCGGAGTTCGGAGCTAGGAATTATACCCGAAATATGAAAGGGTGCTGCTGCTATTTTTGGGCACCGCCCCTGGCACCGCCCTAGGGTGGCGGTGCACCACACTAGGGGCGGCACTGCCCACTTTTTGGCCACCAGAAAGGCGGTGCCACCCTCTATAATGGCTGCAATTTGGCTATGAGTTAGGTTGCAACTTCCAACCGTCGAACAACCATAACTAGCTCTTTTCTTCTCTTTTTCCTCTCCAACTTGATCCGTTTCAACACCAACAACTTCTCCTTTGCAAATACGCCAACACCACCAAGTGATCACCATCTTGTGCATGTGTGTTAGGTTTTCATAAATGTTTTCCAAAGGATTAGTCACTCAATTCACCGTGCCACTCGATCCTAGCAACGATGCAAAAAGTTAGATCACTCGAGTGGCACTAGATGACCGGTATGCAAACAAGTTTGCCCCTCTTGATAGTACGGCCATATATCCTAAACCCGGTCATAAACTTCTCTACACACCTATGACCGGTGAAATAAAATGCCCTATAGGTTATACCTTTGCCTTGTGCATTCTAATCCATCTCCTCCAATGTCGATGCAACACATGCACCATCATGATCACAAATGATATGATCCACTTCATATCATCACGTGACTGTATTGGTTCATCGATCTTGACCTCACTTGCTTTTCACCATTGCCTTCGTCCATTGGCGCCAAGTCTTGCTCAAGCTTCACCGCCACGCGGTCCATCACTCCAAAGCCTCTAACTTGCCCTTCACGCTTGCAACCGGTCCACCAGGCCAAGTCTTGTCTTGATCTTCTCCACCTTAGTCACATGACTCCATGTCATGTATCATATGCAATGAGCTCCTTCATCACATGTGTGAGCCTTGCAACAAACCCAAGCCATTTCACCTCCATGGCATGTATTGCTCACACACATGTACCTATGGACTAATCACCTGTGTATTTCACTTAAACGCATATTAGTCCACCTAGGTTGTCACTCAATTATCAAAACCAAACAAGGACCTTTCAATGATCACATGGATCACTTATTTCATTACATGGTTACTATATTAAAAGTCTCTACAAATGCATTAGCATGGAGAACGGATACATGAACATAATACATGTCCGAATGTTCCCTAAGATACAATTGTTGCTGCTGCAATCAAACTCAGAACTCATGAGACAACCTCTTCATACAGTCAAATTAACCCCCCGCCCTCATCCTCCTCTACATTTCTATCTAGGCTCCTCCTGTCACATTATGCAGTATGCCCGGATCACCTCGATTATAGGTGCACGACAAAGCGGGCATTTTCCAACCCCATGTAGCAATTCGCTTGCGCATTTTGAGCAGGTGCACATATGTCCACATCTAAGGGTAAGTAGCAGATAACGTAGAGGTTATTGTTCAGACAATATTTTTGAAATAAATAGTACAACTAAAAATGTGTGAGAAATAGCTTATTAACCTATAAAGAAGGGAGTCAATCTGGTTGTCACAATAGATGCAACACGTTTCTTTCCTTGCTAGCTTCCATTGCGATCCATCCTCTAACGTTTCTTCATCTGCTTCAAGTTCTAGAAATCATTCTTCAAACACAGTGAATTAATCATGTACCATGCCATGACACTGGAATGAGAGAAAAAGAGTAGTGCACCTTGCATGGTTAGAGATCGGTTAAGAGCAGCAGACACTTCTTGCTTGATGGAGCGTTGCAGCTCTATCTGCATCTCCATGCATGCTTCTAACATTTGTTGCATGCTGGTCATTCCTCTCTGCACTCCAGTCAACTCATCTCGCAAAATGTGGATAGTGTCCCAGTCCTGCAAAGCATTTTTAACAAGATAAATGCTTGGATATTCAAAATTATGTGCACTAAAGGACTCTAGTGACCTCTAATGAACAAACTTTTTCCTTTTCAGTTGGTGGGAGAGACGACTCACAAATTCAGAATGATGCATGCTTTGTTGACTCCAATTATGATGTGGCAATTCAATATGCCACTGGCGTTGCTGTGGGAAAAGTGTTTGATCTGGCAATGTAGTTGATAACTGAGGTGCAATGTCTCTCTCGGCTCGATTCTGTTCATCTATCCTAATTTCAATAGGATCTTCGTTGAGTAAACCAGTTGTTGGTCTCTGCTCCTCGAAATTCCAATCATGAGGATCATGTTCTTGCCTTTGGACATAAGACCGAATGAGCTGGTCCAGACTTTCTTGAAAGCCACTGCTAAGAAGATTAGACACACTTCGCCTACAAAATAAAGGATATATATGAGCATTTGTCATAAGGACAACATTTACCTTCCATGGACCTTTACAAGTTTACCTGCTTAAGAGCTCTCTGAGTTCAATTCCATAAACATCATCATTCGATGGACGAAGCCTATTAATGTTTCTACTTGAAGGGAAACTTCGTCCTAACTGCCAGTTTGGTCTAGGTTCTTGAGAATCAATAATGAGCCATTCGTCATCTCTATGTACAAAGGTGTTGCCATGTCCATCCTCGATGCCAGATATATCCCTTGACCATGGCGAATCACTTTGTTGTCCTCCATAAGTTTCAGCTTCCCATTGCACGCCATTGTTAGATGGAGCAGGAAAGGCATAACTAGAATGATCATTGTCCTGTTCCGAGGACCCTGAGTCTGAATAACCTTCATATCGATCTATTTGTTCTTGAGCAAAGTCGGTTTGATGAGCATCATTACTATTAGCTACATTGTTTTCAATATGTGAATCTTCATTTTGCACTGATTGTTGTGTTAGGATTTCATAGCCACGAGTTGCATTCTCTATATGATTGTTATCATCACTTACAACCTGAGGTGTTACACTGTCATAATCATTATCGGTAGAATTTGTTTGAGTAGACAGTGCCACCAAAGTTGATTGATCGTTGGTGATGCTTTCTGTTCCAGAGCGAACTTCTTCCCTAGGCAAGAACAATATATTGTCAGGAATCAAATGTCAATAATATCCAATTCTTGTCAACTATACCAAAAATGAAAAATGATACATTGACATGATAGCAAAAGTTGTGTTCCTTTTGCAGCTTGATCAAGATATCTTTTCCCCCTAATTTTCTATTGGGTGAAGCAAGATCCAACATGCAAAATCCAAGATCAGCAACAGTAGAGGAGATACTATTACTAGGCAAAGAAAGCCATACCTCAGTCTAGAGTCAGGATGACTCTGTCTAGCATGTCCTAATTCTCTAGTTGTCATAGAAATCGACCTCTCAGCATTCATGGGCCTTCCGCTACAAAAGAATCTACCTCGAAGAAAAGACTGGAAAATAATAACGATCAATTCAATGAAATGCTCTAGAGGACAATATCTCAGACATGACTATTTCATTGAAGTACACTAAAACAATGCTTTTCTACTTTAGGTGCTTAGCAAGTTTCTCTCTACAATAATGCAGTACTTTTCTTGACACACAATACTTGGGTGCACATCATGCAACACAAACAGAGGACATGCTACACACTGCTGCTGCATACCCTGCCGACTATCATATCACAGGGACAGAGCACAACCGCACAAGGTACTGTGTCGCCATACTATTTGCAGCACAGCAACTAGCCAGCTAATATAACCCTTCAAAGAAAAAAAAAACTATCTCTGGTTTATTTTAAGTGGTAACTACTGCAATTAGGATTAGTAGGTGTAGGTGAGAATGAAGTAGCAGTGCACATTTCATTGATTTCCTCCACCCGACAAACGAACGTACATGGACATGGACCATGATCATGCTTATGCTTCTCCAAAAAGCAACCCCCTTGATTTGCCAATTGGATCGATCAATCTTGTTAGAAGCAAGAACAAAAATGTTTGGTTTCGGAGATGGACGGAGAAGCAAATGAAAGCGATCGGCCAAATGAAAGGTTTGAGCTTAAGGGGGATTAGTTTTGGCTTTGACCTCAATGCGGCTGCGGTGAGCGAAGGCGGAGACGGCGCGGTGCTCGGAGAGGCCCTGCAGCTCTCGCTGGCGTTCCACGGCAGCGCGCGCCTGCGGCCGGCCGCGCAGCCTGCTGGGCGCCTCCTCCTCCCCGTGGTAGCCCTGGCAGGCCATGCGGACGCGCTCGCGCACGGAGCGCACCCGCTCGCGCTCGCTCTCGCCCAGCCACTCCTCGGCACCGGGGGCCCGTCCCCGCGCCGCGCCCTCGCGCGGCGACGTGGACGCCGACGCCGCCCACTCCCTGGCGATCCGCCTGACGAGCGCGCGCTCGGGAGACCGCGCGCGCCGCCTGCCACCGCCGTTCCCGCCGCGGAGGAAGGAGGCGTCGAGCATGGAGACGGCGTGGAGGCGCGCGAGCGCGAGGAGCTCGGACTCGCGGTCCCGGCGGTCGAGGTCCAGCGTGGTGAGCACCATCTGCTCGCACGCCTGGCGCTGCCGCGCGGCCCACTGCTGCGCGATGATCCTGGACGCCGCAGCGGCCGATGAGGTCTCGCCGCCGGCACAAGATCGGGTCTTGGCGCGGACATTGTCGTCCATGGTGTGGCGGGAAGCCGGGAAGGTGCTCGATCAGCGCGGTCAGGCAGTGTCGCTGTCAGGGCGGTAGAGAGGAGAGGGAAGAGTATAAGTAGAGGCGCAGGCGGAGGAGGAAGAGAGCGGGTGGGTGGGGATAGCAAGCATTCCTCGCTGGCGGTGGCGGGAGAGCAGAGGAGGAGGAGACGGTGCTTGGGAGCGAGTGCGCTTGAGAGGAGAAGAGAAGAGAAGAGACGGAGTAAATCCCGAGGTGGTGGAGCGACGAGACGCACGCACTGTCTAGCTGTCAGCGGTGTGCGTGCATGCATGCTATTGCTCGCAGTCTCAGCCTCTCAAGCTCTCAGCTCGCTAGCTTTCTTCCTCTTCCGCGCCGTAGAGAAGGCGCCAAAACCGCGAGTGATCTCGAGAACCACCGCCTGCTTGTTGCCTACCTCAATGGCTGGATCCCTAGGGAGCAACACCTAGCAGATGGGCCATGCATGCATGCTGATCTCTCTTGATCACTGATTGATCCGATCCTCCTCCAATCCAATACAATTGGTATTATGCGTCACCTCTGTTTGACTGTTTTTTTTAATATTATAAGAAAAAAAGGCTCGATCATGCACCACTGTCATACTGCATTCTGATCCTTGCATGCATTTTTTTTAGCTCTTCTGTCCTCTAACTATATAACACATGGGATATTTACCATAACGTTATAGTAAACCACTTAGTAAGGAATTACTATAATATCGTAAATTAACATAGTAATTATCGTAACTCAAAGTGGCTACATAATAAGTTATTTTGTAGCCAGCTACAAGGTAATAGTTATATATATATACTATGTATTACCCTGGGTATCGAATAATAATCAGTACCCGAAACCAATTCATCCTATCCGACCGAGCCAACCAGGTCGATCCCGGCGCCGCTTCCCCGTTCTAATCTCGCACCCAACGGCTTCCATAGCTCCCGCACGCCCCATATCGCACAACCGGCGCCTCCGCAGCTCGCACACCCCAGGTTGCCGCCGCTCTCGCTGAGTAGCTCGCCGTCGCCCTTCGCCCGTCCGGCGTCCGCTCGGTTTCGCCTGGATCCGATCTCGCCGTCGCCCTTCTTCAGTCTGGCGTCCGCTCGGCTTCACCTGGAGCGCGTGGTCAGCGGGGGAAGCGGCGCCGCCTTCCCTCCATCGCTGGCACCTCCCTTCCGACGCCGTTTCACCTGGAGCGCGTGGTCAGCGGGGGAAGCGGCACCGTCTTCCCTCCATCGCCGGCAACTCCCTTCCGACGCCTCTCCCGCCGTTCCTCCCCCAGCGCCGCCCGGTCGCAGAGGCAGCACGCCGCCCGGTCGGACGTGCTCGGCTGGCCTTCTCCAGCGTCCCGCCCTGCCATGTTGCCGCTCAGCGTTGTAAGAAGCAGCTCCCTGCGTTGTGCATTCCCAGACGCATCGCGCCGGCCCTTGATTGCCGATTACACTCGTTGATTACCGAGCTTGCATCATTTGGGATGGAGTCGCCTGGTTCCTCAGGTTTCCTTTATATCCTTATTCATGTATCTCGCTTTGTTGTTCCCATTAATTTTGTGTCAAATTGGTTTCACTATTAGATTCCCTGATATGGGTACTCTTTGTTAAAAGGCAAGCACATTATGGAAGTATGAAACTATACGCCATGCTTTGCTGCTCCGAAGTCATTGAAAGCAATGTTTGTTTCAATATTAGAACTTTAGAAGATGATATTATATTCAGCCTCAATCAATTACAGATATCCAGTTTTTAAGAAATAATATATTCTTCATAGTTGTGTTTAATCAGAATCACAGGTCCCTCAATTTCCATGTGAAATATTTTATTTACCATCATGAAGATGATATTATATTCAGCTTCAATCAATTACAGATATCCAGTCTTTAAGAAATAATATATTCTCCATACTTGTGTTTAATCAGAATCATAGGTCCCTCAATGTCCATGTGAAATATTTTATTTACCATCATGAACTAGCTGCTTCATTTGAAAAGAGTAACATATCACGTATTCGTAGTTCAACAAGTGCTCCCATCAGTATTCATGTGTTCAATACCTTTGAATTAATAAACACAATACAGTAAATCCATAAGAAACTGCACAGCAATACATCTACCCTGAGTTCAGACATTAGTCAAAGCTGTCTACCTCCAGTGATCTTTACTAAATCAGTAAATCATCTGTGAAATGTACAGGCCCAGCTATCAAATTATGAATGCCTCTGAACGCTCTAATATCCTTTTACAGTGCGTGGGTTTAGGATAGAAACTCAGCCTTTTAGCCTCTTAATTGAAGAAGCTACAATGCCTCACCCCACACATTTTGTCTTATAGCATCTATAATTTGAACCCTTCAAATTTAATTCTGAGTAGAATATATAACTGCAGTTGTAAGCATGAGGTAGAGGCACAAAAACTTCCTATTGTTACAGTCTCACAAGTTAGATGGTTAAACACATGGATATGAACTTGACAAGATATCCTACCAGCGATCTTTATGTGGCATTCTACAAATAGCAAGCAGGCTAGGCAGCTGACTTTTGGAAGTGTTTAGGTCACAACATCAAGGTCTTCATTTTTATCAGTGCGGGTGTGCACTCAGCCCACCAGCCTGACTTGGTGCAGAAATCAGTAATCAGTTGCAAAGCATGTACCCACACTCTGTGAGACCTTCGATGCCTCTGATAAATTCGTATTGGGTTTACTAGCACATGTACATGGGTATTGATGGTAGAGTGTTGTGTGTTTTCGTGCGCGTGTGTATGCCTCATACTCAATTAGTGTCTTAATAAAAAGAAGACATAAGACAGATTAAACCACACACATTGATTCAGCTTTGCATTGTTTTTTTTGTTCATATCATACACGTATTTTTTATTTACGGTGTCATTATAGTTTAATAAAGCAATTCTATTTATTCTGCATTTGCAGAGGATGCCCATGCTGGAAAAGGTCCTGATTATCAACTAAAAGGTTCTTTGTTTCATGTTCCCATTATGTTATTTTTTTTTATACATTCACATTGACTCAGCAGTTGCAACTACATTGTTCTGTGGAGTCAGCTTGTAATTTTAAGTTGTAGAGTATACGAATGCAGTATTCTAAATGCATTCTAAATCATTGACTTCAGAATCCGGTTGGAGCTAGTTGATAATATGCCTCACAACCCAAAAAGGCTTGTATTTGAGAGCACTCAACAGCGGTCAGTACATTTTTTTTTAATTTTAGTGGCCTTTTCCATTTGTTGTATCTGCTTTTCTCTCAGTTAATGTGATCATTTCCCATTTAGGTATGAGGTCCCTTTGCGACAAGACAAGAGGTTACCCTCGTCTCCTGGTAGAACCTCTGCATCGGCTTCACGAAATAGAGGTGCAAAGGGGAATGGCTGTACTATAATTTTAATCTGTTGCAATATGGAGTTAGTATTTTACAAATGACTAGACAAAATTAGATACATTCATTTACAACTTATCTAATCTTGTTTATGATTTTTTTTATTTATATTTATATGATCAGATGTATGTACACATAATTTGAGAATAATTTAATATTCATGGATTTTAAATTTTGCTATCTTAAATTTCCATTGTTCTTTTGATTCCACTTCGGCTTGTCCTTTTGTTAATTAACACTTTTCATCTTGTTCTGAAAGCTCACAAGATTTTTCTATTATTAAAATCATCTACCTTTGTTGTTTATTATTTTCCTTTTCTGGTCCTTTTGGTATTCAGATGCAAGTCATTCCCCTTCTAAGAACCCTGCGGTAGCACCTACTTCTCGTGACCACTCTCAGAGAAGGTACTGTTTACAATCTTGTGTACCAAATTTCCCACCAATCATAATCGTCTGAGGCATATCAGTGTACTCTTCCAATTTGTATATTCCGTACAAACATGCTGCACATAAATCTGCTTCTTCTATCCCCTATGTAACCGTATCCCTGGTTTTATTTTTTTTCATAAGTTCATGGTTCATTTTTTTCTATTTTTTGGTAGGACTCATGCTGCTCGGCGTACTGTGGATAGGGTCCTGTGTAACCTTAAGAGGGTGGTTTTTGAGAGCTCGCAGGAGAGGTTCATACGTGTTTTAATTTATTATAATTCTATTTATTTCCGAGAATCACTGATTAATGTTAATTCTTAGTCTGTTGTTAAAGTTTATCTATTCGTGGCCTTTTTTTTAGGTTTGAGCATCATATTCGACCAGAGCATGTGTTGCCTTCTGCAGCTGGTCACGACAGTCATGACGACGACTTCATGCCCATTCCCAACACCCGTTCATCCTCACACATCGACAAATCTAAGGATGTTGGTCCGAGGAAAACTAGGCAAACACGAGTAGGATTGTCGACCGGTGCATGTACAGAGGTGTATACCATTTATTTACTTCTGCACTTTCTTTTCATAAGAGTTATCATTCTAAAGCTCCTCTTCGTATGTATCACTAGTTTGATTTTTCCTTCAATATACCACAAATCTACTATCATGTCTTTGTTGCCAAATCTCTACTTTTCTATATCTGTTTTGCTTTCTACTACCCCTGCAAAAAATTTTCAACTACACTACCCTTGCATTAGTTTATCATTCCTACATCCCTTTCCCCAATTATTAGTTTTTTTTAGAAATCTGTCTTCTTCTCGACTACCCATGCATCAGTTTATCATTTCTACAGTGCTTCTCAGAATTTCGAGTGTCTCTTCTTTTTTATCCATTCTTGTCCTTACTATTTCTAAAATTCTTGTTATTTGTCCCAGGCAAGACAAAGGAAAAAGAGAGCTACCAGCCGTTCTTCCATTGTAAATGTTCGGTGCAATCCCATAGATGTTATTTTCACCACTAACTTGTTGAACCCACAGCAATATGCTGCTATCGAAGCTGATGGGTTTGGTCATTTGCTGAGAATGAAGATCGATGCTGTAGAGAACAAGAATCTGCTAACCTGGCTATTAGACCACACTAATCGATTACGATCGTATGCTAATTAGGATTGGTGCGGGGCAAGGTCCTTCCGATCACCCCACAAATAATTAGCATGGTTCTTGGTTTGCCTATACGTGGTGAAAACTTCAAGCAATACTCATGGAAGGAAGGTATCATATTTCGCCAAATGACTTATCTCTCGATCTTAACCAAAGTCTCATGAAGATTGTGACATACATATATCAAACCTGCAACAAGAGATCTTAAAGGAAATGTGAACCCCCTCATGAAGAGATGCTTCTTCATGATACTTTGCAACAGTGCTTCTACTTCCCAAAGCAGCAGTAACACCATTGGTTGATTGACATCAAGAGGACAATGGATCACCAATTGTTCGGAGTTGTTGATGGTCCCCAGTCTGTATTCAATGATCTCCAGATAGCTGTTCGCACTGGCATGATCGTGACAAAATCAACTCACTCAAAACATATATGGCTGTGCCATTTTCCAGCTAGTAAATTTCTTTTCATCCATCCATCTTTTATTTACTTTTTGCAAGCTTTCCTACCACCTAACAATGTATGGCTGTGCCAATTTTTTCACCCTTTTTTTGTCAACAGGTATACTATCTCTCAACAACATTGACCACCTGTCTCATTGGTGCACCGGACTTCGACTCCACGCCTCACCTTTTATGATAATGCTCTAATAGATCGCTTAATCATTGTCGATACAACTATAACCACTCAGGGTGCACATACTTTTGGTGTCCAACCTGTGAGTCAGCTATCTTATCTGTTATATTCCTTTTCTTTTTTACAACCATATTATTAAGAAGCTTGTTTTCTTCACTTCAATGCTATCTGTCGGCGTTTCGGAACCGGGGGTCCTTAACCGACTAGTGAATTTGTGCTGCGTGCTCCCAATTCCGGATGGTGTTGCAAAGAGACACAAGGTTTATCTTGGTTCGAGCAATGGATGCCCTACGTCCGCCCGAGAAGATGTTCTTGTATTCCTTACACCGGGTGCTTTCGTACTTAGGGGTTACAAAGCTGGGCGAGAGAGAGGAGTTCGTCCCTGTGTCTCGTGAGGGGAGGTGATAAGAATTACAAAATGAGGCGTGTTGTTCAATGCGAGTATTCGTGACTCTATCCGCCTCTCCTAGAAACGGTCTCGCCGCCTCCTTTTATAGCCGCAGGAGGAAACCAGAGTACATAAGAGAGCTACACGTGGAGCGGACTATTCGATGACGATTTACTCCACGGAGCAAAGACATGGCGTTGTCGTGGGAGTTCCGTGAGATGTCTAATCGGTATGGTCTCCATCGCAAGTAACATGCTGCGCATTTATTGGCTTGGTGGATTGTAGAAGCTCGGCGGCCATCATAGCCGGTCGTGCTGAGGCCTGTTGTGCCGAGGCCTGTCGTGCCGAGGCCTGAGAAGTGACCCAGTGCGAGATATGGTCTCGGCGGCCATCAGCGGAAATAAAGGCGAGACGTCGCGCCTGCTGAGGATACTGTACACTGTGTTGTCGGTAGGGATGGTAAACAGGTGATCGACCGTTGTCCCGTCGCTCTGTTCATTGGCCAAGACCGCCGATCGTGGCTTACGTAGCGGGTGTAGCTGAGCGCATTAATCGGATGCGACAGCCTGCCAGAGAGACCTTTGAGGCGGAGGCGACAAGGTTGCGGGACGAGCCCGGCCTCGGGCGAGGCGGAGCACGGCCAATTTGTCCGAGGCCCTACCGGGGGGTCTCGGGCGAGGCGGACGGGCGAGGCGGAGAAAGATCAGTGAATCCGAGGCCCCGTCGAGGGGGCTCGGGCGAGACGGAGCGGTCGGTCCGCTGATTCCGAGGCTACAGGAACCCGTTCTGACTCCCCACGTTGCGATGTCTTTGGTGCAGGAGTTAGGCAGCACAGTGGTCGGTAACCCCTGCTCTGTGCCATCGCAGATGGCAGGAGGTTGACGCGACTGGCGTGTAGTCGGTCACTTCGCTGTACTGTGCCATCGTGCATCTGTCGGAGTGGTTGGGCGCTTGGATGCGATGTTCGGTCAGAGCAGTTCGGTCGAAGAGGCGGTCACGGGGCTGGTCCCGAGCTGGCCTCGCGCGAATCGGAGAATCGGCACTTCTTCCGAGGCCCCGAGCGAGGGCGGCTCGACGAACGGGCCTCGATGAGGGGGCCTCGGCGAGGCGGTCTCGGGCGAGTCGGAGAATCGTTTGCTTCCGCTGGGGCTCGGCGACGAGGTCTCGGGCGAATCGTAGATTTCGGCCGAGACCTCGTTTGTTTATTCCGTTGGTTCTGTTTTTAGGGTCTAAGCAGTTTTTCGATCTTTGCTTGGGGTACCCCATTTTACGGTATCCGACAAGTAGCCCCGAGCCCCAAGGGTGTGGGATACTCTCCCCGAGGTTTTGTCGAGACTTTTGTTTCTCAGTGGCTCTTGTCGGGTTTGTTTTATACTTGCGATTCCGGTGGGTGCGCGCGAGCGCACCCGCCGGGTGTAGCCCCCGAGGCCCTAGAGGAGTGAGCTTACTCCTTTAGGGGCTTTTTCTTCATTGAGTGAGGCGCTCTATCGCATTTGCTAGACCCATGAGAGCGAGCTCGGGTCGCTTGTTTTCGTTTGGGGTGCGGGAGGAGCCCCGAGGGCTCGCCGAGCCCTCGCGTGCGATCCCAAGACGAGCGAGAGGGCGATCAGGAGTTCCCGGCTTTTAGTACGACCCTCGCGCATTCTTTTTCGCTCGGAAGGAGGGGTTGTTTGCCGAGCCCTTGGCGTGCGAGCCTAGGCCACTGGTCTCGGCAAGGTTGCGGGAAGAGCCCCGAGCCTCCCGCACGAAGCGAGAGGGCGATCGGGAGTTCCCCGGCTTTTGTATGACCCTCGCGCATCCTTTTCGCTCGGAAGGAGGGGTTGTTTGCCGAGCCCTTGGCGTGCGAGCCCTAGGCCACTGGGTCTCGGCAAGGTTGCAGAAAGAGCCCCGAGCCTCCCTTGACGTAGCGAGAGGGCGATCAAAAGTTCCCCTGGCATTTTGTACGACCCTCGCGCATCCTTTTCACTCGGAAGGAGGGGTTGTTTGCCGAGCCCTTTGCGTGCGAGCCTAGGCCGCTGGGTCTCGGCAAGGTTGCAGGAAGAGCCCCCGAGCCTCCGCACGTAGCGAGAGGGCGATCAGGAGTTCCCCTGGCTTTTTGTACGACCCTCGCGCATTCTTTTCACTCGGAAGGAGGGGTTGTTTGCCGAGCCCTTCGCGTGCGAGCTTAGGTCGCTGGGTCTCGGCAAGGTTGCAGGAAGAGCCCCTGAGCCTCTGCGCGGAGCGAGAGGGCGATCAGGAGTTCCCCTGGCTTTTTGTACGACCCTCGCGCATCCTTTTCGCTCGGAAGGAGGGGTGGAACATGCCAGGCTACCCTCGGTGGGTGCGAGCGGTGACATTTCCGGTGAGCTTTTATCGGGTAAGTCCGAGTGGAGGCCCGTGCCCCATTCGATAGGGGTTGGCTAGTGATCCAGAGACGCGCTCTAAAAAAGTACCAGAAGGCTTCCCTAGCGGGTGCCAGGGCCGTTCGATTGGCCCTAGGTGCTCGGTGCCTCCCTACGGTGGGATCCCCTTTAGAGAACTCCTGTTGGTCTCGGACACGACTTAGGGCATCCCAAGCAATTGCTTGCCTGGGCCTCGGCCATGTATGGGCTCACCCATAGTTGTTCCTGACTCTGTCGTCCTGAGGCGGCTGTCGAGACCATAAATGGCCCAGCCTTCGAACCTCTGTACCATAGCGGGCTCGGCGCCCAGTTCCTTAGCTCGGAAGGAATCGACTGGGGGGTATTTCCCTTCCATCGGCTGACAATGGCGCGTCTTTTGAGGCGGTCTTCTCGGGAGCTGCCGCTGCTGCGCGACGTGGTGTCAGTGGATGGGACATAACCGTCTACGCGATTAAATGTGGAGAAGGTGGGCGCGTGGGCGGAGAGATCGGATCTGGATTATATGCGCCGGATCTGAGGGAAACTTCCCGATTTCGTCGCCCAATGGTTTCGTCTTACCCTGCACAAATCGTAAAGAGCCTCGCCCTCCCTCCTTACCTTGCTCGCATTTGCTTTCGCCGCCTCAAGCCGTTCTTTGAGAGCATAAGCGCCGGGAGAAGAAGGCGAGAGATCGATTGAAAAGAGAGAGAGATTTACCGCCATAGCAGCGTCCTCCACCGCGCAATGGCTGGCGGTCCTATCATCCTCTCGGCGGATCCCTAGGAGCAGTCTAACGTCACCGTGGAGAAGCTGCAGTCGCTGGTGGACGCCGGTCTCCTCCACCCGATCACCGATCCTGACGAGCCGGAGTGGATTGCTTCGGGGAATGAGTCGGAACCGAGGCCACGTGATGGCTACGTGGTGAGCTTTGTCGTCTTCCACGAGCGAGGCCTCGGCTTGCCGGGCGGACCGATTCATGCAAAGCTCCCAAGACTACTACGGCGTGGAGCTCCACAACTTCAGCCCCAACTCCATCGCACAAAGCGGCCATCTTCGCCGCCGTTTGCGAGGGGTACTGAGATCGCTCCCCCGGGAGCTGTGGCTCCATTTGTTTTGGGTGGTTTTACCACCAAGCCGGGCGAGAGCGAAGGGGCTCGGAAGGCGTTGAGGGGCGGCGGTCGCACCTTCAGTGCGCCAAGACCGGCAACACCTCTACATCCCAGCAGAAGCGACATCATCCAACCTGTCGTTGGTATGACTGCTAGTTCTACCTTCGTAGCGGCGATGGCGGGCTTCCCCCTTATACCGGGTGGGTTGTGGAGAGTCAGCCGGAGAAGTGGGGGTACGGTGTCATCAAGCCCGATCAGCCTAGGCTGGAACCGCTCCTGAGGGCCCTGGGGAAGCTGCGTGATCGCGGCCTTACGGCGGCCGTGGTCGTGGCGGCTTTTCACCGCCGGAGGGTGTTGCCGCTGATGGCTCGGCGGCGGCGCCTGTTTGAGATGACCCCAAGCGATCCGATCGAAGGCATCAAGATGTCCGCCCTCGCCCTTACTGATGAGGAGATCCTACGTCGGGTAAGGGAGGCGGTGGATGGGAAACCGAAGATTGATGGCTTGATGCCGTTCCCGATGCGCCCATCGCGGGGGTACATTTCCCTGGTAAGTTGGGTGTTGCCGAGGCCTTCGCGGCCTTCTTGCTCATTGCTTTTTTCGCCCGTTGCCTTATTTCGTCGTTTCTGCAGGGGATAAGGGACGTGCGAAGCTCCCCGCCGCTCGTTCCTAAGGACGCCCAGTGGCGAGCCGTGAATAGGGTGTACGCCGAGGAGCAGCAGAAGAAGAAAGACGCCAAGGTGGCAAGGCGCACGAAGAGGACCCTTGAGAGCAAAAAGCTGGACGCACGCCGCCGGCAACAGAGGCTCGACGTTCTCCCGTTGGAGTCGTCTCCCTCATTATCGGTGTCGGATTCCTCGAGCGACGATGGCGAGGTCGAGGAAGGGAAGGGTACCCTGGACCACCTCCCCGACGTTAGGGAGGTGGCGACCAGGGTGTCTCTGGTAGACGTCCGTCTTGTTGTTGAGGGCGACACGCCCGAGACGCAGCGTCTTTGTCGACCACCGTGGGCTCGGCGGAGGAGGTGGAGCAAGCGACGCCGGGACGGCTCAACCATCTCCATGGACGGTCGAGGGTGCCGGGTCCGGCGGAGACCAGCCTGCACCGAGGGATGAAGCCATGCCACCGCCGCGCGCCGTTTGCAGGAGAGGGACGCTGTCGAAGTGGTTGTGTCCTCGTTCATGTAAGTGTATTTTTTTGCGAGTTTGTAGTATTTTCGCTTGCCCCCTGGTCGTACGCTGACATTTAGGAGCGTCTTCGTTTCCAGCCAGAAGCGCCGGGTGGAGGAACCTGCCTTGGCCCCCCATAAGGCGCTCAAGGTGAGCACCAGCTCCACCGCTCATCGGGTGGCGGAGGCGCAGGCTGCCGTGCAGCATGGCGTGGCGTCGGGCGGGGCCGGCCCGGAGGAGCCGGCTGCTCAAGGAAAGGGCGCCGAGGTGGCCACGGAACGTGCGGGGGAGGACAAGTCCACGCCCCACGAGGTCATGGGTCTTGGGGCGAATGAGGCCGAGGTGTCCACCATTGCTGAGGCCATCGGGGGTGAGGCTAGAGCCCCCAAGCCTTCCAAGGCCAGGGCGGTGGACGCCGCCACCGAGGTAGAGATGGCAGAGGCCAGAGCCCCCGGGTCCGTTGAGGCCGAGGCGGTCGAGGCGAGGCGGGCGGGCTTTGCACCGCCTGGTTGAGATGATCTCATCTCGAGAATTCTTCCCGGGAAGGAGGCGGCAGACGCCGAGGCGGCCAAGACCATGAGCGGCCGATCCCGACTCCTGCCGAGGGGAGTTCGGTCCTTGTCCGGGTCCGACCCGAGCCCCGCAGGTGGGATAGCCCGCGTGTTGTATGGGGAAACCGGGCCGACCCTGAGGGGGAGCCTGTGTTTGCCCTTGAGGACGTCGCCGAGGGGGGCGCTGGGACACCCTCGAGCAATACCGTGAACTAGCGGTGCAGTCGATGCAGACAGCGATGTCTGTTATGCAAAGGGACCTGCCCGGTGTTACCCAGGTACGCATTTCCCTTTCTCGTGTCGCGTTGTTTTTTCTCCGAGCCCCCTTGCGGTGTTTGACGACGCCTTTGCTCGCTTTGAGGAGCTCGAGACCCGGTCCCTTGGGAAATCGTTGTTCCTCTGAAGGGAGAGGGCGTCTGGGAGCAGCTCCGTGGCAAAAGGGCTCGCTTGCCGACGCTTGGGAGCTCTTATCGGTGCGAGTCTTTGAAGTGGAGGACCTCCGCCTTCGCTGTGTCGACCTGAAGGCCGAGGTGGCCATGGCTAAGGAGCAGTCTGCCCCTTTGGTGGCGAAGATCAAGGAGCTAGAGGAGGAGCGGGATTCCCTCAAGTCTCGGGCCCAAGAAGCAACGGCCTCTACCAAGGCCACCGCCGGGCAGCTGGGCGTAGAGCAGAGTGAACATCAGCTGATGAAAGTCGCTTTGGCAGAGGCTACCAAGGCTGCCGAGGCCTCTCGAGTCGAGGCTTTAGCCTAGAAGAACAAAGCCGAGGGTAAGTTCCGCTGAACCACGCTCCTTGTTCTGTTTGCTCTGGTTTGCGTTCGACCCCTGACTCTTTGTCGTGGTGTAGGTCTGGAGAAAGAGGCCTCCCAGGCGGCTGAGGCCTCCGTCGCAGCGCAAGCGGCGCTGGACGTTGAGGTCCAGGAGCACGAGGCTCTGCACAGCGCCGCCCGTACCGCCTGTGAGGCTCTGGAGGTCGAGGGGGTCCAATCAGCCAGCTCCCTTGGGAACCGCCTGATTGCATTGAGCGGCCGCGTCCACGAGAGGCTCCGGGAGGCGTTGCACACACGTGTCAAGCGCGCCCTGGCCGTCGTCTCCTCGCACTACGCCGTCAACCTCGAGGCTGTCGGCGATTGCAGCTATATCTTCTTGCCGGAAGATGACGAGGAGGCCGACGCAGAGGTCATGGTCGATGGAGGCGGTGGAGGCGCCTGCACAGTCATTGGCCACTGTTTGAAGAAGAGGTGGTCCCTCCCGCGCCAGCCGCCGATCCCTGAGCTTTGACCTGGGCCAACAGGGGCCATGTAAATGGATTGGTTTAATTGTCACATCGTAACGTTTTGTGGCTGTCGAGGCCTTTTAAAGTAATTGCGTATGTGCGTTTTTTTAACCGCTTTCTTATTCCATTTCTGAGCCTGTGCCCCCTGTCTCGTTCTTGGATACCCGCAAAGAACTTCCTCGGAGCCTAAGCCGTCCCTTGGTGAAGGGTGGCGAGGGAGTTGCCATAGCCCGGGGGCGTAGGCTGTTCTCACGGCTCGACGGGCCCTTTGGCCTCAGGACACGCTTTTGGTTCTTAGGTTTCTTGCGACGGTCCTGCCGGAGCTCGAGAGAGTTTGACGTGGAAATTTTCGAAAGACGGTTAAGAAACGACGTCCGGGACTTAGGGGGTTCCCCCCTTTTTAGCCCCCGAGGGAGGCTCGGCTCTGCAGAGGCAGAGCCGAGTCTCTCTTGTAGCGTTATTGTGACGTCGAGCCCCTATCGATAGACAAGCTCTTTGTAAAGAACTTCCTCAGAGCCTAAGCTGTCTCTTGGGTGAAAAGGTGGCGAGGGAGCTGCCGTAGCCCGGAGGCATAGGCCATTCTCACGGCTCAGCTGGTCTTTTGCCTTTGAGACGAACTTTTGGTCCTTAGGTTCCATACAATCGAGTTGCCTATTAAGTGGGGTCCTCGAAAGATTGTAACAACTAAAGAACGCTTCTTTATTGTATTCCGAGAAACAATGTAAACAACGTTTGGAAACTTAAGGGTAGAAACGACGTAGCTGTTCTATGTTCCAAGCGTTGGTGAAGATATCGCCCTTCTCGTTGGCCAGCTTGTAGGTTCCGGGCTTGATGCTTGGGCGACGATGTACGGCCCTTCCCATGGCGGGGTCCGCTTGTGGCGGCCCTTCTTTGCTCGACCTCGACCCTCGGCACCAAGTCGCCCACCTTGGTCTCGGCTCCGAATGTGCGGGCTTGTAGTAGCGTCAGAGGGTTTCTTTGGTATTTGGCCGAGTGTAGCAGGGCAACATCTCGGGCTTCCTCAAGTTGGTCGAGGGTGTCCTCATGCAAGGCGGTCTGTTGCTTTGCTCGTTGTAGGCTGTAGTCTCGGGGCTCAGACTCCAAGTCGGTGGGGAGGGTGGCCTCGGCCCCATAGACCGAGGAAGAACAGTGTGAATCCCGTGGCTTGGCTCGGTGTATTCTCTCGGGCTCCAAATGACCGAGGGGAGTTCGGCAAGCCATTTCTTGCCAAACTTTTTCAACCAGTTGTAGATTCTTGGCTTGAGGCCTTGTAGGATCATCTTTGTTGGCACATTCTACTTGGTTGTTTGTCCTAGGGTGTCCCACGTGACCACGGACCACACGGATGTGGTGGTTGTCATGAACGTCGAGGAACTTGTGGCGGTGAATTGCGTCCCGTTGTCGGTGATGATGGTATTTGGGATTCGAAACTGTGGATGATATCCGTAAAGAACAGCATTGCTTGCTCGGATTTGATTTGGGTGATTGGACGAGCCTCGATCCATTTGGAGAATTTGTCGATGGCTACGAGCAGATGGGTATAGCCCCCGGGTGCCTTCTGTAGAGGCCCAACCATGTTCAGCCCCCACACGGCGAATGGTCATGTGATAGGGATGGTTTGGAGGGCTTGGGCCGGGAGGTGCGTCTGTCGAGCGTAGTACTGGCATCCTTCGCAGAGCGTACTAGCCCGTGGCATCGCCCACCTCATTGTTGGCCAAGAGAAACCTTGGCGGAAGGCGTTTCCCACTAGCGCCCGAGGCGCTGCGTGGTGCCCGCAGGCTCCCGCATGCAAGTCCCGGAGTAGTGATTGGCTAGCCTCGGTGGTGATGCACCGTTGGAGAATACCATACGGGCTATGCCTATACAACTCGCCGTTGCAGAGGACGTAAGTCTTGGATCATCGCGCAAGCCGTCGGGCCTCGATCCTGTCCGCGGGAAGCTCTCCTCGCACGAGGCGATCAAGAAAAGGGGCTCGCCAGTCCGTTCCTCGGTCGGCCTCGGAAGGTGTTCGAGCCAGGCTCGCGCTGAGTCTGACAGGAATAGGGGGAGGTTGCGGATGACGAGCAGGTCATCGTCCACACCACCTAGCTGACAAGCCAGACGGTAGTCGGCCAACCATAGCTCGGGGTTGGTCTTGCCGCTGTACTTTGAGAGATTCACTGGTTGATGAAACTGGGCCAGGAAGCGGGCGCTACGGATGGCCTTACTGAAAACTCTAGGGCCAGGTGGCCCGGGAGAAGGACTGCGGTCCTCCCCACTGTCATAGCGACCGCCTCGGTGCACTTGGTAGCCCCGGGCGGCCCCATAGTGGTCGTGGCGCCGTCGTCTGCTGTCCACGTGGTGGCCATTTTGCGCCTCGCGTTGGTCGTCGAGGCGGTCGTGCACCGAGGGGGCCCTGAGGCGGTCGTGCACCGAGGGCTGTTTTGAGGCATCCCCGCGTCGTCGAGACACGGAGCTTTCGGCCTACTGTACCGCGGCAGTCTCGAGAAGGCCCCGGAGTTCGCCGTGGACTCGTCGCCCCTCCGTGGTAGAGGGCTCGGGCATCGCTCGGACCAGTATTGCCGCCGCAGCGACGTTCTGGCTAGCGCGATTGAAGACAGGGGGTTGCTCGCCCCCCTCATCATCGTTAATGCGGCGGTTGACGTCGCGAGCCCCCAACCGGGCCGTTCCGCCATCGCCGTGCCCCCGCTGCTCTTGCTCGAGGGTGGCTCGAGGCTGCTGCAGAGGAGTTGATCTTGCTCGACCTTGGCTTGAAGCTCGGAGGCGCTCTAGGTCTATCGTCGAAGTTGCTCGGGGGTAGGGACACCGCCATTTGTTGGCAGGGACCCGTGCGTGGTGGTGTGGCATTGGCTGCCCTTCCTCCATCGTTGCCGTGCTCGGCATTCCGAGTCCGATGTGGAAACACTCACGAGTCGGGTCGTAAGCGTCCTCGTCGTCGGAATCGAGTAGCCGGGCGATAGTCGCCACGATCATGAAGCGGCGACGCCGCCGTGGTCGCTGGCTCGGAGAAGTCTGCTCCAACCCACGCCTCGTCCTCCTCCGAGGAGTTAGAGTGGGGGTGGATTGGAGTTGTGACTATGGGGTTATGGGCATGACGTTGATGAATGGAGACGAGGGCGGTGGCGTAGGAGGATGGCACCGTCGCCAGGCTCTGCTCCGCCAGAGCTGGCTCCTCGGGAGGAGGCGGGACAGAGCTTGATGATGGGGCGTCGCTGTGCGCCACCGGCCCTTTTCCCCTGTCGAGGCTTAAGCCGGACAGGTCCCCGCGCAGGGACTCTATGCCAGCAGCGGGGTATGGGATTCCGGTGGAACACATCGATCGTTGTTCAGTACTTGCGCGGTGTTAGGTGGACTTCGCGCCTGGCGGGCGCTTGGCGAGCTTGACGGGAGCGGCGGCCCGGGCGCCGTCTACGCGTGGGCTGCCGGTGCATGACGTCGTCGTCGGTTGATGGCGCTCTGGGTGAGAGGAGTACCATGTCGTACTCGTGCCCTAGAGACATGAATTCTAGGCTCCCAAACAGACGATCATCCCGAGACGCATAACGATCGCGCGGGATCTGCCATCCGGAATCGGTGGGATGACTAAGCTAACACGTAGAGGCCCCTACCGGCGCTGCAGCTGCCGGCGTTTTGAACCGGGGTCCTTAACCGACTAGTGAATTTGTGCTGCGTGCTCCCAATTCCGGATGGTGATGCAAAGAGACACAAGGTTTATCTTGGTTCGGCAATAGATGCCCCACGTCGATCCCGAGAAGATGTTCTTGTATTCCTTGCACGGGGTGCTGCTCGTAGTAGGGGTTATAATTTGGGCGAGAGAGGGAGTTCGTCCTGGTATCGTGAGGGGAGGTGATATGAATTACGAATGAGGCGTGTTGTTGATGCGAGTATTCGTGACTCTATCCGCCCTCCCTAGAAAGCGGTCTGGCCGCCTCCTTTTATAGCCGCGAGGAGGAAACCAGAGTACATAAGAGAGCTACACGTGGAGCGGACTATTCGATGACGTATTTACTCGGAGCAAAGCATGGCGTTGTCGTGGGAGTTCCGTAGATGTCTAATCGGTATGGTCTCCACTGCAAGTAACATGCTACGCATCTGTTGGCTTGGTGGATTGCGAAGCTTCGGCGGCCATCATAGCCGGTCGTCTTGCGAGGCCTCGCCAGGCCGAGGGCACGAGAAGTGACCAGTGCGATATGCGGTATCGGCGGCCATCAAAGTGAATAAAGGCGAGACATGCGCGCCTCGAGGATCTGGTACTGTGTTGTCGATGGGATGGTAAAAAGGTGATCTAAGCTGTTGTCCCGTCGCTCATTGCGGGCAAGACCGCCGATCGTGGCTTACGAAGTGTGCAGGTGCGGTGGATTAATCGGATGCGACGGACTGCCGGAGAGACCTTTGAGGCGGAGGCGACAAGGTTGCGGGGCGAGCCCGCCTCAGCGTAGGCGGAGCGCGCCAATTCGTCCCGAGGCCCTACCAGGGGTCTCGGGCGAGGCGACGGCGAGGCGGAGAAAGATCAGTGAATCCGAGGCCCCATCGAGGGGGCTCGGGCGAGACGGAGCGGTCGGTCCGCTGATTCCAAGGCTACAGGAACCCGTTCTGACTCCCCACGTTGCGATGTCTTTGGTGTAGGAGTTAGGCAGCACAGTGGTCGGTAACCCCTGCTCTGTGCCATCGCAGATGGCAGGAGGTTGACGCGACCGGGCGTGTAGTCGGTCACTTCTTTCAGATTGTGCCATCATCGTGCGTCTGTCGGAGTGGTTGGGCGCTTGGATGCGACGTTCGGTCGAGCAGATTGATTCGGGCGCCCGCCATTGCTTGACCCCCCCCCTCCCCCGCCTCGGCGCCCTGTCCCTGCTGACCAAGGATTCATGGATCCAACAAGGGATGTCGTCGATGAGGCCTCCATGCAATCTAACCCTCGACCTCCTGCTTCACGTGTTCATCATCTAACCCTTGACGCTTGTGTTCGGTGGGGATATTTGTTCTCCTCATTTTATGTCACTCTAGTTTTGAAATGAATATTTGGGATCCAAAATGAATTCAAATGAAAAATTTGTCAACTACAAAGTTTTATAACTTTTTGAGGTCTACAACTTTGTTTTTGGTCATTTCTCCATCCGAGGTCATCATTTGAAATTTTTGAATTTCAAATGTGAGAAAATTCAACCGTAATTTTGCTTAGATAGATGATTTCAAATGAAAAAGTTGTCAACTACAAAGTTGCATAACTTTTCAACATCTACAACTTTTGTTTTGTGTGTTTCTCCATCCGAGATGGTTTGAAAAATTCAAATTTAAAATTTGAAAAATCAAACGTAATTTTTGTTAGATAGATAATTTCAAATGAAAATGTTGTCAACTTCAAAGTTTCATAACTTTTCGAGATCTAAAACTTTTGTTTTGAGCGCCTCTCCATCCAAGATCCTTAAATATAACTACACACTCACTTATGACTATGGAACATATGGCTTTAGTTGGTGATATCTTCTATGAAATCTTGCGAATCAAATAGATGGACATCATAATGACTCCAGACAAAAAAGTTGTGGACTACAAAGTTGCATAACCTTTTGAGATCTACAACTTTTGTTTTAGGCGCTTCTTCATCTGATATCCTTAACTACCACTTCGCTGTACTGTGCCATCGTGCGTCTGTCGGAGTGGTTGGGCGCTTGGATGCGACGTTCGGTCAGAGCAGTTCGGTCGAAGAGGCGGTCACGGGGCTGGTCCCGAGCCGGCCTCGCGCGAATCGGAGAATTGACACTTCTTCCGAGGCCCCGGGCGAGGGGGCTCGACGAACGGGCCTCGACGAGGGGGCCTCGGCGAGGCGGTCTCGGGCGAGTCGGAGAATCGTTTGCTTCCGCTGGGGCTCGGCGATGGGGTCTCGGGCGAATCGGAGATTTCGGCCGAGACCTCGTTTGTTTATTCCGTTGGTTCTGTTTTTAGGGTCTAAGCAGTTTTTCGATCTTTGCTTGGGGTACCCCATTTTCTGGTATCCGACACTATCTCTAATAGTTCAAGCCATGGAGTACCACCTGCTATGCTGCTGCAGATGTCCGTGGTGCTCCCTGTCATAACATAAATGTTCCTGCTGCTGGAATACCCAATTTAGACATCCCACGCCTCCTGGATTTGTTATTTGAGCCGCTAGATGATCTGACTGGCTCGCATAGAGAGAGAGAGTACGGGGTTTCTTTTTTGAGTTTGATCACACACTCTCTCAGAACAAAAGGTCCATTGAGAATTCTATTGCAAACATTGTGAGAGCCCAGTTTCGGTTAGCTGATCAATGTCGTTCATTCATTCATGAACTCGTGGCATCACAAACCCGGGACACCAACATTCCAGGTGACACTTCTAGGACAATGCATACATGCAACGATCATGGTACCCGTGAATCAGCCCATTGTACCCCGCCTTCAATGTTAGGCAAACTCTTGCTTTAGTTGATAAATTCGTTATCTCACCCTGTGTCTTATTGCTACGTATCAAATATAGTCACACATTTTTTCCATTTATGCCCAGGTCATGAGATTTATTCTCATGGTAGCTTTGTTTCTGCTGGTACTTTATTTCGGAGCCAGATTGATGAACAATCACCCGTTCGCAACACTCCAAGTATTGTCTACTTCCCCGATTGCATGTTTTTTTATCTCCATTCTTTGCTATTTCTATTTGTTTTGTTATGTCATTTTCGTTATGTTTCATGTCTTCTACATTTGTAGGTCCTAGTTCATTTAACCCCACTTCACCGACAGGCCCATTTGGCTCCCCTGTTCATTGTATAGTTTCACCCCCTCACATTTCTGAGGACTTACCTCGTCCATCAACTGCACCGATGCGCACCTCTTCAAAAGATGTTTCTGGTGCACCCCTCATAGTTTGTTTTTCCTCATATTTTCGACTATTGTTCCATTGTGCTAACTGCATCACTTTTTTACTATCCTTTATTATGATTTCTCTTGACTGATACTTCAGTTTTCTCACATGCTCCTAACTCTTTTCCCACCTCAGGTATGTCCACGGCCTCCTTTTCATGTTTACAATTTAGTTCTTACAGCAAACTGAAATTATATATTTTATTTCCTTTTCGTCCACACAGGTTCCTTCATTGTCACAAATGATCCTACTGTTCATCCTAACAGTCCAGTTCACACTCCGATTATGGCTCCAGTACGAAGCACCACCTCGGAAGACGGCAGCCCAACACCTTCTCCACACGGTTACCATGCTTTTCTTTTTGTTTCATAGTTTTCCCCTCAATTTTATGTCTGCTATTTTTCATCCTATGTACTTTCAGCCAATGAGTTCGATTATTCCCCACTTTTTCTGTCAACAATGGACCAATCAGGCCATCAACAATCATCGTCTATTGTGACCAGCCGTACAGATGTGAGTCCGTCTAACGTTCTTCCAAAACTCATTCCACCCTTCTTTTTAAATTAACAACTAAATTACATTTATACAACATCTATCATTTTCTTAGTTTCAATATTCCTGAGGTGGCATCTACTACTAGTTTCCTGATTTTTCTCTTTTTGGTAGACTGAGTTGGTACAAAATGATCCTCCTTTACATAGAGGCCGAATTATTCATGTAAGTGCACCTATCTGTTAATTCAATAACATGAGTTTTGTATACATGCTTGTGTTTTTGGTACCATCCTGAATGCTGTTAGATAACATTTTACTGCCACAAGTCACTGGTTTTCTGATTCATCTGAAAAGGGATGCCTTTTGTCTTGTACTTAGTGCACAGTCATTTTCATTGACATGTCAATGTCGACAGCACCCTTCATTTGATTTTGAACTTGTAAAGCAATTTTCTAATACTATTCTACTGTTTTTATTTGAACATTCAATTATTTGTCCACCACACCTTATTTCATTTTCCTATTTGTTATTCAGTTAGTCATGTATGTCTCAATTCCAATTTCAATGTCAGCCCCTCTTTTGATTTTTAACATGCACACTATTATTTCATTGCTATTTTACTGACTTAGCTTCTTGTTCTCTCAATAAATCTAAAGTCTTTTATTTCGAGTTTTAAATTATATTGATCAAGAATCTTATCTTTTTTTCTTCTTTTAGCCACAAGGCTTCTCTTATACTGAAACTATTCCTACCTCATCTGTCTCCCACCATTCCCGTTCTGAGCATAACTCTCCTTATGCTCCTGAACTTCCTGAAGCATGCAGTATCAAAACAATCGGAAAAGACACCACTTTTGCATTAAAGTGGCCGATTCTAGATGATCTGCCTATGTTCAAGTTTCCTGGAAAGAGACTAACCAAGAAGCCATCCAAATTTTATTCACCCTTCAAGCATGGCATTATGTCTCGTCCTCCACCCAATTTAGAGTTTTCTTTGCGTATGCATGCCTTCCTTTGTGCAGATGACTCTCCATTGAAAAGGTTCATTCTAATTTCATTTTCAAGCTTTCATTCTTTTCCTTCCATACTCCAGAATGCTTATTGAATTCCATTCAAGAAAACTTTGATGCACTTTGGGACAGAGTCATTGACTGGCCGAGATATTACACTTTCCTTTGGTATTGGGAAATTCATAGACCCTGTGTTCATGGATGCATTTGTCAAATGCATAGCTGAAGATGACTTTAATGTTCGTCCTGAATGCCATGGGTTCAGAATATTCCTACAACCTCTTGTCTCGGTACGTCTCCCTCATTTTTCAAACTAATCATTTCAAATTTTATTTTTTGATTACAACATTGATAACAATCCAATCATACTGTACAGGATATTCTTAAGTCAGACTCCTTCAGTATTCACAAACTCAGCCTCAATGCAGCCAGGACATTGTACTAGAAACTATCAAGCGATGCCTCCCCACGACTGACTTACAAAAGGCAAAGATGGTATGTGTATCACGAGTACATTTTTTTTCTTTCTTGCTTTCATCCCAGTAGTATACTGCTAAAATCGTATTTTTTTCGTATACACTTCTTGCAGATATTTCTTCCGGTTTTACATCTTAGTCACTGGTCTGTATATTGTATCAATCTTGGCCAATCCCGTGTCGATGTCCTAGACTCAATGAACTATACTTCTAACAATGAGGTCACATGGGATACATATCATTCACCTATGGGCCAAATACTCATGGAACGCCTTAGTGCTGCACTATCTTTAGCTGCACCCCGCAAATTCCCCGAATTTGCAAACTAGAGACGTGTACCAATTCGGGTTCCATTTCAAAATAATATCTGCGACTCTGGCATATTCTCCATGAAGTTTATTGAGTTCTATGACGGTGAGGGCCATGGTTCTCTTCACACTACTCTAGATCCGGTATGAATCCTTTTTCTTGTTAATATATCCCTCATTTTATTTTTTGTTCTGTCTAACCTTTTTTCCTTGCAGGATCGATCAAAGGAGATGAGGGCAGAAATGCTACAATATCTAGCCTTTCATACTGCCAACAAAGTCCATGCTCCTCCTGTGCTTCTTCAATTCCGTATTGGAGAGTTCCATCCTTCTTTCCATCCTCTCTTTTATTAGTGGAAGGCAGTTTTATTCCTGAAGATGCTCGTCATTCTAATCCTTCACAGCCTCAAGGTCCACTCCCAGAATGTGCATTTATTTTGTCCAACATCACTTTTCCAAGAAGAGAAGTTCATCCACAACTAATTCCAAGCCTGGTTGGGCAGCAGCAGATAAGGAGATCAAGACGACCAAGGTGGCAAGTGAAGAAGCAACAGGAAACTCTAAGGATGAAGCCAAGTTATTTTAGATGCAACAAAATTAGCTGGTCACACTTTTGGACACTGCATTACACTATGTAGCTTTTGAGCAAGGCATTGAGTAGTTCTGTCTTGCCTTTTTGTTCATATCAGCAGCTTTTGTAAATTTAGAAGCGTCAAAACAATATACATGCTATGTTGTGCTTATCAGGTTTGATGCATCAAAAAAAATTGGATGGAATCCTGTTCAACTGTAATCCATTCAGCTAATACAGAGGCCAGGAGAACTTATTTATCCTCTTTTCTCACTCTTTGTTTTTTATGCAGATCTCAGGCGCTCGCCATCAAAGCATCCTCCATCTACTCCCCATGATTACTCACATAGGTAGTTTCTTCTACTATTACTGATTTATTTGTGTGCTTAATTATGGTTGAAGATTTACAAGAGTATAAATATTGCATTTGTTTCCTTTGGAAATTAACTTCTTTTTCTGCCTTGCTAATTTTCCAATTTTACACATTTAATTTATGGCGGCTGTAGCTTCCAAACCATTAACACTAGTTATTTCTTATTTTTGTCATTTTAGTTAGCTTTCCACCAGTACGAGACGTCTTCTTCTTCTGCACTCCATCAGCAACAGTGGCATGCCAATAGCACGAAAATGGTATGCTGGACAATGCTCTACACTTTTTGGACTTATCACTGTCTCCACCAATCATAAATTTGGTATTGTTTTTATGATTTATCTATCTTGATCTATGTATGCACTTGTTGATATTATAGATTTAAGGTTTCTTACTGTTAATCACTGTGGTATGCTTTTGACAATTGCATGTCTGACCACCTGATGCTCATATGCTCTTGAATCCCAAAGCTGATAATTGTTGTTTAATAGGCATGGTCATAGTGCATGGGTGCATGTAGTGGACAAAGGTGGTTGTGCACCTAAATAGGCTTTAGTTAGTTTCACGGAATGATCCGAACCACTCAATTCTGATGGGAGAAATGGCCAGGCATGTAAATTTTTCAAACCTCTCTCGCATGTACTAGATTATACATATTAGAGAAAGTTCAGTTAATGGAGAGCGTATGAAACCAATTTAGAAAAGAGGAAACATGGCAACAGGAAGCAAAGGAAACAAAGGAAAAGGAGTATCGATGCGGATCGAGATAGAAGGAACGTTCAACATGCGGATGGAGATAGAAGGAAAGTTGGATGAGAAGTGGAAGTAATCATGTCATTATTTTGCTTTTAATTTAGTTGCATAAAGAAATGAGAACAAGTGCAAGGTTGTTGATGCCTTTTTTTAATGAAATTGCATATATATTATAGTTCTAACAAACGAGGAGTATGGTGCTTGGATTGGTGGAAGGAAATGATGGATTTATACAAAGATGGAAAGGTGTGTTGTTTACTTGAATAATATATTTTTGTATGGTGCAATTGGACTCATTTAATTTAGCTTTGGCGAGGAACATGGTAAATTGGGTGTTGTAAACTTTGATATGTTTAACACATGCAGGATTTGGAATTACCATTAGAAATGAAATGTAGACCAGCATGGTTTGAGAAGATGCAAGCAGCAGCAGCATATGGGACTTCGACACTCAGCAGGGAAGAAAAAGAAGATATGGCTGCAAGGTTTCCCACCGATGAGGAGCAGTACGATGAGACGCATTGGTACAATCGGGCTTGGCATGATGTATGGGATGAAGATGTGTGGGGCTTGTGCGCTATATGCGGATTTCAACACCATGATCCAAAAAATTGTCCATCTCCATTGAAGATGCGGCAGGAGCTAGATGGAACGTTGGATGAGAAGTGGAAATAAGCGTGTCATTGTGTTGCTTTGAATTTAGTTGCATAATTAAATGAGAACAACTGGAAGGTTGTTGATGCCTTTCATTTTTTTGTAATGAAAATGCATATTATGAAATTGTGTTTCAAATAACAAAGAAATTTCGTCTCTAATGTGAGTAAGTGGATTGAAAATGTATATGGGTGTCATGATGAAAGTGTTGATGAAGCTGGCCTAGTTTAAAACGGCATAATATGAACAATCAATTTTCTATTAAATCATTCTGGTAACTTGACAGTATATATTTGATCCATGTAATGTCGGTTGCATAGAAATGACTTGTCTATTTTTATGACATGAGGTGTTGTACACATGAAGATATGAAGATTTTTTGAATTACATTTTTGTATGTTGGGTTATTCGTGAATTGATGCATGTATGGAAGCGCATGTATGCATGCGCAAAAAAGTGGCCGGTTACATATTCCCAGTTCAGTTGAGCTCCAGGGTTGTACTCCAGCTTTTAATCGGACGAATCTATAAACTACTTGACGCCTACACTGGTCATGCGGAGTTTTTTTTTTCTTTCGGTCGTTGGAGTGGGGTGTGCGGAGGCCACAGGTTGTGCACGATCATGGCTACAAGCTTGTTATGTACTTGGCGTAGTTAGCGGCACCAAAAAAAAAAGACATGATAAAAATGAATGGTTGCATGAACTGTTACATTCGGAACAATATAAGTGCATCAAAACATACAAAAATGACTAAATTCATGTGCTCCTCTTTACAAATAATGAAAAAAAATCTATTGCCCAAGACAAGAATGATAACATTTGATGGTAGTGTGGAACCAACGTGAGCATGGTAAACAAACAAACATTAGACGACATCAAATTACTTATACATCCCAAATGTCAGAACACACGCCACTTGCAATGCACATTAGAGTATTATGACCAGATTCTGAATCTGACACTTTTAGAAAAAAAAAATTCAATGATTGATAAATCATACCACCAGCTAAAACTTCATCACATCGTAACAACCCCTTCTCATAGCATTTTGCCGTGACGCATGGCCCCTCCAACCACTCACTTTGTATTACTCCCTGCAATCCTCTTCATTTTTCTCCCTCGTTGTCACTATCTAGACCAGTATAGGTGTTTTCTGCGACTACCTTCTGTCGTGTCTTCACTCTATTGTCTTCCTCGTCGCGATCAGTAACATGCTCCCAGCTTACCTTTTTATTTTTAGCCCCTGGTGGCCTCCCTCTCTTTTTGTTCTTCATTTCTTCAAGCCTCATTCTATTATGTTCCAAGCTGAGGCACGTCCGCGCATTATGTGTAGCGTACTGCCCACAAGCCTTGCACTTTCTCGTGCCCAATTTCTCGCCTAATGCTCCAAGGGTTACTGCTGCCTTCTCTGACTCTGTCTTGTTCCTGCCCTTAGGCTTCGCTTTTTCAGGAGGCACCAGGTTTATCAATGTTGTCACATCCTGCAGACACAAAATCAGGTTTGTCAATCCTTTAGAATATAAGTTTCAGAGTAAGAACAAATGCACACATCAACTAGTGCCCAACGTCTCTTGATTTCCATGTTTGCTCATCTACCTGTTCATGTTGTGACCCTTCTTCACTTGTTGCTGCTGCTGCCTTTTTCTTCCCTATTTCTTTATTGCAATCCAGCACATGGCTAGCCTCAACTCTACATGTGGTCCCAGATTCCTGGCACATGTTTTTCATTTAGCAGTCCATAGAATCAACAAAAATCAACATCAACCCTTTCTTACAATTCACTTGAAAGCCTATAATCATGTCTATACTACTACAGATTTATTTCAAATCAGCATGAAGATCATGGTACATTATCAAGCCAAATACAGTAGAGCACATGAACTATGCCATATGTTGCATTCATTCATGATGGTGTAATTCACAAAAATTATGTGATAACATCAAGTCAACACGGTAGTCTCCACACTGATTCACCAATTTTTCAGATTAAATGAATAACTAGTTAACTTGTAGTTGTGCTTGTCAAGCATGACAAAATCTAAAGCTAATCAGTTATGCTTGTCAACTGAAATGGAAACAATGGAGCACTACTGCTAATGAAATGTGTTTCTTAGTAACTAGTTAATACAACTTCCTAAACAAGGAATTATATGACTAATCTTAAACCAGCTACTTCCCCTACACATTTTTTTCTTTACCAACTCATTCTCAAAAAAAAAATTCTTGGCAGGGATCAAAAATAGGATTCAGATGTTCCATTGCAATCACAAGCAAACTGACACATATTGTACAACTAACTTTATTTTTTCTATTTCTAAAATAGCTAAGTGCTATGGTGAAATTTCAAGCAGCAGTAATATAGGATCTGATATAGCATTTGAAATAAACCAAAATCTACATCTCCATTTCACCTTTACCTTTATTTCTGCTGCCTTCATTTGTTTTGAACAACCTCCATGTAGTAACTGGTTCGCAGCTGGTAAAATTTTCTGTCCACAATTCCAAATATATAGTCCAGAATTAACATATATGGTTCACTAAGGTTCACCCCCACTTGCTTCATTACTTAATGTAAAAAAAACATACCCGTGTTATCCTTGTCTCCTCACATCTTCCTTCTTCAATGCCATCGTCGCTGCTGCTATCTCTAGAATTGTCCTACATGCCATATATAATTTAGAGACTTCCTTTATTACTATATGTACATTAAAATAGTTCTTCTTTTACTAACACGTCTTTACCTTTGTCCTTGATGGACCTTGTCCCTTCCTCGCTTCTGCACCAATGTCTGGGGGGATATTGTCTATTTCCTTCGTGACATCTTCTAAAGCTTCGAGCAATCTTCTGTAAGCAGCGTTAGACATGCTCCCTGATCTGACCGCCTTCATAGCTTTTGGTATTAGAGTCTTTGTTCTATAGCTTTGTGTGTTGCCGTCCTCCCCGGTTAGAAGCTTGTCGCTCGTATCAAAGTCAACCTCCCTCCTAGCGAACCTTGTATAGCGCTTAAAAATGTATTCACGTGGAATCTTGTCTACTTGGACATGAATGAAGGCACGCAAAAGGTGCACGCAAAATAGTCCTGCATCAACAACAACTTTCAGTACCGACATAATTCCATGAATCCTTTAAGATACTAGTGTCTTTCCACAATACCAGTGTGCTCCCACTCCCTGCACTCACAACTGTATGTCCCGTTGACTTTATCTGCCTTCACTTTGAACTTGTGTTGTCCCCAGCTTATCACTTCTGACCTATTCGTGTGACAAACCCTGTACCAATGCTCGCCTAGCTCTGGATCATCCTCTATGTTGTATGCGGTGCAATTGACCATTTTTTTCGAAGTTTCTGAACACTACCCGTGTATATATCCTTCCTAGTTGAACCTCAAATGGCCATTTGTTCTTGGTAAGTGTCTTGCTTTGCATCAACAAACGACACAATCGAAACATAAGTTTTTGCATAGTGTACTACCATTTCAATCACAGTACATTCAATGTTTAAATTAGTTTTACCGTTGCAAGGTATGTTTCAGCTCCCTCCTTCATCTTCCGTGTCTACATGAAATCTAGAGTACGCTTTGCAAACTTGTGCAAACATGTCTGCTTTCCCACAAAATTCTTCTTAATCGCATAGTTACTGCTCTCACTACGCTGTGTCGATGTCATCATCCCACAGTAATCATCTTTAAAGAAAGCTGGGATATACCTAGCTTGTTGCCGGAATAAGCTCTCCATAGTGGCATTTCCTTGCAAATCAAACTCTGTTATCAGTTCTTCCCATGCTCTCTCAAATTCGGCGGGTGTCAGGGGGTGGTTCAGCACCGACTTGAATTTGTCCTTGAAGTGTTGTTTCTCATAAAGGCTGAATATCTCATTCAGGTTCGGCATATGCTTGTTAACCACATGCCACCGACAAATCCTGTGGATGACACCAGGGAATTCCAGTCCTATGGCCACTTCCATTGCCTGATCCTGATCTGCCACACATAGGAGCATGAGGATCATTAACTTAATACAACCAAAATAGCTTGAAAATTTTTTTCATTCTACCTTCAAGGTGTTTTCCACTTTTTTAAATAGTTTTACTTTACCTGTGATAATGCACCTAGTCCTATGTCTTCCCATGCATTTCTTGAAAGCTTGAAATACCCATTGGAATGTTTCTATTGTCTCATCACCAAACAGCGCACATCCAAAATATGTGTTCTGTAGGTGATGGTTTGCACCCACAAACATAGCTAGTGGCTTCTCATATATATTTGTCTTGTGCGTGGCGTCGAATGTCATCACATCTCCAAAATCAATATATTCTGCCTGCATGCTAGCGTGACTCAAGCTATGAATCATCCCTTCTTTATCGATCTTGACATACCAACAAAATTGTGGGTTCTGCGCCTTGCAGTCTTCAAAGAATTCTAGAAGCTTCGCAATGTCATTGGCATGTTCTACCCTCACATTAGCCGCCTTCCTGCAAAATTTGTTACTATTACACAGATGTAATCGACAGTACCTATTTACTGGATGGTATAAGAGTTGGCACACACTGACCTGTTCTCAAGATCCCGCCTGGTCATTGGCACGTTCTCACCTCCCCCATGCATGTCCCTAACAATGTTCTGTATACTATGATGCGGGACATCCGCTGCTTGGAGGTCATCAACAAACTCAAGTAATACCGGATCCTTTTCCTTGTGTGATCTCATATTTATTATTTCTTCTTTCTTTTTAAGACATGGATGGTTATGCATTAGATCCACTTGCTCAATCACCACTGATATTTCATTCTTGTTTTCATCATAAATTCTTTTAAGCTTCATCTTCGACATGCAGTGTGTCTTCTTTGTGGTATTGTACCTAACACGCAGCTCCTCATTTTTTTTAAAGTAAGTATGAACCCCCTCATTGCTGCACTGTATAATATATGAATATGTTTTACTGTTTTCATAGCTCAAATTGAATCCAACCTCCTCGGCGTACGCTTCATAGAAAGCCCTGGCCTCTTTTCGGTTTCTGAATGACATCCCAGGCCTAGGAATGAGGGCAGGATCAATGTCTTCTTTCTGCATACAACATATGCAATTAGATATTTCCATTTTCCACCAAGAGGCAATGCAAAATTGCTCGAATTTTTATCTCAGTCAAAATAGATTACAGTGAATTTCAGCCTATATAAGACCTCAACATGTCTGGTTCATCAATCTAATATTGTAAGCATGCACATTACAGCCTATGTCAAGTTTGTACATTTACTTTTTTCATTATTTCTCAAGTTTGAATACTTCTCAGCTCTATTTTCTGAATCCCATCATCACAACTTTGATCATTTGGTAATTTTGAAACCTAATTTTATTTCATATTCACATAGCAGAATCTTCGAACTTCTTATTCAAATGTCACAAACAAGCTACTCACATGGGTGTACTTCTTTTCGGCATCTGGTGTAGCGTTCTCGCTTTCTGTAACTATTGCCATTGGTGAGAACATGCCTCTGCTGGATGATGTTCCGGCTTCTGAAATGCCAGCCACAACATCCTCGTTACGGCCTGGTGTGCACGATGATGTTCCACCTTCTAAAATACATGCCGGTAACCCATCGTGACCTTGTCCTGATCTTCCATCTGCCACAGCCACATTAGTTGTGTGTATTGTCTGCGATGCTGACGATTCAGTCACAACCCCTTTACAATTGCTCTTCTCTCCAAACAGCTGCTTCCGGCAACCCATTCTGATTTAATAACTTTACAGACTAGTGGCGGAGCTTCGATTCATTCAAATCATCATTAATCTGATAAACATCACAGAAACATATAAGGATTACTGCATAGCCATAAATAAAGGCTATGTGAAACATAAAACAAGCACACATTATTACTTCTGATCTCATCCACTACAAGTGAAGAAGTGAAGACATCACCCGCAGAAGCATTGCTCCACAAGATAAAATTCATCTCGTTCACTCAGCTTGTTTAATTTGGTCACAAATCGTGCCAGGTAGGTCATTAAAAATGATGTACCAAAGAAATCTCAGCTTTCTATGACAAGTTCATGTATCATGAACAGTTAACACCAACTTTGGAACTACTAAACATCAATAATGTTTAACTTATGATTCATCTTGAAGTAACATCCAGTAACCATTCAAATATGATACGACTATAGGACCTTCAATTAAGAGGCTAAGAGGCTGAGTTTCTATCCTAAACCCACGCGCTGTAAAAGGATATTAGAGCGTTCAGAGGCATTCATAATTTGATAGTTGGGCCTGTACATTTCACAGATGATTTACTGATTTAGTAAAGATCACTGGAGGTAGACAGCTGTGACTAATGTCTGAACTCAGGGTAGATGTATTGCTGTGCAGTTTCTTGTGGATTTACTGTATTGTGTTTATTAATTCAAAGGTATTGAACACATGAATACTGATGGGAGCACTTGTTGAACTACGAATACGTGATATGTTACTCTTTTCAAATGAAGCAGCTAGTTCATGATGGTAAATAAAATATTTCACATGGACATTGAGGGACCTGTGATTCTGATTAAACACAAGTATGGAGAATATATTATTTCTTAAAGACTGGATATCTGTAATTGATTGAAGCTGAATATAATATCATCTTCATGATGGTAAATAAAATATTTCACATGGAAATTGAGGGACCTGTGATTCTGATTAAACACAACTATGAAGAATATATTATTTCTTAAAAACTGGATATCTGTAATTGATTGAGGCTGAATATAATATCATCTTCTAAAGTTCTAATATTGAAACAAACATTGCTTTCAATGACTTCGGAGCAGCAAAGCATGGCGTATAGTTTCATACTTCCATAATGTGCTTGCCTTTTAACAAAGAGTACCCATATCAGGGAATCTAATAGTGAAACCAATTTGACACAAAATTAATGGGAACAACAAAGCGAGATACATGAATAAGGATATATAAAGGAAACCTGAGGAACCAGGCGGCTCCATCCCAAATGATGCAAGCTCGGTAATCAACGAGTGTAATCGGCAATCAAGGGCCGGCGCGATGCGTCTGGGAATGCACAGCGCAGGGAGCTGCTTCTTACAACGCTGAGCGGCAACACGGCAGGGCGGGACGCTGGAGAAGGCCAGCCGAGCATGTCCGACCGGGCGGCGTGCTGCCTCTGCGACCGACCGGCGCTGGGGGGAGGAACGGCGGGAAAGGCGTCGGAAGGGAGTTGCCGGCGATGCGACGGCGAGATCGGATCCAAGCGAAACCGAGCGGACGCCGGACGGGCGAAGGACGACGGCGAGCTACTCAGCGAGAGCGGCGGCGACCTGGGGTGTGCGAGCTGCGGAGGCGCCGGTTGTGCGATATGGGGCGTGCGATCTGGGGCGTGCGGGAGCTACGGAAGCCGCCGGGTGCGAGATTAGAATGGGGAAGTGGCGCCGGGCTCGCGCGTTTCACGCGCCGCCGCCCGTCCGAGGTGCCCCCCAATAGCGGCCTCGTCGGTGCCGCGGCGGGGTGTCGCCGGTGTACGGGCTGCTCGGCGGTCTCTCCTCGCTCGTGGGTCAGGGAACGCGGTCAGCGACGGTTCCGAACGTGGGACAGGGAACGCGGTTCTTCATTTGTGCGTGCGGACAGGAGGTACTCACGGCCCGATGCTTGGCTTCGCACTCTCGGGCGTGCGCGGGTTCACGCGGTGGGCTCGGGTGCTGAATATTATTCGGTACGCAAGGTACTAACTAGCGCAGTCCTCTCTCTCTCTCTCTCTCTCTCTCTCTCTCTCTCTCTATATATATATATATATATATATATATATATATATATATATATATATATATATATACTACTACCACATAGCTGGCTATAAAATAACTTATTCTATAGCCACTTAGAGTTATGATAATTACTATGTTAATTTACGATATTATAATAATTCCTTACTAAGTGGTTTACTATAACGTTATGGTAAATATCCCATGTTTTATATAGTTAGGGGACAGAAGAGCTAAAAAAAAATGCATACAAGATCAGAATGCAGTACGACAGTGGTGCATGATCGAGCCTTTTTTTCTTATAATATTAAAAAAAAACAGTCAAACAGAGGTGACGCATCATACCAATTGTATTGGATTGGAGGAGGATCGGATCAATCAGTGATCAAGAGAGATCAGCATGCATGCATGGCCCATCTGCTAGGTGTTGCTCCCTAGGGATCCAGCCATTGAGGTAGGCAACAAGCAGGCGGTGGTTCTCGAGATCACTCGCGGTTTTGGCGCCTTCTCTACGGTGCGGAAGAGGAAGAAAGCTAGCGAGCTGAGAGCTTGAGAGGCTGAGACTGCGAGCAATAGCATGCATGCACACCGCCGACCGCTAGACAGTGCGTGCGTCTTGTCGCTCCACCACCTCGGGATTTACTCCGTCTCTTCTCTTCTCTTCTCTTCTCCTCTCAAGCGCACTCGCTCCCAAGCAGCGTCTCCTTTTGTGATTGTTGTTTCTCTGCGTACCAACTGCGCCATTACTGTTTGGTATCCTATGCTATCATATTTGTGATCGCCGCGGCATGAGCATGAACACTAGTGCCGGCCAGTTGAGAGCAGACCAGCAGGAGGAAAGAACTGGGTACGGTGGTGTATTGTTTTGGGTGTCTGCACTGCATTCACATCGATGGGATGGAATGGAAGAAGGAAAAGGGCGTACGTATGACCCGACGCTGCTGTCCCCCCGCCCACCTTACATTCCCTACGATTTCAGGGACGGCGACGATTTGAAGACCGAGTTCCGAGGAGATCAATCGAGTACTCCTACTACATCAGATCAGAGATATGGATGATCCGTCCATGCACTGCCTCCTTTCAATTATTAAGCCTCTACGTTTCAGTTTTTCTTCAGAGGCCAAAGCCATTTGTTCACTGTCACTCGCTCCAGACACTCCATACAGAGATGATTCGATCCATGCATGCATGCAAGTGTCCTATAAGTACAGTTTGCTTGGCAGAGCGTAAAGTGGAGTGAGTGATCCAAGTGATCGAGGGCAGAGCTCAGCTGCCCTTCTCATTCCTGATTCTCGTCTACTGATCCCAATGTAGAAACTGGCTAGATGGTTTCGATGATAATTTTGTTCAGCGTGGCGCCATGTTAGCCACAAGATCGAGAGGTAAGTCCGACAATAATGTTGATGGTTTATACTTTACCCAAAAAATCTTTATTTTTTTTAAATCAAAACCTCATTTGAAATCTTTAAAAAAATCATAGAAAACTAGTTTTTATAGATGAAAAATTCATGAAATTGGTTTTGATTTTTGTTTCCGTTAGAATCGTGCTATATCTTATGTTGACTAGCTTGGAATGATTTTAATCTTATAATATGGTCCAATGAGCAATTTTGACTGGATTCAGAAGTCGGAGGAGAAGAACAATCCGGTTTTCGTAACAAAGCCCAGGGTGTCGAGCAGGCCTAGAGCCCCCCATGTGTAGTCCAGGGTCCAAATATGGGCCCACATCAGTTTCGGAGCAGTCCTAATCGGCCCACCGGCCCTTTTGTTAGACACTTGAGCCTCTGCCTCTCCACGGGAAGGAAATGCTCGCGCGCGGGCAATCCCACCCTGCTCGCCCGGTGGCGATTGGTGACTTCTGAGTTCTGACTTGGTGTAGCAGCTCAGAGATGGTGGTGATTCCACATCTTTTTTTTGTTCTTCTTCTTTTGTCAGCCCAGGTAGCACGCATGCGTTTTCAGCGCGCGTTTAGTTCGCGAAAAGTGCGAAATTTGGCTACTGTAGCAATTTCGTTTTTATTTGGTAATTAATGTTCAATCATGGACTAATTAGACTCAAAACGTTCGTCTCGCAATTTTCAACCAAACTGTGCAATTAGTTTTTATTTTTGTCTATATTTAATGCTCCATGCACATACCGCAAGATTCGATGTGACGGATACTGTAGCACTTTTTGGGAAAACTTTTCGCGAACTAAACAAGGGCTCAGACAACTTCAGAGGGAGCAGAAGAAGCATTTCGCCAGCCCTGGTGCTGGTGGCTTTTATTTTCCCCTCTGTCCCCAAACATGTTTTTGCAGTACTACTGCATGCATGTTGCAGCGGGTGAATGAATGGATGGATAATAAAGAAAGAGAGGTTGTCTGGGGACACGTGGGAATATACATAGCAGAGTGAGCAGTACTAGAGATGAGGGAAGGTGCAGTGGCAGTGGTGTTGGGCCCACTTGGCAGGCCCACCTTGTGTGTGACGTCGCCCATGCTAGGGGCCGCCCACGAGGTTGCCGCCACGTCGTGCGACGCATCGCCTCACCCTTCCCCCCGCGTTTGTCTTGTTTATTATTTATTTATTTATATTTATTATAATAAGTATAATAAATAATACGGAAAATGATATAAACAACAATTGTGCTTTCTATCTAATAAGAAATGACGATTGATAATATGTAGTGAAATAAATATACTACTCAGGATGACGAGGGTGGGACAGGACAGCCAAGGATGAGAAAGACCCCAACGCAAGTCAGAGTCAGGTGGGCAGCCGGACACGTCACGCGTCTCTATCCAGTAGTAGTAGGCTTTCATGTTCACCGGCTGATCCTTCCGGGCACGGGGCACCCTATGCGCATCAACCACCTGTCTTTGTCGGAGAGGATGAGGCCATCCGCCATCAGGGGATGCATATTGCAACTGCAGTTGCTTCTAGTAGTGGCGGAGTGGAGAATTAGATCGGTGGCCGCATGCATCTGCACCCAATTGTCGGCGGCGTCAAGCTTTTCCTTTAGAAAACACACGGACACGGGCTATGATGATCGCCACAAACTCCTTTGTTTGCTTGCTTCAATTATCGCCCTTTCCTTAAAAAAGCTTCTTTTGAAAAGGAAGGAGTTGCGTCCAAATCGCATATGGTTGCCAAGGCGTCAATATAATACTGTACATGCTAATCTGTAATTAATTCTATATATTAAGGTGAAACCTACCCGCCGTTCTCAAGTCCTACGGTTGGATAAACTCGTGTTTGCTTCCTCTTTTCCTCTCAATAAAAAAAACATGCTTAAAACACGTTTGCAAAACAAAAGAAAAAAGAAAGAAAAAAGAGATTTTATGTTTTTGACTTGGTACGAATGTTTCTGTTTTTCTATATCTACTTCCTCTAGCCTAATATATACTGGCGATTTGATTTGCTGTGATCTTCAAGATCACATTTGAACTGCTGATTTCTCTTTTATAATAATGTATATAGCTTATGCTAGAAAAGTTTTCAATGCAAGTTTTTATTTTGTAAACATAGACATAAATGTTTTTTTTTGGCACGAGGAGCCTTCCCCATTCCATTGATACCAACGGAAATACAGCAGTTGCGAGCTTACAGAGCAAAGTAAGAGCGTTTAAGAGGATAAAACCCGCACATATCGCCTGCCTCAGACGACCTACAAAGCAGCAGAGTAAAACACCGAGCAAAAAAACAGGGCCAAACTTCCTACAGACCCTTCCCCAGCACATGAGCACTTTAATGAAACACATTGAAGCTATCAAAATATGCAGCCACCGTTCACAGGTTCATGAATCGCCACATAAACTTCAACCATCTTGATCATCGCTCTGATCGTCCTTCAGCAAAAGTTGTCCTTGCTTTGCCTTCTTCTTAGTCGTCAGCTTCACCGCAGTTGCTAGCATGGTGTTGACACCTGCCTCCAGTGCTTCTCTGTCAGCTCCCAGAAGCAAACCTGCCCAGTAACCAATGAGCACACACGCACAATCGTAGCAGGGTTTGTCACAGCTTTGCCTTCAAAACACACAGAATTTCGTGTCTTCCAAATGGCCAAGCATATATAGCAGCAATACCAAGAGTGTGATACTGCTTGCCAGCAGGTAGCCAACGCCCACACCATGACCAGCACTGATTAAGGGACTTGGGAATATTCTTGGCCCCAATGGAATGAGCCACAATGGCCCAGACAGCCTTAGAGGTGCTGCACCGGAACAAGAGATGTTGAGCGCTCTCATCTTCACTACAGAAGCAGCAGGTGGGGCTCACAGGCCACTTCCTTCTAACCATGTTGTCTTTAGTTAGGATTGCATTATTATTCATGACAAGAAGATTTTGATTTTAGAGGGAGCTTACCCTTTCCAAATCATTTTATGATAAGGCCCAGCATCATGGCATTGTATGGTAAATATCTCTGATTTTTAGAAGATCAATAGAGATAAATGTATTGTAACAACTTCCGTTTCATATAACGTACAGTAGACTAATTATTGATAAAAAAAGATTGAATTCTGAACGTGGGAAAATGTACGTACATGTAAGCAGAATGTGGGTAAAATCAGATGTGAATAGTGCATGCTTGTAATAAACGTGATGGAATGAATGGACCTCCTTTTCCTGTACTAGGCCCATGCTGGATTGTCCCACGCACGTAGTACTGCCGGCATGACTTGCATTCGGCTTGCCTACACAACTGCACGTGCACTTGGGGGGATGCGAATGCGAAGCAAGCTTTATCCTTGTGCAGGTGGTGGAGACGTGGAGTCTTCAGGAGTGGTCCCACTCCATCCCAGGCCCCCTGGCCCTAGGGCCTAGGCCCAGCCAGTAGCCAGCCAAAACGCACCGCCACCACGCCCACACACACAAACGGAGGGCGCGTTTAGTTCGGCAAAGGTTGCAGGTAAACTTTGCACAGTGCACGATTTAGTTCGGCAAACGCACCGCCACCACGCCCACACACACAAGCGTTTTGTTTGTATTTATAAATTATTATCAAACATTGACTAATCAGGCTTAAAAGATTCATCTCGCAAAGTTAAAAAGCAAACTATGTAATTAGTTTTTGATTTCATCTATATTTAATACTTCATACATGTACTGTAAATTTAATGTGACGAAAAATCTTTTTTTTATATAGTGTATTTTTAGAGAACTAAACGGAGCAGAGTTCAGTTCCTTTAAAAAAACACGGACACGGTGGAGCCGAAACCAAAACAAATTTCTCACCGTAATCAGCGCCTGTGCGGTGGCGTGGCACCTTCCTTGTTGGTTCTCTCGTCCCGCGAGTGGCGCGTGAGCGAGGTTCTCTTTCAATTTTTTCCTTCACAAAAGTTTCAACAAATTTGTACTACCTAAGAGATGGCATAATTTAAAGAAAATGAGTTTGATAAATAAAACTTTGAAGCATGTCACAATTTCAGACATTACAGTACATTCTCACTCACTTCCATCTAAATTATAAGGCGTTTTGACTTTTCTAGATTCATAATTTTTGCTATACATCTACATATATGTTATGTCTAGACTTGTAGAAAAAGCTATAAATCTAGAAATACCAAAATGTCTTATAATTTGGGACGGAAGGAATAAAACTGTTGGATAAATTCTTCTTTTGTCAAAAAAACCACAATTACATTAAAAATTTTAACAAACAAAAAGTACATACGTTTCTTCCATGCATTCATTCAACAGATCTCAATTTATATTAAAAATGTGCACACGCTGTCATTTGCATTACACTGTCATGTTCATTTCTCATTTTCTTTTCCCAATTGTTACGACTACGAAGGAGTTGCTCTCATCTGAGAATGCTCCCATGATGGGAACCGCTCCCGCTCCCATCTCCACTCTCGTTCGAACCGTCGGCGTCATGGGCGGTTGCCTGCATGCATCTCCCCATGGCGTCCGTACAGGTGTATAAATATACATCATAGATCAATGAAAGAACTCTCTAGTTCATTTGCAACACACAGTGTTCCATTTACATTCCAGTTTCTACACATTATCATCACTTGACGCTCGCAATCTGTGCTCTCGAGAGGGAGTCCAGAAGAAGGCCGGCGAGAAGGCCGGCGAGAAGGAGGTGAAAGCATCTAGGCCCCTAGTTGGGTTTCAGTGATTAATGACGACACGAGATTACTATGACTAATGTGTGTTTTGCAGAAGCAATTTGAGTTAGGTCATGGTAATGGAAATTGATTGGGCAATCATGGTTGTCATGCCCCTGTTGATGGAAATCATGTCGGTTTTTAAAGGATGGACGACAAGGTAAAGGACGGACTAGTTCTAAGTGTCGTTTGGTGTTGGAGAGATACTTAGAGTAGTTTAGGACTTTGTTTTTCCTTTGGCCGTACTATTAAGGGGGGTATGGACTAGTATCTTAACCTAGGTGAGTCTAGTAGGTTAGGTGTGGTGCACACTTGTCAAACCTAGCACTAGGTAGCTCAGGAATAGCCCTAAGATCAATTGGAGTCAACTTTATTCACATAGGATTTCGAGTTGGAAGTGAATGTAGGGTCAAATGACTGATCAGACGTTGATCTGGTTGTGACGGACGCTGGAGGGTGAGTCCGGTCAGTTCATTTGATCAACTGCAGTCGTCTGGTACTAACTGGACGCTAACTGGAGGAGCACCGAACGCTAGGGTGCCTGCGTTCGGTCCACTCCAGAGAGGTTCTAGAGAGGCTTTTTCTTGACCGAACGCGTTCGGTGGGTGCTAACCGGACGTTGGTCAGAGTCCGGTCAGAGCTTAACGGCTCTCTCTGACACAGTGACGGGTACAACTGACCAGAGCGTCCGGTCAGCCCGCAGAGTGATGACTCAGCCTCCAAACGTTATGTTTTGAATGAAGAGGTATAAATACTTACTCCACTCATCCATGGAAGGTCTCTTGCCCATTTGTTCAGCTAAGAATCACCTTTAGAGTGCAAGGGAGAACAAGAGCCTAGTGGGGTGATTGAGATTTGATAATCCAAGATTAAGGACCTCATTAGCGCATAGGGAGTAGCAAGTGTGCATCCACCTTACTCATTAGGCATGTCTTGGTCAAGTGAGAGTTTATGTTTGTTACTCTTGGTGATCGTCATCACCTAGATGGCTCGGTGGTGATTGGGAGCTTGGTGATCATCCGGCGGAGCGTGTGGATGACCCAAGTCACTTTGTGAGCGGTTGTGGGCGATTCATCGCGATGGAGTGTCAAAGAATCATCCCATAGAGAGCACTTGATCCTTGCGCGGATCAAGGGGGAGCTACACCCTTGCGCGGGTGCTTCAACGAGGACTAGTGGGGAGTGGCGACTCTCCGATACCTTGGGAAAACATCGCCGTGTTTCTTTTCCTCTCTTTACTTTAAGCATTTACATTTGAGAAATTCATTTCATGTCCTTACATTCCTATAAATGTCATGCTAGAGTAGGATTGGAACCTAGGTGTCGGATACCACAAGAAGGGGTACCCTAAACAAGAACCGAAAATATTGCTTAAGCCTTACAAAAATCAAAGCCAAAGGACAACCACGAGGTCTCGGCAGATTCTTCGATTTGCCCGAGGCTTGCGCCGAGGCCTCAGACGAAAGGCCAAAACTCTCTGCCCTGCCGAGGCCCTCTCTCCGAGGCCCACTCGCCGAGGCCCCGCCCCGCAAGGCCTCGGACGGGATACCAATTCTCCGATTCGCCCGAGGCTGGGCTCGACAACAACCTCGTCACCTCCGTCCCGACCGACTCCTCTGACAAAACGTCACGTCCAGTTGTCGCGCCTAACTTCTCCCCCTAGCGTCGGCCCTTGACGTTGGCGATGGTCTGCAGCAGAGTGACCAACGGGACGGGGGACCAAGGCGCGCAGCAGGGTTACCGCGCCTTGTGCTCATCATTTGTGCCCCCTAGCACACGACGTGTGCGCCTGTGCTACCTAACTCCTGCGCCAAAGACAAAGCGGCGTGGAGGGTCAAGTCCGGGTCCCTGTAGTCTCGGAATCAGCATGAAAGACCAACTGCTCATCCTTCGCCTCGTCCGAGACCCCCCGGCAGGGCCTCGGACGTACTATTCCTTCTCGCCTCGGTCGAGGGGGGCAAATCTCGCATCCTCGTCGCCTCCGCCTCAACCGTCCCTCGACGAGCCGTCCCATCCGTTTAAAGTGCGCGCTGGTCACACCTACTACGTCGACCACGATTGGCGGTATGCAACAACAGGCGATGGGGACAAATGGTCAAATTAACTTTTACCATCCCCTTTGGCGGTGCGGGGGTTACCGTGCCACTGTGGACACATGCTCGCACTCTTCTACCTAAACAAGATGCGACGCGACCATTAAGACCCCGCATCACACACGGGTCACCTCCGAGGCCTCGACAAAGCGAGAGCCTCGGCACGATCACTTCTGACCCCTTGAGCCTCGGCACTCCACCAAGTCAAGAATCCACAAGGCACGGCATGTCTCCTACGATGGAGGCCATCTCGACTAGACATCAACAAGGACTCCCACGACCTCAACAACCTCGAGGCGACCCGGCATGGATGGCGCCCGATCAAGTACCGATCGCCATTCCCAACACCATCTTTGCTCTGGATTGGACTACTGATGGGCTCCACGTGTAGCTCACTCATGTACTCTGGCTCCCTCCTTGCGGTTATAAAAGGAAGCGGCCGGGGATAGCTCTAGGGAAACGAAAAAATATCTGAAAGAACCATGCTCACACACACGCATAAGCGACACTCTGTAACACACGCTCTCCCAAAGCCTTTGAGAGCAACGTCTCAAGCACCCCGACCGTTTTCACGCCGAGAGACTGGGACTAGCTCCCTCTCTCACCCACTTGTAACCCCCTACTACAAGCACTTGATTGCAAGGAATACAAGATCGATCTCTCTCGACTGGACGTAGGGCACCAATTGCTCGAACCAGATAAACCTTGTGTCTCTTTGCATCACCATCCGGGATTAGGGGCACGCAGTTCAAATTCCTTTGGTTGGTTGAGACCCCCGATCAAAACCGGACAGTTAAGCGCACAGTGTAGGGGCCTCTGCGTGTTAGCTTGATCGTCCCAACAAGTTCTAGATGGTGACCCCTATCGCCCACTCACGTCTCGATGCGGTGATCGGTTCGGGGAGCCTAGAGTTCATATCTCTAGGGCGTGAGTACAACCTAGTACTCCTCCCACCCAGAGCCCCTTTGGCCGACGACGGCGTCGCACCCGGAGCCAGGCCCGGCAGCGGCGCTCGCCGCCGCTCTCGTCGCGCGCCGCCGAGCATGCAGTGTAGCAGAGACCACCCCGACACCAAGACGACCTCGAGGCGACACGCCACGCTCCACCGGTATCGTGCCCATTTGTTGGTATGAGGCCCCTGGTTGGGGACCTGTCTGGCCTAAGCTTGGGCAGGGGAAAGACACCGGTGACGTGCAGCGACGCCCTGTCGTCAAGTTCCGCACCGCCACCACCTGAGGAGCCAACTCCGGTGGAGCAGGGCCTGACGATGGCCCCGTCTCCATACCCTTTCAGATTGAGAAATGCTGCCGCCGCCTACGCTTCCGCTCACACGGAGCCCTCAGGGCGCCACCAACATTTCGCCCTTGACTTTTCGGCCACAACCTCGGCTCACACCCACACTGACTCCTCAGAGGAGGACGAGGCGTGGGCGGCGGAGCACTTCTCGGGCCAGCGACCGAGGCTATCGCCGCTTTTTGGCGCAAGCAACATCGCCCGGCTACTCCAACTCCGATGACGAAGGCACTTACGATCCCACTCGAGAGTGCTTCCACATCGGGCTTGGAATGCCAGGGGCAAGCAATGAGAATGAAGGGGCAGGCAACCGCTCCCCTCTCTGCCAAGGGGCGGGCGATGCCACACCCCCGCTCGTCGAGCTTCGGGCGGCACGGAACGTGAATGTCGCCACCGAGGAACTCCGACGCCTGGACCTAGAGCTGCTCCGTGAGCTCCAGGCAAAGGTCGACCAAGACCGACTCCTGCTGCAGCAGCTCCGAGACACTCTCGAGTAGGAGCAGTGAGGTCGCGGTGATGGCGGAAGGGCCTGGCGGAGGGCCCACGACGTGCACCGCCGCATCAACAACGACGAGGGGAGTGAGCAACCCCCAATCTTCAATCGCGCTAGCCAGAACGTCACGACAGCGGCAATGCTAGTCCGAGCGATGCCCGAGCCCTCTACCACGGAGGGGCGATGGGTTCGCGGTGAGCTCCGAGACCTTCTCGACACCACCGCGGTACAGCAGGGCGAAAGCTCCGTGTCTCGACAGTGTGAGGACACCTTGAAACGGCCCTCGGTGCACGACCGCCTCAGGGGCCCCTCGGTGCATGACTGCCTCAGGGGCCCCTCGGTGCATGACCGCCTCAGGGCCCCCTCAGTGCACGATCGCCTCAGCGACCGACGCGAGGCGCAAGATCACCACGATGTGGTCAGCAGGCGACGACGCCACGACGATGATGGGCCCACCCAAGGCTACCACCCGCACCGAGGTGGCCGCTACGACAGTGGCAAGGACCACAGTCCTTCTCCTGGGCCACCTGGCCCTTGAGTCTTCAGCAAGGCCATCCATGGCGCCCCGTTCCCCGCCCGGTTTCGGCAACCGGCCAACCTCGCAAAGTACAGCAGCGAGACCAACCCCGAGTTGTGGCTGGCCGATTACCGCCTGACTTGTTAGTTAGGCGGCGTGAACGATGACCTGCTCATCATCCGCAACCTCCCTTTATTCTTGTTAGACTCAGCACGAGCCTAGCTCGAACACCTCCCTCCCTTGCAGATCCACAACTAGCGTGACTTGGTAAAGGTCTTCGTCGGGAATTTCCAGGGCACATACGTGCGCCCCGGGAACTCCTGGGACCTCAAGAGTTGTTGCCAAAAGCCAAACGAATCTCTCCGAGACTTCATCCGGTGATTCTCCAAGCAGTGTATTGAGTTGCCCAGCGTCGACGACTCAGAAGTTGTCCAGGCTTTCCTCTCTGGCACCTCCTGCCGAGACCTGGTCCGAGAGTTAGGCTGAAACATACCAACCTCAGCGGCCGCGCTCCTCGACATCGCCACCAACTTCGCCTCGGGTGAAGAGGCCGTCGGGGCCATCTTCCCCGAAGGCGACACAAAGGGGAAGCGGAGGGACGAGGCCCCCGAGGCCTCGGCCTCCCGTTTCCCCAAGAAAAAGAAAAAGAGACGCCTAGGGAAGCAAGAGGCCCTCGATGCCAATTTCGTCGCATGCCAGCGGATCGTAAGAAATCTCCGAGAGTCCCGTGGGAAGTTTGAGTATTCGACGATATGCTTAAGAAGCCCTGTCCTTACCACCAGGGCCCGATGAAGCATACCCTCAAAGAATGCACCATGCTCCGACGTTACTACGCCAAGCTTGGGCTCCCCAATGACGATGCCAGGAAGAAGGGCGCCGGCGACGGAGATAACGACAAGGACGACGGGTTCCCTAAAGTGCACAATGCCTTCATGATCTTCGATGGGCCTTCAACGTGCCTCACGGTGCGTCAGCGAAAGAGAGAACGCCGGGAGGTCTTCTCGGTCGAGGTAGCCACTCCTCAGTACCTCAACTGGTCTCGGGAGGTGATCACCTTTGATCAGGAAGAAAACCCCAACTATGTCCCAAACCCCGAGCAATACCCGCACGTCGTCGACCCGATCATCAGCCACACCCGGCTCACCAAAGTGCTGATGGACGGAGGCAGCGGCCTCAACATCCTCTACGCCAACACCATGGAGCTCCTAGAGCTCAACCAGTCGCGGCTCTGAGGTGGTGCCGCGCACTTCCACGGCGTCAAGCCAGGGAAGCGCGCGTGACCCCTCGGACGCATTGACTTGCCGGTCTGCTTCGGCACTCCCTCCAACTACCGCGAGGAGATCCTCACCTTCGAAGTGGTTGGGTTCAAGGGGACCTACCACGCCATCCTGGGAAGCCCGTGCTACGCCAAGTTCATGGCGGTCCTGAACTACACCTACCTCAAGCTCAAAATGCCGGGCCCCAACAGCGTCATCATCGTTGAGTCCACATACGAGCATGCATACGACTGCGACGTCGAATGCATCGAGTACGCCGAGGCTATCGTGGAGGCCGAGGCCCTCATCGTCAACCTCGACCATCTCGGTAGCGAAGTACCCGACTCCAAGCACCGCGCCGGGACTTTCAAGCCCGCAGAGACCGTCAAGCTCGTTCCGGTCGACCCCAACTGCTCCAACGGCCGAACGTTGAGGGTCAGCGCCACCCTCGACAGCAAATAGGAAGCCGTGCTTGTCGACTTTCTCCGCGCGAATGCCGATATGTTCGCATGGAGTCCCTCAGACATGCCGGGCATACCGAGGGAGGTCGCCGAGCACGCCTTGGACGTCCGGGCCGACTCCAGACCGGTGAAGCAGCACCTGCGCCGATTCGACGAGGAGAAGCGCAGGGCCATCGGCGAGGAGGTGCAGAAGCTGTTGGCGGCCGAATTCATCAAGGAAGTATCCCATCTAGAGTGGTTAGCTAATCCTGTATTAGTTAAGAAGAAGAATGTAAAATGGAGGATGTGTGTAGACTACACTGGTTTAAATAAAGCATGTCCAAAGGTTCTGTTTCCATTACCTCGAATCGATCAAATCGTTGACTCCACTGCAGGATGCGAGACCCTATCTTTCCTTGATGCGTATTCCGGTTACCATCAAATCAAGATGAAAGAGTCCGACCAGCTCACGACTTCTTTTATCACCCCGTTCGGCATGTACTGCTATGTGACCATGCCATTCGGTCTCAGAAACACAAGGGCCACATACCAGCGGTGCATGACCCAGGTCTTCAACGAGCACATCGAGCAAACTGTCGAGGCTTACGTGGACGACATCGTGGTCAAGTCTAGAAAGGCCAGTGATCTCATCGGCGACCTAGAGATCGCTTTCAAATGCCTCAGAGAAAAGGGCATCAAGCTTAATCCTGAGAAGTGTGTCTTCGGGGTCCCCCGAGGCATGCTCTTGGGGTTCATAGTTTTAGAGCGCGGCATCGAGGCCAACCCGGAGAAGGTCTCGGCCGTGACCAACATGGGGCCAATTCGAGACCTCAAGGGGGTACAGAGAATTATGGGATGCCTTGCGGCCCTGAGCCGCTTCATCTCGCACCTTGGTGAAAAAGGTTTACCCCTGTACCGTCTCTTAAGAAAATCTGAACGCTTTTCTTGGACCCCCGAGGCCGAAGAAGCCCTCACCAAGCTCAAAGCCCTGCTCACCATTCCTCCCGTCCTAGTACCACCAACCAAGGGTGAGGCCCTCTTACTCTACATCGCCGCAACGACCCAAGTAGTCAGCGCGGCCGTAGTGGTCGAGAGGCAGGAAGAGGGGCACGCTCTACCCGTCTAACGACCTGTTTACTTCATCAGCGAGGTACTTTCCGAAACTAAGACACGCTACCCCCACATCTAGAAGCTGATCTACGCCATAGTCTTGGCTCGACGCAAGCTGCGTCACTACTTCGAATCCCACCCAGTGACTGTGGTGTCGTCTTTCCCTCTGGGAGAGATAATCCAGAACCGGGAGGCCTCGGGTAGAATAGCCAAGTGGGCCATTGAACTCATGGGGGAGGCCCTGTCTTTTGCACCTTGGAAAGCAATTAAATCCCAGGTCTTGGTCTATTTTGTGGCTGAGTGGACCGACACCCAGCTGCCACCTACTCAAATCCTAGCGGAATGCTGGACCATGTACTTCGACGGGTCTCTGATGAAGACCGGGGTAGGCGCGAGTCTGCTCTTCATCTCTCCCCTCGGAGTGCATATGCGCTACATGATTCGGCTCCACTTCGCCGCCTCCAACAACGCAGCCGAGTACGAAGCTCTCGTCAATGGCTTGCAGATCACCATCGAGCTTGGAGTGTGGCATCTCGACGTACGGGGTGATTCACAGCTCGTCATCGACCAAGTCATGAAGGACTCGAATTGTCACGACCCCAAAATGGAGGCGTACTGCAAACTGGTACGTTGCCTTGAAGATAAGTTCGACGGTCTTGAACTCAACCACATTGCGTGGAAGTTCAACGAGGCCGCCGATGAACTGGCGAAGATGGCATCGGCACGGGCCTCGGTCCCCCCGAACATATTCGCCAGAGACCTGCATAAGCCCTCGATGGACTACGCCTCGGCGGCACAAGAGGGCCCACCGGTCGAGCCCACCACAGGGCCTGAGGCCCCTTCTGTTACCGAGACCCCGGCGGCCGAGCCCGAGGCCACGGAAATCAATGTAGGGCCCACCGGTTTGAGCAAGTTCACAAGAGGCCAATATCTCCAAAGTGAACTACTCATGAACACCGTGATGAAGATGGATAGAAGTTGTATTGGGTACTTGACAAATCAAGAGAAGAAAGCTCAAGCTCAACATCAACAACAATACAAGTCAAAGCCTAAACCAAAGAGATGTTTTGAGTGTGGACAAGAAGGTCACTTTGCCCATGAGTGTCAAACTCCACCACCACAACCCTTGCCCAAGCATGCTAGACCATTTACCTTCAATGCTCACTACATGCTTAGAAAGGATTCTAGTGAAAAAATAAAAGTCATATTCTTAGGTCCACCCAATAAGAATAGGCCTAAGCAAATTTAGGTTGCAAAGTCACTAGTTGAGAAAGTCAAGGGCCCTCATCAAGTTTGGGTCCCTAAACAACAAGCTTGATCTCTTATGTGTAGATGAACTACAAGACCGATGGAAGTCATTAGATTATTGATAGTGGTTGCACTCAATATATGACCGGTGATCCTCGTATGTTCACCTCACTAGATGAAGAAGTAGATGGTCAAGAAATGATTACATTTGGTAATAATTAAAAGGGCAAAGTTCAAGGATTGAGCAAAGTTGCAATATCAAATGATCATTCAATATCAAATGTGCTATATGTTGCTTCATTGAGTTTCAACTTACTATCCGTTGGTCAATTGTGTGATCTTGGATTTCAATGTTTGTCTACCAAGAAGGAAGTGATTGTGTCAAAGAAAGATGATGATCAAGTTATATTCATGGGTTTTAGATACAACAACCTATATCTATTGAATTTCACCTCTGAAGATGCAAACTTGAAGACATACTTATTCACCAAAACATCACTTGGGTGGCTATGGCATAGATGACTTGCACATGTTAGGATGAGCTCACTCAAGAAGCTAATGAAGAATGAATTTGTGAGAGGTTTGAAGGATGTGAAATTTGAGAAAGACAAGCTTTGTAGTGCATATCAAACCGGCAAGTAAGTTGCAAACACTCATCCAACAAAAACTTACATGTCAACAACAAGAGTGCTAGAGCTTCTTCACATGGATCTATTTGGACTAACAACTTACAATAGTTTGGGAGAAAATCTCTATTGTCTTGTGATAGTTGATGACTACTCTAGATATACTTGGGTATTCTTCCTTCATGACAAGACCGAAGTGGCCGCATGTTTCAAAAAGTTTGCCAAGAGAGCACAAAATGAATTTAAAGTGAAGCTTAAGAAGATAAGAAGTGACAATGAAATTTTTTTTGACAACACAAACATTGAAGCATATTGTGATGAAGTAGGGATCAAGCATGAGGTCTCCGCAACATACACTCCTCAATAAAATAGTATAGTAGAGAGAAAGAACCGAACACTTATCACCCTTGCAAGAACAATGCTTGATGAGTACAATACACCCGAAGCTCTATGGGCGGAAGCTATCAACACCGCATGTTATGCATCAAATCGCTTATTTCTTCAAAAGTTTCTTGGCAAGACCCTTATGAGTTGCTCAATGGAAAGAAACCGAACATATCATTTTTCCGGGTGTTTGGTTGCAAATGCTACATCTATAAAAAGCGGCAACACTTAGGAAAGTTCCAAAGACATTGTGATATTAGTTTTCTTGTTGGTTACCCATCAAAATCCAAAGCATATCGAGTATTTAATCATGCCGCCGGCTTGGTTGAAGAAACATATGATGTGGAATTTGATGAATCTAACGACTCCCAATGAGCACATGAGAATCTTGATGATGTAGGTGATGAATCATTGAGGGGCCATGAAGAATATTCTAGTTGGAGACATCAAGCCCAAAGATGATGGAGATGATGTCCAAGTGATTGATCCACCCTCTTCATCAAATGAGCCATAAGATGATGATAAAGATGAAAAAATAGAAAATGAAAATATTCATGTATCCCATGATCAAATGGTGGCACAAGCTCAAGATGTTGATGCTCCACAACCTCCCTCTCAAGTGGTTGATAAAAGAAATTCACCCATTAACCTCCCTCTCAAGTGGTTGATAGAAGAAATTCACCCATACTACAAGCACATCTACAAGATCTCATCATAGGGAGTCTTTCAAAAGGAGTAATGACTCGTTCTTAAAAAACTTGCTTCATTTATTGAACATTACTCGTTTGTTTCTTGCATTGAACCTAAGAACGTAGAAGAAGTTCTTTAAGATCCGGATTGGATAAATGCCATGCATGAAGAGTTGAACAATTTCAACCGCAATGAAGTTTGGACACTTGAAGAGCGACCATAAGGTGCAAGAGTCATTAGAACAAAGTGGGTGTTCCACAATAAGTAAGATGATTAAAGCATTGTACCAGCAGATTGAGAAGACAACTTGCTGGATGTCAAAGGCCTCAATGCTTCCAATGACCCCATATCGACACCATATGCTCTGTTCGTTTGGCTGATAAGACATAGCTGAAAGTACGATTGATTGATTTATTATAAAAGAAAAATACTATTCATTGGCAGAAAAAATATGACTCATAAGTGAAGCGAACATGACAATAAACATCATCGGTGTTTAAGGGCGCGTTTAGTTCCAAAAATTTTTGGTTTTTGCCTATCACATTGAATTTTTGGACGTATGCATGGAGTATTAAATATAGACGAAAACAAAACTAATTGCACAGTTAGGTGATAAATCGCGAGACAAAACTTTGTAACCTAATTATTAGCCCATAATTAGATACTAATTACTAAATACAAACGAAAATGCTACAGCAGCCCGACCCAAATTTTTTCACGAACTAAACGTGCCCTAAATTCTGTACTGGCCTTCGATAGAGGGCGCGGCAGTCTTTCTTTCTAGTATATATATTGATTTGGAAATTGGAATCCCCACAAACATCACGTCAATCTACACGGAGTTCACACGGCTCGCAAGAAAAGAAGGAAATCTTTCCTGCATTTCCTTCCTTCCACGGCAAGGGGCTGAACGCGTGCGTCTTTTCTCCCCCACACGGCGACGCCCCTCCTCCTGCTCCTCTCTCTCTTCCTTCCCTTCCTTCATATACCACCAGTCGGTCTCGGTCCACCACCTCACTCGCTCGCTCAAAGCCGACCAATACCACCGGAGAGTCCACCACCTCGCTCGCTCAAAGCCACCACCATGTCCGCGTCGCCCGAGTTCTTCAAGCCCGCCGCGCCGGCCTTCTCTCCGGCCTGCGCCGCGCAGCCGCCGCTCGTGTTCGGCGGGGACGACGACGACTACTGCTGCAAGACGCCGACGGGCAGCAGGATCTCCTACCTGAGGGAGCCCACCACGTGCCCGCCGGCGCCCAGGAAGCCGCCGCCGCCGCCGCCGTGCAGGAAGCGCCTCTTCCAGCCCCAGCCTCAGGGGGATCAGCATCAGCGTCAGTCTGCCGAGTCCTCCTCCGTCCCTCTCATCAGCCTCCGCCTCGACGAGCTGGAGCGGCTCTTCCGCCCGCACCCGCCGCCGGCCACCACCACCGAAAAGCGACGCCGCTCCAGCTCCGTCTCCGCCTCCGCCAACAAACACTGCGCAGCTTGAATTAATCCTTGATGAAGTTCAAGCTCACGCTGAGGCTCAATCTTCCCCTTAGCGTAGCTTGCAAAGCAGTCACTTTTATTTACCGCTGCTTGTTGTCTTGTTGCAACAAGCAAGCGCATTTACTAGTAGCGCTTCTTTTTATTTATTCATTTACTAGAGTACTTGTGTAAATCAATATTCAAAGTTGCCGCCCTAGCAATACTCCACTCCACTCTGTAAAAATCAATTTTGCAACTCTTACTTATATTCCATCAAAATCTTGCTGCTTATTCATTGATTTATTCTCTCCAGAGGAAAGGGAGAATGATCCTTGCAGTGTTTTGCTTTGCTTTGCCGCCAACGACAGATTTTCATTTCGAAATCTTTGGTATGATTGCAAATTTCGGTGTTGGTACGGAGTAGTAGAAGGATTGGTTGGCCTGGCCGTCTGGGTGGGTGCGGATCACCTTCCAGTTCCACCCACCGGTCCACCACCACTCGCTCTCGCCTGTACCACGGCTGAACGCTTGTCGCCTGCTGATGCGGACCGCCCGACTTTGACTTCCACGGCAAGGAACAGGAACCACAAGTCCACACACATTCATCACCGACGCGTCTCCTCTTTCGGTGCGGTGCTGCTGCACCAAACCATCTTCTCAGCTGCAGGGAATTTCATTTTTCACGTTGGATGCAATCGCAGGCCTCACCGGCACAGCACAAACTCGGTAGAGTAACAACATAAGATTACTCTTTATTCATTCAGCCTCAGGTGACCAAACCAACTAAAAATCACAGGCAAGGATACAAAAGATTACTCTTTATTCATTCATTCAGGAACATGCACTAGTAACTTTATTATTATTAAGGTCACTAGTTTTACGCTACTGCTTATTATTCCTGCACAGCTGTTCAACGATACGTACAATTTGCTCCTTCAACTATGCGAGCAAAACGTGCCCTTTTCCACGGTTAAGCTCCACTATGGACAACAGGGGACGTTTCCGGGAAGGAAGAAAGGTGCGGTCAGGTTCGCTTCGGTCCGTCGTCTCCTCTCTTCATCAGTCATCATCATGGTCTACTGTTCTGCTCCCAGACTGCACCCGAGCCCATTCTTCTGCAGTTTATGTCATACGTACATACTTATTATTAGTACCCAGTACCACCTAATCCCAATGAGCTTGCTTGTTTATACACCAGCACATAGGAACGTGAATCGTCTCAACTGGACCTCCTAGCGCTCGCTGGCATCTGCGTACTGTTCCAAGTACTCTCTGATCATCAGCCTTTCCACGTCCGTGAGATCAGGGTCTGGACCAGTCAACCGCTCCCTTAGCTCCTTCTCTTCGTCACTGGTACCGTCTCTGAAGACCTGCAACCAAGAAAAGCATGCAGCCTCAGCCAGCAGCTATGACCATCTATCTGATTCATTCACGATAGAACCGGCAGATCGACAAGAGGATCTCACCTGGACATAGTTGTTCACGTGACCGTCAGCGTTCCGTTTCGTTAACATCTCATGCTCGTTGCATAGCCACTTGCCATCCACTATGTATTTGTATTCATACCGTCCTTCCTTCAGGAAACAGATATGCAAAAGATGTAAGATATAGCCATATGGCGAGTATAAAATTTAACTCCTATGTTTTGTTCAAAGGTATCACAGACAATATTTTGTTAAGAACGCTGCAGTCATCGTAAGACTTTCTGGACACACAGGATGGCCACAGTTATATTTCTATATAAGGTCAGTGGTGACAATCTTTCCGGACTTTCACAAGTCAGAACCCCCATTTCCTAAGGTGGTTATTCAAATGTAAGGATATATATAGTATAAATGATCAAGCTGGATGTCAACACACAGATGGTCTACATATACCATTTATGGTCAAGAGATGATTACTTTCAACAATGCAATTATGAATATTGATAAACTTTTAGACGGTTCCTAACATATGCATTTTATACTCACAGGCAACTCTTTCTCGAGAAACCAAACTCCTTTCTCCTCATCATATGTCAAAGGAATTCTCTGAAAGGATAAATAGCAGCCAGTTAGAGACTTTTGCATGGGATTATTGAACAAAAATATTTAACAGGTAGATGAGCTTGTTCAATCGAGTCGCGGTCTCTTTGCATTGCACAGGCGAGGGTAAGGCTTGCCACTAACACCCTTCCCCAAGCCCCGCACAGAGCGGGAGCTCTCTACACTGGGTACGCCCTTTTAGATGAGCTTGTTCAACCATCATAGTCCCTTAGCAGGTGAGGGGAAATCATACTTGTAATTTTGATTTAGGCATATCTATCTAAAGCAGATTGTAAGACACAAGTTGTGCAAAATGGAGCAGATAGTACTGCATACATATCATTTTTTCCATAATTGATATTAAACAGGAGAATTTGTGAGAGCCTTTTATTGTAGTCTGCAGGTACAAAACGTTAACTGTCGAGTGCATACGACAAAACGAATAATGTCCAAAAACCTGGTTTAAAGTAACCTGCTGCGTTATTGACAACTTGACAGCTGCATTAAAATTATGCTGCTTACAATCAGTGCCAACATTAAGAGTTAACCAGGATAACGGCCTTCCTGTTTGAGACAATGTTTCTGAGCTAGCATGCTGAAACCCAGATGAATGGCCTAGTTTCATCAGCAAAGCAACCACATAGGGATATATATATATTGCCAGTTTAATCCACTAAGCCTCATACAGAATATATATGTGCTCCCTCCAGTCCAATATATATGACATCCCCACCGCAGGGGCCAGTTCAGTTAACAAAGACTGCTTTGTCGGAACATCATATAAATATGGCCAGAGGTAGACAGGTAGTAGCATCTAATTTATTATGCAACTTCAACAAATGCCCTAATCCTAGTCACGTCCAAAAGGGAAATCTTTAAACGCACAATTGAAGGAAAAACATACCTGGCCCCAGCCAATGTCGAGCCCAGAAATTTCAACAGAGGAACAACCATCGTCTTCCCACTTCAAAGTGATTGTGTTTTTGGATAATCCTGTCAGCTAAATAATAAAACAGTCATCGCTTAGTAGAAAAATCTTTGACTCGCCATAATCTGTATCCACTTCTCCATCATAACTACTACTGAGAAATCAGTACAATATTCACTTACAATGTCAGGAGTTGCCAACTTAATGGCTTCCAACTTTGGAAAGCAAGCCCGTTTACTCTACAAAATGAAAAATGAATTTAAGAACAGATAAATCAACAGAACTTTTCTACTAGCTGTATGGTAACAGCACTAAGGCTACCGACATAAATGGAGTATAGAGAACTGATGCGGGGGACCATCAAAATTCCAACAAGCAGGCAATCATTAGATGTTAGTTTTCCAGTGCACAGATAATCAGCATATTATCTTTTCTTCCAACAAACAGAACTGCTGAAATATTCGAAAAAAGGTTGTACCAACTGCAATGAATTACCTGCAGCAGCTGATGTCCTTCGTTGAGACTGTACCCAAGAATCCAGAACATATAAGCCAACTGAAATTTACAAAAAGTGCTCGGACTTAGAAAGATATCAAACAACAATGCTCAAGGCTGTGGACAATAACAAATTGTAGCCAATGATGTGTCCCCCTAAGTACTATTTTCTAATTAAGTTACATAACTTGGAAGAAATTAGACCCAGTCAAATCTTGAGGTTATTAAAGCGCTACAAAGCTGCAGATTGTAGCATTTGTATTTATGTCAGTGTGTTGAGGTTATTAAAGCACTACAAAGCTGCAGACCGTAGCATTTGTATTTATGATGTCAGTGCATCATGGGGCGTACACAGCGCGGAGAGCTCCCGCTCTGTGCGGGGTCTGGGGAAGGGTGTCAGTGGCAAGCCTCACCCTCGCCTGTGCAATGCGAGGAGACCGTGACTTGAACCCGGGACCTTCCGGTCACAGGCGGTAAGACTCTACCGCTTGCACCAGGCCCGCCCTTCATGTCAGTGCGTCATGGGATGTGCTCTTTTTTTTTATCTAGGCATAACTTTGTAACTTGGGAGGATTGGTACTTAGTACTCTTTCTAAAGCACATAAGCATGGTTTTCTCCAAAAGGTTTGCTTTCATTCAACCTGGTAATGAGCAATATAAGAAAAATAATGTAAACCTAGTGCAGCAAAAGGATCTATAGAGAAACAAATGGACTCTGTAAAACAATAGGCTGTCTTGGGAAACAAAAAAAAAACAGTGCTATGTAAACCTACTGCAACAGCAGGAGCTCTTCCAAGTCCAGCAGTACAATGTATATATGTTACACCACCATTACAGTTGATAAGCTTGTGCAGTTTGCTAACCACAGCAGGAAGCCTCAATCGCAAATCAAAAGCATCAAAATCCCTGTTGTGATTAAACATAGGAACAGTTTAAATATGCAGAATAACGGCAATAGGGGAAAAAAGTGGGCACTTAGATCAATGCTAGGAAAACAAACTGGCAACTGGCATATAAGTGTCGTTCGATGGAAATACAGATCCTCTATTTCCTCAAGAGACTATACAGCTTATAAACTTAACTAATGGGCATTACCCCATGGTGAAAAGGATTTGTTTAATTGTATATAAACAAGGCCAGTGATTTATGCCACAAAGTTCTTGGCCCTAAACTTCCAAAAAGAAATAACGACTGTTTGGGTACCTAATTTCAGCACGGCAGTGCATGATATCTTTGAATTGAAGAGAATAATCTTGAATGGCACCGATGTCAACTCCAAAATATCTGAAAAAGTTGGATGGTAAAGGAAGAAAGATATATTCACGGAATGGAAGCATCAGATGGCAGTGGAAACAACAAAAGACCATTTTATTAAAATACAAATAAACTTTTAGAAGATGTTTTGTGCTGCATTGACCAACATAGACGCATAAAAGATTAGACTACTAGGGTTGAAGTTCATTTTTATAGATATTGATATCTAACATAGTCAGCATGAAAAGGGAGTAACCCAGGTAGTTTCTCAGTTCAAATCAGAGGTAGCATCTATTAATTCATAACAAAATTACAAAGACTGGGTGACTGTTTTGTTGTGTTTGTTGCTGAAATGAAGGGATTAACTTTACAACTGCTAAACGAGCTGTCTGGTCTAGAAAATTTGAGCCCTTAAAAGGGCGTATGAAATTGATGGTTTCAAATCAAAAGATTGGTAAAGGTAGCTGATTATGCGTTACAAAATATTAGTGGGGATACTCAAGATCTGAATCTTGCTGCAAGCAGAATACAGTTTTTACACCAATCTTCCGAAGCTTATCAACATCAAGTGGGCTCTGCACATGAATGCAGATAATCAGACAGAGGTAGGGACTATGGAGCGATATTTCTGTATAAAGAAGGATGTGACAAGCACCTGTAAGCAGGATCCTACAATCAAGTCTGGGCGTATGAAATTGTAGTTCATTCCAAGTTCATGTCTATATGTCAACGCTATAGTAACAAGGAAAAAAGGAACACATATCAGAGAAGTTAATAGACCAAACTTACTAAAAGAGTAATGCAATCACAGGGGTTAGATGGCAAGCACAATGTTGAAGCATGAAGTGGGAACACAATTGTTATTGCAACAAAACTACATGTGAAGCACTATCGCAGGATCAGGTTTTGGCAGACTGGACATGGTAAAAGTTAAACATTCAGGAACAACTGTTCATAATCGCCAAAATGTGTTCGAATCCAGGAAGCAGACGGAAAGGAAACTGTCAGACTGGAATGGAGAGTGAGGCTGTGTTTAGTTCCCAAAAAGTTTCCCCAAAAGTGCTGCAGTACACATCGAATCTTGCGATACGTGCATGGATCATTAAATGTAGACGAAATTTTTTTTTGCACAGTTTGGTTGGAAATCGCGAGACGAGCGTTTTGAGTCTAATTAGTCCATGATTGAACACTAATTGCCAAATGACAGCTCAACACTCTGATTGTGACAGCTCAACACTCTGATTGTGACACACGTAGGAGTCTAGGAAATATTTTATTTCCCGGCTATAAATTCATCAAGTCAGCAATCAATTTGCCCAAAATGTGATAAGACAGTTAGCGTCTAAGCGCGCGTTTAGTTCCCCAAAGTTGGATTTTGGGGCAACTGTAGCACGTTCGTTTTTATTTGGCAAATAGTGTTCAATCATGGATTAATTAGGCTCAAAACGTTCGTCTCGCAATTTCACACTAAACTGTGCAATTAGTTTTTTTTTTCGTCTACATTTAATGCTCCATGCACAGGCCGACTTTTTGGAATTTGGGGTCCAACTAAACAAGGGCTAACAAGGCCTAACACTACAAGCAGCACACGCAGAAGCAGACATTCTCTTTACCTGCCCCCATAGCCTGCGTCATGTTAGTGGTGTACACTTCAGACTTCTCGGTGCCCATCTCCACGGCGCTGCTCTCGGCACCGGAAGTGGACGCCCCTGGTGCCTGCAACTGGCAACCCACAACGTTGATTCAACAGCCGAGGGTCGTCAACGAGGTAACGAAACGACACTATCACTGACAGGAAGAGTAACCGGCGATTCAGCCATTGTAGCCTGCCAGCCTCTATCGAGATACCTTATCCTCAGTCTGAGGATAAGATTTCCGTTGTCGGAATGAAATCAGAAATGACGAGGTGGCGTTAAGGCTTACAGTTTTGACGGTGTTTGATCGGCGACTGCCGCCGCGAACCATCGCCTAACCGCCCAGAGACAACGAAATCAGATTGAGACAAAACATAACAGAATGTCCACAGAAACACACGGATGGATAGGTCCGAAGCCTCACCAGATTAAGTGGAGAGGGCCGCCTCATCGACCTGGATCCCACGATTGGAGGCTCCCTGGAGGAAAATCCATGAGCGGCGCGGGGCAGGCGAGCGCGTAACCGGAGGACGAACAGAAGCGAATCGAGGAGGGAGGGAGGGAGACGGGGTGGGGAGGGGGCGCTTACTTGAGCAGGTTCTGGAGGCAGTTCATGGCTTCCCCCGGCCGGGCTGGTGCGCGCGGGACGGCGAGGCGGAGGCAACGCGGGTGCCGTCCCGTCCCGTAGAAATATCTCGCGAGACGAGCCGAGACGGGGCCGAGCCGAGCTCGCAGTGGCAGCAGCGGTGGACGACGGAGAGGGGAGGGACGACGGGGACGGGCGGGCGGGGCAGGAGAGGAGTGGGGGGCGTTGCGTGGACCCGGTCTATTAAGCCCATGCCGTGTGGCCCCTCGTGGTCGTGGGCCACGCCGCGTTCCGCGCTGCGGGTGCGGGGACGGGGAGGGGACAACGGTCTATGCACGGCGCCCACGCGAGGCTCTGACCCCGTGACGTGGGCCGCGGTGGTTTTGGCTTTGGCTAAATCGAGTGGGCCCACCCTGGTTTATAGCCTTTTGACCCGTTCTTCGGTTCCTCTTCACGCAGCGTCAAAGCGATCGGACGGCGACGGGTCACGTACGCGGTACGCTGGGCTCCCCGGCGCGCGTCGCATCGGACCGTCCGTGAAGCCGCACGTGTCAGGAGATCGACCGTCCGTCTCTAAGCAGAAAATGGGGTGCGATGTGGAAGTGGAATTGATAATTCAGCTTCGCCATGCATCTTGTATCACACAAGTGTATCTAAGTAGGCCACGTTTAGTTCCGCCGATTCGGCGCCGACAAAATCACTGTAGCTAGATTTGTTTTTATTTGGTAATAATTGTCTAATCGTTGACTAATTATGCTTAAAACGTTCGTCTCGAAAAGTACAACCAAACTGTGTAATTAGTTTTTGATTTTATTAATATTTAGTACTTCATGCATGTACCACAAGTTTGATATGACGGAGAATCTTCTTTTTGCATTTGGTGGAACTAAACGAGGCCTAAGGATCAATGTTTCTCGAGGGCTCTGCTGGCCTCACACGTGTGGCTAAAGTTGTACTTTTATGAAATGGTCATGGAAAGGCTAAGGTTCTTTGGTACAATATCATAAACAGGCGTATTAGTATTGTAGATTATATCCCATCTCTTATATCTAAGAATAGAAGATGTAGGTGTTGCTCCTATCTCATTTCTTGTACCTATAATTTTTTAAGATCTTCTAAAAGAAGCCTCAAGTAATCTCCTAAAATAAAAAAGACAACTCCGGCTCTTCTATCCCTAAGAAATATAGCGGTCAATTTTTAGAGCAACTCCAAAAGAGTCTTTCTAAATCTCACTCTCTAAATCATCATTTGAAGAGTCATTTTCATAAAAAATCGCTTTCTTTATCTTTTCACTCTCCAATAACTTTTATATATCTCGTGCATACTCTAGAGAGTCATTCTCATCTTCTATTTTTGCACGAAAAATCCAAAATAGAAGATGGCTATATTTGCATAACTATTTAGACAAGCTGTTGGGGTAACTTTTCATCAAAATCTCTATTCCTAACATTTAGAAAGGATATATAGAATCTCTTGAAGTTGCTAATCTATTACAACACTTCTCTCTTATATTCTAAATTGACTTTAAGATACTCTCCTAAAATAATTTATAGAAAATGTAATATAAGAGATCTGACGCTCTAACCTCCTTTTTATCACGTGACGTTTTAAGTTTTGCTTGTCCTTTTTTCTAGAGGAGAATTGAATAGTACGTATGTGGTTCTGAGCATCCCATAAAATTAAATTGGTTACCGATGTGGAGAGGGAACCTACATATGCATTATATAATCGGTATATAAAGACATGTGTTAAACTCAAATCAGTGTACGGGTAAAACATGCTCCAATTGATGGTTCTGTTTGGTTAGCAAGAAAAAAAATTGAAATAGAAATGACCCTGATTAATGTTTGTTCATATACTTGAAAAATACGAAATCCATAGGTAACGTCTCCGTCGACAGCGAGGCGCCTATGACGACTTCGTGAATTTCAAGATCTGCTGGCTCGGTGCTTTGGAGGTGCTCATAGGGGTAGGGTTGCGTACGTGTATTCATAGAGGTGAGTGTGCGTGTGTATTATGAGCGTCTACGTTGTATTATGTAATTCTAAAAAAAATACGAAATCCAAATAGCACTTTTTTTTGCGAAAAGGGGAGAGTTATATTTTTTACCCAATAAACATGCTACATTCTTTTGCAATCAAGGACTCCATTTACTGGGAACTTGCGCACGCCACACTGCTAAATGTGGCGTATGTTCGCCAAGTGCGTAAGCTCATGTACGATTTCATTACGCTCTCTCCTCGTAGACTGAAATCTCACATCTAGAAGTGATCTAGACATATGTTTCATATCACTTACAATAAGAGGAAGAAAAATCTAGAGACAGAAAGCTCCATACGGAGAAGGAGAACTAAGTGACTAATTAAAATAGCATGCCCACATATTGCTAGTCTAGAAAAAGTCTAGGATGCTAAGTGGATTGGAGTTTCCATCTAACGTTTAGAGAGATTTGCATAGATGGGCGGAGACGGGGGGGGGGGGGGGTGTGGCGAGCAAGGGCTGAGACCTTCCTATGAATGTGAAATGTTCACCATTTTTTTGGAATTCAAATAAATTTTAAAAACTTAAAACCACAGAAAGCTAAAATCGAAGCCCCACTTGTGGCCCCTACAGTCAAAAAGATTAACTTAACGTGGCTGGTCACCAACCAAACAAGCCCTAACCCCTCTTGCATACCTTACATACCGTACTTGAACTGAAATATATACGCTACTATGACACTACCCAATCTAGGGGTCAGCGAGGTTGTCAAAGGGCGTGCTCCTTGCAAACGAGACGAGTAACTAAGAGCGTCTCCAAGAGTCGTTTCAAAAATTACTTTCTAAATTATTATTTAGAGAGTATTTTGAGTAAAAATTGCTCTATGTCTTTGTACCCTTCAACAACTTTTCTATATTTTGTGCACATTCAAGAGTGTCATTTTCGCTCTCCATCTTTGACTTGCGAGAAATCCAAAATAGGTGATGTCTATATTTGAAAATCCCATTAAAGAAGTTGTCGGAGTGTGTTTTTTTTATCAAAATTCTTTTTCTTGTAAATTAAAAATGATATAAAGAGTTTGTTGAGTTGCTCTAAGTAGTATTGTTTTTCAAAAAAAGTTGTTATATTTATAGGTGTCTAAGTTTCGAGACTAGTCTTTGACAACTAACTAGAAAATTAAAAGAAAAATTCATAAGTTATATATTGATACATAGCAAAATGAATGAGAAAAAAAAGTTAAAACCGACTTATAATTTGGAAGAGTGGTGTTTTATACTAAGAAAAATCAACCACCTAATAAGATATAAAAAAAGTACATTGTTTATTCTGTTCCCATCTCGGAATAAGAAAGAGATGAGCAGAAGTAATAATAGTAGTAGTAACGGAAAAACGCTGGCTTGACAAGAAATACACTCCTACTCCAAGGAGAGGAGAGCAAGGAAGGCGAAAAGGTTACTTGAGACTCGAGAAGCAGCCCAGCGGGCAGCACAGCACAGCAGCCGAACCAGCAAGCTGTGAAAAAAAGTCATGATGCCCCGAAGCCAAGCAAAAGCGTAGCAGAGACCAGGGAGGGGGTTTCGGCGTTGAGCTCCGTGTCCGTTCACCCGCGCGCCTCCGCCATGAGAGATCCCAAGCCGAGGAGAAGCCCAGCAGCCCCCACCCTCGCCGCTAAGCTGCGGAAGCACTCCACATGGCTCCTCCTCCTGCTCTGGTTCGCTCTCTCCCTCGCCCTCTTCCTCTCCGCCACGCCGCCCGCCGCCGCGCCGCTCCGCCACTCCTCCTTCCTCCGCTCCAAGCCCCGCGCCCTCGCCGCCACCGGCACCGGGACCGGCGCAGCAGCCGCGCCCCGCGTCCGGATCTACGTCTACGACCTCCCCGCCCGCTTCAACCGCGACTGGGCGGCCGCCGACGCGCGGTGCGCACGCCACCTCTTCGCGGCCGAGGTGGCGGTGCACGAAGCGCTGCTGGCCTACGCCAGCCGCGCCGCGCGGCCCGAGGACGCTGACCTCTTCTTCGTCCCCGTCTACGTCTCCTGCAACTTCTCCACGCCCAACGGCTTCCCCTCGCTGTCGCACGCCCGGGGCCTGCTTGCCGAGGCCGTCGACCTCGTCCGGGCCCGGATGCCGTACTGGAACCGCTCCGCCGGGGCCGACCACGTCTTCGTCGCCTCCCACGACTTCGGCGCCTGCTTCCATCCAATGGTGAGCGTGTCCGGCGAAAAACTCCCGACTTTTTCTGGGCTCAGTTTGTTGCGGTGCTTGGTTGGTTGCGTACTTGCGTGCTGCTTGCGCATCTAAATCTCTTGCGTGTAAATAGGAGATTGTAAGTAACAAGTTTAGTACTACTAATTTGCTTGCGCTCTGGCTTGGAAATGGCATACAACAGCCAGTCGTCACTGGGATTGAGCACTGTGGAATGCAGGCATGCAGCTCACCTAGTTCTGAATCCATACCAGATACAGTTCATTTAATTCTTGCCAAATTGAGCTTAGGCCATCTAATTTCCCACCCCAGATACTTCGAATTCACCTTGTGCTGTCACAATGGAGCTCACAGCTCAGTTTAGAATTTAATAACTGATTGAGCACACCTTACCAATCCTGCTTATTTAAGGGAACTTCCTGTTCACTTAAAAAGTTCCTTATTTTTAATTAGGAGGATGTAGCCATCGCCGACGGCATACCAGAGTTCCTGAAGAGGTCCATCCTGCTACAGACATTTGGTGTCCAAGGCCATCACGTATGTCAGGAGGTGGAGCATGTTGTGATCCCACCTCATGTGCCGCCGGAGGTGGCTCATGAACTACCGGAGCCAGAGAAGGCTCAGAGGGACATTTTTGCCTTCTTTCGAGGCAAGATGGAGGTGCACCCCAAGAACATTAGTGGCCGCTTCTACAGCAAGTAAGCATATACTGAAAGCCCTTGCTTCTCGTTTAGTCACTTCATCTAGCAATTATCCATGATGATTTGTAAGGGAAGTGATTATGGGGTCATTCCTAGGTTCTGCTTCATTATCCATAATAGTTAATTTTTTGGTCAATGCTTCTACCTATGAATAACATAACAGTATCTTAACATAAACTAGATATGACTAAAAATAACTTCTTGTAACAGGAAGGTGAGGACTGAGCTTCTACAACATTATGGTCGCAATCGCAAGTTCTACATTAAAAGAAAGCGATTTGACAACTACCGATCTGAGATGGCTCGGTCGTTGTTCTGTCTCTGTCCGCTGGGATGGGCGCCTTGGAGTCCTCGGCTTGTGGAATCAGTCCTCCTAGGCTGCATTCCTGTTATAATTGCTGATAACATACGTCTGCCGTTCCCTTCAGTCCTCCAGTGGCCGGAGATCTCATTGCAGGTGGCTGAGAAGGACATAGCCAATCTTGAGATGGTGCTTGACCATGTCGTGGCAACCAATTTGACTGTGATTCAGAAGAATTTGTGGGATCCAGTGAAGCGTAAGGCTCTAATTTTCAATCGTCCGATGGAAGTGGGAGATGCTACATGGCAAGTGTTGAGGGAGCTTGAGGTTTTGCTGGACCAGTCTCAATGGAGGAGATATGTTGGATCCTGGAGGAGGTGAAAACCAGAAAATGTCAGTTTTGTATAATCTGTTCCAGCTGTGCACCCATGGTCTGCACTCTGCAGTTCACAGCATGCCACCCTGGCTGACAACATCGACATTGAGTCGAGACTTAAGCCTGAGATCCATCTCTGACATGGTTTTTTCTCGCCAGAAATTCAGAATGTCGATCTCAAACCAGAGCTCTACTTCTGACATGGATTTTTCTAATCCAGAAACTTAGAATATTGATCTCGTGCCAGAGATCCCAACTTTCAGTTAGTCAATGGGAATATGAGATGCTAGCTCAACCTTCATTGGCTTGTTGTTTGGTTAATGCCTAACTGGAGATCCCAATCTCGGTTGACGAGTTGACCAACTCTGTATGCACAGGGAATTTTTTTTACACATTTATTTATTCTTTTGAGAAGTGGGAAGAACATAGATCTTATTGTATTACAGGCTTTTTGCTTTTCTTGCCATAGAAAGAACATAGATCTTATTGTTTTACAGGTTTTTTTTCCTGGTTGTACACCTGTATAGCTGCCGGGCTGTTCCAACTTGGTATTGGTATGCTACTTCAATTCTTCTGTAAATAGAATGATGTCAAAGAATGTATGGATTGTAGAATAATCATGAGCACTCTAGCCTATTAAAAGAAAAGCGAAACATTACTAAGATCTATTCTTGGCACCTTTCTGTAGCAAAAATTGTTCAGATGAAAAATTCATGTTTTGGCTGTTTTCTGGAAATTCAGCACAAATAGGCATCTGAATGATTGAAAGAAAAGATCTGGTTTATCGTTTCCTATACATGGGCCGTCTGTAACCATTATCTCAACCATGATATATATCATCTCAACAGCGCAAGTATCGACAGTTCATATTTTACACGCCTCCAGAAATACAGCAGAAAAATTAGTACTACTACTGAAGTCCGACCAGAGGCAACACCTAAAGTAAACACCTCAGTGTTCGCCAGCAGACTATGTCAGACATTACCGCAGCAGTGTTGGAGCCAAAGAATGAGCTCATATGTAAGATACACATTGTTGTCGATTCAGGGTCTATGTGAGCAGAATCCATATTTGAGCTAGTCGAACATGCCTGATAGCACCAAGGAAAAATTGTGGCAAAAATGTAGTGAGAATGAACATACTGCAGATTTATCCAGGCAAAAGGGATCAATGTGGCCAACTTTTTTTCGCCACGTTACTTTGGCAACCACAATGAAATCTCTTCGTGAATATCCACAAAGAGTAACTGGAACACAATTGTGACAAAGGGTAGAAATATGCATGCTTGTTGCGGAGAACATGAATGAAAGCCAATAGAAAAGATGTGAATGCACATAGGTTGATGGAAACTAAACATTTCCAAGCATTCCAAATGCCGTTTACAGTTTACATGCCGTAAGGTGGCATTAATTTGTTATTCATTGGAACAATTCACGTGGTGTCATTGTTGATCCATCCAACGGACATGGAGGCATGTCATTTTTTATCAATCTAGCCTGTTGATAGGATCAATTTCTCGAAGCATAGAGCAACATCTGCCTTGAGTTCACATACAGTATCTTAGATACTCAAGAGCATACACCCTTGCATGGAGTGTCCTTGCAGCGGCAAACGGGCCTCCCTGAAAGCTCCCATCCATTAAACCCACGTTCTAGGACCATGATGTTCTTTACCCCTGAATCTTCCTTAGCCTCTGAAAGATAGTCATGGAACAGCTGTGCACAAGATGGGCCCCGAACCTGCTATGAAGGAACATGTTAAAAAGAACAATAGCAGTGACTCTTGAGATTGAAGAACGCAGGTCATATAACATGTGGAATTTAAAGGACGGATGGATTCATGGCGTGCATTAATCCTACTTATATACCAAGCAAAAAAAGAAGCCTTGTTGGTTTTATGGCGTAGAGTTCTCGGACACTGTTACATGCACTAAGAAATGCTAGGTTATAGACTTTGCTTTAATAATAAGAAAAAACTCTGGCTCAGGATTATTGATTCAGTCAAAACAAGCAATCAGACAAATGGGTCACAGGCCCTGACGTTGTAATTAATCAAGGATAGATCAATGGTAACTCTGATGTTGTACTAGTAACTGTGAACATGGTTGGAACAATAGATTTGTAGTAGTAGTAAATAAACATGTGAAATAGAAACCTGATGGAAAGTGGTATCTTCATTAGATTTCATCATGAAGTCCACCCAAAGGTTTCCTTTATATATAGCATTGAAAATTGCAGTGTTGGGGGTCTTGAATCAGGGCAGTACCATAGAAGAGCTAAATCGAACCAGTATCAGCAGCTTGTTCCACTCTACCAATGAGTGATTACATGGAGCGCAGGGAAATCCCCTCCCCAGGACCTAACCTTTTTCAACTTGTTATTACTCCTAGTACAAGTTTGCAAGTGACGCTAGCCGCTCGGCTGCTGCATACAGGAACGGAGGGAGAAACAAAGCAGGGACGCGGGGAGGATGCCTTCACCTTGCTGAGGGCGCAGTGGAAGACGAGGGTTTCCTTGGCACCGGTTGCCTGGGCGAGCTCGGGCATCCGCTCCGCGAAGGTGTCGCTGGCGTAGTGGTGGGACCCCGCGATGTGGCCGTCGTAGCCCCTCTCCTCGTCCCTGACGTCGACGATGGCGACGCGGGCGTCGCTGGCCATGGAAACCAGCTGCGTCGCCGACACGTACGATACCCCCCTCCGAGCCATACTCCGGCGGGCGGCGGGCGGCGGCGGCGGCCGGCGCTGATGAGCAATGCCCCCCGGCCCCCGGAGAGAAGGGTCAAAGGGTGGACGACTGTGGAGAGGTCAGATTCCCCCCCTCGCCTCCTCGAGTGACGTGTGAATCAGCGAGGGCTGGGCCGAACTTGGGCTCTCGCCTTTGTTGGGCCTCTCACGTGCTGGGCCATAGACATAGGGTGCACAGCACAGGGCCGGCCTAATTTGGCTTCTCGCCTTTGTTGGAATTGGAATTGGAACTGTCTCCGGGTGCCCCGACAAACCCAAAACAAAACAAAACAAAACAAAACACTCGTCTTCTGTTGTCATCAAAACAAAACAAAACAACACATCCAGGTCGATTGGGTCGTCGTCGCGCACCCCCGAATGAATGGGCAGGTCGAGCGCGCAAACGGCATGCTCCTACAGGGCCTCAAGCCCAGGATCTTCAACCGGTTGAACAAGTTTGGCGCATGCTGGGTCGCCGAGCTCCCTACGGTGCTCTGGAGCCTAAGGACAACTCCCAGATGGGCCACCGGCTACACGCCTTTCTTCATGGTCTACGGTTCCGAGGCCGTCCTCCCAACCGACCTCGACTATGGAGCGCCAAGAATCAGAGCATACGACGAACAGGGAGCCGAGACATCCCACCAAGATGCCATGGACCAGCTAGACGAAGCTCGCGACATCGCCCTCCTCCGTTCGGCCAAGTACCAGCAGGCCCTACGTCAGTACCACAACCGACGGGTGTGGGACCGAGCCTTCAACGTCGGGGACCTGGTTCTCCGCCTCGTGCAGAGCAACAAGGACCATCACAAGCTCTCCCCGCCCTGGGAAGGGCCATACGTCGTCGCGGAAGTACTCCGGTCAGGCGCCTACAAGTTAAAAACTATCGATGGCGAGGTCTTCACCAACGCCTAGAACATTGAGCAGCTACGTCGTTTTTACCCTTAAATAAACACATACTTTTTCTTATCAGTTTTTGTCTTAAAAAATCCTCGATCTTGAGTGACATCCGACCCCTACAAATTGCGAGGGGTCGAACCTCACTCGGGGGCTGATATAAGTACGTTTATCTTGCAAATACTCTCTATGTTATCTTTGCAAACATTCTTTGAGTTTTTCCTCTTTTCTCATGGCAAGTCCTAAGGGCTAGGATTTCGGGAACAAAATCTGAGTATAACTGGTAGGACTGCGGGAAACCCATGCCCCAACAGCTATGGCCTCCTTGCTCACCAGCGTGATCAAAATTGATTCGCCCGCACTCCAAGTTTTTTGCGACCTTAACTATGGGAAGGGTCGAAAGGCACCGTACCTCTTCTACAAAAAGAGGGAGAAGAGCTGAAAAGCTGTTTGCCGTAACAAAAGTTGAAACGTGTTTATTTTTTGCACAAATTCATCACTTACAAAGTGATTTCATCATGAAAAGGACTAATGTATTCATAAATACAAAAGACTGTTCACTCGGGGGCTCCCCCACAACTTATTCGATTACAGTTTCTGACCAGTTCTACTATGAGAACTACTACTAAAGATGGCAACGGGTACATACCCGATGGGTACTGGCCACCCGTACCCGCACCCGCCAGATCAAAATCTTACCCGTCGGGTTACCCGTACCCGCAGGCGGGTAGAAAAATCATTCCGTGCCCACACCCGACGGGTAATTCTTACCCGACGGGTAACCCGCACCCAACAATATACCCGAGTTCACACACCAAAATATAATAGCTTCCAGCAAAACAAATCAACAATAGAGCAGCAAAACAGAAATATATCCAGGTCAAGCTAGTTGAAATAGATCAGATGCCTCATTGGTTCATTCCAAATATGCTTATATGGGGATTAGGGTTTCAGGGAGTTCTGGAATATATATACTCATATGCTTATATGGGCCAAATATGGGCTATATGCTTATATGGGCTAAAATTGCAGATGTTAGATATTATTTATGCGGGTTTTTTTTACCCGCGAGTATGCGGGTATGGGTAGTATACACCCACACCCGTACCCGCATACCCGATGGGTACAAGAATTCGTCCAATAACGTACCCGCGGGTGCAAAATGTCTTCCATACCCGCCTCCTTATCGGGTAAAACCCGTCGGGTACCCGTTGCCATTTTGAACTACTACGGTCGCCGCGCCACGCTCTCCATCGGCGACGTCCTACCGCTCCACGGGATCCTCGAGGGCGCCATCATCTGCAACGTCGAGCACCACATTGGCGACTGTGGTGCCTTTGCCAGGGCATCCAGGGACTATGCCATCGTGATCAGCCGCAACCCTAACAATAGCACCTGGATGGGGGCGCTCCCTGCCAAAGAAAGGCCGCCATAGCCGATGGATGTCTCTGACATCTCATCGGGCTTCATGAACTGGCCGATCTGAGCGGCTGCAAGGGCGAAACCCCGCATCGACGTAGTCTTGGGTGGCCTCCCCACCAACAAGGCTCACCTGGAGAAGATTCGCTAGAAGGGCTTCCCGTACGGCTCCATCCCGATAAAGGCCTCGCGGACGACGGCAAAGCCGACAACGCTCAGTACCCTCCAGTGTGCCTCCTCCTTCGGCAGCAGTGGCCCCTTCTCGACAAAGGCGGCCAGCACCATCTCATCTACGTTGGATGACCTCCAGCTCGACATCGCACTCCGAACTCACGAACAGATCTGTGAGTTCTCCTCTCCATCGCATTACCCTCTCTCACTTAGGAATCGCCGTGACATACGAACGCGCTCGGCGAGAAGGAGAAAGGAGGAGAGGTAGCGGCTCAGGAACAGGCGAAGGAATGGGACAAGAGCTCCCCTCCCCCTCCCTATTTAAGGAAGGGGCGCAGCAGCTGAGGAAAGGTGAAAGGTTGGGACGAAAAACTCTCTTCCTTCCCCTATTCAATGCAGATGGGAAATCGATGCTCACGGGAATCCGAGGGACGCGTCTGGACCGACGGGACGCACTCTGGTCGACGAGACATCGCCTAGTCAAACAGGACGTTGCCTGGGCATGGCCCACCACTACCGCACACCGGGCATGAGAATCAGGGCGCACTCGTATGCAGGCGACTCTCCGCTTCCCCAGGCAGGACCACGGAATGACCTGACGATGGAACCACCGTCAAGGAGGGACCAACGGGCCTCCTGGGTCGATCGGATGGCCCAGGTAAAACGACGAACGAACGGCTGCCGAAAGATAAGCACATCTGTTTACTTACTCTTCGTGCTAATTTCATTACCAAGCTTCCGACCCCAGCAACGGTAGGGGCACGGACATCGCTCGGGGGCTGGCGAGTGTCTACCTGTTTAGACATCCTCTTCGTCTGTCCCCTCCTTATGTTTAAAATTGGAGACATGGTGTGCGGGTGTAAAACTTTGAGTAAAACTAGATGAACCGCTAGATCCTACGCCCCGGCGGCTACGGTGTTTTTGTTCACCAGCATAATCGAATTCACAGTTCCCCGTACCCCAAGCTTTAGCATTCGCCTTCTCAAGAAGGGTTCGAAGGGGTCCGCCTACAGAATCTCCTTCAAGGAAAAGCTATCAGGTCGCCTAAAATCGATCGAACGGCTAGGAACGCCGCCGAGACACAGAAACAAAAAATTGCGATGCTCGTGCAGGTCACGCTAGCCCCATCGCAAACATCGAACCCGAACCCCGCACGGACATGTTCGGTAAGAGCTTCTCGTCGCTCATGCCACCAAGGTAACATTATCGACCCCCGCTTTTGTTTTAATTAAATTGTACATTAATCCCATAAATCCAAAATGTTGCATATGCAATCGCTGCATCTCTACGCTTCATGTCGCGCCACGAAGCGGCAGTCGCCTCATTCGATATGAGCGACAACTGATCGAGGTTTGAATGCTGGCCCACGAAGGGCTCGAGGCCGCCTCGCGTCAAACAAAGCCAGGGGAGAAAAACCGAGATGAGCCCTAGTGGCCTTGCCCAACCCCGCTCAAAAGCGGATAGGGACATCCCGACCTTTCTCGTTCGATTCTAACCTCGAGCCAAACCCATAGAATCTCCGTCGAGGAGAGGCCAATGGGCCACCTAAGCCTACGAACGGCTCGGGCATCTACCGGGAGGCGGGTTAAGAAGTAGTGAAATTCCACATGAGGGCTCTGCCGACCCCGTCAGCGAATGATGGACCCGGATTCCACACGAACATACCCATTAGCGAGCTCATTGAGCGCGACACTCGAGCCGTCGAGGCAAGTGTCATCAACTCAGCCCCTCCAGTTACGAAAACCGAGGATGGGGTGATGCGCGAAACACGGCTGACCCCTATCAGACCCTAAGGGGCTCTGGGGCTCGAGCCGCTCGATCCAAGATCGAGAGATCGAGGTTCGAAGGTTGACCCGTGAAGGGTCCGAGGCCGCCTCACATCAAACAAGAGCTAGGGGAGAAAACACAGATGAGCCTTAGCGGCCTTTGCCCAAACCCACATTAAGGCGGATAGGGTCATCTCAACCTTCTAGTTCAATCTAGCCTTTAGCCAAGCCCATAGAATCCCCATTGAGGGGAAATATGTTGGAAGGCAGGTCAAGGAGCAATGGAACACCACCCGAGGGCTTTGCCGACCCTATCGCAAAGCAACAGGATCGAATTCCATTCGAACATCCCCGTTAGCGAGCTCATCATGCACGTCACTCAAGCCATCGAGGCAAGTGACATCGCCTCAATCCCTCTAGTTGCGGATACCCCGGACGGGGCGACAGTCACAAAATGAGCCGACCCTTGATCGAATCCCCGTCATGTGCAGGGGCTCAGGGAAGGCCAGGCCAGCAATGAGACCAAACGCACAGTCGTGGAACGATCGCCAAAATCCTAAGTAAGGGGTACGTGCGAATACAAGAGTAAGTTCGCTACCCTCGCTTTGATCTCTAGTAACATCTAGCCCCAGCAACCGCAAGGGGTCGGATCTCACTCGGGGGCTGATAAAGGTATGAATACCTCCTTTTTTCGAAATAGTCGTTGGGTCAGACCACTTCCTCGCGTTAAGGTTAGCATCAAGGTTAGTGAGAACAGATAAATGAGCACGCCTGGTAAGACTGCAAAAAGCCCACGCCCCGACGGCCACGGTAACTTTGCTCACCAGCATAATCGAAATTTCCCCCTTATACACCTCAGACCCTACAGTCTTAACGAACAGAAGGGTCAGATCACATAAACCTTTTTTCTCAATTGCAAAAGGGAAGAAAGTAAGCTCAAACGAACGAAACAAAATTGCGAAATGAAATTACGAATCTATTTTCGGACACAAAAGTACCAACACTTGTGCACATATTACAGATAAATGTTTATTAAACTTATTCAACTAACTACTTCCTCAGAGGGAGAACTATGTCTTTCAGCCTGTTCGCCAGGTTCTGCACAATGGGAGTCACGACCTTCTCAATCTCATCTAGCTCAGAGTTTTCGTAGCCAGGCGCGAAGCCGAGGCTCATTACCTCCAAGTTAACTTCCTGATCATAATGAGAGCGGGCAACATCAAAGGCTTGGGTGATCCCTGCGTGAAAGACATTCTCCTCAAGCTGGTGCACCCACGCCATGATATCTACGGCACGGGCCACAAGTGAGCCGGTTTCATCCGGCCGCGCCATCCCCAGGTCATCGAAGACCACCCCGACGGCGGCATGCAGAAGATCGTGCTCATCACTCTTGGCCTAAAGAATCCCCCGCACCTAGGCAAGCTTCGTACCTAGCCCGGTAGAGATGCTCTCGGCCTCTAGCCTTCGGGTCACCACGGCTCCAAGATCCGTCTGGAGGGAGCTGAACACCTAACGTGCCTCATCGCGCTCTCGGATGGCCTGGTCGCGCTCCTCGCAGACCATGCCGCGCTCCGAGCCGAGTCTTTCTGTAGTCTGGTGCAGCTCGTCTCGCTCCCTACACAGTTGGGCAATCACCTTGGCGTCCAGATTCGCCCTCTGCTGCAGGGTGATAGACCTTTCCTCAGCTTCCGGCTTGAGGTCCCGCTCCCTCTCCAGCTCTTCCAGGAGCTCGATGGCCCGCTAGCTGGCCTCGGCGTCCTTCTGGAGCAGCTTGTCTCGCTCCTTTCGGACCTTGGAAGCCACCTTCTCGTCCTGCTGCACCCTCGCCGATAGATCCTAGAACATCCCAAGGATCTTCGCCGCGTCCCGACGCTCCTCGGCTTCCCGCTATTGGGCGGCAGCAAGCTGGGCGCTCACATCTCCGCGCAGATACTCGGTGAGGCGGTCCCATTCCACCTTCTGCTCGTGGAGGAACCAGGACTTCTTCTGCCTACGAGCAATGTGGGACTGAAAAGAAGACCAGTGTCAAAAATACAAAAATATATGAAGAAAGAAGAAAGCGAGAGGGAAGATCAAGCAGATACTCGGCCAGTGGGAACGATGACGTCACATAGGATGCCCCTGGCCTAGCTCAAGGCATCCATCATAGCCGAGAACCCAACATTGAGACTCTCCCATTGCATGCTCTCGGCAGCATCATCGAGCGAGAAGAGAGTCGACGTCGGGTCTTAAGGAGCCATCCACTGGAGCGGCGGCTCACCCCGCGCGGGCGAGCGGCTGCCCCCTAACATTAGGGCCGAGGGCGACCTCCCGTTGATCCTCTCCACCACCGCCACGATGCTCGGGGACCCTTCGGTCGTGTCCCCCTCCATCCGGCCCGCCTCAGGCGCCGCCGCCTGCGTCACCGGTGGCACGGATTGTGCTGCTCCCTCGGACACCACCATGGCTGCGTCCGGCTGTGCCTGACTTGTCATAGTTGTGGCCACCTCCGCTTGCGACGCCGGGGCCTCGACTTGCGGTGCCACACCCACCACAGAGGCCGCCACAAGCACGGGCAGTAACTCCGTCCGCTCCAACATAGGAGGTGGAATCACCTCCGTCGTCGTCTGCTCGACGACCCCCGAGGGCGCTTCTTTAGCCCCGGTGCCCGCTTGACCCGCCGAGGGCACGAGCGCAACCGCTGGCGGCGCCTGACCGACCGACAAGACCGCAACATTGGCGCCGCTCCTGCCCGAAATAGGAGCGACATCGGGCGATGGCGTCCCTCCCGCCTGAAGAGCAACACTCTTCTTGGGCGCCAGCGCCAAACAACGGCCTCGTCGCAAGACTCTGCAAGAGTTAAAAGGCATAAGGTCACGCTGAAAAATAGAAAAATAGAGAAACAGGAAAAACAGAGGAATCGGTGACTTACGCTGGCGCTGTTGGGCGGTAGAAACGTTTTGGGGACGAACCCCCCAGTTTCCTGCTCCAATTCGTCTGGGCGGCACCGTTTCTAGCCTGCTGCCTGCTCCCGGGCAGAGGGGCTCGTCTCCCTTTCCTCCAAGGGCACGGCGGCGGAGCCACCCCTCTCTATCGGCACCTCGGGCGTGGCGGCGGAGACACGCAGATCCGCCTCCCCCCATCCACCGGTCCTCCACTGGCACCCCAGGTGTGGCAGCGGATCTACCGGTTCCCACCGGTCCTCAGAACGGGCCGATGGTTTGGCCCGTCTCCGCCGACCTCATGGACTCACTTCCCTTCGCATGGAACAGGAAGGGTCCCTGCGTGGACAAGTGGGTACCTGTCAGCGTATCCCCGCTCTCCAGGACATCCCACTCCACATCGGCAACTACCTCATCAAACTCCTCCTCCTCGTCGTCACTGCCTGTCTCCTCTCCTTGCTCCCGTGCTTGCTGCTTCCATAGCATCCTCTTCCTCTTGAGCTCCCTCGTCGTCCTGTCCCACTCGGGCGCGATGCGATTCGCCATCGCCACGATCTAGTCCTTTAGCAGCGGAGCCGGGCTATCCCCGAAGACAAGTCTCTTCGGCTGGTCCCGCTATCCCGAGGTCAGCATCAAGGGGCCAGGAATTCAAAAAAAAGAAGGCACGAGGAAAAAGAACTTACGAAATCGACGAACCCCGGTTCCGGCCACATTGGGGGATACCCCCGCACCGGATACATGAAATCAAGGACAACGCCAGCGTTGTCCTTCGAATGCTCCATCGCCTCCTTGATGCGCTGCACCACTTCGGTGGGGGGGAGCGCTTCGTCGATAAGCGTCGTCCCTTCGAGCGATGCCCCAGGCGCCATCAGGTATAGGGGAAGTGCGCGGCTCATCAGCAGCGCCACCCTCCGCGTATGATAGGCGCCGATGATCCTCGATCCCTTCACGCCCCTCTCCTTCATAATTTGGAGGGCGACGAGATGGTCCTTGATCTTCTTCTTGTCTTTGTCCGGGACACCCCACTTCCACGGCCCCGGGACCTCTTCGATGATGCGCACAGAGAACTCTGGCAAGGGGGCGACAACGTCGTCCTTGACGTAAAACCAATGTGAATGCCACCCCTTGTTGGAGGTCGACAGACGCATCGACGGGTATTCATTCACCCGGTTGTTGCGGAGATGAATGCTAGCACATCCCATCGGCACGCTCAGCTCTTGCTTCCCAACCCGCTTCTTCGGTAGGCTGACGGCAAAGAGATACCACCACAGGTCAAAGTGGGGACCAATCCCCAGGAACCCCTCACACAGGGCGACGAACGTCGCAATGTGCTGGACCCCATTGAGAGTAAGGTGCTGCAACTCCACTTGGTAGTAATCCAACAGCCCCCGAAGGAACTTGTGAGCAGGTATGCCAAATCCCCACTCGTGGAAGTGAGCGAAGGACACAACATACCCTTCGGGCGGCGACGGCTCATCCTCATTACTGGGCAGCCGTCACTCCTCGGTGGCGGTCAACGGGCAAAGGAGGCCACGATGAACGAGGCCCTCCAGGCACTGAGGGGTGACGTCGAATTTGCACCATGGCTCCACTGAAACGATTGGGAGGGGGGGTGGATGCGAGCTTAACGGCGGCTACGATGCAGATGCAAGCTTGACGGCGGCTGCGATGCGGGTGTAGGAGGATCAGGCGATTGGCGGTGGAGGGTGTAGATGTGAAGGCGAGGAGGCGAAGTACGAAACCCTAGGGGCAAACCCCATGGTTTTATAAGGGCGACGGATGCGAGAAGAGCAACCGCCCGCCTCGGTCTCCGAGCCTGCCATGATACACCACCACATCACGTCGCGGGATATATGCCCGCGATCCCTATCCTTTCCCACCAAAATCGCGTCGGGCGTTTCGCCTTCCCAAGCAGACCAGGACTCTTTTCCCGCAGAGGAGGAGATACGGGTCAAAAAGCTTTTCTCTGGCCCACCTAGGCCTAGGAGTCCAAGGGCTGGCCCAACAGTCTCGACGGCCGTCCCAACGAAGGATGGGCCCACGAGCGGCCAGAACTCAGGCATACAAGCCTCAAGGGAACCTCGATCCGTAATCAAATCCCAATCGGGGTAACCCTGGATGAATCCCCGTGAATGGGATACCAGGGTTTCCTCTAAACTGTCCAGTTGACAAAAACCAAATCTCACAGCCATACCCGCGAAGGGTCCGAAATTACCCCCGGATGATTCTATCCGAATCACCCGGGGGCTCGGGGGCTACACCCGACGGGTGCGCTCGCGTGCACCCTCTGGCGAATCAAAATACCCCCTGGGCGATTGAAAGCTCTAGTTTGGTTTTGGTGAATTGATGAAACCCTAAGTGCTAACCTAGTTTATCAAGTGATCATGAGATAGGTAGCACACTCCAAGTGATGAAGCAAATGAAGATCATAGCATGATGATGATGATACCATGATGATGATCAAGTGCTTGGACTTGGAAAGAAGAAAGAGAAAAACAAAAAGCTCAAGGCAAAGGTATAAACCATAGGAGCTATTTTGTTTTGGTGATCAAGACACTTAGAGACTGTGATCACATTTAGGATTGATAGCCGTACTATTAAGAGGGGTGAAACTCGTATCCGAGTGCGGTTATTAAAGTGCCACTAGATGTTCTAACTCATTGCATATGCATTTAGAATCTAGTGGAGTGCTAACACCTTTAAAAATGTTTATGAAAATATGCTAACACTTGTGCACAAGGTGATACACTTGGTGGTGTTGACACATTTACAAAGGAGGTGGTGTTTGCAGTGTTGAGATGGGTTTGGGATTCGGCGCTTTCGGGAAAATAGAATGCCTATTTTCTATTGCGTCGGATGAAAATTCTTGGTGGTTGGCACATTTGAGCAAGGGTGAAGAAGTTAGAGTTGAAATGGAGTTGGTCGAAATGATGCTGGCATCGGTCTACTGACCGGATGCTAGGTCACTCAGCGACCGGACGCTGAAAGGCTGCGTCTGGTCGTGCTGTCAGACGGCACAGTGGCTAAGGTTGAGCACCGGACGCTGGTCTATGTCCGGTCAAGGTGGACCGGACGCGTCCGGTCGAAGAAATATGCCACAGGGAGCTTACTAGAAACGACCGGACGCTGGGGCTTCAGCGTCCGGTCAGTTTTGCCGGAGCGTCCGGTCAGCTTCGTAGCCGTTGAAATCTGACGAACAGCGTTTGAAGCTGGTGACGTGTGGCGTCCATCGGGCGACCGGACGCTGAGGGCCAGCGTCCGGTCAGAGCGCGTTTTGCCCAGTGAAGGGGTATAACGACTCTATTTGATTGGGGCTCTATTTATAGCCCCATGGCCAGCTCAAGGGTAAATTCTGGCACATTTTCATTGATATAGCAACCTTGTGAGCTTAGCCAAAGCCCTCCCACTCATCTCCATCTTTGACCCATCATCATTGTGAGATTGGGAGAGAATCCAAGTGCATTGCTTGAGTGATTGCATCTAGAGGCACTTGGTATTCGTGTTGCGCTACGGATTTTGCTTGTTTTCTCTTGGTGATTGCCACCACCTAGACGGTTGGAGCAGCGGTGAAGGATCGGCACGAGTTGGTGATTGTGAGGGGAGTTGTACCTTCCCCGGTGGAGTGCCGAAAGGTAACTCTAGTAAATTGCTCGTGTCATTGAGTTACCTCACTTGTGGGTCGATTCTTGCGGTGTCCTATCGTGTGGACGAGGTTTGTGAAACACCTCTTAGCCGCCGAACCACCAAGTGTTGGTCGACACAACGGGGACTAGCGTGTTGGCAAGCACGTGAACCTCGGGAGAAAAATCGGTTGTCTCTTGTCATTTGCATTCTCCCGGTGATTGGCTATATATTCATCTTGTAATTGGTTCACTCCACGACCCGGCGGTATAATCGTCTCACTTACTTATTTACATTTCCGCAAACTAGATATAGCAAGCTCTTTAGTGTAATTAGAATTGAGAGCTTGCCTTGTGTTTTAAACATATCTAGTGGTGCTCTTTAGTGTAGTATTTGTGAGAGCTCTTAGTGAGTAGTGGTCAAGTAGATTGTGTGCCAATAGATCATTGCAACTAGAATTGTTGGATAGGTGGCTTGCAACCCTTGTAGAGCTAGAGCAAGTTTGCATTTCGCTATTTGTCTTACTAATCAAATTGCTCTAGTTGATTTATAGTTTTAAATAGGCTATTCACCCCCCCTCTAGCCATATTAGGACCTTTCAGCGATTCTGCCCAAATTACCTGGGGGCTCGGGGGCTACACCCGTCGGGTGCGCTCGCGCGCACCCTCTGGCAAGTCAAAATACCCCCGGACGATTCTATCCGAATCACCCGGGGGCTCGGGGGCTACTGTCGGGGACCTAATACCAGGGTACCCAATGAGGTGGAATTAATAACCATCGAACGTTGACGCTTTCGGTCGGACAAGAAAGCTACTACGCTTCTTGCCCGAATGACGGAAGATTGGTTCCACCTCGCCCGACCCCCGAGGGCTAGACTCTGCCTTGCCCGAGCGAACGGAAGATTGGTTCCGCCTCGCCCGACCCCCAAGGGCTATACTCTACCTTGCCCGAACTAACGGAAGATTGGTTCCGCCTCGCCCGACCCCCAAAGGCTATACTCCGCCTCGCCCGATGGCTGAAGGTTGGCTCCGCCTCGCCCGACGTCCGAGGGCAGGCTCCGCCTCGCCCGACGGCTGAGGGCTGGCTCCGCCTTGTCCGACGGCTGTGGGTGGGCTCCGTCTCACCTGATGGCTGAGGGCTGGCTCTGCCTCACCCGACGTCTGCGCTCTGCTCCTTCACAATGACGAGCCCAGGGTACGATATGACATTCGAGTCAACCGCAGTACCAAGGACAATACCCTGCACGCCTGTAGGAAGGTACCGTCAGGATACGATGGGACGGGCTCTTTAAGCCATTTTCGCCCTGACAGAGCCCGAATAGTGTTGTAGGCGCCGACTTTTGTCCCACAGTGTTGTAGGCGCCGCCATCAGTCCTCGGGCGCGAATATTAACACAGGCATACAACAACCGCTACAATCCAAGGAAGAACTCATATCATCTACAGTAATAGGTGTATAGTCATTTCCCCGTCTACTCCCCGCAGAGTCATGGCTCGGCGCCCTGACACACCGCACCGTCTGGCGGGGGAGGATGGGACATGACCACTCATTGAAACAAAGTCAGAGCCCGGCCCTATCAGGATCAGCGAAACATGCTATCCCTGGCATGGTCTGCCATGTCAGCAGGGCAGGATCAAGGGAAAAGGAAGACCCGACACCCTCGAAGGACCTTCTCTACCTTTGGTTTTTTCCTCTTTCTCCCATCTGTAACCCCTGTTCCCCCCTTGGTCTATAAAAGGGAGGGCAGGGCACCCCACTAGACGGATCGATTCCACGCACAACACACAGCCAAGCAGTAACCGAGCTCTTGGCGTCCTTTCGACCTTTCCATTAGAGACTTGGGACCTGTCCCTCTCTCGACCGTTTGTACCCCTGTTACGAACGAACATTTTTCGGTACTAATAACACGAGCAGCAGCAAACTGGACGTAGGGACGTTCTGCCTGAATCAGTATAAACCTTGTGTCCTTTAGTACACCATTCTAGCCTAACGCGCAACAATTATCAATTTACTAGTTGGTGTTTGTTCAAAATACCGACACCGACCGGGAGCTTGGCCCTTGGAAGGGCATCCTTGCGAGGTGCTCCAATGAGAACTAGGGGGAAGCATAAAAATACTGGAGTCACAGACGGAAGTTTGCATTTCTATAGCCCTTTGACCTTCCGCATTCATTTTGTGTATCTTAGTTGTATGCTTACTTTTCTAGCTTAACTTGATAGGCTAGTTGATGATAGGATTGAAACCTATGGTGCATAACTCTTTTGCGGTAGAGATAGCAACACATCTCTCAAAAACTTTAGTTACACATTTGGATAGATTATTTACTGCATAGATTTTGTCCAGGAGAAAATCAGAGGCCTTAGTTTTAGAAGTGGTTTTTAAGTTGTCTAATTCAACCCCCATCTTTGACGTCACGGCCATAGTGCAGTTCGAAAAGTAAAAAAGCAGGATGATAGAAACTCAACACTGCCTATGTACTGTACTTGGGAAGAGGTGGATGGAAAAATAGGTGAAGAAAAATTTGCAATATTAAAAAAAAGATATAGATAAACTTTTGGTGGTGTAAACATTAATATTCTTAGATATAAATATAGATTTAGACATAGTTTTGGTGGTATAAAAATTAAATGCATCAGTGATACATTCACTTTTATCCATGTTTCACTTAGATTCATCAACCGTGAAAGTGGCTTTTTTCGGGTCCATTAATTTTTTATGTGATGCATCTCTGGTCCATACGACCATACCCCTTCCTTTCTTCGTTTCTGTTTTTCATCTGACGTGGCTGTTCACTGTGGCGCTGACCTGTCTTTGGAGGCAGCGGCAGCTCACGTGAGAAGCAGATGAGGGCTGGTTGATCCGGTCCTCGGCGCGCTTGATGGCCGTGGGCACCACCTGGTCGTGCGCCGTGCCATGGCAGCGCGTTCTGGCCCGCGAGGCCCACCCCGGCGGCGCGCGATGCGGCACCCACATGCCAGACCAGCACCTCCGGCACGCACTGCGCCTCTTGCGGCTGCTCGTGGTCTCGCATCTCCACGTAGGTGAAGTTGAGCATGGCGCCGTGGCGGGCCAGGAGTTGCGCGATGGTGAGGTACCCGTCGCGGTAGTGCGTGTTGTAGTACCCCGCGGTGGGCTCGGGGTCGTGAGAGCGGCGGGTGCCGTAGTGCCAGTGGATGCCGGCCACCTTCACGAAGACGATCTCCACGGGCACGGCGGCGCGCGAACACGGATGTGGCGCCCGACAGGACGCGGTCGCCGTGCTCCAGGAGCATCTGCGAGTACCACGACAGGAAGAAGCGCCGTACTCGGTGCCCTAGCCACCGCTGTCGCCGCGGAAGGAGATGGTGTCATCTGGCCAGTTGCTGTAGCCGCCAGCGTCGATCGGGCTCTGGCCACGGTGGCCCCACTGCGGCTTGCTGGCCCCCTTCGGCCTCCCTGCGGGCTGCATTTTGCCTTATGGTATACATACAATTGCCCAGTAATTTGCATGATTTTACTTAGTAATTTGCAGGACACCACTCTTGCCAGGTAATCTATTTTACTAATTCTAAGTACTTGTCTAGCTACTTTAAATTTCCTCCGTCTTACTCTGTGTTTGATCTGAAAGCTCAGAGCAGCCATGCTAACCAGGCAAAATTAAACAGGGATATCATTATGTATGACATAATACATATTAGTGTATGGTGTACCATTTATGCGTCAAAAGTTAGAATGATATCTCGCATGCAGCTGATACTTGCTAGCTTGCTCTATATATATATATATATACACACACGTGCATTCACGGCAAACGAAAAACAGGTTATATTATTATATAATAAATATAATATAAATAATAGATAATATAATACGTAGCAAGTAACGAATTATCATCCTGTTCGCTCGATCGTGTCAAGATGTTGTCCATGGATATACTCGGTCATGGATATGCGCTTTAATCGGGCCGTATGCTATACTCGGTCATGGATGGGATCCTGTGCAGTCTCGCCGAGTGCCTACAGCGAATTGACCACTTCACAAGCCTGGACCTGCAGTCCTTATTCCCCGGAAGGGTAGTAACTGAAAAAGAAGCCATAAATCAAGGCCAGGGCAGGGAGTTGGTTTAGGGCGCGTTTGGTTCACTGGCCACCGGAGCCAGGCTCGTAGCAGAGAACCAGGCTCTCTACGGCCAGGCCGAATGCATGCAAGGTCTCTACGTTTGGTTACTTGCGTCAGTCCAAACAGGCTGCAGACAAACGCTGTTTGGTTGTCCGGTCCGGCGCTGAGCTGATGACTTTTTTGCCGCACGCAGCCTCTCCACATGCACCTCGTGTATCAGGCTAGTCTGGCCGCCGGGAAACGCTCAATTTCCCTGTATCTGGAGAGTCTGGCTGAAGGACGCTTTTTGCACCACGCGGGCCAGGCCCAAACATCGGCACATGTAACCAAACATTCAGTTGTTGCATCCCGCGAGCCTGGTTGAGCCACATACAGGGAACCAAACATGCCCTATCCTTCAGGGGCCTTTCCATTGGTTCTATACATATCTAACTTTGACTTGTATACTATAGTAATGAATATACATACTGTTGGGAACAAAGTTAATATCAAAAACCGAAGGACGCTAACGTTATATTCACTCGACCTCAGTTATTTCCATTCGGTGTTGGCTTTCAAAAATATCCGTCAGACAAGATGTATCCTGGTAATAGCACATTCAGAAATGACTTTCACATCAACTATATACTTTTCTCTTGCTATAAAAACACACAGACCAAGCAGATGTCTTTTGCTATTTCAAAATTCAAATATCGAGGCAAGTGATTATAGCTCAACCCCTTTGGTTGTGAAAACCGCGGACGGTGCGACGATCGCAAAAACGAGCCGACCCTCGACCGGACCCCCGCTACGCGTGGGGGCTCGAGGAAAGTTGGGCTCGCAAGGAGACCGAACGCACGGTCGCAAAACGACAAACCCCCGAAGGGGTCGAAATCAGGAAAGGACCTTTTCCGACCCACCAAACCTCACGGCTATACCCCCGAGGTGTCCGATCTCGACAAAAGGGAATCACCGTTCCCAGGTCACGCTGTGGGCGACAAAAGAAGGCCAAGGCCATCAGAGTCCTCCCGCTCGAAAAAAACCTCCGAAAGAGTTTTCTACTCCTCCGTAGGCTTGGGGGCTACTGTCGAGGACTAATACTAGGGTACCCGAAGAGGAGGAGCTAATGACCATCAACATTGACTCATCCGAGTAGTCAAGAGCGCGACTACAGCTCCAACCGACCCCTCAGCGCGCAAGCTCCGCTTCTTTCGGCCTCTGGGAGAGGGCACCGCCTCGCCCGACCTTTGGGTCTGTGTTCTACCTCGTCCGACCCTTGGGTCTACACATCGCCTCGCCTGACCCCGAGGCCACGGGCTCCGCCTCGCCCGACCCTCGGGTTTGAGCTCCTCCTCGCACGGCCTTTGGGGGAGGACTCCGCCTCACCCGACCCTTGGGTCTGCGCTCTGCCTCGCCCGACCCCGAGGCCATGGGCTCCACCTCGCCCGACAGAGACCCATATCGCTGCCAACCACTGCAGGTCCAAGCGTATGGGCCTGAGTCAAAGCTCTGACACCAGGGAAGAGATTGGCACTCCCCGATGTAACCCGTGGCCTTGATGGGCCATACCGGAGGATTCATATCAAGCACAACGCCGGGCGTACCGGTGCTGTTCTGCCTAACCCCCGTACGAAAACTGACGGACGCGTCAGTTTACCACGACGTTCGCTAGGACGGAGTGGAGCACCATGACCGGCATATGATGCCTCCGCATGGCGCTAGTGACGGACAGGACCACGACACGAAGCCGTCCCTGTTGACATCTATAGGGTCAGCAGGACCTGCATGAAGGAGAAGAAGGACCCGGCGATCCTGAAGACCTTCGGCTCTCTCTCTCTCTCGTTCTTCTTTGTCCTCCGCTGTAACCCATGCTTTCCCTTGACCTATAAAAGAGAAAGCAGGGCGTCCTATAAGGGGCATCGCAACACATCGGATCGATCCAGGCCAGATCCGATCGAATCATCACAAACCCATCGAACCCCGAACATACGGCCGAGCAGCAACCGAGCTCTCTCAGCACCTGTTCATTCCTTTCACCAGAGACTTGGGACCTGTCCATCTCTCACCCGTTTGTAACCCATACTACGAACTTTCAGTGCTAGTAACAGGAGCAGCAGCAACGAACTGGATGTAGGGACATTCTGCCTGAACCAGCATAAACCTTGTGTCATCTAAGCACATCATCCGAGCCAGACGCGCAATATTAGAAATTTACTTGTCGGTGGCAACTCGAAACACCGACATGTTTCATACGCATGTTCCAAGTGTTTCAGCTGTTTCGTATGTATATTGCAAGTGTTTCATCTAGATGTTTCAAAAGTAGATTTGGTGTTGCAACTAGTGTTTCAGATGCTTGTTTCATGTATTTTATCTACCTTCAGACGTATATTGCAAATGTTGCATTCGGATGTTTCAAAAGTAGATTTGATGTTGCAACTAGTGTTTCAAATGCATGTTTCATGTATTTTATCTATTTCAGACGTATGTTGCAAATGTTGTATTCGGATGTTTCAAAAGTAGATTGGGTGTTGCATCTTTATCTTCGCTTTTTCAGCTGCCTCACATTCGCTTCGGTGTCTCCTCCTCCTCCCGGCGCCAGCTAGGCATCCGTCACTCCCTCCCCCTCTTTCTGGATGCTGGCGTAGCCACCTGCTGTAGTCACCTGCTGCAGCTGCTGGCCGTGTGCAGTTGGGTGGGTCGGGCAGTGCGGGCCGCACTAGGCAGGCGTGGGTTGCAGGTGTGCAGGGAGAGACAGAGTGCAGGCGTGGATGTCCAAACGCGGTGTATCTCGATCCACTAGGTGTTCAATGGAAGGCTGATCGAGGCAGCGGCGTCGGTGTCGGTGTCGCGTGTTTACCCACGGCGTGGGTTGAGATTCACTAGCTTGTGTCTACCTATAATTGTGTGTGCTGTTCGTCATGTGCTCGAGTTGTATAACAGTTCGATTGTCATGTACGCCCACTCGCCCAGCAAGAGTGCTCACATGATGGAAATTAAGCGTGTAGTCGTCGTTACATTTCCTCTCTGATCGATGGATAGGGCATGGATGCAATTCAGGATTTCAGACGATAGATAGACGACGCACGCAACGCACCATGGAGTTGGAATTGGAATGGAACGGTTGAAGAAGATCCACGTTGAGCAAGGTATTACCTTTGGGTGCTCAAAGCGAGGAAAAGCTGCAGATCTTCATAATTAGGTAGCACGTCAGCAGAGCAGAGCATTAGCTAGCTAGTCTTTTTGATTTATGAAGAATTTTATTGATTTACAATCATTATAACGAGTTAATTAATATAATAGTTATAAATTCACTTTTAGACATGTTCCTTTTAGATAAAGGACTTAGACCTTGTTTAGTTTATCCTCTTAAAGTTTACTCCCTAATCCTATCGAATATTTAGACGTATGCATGTAGTATTAAATATAGACTAAAAAACTAATTGCACAGTTTACGACTAATTTGCGAGACGAATCTTTTAAGCCTATTTAGTTCATGATTTGACAATATGGTGCTACAGTAACACATATGTTAATGATGGATTAATTAGATTTAATAAATTCGTCTCGCGGATTACTGACGAATTCTGTAATTTATTTTTTTATTAATATCAAACACCACGTATGACACCCGATAGGACATGCTGCACTTAAACCAGGCCTTACATTACATGTATATATAGATCGAGACTTGTGCATCTGGAGCTCATAAATAAATTACTCACCACCACACGCCTCAACCACCAATGAACAATTTTAGAATAATGGTACGTACTACGTAGGGCGGCGCTTCACTCGCACGCCGCCATAGCTGCTCTGAGCTGCTTCATGCTTCAATTACTAGCCAGTAACCACGTATAGGAACTAGTGTTATTTACGCACGGCAGGGTGCTTAGTATAATCTTAATGAATCACTCATCAGCTAGCTAGCGAGCGAGCACTCTGGGTATAAGGAGTGATCCTTGGTGTAATCCTGGCAGTAGTAGTAGACCATGGACCCCTGCTGCGCCCAGCGCATGGCGTCACGCTGCTGCACGCTGAGCCCAGCGCCGGCGGGGGACGCCGGCACGGGGCGGCACCCGGCGGGCGCGGCGGCCTCGCAGCCGCCGGTCCTGAACCCCCGGAAGCCCGCCAGGAAGGGCTGGTAGCGGTAGTCCGCCCTGTAGCGGCCGCCGTCGGTGGCCCAGTCGGAGGCGTCCCAGATGGAGCCGTACGCCCACATCTCGCGGTCCGGGAACGCCGCGGCCCCCGCAGCACTGGCGGCGTAGCGCCTGACGGGGACGTCGTCGATGAGGAAGACGATCTCGTCGGGGTTCCACAGGATGGCGTAGTGGTGGAAGTCGGCGGTAGGGTCGAACCAGAGGTGGAAGCGCATCTCCCGACCCACCAGGTGCGCGCCGTCGCCGGTGCCCCGCACGTACACGTTGGTCTGCAGCGTGTAGGGCTCCCCCGGCACCGTGCCCAGCAGCTCCATGTCGATCTCGTCGTGCTTCCCCGGGTACAGCTCGTTGTTCGACAGCTGCATATATGCAGTATTGTTTGCATTTTCATATCACTGTCACTGTCACTACTACTAGTAGTTAGCATTACTGCTGAAGGTACTATGTACATAGTGATCGACGAGTGACGTACGTAGAAGGCGGTGTTGACGCCGGCGGTGTAGCCCGGCTGGACCTTTATGGAGACGCCGAAGTAGCCGTTCCGGTACGAGCGCTTCGACTTGAATCCGCTGCCTGTCGATGCATACGATAATCATCCATCAGAGTTTGTTTGTTTACAGGTTCAGGCGACGACGATTCAGATTTCAGGACTGATCGAGGACTCGTCATCATCATCATCACAGCCGGTAGGATTATTGACATTGACTGGTGCCAACTGCTAATTAACAACGACTACGTACTGACCTGAGGTGCGGTCCATCAAGAGCGTGAGCGCCATCTTGTCCTGCGACAGCGTCTGGTGCTGCGGCCCCCACAGGTTGTCGTAGCCCTCGGAGAAGGCCATGGACCTCACTGTGGCGCTCGGGAAGTAGCCCAGCGAAGGCTGCGCCTGCGCCACCGCCACCACTCGTGGATGGTGGCCGAGCAGCAGCACCACCACCACGGCAATGGCGGGCGGCAGCGCCTGGCGGCGTGCAAGGCGGAGATTCCTCTCAGACATCGTCTCGCAAGCAAGAGCTGCTGCTTTGCACGCAGTAACGCAGAGAGCAATATGCAAGAGAGGTCGTTGTGCTGCTTCCTTCTTCTCCTGCATGGGGGCAAATATATAGGATAGGAGTCCCATCATCAGTAGTCCCAGGGAAGCGGTTGATGCATGATGCGTGGAGGTGGTTATGTAACTAATTAGAAATAAACTAGAAACTAGAAATAAATTAAAAACTAGAAACTAGAATGATTTATAGTTTATAAACTAGAAACTAGAATGATTTATATCTTCTCCTTTGTGCAGAATCAATCAGTGACATCGAAAGAGCCTCATGACCCAGCGTGGTCATAATGGACACCGTGACCTTCTCAGTGACTACTTATGATTTTATTTGCATTTGCATTTGTGGATTACTTGTGACTACTCAGTGGACACCATTGTACTCAGTGAATTTTATTTGTATTTGTAGTTGTGAATGAACCTACTTGTGAATCTGAAGTTTATTTGCATTTATGTGTTTCGATATATCTATATGAACTGCCTGTGATACTTATTGTGAACTATGTTTGATGCATGTAATATTTATTTAAGTGGGGTATGTTATACGTGCCCGAACCATAAAAACTGGAAATATATGGTCGCCAAAGAGGCCTTTTGCCGAGTGCCAAGGTAAAAACACTCGGTAAAGAGAACACGTGGCCAAAATCTATACATTCTGGGCCAGTCTTTGCCGAGTGTTCGGGATTTGACACTCGACAAATCAACCATGTTTATCGAGTGTCGGGATTTGACACTCGACAAAGCAGTCATGTTTGTCGAGTGTCAATGCCTGGACACTCGGCAAACAATGGCATATTTGCCGAGTGTCAGGGCTGGGGCACTCGGCAAATATGGCTGCTTTGTCGAGTGTCAAATCTCAGACACTCGGCAAACGCGCTGTGACCGTCTCCGCGCCGTCACGTTACTTTTTTTTTGCCGAGCGTCGGTTTCAGCTCTCGGCAAAGCATTTGTCGAGTGCCCGATAAAAAACACTCGGCAAAGAGACATTTGCCGGTACTGTAGATACCGTATGCTGTTTGCCGAGTATTTTTTGTGCTTTACCGTGTGCCACAAGTACTGTTTCCGATAGGGATATAACCAACTACCAAGGGGAGAAAGACTTCTTTTTTGGAAACCGACGACACAACCACAGGGCTACAAACAGTGACAGTTTCGACCTATATGCACGGTACGTTCATATCAATTTAATCAAGGGATCTGCCAATTCTGCCTGATTATCCGGACTGCAGATATCTTATCTGCATTTCTGCACTCAGAAATGGTGACAGGCACATTTAGAGGCAAGCAACACCATGCATGTCTCTGATGCTGAAATTGATTTTGCAGGTTTATTTGCAACCAACTTGTCTGCTTGTTGGTTGATGACCTTAAATCTTCACTCTGCTTTCGCCTGCTCCTGCTACTCAACTTGCCTAGCTACTCCCAGGTCTCGACTTAAACACCCAGCAGCTAATTAAATTAAAGCCGCTAAACCCTCTCCTTCGACTTTGCCACATGCATACTAATGCATACATAGTACTCTACTCCCTGCAGCTGGTTTATTTCTTGCTCCTCATAAAAGGAAGGGATAGGCGTTTCAGTACGTACGATCAGCAACTTATTATTACAGGATCAGGATATATCTGGGTAGCCTAGCCTTACTTAATCTGGCTTATTAAATAAACAATCGATCTGATCAGCTAACGGAACGGCAACTAATAATTGAATTCATACGCAACAGTGACTTGTGATGCTGATGATGAGCAGCAGTGCAGCAGTAGCATGGATATATATGTGCTTTGCAGTGCAGTGCGTGCAGAGACTTTCCTGTTCAGTTAGTATAGTTGCGTGCAATCAACCGTTCCATTCCAATTCCAACTCCATGGTGCGTTGCGTGCGTCGTCTATCTATCGTCTGAAATCCTGAATTGCATCCATGCCCTATCCATCGATCAGAGAGGAAATGTAACGACGACTACACGCTTAATTTCCTTTGGCGGCCGATCGATCAAAGGATGAACTCAAAAGGACCATGCATGCAGGCAATGCAACGCATGCATCGTGACCCAAATATAATTGGCCCCGTTCGTTTCGCTGAAAAAATAAGTTGAAATATTATTCCGGTTGATTTGTTGTGAGAGAAAAAATATTGTTTCGATTGAAAAAACAAGCTAAAAAGATGGATTATAAAGAAACGAATAAGACCAATAATGCAAACAGAAACAGTGATTGTATGAGCCGACCATTGGTTAGTTCGTTAGTTAGTTAGGCCTCCCCTCCATATATACTTTACATCACAACGTATATCTTTTTGGAATCCAATTCGGCCGATCACTACATATATCAACCACTGCATGTGCAGTACGCAGTAGTGTACCCGGCCGTCCTAGCTACAAAACTAAGCTACATCTCTCCTATCTATATGCAAACCTAGCGCCAGCCCACGTCAAGTCAAGCAGCTAGCAGTGATACTAGCTGCTTCTAGAGATATCTTGAGCGTTATATGTCATCAGTTCGTCACCTGATCAGTAAGTATTTGTGAAAAAAAAGTGCATTACATCGCATACATATATATGGATGTCAATAATTATGTTGCATGCAAATCTTCTAGCTAGCTACAGTAGTAACGGTAGACGGCCAATCGAATTGAAGTCTGTTGTATGTATAGTAGAGTAGTACAGTCTACAGTCTACAGTCTACAGCCTACTGCCGCGATGAGATGATCTGACGCTTCAACCTGAAGATTCAGCTACCTGCTTGCACTCTGCACTTGTCTGAATGCGTTAGCACGTCGTCTTCGCCATCACATGTATGCATGCCGCGCGCGCATTCAAACAAGTTTCTTCTCTTTTTTCTTTTTTTTCTTTTTATAGAGGGTGTTCGAATTGAATTGAGTTGTCGTCGAAAATTGGAATATGAAAACGAAATCGTAAAATTCGATCCATCTCTGTTGCTCCGGGTCCGGTAGCGCCACTAGCGCCTTCGGTTTGGACCGACCTGCTACCAAGCGGAGAAGCGAAGCGCGGTGGTGACTCCAAAAGTCAGCAACTTGTCGCGTGGCATACCTCTGGCATCGGCAGCGAGAGGGAGGCAGCCACCTTCCCCCGGCCCGGACCCGAAGCTGGCCTCATTTTCTCGACACCGCTTTTGTTTCAGTTGGGGCCTGTTTGGTTGGCAAATTTTTTGGCGAAATATTATTGTAGCATTTTCGTTGTTATTTGGTAATTAGTGTCCAATCATAGTTTAATTAGGCTTAAAAGATTCGTCTCGTGGATTTCATCTAAACTGTGTAATTAGTTTTATTTTTTATTTATATTTAATACTTCATGTATGCGTCTAAAGATTCGATGTGACGAGAAACCTTTGAAAATTTTGGCAAAATGAAGTGAACTAAACCGGCTCTTGGTGAGGCGTTTACTTGGCGATCACCGAGTTGGACAAGCAACCAGAAACAACGAACCCCTTCGGCTGGACTACTGGAGTCACTGCAGGTCCAGTCCAAGTTGCCTCGCCACCTGTTTCTGCCTTTTGCAGTCTCGAGCATAGCCATGCATGGTCTAGTAGGGACTCTGTTTGTGGGGTTGGTGCAACAGTACCTCCTGTACTGAAAAGACATGCTCTAGTGTGTGCCGGACTGCCGGCGTGCCGCGTTTCGTTTTGAGTACGTGTTCTCCGTACACACGAGGACGATCGAGATGGATGATGACGCAGCGGAAGCTTGAGCATAAACATCCAACTTTCGAGGATTACCTACCACTACCAGCACCGTGCAGTCTGCACTCACTTAAATTTAAGGTATGTTTCAAGTTTATGTTTTCAAGTGTTTTATCTGGATGTTGCATATGTTTTCACACATATGAAGTGTTTTCAGGTGTTTTTTTGCAAGTGTTTCATACGCATATTTCGAGTGTTTCAGTTGTTTCATATGTATGTCGTAAGTATTTCATCTGGATGTTTCAAAAGTAGATTTGGTGTTGCAGCTAGTGTTTCATATGTTTGTTTCATGTATTTTATCCGCCCTCAGACGTATGTTGTAAATGTTGCATTCAGATGTTTCAAAAATAGATCTAGTGTTGCAGCTAGTGTTTCAAATGCATGTTTCATGTATTTTATCTGCCTTCGGACGTATGTTGTAAATGTTGCATTCGAATGTTTTCAAAAGTAAATCGGAGACAGAGTGTAGGCGTGGACGTCCAAACGCGGTGTATCTCGATCCACCAGGTGTTCAATGGAAGGCTGATCGAGGCAGCGGCGCCGGTGTCGGTGTCGGTGTCGCGTGTTTACCCACTGCGTGGGTTGAGATTCACTAGTTTGTGTCTACCTATAATTGTGTGCGCTGTTCGTCATGTGCTCGAGCTGTATGTGTTGTCGTTCGATTGTCATGTACGCCCACTCGCCCAGCAAGAGTGCTCACCTAGGCACTGAATTCATCCTAGATGCTGAAAAATGAACGCTTAATATTGCTGCATGTTGATGAGGCAGCTCTTCGTGGACTTCAATCCAAGCAGTCCATTAATTAGAGCCCACTACCACTTGATTTCTACAGGCCTTGGCCTTGGATGAAGAAGATCCACGTTGAGCAACCTTTTGGGTGCTCAAAGCGAGGAAAAGCTGCAGATCTTCAGAATTAGGTAGCACGTCAGCAGAGCAGAGCATTAGCTAGCTAGTCTTTTTGATTTATGAAGAATTTTATTGATTTACAATCATTATAACGAGTTAATTAATATAATAGTTATAAATTCACTTTTAGATATGTTCCTTTTAGATAAAGGACTTAGGCCTTGTTTAGTTTCTTCTCCTAAAGTTTATTTCTCATCCCATCGAATGTTTAGACACGTCCATGAAGTATTAAATATATTAAAAAATAATTAATTATACAATTTATGACTAATTTAGGAGACGAATCTTTTAAGTCATAATGAGTTCGAATTGATGTCTGTTGTATGTATAGTAGAGTAGTACAGTCTACAGTCTACTGCCGCGATGAGATGATCTGACGCTTCAACCTGAAGATTCAGTTACCTGCTAGCACTCTGCACTTGTCTGAATGCGTTAGCACGTCGTCTTCGCCATCACATGTATGCATGCCGCGCGCGCATTCAAACAAGTTTCTTCTCTTTTTTGTTTTTTAAAAAGGGTGTTCGAATTGAATTGAGTTGTCGTCGAAAATTGGAATATGAAAATGAAATCGTAAAATTCGATCCATCTCTGTTGCTTGGTTGACTGAAAATTAACTCGTTGTATAAAAGTTTTCTATCAGTCAGCTATTTTTTCTTAAAACAAAAAAGATCTGAAACAAAGTCCAGCATTAATTAATAATAAGGAGTACGTAGTTTTGCCTGTTATCTAATACGTCCATCCGATCCTTGCAAAGGTAGAGAGCATGAACCATGAAGGGTAGAAATAGAATCATGGCCAAAGCAACCTTATTATCAACTATTCGTTATCTCAGGCGCATGAAGAATATAATATATAACAAAAATATGATCGAATTTGGTTAATACTCTATAATAATGATACAAAAAAAAGTGCTTTCATATATAGGCCGTTCCAATCAATGGAACATGAGAACATTTTGTCAGAGATGCGGACTGATCAACCTCTAGCCTCCTAGATTTGCATCTCACATCCCGATCCATCCCCGAAAATGATGCAATTACTACTTTATGAGGAGCCTAACAATTTTAAGTCTAACTACATATATAAGAAAAATTACTAACATTTATAATACCGAATATGTACCATTATATTAATTACAAAATATATTTCATAGTAAAACCTAATTGGAGATATAAATATTGATATTTTTTTATAAATTTGATCAAATTTAGAAAAGTTTGATTTGTCTGGATTCTAGAATTACATTTTGCTTTTGACAGAGGGAGTAATAATAGATATTGAGTCCAGACAAACTAGCTAAACTTCATCCAAGATAGATCACTACTACACAAAACAATATTTAGCAACCGTCAAAACTGTTATTTAGCCGCGTGGGTTATGGCAACCAGTTGCACGCATACGTCTCTAAAAATAATTAAGGATTTGCAGGGCTGGCCACCCGCCATTAGCACCTAGAAATCAATCTCTACATAAAAGATCAGTCATGGATGTGAGCGCCAAAATGGGATTATATATGGAGAATGTTGAAGTAGCATAGGAGCTGAATTGTAAATACATATATATTCCTCTGTAGACTATGCTTTTTTATTATGTTTTTTTAATTATTTGCTTGGCGCATGTTTCTCAACAAGAAATTTAGTGCAACAACCGCTGATGATCGGTATCGGAAGAAGTTGCAAATGGTCACATGGTGACATGCCACATGCCCTATGTGCAAGAGAAAGCAACCGCCTGCACGTACGGCACCTCCTCCACTAATTTAGACTCTGACATCTCTCCTAAAACCAGAGCTCTTTCTGGTGTTCATAACCAGACATCTCATTTGTACGCAAATTCCAACAATTATCCATCGGCCTGTTCGCTTGGTCGTAAACGATCGTAAATTTTCAGTCAGAACAGTATTTTTCTCTCACACCAAACCAGCCAGCAGTAATAATCAACGATCGTATACGATCGTTTCAGCCCCAGCCGAACAGGCTGCATATCGTCAATGAAATTGAATTCCCATCGTCTTATTCATCAGTTTATTAATTTTATTTTCAGAAACAAGCTTTAAATTCAAATTTGTCTTTGCTATATTTTACTTGTTTAATTTGGAAGGGTTGAAGATCATTTGGAACGCAGTAATTTTACATAAATACGTAAAAGGTATAATAAACGCATAAAAATATTGCTGTTGCACATGCATGCCATGCAGATCATCAGCTAGCTGATCGGTGGGGTGCATGCATGCATGCAACCAACAAGTAACCGACTCTGAATTGCCAAATCAACTAACCCTGTACGACACACACACATTATTCCTTTTTCTTTTATTTCTAGCTTTCTTTCTACAACAATGAATGAACGTAATCATGCATCCATGGTTGTGTTTGACCACGCGTTGCCTTTCATTTGTAGCTAGATACTAGGTTCCTGCAAGCGTACCTAACGCAACAGTGATACATCACGGCTTTAAATTAAATTAAATTAATTTGATACACATAAGTTAATTTGGCTTATTTGGATGGCTACTTTGAGTTTTTTAATGGACTGTGCGTAACTCAGTTGGTTGGGATCCTTATGTTGGAACTGTACACCTGTGTTCCCTCAACTTGATGTGGATGCTTGAAATTTTGTAGACTTATTTTGGGATTTAACGATGTTATTATATTAGTGGTAGATGACGTGGTTGTGGACAGCGATTCAAAAAACAAAATTGAGCCTGTTAGAACACAGAGGAATCTCTCATATTATGTGAAGCATACTACCTCCTGACATAAACATAGCCCATTTTTGGGACATAAATATAGCCCATTGGAACACGGAGGATATCGACCGTGTATCAATATACATATTATTGATTAGCAACCTTGCGAAAGGGTGGAAATCGACTGCATCCCTGGGGATGCTCGCTCCTGTGTAGGAGCTTTTGGCCTCCTGCCAGTGGCGATCACTAATACAGAAACTTTAACGGAGGTGGGCCTTTTTGATTTACGGTGGCGGGCATTACAACTGCCTCCAACCAAAGGACTGTTAATGGAGTCCTACAGAGGTAGTTGCTTTGTCTGTCTTGGTTAATTGATTAACGGGACGTCCGCCTTGATTAATCGATTTTGAAAAATAAAATAAAAAAGCCAGCGAACCCAATCGAGCCCGCCGTCGAGCCCAATCGAACCCACATCCGCGCCGTCGTCGCTCCGCTTCTGCGCCCGCCGCCACCGCACTGCTCGGATCCACTACAGACCCATTGCCGTCGGCGCTAGCCGAGGAGGCTCACGGGGAAGCCATCGGGTCTGCGATGGTTAGGTATGACGGTCTAGCTCCCTCTTCTCCCGGTTTCTAGTGGGTTTGCCGGATCCAGGCCTAGGTCTGCACGGGGTGTATCCCCGGCCGATGTTTTACATGGTTCTTCTTCTCATTCATCTTGGGATGTCACTGTGTGTGGTAGAACCGCCCAATCCAATGTCTCTCAGGAGTACTTGTCTTCCATTAGACACTAAATACTCAAGAGATGATACTAAACTACGCAGTTCCGTCGAGCACACCCCAAGGAAGAACTCGAAAATCCATATTTTTCCATCAGGATCAGAAATGAGAGAATAAAGCTTACAACATTCTTAAGTCATTTCTTACATCACTTTATTATAGTACCAGAATATTACCTCAATTTATTATAACAGCGGAATATAACAATGTTATCAGAGATACAGAGGAAGCATGATTAATTTAATGACATGGTGCAGTATTAACATAGTGGACATTTTTATACAAGAGATGCTATCGGATTTTATATCTTTTCTTATAAAAACCTTTAGTAAGGATTATAAACAAACACTATGGTCGTAGCATGAAAGAAATCCTCTCTGAGCCCACCAGGAGATTTCCACACACAAGAGTCAGCTCTAAGTATCCTCCAATCACCTGCAACAGGGGGAATAAAACCCTGAGTACTCGATTGTACTCAGCAAGACTTACTCGACAGGAGAAAAAATAAGACTCCAAAGATATGCAAGGCTATCTGGCTTGTGGGTTATTGCATCTGTAGGAAGCATTATTAAACGTGCGTCCTTATATTCAATTTTATTAGCAGTTATCATTAGTCCATTAACTAACCATTCTATGTAAGCACCTATGCTACTTTCAAGCAGGTGATAAGCAATCAGAACTATTTTACCATCTTTCATATTGCAATTCTTACTACGGTGCTAGACCATAGCCAAGTCGGTACCATCTCACAGAAACGGCGATTCGCGAATCAATGTATCTTAACTGGATACCCCAAAACACACGCCCCGTTTGTACCCCAGGCACAAACAAGACCAACCCATTCCACTCCTGTCGAGGGGTCGAGGTCCCCGTCCAAACTTAGACTCCAAGCCCCCACACTTGAGACCCGGTCTCAGTATGGTGCTTAGACCTCCACCTTTGTCCGCCTCCAATCAGTCGGTTTGGAAAGAGCCGGAACCCACGACAAGAGCGTAACGAGCCTTCCCGCTTCCGTAAGCAAGTATGTGCTCAGGATAATAAGTCTGTGACCTAACTACCATCCACAGCAACGGACGGTCCTCAATCGACATAGACAGAACACGTGCAATCCGAGCCTCGCTCGGATGCCTAACCAAGTCTAGATCCAAAGTACCATTCCGCCCGGTCTTCAATTATCATCCATACATATTCCCTGTGATAGTAATATAGTAACAACAATAATATTTTTCCTATATCTCGCGAGTGACAAGTAATCACTCGACTTTTACCGAACCCTATAGCATAGTAATCTACACGATCCTAACATACTAGTAGGACTCATAGGATAAGGAGAGATATATATATATATATATATGCAAGTGGTTTTCATTCAATTCCTTAAAACTTAATGCGCAAGCATAAGATAAAGTGCAGAATAATAGGGGTTATGCACCGGGGCTTGCCTGGGTAAGATATAACCAAAAGTTAGTATTCCATCATGGTGACACGATCATCGAGGCACCATCTTTCCCACTACTCCGATCATCTCCATGATCTATCGTTGTTCCTATTATGATATACGTAGATGCAACGCAGAGACGTAAATAATCAACGGCAACTGCAACTCTAAAATACGATTACACTCCATATGCTAATGAGCTAACTTTAATGACTAATGTACTAGTCTACGTATCCACTTCGTCAAGTAAGGCTTCGCCTCCGAAAAAAAATGTTTTAGTTCTAAAATCCCAAGATGTTACGACATTCTATTGATTAAACATATATTTTTGAACTAGGGCTCATTTAGCTACCTAGCAAACTAATTATTATGGACCTACAAATATTACAGTGAGCACCTAATAATGTTAGAAATTTACTGTGAAAGTTTTAGAGACAACACTATCACCAATTTATCACAAAAATTCCTACAAGTTTATATTTTATAATATTAAGCATCTCAAATTAATTAGATAACTCTAGAAAATATTATAAAACTATGTGAACAAAATATACTAGCAGATAGATCATGATTCTAGGAACTTAACAAAATTGGTTTCACAATTTTTGGTTCACTACACAATTTTATATTGAATTTACAAGTTTACCTTAGAAACTAAATCGAAAAATGCTTAGAAAAGGAAAAAGGGCCGGCAGCAACCCATTTTGTCCCAGCGCAGGTCGCGTGTGCGTCGTGACGGCCCAACACGGCTCAAGGCCGGGATGCCCACGCGCGCTCGTGTTTTGCAAAAGAGGGCTCGGGTTTTTGGATAATCACACGGAGCAACGAAACACTATTACTACAGACTCACGCTTTGCATTAAAGACCCTGGACTGTGTTGCCTTTGCAACGGGGCGGTCCTCGGCGTACCCACATGCAGCGGCACGGCACATCGGAGGCAACGGCGGTTACGCCGGGCCAACTAGGATCGCTACGATGGAAGTAAAGGGCCGACCACCATCTACAGCTAAACATGCAAAGATGGGTGGCGGTTAGGAACTCGGAGGCGCACTATCACAGGCTACAGCGATGAGCGGCTATCCACGGTGGTGGCACGACTGTTACGGCAACCTAAGGTTCTATCGGGGTGGTAGGGATAGCGGGTAAGCACAAATAGCTCACCGGAATTCGTGCTGCGGTGACGGTTGAGGCGGAGGAGTGCCGAGGTGGCCTGGCCACGTGCAAGCCACTAGGGCGGCGGTGCTCCAGGATGGACACCCATGCGTCACCACATCTCCGGTAAGCGCTAGCCAAATGGCGCGAGCACCAGATATAGGAGGTCAAGGCGAGCTCCTAGATACAAACAATTGAACTAATTCAGACCTTACCCCAATTTCACTAGCACGGCGGCGCACCTGGCCGGCGGTGAGAAAAACCAGAAATTTGCTGCCAGTAGTGCTTGGTTGCGCCAAGGTGAGGGTTGGGCTGCTAGCTGGCTTTCCTGTCAAACTACGGGAACGCCTAATTGAAGAGTGGTGTCTCGAACCACGCGTATTTGTCGTGTGAAGCGGGCGATCCTGTCGGCGATAAGGGAAGGTAGGGGCGGCAGCTCTTCAAGGCTATGCCTGCTTCGGTCGAGGTTGTGTTAATGAAGTGAGGGAGGGCAGTGACACTACGACACGGGCATTAGTGCGATGTGACTACAGAGGTAGGCAACGGCTCGGCTGGTAGGTGATTCGAGCAGCGGATAGAGCGCCACGTTGACAAGACGAAGGCCGCCGCGACATCAGCTTGGCCCCATGCACGGCCTGGCCGACAACGCTCATGCGGCAAAGACAGTGCCATCGGACAGGGGCAGGCAGCAGCGCAGGATTGCAGAGAGCGTGGACGCGATGGCGCTGGTAGTAGGGACAAGCCCATGCGTGCGATGGTGAGAAGGGCTGCAGCGGGGGCAGTAGTGCGATGGCCAGCAGCTGCAGGGCGAAGACAGCAGCCCGCTGGAGCCGTCCACGGCCAACCCATGGCCAGATAGGCCGACCAGGGTCGGCACCGCGGCGCGCGGAACACGGCCAGCTGCGCGACGCCGAGCGACCACGCGAGGTGACCGTGCGCCTGAGCCAAGCATATGACGTGCACGAATTTTAAACCGCAACAAAGGATACCGATCATCTCAAACGAAGTTCAACCAATCCTACTAACCTAAAGTCGACACTACTAGCTAGCTAGCGGAGCAATCGCCATGACCCGAGAGCAACCAGAGAGGGAGATAGGGAGGTGCTAACATGAGTTCGTCACGCTGATCGCCGGTTCGCAAACCGAGCACCAAATCATGATTCATAGCGCATTCTAAGGAGGTTTGGGTAATTTTAGAGCGGACAACGTGACATCCAAAACATTTTTGACCTATGCCATGCTCAAGCACTCACTTTGATACAAGCAACAATACCAAAACATGCAACTAGTGTTTAAACATTTTTGTTAGAAATTAAATATCAAAATAGCTTTATCTTACTACTTTTCCATACTTAGAAAAGTTAAGGATTCAATTCAAACTAACAGCCATTAACACTTTTGTTACGATTTTTAAAAGGCCTAAACCCTATTAACTGCTACCAAGTATTTCATGCGATAGTCCATACCTTATACTAATCCATAGGAGCAAAATATTTAAGCACAATTTAACTATTTTACTCAATATAATTCACAAAAGTGGTATTTTACACAATAGTTCAAGTGTTTGCCGACTTAACGAAAAGAGTTTATCTTAACGTCAAATTTGATTTTTGAGCTCCAAAACACTAGTTAACAACATCTATTTTCTAAAAGTTAAAGTCGCATTTCCATATACTAAACTTGTACTTCAATTTTTATTTAAGTACTAAATACAAGTTATGTTTGATCCTTGTTCATAGAAAGTGTTTTTCGCCTCATGTGCATTATACATTTTTAAAACCCGGAAACTTGTTAGGCTAATCCTTCTCAGACCTAAATCTCGATGCTAAGCAAGCTCGTAACACCAGGGGTGTTACACTATGGCTCTTCTCAAAGCCTATGGGTGATGGTGCTCTCCTAGGCCTGCGGAGGGGGGCTGCTCGTCTCGGCTTTCTTCAGCGACATGGTCGATGGCGGAAGTTGGCGAAAGGCGGTGACTCTGGTGGACACGGAGTCTCTCAAGGACTTCCATGTAATTTTCTTTTTCATCGAAACCTCTGTGAAGTTTGGATGGGGCAACTTTCTCCCCATATCCATATGTGTTTATGTGTGTACGCATCTTTGTATGTTTTCCTTACATGGTAATATATGCAGCGCGTATTGTGATAAAAAACTATGAATCTGACCCAAGATCCATCATTTTGGTGAATCCAGATTTCATGGGGCTAGAGCATTTGGGTAAAATTTCCTAGAGTGGAGATATTTTTGGTCGACCTGGAGCTGGTGGAGCTCTGTCAAACAGGCCATAATTATGAATCAAAATACATAACATTATATTGAAAACTTAATGCTATGTATAATCAAGGTGAGGCAAAGAACATTATTCCCCTCCATCCTAGAATATAGCTATTACTTCGTACATTCATAGGGCATATGTTCTCAGGCCTTTTGTCGAATGTTTGTTGTGCGGTAATCTATATGAATCGTCGTACAGGTTTGGAGTCAAGATTTTGGGCTATACAAAGTGTGGGTACAATTTAGATGATCAGGTTCTGGATATACGTAGTGTATTCCAGTGTACTTGTAACGTAACGATGTACTTAGCTATGATCTAATATAATTCTTCTTTCGTCTCAAACAAAAAGAAATATTAAAAACTATAGAAAGTCTAATTTGCCCTTAAGTACACATATACGGATGTACCGCTGCATGCATAGGTCAGTTCCATGTTAGCCAGCGCTTTTATTTGGTAGCCAAAAGTATTTGCACGTCGCATAATTCAGAAAGTAAATAATGTGCATGATTGACACACCTGCATCGAAATTCGAAAGATGATTGGTGTTGGTGTACGGTGTACCTGACATTGACAATCAGAATAGCGGAGAAGGAAATGGAAAGTAAGGAGTAGTTTTGACATAACACCCTTTGAACCCCACTTTTAGACATTAGAAATACTAGCTATATTCTGAGACATGCGGAGTAAGGCGAAGACGAGGACCTAGATGCCTACTAGTACTCTACGTCCTAAAATAAAATAAAATTCTAAAGTTATCCTAAATCAAACTATTTTTAATTTGACTAAAATTTATAAGAAACACCAATATCTATGTCACTAAATTAATATCACTACATACATCATGAAACATATTTTTTATAATATAATTATTTGGTATCATAAATAAAGCTACTCTTTCGTATAAAGTGTATACTAACTTAAAATAGTTTGACTTTAAAAGATTTTTTATTTTGAGATGGAGTTAGTATATCCCAAGTATGAGTATTAACTCTTCCTCCTTCAGTTCACTGTTGGATCGTCAACCAGTTGGCCACTTTCGTTTTCTGTTTCTTGTTTCCTGTTCATGTACACATATCGGTCCATACTCCATAGTACTGTGGGTGTGCATCTAGACGTCTACTTGGTCACACGTCACCGTCTGATACCGAAATCACTGGTGCTTCTCTTGTCTTCTTCCTCAGTTCCTCCGTTCCCTTCTTTTCTGCTCACTACTACACAGACGGATATTTTTGACAGAGGCGGTTCAATTAAAACCTGCCTCTAAAAACAGTTTTTGAGCCCACCTTCTGCAAATCGATTTCTAAATATGACTGTGTTTTTATAGGCGGCTATCAGTTTCAGAGAAATAGAGGCATCCTTTTTCAAACCGAATCAGATAAAGACAAACTTTATATTATAAAGTTGTAGTACTCGAAGAGATCAATTTTGTAGTTGACGAGTTCTCCATTGGAATTCATTCAGTGCACGAAAAATCTATTTAAAAATTTCAGTTTTTTATGTACATTTTTTTGTATTTTCCAAATAGCCTCCGATGGAGAAAAGATCTAAACCAAATTTGTAGTACTAGAAGGGATCTTCAACTCTGTAGTTGACTAATTTTTCATTTGAAATCATTTAGTGCTAGGAAATTCAGTTTAAACTTCCATATTTTTTTGAAGTTCATTTTGAATTTTTCAAAGTACCCGGATGGAGAAATGACCTAAACAAAAGTTATAGCACTCAAAGATATATGCAACTTTGGAGCTGACAAAATTTTTCATTTGAAATCATTTATGGCCTAAAAATCTTGTTTTAATATTAATGATTTGGAAATTCAATACTTTTTGAATTGTTCAAATGACATCAGATGGAGAAAGGACCTAAAGCAAAGTTGTAGTACTCAAATAAAGCTTTTTATTTGAATTCATTTAGGGTTCCAAATATGCATTACCTTATTTAGTAAATTGAATACAAAAATATATCTTTTATTCAGTATTTGCATAGGTGACGTGCACCATCATAATTAAATAGATTATGGATTAAATATAATTATATCTCCGTAAAGACATGCTGAGTTGCTGACTGATAGGCAAAATAAAAGCTATCGTGGGCTTTGTCCCCAAACCACTAGTGTGGCCGAGAAGTTGGACTTCAAACCTAAGCTGGAACCACTACGACCGGAGCAGCCCAGCCCAACTAAGGCCGTGTTTGGCTTGGCTCTCCGGGGCTCCGGCTCCTCATGCAGCGACTGTGCAACCCTGTAGATCACTGTAGCGGCTAAAAAATAGCTCCGGCTCCTATACAAATAAACGTGGATTGAGAAGGAGCTGCCGGAGCTACGTTTGTGATGCTCCGCTGGCTCCGCCACAGTACCCGCACAGTGGCAGAGCCGGAGCCGGCGCGAGCTCCACCAAACACGCCCTAAACAGCAGCTGCTTCGGTGTATGGAGAAGTTGAGATCCAGTCCAACTGGTGCTTAGAGATGAAGCAGGAAATAAACCACCTTTTCCTTCACACACGTATATAGGTATAATACTCAAAATCTTACTTTTCTTTTTATTTTACAATACTATATTGAACACGTACGGTATCATCCATGTTCACTTGATAAAATAAAGTTTCATATGCAAGACAAGATACACCCGGCCAGTGCGCACTACTGCTGCATATCACGTGCTTTCTTCTCAAGATCGATCAGCTATCATTAGCGATATGATGCGTACTCCCTCCGTACTTAAAAAATAAAGTCGTTTTTTAGAGCGACATGATCTTTAAAGCATAACTTTGACTACTTATTTTTATAAATATATTTATCAAAAAATAATATATGTAAATTTTTGTGAAAGTATTTTTTAAAACAAATCTATACATATAATTTTCACATTTCCAAACTCATCAACTTAAGAGTTATTTATGATTTATATTCCTAATATTTGACTTGACCTTATTAATACGACTTCATTTTTTTACGATGGAGGGGGTACGTGAAGAAACAGAATAGGGGACACGTACGCGCACAAAGGAAAGGACCACCCCTGACGAATAATCATGCATTTGCATGCATGCATGCACTTTGAAACTGCCAAGTAAAGAGAGACAAATAAAATGCCAAAGGGCCAGGAAACAGGCCTGCATCTGCATGCACGGCAGTGGCATTTCCCAAAGGACGCGAATATAATACACGTGACGTGACGATGCATGCATGCACGTGACGTGACGATCTCATAAGTGAAGGATTATATATTAAAATGCGCCTATGTTTTAAAAATATATATGATGAATTTTAGAAATGGTCATCTCATTTTTCGAAGACGGTCTGGAAAACAATCTCTAAAAGTCGATTAACAGGGGAAATAGAGCATATTTTTAGGTTAATACTGAGGTCCACCATCTACCAGCCATGCCATGATGAACACGTAATAAACGAACCCCAGCCACCTGTTCCTTTCCCAACCACACCAAAACATCCCCTTTCTCGCCCGACCAATGTATTTCCCATCCTTCATTGAATCCTTCCTCTTTCATGCCGGCAGCACTCCAACCCCTCAACCTCTGCATGTTGCCTCTTTCTCTCTCCCCCATGTTGCCCCACATCGATGAGCCATGACGCAGATTAAATGGTGGACCTCTTTGAGGAACATATCGCGTGGATAGATTAAGTCTGTTTAGTTCAAAAACTTTTCCAAAAAGTGCTACAATAGCCATCACATCGAATCTTTCGATACATGCATGGAGCATTAAATGTAGACGAAAAAAAAAACTAATTGCACAGTTTGGTTGGAAATCGCGAGACGAACGTTTTGAGCCTAATTAGTCCATAATTGAACACTAATTGCCAAATAAAAACGAAAATGCTACAGTAGCCAAATTTCTAAATTATGTGAACTAAACACAGCCTAAATGGTGAACCTCTTTGAGGAACATATCGCGTGGATGCAACACAGTGCCGCCTCGCCCCCTCTCCCGATCTGTCTCGCACTATCTAAGGCAATGGCATCGGGCACCGCGTTTCCCGATCTTGTGGTAGCTTAGAGCACCTTCTTGTTCTCCCTTTTTCACTATATATGATCCGCATTTTCTGCCATCCACCATGTCTCTCGATATTCCGTTGTTCGTGCCTTCTCGTTCTCCCTATTTTTTCCTCATTTGTGATATTGTGAAGGGGATACCCCAGTGGCGGAGCTTGGTCCGCTTGATTTCTCCACTGAGGACCTACAGGATGCAACACATGGAGGTGTGAAGCTTCCGAGGCTGGAAGGACGAGCTAGTAGCCATCAAGGTAGCGGAGGTGGTAGGGGAGGAGGAGGAGGAGGATGAGCCTCCAAGTTGAAGCGGCACATTGTGACACCATGGTAAGGATGGCAGGCTTGATGTTCTCATCAAGACCAACAATGAGCGCTTTTTCAATTTACAGAGGCGGACACTCATTCCCATTTCTTATCAGAGGCCTCTTTCTAGAGGTGAACGAGAGTTGAGAAGCATAGATGGGATGTTATGTGCCAATGCAAGGATGAGGCAAGGGGCGTGTAAGGGACCGTGACGTCTAAGAGGAGGGTGAATTAGGCAACTTAAAAATCTACTCTAAACTATGGCCTCTAATTCCACCTAGACAAAACATTTGCAAGAAAGTAATCTATCTAGATGTACAACTATGGTTTTGCTATGTGTGTTGCTATCTCTACAGTAAAAGAGTTATGCAACCTAGGTTCTAATCCTATCAACTAAACTAGGAAAATAAAGCAATTAACTAAGGTAGCAATGTGAATGCGGAAGGTAAAGATGAGGTAGAGATGCAAACTCCCGTCTACGACTCCGCTATTTTTACCGAGGTATCGAGAAGCGCTCAAGCTTCCCCCTAGTCCTCGTTGGAGCCCCTCGCAAGGAATCCCTCGCAAGGGCCAAGCTCCCGGTCGGGTAACTCCGTGGATAGCCCCGGGCCTTCCCCACGTGCAAGTGGGTCTCCGGCATGCCTTCCGGCAAGCCTCTCCCGGATCGCTCCTCGCCGTCTTCACTATCAAGCTTCCGGCCGAACCGCCGCGGGCCTTGTTCCCTTCGGTACACGGTGACGGCCACACCACAAACACGGTTGGTGTGATCTCGCAAGACTACAAGCCCCTCCGATGTACAACAATGGTGCGCGCAAGCACCGAGTGATAAGAGGTGTGCAAACCTCACTAAACACTAGGGCTAAACCTAGAGCAAGCACATAAACGGTGGTCTAATTAACCTAAGCACTTCGCAAAGCACCTACGTTAATCACCTAATGAATCACTAAACACTATGCAAGTAGAGATCATTAAAATGGTGTATTTATGTTTCATCAGCTCTCCCACACTCAAATGGCTGGTTGGAGGCATATTTATAGCCCCACAAGTGAGAACTAGCCGTTGGATCCGAGACTTAACTTTCTGCTAGTGATCGGACGCTGATCACGTTCTGATCGGACGGGTCCGGTCCTGCTGACCGTTGGAGCGCGCGCGTTTGATCGGACTCTAGGCCGAGTCCGGTCTCACTTGATCGGACGCGTCCGATCACATTGGCGCTGCTCTAGAACCTTTCTGGACATGATCAGACACTACTTATTGGTGCGTCCGGTCGTCCTGCCGTCGCGTCCGATTACGCTGAGAACGTTGCCGTGACGATGAACAGTGTCACCTATGCGTCCGGTCATCGTGTATGTCACTGTGGTTGCACGGGCAATGATCGGACGCGTCCGGTGCCTTCGTGGCAACGTCCGGTCGTCTCTGCCGAGCCCCTTCTTCATTCGTTTCTTCACGATCTTGCGTATGGCTTGGTTCCTATCTTCGTGCTTGGACTTTGCTTGGTTTTTTGGGTCTTCTCTTGTGCTTCTAGGGTCTTGCTTATGGTGTTGATCGTCGGATCATCATATCGCCTCTGTCCAAGTCACGTCTTGCACCCTATTGAACTATAAAATAATTACTTGCAAATTTATTGGTCCAATTTGGTTATGTTGGTCATCAAACACCAAAATCTAAAGTAAATGGGCCTAGGGTCCATTTTCCTTACAGGGCGGGAATCTATTGTCGTTGACCAACACAAGGAAACCAGATGTGGAAGAAAAAACCACCATTTTGCATAACTAGGTCACACCTTATGTCAACCTTTTCTAACAAGGCCACCAATGAGCGTCTAGATCAGATGCATGTGGTACCTTATTCTAGTGCTAACAAGTGGTCTAAAATACCTCCCAATCCATTGACTGTGAATGCCATATGATCCACTCACATTAAAACCATATATATAAGAACAATAGAGCATCTCCAACGGGGACTCTAAACAGCACTCCTATTCTATTTTTTGGTGCTAGAGCAAACAAAACTTAATCCAATAGGGCCCTAACTCAAGTCTCTACTTTATGGAGGTCCCTAAATCCTCCCTCTTAGTCCCATCTCTCGGGGGAGGGGGGTGCTTCTTCCCGAACACCCCCCCCCCCCTCACCAACTCACTCCTGCACGTCTTTTTTTTTATCCTGACTCTCTCCCAGTCGCACTGCCGCCTATTCCCATCCCTTGGCAAAGCCCCTCGGCTCGACGCGGCTCCCCTTCCCAGCAGTTGTCTCGTCATCTCCCCAGGTGAGGCAACTTCAAAATGGCTCCTCTCCTCCCGGCGAGGCACTCAACCCTACCATGACTCCCCTCCCTTAGCGTCTTCGACGATGCTCCCCTCCCTCTTCTCACGCCCCCATATCCCAGTCGATTGGAGCGATGGTAGTTATGGCAGAATGAGAAGTGGGTCCCATATGCCAGTGAATACTAGAATGGATTTTAAGGCCCTGATTTAAGGGCTCCTGTTTAAGTAGGATAGCCCTCAAATAAAAAGTAAGGACGCTTAATTATTTGATGGCTCCTGTTGCAGTTGCTCTAACATAGTGGTAAAATCTAGCCAGAAACTTCCATGGGAAAATCACCTGTCATAGGTGCATAAACCAGTAGAAGACCTCGAATTATAGACCTAGAGTAGGGCAGATCTACGTGAATTCAACCCTGACCCAAGGTCTCCATATGCCACTGCACCACACCATGTTTTCTCTTTCATCCTTTCTTTAGATGCTATATATATATTGATACGTAACATAAAACATTTTTCAAGCAGAAATGTTATTTTTTATTGAGCACGAGCACTAAATAAATTGTGTAGCAGTTTCTAAAAATTGGAAGTCATGACATGGATTCAAAACTCCAATTTTGCACCCCATTCATTATTGGGGTCCCAATTCAAGATGCATGTTGATGGCAATAGAGCGTAGTACAACGACATGAAGGTAACACAACTGTGGTGGGTATACTAAATGACTAATGAGCTGATGAGTTTGCGACTGGCCAGCCAAACTTTGTGATGCAATGACTATATGTTGTTATAATATATAATATCTCTAGCCTTGTTTCGAGTTGTTGAATCCATGCATCATCCCTTGCCAACAACATTGTTTTGTGCCATCTCCTGCAGCTGAAAAATACATATAAATGCATGATATATAGCATTCAACAAAAAGGGTGTAATAAGTGAATAGTATATGCTGTTGATGAAGCTACTACCTTGGCCATCCTTGCTGCCTTATGATATCTGTATCCCTGAAACGTATGGTAGTGATTTTTAGTACAAATTAAAGATTTGTTTGGATCCACTACGATTATAATAATCAGCTAAAATAATCTAATTCTCATCCAAACACACTAGATTATGAGGTGGATTATTATAATCAAAACACCATATTACAATAATCCTATAATCTACCTAGCTCGGACCTGCTTTTTGATGATTATGAGTATTTTTCAATTGAACTAAGAATAATCCACGATAATAATCCAGGAATGTAAACACTCTGACTATATATTATAGTTCATAATTTAGATTATATAACAATCTTATGTATAACCTATATTCTAATAATTAACCCATCTATGAAAATGCCCTAAATATGGTCGTACGTTGTGCATACCACCTACTTTTGCAAGTGTTTTCGTGGCAAATAGGTAAATAAATTTTGTGCAACAAACAAATACTAGTGACAAAAATGTATACCTTATGCGTCCCATATATGTAGTCACAAAACGTGAATACCGAAGCGAAGTTGCTCTTGCTCCGCTTCCCAACATAGTGATGATAGTCATGGAATTCCGCTCCTCCATAAAATGGGATAAACTTGGTTGGGCTGAATGGGAGGTCGAACCTACACGTACTTGCAACAAATTTTAACTTTGTGATCGACATCGACCATGCATGCATGTACACACACGTGTGTGTGTGTGTGTGTTAGTGTGTATATATGTTTACCCGCTGTGTACGTCGATGGCCTCCATGGGGCGGACGATGAACCAGAGCCAGAAGGTGACCATGTGGCAGGGCACTATGGCCAGGCCGGCGAAGGAGGCGGAGCCTAGGACGAAGACCTCCGCCCAGTGCGCGTACGGTGCAGCATAGCCCATGGGCGCCTCGAACTCGTGGTGCACGCGGTGGATCCTGTCGTAGCACCACTCGGTGTGCAGCAGGCGGTGGATCCAGTATCCCAGGTAGTCCTCCACCAGCAGGTACACCAGCAGCTGCGCCGCCGTCTCCCCTGGCGACGGCAGCGGCAGGCCCGTCCGGATCCCCACCATCACCCTGAAGACGGGGTAAGAGATGAACGGGAGCGGCGCGGTGGAGAGGACGATGGTGCTCAGGGTGTTCTTGAAGCAGCGAAGGAAGGCGGCCGGGGACAGCCGCACCCGGGGCTGCAGCTTGTACGGCGCCGTCAGTTTCGCTGGCGCACGGAGCTCCAGCAGCACCAGGGGCAGCGGCGCCAGCGTGTACACGAGGAGGACGAAGACGACGCTGTGGCAGTAGAGGCAGAAGTCCGGCGTGGTCGCGGAGTAGCGGAACCAGGCGGCCTCGGACCACGTCATGGCGCGCCCCAGCGCCGCCTCCGCCTCGGCTGCCGTCGCGTATTGGAGCATCTCCGATCCGGCTTACTCGATCACGCACCGTTCATGTATGTACTATCTGACATTGCAACGGTGTGTGTGTCTCTCTCTCTATATATTAGTCTGTGCACTGTGCTTGCCGGCCGGCGAACATGCGTGGTCTAATGGTGACAACTGACAACATGCATGCATATGCAGTGATGGTGTGCTGGGACTGGGATCAGATGGAGACGATCTCCTCCGGTCCTTTCCCATGAAGCCATGAAGGAGCCTACTTTTTTTTTTTGGGCCCCGTTTAGTTCGCTGGCAGATTTGGCGCCGCCGAATATGGTAATAATGTAATTAGACTCAAAACTCCTACATGTGTAATTAGTTTTTTATTTCGTCAACACGTAGTACTGTAAGTTTGATGGTCTTTTCCAGTGACAAAATTAAGAATTTGGTGGAGCTAAACAAGGGCTTGTATGGATGTACTCCTACGTGCATAGCACGTAGGTATGGTCTTCCAGTGGTCCATTTTAATTATGGGGTCTACGTTTTGGACCCTAAAACACCCAAACTTTGGGTCATCATCCGAGATCCGGCCACCCATTTCTTTCAGTCCAACACTGTAGCTTGTTCCTCCTCGTGGTCTAGTTATTTTTTTGCTCCCGGTGATGGGCACTGCTGCTCCAAGTCACAGTCACCTCCATCCATGCATTCTTCCCTTCCAAAACCATCTCACCATACTTCTGTTTCCTGTCCATCTCGGGTTGGACCTCTAGCTATATATGCCCCCAGATTCAAGTGAGGCTCGTCGGAGCTTGATGAACCCTACAAGAAACCCCAAAGACTTAATTAGTTTTGCCAAAGTCGTTGGCCAAAGATTGAGAAGACAAAACTTGCTGGATCTCGCTAGGGTAGAGATGAGAAAGGGAAAATCCTGGTGTTGGCAAGAGATGGGACAAGCATCAAGGCATGCAAGCATTGTATTGCATGTATAATCATATTCATTTTAATTTTGTGTTTGTTTTTTCTCTAAGTACAGCGTCATTTGAAAAGATGAAGTTGACAACACTAGTGAAGGGATGGATGCATACAGCCAATCATTTGTGTGACATATCTCTACGTATGGCACGCCATATTCACCTTTGATATCTAGATGGAGGTATTAATTGGTGTAGGAAATCCATAATTAATTGGCTATGATCATCTGGCAACAATTTTTTTTTCTCTGCGAAGATCATGTAGCAATAATTGATAGCAGCTTCTATTACCTCGCTGTTCATTTGGAACAACTCAAGATGCATGGATGCTTGGTACAGTGCCTTCAATTCAACAAGAATACACCATATGGGTTGTAGTTCATGCATTGGACATATATCATTCTGAAGAACACCGAATCCCACTAATATTTCTAATAGATCCTGTATGACATGGGAGGCTAAAATTTATGAGCGATAGCTAGCTCATAGTTTCCATGGAATAGTCAAAAAAACATGACTAGAACTTCGTTCCATTATCTAAAAAAAAAGTCACAAAAACATGAAAGTGCTCTGAGACAACACCCAAAAAAAGAAAAAAGAAAAAGAAAGAAAAAAGGCTTTCAAATGTTAACTATACTCACGCATTGGGCTAAATATCCTCAGGATATCTAGGCCCACCAACTTTTATTACAAAAAAATGAATCACATCATAGGCCAAAAATCACAAGCGTTATAGCTCACGCTTACAACTCTGAGTCACATCACATGATAACCCTGGAAAGACTTGGAAGGCCTCAAAACATGACTAGCTGATGCTTCAGCCCAGATTTCCTCCATTACAACAAAACTAATCAACATTAGCAAAAGATTAGAAATGGCATGGGAACATCTAGGAAGGTCTAAAAATATGAGCTATGCAACTCATGTACTAGGCGATATGTCGTCAGGGATACTAGAACCCAACAAGGCAACAACATTAATTTCTCATGGAATCGAAATTATATGGGAGGCCAAAAATCATGAGGTATAACTCCCTCTTTTAGCAAAGATTCCTACAAAATATAAAAATGCTATAAGTTTGTTCCATAACTCCTGAACTAGGAAGCTATAACAACAAAATGACTAGGCATGCATACGTAATAGTTCTAGCATTGGGGCATATATCCTATGGTATTTGACAATGGTGGTTAGCTGATTACAACGGTGAAAACGTCATTTATCACAATACAACCACCATCAGGTTACAAACTTAGCATTTCCAGGAAATAACAACAAATAAGGTGGTTAAACTGCACTATTTTCAGCAGACTAGGAGCCGCATACTGTTTGAGAAACATGTGGTGACAGTTAAACTTTAAAGTAATCATTGCTGAACAACTTACAGCCAGAGTCTGAAAGGTATCATTAAGTTCCATTTATAACCAACCGTATCTTGCGAGAACAAGAGCCACAGCCCAGAACAACAGAAGCTGATGCAGAATCAGACGCCTGCAGTTCTACTTCTCCATCCCCACTGACGAAAATTCCCATCTCACTAAGTTCACATGAAGTGATGAAAAAATAATCACCACACCTGCACGGGTACAACAGCTCTACAGTATCAGCAGTGCTCTCAATGATCATATCCCCGACTTCGATTTCAGACGCAATGATCTCAATGTTCTGTCTGGATGATTGCAGCTTCTTATCATAGTCTGCTCTAGATGCAGGATGGCGCAGAATTTCCCATGCTTTCTGCTCACTGGAAGGTACAGATGACTCAAGAGTTGCCTGTGCTTTATCAGGATGTGTGTTCAGAGCAGCAGACCTGTATGCTGCACGAATTTCATCATATGTAGCATCTTCACTCACAGATAAAACCTCATACAAGGTTTTCTGAACGGAAATATTGCTGCCTAGAACCATAGTGGAAGCTGGACCACTGCATTCAGGGGTAAAAACAGTATGTATAAAATATACTCAACACATCTTGAGATTCTTGGATGTAATATATGCCTAAACAGTTCTTTGTGGCGATACCATTGCGAGTCAACATAAGCAACGCGTGTTATCTTATTTTATTGCAGATTTTTAAATCCAAGGAAAACTCTTTTTATCAGGTTTGAACCAACAAATGCACCATCTATTTATGTTTGGGCCATCTCTGCTGAGATCAGTGTTACAAAGAGGCGTTTAGTCCAGGAACAGTAAACAAACTAAATCACCAACACACCTCAAATCTATTAGATACATAGAGAACAGCCAGAATCACCATAATTCCCAAAACCACTTGATATGCAGCCAGCTACCAGAAACACAAGCTTCCATACAAGGGCTCTTTAAAAAAAAATCAAATACAATAAACAAGAATAATCGAGAGCAAAGGAAAAGGAACAAAGACATCAACAATCTATGAGCTCAGATCACCAATCTCTTCTACATATACAGCAAGAGTGGTGTACAGAAAATGCAACATGAGGTGAATATGCTGAAATATATGGCATACTAACTCCAATAAACAGAGAAGGCAGAACTAACATGCATATTGCATATATAAACCTACATAAGAAACAACCTTTGTGTTGATTCTAAATTAGAGTTCAGCACACATAGGAAAACAACAATAATGCAACGGAGAATGTTGCGACCATGGCAACACTAGTGCTTGAAATGCTCAGGCTAGTATGATAAGAAGCAAATGATTTTTGCATCACTTAGCAAAGAGTGGAAAATAGTTAATATTACTTGTCTAGATCAAACTATATATTTTTATATATGCCAATCTACAGACACTGCCTTGCAACCTGATGACCAAACATCTACTCCAAGATAGCAAAAGAATCCAGAAACTGCAGATTCTTGTGGACTGCAGTGGAGATGACAATGAAGAAAAGAATCCAGAAACTGCATTTTCAAACAAGAAATCAGCACTTTTAAAGATTATCGAGGAAACTCCTGTTCGCAAAACAATTATTTTCTGCAACAAGGTAGTCCCTTCCCTAATATCCCTATGCACTGATCACAGGCAGACATACAGATCACAGTATATTTGATAATTATATCATGATTGTGCTTTCTGTTGCTAGATTGAGACATGTAGAAAGGTTGAGAATGCGCTGAGGCGGGTTGACAGGAAAGCTTCGCAGATCAAAGTTCTCCCCTTCCATGCTGCGTTGGATCAGGCCCAGCGCATCGCAAACATCAAGGAGTGCCTGAACAAGCAAACGGCTGACTCCATGTTCCTCGTGTGCACAGATAGGTCAGTGTCGGCTAAACCGCATTTTCCACCATAGCTTCTCCTTTCCTGCTACCGTTTTTCAGTGCTGATGCTACCATTTGACGGTTCGGCAGGGCATCGCGGGGCATCGACTTTGCAAACGTGAACCAAGCGAGTACGTGCGGCGCGTTGGGCGGACGGTTCGCGGTGCGTCTGGCAACGGCAAGGCATTCGTGTTTGCGGTGGGCAAGCAGGTGTCCCTGGCCAGGAGGGTGATGGAGAGGAACATGAAGGGGCACCCGCTGCACGACGTGCCGTGCGTCTAGGACTCTAGAGCCTGGAGGCTGGAGAGGTGCCTGAACAGAAATCACTTCCTGAATCGTCCTTGCACCTGAAGATGTTGTGCTTGTGCCCCTAGCCTAGAAACTGGAGTACAATGTTTGTGTGGTGTAGCATATTTTAGCACTTTGAACAGACGTCTAGATCAATTCATGTAGAACAAGTTTTGATGCATGCAATTGCTGCCTAAACAAGAACATTCGAACAGAATTCAGATGTGCTGTTGGTAACTCATTGTTTGCCTGATTCATACATGCATACACCCAGGGGCGAAGCTAGGACTAAATTTATGGTGGTGCACAACGTTAACAGCAATGTAGAAATATGTCTTCTTACAACTGATTTTATGGTCAAAATATACTTAGTATTAAATATTTTTTCTTGCCTGGTGCCGGTGCACCACCCAAAATCAACGTGGCTTACACCATTATCATTCTAGACACAAACATCTAACACTGATTTGCAGGTAAGTTGTTCAGAGACGTGGTAGAGCGGAGGCAGTAAGTTGCTGCTACTGGGAGTGGAGTGGCATGAATCGAAACCTACACACAGCTCAGGCGGAAGCGATGGAGACCTCTGGAACGAGGGCGATCGGCTAGTCGCGGACGGTGTGGAGGAGGTGCAGCTGGGCGTTGTGGAGGAGGGCGCGGGCCTGCTCGCTGGCGGCGTCGCTGGCGCGCAGCTCCCGGATCTCCTCCTCCCACCGCTCCACCTTCTCCTTGTGGATCCTGCACGCACGGCACGAGGTCAGCGAGCGAATCGGCGGAGCAGCTAGCGGGGAAGAGAATGGCGGCCAGTGAGGTTTCCTAGTTACGACTTACGAGCAGAGTCGGTCCTCGAAGTCGGCGGCGAGGTCCTTGAACAGCGCGCGCCCGGCATCCAGCATGTCAGACACCTGCACGCATGAACGCACGCGTGAGCGCCACTGCGTTCTCCACGCCGTTCATGTCGATCGCTTCATCGCCTCGGCGTTGCAAGAGGTTGCCGGGTGCGCACCTGGCGGGTGTAGTTGTCGATGGCGAGGAGGATGCGCTGGATGTGCTCCTCCGTCTCCGCCGACACCACCTGCTCCTGCTCCTGCTCCTGCTCCTCCGTCTCCGCCGCACCACCACGGCCATCTCGTCCCCCTCCGTTTCCGCGGCGGCCGCGGTCACGGCACCGGCGGACGCCGCCGCGCCACCTCCTGCGCTCCCCTGGCTTGTCGTGTCATCCTCGTTGCTCTGCATGGCACACCAAATCGCACACGGATTACGAATTACGATGAATCAAGCTGGTTTGCGAATTCGAAATTAAGGCCGGATAAAAACCCCACGACAGAATTAAAAAACCCATGCTGAGTATTTCGAATCGGAAGTCCAAATCCCCCAGATTGCTCGTGGCTCCAAATCGGAGTAGCAACAGGGTTTCGAATTCAACGACTCGAAGGTGATCGCGCATCCACGAACTGTTAGATCAGATTCCGAATAATTAAAAAAACACGAACGAAACCCCTAGTACCGACCAACCCAGCAAGCGATCAACGAACTCCCGACCCCAAATTGCGAGGCGTGCACGGAAGCGAAGCAACCGACGAACTCCAACGTTTCCGAACTAGACGCGAGCTCCCAAAAAAATCAGAATACGCGCGGCGAAGCACCACCTCCAAACTCAGAAAGCAAAACAACAGCAGCAACCAAAAGTAACCGCGGATCGGAGAAACCCCAGCGGGCAGCAGACAATTCGCAGCGGATCGCGACGAGACCAAGCAATAGGCACGGAGGAGGGAGGGGGAGATTCGCGGAGGCGGTAGCCTACCATGGCGGCGCGCGCGCGCTTGGCCTTGGAGCTCTCCCTCCCCGCCTCCATCTGGGCACCTCGCTCGCTGGATTTATTTTTTATATATTTTTTAAAACTATTTTTTAAATCTGGTGCTGTTTACTTTTTTTATAAAAAAAAACTAACATTTTTGACGCGCTTGTTTGCACGGCGCGGCTAATTCACTCTGCCGCATCATGCATGGCGACGAGTCTGGGGCAGTCAACGGCTGCGGCGACCGCTGACGTGGCAGGTCTGACGCGCCACCCCGTCACGGCGCGGCGGGCCTGCCACGTCGGCAGACCCTTGTACAGGCAGCCGCGGTTCCCTTTTTGTCTGTCTCTCTCTCTCAGTGTCTCCCGCCCGCTGCGCCGCCACCACGCCACGCCCGCGCCGCCATGGCCACCCGGCCGCCGCACTCCGCCATCTCCCCACCGCCGCGCCGCCTGGCCCTCGCTGTCGCCCTCCATCTCCAGACTGTCTCAAACCGTGAACGACATTGCTGCACTGCCCATCGTCGTCCTCCAAAAGGGGGGATTGCCGCCAGTCAGCCGGCCATTGCCGCCGCCCTCCAGAAGTAGGCCGCTGTCGACTGGCCATTGCCGTCGGCGGCCATCTCCATTTGAAATTTGAACCAGGATGAGGGATCATCATCCGTAGTACCCCATTCTTGAGGTGCACTACGATAAGGACCACCGAGCCAAGCACATGTCGAAGCTTCAGGAGGACTTGCTACCTCTTAGACTACGCACGCACCAGCCGCACCGTAGGGACGAGCGATACCGGCCGTACATACAGGCATACAGCGTGCCGACTTCCTTGAGATCGTTCGGGTCTTCAACAGTGGGCTACCGATCCTCGACCCTGCATTTCTCGTTGCTGTTGTTGATAGGTATGATTTGATACACGTTTGGTGAAGTACAAAGCATTGATTTATCTCATTGTTTCATTTAAAAACTTCTTGTATTGAATTAAAAACACACAGGTGTAGGCCAGAGACCCACACCTTCCACCTTCCTTACTCCGAGATGACTATCACGATGTAGGACGTGTAGATGATTCTGTGTCTATGGTTGGGGTCTTCCAGTGACTGGGATCCTTAATAACGATCACTGGATGGATTTGGTGGAGCAGTTCTATGGCAGAAGACCACCTGAGAACGAGGATGCTAAGAGAGTAAAGTAAGAATTTCTACGTTCCAAACATTTACTATTTTGACACCAGCACATGCAAGGCTTTGTTTGGTCTCTTATATCACAAATATATGTTATGGTCTAAGTCTATCGTTGATCTACATATTCTGTAAATTATTTTACTATTTAAATGGAGGGTGTAGTACATAACTTTTGTGATGCGTATTGTCTTTGTCTAATTTAATGTTTATTTTTGTTTCCTCAGCTCTCATGTAATTGTCCTTCAAAAATTTCAAAAAAACATGCGGTGTCAGTTCGGTCTGAATAACAGAAAACTTTAGGGCGTCACTGCACCCAAGCGCTCTAGAGCATGAGATCGATAGGTATGCTAAGGTGTGGCTGTGGCACTTCTTAGACACCTTCATGTTTCCCGATATGTCGGGTAACACTATCAGCTGGGCCTTCCTCAGCATACTGAGCCAGCCATGGGAGAACATAGGAGCGTACAGCTGGGGCAGCGCGGTTCTAGTATGGATCTATCGTCAGCTCTGCGTTGTCTGCCGACGTAGTACAGGTGGTGCCAACTTTGGAGGTTGCTCCCACCTACTACATGTTTGGTGTTGGGAGCGATGGCCAGTCGGGAGGCTCGTTGTTCATGGTTTACCTGTAAGCGCATCGATTTTTTATTTTTTCTCAAACTTGATGCCGCACTTGTGACTGACTATCCTATTCAATGCAGGCATGGAATCACGTGGACGTAGGACCGACTGCTCTGTACGTCTGGCAAGAAGCGGAGGTAGTTAGAGGGAACCCGAAGCAGCGGTACAGACAGTACTCGGACACGCTAGACGTCCTGATACAGCACTAGGTAACGACCACTTTGATGCTACTAGTCGGTATTGTTGCTTTTTTATTATTCCCAAAACCTAACTGTAGTTACCTAACTTTCAGGTGAATTGGTGTCATTGGTCCAGATTCGAGCTAGAGGGGTACCTGAATCCTCGCACTGAGAAAGTGTCGGACGAGTAGCTTTTTAATGGGCCACTAATTTTCTTCCACGTGGTCGAGATGCACTACCCTATAAAGGGTGTATAGGCAGTTTGGAAGATTGCAGCCATACCCACCACCGCTATACACAACCAACAGAAAGTTGCACGGGTGCGATGACTATAACATAATAATTTAGCAGTCATGTGCATACATACAACCACTAACTTACGTTAAACTTGTAGGTACGATCGAAGGAACAGGTACAAGGAGAAGAATTTGGCCGTGATGCACGCGGGGTACATCCACGAATGGGAGAATAGGCAAAGGGTCCTGATCGCCAAGAATCCGCCGCATGACCAACGCAACTTCGACCGCTACCTTTAATGGTTATATAGGAGTACCCGCACACATATGCAGGCCCCTACACTAACAAGCCAATTGATGAGGACGAAGACGAGGATGACATCGCTGATGCATACGACGAGACGACAAGGATGGAGACACAGCTTCAGAGAGCCCCGCTACAGAGATACGTGGTAAGAAAATTGAATTTCAATACAACTGCACGTCGGCGTTCCTATAAATTATAGTGATACGAACTTACCTCAATTGTGTATGTAGGCAACACAGTTGACAAGTCTGTTCAACGAAGCAGCCGTGTGACTTCATGAGATCAAAGGGGAGCCGCACGGCATTCTATACGTCTTTGTCGATGTACATTCTATTCTCAAAGCCATGGCAGTGGTTAAATGGTTCCCATGACTCATTCATCTGTATTTTCTTTTTTTGCAGAAAGTGAAGAGGAGCTGCAAGAAGCTGACACAGAAGCTCAGCTGGGTGGATACTCCATGAGAGATGCCCTATGACCCAGACTTGTCTAGTTCCTTACGCTCGAGCACTATGCCGACACGAGCAGGTTCCTCCAACACGATGGTTGCTGGGACCTCTTATGTTCGTACTCCCGACAATGCAGGCAAGGGTCCTACGGAGCACAACGTTGAGGAGGACGAGGACGAGGACTACGATGAGATTGGGATGTCTCAGCTTGGTGATGCACCATTTCCTACATAGTTCGATGAAAAGATACTTGAAACAACCCTTCGCCATATACATCACAATTACTTAAACATTGTAAGTAATGATGTCTATATTTTAATTGTAGGGTCCTAGTTACACTCATAGTAGTATGCCGGGTACCGCCAATGAGACCGCATCGAAGCGGTGGGTTCATTCCCTAACGTCTTCGCCTTCACGTCCAGAAAGAGGCAATGACGTCTCTGGTACCCATATACTCCTGGGTCGTAGGAGTTCTTTAGGATAACATGATGTACTTGTACTCGGACGCCCATATACTGATGGAACATGTAGTATGTCGAGTAATGTCGAACTTATGTATTGATGAACTTGTGTCGTAGTTATGACTTACTGAACTTATGTTGAACAGAAGTATTGTCGAACTTGCGATGAACTTGGGACGTGTACAAGTTAGTATTGCTGAACTTGTGTATTGATTGTCTCGTGCACTTAACCTTGCTGCTGATCTATTCGTTAAACCGACACGACGAAATAACTTGGCTCATGTGAGAACATAATAGAAGTGTCTTGTTTCATTTGCTACCGCTTTGACCGTCGCATCATGGCTGGAGGCGTGCCAGCCTTGTCGCGCCATGGCAGCTGGCGGCGCGCTGCTGCGCCAGATCTGCGGCGGCGGGCGCCCCGCCACGTCGCGCGTTCGGCCGGACTGGTCACGCCACGTCGCCCTTCTCTATTGCCGCCGCCACGCATGGCGCGGCAGAGTGATTTCGCCGCGTCATGCGAACAGGCGTGTCCAAAAATGTTAGTTTTGAGAAAAAAAAACAACGTCAAATTTAAAAATAGTTAAAAAAAAAAGTGTTAAAAAAATCCTCGCTGGCCGGTCGGGACGGGAGCAGCAGCGTAGTGGAAGAGAGAGGTGGTGGATCGGATTTGCCAAGGATGGGCTCGCGGCCCGGTGGGTGTGTGTGTTCCTTTATATAGCCACAAGCCAACCTGCTGCGAAATGGATTATTAGGTTGGGCTGGACGGGCTACTTGGTTACGGGCCTTATACGAGCTAGGGACATGGGCCGTAGTGGACCAGCATCGTTCACTAGCACTCCCATTTCCCCGTTTCCTGGATGCCTCAGCTCGACAGCTCGTGTATTCCTAGGTAACATTTTGGTTTGGGTACGGAACAGGTTTATTAACACTCCCATTTCTGTTTCAGCTCTCTTATGCATTGTTTGATACGCATGTATTCGTCTAAATCCACATGTGTTGAAGTAGATTAGAGTAAAATTAAACTAAATTACATTTCATTCCACTCCAATATATATGGATTGAAGTGGATACACATGTATCAAACAAGACCTTAAGTGGTATTCCTAGGTAGCGTTTGGTTTGAGAACATAATGGAGATAAAGTGGAATATTCCAGTTCATTTAGTGTTTGGCTTTGAAACGATGAGGAGGAAGTCATCCTCCAGAATAATATTCTCAAGATCTAGAACTTCCCTATCAAAAAAATGCTAGATCACCACATTCCTTTATTTCGGCATCACACTTCATTTCCTCCACTCCATCTCCTCCTGTCCTCCACATGGGCTCCCATGACGCCCGAGCATGGGCAAGCTATCATTGACCCGACGTCGTTCGGCCACCTTCGCCGACATCCGCACCTCACCCGCACTTTTTCTCTTTTTCTCCTCGTGCCCTAGAGTCCACAACTTTATTTATTTTATCGTGCACACCACCATATACGCATAGTGCATCCTTGCGAACCTATAGAATTACCCAAAAAGGTGCTTTCTTTGAGTGAAAAATGCTTTTGAAAAATAAAACCAACGCTAGAAGGGTGGATAATGGAAATTGTGGAGGAAAACTAGAAACGATGCATAATAAAAGGGTCATTTTTAACTATGTACACTACTGTATACACAGTACATCCTCGCAGGCATCTAAAAATTCCCAAAAGACACTTTTGTTGAGCGAAATAACTTTTTTTCTGAAGAGTAAAGCAAACACTAGAAAGATGAATAATGGAAATGGTCAAGAAAAATTGGAAAATGCATATATGGATCCACTTTCTCAAAAAAGAACACAAGAAAAAAAAACATGTGAACCAAAATGAAATGATTCGAAACATAAGGAAAAAAAATGTGTGAACCAAAATGAGTTTAAACAATTAAAGGGAGTCACTTTCTCCAAAAAGATGAATCGATTTGAAACAAATAAAGGGAGTCAAACATAAAAATATAATCGATTTGAAACAAATAAAGGGAGTCAAACATAAAAATATGCGCTAGAAGGAGGGCTTGAACCTCCGACCTTGTGGTTAACAGCCACACGCTCTAACCAACTGAGCTATTCCAGCTTGTTGATGAACATTTAATGATAATATTTAAATATAGTTGGACCACGTGGGTACGTCAGTGCACCTCAGGTCCGACCGCTGCTAGGGCATGTGTATGGCCGTTTGGTATACCTGGGAGAACTACTCGAGAAGCTATTGGTTAAAATAAGTTGGTTCAACTTAGATTCTGTGCATGGGCGGATCCATGTAAAAAATTGTGGATGCGCCCGTACCCATGCACAAGCTAAACAAAACAGTTATAATGTTTATTTTTTTACTATATTCGCACCTTCGTGATAAAAGCTTACATACCCACAAGACAAGCGCACCTCATCAAATTAGCTCTGGCTCCGACCCTGGTTCTGTGTTTTAGTATAGTATACGTATAAATAAATGGAAGCGATGGAGAAAAGTGTAGCCATAAAAAAAACCATAAACATGAGTACATGACATATCTCTATAGGAGATCATAGAAGTTATACCAGACAACGCATAGCTCTATAGGAGATCTATTTTGACAATCCTGTATATGTGTGATTGGTTGTCTGTGGTAGCTCCAATGCAATATAATCTATGCCAGCATAAATGCAATGTGTTGAAATGTTTGGTTATCACACACGTGCAAATGCAAAGTAAGATTGTTTTAGTTGGTTACACAGTGTTGCATTCATTCACCTCCCTGTTCTAGTAGGTGGGATGAAAATATATTTTCTGGATAGCATCAGGTTATGTAAACATGCATTGCCTAATACGAGTAAAATTGATGTACTTGTTAATGCAACATAAGCTTTGAGTACTGTGCAAGTCTGCAAAAGAGCCTCTTCATGCAACAAAACATGGAAAAACTACGTTGCACATATCTAGATATAGATAATGCAAGCAACCAAACACATCATATAAAGTACAACTTATATAGAAGGTTGATCTAATTATTTTATAGCATTTATAATCGATTATCATATAAGGGCATGTTTGATCCTTGGAATTGAATTCATTCTAATAGTTACAATTTAGACATAGATTAATTAAGCTAATATAGTTGTATATGAAATATATTTGTATATTATTGTTAGCCATACAAGGAACATATTTATATGTTACATTTTTTTGTAGGGAACTATAATTTGGGGAGTAGAAATATAGCATAGTGGTCTATATAATCCATTTCCATCTCACACCCTATGAATTTGAGATAGGCTTATTGTGGGCTTTGGAAAGTGGTGGAATGTCAAATTCCATGCCTAATAACCTAATTCATTAAGTGGATTTCAATTCCTTCAAAATAAAAGGATCCAAACGGCTCCTAAGAGATATGAATCTTTTTTCATATAATATACCAAAAATATGGCTTCAGACCTCCTCAAAGAAGAAACATGAATCTAGCATTGATTTTTCTTCAAAACCATAAAGCGTCCTATTACCTCCACTTATTTTCTAATCGAGTTCAAAGTTAACAGGCTATGCAAAATCTTATAAAGTATTTCACAATTTTTCAACATATACGACCATATAAAACAGACCTCGAAGCTAGGAGCTATAACCAAATTACTCCAAAGTCTATATGCTGAGAAGAGTGATCCGGTAGAGAATCTGATGGATGATCCCATGAAGTATATGGTCTTCCACTGCGTTATTTTAGAGTGATTTTTTAATACTTTTATAGAGCACTTCATAATAAGTTTTTCATAAAGTACAAGATCATGAAAACAAAGACTTTGAAGGTTGTCCACTTCATATGATTCATCCGAGGAGCACGTGCAGTGCAGGACATGTTTGTTCTCACCGCTAACGTCACCCCTTGTGTACAGAAAAAAATGAAACATAAAAGATCCACCATTGTGTTTCTTTTATTATTTTTCCTTAAAAAACGAGTATGTTTGGATTATAATTTTCAAGAACATTTTCTAATGAAGCTGGAACATTTTTATCTGTTATTGAGCAGGACAATACTCGATGTCCACGAGAATAACTCCTCTATATTTGGGACAAAATATGATCCATTTCCAAGAAAAAAATGTTTCAAAAACAATGTTTTTATATTGAAAAGGATGTTCAAAATTCACCACTGCAAAAATGGTTTAAAGTTCACACTAGAAAAAATATTCCACCTTAGGCCAGTCTTAGTGGAATTTTCATCCGTATTTACTAAGCTGTCACATAGATAATTTTGAGTAACATGACAACATTTTTAAAATAAAGAGAATAAGTGAGTTGACATTATTACTATAATTCTATAAGAGTCACAAAATTAAATAGCAATGAAACAATAGAATTGAACTATTTATCGGGCATGTATGTTTCATACTTATTTCATTTCACTTATGTGATGTGGTAGTTTTAGAAACAATGTGTCGGGTATCGTTATTAGGGATACTCAAAGCAAGAAAGTTAGCGCCCACACTGACTTCCCGGATGGCTCGAAACATATTAAAAGGTCTCGTCCGACCCTAAGGCCACGGGCTTCGCCTCGTCCGACCCCTTGGGTGCGCAGGCTCCGTCTTGTCCGACCCCAAGGTCGCGGGCTCCGTCTCGTCTCGACCTTAAGGCCACGGGTCCGCCTTGCCCAATCCCTTGGGTGCGGGCTCCGTCTCGCCTGACCCCAAGGACGTGGGTTCCGTCTCACCCAAGGTCGCAGGCTCCGTCTCGTCCGACCTCGAGGACGCGGGTTCTGTCTCGTCCGACGGGGACTCATACCGCTGCCAACCACTCTAGGTCCAAGCGTATGGGCCTGTATTAAAACTTTGACGCTAGGGAAGAGGCTGGCACGCCTTGATGTAACCCTAGCCATGACGGACCATACCTGGCGATTCACATCAAGAACAGTGTCGGGCATGCCGGTACTGTTCTGCCTAATCCTCGTACGGATGCTGACAAGTGCGTCAGTTCACCACGATGTTCGCCGAGACGGAGTGGAACGCTATGACCGGCAGGTGATGCCTGCGCATGGCGCCAGTGATGAACAGGGCCGCGGCATGGAGCCGTCTCTATTGACGTCTACAGGATCGGTGGGACCCGCATGAAGGAGAAGAAGGACCCGACAACCGTGGAAGCCTTCTTCTCTCTCGTTCTTCTCATTTTTCTTCTTTGTAACCCGCGCTTTCCCTTTGTCTATAAAAGGGAAGGAGGCGCCCAACAAGGGGATCGACAATCGACACGAGACAACTAAACACAAGAGCACGATATGAACACACGGTTGAGCGGCAAGCGAGCTCTCAGCACCCGATTCACTCATTCCATCAGAGACTTAGGATCCTTTCCCTCTCTCGACTGTTTGTAACCCTTACTGCAAACCAAGTGCCGGTAACACGAGCAGTAGTGAACTGGATGTATGGACGTTCTGCCAAACCAGTATAAACCCTTATATTCTCCGAGCACACCATCCGAGCCAGACGCGTAAATACAAATTTACTCATCGGTGGTCCAAAAACACCGACAGTTGGCGCGCCAGGTAGGGACTTTCTGCGCGCCTCGAAGTCCACATCAGGCCTCAGATGGTTAGTCACGGCGTCAGTTGGGTCCCGGACGCGCACGTGCGCTTCGGGAACCTGAACTTCATCGTTACGACGGAGGGAGAGTTGGCGCAGGTTCCCGCCGCCGCCCAGCCTCTCCACTTCGCTGGCCTCGACGCGATCGCCGAGGCGCTTGAGGAGCTGCAGCTGCACGCACCGGAGGCCCGCGCCCCTGGGAGCGACCATCTTCTCGGTTTCGATTACGGGAGGCTAGAGCGCCAACTTGGCGCCTTTCTGGACCCCGATCGTCCTTGAAGGACCTACGCTGCCTCACCTTCTCGCTTCGTCAACAAACTAATTTAAATCAGCAGTCGCGAAAAAAAAACTAATTTAAAATCAGCATTTCGCCGTTGGCACTGTTGTTCCTAAAAAAGAAGCAGTAATAAAAAAGAAAGAAAGAAAAAGAAACAAATCTGCAAAAGAATTTTTGCGTGAAAAAGGGGAACGGCCCAACGGCCCAGGAGAAGCACCGTGCGGTTGCGCCCAGCGTCCCCCAGCTCCGGACTGGTGGTATACCGCCGCCGCCGTTCACGCCGCGAACTCTCTCTTTGTCGCTCACTCTCTCGCGGCGACGACTAGGCTACCGCCGCCTCCGCCCTCCGCCTGGTGCCCTTCGTTGGCGACGAGCGCACACCAGGTTTGTCCGCCCCTTTTCCTCCCTTCCTGCCGTGGGAAACCGAGCAAGACAACCCTAGCTTCTATCTAGCTACTTGTATTCGGATCTAATCGAGTTGTCAGGGTACAGCGCGTATTGCTTGCGATTCCTGTAAACCCGGAGCTAGCTGCATACAGCACGAGATAGAAGATGGGTATCCTCGAGAGAATCAAGGAGATTGAGGCCGAGATGGCTCGGACTCAGAAAAATAAAGCAACAGGTTTTGCTGTCTTCACTGCCTGTGTCTTTCAGCTATGCAATTCATGTTCATCGTCTCATCTCTCCTTTTGGATGAAACTGTGCTGTGCTGTTTCCAGAGGAGCACATATCTAATCATGAATTGCCTTTCAGCAGGTTTTGTATCTAGAATATCTGATCGTATTCCTGTTCAGTGCTATAGATATTTATGATGATGACCACAAACTGTATCATTTGACCATCTGCTAGTAGATTTTTAATGTAGACATAATTTGGACTAGTGAATTAAACAACAATATATAAATATTTTACTCAAACCAGTTAAGTATTGATGAACAATCAGTCAGATACTATCCTCTATATGCAAACAGGTGCGGATTCTCTGCCCTGACAAGGCCATGGATCTTAATAAAACAATTTCTTTTATTTTGAAAAAGGAAACTCATCATAAATGCCTGTACTTATCTATGAGTACCTTTTGGTTGCTGCATTTTCCCCAAATTTTGCAGCATGTTGTATCTGATAATATTTTTCCATTGTCTGTCATTCAGAATATCATCTTGGACAACTGAAGGCAAAGCTAGCAAAGTTAAGGACACAACTATTAGAGCCTCCAAAGGTATCAACGGGGTTGTGAAATCACTTCAGAAATTCAGAACCTTGAAATTCGCTTACATACTTTTCTGTGGTAATTTGGGTGGCAAATTAGACCATGAAGTGAAGCTAGTATTTGTTGTTTCTTCATTCCTTCAAAGTTTTTTAAAGTAGCAGCATAGTCTAAAAAGGCTAAGTAGCAGCTTTAACGTACGTGGGACTTGCATTTGCTTCATCTCACCTGTTGGTCATACAGGGTTCCAGCGGAGGCGGAGATGGTTTTGAAGTCACAAAGTTTGGGCATGGTCGTGTTGCACTTATTGGATTTCCCAGGTCTCCTCCCACTTGAGCCTACTACTTGACTACCAGAAAGTCAAGTGTTTCAAATCTTTCAGTTTCAGTTTGTACGAGTGGATTTGTAATTCTTGGAGTCCGTTATAATCAAGTAAACAACCCTATATGTTCAACACATGTCATCTGTTGCCTTTTATTTTTGACTCATGTATGTCTGGCAAACTAACTCTCATAGCTACTGCCTTGTATATATCAAAATGGGATGTATGGATATTTGATTACTAAGCAAGGCATAAAATGCTCAGTGTTGTCAACCAATAAGATTATAACTGCTACCTCAGATCTGAAATATAAGTCTATTTAGGATATGGTGGTCAAATCTTTTAACTTTGATTAACAATATCTTCAAAATCATATAAATTTACAGCATAAGATTGACATACTAGATTTATTGTAAAAAATACTTTTATACTAGAAAATTATTCTATTTTAAATGGTATATTGTCATAGTATTTATATTCCTAGTCCAGGGGTCATATTGGAGGCTGCGGTGATGTTCCAAGGGACTTGTACTTGGATTTACAGCATAAGATTAACGTAACTAGATTCATTGTAAAAAAAAACTTTTATACTATATAACTCTTCTATTTAAAATAGTATATTGTCATAGAGATTGATAGTCCTAGTTGAGGGTCATATTGGAGCTACGGTGATGTCCTAATGGACTTGTCTTTGGGGTCAGAGGGAGTACAATATGTCTCATACTCGTGTGTTGTGACTTATGAGAATATATCTTGCAGTGTTGGAAAGTCAACTCTTTTAACGATGTTGACTGGGACACATTCTGAAGCTGCATCATATGAGTTCACAACACTTACTTGCATTCCTGGAATTATTCATTACAATGATACCAAAATCCAGCTTCTCGATCTTCCTGGTATCATTGAAGGAGCCTCTGAAGGCAAGGGGCGCGGTAGGCAGGTAAATGCTGCTAATGCTTAACTGTTTTTGTATATGCTGATTTCTTTTATCCGCATAAAATTAGTGAATTGTTTTTTTACTAATATGCCGGGGCTGTTTTCAGGTTATTGCTGTTGCAAAGTCATCAGATCTTGTGCTGATGGTTCTGGATGCCTCAAAGGTTAGTATTTGATTGAAGAATCTTTGCTTCACTTCTGCTGTTATCTTTATTCTATCCTTAGGACAGCTAAGTTTTCGAAGCATATCAAGATTTTATGTTAGGTGAGAGGGGAGGGTCAGATGTCAAGTTTATGGGCACTCTGTGCCTCTCATAGACAGAATATTTCAGTCCTCATAATTTAATCTAATTCCTGACAAGAGCTAAAATACCACGTTTTCCTTACCAAAATAATTTTACTATTGAAGTTCTTAGATAACTACTTCCACAATCAAGTTTATTGACTAGCTTCCTTTGCAAATATGCATCACATCACAAAATTATCATATCAGAGTTGTATGTAACAACATGGGCAGTTACAAAAAATGGATTAAATGGAAGAAGCGATAAGAAAATTCACTAAAAGGATAGGCAATTAGGAGAACGAATGCAACAAAGATAGAAGAGCTAGGAAAATCCGTGGTGGTTTGGTACTGTGCTACTTGGTTGGACAAGGGTATGGTGGCAAGAAATGGCACAGAAAAATAAAGTTGCAGCTTATGGATGAAAGAGCATAAAAATAGCATATCGGGTGTAATGCTAAGTCTTGGTTCTGGCACATGTGGAAAAATAAAGTTGCAAAAATAAAGTTGCAGCTTATGGATGGAAAAGCAAAAATATAGCACATTTCAAATTGCATGTTAATTGCTTCATTTGTTCTACAATTTCAGCTTTTTAGCTGTAACTAAAAGCTTGTAGTGTTACTGAGTAAGCCATTGAGCCTCAAATCTACATCACTGAAGGTATTACTTATATATGCTGAACTGTGTCATTTCATAAGCTATATGATTACTTGAAAGTCTGTTCTTACTTAAATATTTTTGTGGAACCTTTTAAAAGTAATATAGTTGCTTGAAAGTTCTCAGGTGTGATGTGAATTGTTAGAGTATGGCAGGGGCCTATTGGGCCTGGGCTGGAGTGACACGTATAGCGGGCGCAGGAGGAAGCATCTAGATCAAGGGTAGATGGCCATATTTATAGGCTTGAGGATTAAGCAAGAATATTATCCTACTCATCTCTCCTAAGCTTACGGTAGAGGGGGTGTATGATGTGATGGATCAGGCAAGAATTGTCTTAGTGTGTAAGAAGATTAGGTACGGACGAACTCCGCTCCCCCGATTCGATCCTTCATGTTTTAAGAAGAAGCCTTATCTCATTTCCGTTTGTTTATTACATGACTGTTCTAAATTTCATTTCAGAGTGAAGGACATCGCCAAATATTAACTAGAGAATTGGAAGCTGTTGGACTCCGTCTTAACCAAAGGCCTCCCCAGGTATATATGCATGCATAGTTGAAAGTGTGACAAATATAAACAAATGCAGATACTGACACAAGTATACATATGGAACACTTTAATTGTTAGACCTTTGGGTGCTCAGATAAGTCATTCTTTAAATGTGGTTCGAAGAATGGAACATTCTGAACATGTTGGGCACGATTCTAGTCCATAGATCATGTACCTATGTCAGGCCCACAGTGAAAGGCAGTGTCTGAATCATGACTCATGAGCCTGAAGTCGCCAACCAATGAATGCCACTTCCCATGGCATCTCTAGTGCATGGTGCCCCCATAATCTGTATTGGATGACCTATATTGCATGAATTTCTAAACCTATCATTCCATGGAGATCTGACGGTCTGACTAGATGCATAATTCATCCAGACCATAACTGCAACTAATTGTATTCTCTTATGCTAGTATTGTATTCTTAATTATCATAAAGCAGCCAAAAGTTTATTCAGCTAATGGATCTCACCGACCTACACTCCTACTCCATAGTCCTTACTTAGCAGGAATACATTAATTTCGCATGTAGTAACACCAAGAGGTGAAATGCAGGTATAGCCGTGTAGGTAGGCTTGGATCCCGTGATGTAATCGTTGCAAGTGCACTATGTCAATGGCATAAAATGAGTCTTGTATCTACACAAAACACTATTTCAAATTTGTTGGCTGCTGAAGTTGTCATATCTATGACTCAAGATGCAACATTTGGGTACTATATGATGTGTATGTTGGGTGTGGATACCATGGGATGGAGGGTGCAAGGTAAGGTTCGACTTACCATGGGCAGTTTAGCAAGCTCCAAATCACTTTTTTACTTCTCACTGAACATTCTTACCCTATACTACATGAATTTTGAATTGTTGTCTTATTGACAAGTGCTGACCCAATAATTATGTAACTTGACCAACAAACTCTATGACCATGGCTCTTGGAGGAGGCCTAAATATGTAGTTTTGTGTCACCAACTATGCTCTGCTGCTTCTGACTTGTGGGGTGTGCACTTATACCTTCTATGTTCTCTCTTGGCACCCTTTTGTACAAATAGATATACTTCAAAAGGAAGAAGACTGGCGGCATTTCTTTCAATACTACAGTGCCTTTGACTCATATTGATGAGAAGCTCTGCTATCAGATTCTGCACGAGTACAAAATTCACAATGCTGAGGTGCGTGGACATGCTTTTGGGTATGCATGTGCATGTCTTTGCTGTCAACTCAACTATTTTGTTTATTTTAGGTGTTATTCCGTGAAGATGCTACTGTGGATGATCTCATTGACGTTATTGAAGGAAATCGAAAGTACATAAAATGTGTTTACGTATATAACAAGATTGATGTTGTTGGTATTGATGATGTGGATAAGCTTGCTCGGCAACCAAATTCACTAGTGATCAGCTGCAATTTGAAGGCATGTTTCATCCATCACCTGCATATCTATCGAATTTTGTAATGATCCTTGTTTTGCTTGTCGTCCCTGAAAGTTATATTGCTTTATTGGCATCTCTAAATGACGGTGCACTTTGAGTTCTCCACAGTTGATTCTGTTTTATATCTCTTTATTTTTTTCATTGTGACTGAAACTATTTGTTCTTTGCAGCTGAACTTGGACAGGCTACTGGCAAGAATGTGGGATGAGATGGGCCTAGTGAGGGTGTATACAAAGCCACAGGGCCAGCAGCCTGATTTCACAGATCCAGTTGTTCTTTCTACTGTACGTTCTCTTCCCTTCCCTCGGTTGCTTTTCACTCTTGCTTTTCCAAGGAACAGGGGGAATAGGCTGGCTGACACCCGTGTTGTGTACCATCAGGATAGAGGTGGTTGCACAGTCGAGGACTTCTGCAATCATATCCATAGAAGTTTGCTCAAGGATGTGAAGTATGTGCTTGTATGGGGAATCAGCGCAAGGCACTATCCACAGCATTGTGGCCTCAGCCACGGTGTTCAAGACGAGGATGTCATTCAGATAGTAAAGAAGAAGGTTATGATTTCCCCTTGTCTGATTTGGTCACATCTCGAAGCAATATATAAATACAGAGAAATTATTACTTTAAAGGTTAGCTGCGAAGGCGCTAAAACCTGTTAACTGAAACTTTCAGGAAAAGGAGGAGGGTGGGCGAGGCCGGTTCAAGTCGCACACGAACGCACCTGATCGGATATCTGACAGGGTGAAGAAAGCTCCACTGAAGCAATAACTGATACCCTCCCTGAGCGCGTCGCGACCAGCTTCCCCAAATCAGATGGACAACCTTGATCGAGATCATATAATCTGGAACTTGCTGAGCCACGGCGTGCTACTTTTTGCAGCCTTGTTTTGTACTTGTAACCTTCCGTGTCTCGTCACAGTAGCAATACAAATGCGGCGCCACCATGAATGGTGCTTCGTCTTGCTCAGATGATGTGGGCTTATCACTGTGTGTTACCTGTTGTATATGCCAAATACTTGCCAACTCACGCGTTCTGCATAATAGATGATTTCAGTTGTGGGACGAACACCTGCTTATCATCACCAGTCAGATAAGAGAATGGCAGTTTGTGGGACGAACATTTGCTTATCATCAGCGGCCTAGCCTTTGTTGTGGGAAACATCTTGCTTGAGAGACTCGTCTCGTCCCCATTGCTTGGAATGCGCAATGCAGGGCCAGTTTATGGGAAAACACAGGACATGTGAGCCCATCGATCGCACTGGAAACTAGTAATACGCAGGCAGAAACTTGGAAGAAGTGATGGACAGAGATTATTTGTTAATATGTTCTACTAGGAGGAGTAATTCGTTATTTGTTGCCTTTTATTATTCTCGCCCTTGATAGGAATGGAATGGAACAAAGTAATAGAACTCAGTGACTTGTCCCGTGACTTAGAGCCTATTCGTTTACGGCTGAATTGGCTTATAAGCCATGGCTAAAAGTACTGCTGGCTGGTTTGGTGTGAGAGAAAAATACTGTTCAAGCCGTAGATTATAAGCCAGATACGAGCGAATAAGTCAAAACGAACATCTGTTGATTACTAGAGTAGTACTACGTACTAGTCATTGGTCCTATTCGTTTTGCTAAAATTTGGATGATGCAAATGCTGATACTAATTTGTTTGTTGTGAGAGCAAACCGCTGGAAAAGTAGCGATGAAGTGTGCATTCGGGGTTCAGCTTACCCAATTCCTGGCAGCTGCGATCGAGCGTGAGCGTTTGACAAGCACTGTGAAGTGTGGGCACGTGAGGCAATCAGTATCAGCGGTGGTACACTGGGGTAGGCTTCCTGTCTCCTGGCCTGCGTGCTCAGCTCCTGAGGGCACGTACAACGGGCCATCGGATGCCGTCTCTGTGATGTTAATGCAAAAACGCCCCCGTTTCTTTTTATAAATGAAGGAAGAGAATGGAGCCGTCTCTTCGCGAGACGACGGCAAGCGCTCTTTCCGTGCAGCTGCGATCGAGCGTGAGCCGACGACGCGGATCAGCTGTATGTGTGTACACGCGGGCAAGAGAAAGATTGCGCCAGAATCGGGCCTCCTCTCCTGCTCGCAGGCATATTTCGGGCAGCAGCCACTGCCGGACCTTCACATCGCGGCCGTCGCCGGGCCTCCACCCTCCAAATATAGGCGCCGCCGGGCTTGACCGCCCTGCAGCTTCTCCTCCAGATGGAGTGCGCCGGTCTCCGGCACCCTTCATATGTCAATAGCACGAGCGAGGAACCAGCAGCGGCTTCATGGCTAAAAAAAATCTTGCGATTCACCCTGGGGTAGGCTTCCTGTCTCCTGCTCATTGTCATGGTTAATTTGATATTATAAAAGAAAATCAATCATCAATTGCTTCTATTTGTAACAATTAACTAACGCTTGAATAGACTATTTTGTATCGACAAACAACACAATAAGGCCATGAACCATATTCATGCATTAAATAATTCAGGAATGGTTCTAGGAGCGAAATAGACCAGGTGATTTGGTTGCTGATGTCAAGAGTCGAGGAAGCAAAACTTCCAGATCGGCATAGAATGCCGTCTGCGGTTGTACATGCCCTGAGGGAGCGAGGCAGAGATGGACAATAAATAAAATAAATCAATCATCAATTGCATCTCCTTGCCGGAACCCCTGAATACGGCAATCCCGAGACGTCCCCAAAACCCTAAACTGAGCCCCCCTTCGCTCGAATCCCCGGCCGCGGCTTCTCCAATCCGCACGAAGCGCCCTACAAAATGCCGCGGCGCACGCGACCCTCATCCTGGACCACGTCCTGGGCGACCCCTCGGTCCCCGCCGCAGCCGCCCAAGCCCTCCTCGCCGCGCTCCCCTCTCCCTCCAACCCGACCCCGCGCCTCCGCCGCGCGGTCCTCCTCCGCCAGCTCGCCGCCGACCCGGTCTCCGCATCCTCTCTCGAAAACCTCCACCTCCTGGCCTCGCTCCCCGCCTCCCCCTCCGCCGCCGCCGCCCACATCGCCGTCGCGGCATTCCTCGCGGCCTCCGCACCCGACTTCGATTCCACCGCCAGGGAGCTCTTCGCGCGCCGCGCGGTCGACGAGGGAGGTCCCCCCGCGCTCACCTCCGATGTTGTCATCGCCACAGCGGACCAGTTCGAGGCCGCCGTCGGGAACTCCTCCTCCCAGACCATCCTCAGGGGCCTGTGGGGCAACCGGGCCGCGGTGGAGGAGCGGGTCAGGGACCTCCTCGCCGCCGAATGGGCCGCGATTGGGCCGTCGAAGCTCGTGACGGCGGCTGAGCGGATCGTCGGGGATGGGGCCGTCGAGACATGGCGTGCCGCGGATGAGGCCACCCGTGCCAAGTTCCGCATCTTGGGTAAGGACTTTTTTTTTTGGTGTGTGGCAGTGCAGGGCATTGTGGTTTGATGAGTAAAATTTGTTGGTAGCCTCTGAATTGGATGCGTTTCGATGCTATAATTTTGCTCACGCCATTTCTCTCGATCCCGGGGCAGAGAAAATAACTTAGTGTAGAATAAACGCAGATGCAACTCAAGTTTATATACAAGCAATGTAAACTGCCATACATTGTATTTCATTTTGCAGCAGCATTGTGATTTGAGTAGATTGCTTTATCTGTGGTGCAAGTGCAATTCAAGGAACTAGTGTGCAGTGGGGCTTTTCTGTATTTTTTGTGATATAATAAAAAAAATGGGAACATCGAGTCAGATTTTAGAGGTCATATTCATCTTGGTCTAGAATTCCGTTTGCCTTAAAGTGTTGTCTCTGAAACAACCATGAGTTGAAGCTATCCCAAGCAGACTTTAATTGGAGTGTACTCCGTCTTTGCTAATTTTGCTGCTTCTAGTTTATTGTTTATCATAGATCACAAACTACATGATTTTATAATCTTGTGAATACTTTTGATGGTGCCACTACAATATTTTAATGGCTTTATACCACTCACACCAATTATTTTAGTATCTTTTTGTTTTGTCTGCATCTATGTTTCTTATTGATTTTGCAGTTCTATGCACTCCATGTGGAGCCGTTTGGGTTTCATCTCTTTGGGCCAGCTCTAGGTCTTTATGTGCATTATTAGCTGCTAGATGTTTTATTTTTCTTAATTTGCTATGATTCTGGTGTTCACAAGTTCATGGACTTCGTAGCCTATAATTGATTATATGAAATGAAACTTACAGCTGGGGAAGAAAAAACACGTGCAATTCTCGGTAAACTTGAACCTACCTCCAGCGCAAATCCAATTTCAACACCAGCTGTTGAGAAGGCGATTGACGCGCTCAAAACAAGCTGTGCTGACCTCCACAGTGTTGTGGAGGATCCGCTTCCAGCTGCGAAGGCAGTTGCAGATGAGGTATTGGCTGCAAGGATGGATAAAGGAGTTAGCTTGAATGCTGAAGAAGTAGGAGGTCAGCCAACAACTTGTGGTGCTGCAGGCCCGAGTACTCTTAATGATAAAGACCATGGTCCAAGTAGAGGCAAACCTCATAACCTTATGGATCGGAACCCAACAGCACGGACCTCTCAGGTTTGCATTTCTTTTTAAAATATTTTTCTTTGCTTTTGAACATTGTCCATGCTGAACTTGCTTTGGTTGTTAAATTGAATTTGTTGATTGTAATAGCTAGCTTTTGGTGACTAGAGATCTATGTTTGAATAGGAGTGCTTGGAAAACAGCTATTGATGTGCTTGAACCGTGACTAGGGGCTCTTGGTGGGTTTCAACTCTAGCCTACCCCAACTTGCTTGGGGGACTTGCTTTGTTGTTGTTGTTGTAATAGCTAGCTTTTGTCTCCATTGCGATTGAAAATGATATCAGCACCTATATCATGCCAATATTTTGCATTAGACATTGGGTGTGTACTTTTTGGATTGTTTTGTTGATTTAGTTTTCAGTGTGAATTGTTCTCTACATTGCCAAATTTCTGCTCCTGCCCACATTTCCTGTTTTCTTCAAAATCGGGATGATATGTCTTAGGAAATATTTTGAGGACATATGTGCTCTTGGTAGGATGCTTTGACCATGACAAGAAATAATCAAATTTGGTTACAAAACCTGATAATTGTAGGATTTTGTTTCACTTTAGTAAGTTAGCTACTGAAATTAGGACTTCGGATTATGAATGCTCTACTACAGTCCCTGTTCGCATGACACTTAAAAGTAAACTTACTGTAGTATAATTTGAGCTCAATCAAGATACCTCATACCATTTTACGTAGCTTATAGCTCAGTATCATAACTGCAAAATTTTCGATTTTGGTCATGTTTCTAAAAATAAAACACTTGTTTGCAGTGGGAGGATTCACCTGATGTTGAGGGGTCAGAATCATCATTACGCAGACCGCACTTGCCTAGCCCAAGGAGAATGCCACCACCTCCTTTGCCACCTCCAGAAAACAAAAGTAAAGCGTAGAAGGGCAAGGAAGTGGAGCTTGTTAGAAGAAGAAACACTGAGAAAGGGTGTTCAACAGTATGTTATTTTGTCTTGATTTTCAGATATTATTGTTTGACATCTCAGCTTTCTTGTTCTAAAACGCTGGTGTTTAAATTGCTGTTGCTGTATGTTCCTCAACATAATATTGTGCTTGTTTCATGTGGAGGGATATTTTAAATAACAATCTTGACGTTTTTATCGGCAGAACAACGGTGAGCATTTGGTTATTAGTGGAGTTGCTGTGGTTGCAAATCAATGTAGTGACTGGTTGTATGTATTGTAGGTGGACTTGAAGGATAAGTGGAGGAACATGATTTAGCGATGATGTAACGGAGAAACATGTACGTCCCTGTTCGTTTTGCCCCCAAAACCATGGGGATCTGGGAGGATTGGAGGGGATTTAGGAGGATTTTGACTTGTAGGGGATTTAATCCCCCTCCCCTGCCCCTTGGGACAGGACTAACTTCACGCTCTAGAGCACGTTGTAATGGTTTACTAGGGTGAAGTAGGTAGCCTGTTAGTCGTGATGTATTTAGCGAAGCACGGTAGACTCTATCGAACTCCAGTTTCGCAAATCTCGGCCAAACTTTGTGACAGAATCACAGAATGCTTATCGAGTTGCTGATTCGCCGCACAGATGTATTATGAACTATATTTTATATTTTTATGTACTTGCCCTCATGCCATGCATGCTTGCATTGTACTAGCTTCACTCGCATATTATGGAATTTTGTGTAGGATCCTAAATCTATAGAAACTAGACGATGCCCCGCGCGCATTGCTGTGGGGATTTTGTAGTGCTTTACGTGATCACGATGGGAGAAATATTCCTTTGCTTCTTCATGATTGTAGCTCCAAATATTAATGGAAAACAGTGGTCCATCTTCAGTAAAGCCTAACAAAACGCCTATCAATCAAATAGATATCTTGATAATGAAAATAAACATATCTGGTATATGACAAAAGAGGAAGACATCTAACTGTACTGTCTTGGCCTCCAAATGACCACGTTTAAATTTTGTCAAAAAAATACACTTAGATAACGGAACAGGGGTATCAGTTGTGGGATCCACCTCAAAGAAATCACCACACGTCAAAATTTATCTTCCATCTCAACAAAAAAAGCAGCCGCCCCTATTTCCATTTCACCTAAAAAAGCAGCCGCCCCTATTAAAAAATAAAAAATCAACCACAAATCAGCCACGACGTTATATATACAAAAGAAAAGAAAAGAAAAGAAAAGAAAATAACCATGACATTACCTTACGCACGCGTGACGGGCTAACGGCGCGGATGCCCTCTCACCCACCCATTCGTCTTCCCTCCCAACACGCTGCGTCAGAGCTCTGCTCAGATCCGGATGTCGCCTCATCGCGTTGATGGCCAGCATATCAAAATTCCGTCGACGAGGGAGGCGAGAGCGTGGTGAGGGAGCCGTCGCGGGCTGAGAAGCCATAAGTTATTCGAGAATAAGTTATTCTATGACCGTAGAAAACCTTAACAAGCTGCTTGTTATTCTATGACCATGGAAAAGCTTATCGAGCCATGTTCTTTAGCTTATCCAGTCTACGAGCTAGCTGTTTTCAGAATTATGCCTCCTCGATTGATCTAGCTATTAGACGTGTGTGGCCAATATACCATACAGTATAGTCCAGTGCATGCACAGTACGCCTCTTATAGTACAATAATAGTAAGACACGTCCTATATACTTGCATTGGAGTCATCATACGGGAGGCTTTTACTTGTGTACTCTTAAAAAAAATGCCATACTCCTACGTATCCCTTAAAAGTTGGTCGTCACCTACATGCCATCGTTTGAACTTTTCTTTTCCCTCACGCCATTCTGTCGGCATTCTGTTAGGTTTTGGCCATTTGGCGGCTCTGACATGTGGGATCGGGCTAGAAAAATATCCTCCTTGCCATCTGGGTCACTGACATATTGGGCCGCCGCGTCGTCGTGCGCCGCGGGGGCGGGGCCGGGGCCCGGCGCCCGCGGCGGCGTGATGATGCACCGGTTCTTGCCGGCTGCGCACGCCGTGGCCGCCAGATCCCCGCCGTGCGCCTTCCGGAAGGCGGGGTCCGCGCAGCCAAAGGCGGCTGCCTTTCCAGCACATTGCCACGAACCACTTGCCGCCCCTCTCTCCTGAACGCAAGAACGACGGCGGGAACGACGACGAGGCCGAGTCCGACGCGCACAGCACGCGGGGGTTCGCGTCCAGGCGGTGCGGGCTGTTGCCCACCCGGTGCGTGAAGAGCGCCATGCTGCTCTCCTACGGATCGCGGCGAGGGACGGGCAGGCCGTTCCTGTCAACCTGCGGCGGGAGCAAGAGGGTAATGGATCCGCTGCTGCAGAACGCGTAGCAGCTGCAGCATACCGGAGACGATTCCAGCATGGTAGTCCATTGCTGTCACTGCTCCATTTCCTCGCGTGCATGAACTTCAATTCACTTGCTTGGGTGCTGATGAATAATGAATTGATTGCCATGTCCCAAGTCGCTGCTCCGATCAGGCCGCGGCGAGCTGACGGGGCCAGGGGCCAGCGGCCACCGTGGCCTCGGAGTCGGAGCTGGACAGGACGGTGCGCGAGCTCTACAAACGCCGAGGGGGGCAGGCCGCGGTGCACCCGAAAACGAGCCATCTGGGGCTGCTCCTGGTTCTCGACAGGTCAAACGAGGATCGCGGCCACGGCTCGTCGGCGCGGAGGAAGCAGGTCTCGAGGACCAGCGACACCGCGCTGCTGCTGCCGGCTGCAGCAAGCTCGCCGGCGAGCGCCGAGAAGAAGCTCGGGCGTGGCCCGGCCGCCGGTGGATACGGGTTCCCGCTGCTTCTGGAGGACAAGGAGGCCGTTATTGCCGGGCGTGAGATCGTGCTGTCGCCGCCGCAGCCGCCGCTGCTCCAGCCGCCGTTGCCCAAGTAGCCGTCGGAGTCGTGGCTCTCGCGCGCGCTGCCGTCCGTGTCGACTCGGCCCCCGGCTACGTCCTTCCTGGGGCTCCATGTGCAGTCCAGGAAACACTCTCCGTTGCCGTGGTGCTCCATTGATTCGGCCAGGGTGGACGGTCATGGCGGCCAACGGCACATACGTGTGCACGGTCCGCTGAAGTGACTTTAACTTGTTCTGGCGTTTGTTGTGATCGCACCGCCTGCTGTTTACTGCTGATCGACACTGTCCGGAATGTTCAGGTGACAGAAAAAAGGCTGGTTTAATTGGATGACCACGGTGCCGGAAGTCCATGGTGAACGCGTCGTCCTCGATCTTCCCAAACTGTAGGATCACCATCTCCTTATCTCCGACACATTGCAGTTCGGGCAAAGCACACGCCGCCTTGGCGTACCCCCATAGCTGCTGCTACCTTGTGACATGGCTGTCAAAGAGAGAGGACTCAAGAGAGTGGCAACTCCCTGGCCTTTGGCGTCAATATATAGGAGGAGAAGGGCAGGCTCTTTGGCGCCAAATCCTTGTCTTTTGACGCCAACAGCGGCATCTCTGGCGCCAAAGCCAATTGGTCTGGCAATGGCATAGGGGAAACGAAAAAGTTCAGACGCCCATACAAGCCCAAGGGCAACTGAGTCATTCTCCAGAGCCGTTACCCACCGTTAGGAGCAAATGCCGACGGAATGGCGTGAGGGAAAAGAAAAGTTCAAGCGAGGGCATGTAGATGACGACCAACTTTTGAGGAGTACGTATGAGTGTGGCATCTTTTTTAAGTGTACAGAGGTAAAAGCCTCATCATACGGCTAGCAAACTAGTATATACAGTAAGAACACACATGCACGACACGATAAGGTTAACTAGTTTAATTATATTGTGGTCGGTTTATGTTGGCGATTAGCTGGTTTACGTTGGTCGCCCCAATGCTACGCTATGTATCAAATGCGTATCTTATTCATCTATCTATTAGGAAGACATTATTTCCTTAGCCCTAAAGAAAGTGATGTTTAGTTAGTTTCTTGGCCCTTTTTCTCTCGAACTTGCTTATTTTCTCAGGATTCTTGGTTCTTCCGTTAGTTTGATAGGCTAACGCTGTTAAGTTGTATGCAAAATTACTGTGTTTTACCACTAACGCTGAAAGCAACAGTTCAACGACCTACCGTTGCGCTATATAGGTCTTTTAGACCGCTTACTATCAATAATTTTCCCAAAAAAGATATAATATATTTTTTCAAGCATGTAATCATTATTATTTTTTATATATATTTGCATATATATTCTTGCTTTAAAAATGTATATATAAAATAATGATTCCATGTTTGGAAAAAATATTGTACCTTATTTTAGGATAAGTTATTGATAGTAGGCAGCCTGAAAGATTTGTATAGCATAATTGTAGGTTGATGAACTATTGCTTTCAGCGTTAGAGGTAAAACAGTGGGTGTAACTTAACACCGTTAATCCGTCAAACTAACCGAAGGGAAAAAAAACAAAGGAAGGGCCAATAAGCAAGTACGAGAGAAAAAAACAAAAAAAAAACTAAGCAGCCTTTCGGACCAAGGAAACGACATCCGGATAAAGGCAAAAGTCTATGTGAAGCAGACTTCTACCTAAACAAGTCTACATGTATATAGTTGTACCCGTGGGGGTATATATAATAATAACTGCACTACTCATGCTTATGCAGGTCTAGGCCTTGTTTAGATGCACACCAAATTAGTTTTTACCGTAGGCTACATCGCATTGCATGGGTGGGGTAAAAAAATAACTAATATCCTCCTAGAATAGTAGTGAATCTAGCATGGTGGACAATACTGGTGGGAGATTGAAAAATTTGCAAAGAGAACAAGGCGAGCACCGTAGCAGGCATATCCTCCTAGAATAGTAGTACTAGCATGGTAGACTGGTGGGAGTGGAGTGAGTGGGCGAGCACGAGCAGGCTTGAGCCATCACCGCCGCCGTGGGCTGGGGAGCGCGCGGGCCCGAAATTTTACACCGGTGGAAGGGGGGCCGCCGGCCTGGCCCGCGTCCACGTTGCTCGGTTTGCTGCCATCCAACAGCCGTGCGCAGCAATCAAAGGCAGGCAGCCTCTGCCTATCCTCCGTCGTCGTCGTCGTCTGTGAGTCTGTCTCTAAACAACTATTATTATTGCAGCAAGCACTCCGATCCTTCAATTCGTCCCCCTCCCCCTAACACTCTTCGTCAAATGCTGATGTTAGACGGTCTCCGACGAGCCGGACCTAAAAACTAAAAACAAGAGGCATTCGATGGCTAGGGTACCACACACAGTGAAAGGGTCACGGACCAAAAAACTTCTCTTTTCCAACCGGCGACGCAAACGAGAAGCCGCGCGCCGCCCGCCTCGCCGCACTCCTCCGCCCGCTCGTCGGGTCTCCTTTCGTACCCGTGGGTCCCCTTGCTCAGGTTGCTGTGCGGCACCGCTGCCACTTCCATGGGGGTGCTCGCGTGAGGTCCTCAACCGGGGAGAGCGGAAGCCGGGGCGGCGAGGGCGCCGGTGCCGCGACGTCTTGGCTGAGCTTGGCGGTGGGGGAGAAAGTGGATGAGCTTCTACGCCGCGAAGAGAACCGGGCCCTGCTCGAGGACGTCGAGTGCCGCGTTGAGCGCGCGCACGCCGCGCTCGCCGACATCAAGCGCCAGGAGGCCGCCGCGTGCCTCGCCCGCGAGGAAGTTCGCCGCCTCGAGAAGTGGCTCCAGCGCAAGATCTGGCGAGGCGCGGTGCCCCTTCGCGCGGACGAGTTCTTCTCCCTCCGGTCCGCCCTCTTCCCTCTTCCCTTTTCCCTCCTCTTCTCCTCCCTGCTTCTCCCTCCCTTCAATCCGCGCCGAGGCAATAGCGCCGCCGAGCGCTCTCCCTTCCCCCTCTCCCCTTGCTGCCTCTCTCTCGTGGGAGACGGCCGCAGGCCGCGGGGGGCGTCGCCGGTGCTCCCCGGCCTGCATGTCGCCTTGCTTCTCTCTCTCTCCCATCCGCCCTTCTTCCCCCCCCGCTCTCTCTCTCTCTTGCGGACGGAAGGAACAGAAGAGGCGCGGTGCCCCTGGGCGCGGACGAGCTCCGGCAGCGTGGAGACGCAGAAGGACGGAGAGAAGACGCTTATTTGCGTCCCGTGTCAGCTCCCACTCAAAATGCGTCGCTCCTTTGCCTACTCCGTTGGAGAAGTGTTTTATGCGGATAAAACACTGTAGACAACCCATTTTGGGTTTGGGTCACGGTATGCGGGATCTGTTGGAGTCAGTCTTACAGGCTGTTTGGCTGGGCTTATACGATCGTGGATTATAAGCTAAAACAATATTTTTCTCTCACACCAAAGCAGCCAAATCAGTCAACAGTAAATAATCCAAAAGACAGACCGAGTAAAACAAAGCAGAGAAGGCGCCATCTTGTCATTGGGATCGATCAATAATAACCGACCAAGAGAAGGGGAAGGGGGTCCGAGTCCGAGTCCGAGGGGAAGAGGCCGGGCATGGGCAACATCAACATGCCCTTGAAGAACCGATCGGTTTCTTAATTTTAGCGCCAGTGAGATAAATAAATAAATACGGTGGGGTGGTTACTGGTGACGTCGATCCATGCATGAGCGGATGCGTGAAATAGCATGTTATGCCGGACGCACGCACGCGAGAAAAGAAAGAACCAGCGGAGACCTGGAGGGGGCGGCAACACGCATGCATGCACGCACATGGCTCCAACGCATGCTGATGGCACATACATACCCTTGTTATGTACCCATGCGTGCGTGCGTTCGCGGCTTCGCGCTACCAGAGTAGTCGTTTTTCTCTACCTAGCTATACTTGTTGGCTTTGCAAGTCACTCCTCATTTGCTCACATTGTACGTATATAGTAGCTTATCCCTGCCCCAGGCTGCCATTAGTTTAGGGATGGCTACAAGGGGAGAAAGAGCACCGCATCGGTTCCCCTGCTTGTACCTCCTTGATATCATTAGGGTCTCTTTCTCTTTGGAACTTTTTATGAAAAAAAAACCCGGATTAAAGTTGCATGCAAAAAAAATTATTACATTTGGACACGACGTCAGAAAAGAATATTGAATTCTATGAGGTGGACGCAAAGGAAACTTTGCATGAGGTCCAACCCCATGCTAGTTTCCCTCTCCAAAATTTCTATGGTTTCGTACGTCACGTAGTAACCCAAAGGAATTTCATAGAATTTAATCCTTTGTTCCAAAGAGACTTATGTGAAAGTTTTCTATAGGATTATAATCCTTCAAAATTACTAAGCTTTTTCATTTGTTCTAAAGAGTCTTAAACGCCTTGACCAAGCGCTAGCCGGGGCCGCTACCTGAAACGATCCCGATTTTCTCGAAGGAAAATCCATAGATTCAAAGTATAACGTGATAGTCCCAGGGGATCATCCAATCACATTATCAAATAACAGTCGATATCACAGTCATACATCGAATACCTGTCTTAAAGAGACTATAAATAACAATGTTTACTCATTATTACATCGCCACTTGACGGAATCACTCAGAGCGTACAACATCCAGAACAACATCAAGTAGAAAGGCAGCGGGCGTCGATTCCATCTTCTCAACCAAACTTGAGCGCAGGAACAAGACCTAATCCTCCCAACCGTCTCCCTGGTAGTCGTACTCAGGCTTGGAACCTGTTAAACAATTATCAGTACGATTTGTACTGGCTACTGGCTCCTACCCTATGCTTTGCGTTTGCTTTGCGGTAGTGGAATGCAAGGGTACATCAAAAGACCTATTTGTGGCTGTAGTTTCCTATGCGAGCATGTTAAGTTTTAATAATAATTCATTAAGTTTTAACCCATCTCATCCACACGTTCTCCCATCCCATCACACACATCTCACCACTCTCACACTCTCTAGGCGACAAGGACGACTCCCTCACGTACCTTGCCTTATCGGCTAGCAGCTGAAGTCCAAACAAACCCAGGGGGAGAAGAAGAAAGGACACCTCTCTCTAGTCAAGTAAAGCGGTAACACAGAAAGGGTCCATAGCCGAAAAGACGGCATATGTATCGATCGATCAACCAAACACTCTGTAGAGGTTTACACTATCCACAAGATCACCATCATCGACGATCTGGCTCGTCTAGGCTGATTCAGGGCTGTCCTTCTAACTAACACGATGCCACCCTACCACATAGCCCTGGGCCACCCCAAAGTCCATCGGCACGCTGAGACTGTGAGACGTAGTACCAGGCCCCCAAGGATCACTACGCTGTCTTAGGAGGGTGTGGGTCCCACGCTCGTACCTCCCTACACTATCTGCTAACAGCCTAGTAGTAGTGGCACCGCCCTAGCTAGTCGGCCATCCGTCTTTCCCCCAATGGAAAGCGAGTGGGGTGCAAGGATTCCTATGAACCGGTTCCCAGAACGTATAAGTCCTTAGGTTGACCGAACAAGACATCTTCTCGATGGGGCCAACCAACGCCCCGTGCCTCGACGACACCTCCATCCCAGGGCTTCATCCCACAAAGACACTCCACCCCGGGATCTCATCATCTCACATATACCCACCACAGATACCTCTCGTAGGGAATGCCCAGGTCACATCCCCCTGACAAGACTCGTCCAAAGACTCGTCGTAGAATCCTGCTCAGTCGACTTGACCCTCACCACACACCCAAGACACACACCAAGATCTCCTCAAGTTGTTACCAGTTTTAGCGACACCATGTGCCTTAGCCACTCACAAACAATCCTCCACCAAGCATCAAACCACAGATATAATGCGTAGTAGAAGCAATTAGCAAGTAGTATGCGAGCGTCTATCCTAACAGCGGGTGTGCAGGGGTAAAGGTTGCGTCAAGGCAAAGACTTTTCAAGCAAATCTACCATGCAACCTATCACAGATCATTGCATAAAATAAAGCACTAGCAACTACATTATTGCATGTCTAATAGGATTCTACGAGGTTGGGTGGGACGTGGCACCTGGTAGGTCGTCTCCAAGCTCCTCAGTGTAGTCGGGGTCGTGCTCCTCAATCTGCGGCTCCTCCGGGTCTGCTAAACAAGACATATAGCCGCGATAAGCGACTCCTATAGATGATCACAAAGAGGCAACAGAAATTCGAAAGATCCAAATGCACTCAAACATAAGCCTATTACGTAGAGCTCATTTTTAGAAAATTTTAGACTTTGGTTTAAATCATATTTTGAAAAATAAAAAGAAATGAAAAAAATCAGAGGTTGACACGTGGTGGATTGCGATTGGCCGAGGCGACAGAGTCGCTAACAGGTGGGCCTAGTCAACGGTCAACGTTACTGGGCCTTGAAGGGCTCAAGAGGGCCAGGTTATGCGCCGGATTGGGCCATGTTGGGCCGGCCTGGCCTGGACATGTGGCGATCGCCCAGGCTGGCCACGTGGCATGCGCGGGCCTCTACTAGGCTTGGTCCATAGGGTCGGCTCACGGTGGGCGTGGGGCTGGTGCACCGTGGACCACAGGCTGGTCCATGGGTGGACCAGGTTCACTCACCCCTCTCTCTCCTTGGCTCATGGTGGAACGCGCCCACGACGCTGCTGCCTCCTCCTCCTTCCTTCTTCTCTCTCGCGGCGGCGAGCTCGCTCGGTCGAGCAATACGGTAGCCTAGCAGGGCAACCAGGGGCATCCACGTCGTCGCGGCTTCGAGTCGAAGCAGCGAGGGGCTAAAGGTAGCACCTTTTTGTCACAGAACCAACCAATTTATAAGAGCACAAGTACAAAAATAATCGTCGAAACGATCAAATTCTCGAACTTGAGTCCATATAAACCCGGTAGTCAACTGAAATCTCAAAGTATTTCAAACCAACTTGCATACAACCAAGATCATAGTAAGTCAACATAACATGTCGTACGTTACAACATTTCGCAAACGTTCGCAAATAGATTACATCATCATAGAGTCATCGTTATTACAAAACCAGTCTTGTAAAACATGCGGAAGCAAATAGTTTAACTTACACACCTAAGTTCAAATACACATACTGGTTCGCTGATCACAACCCGCAAAAAGCATTCAGATAAGAGAAATGAAGATCATGCCCATGATCTAGTCTTCATCACCCGCCGGGTGAAGACAATACTTACAGAATCCCTGATATAGAAGGTCATCTGCAACAAGAGGGAATAAACCCTGAGTACGGGAATGTACTCAGCTAGACTTACCCGTCGGAAACCAAAATAAATGACACCAAGGATTATGCATAGCTTAATGTAGTGGATCTGGCTGACACTTTCTTTTTGCAGAAAAACATAAGTAATAATGATCAACTCTTAGCCTGACTAGCGGTGACTTTTTAGCCATTAACTTTGTCATCTATATTAGCACCTATACTAAGCAATCATTTTATTAGGGTGCAAACATTAATAACCATATCGGTATTCATTGTGGCAACCTTATCATCATCATCCATTTAACCATATCGTTAAATTAATTGAATCTACGTTGTCATTTGCTTTCGGTCAAGTTCTCACTATCCGGGAGAGGCGGTGATTGAATCGATTCCTATCCGGTGGAGGGTATTCCTAAACATAAACCCCGCTCCCCCATCGAGGGTCACAAACAAGTCACCTTTAGTACGATTCAGAGTCGCGAGTCCGAACAGATCGACATTCTCGAGAACCACTCGCCAAGGTTGTTCGGGACTCTAACCCGCCTTGGACTTATGCCAATGGCTCTCCGCACATCCTTACTACCTCCGAATGCACGCCATCGCTCGCGTCCCCGGCTACCGAGTCGAGCTATTAGGGCTTCATGGTCGGAACGACTTATCCGCCAAACTAAGTGTTAGGTGCGTTCAACATGACATGATGACATACTGACAGTATCGGTCCTTAAACGATTCGAGACGGAGTCACTATGTTCAAACCTACACAAGACCCCGCCTGATCTTAATTTATTATTCACATGGTTCTTTTCCACGATAGCAAATATAGTCAACCGTGATCCACCTCATCCTAAAGCTCGCAGGTGACAGGAAATCACCTGACTTCTACCGCACTAAGCATGGCTAAGCATTTAACCCGTTCCTGAACTTAAATAGGATTCCAGTGCGATATCTGGACAAGGAAAGATATATATAATGCAGCAATTGGTTCCAGCCAATTCCTATACTTAATACATCATCAACAATAAAAGATACTCAAAGTATTTGTAAAAGCATGGGGGATTAATATGCTCCGGGGCTTGCCTTTCAGGAACGAGGAAGGCTGGTGGTTAGGGCACTCGGGCAATTTCTCCGCGGTGACTGCTTCGTCGGCTTCCTGCACCTCGGGTTCCTCCTCCTGGTTGGCTCCCTCGAACTCCAACAACGTCACTCCCTCTGGCACACCTATTGCATGAATGCGCAAGATAAATATCATGGATGCACATAAACGAATGTCAGGAATGCTCGGGGAATGCGCATGTTCGCTGTAGTTTGCATATTCCAACTTAAGCCCTATTCAAATCACTTTACTTACCAAGTTTATACAACCTAATATATAATTGCTCATCTTTAGTTAATGACCTAGCACCTGAACCTAAGCATATTCTCAAGTTAGGCTAACCCCTAAACAATCAACGAGAACATTGCATCAAGCATACACTCAAGCATTTGTATTTCAGCAAAATGAAGACTATGTAGCGGTACAGTAAACTAGCCATAACTAGAGATTTATAAATCCAATTGACATGCAACAAGACAATTTGGAAAGCTTATAAAATTGTCTACAATTCATTTTCAGACCTCAAAGCATGATTTAACACTTTACCAGGTCGAATTATTTGATCAATAGAACTCTATCCTTCCAAGACAGAGAGTAAGCAAAACTGGAACCTAACTTTAAACACCTGTAGTTTCTAAACTACTGGGCCAAATGTCCTCAAATTTTGACAGGAGCTAGATACATAAATTATCTACAACTCTTGTATTCATCACATTCACAGCAAATCAAAATATCATGGGGAACTTTCCAAAGTCCTCAGATCTGTCCAGAGGGACATGATGCAAACGAAATAATTATTAACTTATGATGTAAACAAATAATTGGATAAAACTAACTCTACTCACTTATTACATATATCACAAGAACACCAGAAAGTAGGGTGTTCATCACCCAAACATTTCTTTGCATACCTTTCTTAATTTATTTAATTAATTAGATGAAATGGTAAACATATATGAAAACTACACCATTAAATCTACAAAAATTACAATAGATACTACATGCTCTAAGTAGACTATCATAAAAATATCACACCATTTGAGTAAGTATAACAGTCTACACAAAAATAATAAGGCATAATGGCTTAAAATGACATAATTAGGAAACCTTAGTGAAAAGTGTCAAGCAACAGATTTTATATTTTTCTTAGCATCCTTTAGGTACTAAGATACTACCCACCAAGTTTCATGGTCATATGATTCCTAGATAATTTACAAAAATTCACACAAGTATCCATCAATGATAAAAGGAAAATCTATAACTTAAAAACTACATGTGTAACGACTCTCAAATTTTAACCAGAGCTTCTACTAAGCAAGACTAGCTTACCCACAAAATTTCATAATTTTTGGATCACAGAAACTCAAGATATGATTTAAACAAGTTTGCATGCATTCAAAACACTTTTCAAGTTCCTATTTAATTCATCCAAAATTTCTACATAATGTGCTCAAGACATATTTTTCTTAAATACTAGACTTCACTATGATCCTAACAAAATTGGAACCACCCAATTTGGATCTACAAAACTGGAGATACAAATTTTACAAAACAACATCCAAATCTAAAAATTTGAACTAGCTTTTGAATACACAGTCACTGACAAGCGGGGCCCTCGGGTCAGATGACCCCACAGGTCAGCGAGAGGAAACAGGGGATGACGCTTGCGACGGCGCGGCAGCAGCGTAGCTCGCCGACGGCGAGGATTCCGGTGAGATGGTCGGCACCAACATGATCTACGTGATGAGCCACGTCGAATGATGCTACCGGCAAGACCTAGAGCTAACCGGAGATAGCTCGTCGCCGACCAAGGTGGCACGGCGGAGCTCCGGTGCGGTGTACTAACGACGGCGAGCCCCCAATGCCTCTTCCGAGCTCGGTATGAGTTTCACGAGGTCACCACAGAGCTAACAAAGAAGAAACAGGAGGACGAGAGGACTCCGGTGGTGGTTGGCCGCGGTGAGCTCCACTCCGGCGAGGTATGGCCATGGCGACGGCTTCGGAAAAATGGCCAATGGCCCTCACCTACGGCACGTCTGGCTCAGCTAGAAGGGCAACGAGGTAGAGGAGGACACGGCGGAGCTTTGGGCTAGATGGAGGCGTCGATTTTGTGGCGACGAGTGAGCTAGGCGACGATGAAGCTTGCTCGGCAGCAATGGTAGGGCGTTGCTGCGCTTCGGCTACGGTGGGAAGCGAAGGAAAAAGCAAGAAATGGAGATGTGGCGCTGGGAGGCTCACGGACGCGCGCGGAGGCTTCAATTGCCTAGCTCAGGCCCGACGTGGCCTGGCCGGTCAGGCCGTCGGCGACGCGCGGCGCCACGCGGCGGTGAAACACTGAACCGGTCGGGTCACTGTAGCTGTCTGAATTTTTCGTTTTAGTGCTCAATGGTGCCGACTGACAGGCGAACTTTGACGGTTATTATCTCCTAATCCGTGATGATATAGCTCAAGGTGTAATTAACAAAGTTGAACATCTACATGTGAACTACAATTCTTACAATTGGAGCTCGAGCTGGTTTGGTTTGGTTAGTGAGATACATTGCGCTAAACATCAGTACATGGAACTAAAACTTGCTTAGTGACTTAGAAAATTTTTAGAGTTTCAAAATAGATCTCAAAACTGACTTGTGGGCCATTTTTGAGCATGTTCTGCACATTTTCATGAGATGGTCATAAAATAACTTTTGTTCCTTATATAATTTTCTATAACTTTGCTTTAGGTTGCTCAGACATGCAAACATCCTAAGATACACTTTTTAAACAGTCAAACAAAAGGATTTATGGGTCAAAATTGGTCAAACCATGACTTGGGAACTTAATTAGTCAAAGTGACCAACATGCACAATGTTCCAAATGACATCCTAGGTGTAACTAAGTTACTTACAAGAATTTTTAGCCACGCCATACATTGGTCACACAAGAATCAAGCAAGGTATGTACTGAAACAATGAAAAACACATGAAATGTTACACTTGTTTCATAGTCATGTTTCACATGTTTCATGATCTTGTTGCATGGTACTAACTAACTTTGTTTCACTAAAGTGAGTGGCACATGTTGCACTTAAGTGTTGCACACTTTTCATTTCATAAAGGAACAACACACATGAAACATAACGATACGTTGCAATGTTTCAAGGACATGTTTCATGTGATATAAGCTTGCGAATGAATGAATGATGCTCATGTCCATGAAATGCAAGTGCAAATGTGGAAGCTAAACACCAGGGGTGTTACAGCTGGCCTGTAGGCGGCCGGCATTGGCTCCACGGTGAATCGGTAGCGGCGCGGGGCTGGTGGCGAGGCTCTTCGGTGCGTTGACATAGCTTCAGCGGGACTCCTATGGTTTCTACGTGCTTAGGCGAGTGTGGCTAGGGTACTAGGCACGACTCTTAGGGGCTTAGGTAGAGCTGGCCATGGCGGCAGCAGCTCGACAGCGACGGAGGCTGTGGCGAAGAGGCTATGCGTGCGATTAGAGCTGAAGGTGGCTCCTTTCCTTCTATTAGGGTCACCAGAGAGCCAAAAGGGCTCACCGGCGATGACCAAAGGGCACGGCGGAGTCCGCCCCATGGCAAAGGCATGTGGCAGAACTACGGCGAGCGCACGGCTTCGACGAAAAAGGGTAAGACAGGGGCTTTTCCTTCAACCGACTAGACGGAGGGGTGCGCGGGGTCACGGCGAACATCAATGGTCTCTCCTTGCGACGCAAGGTAGCCGGGATCATCTGGAATGTCCTCGGCACGGCGACGCTCCGAAGTGCGGCCGCACCGGCGAGGCGGACACGGGCTATGGCATATAGGCCCTTTATGGCCAAAAGATGGGTGCTTTGGGGGAAACTCGTCAAGGCGAGTCCACCCGTGGTGGTTTAGGAACCGTTACTGGCCTGGTGTGGCCGGAACATGGTGGCGCCATGGGTGGCCTCGGCCATGGTGACCTTGCGGTGCGCGGTGAGGGCACACAGGAGTTCCCGAGCGTCGAGGCTCGGTAAGGCCAGATCTTGGGCGTGTATGAGCTCTAGCATGTGCGGTGCGATGAGGAGCCTAAAGGCTTAGGCCCTGCCTCTCCTAGGTGGAGAGAACGCGGTGGCATCCAAGGCGAACACGCGATGGTGGACATGAGGGACGGTCATGGCTCATCATCGGGCGTGGGGGTGCATGGTAGCAGTGCGGTGATGAGGCATGACTGTGGCGATGTGGTGCAGTGCCGTGTCGAGCAGCTACACCGACGTAGCCGATCAGGGTGGTGTCTCTAGCTCTGACAGCGACTCCGCAGCGGCAATCAGCTTCGGCGGGTGGCACTTCTTCCCCCTTCTTCTCCTCCCTTCCTCTTCTCACCTCTCGGTCTAGGCACGAGTGCGGGTGAGCCACCAGTGGCGGCGGGGTGGATAGGAGAGGGGCTAGGGCACTGAGAAGGGGGTTTATACCCTAAGCTCACCCATGGCGAGCGTCGAACGGTGGGTAACAGTGTGGGGACACGTGTAGGGTGATCGGGTGGCCTTGGTTAGGGCTTTGGGGTTCGGCGAGAGTGCGGGGGTGCCTTGGCTCTCCTATTTTCGCTCGATGACCGATCAAGGGTGCCGTACGGTGGTGGCAGGCGTGGCTGTGAGAGGCACAGGCCATGGTGCTTGCGTTAGGTGGCAGGCGCAGGTGCTATCCGGGGAAGGAAACAGACACCACGGATCGCGAATGTGGCGCGCATTCGGGCGAGTACGGGCAGCCACGGGGGCACGGACGGCTGGCGTGCATGGCTCACGGCGTCGATGCTCTGCTTTTGCCCAAAAGCAGAGGAAGGGCGCGGGGTAGGGTATGACAAGCTGGCCCGTGGGCCCCGTTGTCAGCGATGGTGTGAGAGAGGGAGCAGGGCGAGGTGGCAGGCTGCTGCCGCTGCTGCGTAGCTAGGCCAAGCGGCACGCGCGGGCGCGGGTGCTGAGCCGGCTAAGCTAGGTCGTTGCTTCACGCGGGCGTAGGCGCGGGCGACGTTGGCCGCGGCGCCAGGTCTGTTGGCGAGCATGCTGGGCTGCTTTGCTCTTTCCCATTTCCTCCCCTTTTCTATTCCTATTCTATTTTCTGTTTCTACACCTTGGCTTCCTATACATGTATACATGTGTTGCCTAGCATGTATACATCCTGGTGGGGTCAACTAGGGTATTAGGGTCAATGCCAAGGGTTGGCAACATACACACACCAAGTTTGTTATTAAAAGGTTTGGTTGATTTTATTACATCACGTAAAATCATGAAGAAGCAACTCACAAGTTGAATTAAAATGCAAAATGCTCAAACAAGCTAGCTTGGGATATACTAGTGCAACTACAAGGGTGATTTTCTTGTATGCACACTCACCATGCATGGGTTTTGTTAGAAAATTTTTAAGTTCAGATTTTTGGTTATTAGAAAACCTAGGTTGTTACACTACCCCGGGAGACGTGACGGTCGTGGATGCCACAGACGTCGTCAACCGCACTCTAGCCCCTTAGAAGACATCCACCGATAGAGGCATCAAAGCGCTTGTCGGATACCATAAAAAGGGTACCCCAAGCAAGAACCAAAAAATTGCTTAGACCTTGTAAATATTGAAGCCAAGAGACAACCACGGGGCCTCAGCCGATTCTCCGATTCGCCCGAGACCCACGCCGCAAGGCCTCGGACAAGGTACCAATTCTCCGCCTCGCCCGAAAGGCCTCGAACAAGGTACCACCTCTCCGCCTCGCCCGAGGCCCCCTCGCCCGAGGCCGGCTCGGCAGCTACCCCGTCACCGCCACCTCGAACGAGACGTCACGTCCAAACTAATGCAACCAACCACTCCCTCAGATCGTCACCAAGACGACGACAAGACAATGCAGCAGATGGCGATAAGACGGAAGTCGCATCAACGCCCTGCCATCCGGGATAGGACAGTATGGGGTCACCGCCATTGTGTTTCGCATCGCGTGCCCAAGGCCGAGCGCCCGTCAAGATCTTGTCTTTGCCTAACCCTTCGCTCCAAGGACAGCGTGGCGTGGAGAGTCAAGTATAGGTCCTTGTAGCCTCAGAATCAACGAACAAGACCAACTGTTCCCTCTAAGCCTCGGCTATCCGCTTCCGGGCTCCTATAGCCTCGGGACTTGTGCCTGCCGAGCCCCCCACGATGGTTCAACCTCTACATCGACTAGGCCTTGGCTCTCTACGTTGTCAGCACTCTAGGACCAGCACGTCACCCGCAGAACGCATCATACCCTGCGTCAGGCTGCAGGAGCCCCCACGTCGCGCACAAGGCCTAGCTCCTGTAGCCTCGGAATTAGCGTACCCGCGCCATCGCATCAACCCGGCCTCGGCACTCCGCACTAGTCAAACCTACAGTAACCAGCTCGCCTCCGACAGAAGAAGGTGCTCCTGCCACCACGGGAACGGGCATGGCCGGCACGTCACTCCAGTGCACCGAGGACAAGACCGCTCCACCGACCATACCGCCACAGTGACAAGCTACAGGGCTCGGACATGCCGCCTCTGCCAAAAAAGAGCACCACGTAGCAAACACATGTACCGCCCCTGTACCTCCCTTCGACTATAAAAGGGAGTAACCGGGGCCGCCCCTAAGGGAAGGGGGGCACACACCCAGCACACACCCAACACACTCACGGAAACATCGCTCAGATAGACACACACGCAAGCAACGAGCAACACTCTGTAATACGCACGTTCCCTCACTGCAAGAGATCAACATCTCAAGCAACCCACGCCGCTCTACGCAGAGACCTGGGACTAACTCCCTCTCTCGCCCTGCTTGTAAACCCCTACTACGAGCACCTCGGTGCAAGGAATACAAGATCGCTCTTCTAGACTAGACGTAGGGCACCTATTGCCTGAACCAGTATAAACCTTGTGTCTCTTTGCATCACCATCCGGGATAGGGACACGCAGTACATTTTCACTCATTGGTTGAGGACCCGCTGGTCCAAAACACCGACAACGCTTCACCGAGCGAGTCACAAAGGCGAGGCAATCGCCTCTCCTAGGGCTCCCGGAGATGGTACGGCCCACAGCAGACGTGCACCGCCCGCGATCACCAAGAGGAGTAGGCGGATAGTCGCGCAGAGCCTGTCGCATATCCCGGCGTCCAAACGAGGTGAGCACCTTGTCTTGAAGCGTCTGAGACTAACCAGCGAGATGTCGTCTCTGTCCACATCGCCATGAAGGTGTACGACGAAATCTACAGCGGTGACCTCGGTAATAAGCAGGCGCTTCGTGAGTTGTTCCTGCTGGACGGTGACGTGGGTGCGTGCAAGTGGCGCCGTCTCGCGTAATTCGGGGTTGATCAGTGTCCAATGTAACACCATATAGTACAGTACACTAGGGTGGGTCTGAGCGTCCATATACAACTCTTCTACCCCCCTAAGGCGTGTTGTATTAAACTTTTTCTCTATCTTAATATAAAGACGTGCAAACCTTTTGCGTGATCGAGAAAAAAACATGGACGATGAAAAATCACATCATAGAGCCACGTCAAAATTACTATTTTAATAAATCTCAGGAAGAGAATTACTTGAGTTGTCCTGCAAACACCGTCGTAGAGAAGGCAAGCCGCTTCAAGATTATCTGATTCGATGTCTTCCTATTATAATCTTGTCACATTGTTTCTATTTATTCTAAATGATGTATGAGAAGCAAGCGTAATAATGGTTTTAAAGCTAAGCAAGTATTGAATTGAAGGAAAGAAGAGAGAAGAGAGAGAGGAGAGCTTGACTCTCATGTAAACAATAAGCTAGGCACCAAGCCTATGTAGTTTTGGGTCAAAGACATAAGAAGTTTTTTATTGACAAATAAGAGATACCTATTGTATAACTTGATTCTTATAATTTTGATAAAAAAATCATAAGTCTTTAGTAAATCAACTTGTCCTCTGATTTATTCAAAACATAACTCAATCGAAGGGATCATATACTACTCCAGCTTAAGCAAAGCGGCCATTTTGTCCGCCATTTAGGTTTCTTCTCATGATTAGCAACTGCAGGTCTGAAGCTTCTAGAATTAATGTTCAATGTAGTCTAGTAGTACTAGGTTTTACGTTTGTGTGCTCTTTTTAAGCCCTTGTTTAGTTCGCGAAATTTGGATTTTGGAGCTACTGTAGCATCTTCGTTTTTATTTAGCAAATAGTGTTCAAACATGGACTAATTAGGCTCAAAACGTTCGTCTCGCAATTTCCCACCAAACTGTGCAATTAGTTTTTCTTTTCGTCTACATTTAATGCTCCATGCATGGGCCGCAAACATTCGATGTGACAGATACTGTAGCAACTTTTTGAAATTTGGGGTGAAACTAAACAAGGCGTAAATTAGGTTGGTAATTCTATTATTACCCTCGGCTTTTCGCCCAACGGCCTCTCTGCTTTGAGAAAGAAGGAAAAAAACATCCTATATAAAATCATCTTGTTGCTATCACACACACAACACACCGGCGGCCTCCGGAGGATTAACATGTGTGTAGTGTGCGCGCGCCTCGTAGTTCTTTCCTTTGCTTCTTATTTACTTCCTCCGTCAATTCTTGCTTTTTAAGAAGTTAAATAGTTTTAACTTTAACTAAATTTGTATAAAAAATTACTAACATTCATGATATAAAATAAATATCGTTAGATTCGTCATAGAATCTATTTTAACAATAAATTTGTTTGGAGATATAAATGCTAATAATATTTACTGTAAGGTTAGTTAAACATGAGCTACCTTAACTGATACGGTTCATATAATTACGTTCTTTTATGGAGGAAGGGATTAATAACGCTGGTCATCAAGTGGCAGGGGCGAGGGGGACAGTGCTGTGGCCCACATCGCAGTACCTCCACCAGAAAGCTTACCCTGGTCACTGACTATGGGCCCTCTGAAGATTTGCTGCCCTTGAAATTAAAAGCTAATCTAAACAGCACAGTCCTTGCGTACCAGCTTTAGGTACCTTGGAGGATTGGACAAACACAGAGCCCGCGTCACGCCTTTAGACGAGAAATCACGATACAAGGTACTGTAGCTATATAACCTTTCCCGTTACTGAGCCGGCGTCACGCCTTTGCAGAGCGACACTGTAGTCCAGTTCAAACTGTAGCAGCTCCTTTTCTTTTCTTTTTTTTACAGCGCACGGTGCACGCTGCCGTGAACGGGGAAAAGGCAGCTGCAGTAAAAGGCGCCGTTTGGGAGCAAGCGAGGGCAAAGCGCAGCGCAGGTGTAGTAAAACCGTAAAAAACCGACGCCAGGCGGGCAGGGCCAGGCTTTCCCTTTTTTTTTACTGCCACAGGCCACAGGCCACAAGTCACTGGCCAGAGGCTGACAAGCCCGCAGCGCGCGTGCCGGCTCCGCACTCCCGAGCGGGCCCCACAGGCGCCGCAACGCGCGGTGGCCCGCACGTCGGCGGCTGGCTGCAACGGAACGGGGGACCGTACGGGTACGGCCGAGCCCGCCCCGTGCAGGACAGGAGGAGGGCCGTCGTCGTTTACCTGCGACGCCACCGCCGTGCACCGGGTCCAGGCCCACCCGCCGCCAACGAACGAACGGCGCTCGCGGGACCACGGCTCGGCGCTGGAACGCTGCGCCCACGCGGCCCGCGACGGCGAGCAGGGGCAGCCCCGTCATTCCGCCGCTGATTTGAGCGCGGCCCCCACCCACCACCCGCGCGCTCCTCGATGCGCGCGTCCGCTTCCCGGCCGCGCGGGGCCCGCGCGCTCCCCCTCCCACCCGCCCACCCCACGTAGACCGGGCCTCTCGTACGCCCTGGCGGACCCCCACGGTCCCACCGTGTCCCCGTCGCCACGACGTGGGCCCCCGCGCTCTTCAATTCAATCAGCCGGGAAAGCGTAGCCGTAGCGCAATCACGCGCCGCCGCGCCCCCCCCGGGTCCCGCCCCGCCGGTGCACTGCACCGCGTGCACCGCCTCCGCGTCCCGTTGCGCGGCCAGGCCAACTCATCCGGCCCGGGCGCACGGCGCGGCCATCGTCTCTCTCCTCCTGTCCGACTCCGACCGCTCGTATCGTATATACAGTAGGCCGGCTGTTTCGGCAGTAGTGCTTGCCAGGCCACTGCTGCGAGCGAGCCTCAGCCAGCCCTGACCACCACCGTCTCTCCCTTCCCTCTTCTTCACCTCCGTTGCGAGCTGCGACTGTGCACACTGCCTACTGCTGCTGCTGCCGCTGTTCCACGTCTCTGTCTCCGCTTTAAGGCTGTCACCTTTCCCCATCCCCTACGCCCTCCTGCCCTCCCCCCCTCAAACTCTCAATCAACCACGACGCCACAACCGCACCCGCGAACCCTAGCTAGCACCGCGCGCCGGAGCCCGGAGTAGGTGCCTGCTTGCTCTCCTGCGGTGGCCGTCGCGCTGGCGTCCTCTGCCGTCGTCGCCTGATCCGATCCACCCAACCGTCGAGCGCCTCCGGCGATCGATGCGCATGCGAGGCGCCGCGGGAGGCGGCTCGGGCTCGGGCAGGCTGTGAGGAGGCTGTCCACTCGCTGCGTCGTGCGCCTGCGCGTCTGCTCCACCGTCCGCGCCGCGCCGTTCCTCGTCGAGGGGGCCTGCCTCTCACGGTCGGTCGGTCGACCTCGCCGCGCGTTTGCTTCCCACCAACGCAGGTCAGAGCTCCGCGCTCTAGGATCTAGCTCCATACCTACCTACCTTTGCTTCCCGCTTGCTTTTGCACGCAAAGGTCTTCTCTCTCCCTGCCTGTGCTTTGTGGATCTGTCCCGCTTTTGGTGTCTGCGCGTGTCCACTGATGCTGCCGATTTGATCGCTTCAGGTGTCTGCCATTTCCCGGAATCGTTTTGGTAGAATTTCGTCTTGTTTGTTTTGGCCAATACCCCCTCCCACCTGTTCTCGGAAGTCGTTCCCACGATTTTATCAGCTCAACCTGCACAATTTTGCTGTGTGCATCTCGAGTCTCGACCCCCGGCATTTGTACCTTTGCAGTGAAGTTTTGATGCCCAGGGCTGTCGTAGCAAAAATTCGGTGCCGTAGCTCATTGCAGCCCTCCATTTCCTTTGCCTCCCAGGGATCTTCGCGAGCTGGGAGTTGAAGCGCGAGCGGGGAGCTAAGAGCCGCAGTTGAAGGCGGAGAGAGGGCGACGAGATTTGTGTGGCTACGATTTTGCGTTGCTGAGGGAACAAGGGAGCAATGGCTGCCGCGGTGGCGATGCGAGGGGGAAGCAGTGACAGCGGAGGATTTGATAAGGTTCCCGGGATGGACTCGGGGAAATACGTGCGCTACACCCCGGAGCAAGTTGAGGTGCTCGAGCGGCTCTACATAGATTGCCCCAAGCCAAGCTCCTCACGGCGGCAGCAACTGCTGCGCGAGTGTCCTATACTCTCCAACATTGAGCCAAAGCAGATCAAGGTCTGGTTCCAGAACCGAAGGTAACCAAATCGAGCCACAGCCCGCTAGTTCTAGTGGAGAATGTGTTTCACGTTTGGATTAATGTGCCTGTCCCTTCTGTAGGTGCCGCGATAAGCAGCGGAAGGAGTCATCGCGGCTTCAAGCTGTGAACAGAAAGCTGACGGCAATGAACAAGCTTCTTATGGAAGAGAATGAGCGTCTTCAGAAGCAAGTTTCTCAGTTGGTTCATGAAAATGCACACATGCGGCAGCAGCTGCAGAATGTAAGTCTTCAATCAATGTGCTGGCCTTGTTCCTTACAAGTCATGCTATTTCTAAAAGTCATTTGCTGATGCCGTATTTGTACCATGTCTGTGAAGTGGAGTCCAGTTTCCTGCAGTATTTTGTACCTTATTAATGTTGTACTGTACTAGCATTGGATGACTTTCAAAAGTTGATAGTGCCAGCAAATTTATGCCAATGAGATGTTAAGTCCACATTATGCTGTTATTTGGGGCTGGTGCATGCAGCACCCACTGAAACCTGTTGTCCATGTGATGGTTGTGTTGAATCTATTTAATATTGACCCCTGGTATACCATAATACCTACCGGAGTATTCTATCCCTGCAATGTCCTGATATCATCTATTGATTGGGTACAGACTTCATTGGCCAATGATACAAGCTGTGAATCAAATGTCACTACCCCTCCAAACCCAATAAGGGATGCAAGTAACCCTTCTGGGTAAGTGAATCGTTCGTTCTGGCCATCTGGAGAAGGATTCTTGTTGCATAACCTTGCCATTTCAAGACTGTCCTAATCATAGTGCCATTTCAATTCTCGTTTCAGACTCCTTGCGATTGCAGAGGAGACCTTCACAGAGTTCCTCTCAAAGGCTACTGGGACAGCTATTGATTGGGTCCAGATGCCTGGGATGAAGGTTATATGTCAACTCTCAATTCTCGTTCTTTGGCTTAAGTTAAATCTCTCTCAGATAAGTACTAGGTGCTAACTAAATTCTGTTTTCTGATTAGCCTGGTCCGGATTCGGTTGGTATCGTGGCCATTTCGCATGGTTGCCGTGGCGTTGCTGCCCGCGCCTGTGGTTTGGTGAATCTAGAACCAACAAAAGTAAGTATTTAAATTGATTGGGACCTTGTGCTACCTTTAAGAATATCCCTCTCGTTTTCTTTGTTCTAGTCTGTACATTTGCAAGTGATCGTGTAACTTCTGGATATGATTAGACTCTTTTATATATCTAATTATTTATGACATACCTCCTTACATCTGAGCAATCTCGAACAAACTCATGGGTCATTTATATGATCTTACAAAGGCCCTTGGATATTTTCATATTTTGATACAAATTTTAGCATTTACTTTCAAGAAGTTATGTGATCCTGATATAGCTGTGTTATGCAGGTCATAGAGATCTTGAAAGATCGTCCCTCTTGGTTCCGTGATTGTCGAAGTCTTGAAGTGTTTACAATGTTTCCAGCTGGAAATGGGGGAACAGTTGAACTTATCTACATGCAGGTGGGCAATTTTATTTTGCTTCATTGGTGATGTTTCTTCAGCATTTCTGGTGAACTGCATGACTCATTATGTGGATGGTAATATTTGCATGTTCCTGCAGATGTATGCCCCAACAACTTTAGTCCCTGCACGTGATTTTTGGACGTTACGATACACGACAACAATGGAAGATGGTAGCCTTGTGGTATGTGATCTGAACTGCAGTCTTATTGCTTTTATCTTGATAACGGAGGAACCAGGACACTAGTATTTGCTAACCTTCCTCCATCTTCAAGGTCTGTGAGAGATCCTTGAGTGGTTCTGGAGGCGGTCCAAATACAGCCTCTGCACAGCAATTTGTTAGGGCTGAGATGCTTCCAAGTGGGTATTTAGTTCGCCCATGCGAAGGTGGAGGTTCGATTGTGCATATAGTGGACCATCTAGATCTCGAGGTCTGGTTCCCACTTTTTATTTTTATTTTAATCTTTTGATGCTGTTAGTCTGTATGTTGTCCATTAATGGTTGTATTGGGTTTCATCTTTCAGGCATGGAGTGTTCCTGAAGTGCTTCGACCGCTGTATGAGTCTTCTAGAGTAGTTGCTCAGAAAATGACTACTGTGGTACGTGCTTTTTTTTTGCCCCTATGGTTTTTTTAGTTTAAAACTTTAGATTTCTTTAATAAGGTCACTGATAATCAGTTTCTATTTATTCATGAATGAAAAGGTGTGTTATATGTTCAAAGTAATGACTGGCTGTAACTTGGTTGCATTTAGTTCTGCGGACGTGTTTGAATAGTTCATTCTTAGCACTATACTTCATGCTAGCTGCTCTGTGTATCCAGGCACTGCGCCACCTTAGACAAATTGCTCAAGAAACAAGTGGAGAAGTAGTGTACGCCTTGGGAAGGCAACCTGCAGTCCTACGGACCTTTAGTCAAAGACTAAGCAGGTATTTTTTTTATTGAACTTTAACCCCAACTCTCATGTACATTTTGTTATCTAGTTTAAAACATAAAAAATTCTTGTTCTTCCATTAGGGGGTTTAATGATGCCATTAGCGGTTTCAATGATGGTGGCTGGTCTGTAATGGGGGGAGATGGCATTGAAGACGTTGTTGTTGCTTGCAACTCAACCAAGAAAATTAGGAATAACAGCAATTCTGGGATTACATTTGGAGCCCCTGGAGGCATTATTTGTGCGAAGGCATCCATGTTACTGCAGGTAAGGGTGATCATTATTTGTGTGAAGGCATTACTTGTACAGTCTTTTCATATTTTATATTTAGAAATAAAGTGTGAAAGCAGGAACCGTTGCATATTGCATCGTGCACAAGTAAACAAATGAATTGCAGAGTTTTGTTACAAGTAAACAAATGAATTGCAGTGGGTGTGTGGTGTGAGTTGTAACAGGGCTCTTGCCCTACTTTCTTCTTCTTAATACAATGAAGCGCAGCTCTCCTGCGTTTTCGAGAAAAAAATTACATTGTACCTCTTAATCAAAAACATTATATCATCCTTGTTTGATTTGCACTTTAGTGAATACATTTCTGGCTGTGCACATTATTTCTGGTACCATCTATGCATTTAGAGCTATAGTAACTTCTGAATTTTGTCTTGGTTCTTGTACCACAATTAGTGTTAAGAAGAAGATTCTGCTTAAATAAATGCAGTGGTGGGTGGACATTCGACACTAGAAATTTTGAGTTTCACCCCTGTAAGGTGATTGGAAGAACTCCAGCCCAGTTTGAAAATAAAATAAGCTACTGTATAAGCGCTTTGAACATGATTTCTGAACCTAGCTTCCCCATATGCTATGCTTTTTTTAAACATGTTCCTTTATTGATATTCTAGAGCGTCCCACCGGCAGTACTGGTCCGATTTTTGAGGGAGCATAGATCTGAATGGGCCGATTACAATATTGATGCATTTTTGGCTTCATCACTGAAGACCAGTGTGTGCTCACTTCCTGGGTTGCGACCCATGAGAATTTCTGGGGGGCAGATGATCATGCCACTTGCTCACACAGTGGAGAACGAGGAGGTATGTGTGCAGTTATTTTGGTGGAAAGCCTGTGTCTTTGTGAAGCTAATTGATTTTGTTTCCATCATTAGCTCTGTTCTCACTGTTGACTTAGTTATATTAGATGTACCGTGTACCATGTGACTTATAATTACTGTCATTTACTGCTGAATAATTCGCAGATTCTTGAAGTTGTCCGCCTTGAAGGGCAGCCTCTTACTCATGATGAAGCTCTTCTTTCAAGGGACATCCACCTTCTCCAGGTAAATATTTGAGTTCCATCTATTCTTTTGTTTTCAAGTCCTGCATTGCCTCTCACTGAACCAAAAGGTAGCAAGATCAATGTCTTTTAATTAACAGGATGGTTATTCAATATCTCTTACGACGTAGTGGATTCTCAAAGTTACGCTTATAGGCTCTTTGACATTAAAATTGTCCTGTAAGCTCAGAAATGAGGCTTGTTGATATTTGGTTAATTGTCTCTTGTACTGTACACGAGATGAGATCTGGCTACTGATTTTGGTTTAACAACAAGCACATGTCTGTTTAGCGATACTAATTGGGGTCTTGAATAAAGAAATAGATCAAGGTTCTAAAAGAGAGTATCTTGAGCAATTCGTTTTAAGACCATGCATTGCTAATCATTCCTTTGTTTTAATTTTCAGCTTTGCTCTGGAATAGATGAGAAATCTGTGGGTTCCTCCTTCCAGCTTGTGTTTGCACCAATTGATGAGCATTTTCCGGATGATGCTCCATTGATTTCTTCTGGCTTTCGTGTCATACCACTTGATATGAAAACAGTTAAGCATTGCCAACAACATTACCTTTTCCTTTTTTTTCCTTGCTTGGGCAGCTGCTTCATTTCCTTGCCTATTATGTTTATAATTATCCTTAACATGTCACTTGATTTGGATCGAGAGTATAAGTGTTCATCTGACGCTTCACATTCTGTTAGAAACTTAGAATGATAGTTTGTTAGCCATATTATCATACATTCAGGACTTATGTTTGTTTCTTTTTCCAGCACTTTTACCCTTCTGAAATAATGCTCACATTTCTGCCATGGCCTACTGTATGGAGGATTGTGATATTTTTAACAAACATATTGCGTTCTGTTCTAGCTATCTATAATTTGTTACCTAGTCATTTGGCTGTCTGCTGCTAAAATACGTACTGTCGAATGCAGTTTCTGACCATTATATCTCATGCAGGATGGTGTATCCTCTGGTAGGACGCTAGATTTGGCATCTAGTCTTGATGTGCGTTCTGCTGCACCCCAAGCCTCAGGGGATGCATCTCCAGATGACTGTAATTTGAGATCTGTGCTGACAATCGCCTTTCAATTCCCTTATGAGATGCACCTTCAGGACAGCGTTGCAATTATGGCCCGTCAATATGTTCGCAGTGTTGTTTCTGCTGTGCAAAGAGTGTCAATGGCTATATCTCCCTCCCAATCTGGTCTAAGTGCTGGGCAGAGGATGCTTTCTGGCTTCCCTGAAGCTGCCACACTTGCTAGATGGGTTTGCCAGAGTTATCAGTAAGTGAACTTGTAATTTTCTTCCCGTGCTGTTTCTGATATCTCACCTTAATGGTTTGATTCTTTTTTTTTATTGTAATCTCATGGCTATTCTTTTGGGCCCCAATACAGCTACCATCTAGGTGTGGAATTACTTAATCAATCAGATGAAGCTGGTGAAGCATTGTTGAAAATGCTCTGGCATCATCCAGACGCTGTTCTGTGCTGCTCTTTTAAGGTATCAGAAGAGTTTTACTCAAGTGTGCAATATTCCGATCAGTTTAACATACTTCTAAAGTAGAGGCAGATCCCTCCGCCCATGTTAATGCTTTTGCAGTAAAATTTCCGTGCTGCCTTTTGTGCATAATAATAAATTATATATGGATTATGCATGAGAGCATATGTGCCTGCACCCTACTTCCTTGCTGATTGATGCAGTATACCTTTTTCTGTATTTCTTAATTTCATGCTGCACCTCCTATGAATGCTTTGGAATAACTTTTTTGCTATCATGTGAAAATCATCTATACTACTAGTGATTTTATTAGGTGTATAGTTTTTGATAATCATGCTGGGATCTCCTTTATTGTTTCAGGAGAAACCTATGTTTACGTTTGCAAACAAGGCAGGGCTTGACATGTTAGAAACATCTCTTATTGCCCTGCAAGACCTGACGCTAGACAAGATCTTCGACGAGTCAGGAAGGAACGCAATATTCTCAGATATCTCAAAACTAATGGAACAGGTTAGAAGTCAAAAGAACCATTCTTGAGACTGAATCTGAGATGTGCATACGTGCCCAACAGCTAACATTCGTCTTTGTTGTTTTAGGGCTACGCGTACCTGCCGTCGGGCGTGTGCATGTCAGGAATGGGTCGCCATGTTTCTTTCGACCAAGCTGTAGCGTGGAAGGTGCTCGGCGAGGACAGCAACGTCCACTGCCTGGCGTTCTGCTTTGTCAACTGGTCCTTCGTGTGACGCCAACCCGTCAGACGGGATGGCGAGCTGGTCGGTCTGTGTGATGAGCAGGCCCATTTTTGTATCATGATCCTGATCAGGAAAATCATCAGCTGTGACAAAAGGCTTATGTTGCATGCACTAGTTGTAGGTCTTGAATCCAGTGTATTTATGAAGAGACTGGAGATTATGCAAAGTCTTGCCCCACTTCCGTTTGACTACCCGGCCAAAGGCTGTTTGTCAATCTCGTTTGGCTTGGCAACCGAGACGATGCTGGCAGTTTTGGTTCGTCATTCCATTCAGATGTTACTGGCTGATGTTAAGGTCTGGATCAAGCCAGATCGCAACAAAAGCATGCTGTTCCCAAATAGTGCAATGGTAGGGATGCAAGGGGGCGCAGGTCGGCCTGCTGACCTGCTAGGCCTACCTGCAAAAATAGCTTTAGCAGGGCATCTGCGTTTGTGATGTGGGCTTTATGCAGATCAACCTGTAAGTCCTGCTGGGTATAAGCACTGAACCTACTACGCCTGCGAGTCCATCGTTTAGCCTGCAATTTCATCGTTCTTGTACCGCGATGCGCTCCACCTTGGCGGCGTTCCTCTTCGTCACCGCTGCGGGAACGGTGGCTCCACGTCCACGCTGGGCGTTGTGCTGCATCATCTCTTGCGGCTTGCCGTCTCCTGTCCCATCCCGTCCCCTCTGGCTCGGCCCAGCTGTAGTCTTTTGCCATCAAGCGCGGCCTTGCCGATGACATCTTCTCTGCTATTGTATTGCTCGATAGTCTTCTTCCCGGCACTCACGCGCTTGGACCTGCAGCTGCAGGTAGGCTGCCAGCAAAGTCGTCGTAGTTGGAGCATGACCTGCTCCAGGCCACCACCACCTTGCATGCGGGCTATGGCAGGCTTCCTCACGTCTTACCGCAAAGCGCAGCAGGAGCTGGCGGGTTCCTGCAGAACTTGCTATTTCTGCTGGCAGGTGATGCGGCGGCCTGCTGGGTGTCAGAAGAGAGGCCCGCTTGCATCCTTACGCAACGGTACACAATGGAGCAATCCTTACGCAATGGTACACAATGGAGCAATAGCGATGCACGCTACAGATTCATATTTGCTCAGCATTACCCAAACAACAGCGCCCCAGTTTCTATTCAATCAGAGAACTGCGGGGTAAAAGCCATGCCCAAATTTTCCGGCACTAGTTATTGGGCTGCCTTGAAAATTCTTTATCTTTTTGCTTTTGCAAAATTGGGTCTGTATAAGGAACTGCAGCTGGAACCGAGAAAACAAACATTTGCCGAAACTCACTCTGGCTCGAGGAAAATATATGCCGGCCTGGCCTACAGTGCCTTCAGAAAACATAATTATATTGCAGTAATGCTTTTGGAACCAGAAACACACTTGACGCAAAACTGAATGCTGACTGTCAGGTTTCGACCAGAATCCAGGTAAGAAACTGAAAACTGGAGCACATGTAAACGGATGAGGCATGTCAGAGTTCATAGATGAGCAGCTCTCTCGCATGTCTGACGGAAACACTTAAACCAACGACCCTTCACAACAATGGATACGAGACACAGCAAAATTATGATTCTTTCTTCTCTTCCGGTTCCGGTTCCGGTTCAGGCACCTTCTTCTCTTCCGCAGCCTCCTCAAATGTCTCTCCTGGGACAAGCTCAGGCACGTCGTCATCATCCTGTGCAGCTGCACCGGCGCCAGCTTCAGCACCAGGTACCTGCTTCTGGAAATGCTCAGCAAGCCTCTTAAGGTTTTCCAGGTTATCAGGGCCTGAAGAGGAAGTTAAGGTTAGGCAAGCAATAACAATTGTTGTTTCTCAGGAAGTAAGGCAAATAATCAGAGTGCAATCGACAAAACAATGTGAAAAGTGTCATACCCAGTTGGTTGATAATTGATGGCAGAAGGTCTTGCAGACCTGTTCAAATAAGAAAGCCAATGAGAAACCAGTTTCTTATCTTATATAAAAAAAAAAGGAGAGAAAGCAGTTACAGCATGTTGAGGAATTATAATGGAGTAACAAAATCATCTATGCCTCAAGTTGCATCAAACATGGTTGCTTTAGAAAAAGGGTTGTATACAACATAATTTAATTTAATGTTGCGAGGATCATGGAGAATATATAAAAGGAACTAACACGGTTGCATTTTGAGAACAGAAGCAATTCAAATTTACGCCATCAGTAATTAGCTGCAACCCTTGCATTTACAGCATGTCAAGAATAATTAAAGATACAAAGGTAAGCATGGTCCAGCATTTAACCATTGAATATCGACAAATACTATTTGCTTATGATGTGAGGAGAGGTAGAGGAAGACCGAAATTGACATGGGGGGAGGCAATAAAAAGAGATTTGAAAGCTTGGGATACCTAGAGATCTATGTTTGAATAGGAGTACTTGGAAAACAGCTATTGATATGCCTGAACCGTGACTTGCTTGGGACTGAAAGGCTATGTTGTTGTTGTTGTTGTTGTTGTACTATTTGCCTATGAGGCTACGGGTGAACAACAGACATAAGAACCAAGAATGCATGATAGAAAAGCAGCAAACCATGTATCAAGCATCAGCTAAGTATCTGTGCTACTGCATAAACAAAAAGGGTACTTGAGCAATGATCAGGCATGCACAGGTTGGTTGAAAAGTAAATGATCCACTCACTTTTTGTCTGGGGTACTCCACTGACTACCCATGTATTTGCAGGAATGGATGCTTGCACTGCAGGTAACAGAGAAAGATTGACAATGTTAGACGAAATCAATAATCTGCGGAGGTAACATATTCGCATGGCAAGATTTTACCTTTAGGGTTCTGAAATTGGATAACAACGTCATCCTTGAAGATGTTGACCTCCTCAATACCAGGAATAGTGTTCACTCCGATTCTTTTCAACGTGCTCTGAAGCCGCTTGTCATCAGTGGTTGTGGTCTTGTGAACTGCCTTCTTCTTCCTGTCAGCATTTTTTCCCTCATGAATTGTTAGCATGGGACTATGGGTCCAGAAGCAACTCTATGAACAGATCATATCACAAACACAAAAGGCTTAAGTGCTTAGATATCTGCAATTGGTATGTGAACAACTACAACAGGATGTGTTGGCACACAACTTGCCACAAAAAGACAGCATCTATGTCTTTTGCAGAACGGTATACATGTGGATGGCAAAGATGCTACTTAGCAAAAATTAAAGCTCCATACAGCCTAATTGCAATTTTGCACAATAGCACGTGCAAAACGTTTTTGCAAAACAGTATACATGTGGATGGCAAAGATGCTAGTTAGCAAAAATTAAAGCTCAATACAGCCTATCTGCCGTTTTGCACAATAGCATGCACAAAACGACAATCACAGTTTCATATTACCTTTTTCCAATCATCCGTTAACAAAAACACACAGTTTAATATTGCCTTTTTCTATCGTATGTTACCAAAAACTATGTGAACTGTAACGACACCAAGATACTTGTGATGATAAATATAGCAGAGCCATTCCCATGTGACGAATCTAAACGCTTTTATTGATGAGTAGGCTTGGATCAAGTAATGTACGAGAACTACATGGAAGGTAGAAGCACTAATAAGTGCTACCACCGCAGCACACGCGGAAGGCAAGAAGAGGACGCACCTGCGCATGCTGCCCTTTCCTCCAGTGCGCACAGCGCCCGCCATCTTCTTGAGCTTCTCCACATTCATCTGCGTGAGGACAAAAAAAAAGTCACGAACCGTGAGCAGGTGAGTCGAAGGAGCCACACACACACACACATACAGTATGTCCCTGGCGAGAACACAACCAGGCGAATCCAGACGGCACGAGTCCAGAAACCGAGTGGAGCGATCTCCAAATCGCACACCTGAGTACACCGAAACGGCAGAGACAGGCAGGGCGGGCTGCTAAACCGAATCTCACAAGCAAGCGGCCCCTCGGTGCTTGCGGGAGGGATAAATCTACTCTAGTTTAGGCCACGAAACAACGGGAGAAAGCGCAGCCCAGATTGAACGCGCAGCCAACACAACGGCGAACGGAGATACCGGTACAAAGCAATCGAGCAATGCATCTGGATCGACGGAACCTCGCTCGTATCAGCAGCGGGCCAACCCTACCCTAGCCTAGCAAACGAAGCAAAAGAAACCGCGGACCTCGCGAGGCAGCCAGCCCAGGGTACGCGGGGAGGAGAGAGGGGAGGGAAGGGCAGGCTCACCTTGGACAGACGCGGCGACCGGCGGCGGCGGGTGGAATGGGGGACGGGGGGAGACGGGAGGGGATTTCCTGAGCTCAGCAGGAAGCAGATAGAGATAGGGGGGAGTCGTCGGTCGTCGGGTCGGGAGGCCAACCACCAGCGAGCACGGGAAGGGGCTTTTCTTCCCCTCCGCTCCGCGTTGTTAGGGTTTTAGCTGCCGTGCAATCCAATCCTGGCCGTCCGACGCCGTCGCTGCTCGCTCGGATGCGGTCCGGGCGGCACGCCTGTACACCAAAGCATCAGCAGTTCAATAGAGAACGGATCAAATCACATTTGTCGTCGCCAATCTCAAGCCAAGGGCCTGTTTAGTTCCCCCAATTTTCAGAATTTGGCACTATGCAAAAAAAGATTCTCCGTCACATTAAACTTATGGTACATACATGGAGTACTAAATGTTGACGAAATCAAAAACTAATTGTATAGTTTGGTTGTACTTTACGAGACGAACGTTTTGAGTCTAATTAGTCAACGTTTGAATAATTATTACCAAATACAAACGAAATGCTACAGTAACTACTGTGGCTACAGTAGCTACGGCGGCGCCGATTGTGGCCTCAACTAAACGAGGCCCAAAGCGATTGATGCAGAGTACATGCATTGCACCCAGTTTTGTCGTAAGCGGCAATGGAGAAGCCGGAGCAAATTTTAAAAAAAACAGTACGTGTTTGTCTTATGGACGTAAAAACTTAATCAAATGTTTATATATACGGTATATGTGTAACCATAGTTACGTACTTTGGGCGTGTAAGGATGGCTTCCAAACCACACCGCGGGAGCCAAATGCCGCCGCCGCAGTTTGGCGCAATTTTAACGCGCGCCGCAGCCGGTAGTGCAAACCGCGTGCTGCAGCACGCCAATAATCGTTGAGCGGTCATTTTGTCTGTAATGTACGACACGTCGCGGGAGCCAAATGCCGCCGTTGTAGTTTGGCGTAGTTTTGGCACGCGCCGTAGCCGGTAGTGCAAATTGCGCGCCGCAGCATGCCAATAATCGTTGGCGCAACCATTTTGTCCGTAATGTGCGGTGCGCCGCGGGAGCCAAATGTCGCCGCCGCAGTTTGGCGCAGTTTTTGCGCGCGGCGTAGCCCGTAGTGCAAATCGCGCGCCGCAGCATGCCAATAATCGTTGGCGCGGACGTTTTTGTCCGTAATGTGCGGCGCGCCGTGGGAGCCAAATGCTGCCGCCGCAGTTTGGCGCAATGTTTGCGCGCACCGCAGCTGGTAGTGCAAATCGCGTGGCGCAGCATGCCAATAATCGTTGGACGACCGTTTTGTCAGTCGCGCTTGCGGCATGGCAACAGCTGCGCGCGGCAGCCAAACATGCCCTTACCTCCACCTATGATACTAGCAAACCAAAGTAGAGCATGTCTGGTTGGTTGCACGGGAGACTTGACATGAACAAAACCAAAAAAATCTTGGAAACAAAGAAGCTCTTGGGCGATGCACACTTGTGAAAGATTGAGAGTGTAGAATGTGGATTCTTACATATGCTAGGAAGTTTAGAGCTCTAATCCCCTAACACTGGTACAATTATCGTCACTGGGGGGTTGTCATGCTCTTCTCTCTATTTAGTGTAATTAGCACTTTTCTCAAATTGGTCCGTAAAAGAAAACTAACACATTCATCAATCCTAAACTTGTTCGCATCGGAGGAGGTGAACCAAGTGCTAACAATAATACGAGAGACAACAATTCACTACAAAAGCATCATTTGTCGTCTTTTGGAATAGGCTCAAACACAGGTGTGACCTTTTCTTCTTTTGTCACACCATGTCACCACCGGGCACATGGTCGTCAATTCGACACGCAACCTCTTCGTTGGCCTATTTTTTTATTTTTTTTGCCATGGCAAAAATAGGACAACATTTAGGACAAAAAGAAAAAAAGACACGTCCATATATATAACAATAAATACACGCAACAAAATGAAATACCAATGAATCGTGATGAGCACAATATCGCTATCGGATTTTCTCTAGGTCTTGTTCATCTAGTGGATTCATGATATGGGAATGAAAGATGTCAGACCAATGCAGGGAGGGAGTGTAATTGCTTTCAAAAAGGGAAATTATATATAGGGAGGCTAATCCATGAAGAAAATGGAAACTTTGCCACTAATGTTAACCCCCGACCCCCACATAAATAATGAACCTCACGGTAGTATGCACATGCACATGATAAAAAGTGTTGAACACAAGTTCGGAAGGCTCTAAAACTAATGCATCGCTTTACAAATCATGCGTTTCTTGTTTTAAGGTTATCTTCTACTTCATTCATCTCAAGTTATAAGACGTTTTAATTTTTCTAGATATATTATGTTTATTATGTATCTCTACGTAGTGTATATTTAAGCACATAACAAAATATGTACGTATTTAGAAAAACCAAAATGTCTTTATAATTTATAATGGGGCAGTATCTTTTACTCCATCCGTCCCAAATTATAAGTCATTTCAAATTTTTTAAAGAGTCAAAACATCTAAAGTTTGACAAAATTTATAGGATAAGATCATAATATTTATGATACTAACTAAGTATCTTTAGATTTTTCATTAATTATATTCTCACAGTGATACCTATTTGATGTCATAAATTTTTGTAATTTTTCTATAACTTTGGTTAAATTTGATATACTCTGACTCTCCAAAATTCTTAGAATAACTTATGATTCGGTACGGTGGGAGTACATAAAAACATAATTATCCCGAAGAAACTTCTAGTACTCCTGGAATCTATGAGCATGGTAAAAGTAACAAGATGTCAAAGAAAAGATAAATAAATTACGTCTTATTCTTCAGTATTATTTTAGCAGTACTTTTCAGCGAAGAAACAATGTTTTCATTTCATAATAAATCAGCATAAGCATCAGCATCAGCTAAATTTCAGCGAAACGAACGGGCTTTCACCCTGTTCGCTTAATCGTTTTTATGGCTTTATAAGCCGATTAATGTTGTTTTGTTGTGAGAGAAAAATACTATATCATAGCTGATAAGTATAGCTGATACGATCGAGCAATAGTCGTGGACTATCCACACGTGCAAGTCTGCTCGAGCTCAAACACGTATAGACTCGGAGCAAAGTTGCACTACTAAATAACAGACTTTAGAACGATATCTCAATTTGGCATTAGTCTCGGCATTTTTTGCCTCTGGGACTAAAGGTTTCTTTAGTCTCGGTTGGTAATACCAACCGGGACTAAAGGTTCCTTTACTCCCGGTTGGAACCACCAACTGGGACTAAAAGTCCTTCAACCTTTAGTCCCGGTTGATGTTGGGTTAGTTCAAAAGGAAAGCATCCCATCCATTGTTAGATGTGTTGTGTAGGTGGGGTGGTAAGCTTGCGCGAAGCAGTGCATGAGATCTCGGGTTCGAATCTCATATGGCGCAGCGGTGGGAAGCATTATTTTTTTTAAGCTGGGAGGATCTTTAGTCCCGGTTGTGGCAAACCGGGACTAAAGAACACCACCTTCTAGTCCCAGTTGGAAAACCGGGACTAAAACCAGTTTCCAACCGGAACTAGATGTCAGTTCTGTAGTAGTGTTGGTCGTACATATCAGTCTCGGCTCATTGCGTTTTCTCAATAAGCTGAGCTAGTGTTTCAGCCAGCTGGAGCTAGATCGCGAGCTTAACAAGCTAAGTGCAATCATGACCAAACTGTAATCACCGGGATAGGACGTGCCTAATAAGTACAAAGCACCATGCAAAATGACATCGCTAAGACTGTCTCCAGCAGTGCCGACCCAAACACATGACCTATTTTACTGTTTGGGTCACGCACAGTGAAAGGCAAAGGCAACAAAAAAACGACCAACTCCAACAGCGAACGCAAAAAAGAGAGAGAGCCCGCCCACCGCCCGCCTCCACGCTGGCCTCCTCCTCGCTCGCCACCATGCCGGATCTGGCCGAGGAAGGAGGGATCCGGCCGCACGCCGTCGCATATGCCTCGATCCGCCTAAATCTGCCTCAACCGCCAGGACCGGGCCGCGCCCGCACCCGCGCTCGACGGAGCTGGGGGTGGTGCCGCGAAGCCGCGTGAAGGGGCTGCGCGCGCGATCGCCGGATCTGGGTCTGGGGCAGCGCTCGCGCACACCAGAGTCGGAGGGGAAGAAGCGCCACCGGAGGAAGCCACTGGATTGGATCTCGCGCCAGCGGCCGGTCATGGAGATGAGAAAGAAGCGCCACTAGCCATGGAGGAGCGGAGCTCGCGCTCGTGGCAGCCCTATTTCTCACGCGTGCGAAGGCGGAGGTGCGCGAGGCGACGCAGTTTTGGCTGCCCTCTCACCGTGGATGCAAAATAGATAGTCCGTTTGCGTAGTCCGCGTAGTCCGTTGGAGGGTTGTTTTTACTATGAACGATGCATTTTGGGTATGGGTCACGTAATGCATCGTCCGTTGGAGACAGGCTAACCTACAAGCCAAGCTCCTCCCCGGCACGCAAACACGGTGTGGATGTGCAGCTGACGCGTGAACCATAGAGCATATAAGGCATTGTTTAGTTCTAAAAGTTTTACAAAAAGTGCTACAGTAGCTATCACATCGAATTTTGCGATATGTGCATGGAGCATTAAATGTAGACGGAAAAAAACCAATTGCACAGTTTGGTGGGAAATCGCGAGACGAACGTTTTGAGCCTAATTAGTCCATGATTGAACACTAATTGCCAAATAAAAACGAAAATGATATAGTAACAAAAAATTCAAATTTCACGGAAATAAACAGGGCCTAATACGGTTAAAATGAAACGGTGGCCCACGTGTCAGCCGTGCAGTCCGCACCACGTGGACTGTCCTCACCGAATCCTTTTCCCACCAGGTACGTCCGTACGTCGAGCTTGCGAGCTGAAGCTTTTTCACGAGCCGACACGAGCTTCATTTTTTGCTTTTTTACAGCCGAGCCGAGCCGAGCCGAGCATCCACCCGGTCGCGCCGGCGCCGCGCAGATCCGCCCGCGCCCGTGGGCACGCCTGGTTAAACTCCCGGCGACGGCGACGGGCCAGCAAGGACGCAGCCGGGATTGGACCCCATCGACGGGGGCAGCCCGCAGCCCATCGGTTTCGCCGACCGGCGCCTCGTTCGTATCGACTCGACTTGGACCCCCTCCGACGCACGCACCTGCAGGCCGCCGACGCACGCTATAAACAAGACTGACTCGTGGATGCGCCACCGCCTGCTCCGCCGCGCGATGCCGCTCCCGCCGCCGCCATCCCCGTCTCCTGCTCCCCGGACGCCGGGGATCGCCGGCGGACGCCTCTTCGCTTCGCTCCCGCCGCCGCCGCCGCTCCGGTCTCGGAGGTACCTGACCGCCCACACTCTTCCATCCGTCCGTAGCTTCTCTCATCCTGTGATTGTTTGGCACAGCAACGGTTTCGATGTTCAGGGGTAGGCATGGGAATGGAGAAATAGGCTGAGATGTCTCGTGGGGTTGTTAGGGGTCTGGATTCAGGCAGACAGGCACTATTCTTTCGTAGAGGCTGCAACAGGTGCTGTGATCCACGGAGTAGGGGAATTCCTCGTTGGTCCGAAATAGGCCACAAGTTCCACCCCTGTCCATTTTGGTCTGATTTTGAGATGAACCATTTGATGGTTCAGTGTTGCCACTGGTGGATTCTGAGTTTGTTTCCAGCTCCCAGAATCCGCCTTGGTTTGCTGAGTTATCGCCCTTGCCTTTTGCCAGTGCAAGCCGTTTGGCTTCTGCAGTTTGCTGCCAGGATGAATGTGAATATTTTGCTTCGTAGCATTGACATTTGGAAGCCGGTATACAGTTGGCATTGTTACAAAAGGGTAATTTGATGATGCCAAATGACTAAAGCTGAGTCTTCAGAACTCTTTCTAGTCTTTCCCTTCGAAACAGCTTTCAGACTAATGGACTAGAACCATCTCATGATTTCCACCTGACTGTTTGTTATGTTCTCTTTTTTTCTTCTGCATTGTTGTCCCTCCTGTAATTAGCTGGAGCATGCTTAGTCGATGCCACGATAGCTGGAGTATACCTCAATAGTCTTATTATGTCTCGCAGGATGAAAAAACGAACTGGAACCGAGACAATTCAAAGTAATTAAGTATGCTGTGGCTAATGATTAACAAAACATCATGTATGATAAGGGTCCTGTAACTTAGAACCTTCTGCATCTTGGATTATGCACATTTCTCCATCAAACTATGGTGCTAACTAGTAAGATAAACAATGCGCCTGCCTTTTCAAGATCAAATGACACCAAAACTACACAATTTTTGGCACAAATAAACGCAAGAAATTAGTTAGAGATGGTATTGGTTGAAGTTTTTCTCCGAGTTGGGCTAAATGCTGGAATTTACATGAATATAATTCATGCGCTTTGCACTTGAAAACAGTTAATTATCCTTTTCTTGTAATTGTGATGTGGCGCATCAAGGCATCGAGTACACTAATTGTGACTTAATTTGTCGCAGAGAGGTGCATGTTTGGTATCTTTTGCCTGATGAGTTGAATGATGCCTCCCTACTGAAGATGTACACGGAGCTCCTTTCCCCTTCTGAAAGGAAGACTGCTTTGTCTATGAATGGGGAAAAGTTGCAGAAAGGTGCTGTGCTGTCCCGTGCACTGGTGCGCACTACCCTCTCGAGATGTACGAAACAATCTACCACTTATTGGATTTAATGTTGCATCTCATTTTTATTTTCATGTGTGATACTATCATTTAGTAATTGTTATGTAGTTTTGCTATCATGGTTTCTTAAAGTATTAAATAAACTACTAGATTTACTGTATATCAGTTTTAATCAAAGGATATACAATTTTGCCCATGGTAGTGGTACCAGTGTTCAGTAAATCTTGGGCTATGTTGTTGTGAACTTGTTATTCATAACGACATGGAAAACAATCTGTCTTTGGGGTGTGTGTGTGTGTGGTGATTGGGGGTTAGGGGGGGGTTAGGGGGTGCATTATTACTTGATGCATGCTAAGTTTGGCTTCTATATGGTACCTTTATTTGCTCATTTATCTTTATTGTATATACATGCAACAACAACAAAGCCTTTAAGTCCCAAACAAGTTGGGGTAGGCTAGAGTTGAAACCCAGCAGAAGCCATCAAGGTTCAGGCACGTGAATAGCCGTTTTTCCAAGCACTCCTATCTAAGGCTAAGTCTTTGGGTATATTCCATCCTTTCAAGTCTCCTTTTATTGCCTCTACCCAAGTCAACTTCGGTCTTCCTCTGCCTCTCTTCACGTTACTATCTTGTATACATGCAACTCATGATAAACCATTTACAAAAAATTGGATTGATCATGAATGGTTCATGTCTCTAGTAACAGTGTAGGAGGTACTATCATATTCCCATTCTTTTGATACATATTCCTGAAAGGAAAAAAGTCCAAATTACTCCCTCCGCACAGGAAAGTTGTCCGGATCTCCCCCCCCTCTACCCCTCTGGGCACTTCAGTTGGTTCAGTCCACCCCTTAATAAGATTTGTACTTCTTGTTTCTCCATGTGCAATTTGAGTTTTAAGTTCAAATTTGTAGAGTGATAGAGAACATCATAACTTATATTAGAAAAAAATAAACTTAAAAATCAACTTATACATGGAGGTACAAAAAAGACAAATCTTATTAAGGGGTGGATTTGACCAACTGAAATATATGGAGGGTCACTTGAACACAAAATTAGTTTAGGAGGTTATCTGGACAATGTTCCTGTGCGGGGGGAGAAATGCAAATTTCACTGGTTCTCTAATTCATATACCAACTTTCCAGAATAATACAAAGAATGCAGTGCATCAAATTAGCAGCCCTAAAAATAGTGGAATGAGTACTACCATTCTGCCATTAAACCTGCCTCATGGAAGTTTAAATGCACTAAGTGTTTGAGCTTGGCACTTTACCTTATTAGTAGTATAGTCTTGTTACTATTGTTTTGTATATGTTGTATATCACTATAGGATTACTGATATGGTTGCTGCTGATTTGTTTTGACTAGACTAGATACAGATTGCAAAGTCGATCCAAGATCATTTGAGTTTAAGAAAAACAAGTTTGGCAAACCTGAGGTAAGAGATTAGAAGCTAAGCTTTACAGTACACTTTTTCTGCAGTTTTAAGCCCAAGTTGCTTTTGTTTGCTGCCATGCTTAAACAGATACTGTGGCGATCTGATGACAGCAGGATGGAACGGCCTTTGCATTTCAATATTTCACACACATCTTCTTTGATTGCCTGTGGCATAACCATGGATACTTCTGTATGTTCCTTTTGATTATTGGCTTCTGAATTAGAGAACCAGAAATATCCATACTTCTGTTGCTGTGGAACTTATGCAATCAATATTACTGTTTTTTTGTCTATCTCAGATTGGCATTGACGTTGAAGACAAGAAACGAAAGACAACCAAGAATATTTTATCTCTTGCTCGCCGTTATTTCACCCCATCTGAAATTGATTATCTAGCTAAAATTCCAGATCCTGATGGTCAGCAAAAGGAGTTCATAAAACTATGGACTCTTAAAGTTAGTGGACTTTCTTAAGCAATTGATTTGTGTTTTTTGTATTACCATTATTCAGAACACTGATCAGTAGTACTTTTCTTATGCAAAGTTTAAGATTCTTAGCTGAACTAGTCACCTACCACTTAAGCGTACTAGGACCAAGGAGACATGAGGGTAGCACGGAAGGGCATTTCATGAGTTATTTATGAAGGATCACACCTTATCATACACCTCTGATCTAATTCATTTAAATCCTCATCGGATTTCTTAGTCAACATTTCCTTCCTAAATCAGAGACTTACAAGTTGCAATAACAATTTTGCTTACATGTATCATTGGTGTCTTTAATTTTGTAGGAAGCATATGTAAAAGCTCTTGGAAGGGGGTTTTCAGGCGCTCCTTTCAACAAATTCTCGATCATATTGGCAGCAAATAACAGAATCCAAATTTCTGTGGTATGCTGTTTTCCCTCTTTGCACTCATGCTTGTCATCTTTGATGTGTGCCACATGCAAGGGGACTCTCCAAAACTATTTGCTATGCATATTAACATAATTCGCAGCCAAAACTATATTTCTTGTGGGCCTTCAGGAAGAGTGCTACCATGTCAGCATGGGGATTTAGGGGGGGGGTCTCAAGGTTTTAAGGGTTTGCTAAGATAGGCTATATAATTTCCAACATTTGAGGTACATAGGGATTAGAAATCTAGTATAAACGAATATTGTTTACCTTTGGTCTGAAGGGGATTCTTATACTACTTGCATGAATTTAGGGAATTGATCAGTGTAATTTTCGGTGGACTGGTCCCCAAGTACTAACAAATTTCTATGGATTCCTTTTTACTCTTGGTCACACACTGAAAAACCTCTTCTCTGGATCCTTTGTGTATGCTTGTCTTTTTCCTGACTGTTGGTTGGTGTTGTAAACTTTTTCGAAGCAAAAGTATCATGTTCTTATGTAGCCACACTTACAAGCTCAACTGCTCCAAAAACACAACTTAATTATGTCTTGTTGCCTGAGAAAGCAAGAAAAATTCTGATTTGTCTTCAATCCTTTGGAGTTTCCAGGCACCAAAAGTATCCAACGGTTCTGACTCTAGCTGTGACTGTCTGTCTGAGAATTGGCAATTTGCACTTGCTGAGCTAAATAGCTCTCATTGCATGGCAATCTGTATAGAGGATGACTCAACAAGTTCAGGTTTGTAATTGGAATATTTCATTTTGCAGAGAAATTGCCCTGTCATCCTGTTCTTTCAGTCACACATTGTTTACATGTTGCAGATTCGGAAAATGGTAGACTGCCACTAGGATTGAAAGTATGGAAGACCATTCCATTCGTTGAAGATATACTTGTTTCAGGAACAGAAGCTGTAAAACTTGTCAGCTGAGTATGTGAGAGGATCTGCTATTTGGTCTAATGATTTCACCAGATGACATTGTGATACAACGAATATATTTGGACAAAGTATGCAGGGAGACTGAACATTCTTCGAGCACTGATCAACTGACCACTGACATTGTGCTGTACTTAAGACTTTGGGAAATGCAACGACATACACTTCGGAGTTCTGATATTCATGTAAGCTTACCACGACACTGTTTCGAAAGGAATAAACAGTTTTTTTTTTGTGTGTGGCAATTTTAGACGAATTTTCTACGAAATGCTTTGATCTGAACGTCTGACGCTTTTCTAGAGTATCGGACAGATACACAGACGTTAATCCTCGTGTACTCTCATTGAATTGATATCACCTGACCATTCTTATCCACTTAATTCATCATCCTGTGCGGGGCTCGCATATCTTCCTCTCAGCTATCCTTTCCCCTTCGTCTTCCAGAGAACGAAAAGCGCCGCTCGCTTCTCCATCGCAGGGGCCGCTCGTTGCAGCCTTCTCCAGCGCGGCGGCTCCGCACCCTGTGTTGCGCCACCATCCAGCGCCACACCCCCATCCACCTCACCCCGCGCGGAAGGGGAGGCCCGCGCCTGTGCTCCTATCCATCTCGCGTCGTCAACAGGAAGTGGAGGCCTACGCCACAGCAGTTCTCCCTCACATGTAGGCCGTGGCCGCTGGCGATGCTGTGTTTCAAAGTGTTTCAGACGCTTTCAGACATGTTGCAAATATATGTTTTAAGTATTTCATACGAATATTACAAAAGTAGATCAGAGTGCATATTTTGCAATAGTTGTACACATACGTTGCAAGCGTCTGTTTTCAATGTTTCATCTGTTTTTCAAACGTACATTATAAGCGTGTTTATTTGGATATTACATATGTTTCATATATATGTTTTAAGTGTTTTATCTCGATGTTGTGTATGTTTGCAATGATTTTCAAGTGTTTTTAGGTGTTTTTGCAAGTGTTTCGTACGCATGTTTAAGTGTTTCATTTATCTTTTTTTGTACGTTACAAATGTTGTATGTAAGTGTTTTAAAAGTAGATCGGGTGTTACGTGTGGAAAGCGGGAGAGGACGCAGGCGGTCCTCACGCGTGGTCTAGCGACGTGGGCGACGTCCGAGACGGTGTGGGCCCGCTGTTGGGGTGCTCGTTCGGAAGTCCGACGCTACAGGGGTACTCACTCGCTTGCTACGTGGACATCGTCCAAAGCTAACGTTCCGGATCGAACCTTAGGACGCTAGCGAGCCCGTATTTTCTACTCATTGCTCCGTGACGTCGGCGTCATCTGACGGATGACCCGAAGAAACATTAATGTTTGTGTATACTTGTGTCGGTGGCATTGGAATTCGCTATGTATCGTTCTTGATGTTGTGTTTCAATGCGATTCAAAGCTGCATATGTTTGTCATAGTGGTCAGAATATGGGCGTTTCGTTTGCTCGGTCGTAAACGATCGTAAATTTTTAACTAGAATAATATTTTTCTCTTACATCAAATCAGCCAACAGTAATAATCCACGATCGTACGATCGTATCAACACTCAGCCGAATAGGCTGATGCTGTGTGGAACATGATTATAATTAGAATAATACTATTTTATGTTTCTCTACACCGCGGAATAATAAAAGATCGTTACTGAAAGAATATGCTGTGTGTTGGATACGTGTAGTATTCTGAACCTACTTTATTTCCTGTGTATGTATATTAATATTAAGAATAGAAAGGGGGTGAGAACAACGTATCCAAAAGATGCATGGGAATAATCCGCCGGATTTAGTCGTACAGGCAAAAAAAAAAATACTAAACTATCTCAAAATGAAAAACCCAAAGCTAGTCCTCACATCACATAGCAAAGCAAATTCAACACAACAAGCTAATCCCAGTCAGTTCAGATCTCAAAAGCAAAAGAAAAATCTCAATCATACAAGAAGGCCACTGGAACTCTGGAAGAAAGGGAAAACAAAATTGTCACTACATACTAGCACAAACCATGAACAGTAGTAACAGGGAAGAGGGTGTTTGTTTCTTTAGTCGCTCCTAAAATTCATATCACATCGAATGTTTAAATATTAATAAAAAGCATTAAATATAGATTAATTATAAAAACCAATTACATAGATGGAGGCTAATTTGTGAGACGATTTTTAAAGCCTAATTAATTTGTCATTAGCACATGTTACTGTAGCACCACGTTGTCAAATCATGAACTAATTAGGCTTAAAAGATTCGTCTCGTAAATTAGTCGTAAGTTGTGTAATTAGTTTCTATATTTAATAATTAATATGTATCTATATTTAATTTTACTCCATGCAGCTTGTTGGTTTGAGTTAGAGTTTATACCGACCAACAATATTTTTCTCTTATAATCGAAGCGATGTGAACAATTCTTTGGGAATTTGTCTGCGTCAAGATGGCAGCGGCAGTGATTTGCATTCGCACTCCGCTTGATTAAAATCTTGCAGGTCGGGTTACCGTACCCATGGTGGTGAAAATTCATTCCATACCAAGACGGGTAGGTTTTCTTACCGAGCGGGTAATTCTTCAAAATATAATAGCTTCCAACAAAACAAATCAACAATAAAGCGACAAAGAAATAAATATGGTTTGGTGGAGTGGGTGAGTATGAGGATTAGGGTTTGAGGGAGTTACGGAATATATATACTCATATGCTTATATGGGCCAAATATGTGCTATATATGTTCAATAAATCATGTTGGATATTAATATGCGGGGTTTTTATCAGTCCGAAAACGATCAGTGAACATGCAGATTGCTGGGAGTCGTCCCTGTCCTGCGCCGTGTCACCTGCAACCTGTTGGCGCACAAGCGCAGAGCCGCAGACGCTTGGCCATCAAAACAGACGACCGTCGGCGCGGCGCCGTCTCATTTCGCACAAAACCATCTGATTTCTTACTTCGACAATACTACCGTCCCCACGTCTAGACAGACACCCGCGTTCGGACGCCAGCGCCAGCTGCACGCGTAGAGGGCCCCGCCACGCCACTACCTTACACCTCCCTGCTTCTAGCGCGCCTCCACGTCTACTGCGCCGTTCCTCCACTACACACCGCCACACTTCAGCTGCGCCTCCCACATCTCTGCGCGGCCTCTCCAGCCAGGCACACAGGCGATAGGTGATTTATGGGTGGCTCATATTGTAATATGCATAACACCTCGGTCTATTTTTGAAACATCCAAATTTACAACATACGTACGAAACAACGAAAACATTCGAAACATGCGTCACAAACATATACAAAAACACATGAAAAATAATTGCAAACATATACAACTATAGATAAAAACTTGCAACATATATGTGAAACATATGCAACATCTACATAATTGCAACATCGTCGGAAAAAAAACAGATGGAACATTAGAAACAGACACTTGCAATATTAGTATAAAATCATTGCAACATAAGCAACATCCCAATCTATTTTTGCAATCTCCGCATGAAACACTTGAAACATACATACAAAAACATCTGGAACACTTAAAACATGCTTTGCAACATGGGGGAGCCCGGGGCCGGGCGATTCTAGCCGGCGGGGTCGAGAGCCAGCGCAGCGTGAGCACCACCACCACCACCATCGCTAACAGCACCGGACTTGGCTCGGTCGGGTGGATGGCGCGTCTTGTGACGGGCGGGAGCGAAGCGCCGCAGATGGGATGATGGCGCGGGGGATGGCGGGATGGGATGGTATGTGATGTCTGTCCGGACGAGAAGGCCGTGGCTGGAGAAGGCCAACGGTAGGCGAGCAAGCAGGCAGTGGATACACCCGCGACGGCCGCATGCATGCGGCAATGGGGAAAGAAAATGTCGCTGTGTTTTTTTAGAAACTGTGTCATTCTGAAGGTGGAGCGGAGATGGCTTGTTGGGCCCGATCATTGGGCAGGCCCGAGAACGAGCCATCTGGACAGAGTTTGCGTGGACGGATGCATGTGTGTTAGCATTATCGTTCTTATTTTACAAGTAGATAAATAAAACCATGTAAACAAGAGAGATTTTTGCCTGATGTTTGATTCAGAGTCATGGAACCTTTCTTTTGCATTTTCCCCACCATTTCTTTTATTGCAACACAAAGCCTATCTTAGTTATTAAATTAAAACTTACTTTGTCGAAAGATAAAGATTCAGACTGAATCAATTTACAATTGAACTTTAGGACTTAATGAAGCTTAAAACTTGCATATATTTCGGTTTCTGAACCCTGCAACTCATTATGCCCCCTTTTCTGATGCCTTCAAGATGTCGATACGTTTCAGTTCTAACAGCTCTGGACACCCTGAAACGATAACCCGACAGATTTCAACCACCCTAGACCTCCAACATGCACAAAGAATTTCTAAGGCAAAAATGCTTGCCAATGATAAATGTCAGATGGCGGATCACGTGATCATGGGGTGCCCGTTCGCGTTCGCGAAGGAATTCCGGGCAAAAATTGGTTTCCATCTACCTCTGATCAGCACTGGCGTGCCGGGTGAGGTACACAACATCCAGCGCCCAGCTATCGTCCCCCAGAAGCACTTCAGTACCTTCGTTGCTCTCTGTTGTTGGCAACTATGGAAGCGCAGGAATGGGGTAGTTTTCTGGTCAGAAAGAGCAAACCACCGTCAGATGCTAGCAGCATGCATAACCGATGCAAAGCTATGGAAGGGTCTGGGTTGATGTTTTTAGAAACCCTATGTAATCTACATTGGATCGAAAGAGATCAAATGATGTAATGTCATGAACTATGTTTGCCTGCGGGCACTAATTAATCAATATACATAACATATACAGGTGGGGATCCTCCCCCTCCCCCTGAACTTTTAAAAAACAACTATTGTGCAGAATAATCGTGTTCACCCTGAGAATATTGCTAACCGGCTAACATAGTCTTTCACAAGACATTGTTTTAGAATATAAGGACTAGCTCAGGTTACATCTCCAATTCCCAGTCTTCCCGAACAGCCGGACACTCTGATTGATACCAGGCAGACATTCTAGGCAAAGGCCTTTCAGACGAAGACATCCTTCAGATTTGAAAACTTAATATGCCAAGCCAATATACCCATTGACTACCTGCAAATTGTAATTAGTTTCCCAGCCTAAGCACAAAAAAACATTATCAAATTATCCAATCAGGATAGTTTATGGTTTTTGGTCTTGGCACAGTTAGGTGTTCATTCTTAAGAGTGACGGGAACAATTTATGTATTCATCATCTCAAGCAAGAACCCAAGGAAAACAAAACTTGAATACACCAGAAAAAAAGTGTTTCGTAATATTTTACACGGTCATCCGTGAAAAAAATATTTCACACTGCACTTTTTCAATTAACATTGTTGGTTTTTCTTGCCAAAAGAATGAACCTGGCAATGACCTAACGTACAGAAATGTGCATCCATATTGTTCAAGGACTAATCTTATTTTATTCTCCCTGAATAACAAAATAGTGAATAAATTCTCCACTACTTACTGTTCAAACTCTGAAAATAAAGCAAATACCAATCCAGAGCCCAATACATACCTGGAAGGCGACAATTTCCAAATTAAGGAAACTAAAAAAATTCTCTAATGGCGCTTTATTTCATCCAGAACGTTGCCCACACTGGGTGATAATCTTGGAAGATATTTGTATACCTGCAACATAGAAAAATAAACTAAGTATCTTGATCTTATTCAGATTACAATGTGAATTTCTAAACTCATATAAACTAATAATACCAGGAACACCGAACAATGTTTTACACCCATAAAAGCTGTAGCTAATAAAATCAAGCAGTCAATAGAAAATTGGATTTTGTTTCCAACAAAAAAGAAAGTTGCAACTTGCTCCTCTAAAAAAGGTGACTAAATGGTAGTACTGGAGTTGCTAAGATGCGTATTGAGAACATATAAAATGGTGAGATAGGACCATAGGACAGAAAATTTCTTACAAAATTAAGAGGTTCCTCAAAAAAGCTATGCTACTTAACTTTTAAAAACTATTTTTTATCCCTGTTAATTAGACGAAAAAGGCATACCCAAAACTTTATGTACACATCCAAAGCAACTGGAAACAGAGAAACAAAAAATGTGACCGCCGCTTCATCAGCTTCAAGCCCGTAATGCTCGAGAATAACTTCTACCAATGTATGCCAACCTGACTCTGAATGGTACCTGCAAAAATGCAGCTAGTGGATTTTATAAAGTGGATAAAAAATCATTGTCTATAAACAATAGTTAACAACAAAAGAAGATGCACAAATAAAACGTTGTCTTAAATGAAAAGGGAATCAAACAGAAAACATCAGGGCTATTTCTTAGTTGCTTGAAGGGGCAATGTGTATCCCAAAAGAAGAACACAAGACTGAGACATTTAAATTGTCTTATATGGATGTTGAGCTTTTGTACAGAGCAATTTAACTGAACTGAGCCGCCCCCCCCCCAAAGCACCCAAAAAAACTAGTGATTAGCTTCTGATGAAAGGGAAAACAATCTAGCACTAGAATCAGTATGAACAATGACATCTCAAGCGCAAGTATAGCACATTAACACTATACTTAATTTGCCCTAGTAGTCATAACCTAAATACTTCCCTGTTTTTGAACTACTTGCATATGTAACATGTCACATTATATGCAAGGAATGTGTATATACTGTGCTGGTCAGGGGCAGAGCATAGTTGAGACTTGAGACTAAGGTGGGCCATGGCCCCCCTTGTCCAACGTAGTCTCCATTGACGAAACACTAAATTTTGGTACTGTTTATTTGTGTTTAGAGCTCAATTACATAGACTAGCCCCTCCCGTTTGTTTGGTCAAGCTCCAACTCTAGTGCCAGGAGTACCGATGATAAAATGTCATGAATAACACTTTACAACATTATGCTGGATAAATGAATGCAGGCCTCAAAACCATATAGGCATACATAGATCTTCTACTTGAGAGAATGACAATTCATATAACATTAATTACCCTAGAAGGATGTCTGATACTATAATAATAAGAAAGGCCTTCCCACTGTCTGAAATTTTATTTAGCAACTTATATCCTGTGAACTTCAGCATCGCAACCTGAATGTGAGGAGGGAGTAAAAGTAAGATGTATGATAACAACATAACTCTACATATTCATTTGGAGAAACTAAAGGCCAAGATAATCAATCAGACAAATTTACACTGCCAAGACATTTTTGTTACAGAAATATGTCTGCCAGTTACGCTAACTGGATGACACAGCTTTGGTCCAAAGTAGGTGCTATCCTACAAGCCTTCGGTCAACTTTTCAAAATTTTAACCACCAATATAGAGTTAGATTTGTCACATGGGAATGATATGACATTAGCGCTACCTTAGAATTGTAGGGTACACCAAGCACAGAAGAAAAATGAAGTGAAATTGTGGTCAGTACATTTTTTGCAGATATTTGAAGGTAAAAGTGTAAAGTAACTAGCAGTCCTTTCACATTAATAGGGTCTAATAGCACAGGAATCTGTCTAATCATTTAAACTCTATTTTGAATAAGGAGAAAACCATGTGTCCACATGCATAGCAAGAGTGCTACATAGATTATGATATGCAATTGAAAATGAAAATGAAACCGTGTTCTGAGAGATAGATACTTTGCTCTGGTTGAAGCACATAAGAAGGAATAGAACAATCCCATAAACCATATCGGACCATATATTTGCAAAAGCTGCTCGATTTTCTAGCCTCCAATCATCCCTCAACTCTATCCTGATAAAGAAAACAAGAAAATCCTTAAGAACAAACAGACTGTACTTACTGGACAACACATAATGTTCATAATGGCAGAGAACAAATAGGATTCTGATGGATGGTGCATTTATAAAAGTAATGACTAGTCAAGAAAGCATGGTATTCAGCATTTTCTCACGCTTTTCCCCGCAGCTCAAACCAGACCTCCTCATCAGAAAGTGGAGGAGATTTGCCAATCTCTACTTCCATACGGTATCTTGCCTTTTCAATGTTTAGGTCTTTAACCATCTGCAGCTTCTGGCGCGCCTTACATCAAGTAACTCAGCTGCAAGTGGCACCTTCTGGACATATCTGTTATTAGGTAATGTTCCATGTAATACATTCTGCATTTAGCATGCATGGTTGCATGTAACGACAGAAGCAAAAAGAGATACTCTTATGACTTATCAGAGCTCAGTACTTCACTGATAAGAAGGGATGATACAGAATGGGTGAGGTGAATTACCTCTCTAAGAAGGGCATCATAACATAGTCATGGACTAGAAAATCTATCACCCACGGAACCACAATCAACAATGCTAGAAATTTGGCCTGTACAGTACAGTCTTTTTGTCAGCTCAAACAAAAACTTGATGTAAGGCGCAGGCGCGCAGCCAAGCTCATAACAGTCTTTTTTAATCAGAGCAGTAGTAACTAGTGGCATGTCATGGTTATATATTTTTTTCTCAAATACGCAAAAGATTTGCGCATCATTGTAACTAAGGTAGAAGAGTTTAACCATGCGCCCTAGGAGATCATGATTATATTATCATATCAGTGGGCAGTAGTACATTATGCTACATGGTAACACAAACAAAGGTAGTAAAAAAGAACGCACCGAGTTTGTCGAGGCATACATAAAAACTCGATCTTCGAACAGCATGTCCTCATAATCCTCATCGACGGTATTTCTCAAAACCTCAATAACGCCCTTATCCCACACAATCTCCGCAGGATCATCAGTTATCTGGTCAACCAAGCTAGCCTCCCCACCCCAGTCCCCACCTCCACTCCCCGAAGCGCCACCGCCACCACCACTGATCCAATCCTGCCACGACCGCTGCTCGGCGTTCATCGCATCCTGCTGGGCCTCGCGCAGCTCAACAATCGCCTCGGCCTTCCTCCTCCACGTCTCGAACTTTTCATTCTCCGACAGCTCCTGGTCGGCCCCAATCTCCTCCAGCAGCTCGTCGTCCTCCCTCAACCCGGCCAGGCTCTCCTCGTCGTCGTTCCAGTCCGAGAAGAAGGTCTTCCACCACGGCCGCTGCCACTTGCTGGGCCGCCGCCGCCTCCTCTTAGCGAAGACCGCCGCGTGTCTGCGCAGCCTCGCCCTCCTACTTCTGTGGGAACCGAGAGCGAGCACCCCGCGCGCGCAGACACCACGGAGGGTGCTGCCCTCGATGGGGAAGCGCAGCGCAATGCCGTTGGAAGCTAGATACCATCGCAACATACTCGCCGCCGCAGCAATCTGCACATCGGAAGCAGGGAGGAGCGGGGACCCTATATAGAGAATTTTTGCAAACAGATTAAAAGCGCGCAGTCAGTCAGTTGGTACGGAGCATCATCACGCATGTACGTATATATACACTTGTAGGTTGCAATTGGATTATTAATTAGGGTTGGACGATGCCGGGCGCTCGGTTTCGCGCAGCCGGATGTGAAGCGAAGCGAGGCGGGCATACCTGACTGTTCGGTGCAAAGACCTGGAGAAAGGCCGGCGGCGGCACTCGCCCCCCCAGTCGTCGGTGTACGGCGACGAGGGCTCGCTGGTGAGTCGGGATGATTCTGGTTCTGGGTGGGAGAGGAGGGAGAAGCAGGGAGAGGAAGAGGAGAATTCAGGCAGGCAGCTTGAGCCTTTGAGCTAGCTGCTATAGCGACGGCTAGAGTGGAGATCAGCTGATCAGGAGAGGAGAGGAGGAAGAGAAGAGAGGTCGGTCGGCGTCACATCCACCCACGACGCCGCGGCACGCCACCACCAGCCCAGCCACCCCATGGACAAACTCTAACGGCTTCTTCTATTATAGGCTGGAAGTGGGCCTTTGCCGGGATTCAGCCCGACTAAAAGGCCCAGGTTGTTGTAAAAAAAGGCCCAGGTAGATGAGGACATGGCGGCGCAAGCTGATCCTGATCCGACGGCTGCGCGCCAGATTCTCTCACCACCACACACTGCCTCGTCCTCTTCTCTTCTTCTCCCCGCTCGCAATCACAATCAGTCTCTCATCTTCACCTTGCGACAAGACGAGGAGGAGGAAAACAGGTATGTCTCGTTGTAAATTGCTGCTCCTCCTTCCCATGTTTGCTGTCTCTGTCACCGCATTCCTTCTCTTCTTCGATCTGGACGCCCAGCGGCCTTCTTGTATTTGGAACAAATGCTCGATTTTTCTCACACAAATCATAACTAGACACTTTGAAATATGAGTTCAAGGCCTGTAAACAAGAGAGGTTTTTGCCAGATGTTTTATTCCGAGTCATGGAACCTTTATTTTGCGTCCCCCCCACTCCCCCATTCTTTTGCAACACAAAGCCTACCTTTGTTAAACTAACATTTACTTTGTGGAAAGATAAAGATCCAAACTGAAACAATTTACAATTGATCTTTAGGACTTAATGAAGCTTAAAACTTGCATATATTTCGGTTTCTGAACCCTGCAACTCATTATGACTCCTTTTCTGAAGCCTTCAAGATGTCGATACGTTTCAGTTCTAAAATATGAAGTTTCCAGCTCTGGACATCCTGAAACGATAACCTGACAGATTTCAACCTCCCTACACCTCCAACATGCAAAAGAATTTCTAAGGCAAAAATGCTTGTCAATGTTATATGACAAACCAAAAGCCTCAAGTTTCCTGTAGGGTATCTATCGTGTTCACCCGGAGAATATTGCTAACCGGCTAACATAGTCTTTCGCAAGACATTGTTTTGTATAGAATATAAGGACTAGCTCAGGTTACTTCTCCAATTCACAGTCTTCCCGAACAGTCAGCCGGACACTCTGATCGATGGCCAGGCAAGCATTCGCCTTTCCGACGAAGACATCCTTCAGATTTGAAAACTTAATATGCCAAGCCAATATACCCATTGACTACCTGCAAACCGTAATAAGTTTCCCAGCCTAAGCACAAAAATAATTATCAAATTATCAAATCAGGATAGTTTATCTGTTTATAGTTTTTGGAGGTTCGATATTCATTCTTAAGAGTGACAGGAACAATTTATGTATTCATCATCTCAAGCAAGAATTCAAGAAAAACAAAAGTTGAATATACCAGAAAAAAGTGTTTTGTAATATTTTACACTGTCATTCAAGAAAAAAAATTATTTCACACTGCATTCTTCCAATTAACATTGTTGTTTTTCTTGCCAAAAGAATGAACCTGGCAATAACCTAACATACAGAAATGTGCATCCCTATTGTTCAAGGACTAAATTTCTTCTTTTTGTTCTCCCTGAACAACAAAATAGTGAATAGATTCTCCCCTACTTGCTGTCCAAACTCTGAAAATAAATAAAGCAAGTAGGAATCCAAAGCCCAATACATACCTGGAAGGCGACAATTTTCCAAGCAATTTCCCAATTAAGGAAACTAAAAAAAAATCTTAATGGCGCTTTATTTCATCCAGAACATTGCCCACACTGGGTGATAATCTTGGAAGGTATTTGTATACCTGCAACACAGAAAAATAAACTAAGTATCTTGATCTTATTCAGATTACAATGTGAACTTCTAAACTCATATAAACTAATAATACCAGGAACACCGAAAAATGTTTTACATCCATAAAAGCTGTAGCTAATAAAATCAAGCAGTCAATAGAAAATTGAATTTTGTTTCCAACAAAAAAGAAAGTTGCACCTTACTCCTCTATAAAAAGGTGACTAAAATGGTAGTACTGGAGTTGCTAAAATGTGTATTGAGAACATATGAAATGGTGAGGTAGGACCTAGGACAGAAAATTTCTTACAAAATTATAAGGTTCCTTAAAAAAGCTATGCTACTTAACTATTTTTTATCCCTGTTAATTAGACGAAAAAAGGCATACCCAAAACTTTATGTACACATCCAAAGCAACTGGAACCAGACAAACAAAAAATGTGACCGCCGCTTCATCAGATTCAAGCCCATAATGCTCGAGAACAACTTCTACCATTGTATGCCAACCTGACTCTGAATGGTACCTGAAAAAATGCAGCTAGTGGATTTTATAAAGTGGATAAAATCATTGTTTATAAAACTATAGGTAAAAAAAAACATAGTGCTTAGCTTCGGATGAAAGGGAAAACAATCTAGCACTAGAATCAGTATGGACGATGATATCTCAAGCGCAAGTATAGCACATTGGTCATAACCTAAATACTTCCCTGTTTTTGAACTACTTGCACATGTGACATGTCACATTATATGCAAGGAATGTGTATATACTGTGCCAGTCAGGGGCAGAGCTTAGTTGAGACTAAGGTGGGCCATGGCCCCCCTTGTCCAACGTAGTCTCCATTGACTAAACACTAAATTTTGGTACTGTTCATGAGTGTTTAGAGCTCAATTACATAGACTAGCCCCTCCCGTTTGTTAGGTCAAGCTCGATCTAGTGCCAGGGGTACTGATGATAAAATGTCATGAATAACGCTTTACAAGAGCATGCTAGATAAATGAATGCAGGCCTCAACTATAGGCATACATAGATCTTCTATTTAAGAGAATGACAATTCATATAACATACCCTAGAAGGATGTCTGATATTAGAATAATAAGAAAGGCCTTCCCAGTGTCTGAAATGTTATTTAGCAACTTATATCCTGTGAACTTCAGCATCGCAACCTGAATGTGAGGAGGGAGTAAATGTAAGATGTATGATAACAACATAACTCTATATATTCATTTGGAGAAACAAAAGGCCATGATAATCAATCAGACAAATTTACATTGCCAAGACATTTTTATTACTGAAAGATGTCTCCAGTTACGCTAACTGGATGACACATCTTTGGTCCAAAGTAGGTGCTATCCTACAAGCCTTTGGTCAACTTTTCAAGATTTTGACCACCAATATAGAGTTAGATTTCTCACATGGAATGATATGTCATTAGCACTACCTTAGAGTTGTGGGGTACACCAAGTACAGAAGAAAAGTGAGGCCAGTGAAATTGTGGTTAGAACATTTTTTGCAGTTATTTGAAGGTAAAAGTGTAAAGTAACTAGCACTCCTTTGACATTAGTAGGGTCTAATAGCACAGGAATCTGTCTAATCATTTAAACTCTATTTAGAATAAGGAGAAAACTATGTGTCCACATGCATAGCAACAGTGCTACATAGATTGTGATATGCAATTGAAAATGAAAATGCAACCGTCTTCTGATAGATACTTACTTTGCTCTGGTTGAAGCAGAGAAGAAGGAATAGAACAATCCCATAAACCATATCGGACCATATATTTGCAAAAGCTTCTCGATTTTCTAGCCTCCAATCATCCCTCAACTCTATCCTGATAAAGAAGAGAAGAAAGTTGTTCATACTGGCAGAGAACAAATAGGGTTCTGATGGATGGTGCATTTATAAAAGTAATGACTTGGCAAGAAAGCATGGTATTCAGGATTTTCTCACGCTTTTCCCCGCAGCTCAAACCAGACCTCCTCATCAGAAAGTGGAGGAGATTTGCCAATCTCTACTTCCATACGGTATCTTGCCTTTTCCATGTTTAGGTCTTTAACCATGTGCAGCTTCTGGCTGCGCCTTACATCAAGTAACTCAGCTGCAAGTGGAACCTTCTCGACATACCTGTTATTATGTAATGTTCCATGTAATACATTCTGCATTTAGCATACATGGTTGCACGTAACGACAGGAGCAAAAGGAGATACTCTTATGACTTATCAGAGCTCGGTACTTCACTGACGAGAAGGGATCATACGGAATGGGTGAGATGAGTTACCTGTCTAAGAAGGGCATCATAACATAGTGATGAACTGCAAAATCTACCACCCACGGAACCACAATCAACAATGCTAGGAATTTGGCCTGTACAGTACAAAGTCTTTTTGTCAGCTCAAAGTTCCAAAGTTCTTAATATAGCAATATGATGCGTGCTTGATCAGTGGGCAGTAGAAACTAGTGGCATGTCATGATTACATTATCAGTGGGCAGTAGTATATTATGCTAGTACTTGATGATAACACAAACAAGGTAGTAGTAAAAAAGAAGGCAACGCACCGAGTTTGTGGAGGCATACATAAACACTCGATCTTCGAAGAGCATGTCCTCATAATCATCATCGACGGTATCTCTGAAAGCCTCAATAACGCCTTTATCCCACACGATCTCCGCAGGATCATCAGTTATCTCGTCCAACAAGCTGGCCTCCCCGCCCCAGTCCCCACCTCCACCTCCATTCGCCGACGCGCCGCCACCACTGGTCCAATCCTCCCACGACCGCGCCTCGGCGTTCATCGCATCCTGCTGGGCCTCGCGCAGCTCAACAATCGCCTCGGCCTTCCTACTCCACTCCTCGAACTTTTCGTTCTCCGACAGCTCCTGGTCAGCCCCAATCGCCTCCAGCAGCTCGTCGTCCTCCCTGAACCCGGCCAGGCTCTCCTCGTCCTCGTTCCAGTCAGCAAAGAAGGTCCTCCACCACGGCCGCCGCCACTCGCTGGGCCGCCGCCGTCTCCGCCTCGTCTTAGCGAAGACCGCCGCGTGCCTGCGCCTCGCCCTCCTACTACTCCTGTGGGAACCGAGAGCGAGCACCCCGCGCGCGCAGATGAGGAAGCGCGGCGCAATGCCGTTGGAGACGGCCGCGGAACAGCTCATGAAGGTCATGAAACGGGGACCATATGCTCCCTAGCCCCAGCAGTACTTGGAACTGGAACACGAGGGCAGATGCACGAGGAGCAGCTGGAGCGGCGACGGGCTCATGCCATCGGCATTCCAAAATACTCGTTGATCGTTGTCATAGCAATCTGCGCTCGGAAGCAGGGAGAGGCGGAGCCTATGTAGATAATGTTTGCAAACAAAAGCACGCGGTCAGCTCAGTTGGTACGGAGTATCATTCATGCATGTACGTATACGCTTGTAATTGGACGAGATAGCTTGGATTAAGGTTCGACGATGGCGCTCGGTGCGCGGGCGTACCTGGCTGGTGGGTGCAATTGCGAAGGGCGGCCGGCAAAGACCTGGAGAAAGGCCGGCGGCGGCAATTGCCCAGTCGTCGGTGTCCCGGCGACGACGAGGGCTCGCCGGTGACTCGGGATGATTCTGATTCTGGGTAGGAGAGGAGGAAGATGAGAGCAGGAGTTCCCAATTCAGGCAGGCATTCAGCTAACTACGGCTAGAGAAGATCGAGAAGTAGAGAGACGAAGAGGTCGGCGTCATATCCACGACGCTGCACTGCACACCAGCCACCCTCATGGTCTCATGGATAGGGCCCAACTCATGGACCATTCTAACGGTTTCGTCTGGGGCTTCAGTTTGAATGGGCCTTTGCCGGATAAAGCTCGACTAACCGCCAGGTAGAGATGCCGACGTGGCGACGAAAGCTGATCCTGATCCGACGGCTGGCGCGCCAGCTTCTCTCCCAACCACACTCTCCTGACTCCTTTCCTCTCCCCGCTCGCAACCGGTCTCTCCAATCTCCTCTCCTCTCCTAACCCTGCGAGGAACCGAGGAGGAGGAGGAATACAGGTATGTCTCGTTGTAAATCGCTGCTCTCCATCCCATGTTTGCTGTCTCTGTTACCGCATTCCTCCTGTTCTTCGATCTGGACGCCCAGCAGCGGCCTTCTTGGATTTGGAACAAGTGCTCGATTTTACTCACACGAATCATAACTAGAGACTTTCAGTAAACCAAGGCAAAGCTGACAATTTGGAGTACCAAGGCCTGTTTAATTTTGAAATATGAGCTCCTCATTCCCTACTCTACTCACTCGCATTGCGCAGCATGCTGTTTATGCTCTGCATATAGCTGGTCCCAGACCCGGGTAAGGAGGAGGGTTGGGATAGCTTGGCGAGCCAAAGATCTGAACTTTATGTTGTCCAAGCTTTTGGAGTCCATTTCTGTCCTGACTGCCAAAAGTGACTTTACAACAAACAATAACTGACGGCAGATGCCTTTGCCCACTTCTGTCATTCTCTGTGCATAGAGTGTATCGATACTCGATAGACAAATTTTAGTTTTTTTTTATATGTATAAAGACAAATTTCAGTGAAGCACAAACTTTGTCATTGTCGCATTCATACATGGTAACTTTCATGGCAAACTTTGGATGATAAATGATGCTTAAATCTGATATACTAGGTGCAAAGGCATGGTGGGGAATGTGCAAATCAAATCTCTTCAAAGAATACCATAGTCTCCAGATACTATAGGGTAGTTAATGTGATGAACTGCCCATCCTGCACCTCTCCACCTTATTTTTCTAAATGGCAGGTTCCACGCTTCCATTTGAAGAAGTTGAAGTTGCAGAATTTTAATGTTCAGATTTCAGAATCATGCATAGTGACAGTAACTTGTAGAATTCTAGTTCAGGAAATTTTACATCTCATTCACTTCGGTTGCATTTGCAGGAAAGGTATTGGTATTAGCACAACTCCAACCAGATTGTGTGCCATAATTTTGTTGCAAGGACAGAAACCGAAGAGTTCAATTTCATCAATATGGCTTTGCCTTCATCAAGCATGAGAGCTGCATCCTCCACGGTTTACCCTGTCTACCTTAGTCTCCACCACCAACCCAACCGCCACCATACTTCTTTTCGTCCCTCCAGAGCAAACCATGACAATACCCACAAATGCACCCAGTCACCCAAAATTCTTAGACGGTCTCTCTTCTCCCTACCTGCTTCATTTCTTCTCCTCCACACATCCTCCTCCCTTGCTGTAGATGACACAAACACACCATCCACCTCAACAATCGACACCACGATCACAGATCGCATTTTCATGGACTTCAGTGTCTGTCCAAGCTACTTTCGCTCAGACAGACCTCTGGGAGCCGAGCTTTCCTCATGCCCTGATTCTGAGCCTCTTGGTCGTGTTGTCTTTGGTCTCTATGGTCGGCTTCTCCCCGTTACTGCTGCCAATTTCAAAGCTACGTGTACTGCAGCTGCATATAGGGGCACTCTTGTCCACAAGCTCCTTCAAGGACAGTTTTTTGCTGCTGGCCGACAAGGTTCTCGGCGTGACAAGGGTGAGGTCGAGCCTCCCTCGGGCCTTGTTAGGAATTCTGAGACTGTTAACCCTAAAGCATTCGAATTAAGGCATGCAAGGCCCGGCACACTTTCCTTATGCCTTGGACAGAATGATGATGATGATGACATCAAGCTCAACCCTAATTATCACAATGTTGAATTCTTGGTTACTACAGGGCCAGGACCCTGTCCCGAGCTTGATGGCCAGAACATTGTCTTTGGGACTGTATTGGAAGGTGAGTTACTTTCTTTTTCAGAACATTGTTTTGACATCACATTATATTTTGAATCGTCGGTCTTTCAAGAACTTTAGTATTCTTCCCTTCAATATTTTCCAAACACATTACAACGTTGAGGAAATTCATGGAATGACTAACATATGACTGAAGGTGTTGATAAAACATCAAAATTTAGGGTCACATCCGAAGTCCGGATAATTTTGTGGTCCAACAGAAGAAAACTTAAACAACATGAAAACTAGTTCATTTTTCATGAATTGGGACTATATTTGATGTCCTTTGTTAATTCTTTAGTATCATAGGCTTGCTAAGCTCTGACACATTGTGTTCAAGTAAGCTGTATGACTACATCAGAGTATAGATGGTGAAAATTTAATTTGCAGCTTTACATGAGCATATAGATGTAGGTGTATATCCTTGTGACATGCAAATTTCACGCTTTGTGCAAAACGGAAATCTTAAGGAATCTTATATTATTGCAGCTATCTTATTTCATTCATGGTTACTTTTGTGGTCCAAACAAAAGAAAACATAAACATTGAAGCTGAGTTCATTTTTTGTCAAATGATATTTTGTTGAACCTATATGGCTACATCAGTGTGTAGAAGGTGCACTTTGATTTGCGGTTTTACATGACTTCAGCCAGTTCATGAAATTTTCAGCACAATGCAAGGGTTTCCTTTCTCTCATGAAGAAATCATTGTTCTTGATGATTAGCAATTTATGTGGCCACAAATATATTTTATGCATGAGTAATAACAAATTAACAATATGGATATTGTTGTGCATTCACTGACCTCTTTTGGCAAGTGCAAATGACACTAGGTAGAACAAACAAAAAATCAACCCATATGTGGTGAAAAGTAAAATTCCAAATAGTGGTTTTGTTAAAAACGCTGAGACCATGCATTCTTGGGTCTTATATTTCATTATTCCGCTGATATGTGGTTGGGAAATAATGATGTAGGTGCACATTAAAAGCCGATATTTTGATGCCTATACTTGTTCTCAAGCGGCAGATTTGTCACACGAGGATAATAGAGTAGATTCGTCTAGATACAGATAAGAGAAAAACTGGGAAAAGATGGCAGCGATATCTTATTCGTTATTAAATTCGCTAATGGATATGGTAAAGATATTTGTAGATCTTGATCCACTACCTTAAAATATTGCAAATACCTTTTGGCATATCAATCCTAGTGGAAATTATATGTGCTAATTTCTCTGGTAAATTTTAACTTCAAAGTAGCGTAGAAAAAACTGAGTCTGAGGTGCTGTCTTTTCTCATGCTGATAGATTACACAAGATATTATACCACACTATAGAGAATCACAATATCTTCCTTTGGTTTCTTGAGTCTGCAATATTTACGAATTTGTGTACCTCTTGAAATGTCTCTGGCTGATTGGCTTTTGTGTTGTGATGCCTGCACCATTTGTTATCCAGGAATGGATGTTATCACCAGCATCGCAACCATACCTACCTATAAACCAGCTGAAAGGATCCGCCTCTTCAACGACTTTGCACAGCTGATTGGCGATGAAAGGGCTCAAACTGCTCGGGCTATGTGGGACCGCCCACTTAAGACTGTATATATCAGTGACTGCGGGGAACTGAAAGTGACCAAACAATCTCTTTCCCCTCCAAGCTTGCCATGACTACCAGTGTCATGACATTACCCACATAGCCAATTTTGTGTCTCTATTGCTCGGATCCTCTCTATGTACTCTATGAGGTGTATATATTACTTCTGTTATTAAACTTATGCATGTCCCATGAGCTGTATATATAGCTTCTGTTATTAACTTATACATGTTCCCTTGCTGACAAAATGACTGTATTAGCATACTTTCTCGATTTTTCTTTTCTGTATATTAGCTGCAGCTTGTAGAACTTTGAAACCCTGATGAGTCATGTCTAACTGTACAAATTTTCCATGTGGAAGACATTGTCGTCACCAATGTCATTTCTGGTTTTAACACTGTTTCTCTGATATGCAGAAGAATTGCGCATCATTGTATTGATTAAGGAGAAAACAGTATAAGAATACAACCCACAAACAGCAAAAGACACAATCATGCTGATGCTTTCATAACATCCAAGCCGCAAGAACAATCAGTTTTTAGAGTCTGGGCTAGAAATCTTGGAGAGCAGCGTGCTAGAACATACATGTTTAGAGAAAGCACAGGTGGTGTCGTGGTGAGAACGAGTTGCATATTCAGTCTCCTCTTCCCGATCACAGAGAAGGCATTTTTCCAGATGTTGTAGTTGTCTCCGAGGTAGATTGCAATCCAGCATCTGCCATGGATAGTTAGGAGCCTAGGTTTTCCAAATCAACTTCTATGGTTCAAAGGAAACTTATCCAATGAAGAATCTCATGTGCCGATCAATATTCATCATGACATTCTGGGTGGAGGATCACCTCAGATAGAAAATCCCAAATATCTAAGTATTCAAACTTGTATATCCTGAATCAAAGCAAATCTGCCATCGATCATCAAAAAAATAAAAATGCGCTGTGACACATATTAATACTGAATAAGCATGAACATTTAAATGGCAAAAGTACATTCAGAGCTATAAAGGCATGAAATTATGGTGCGTGTCACTAATTATGGCAAAAAAAAAAAGGGAACTGCTGCAATGTAGTCATTGGGCCTTCTTCTCTTATATAAGAATAAATAGCAGAGCATGAAAGAACCAAAATTTCTTGAATAACATTGTAGACCATAGGGAATCTAACATCTATTCCCTGTAGGCAATGAAATTTGCAATGTCATGAAGCCCAGCTTCTCTGTAACACTCAGCTATCCGATCCACAACCTCATCCCAGTTACCATCCACAGACGCTAAATCCATTAAAAATGCTGCCTCGTCAAGAACCACCTGCAGTGCACCAGAGCAGAAGGCAATGGAGTCAGCCAAGAAATAATTGAACGCTATCGTGTGACAAATTAAAGAGACTCTCGTCAGCCACCTGTTCTGGAGCCTTTCCTTTCTTCAGGTCCTCACGCTTACCCTCCTCAGTTACCTTCTCTCTTATAAACTCGAGCTGCTCATCCTCCCACCCAGCTAGTTCAGCAGCCTCCTGTTTCATGAAAAAGGCGTATAAATTAAGTCTTTGGTTTCAACTTTCAAGAAAAGAGAGACTAAACGAAAATAGGGAAATATCTGTTGGCTGCTAGGCATACAAGCAGAACATGAAAAGGACGCACAAATCATACTTCGTAACTGCAGCCAAGTGTCCACCACGGTGATTTCAGAGCCACTCGAGCTGAATCTTTGGCTTCAGATGTACGTCCAACTCTATAAACAACAAACCAACAAGAAAATAAGGAACACAGATGAACATTAAATTTTGTTCCAGCCTTTGTGCATGGAAAATATATCGCAGTGGCCACAGACAAGTGTATTACCATCTTTTGAGGCCAGACAGTACAGATTGTTTAGGTATATAAATTCTGCATGTGACCAATATTGTGTTTGTCTCACATTTTGCAATTAAATCAGGAAATCCTACCTAATGTTCATGCAACATGTAATGTAACCATGTAATAATATATGTTCACACTGACACGAAATGCAAACATCCACCTAATAGGTTCCCCTGATCTCGCATGGCATAATTTGTAATTATACTGATCATGTCACAACAATACCTTTTTAAAATTTCTGCATTGAACACAAAGGGTCTTCCAAATCCAGGAAATTGATCTCTACTATAGAATTCTCCAGTAATGAGAGCCGAGACCTGAAGAGAAAAAATAATACACATTAAAAGTCATTATGTAAACAAGATCAATGCATCTCTGGAAAGATCTAAGAGTTTTACATTATCTCCTTTTTCAAGATGACGCAATGTTTTCCTCTCTATAACATCAGGGAAAAGTCCAACCTACAAAAGAGCATCAGTACACAAGCTGCCTTGTAACTCAGTAATTAGGAACTGACATGTATCTCTCAACCTTCTTCAACAAATAGACATCAAGGTCTGCCAGCTGCGACTCTTTGAAGTCACCTTTAGCATAAAGGTTTTTACCAGCTTCGCCCACGGCAGCCCACAAATCATCACCAGTATCAGCACTGATGTCAGCCTCAACAAGTATTCTGTGGATATACTGTTTCACCTGATAAACATGAGTAAAATTATGAAAATCGCATGTGATTTTCACTTACATTGAGACAAGAAAGTTGTAATAAGATGCAAAACAAACTTACATTCTTAGCCAAAAGCCACAGCCCATGTTTATGAACTTCCACAACAGGCATTTCCATCCTGAAGGACAAGTAAATACATATGGATATTTGGATACACATTATTTAGATGCCTTTTGAAAGATACCATGGATATAGAAATAGCAGCATATTTAGTGTACCCAGCTGGAGCGGTTGGCCATCTAAGGAGGGATGTCAAATTACCTGGATTTTGACTGATAATGTCAGGTAAAACCAAAGACTTATCAAACCTAGATCATAGCTAGATGCTTCTGATCAAATGAATCAATCGATCTCTAACATATCCATACCTGCTGGGCTTTCTGATAAGGGAACAACAACTGGAATCAACCCTCTTTTTGCTCCAGGAGAAACAATCTTTTCACCTGTCAAATGTACTTTTCTTGATGAAGGAATACTTTTTATTCTGGCCTCTGTATGAGGCCCTAGCGGAGCCAGAAGCTTTTTGGAGCCCGGGCAATTCTTATTATGTAAAAATATTTAGCTAGAAAATTACGGGATTTTACTTTGATATAAACAAATTTTTCTTTTGAGCGTCGGCGACGAGCCCGGCCGGCCGCCAGGGGTGGCCGGGCGGTGGCTCCGCCACTGGCCTGAGGCATGCACTGAACATTTGTTATTGCAAACTTCAGTTATAAGATGGTATGAAAACAGTAGGTAGTACATAGCAGCGGAGTTCATACATCCACAAATGCTTGGCAAGGATCTCCATGATTGTTGTCAAATGTAAGAGGTTCCCAAGTACCACCAACTAGATTTTTAAACAGCATGGTTTCTATTGTGAAATTCGTAAACGGGCAGAGGAGCGATCAGAGGCAAAGCTCGAATTAATAACTGCTACCAAGATAAAAATAACTAATCAGATAGGATTGCTGCTGAAGCCCAACACTAACAAATGACTGGAACTGTCAATTTACCAGTGCCAGAAGGGGAAAAAAAAGAGAAAATAACGGTAAAAGGCCCACAATTCTCAGGTATGCACGAGTGGAGGTGGACAACAGGGAAGCAACCACAAAAGAAATCCTTGTGAGATATTTGAAGTCATACCTCGTGCTTGAAGCACATTCAGGAGAGAGTTGAGATGCTCCGGAGGATCGGTTGCGGCGATTTCCTTGACAAACGATGCATGATCTGGAATTAATTTGGGAGATCGTAAGAAACGCAGTTGCCATTGGCATAAAAGGGGAACGGGATTTATGTACACTCCAATAGTGTAATTCTGGCACTGCTCACCGTAGGCAGTGGCGGCAGCGGCAGCGGCGGCTGCGACAGGGGAGGAGGAGGCGCAGCGGGCGGCGACCAGAGACGCCCCGAGCGCGCGCGGCCCCATCAGTACGGACGCGAAGGCGGCCCTGCTCACCGGCGGCCTCATCCTATCCGCGCGAGCGCGGCGTCTCGATCCGGTGGTGGTGATGGCAGCGGCGGGTGGACGCGGCGGACCTCACCTGAGCCAGCCGTGGCCTGTGGACTCCGCAGCGTTACCACCACGCTGTGTTATTCTGGGCCGCAGTGGGGCGTTGAGGCCCAGGTAGATCCGGACATGGGCCGGAGCCCGCTGATCCGACGGCTGGCATTTGAGCACCAATCCACGCACGCTGCTGCAGCTCGGAAGCGCGGCTCCGCGGCTGGCGCGCGATCTTCTCTCCCCACCACATTCTCCCTCCTGGCCTCCTCCTCCTCTCTTCTTCTCGACGCACCCCAATCCGTCTCGCCTGCCTGCCTCCCTCCCTGCCTTCTCTCTCTGTTTCCCTCCTCTCCTTTCCTCTCTCTCTCTCATCGACGGACTTCCTGCGAGGAACCCAGGAGGAAGAGGAGGAGCACAGGGAACACAGAGGGCTATCCAGGTACGCTGTGAATTGCTGCCATCTATGTCACCGCATTCCTTCTGTTCCTCGATTTGGATGCCCACCTGAGCTGCCTTCTTGGATTTGGATTTTGGAACAAATGCTCGGTTTTAATTAATAACTCAACAGCATTATCCATGGCTGCTGAATCCTGAACTCCTGATACGTCTCTGTTTGATGCATTGGTCGTCAGACACTTCCTCTGCATCATACACCTATGCTGCGGGATGGAGGAAGCTAACGTCCACGGGACCAGCGGCCACCCTTCCACCGCTCCTGATGCGTCTCCGGAATCGGCTGTTCCATCCAGTTCTGACCAAGGCTCTCAATCCTGTCAGGCCCAGCGCCAGCGACAGGTCCACCAGCTGGATGAAACGCAGGAGCCAGACAGCAGCTACAGAGCGTCAGAGATCGCCGGCCGCTTCAACGATGCCGTCGATCCCAAGGCCAGCATCGACACCGCGGCGCCCATCGATTCCGTCAAAGGCGCCGTCAGCAAATTCGGAGTCGGAGGGGTTGATTGGAAAAAGGTATTGTGCAGACCTGCGTCGCTCCTGCAATCTGAATCACATCCTCTGTTCAGATCAGACGCTAGTTTCTTAGCATTCCTTCTTCTTCTTCTTCCACGTTACATGCATGCATGATGCGTGGCGCAGAAACGCAAGCAAGTCCAGGATGAGCTCGACCAGGTACAGGAAGAGGTCACGGAGTACCAGAAGAGAGCACAGGAGGCGGAGGCCGGCAGAGCGCAAGCTCTGCGGGAGCTGGGAACCGCCGTGAAGACTGCCGACGAGCTGAGGCTGGGCCTGGAGATGGCGCGGGCTGAGCAGAACCAGGCGCGGGAGCAGGCGGAGCTCACCGAGCTGCGCCTCGAGGAGGTGCGGCGCGGCGCCGCGGCGAAGGCGAAGGCGGAGCTCGACGCCGTCAGGGAACGCCGCGCGGCCGCGCTCGCAGACCTTCGGGCGTCGCGAACGGAGGCCGAGTCACTGGAGAAGGTGCGAGCGCGCGCCGCGGCCGAGGCGGGCGCGGCGGTGGCGCGGGCGCGGGAGGCCGCCGAGGCGTCGCGGGAGGCTGGGAAGGCCGTCGAGGACCTCGCCGCCGAGCTCGTCGCGCTGAAAGGGGAGCTGGAGTCCTCGCGCGCCGCTCATGTCGAGGCGGAGGAGAAGAGGATGGGCCTGGCGGTCGCGTGGGAGGAAGACAAGTTGCGGTGGCAGATCGAGCTGGAGGAAGCCGAGCTGGAGTCCAAGAGGCTGCGAGAGGAGCTCGTGGCGGCCTTCGACGTCGAGATGAAGGCGGAGGCCGCTTCCCAACTGTTGGCGAGCCTAAAAGCCGAGCTCTTCGCTTGGGCCGCGGAAGGAACACTGGACCAGGAGGACAAGCCGGCGACGATCAGCACCCAGTCGGTGCTGGAGAAGACCAAGAAGGAGCTCGACGACGTCAAGGCGAGCGTCGAGAGGGCCAAGGACGAGGCCAAGTGCCTGCGCGTCGCCGCTGCCTCGATGCGCGATGAGCTGGAGAAGGAGAAAGTGGAGCTCTCCGCGCTGCGGCGGAGGGAAAGGGAAAGGGAAAGGGAAGGGCTCTCGCCAGCGTCCATCCCTTACCTCGAGGAGGAGCTGAAGTGGTTGACCGCCGAGCTCACCGAGGCGGAGGCACGAGCGAAGGCGGACGACGACGAGAGCAAGATGGCTGAGCGGGTAGGCGAGGCACGGCGCGAAGCGGAGGAAGCGAAGGCGAAGGCCCGGTCGGCTCGAGAGGAGGTCGCCAGGGCCAGGGAAGATGCGAGCGTGGCCAAGGCCGCCGTCGCGGCCATGGAGGCACGGCTGGAGGCGGTGGCGCGGGAGATACTCGCCGCGAACACGTCGGAGGAGATCGCCACGGCCTCGGCCGGCGCGCTGCTGCAAGAAAGCAAGCCGTCCACAAATGCACAGAGCAATAAGGCCTTGGAAGGGGGCGAGAGCGTGACGCTGACGATGGAGGAGTACGACGAGCTGAGCCGGAGAGCGCAGGAGACAGAGGAGGCCGCCGGCATGCGGGTGGTCGAGGCGGTGAAGCTGATCAAGGAGGCCAAGGACGCGGAGGTGAGGAGGCTGGAGAAGGTCGCGCGGCTGGACAAGCAGACCGAGCTGAGGCGGCAGGCGCTGGAGGCCGCGACGCTGGAGGCCGAGGAGGCGGAGTTCGAGAAGCTATCGGCGGAGCGAGAGCTCAGGCAGTGGCGCGCCGAGCACGAGCAGCGGCGCGCGCCCGGTGACACCGGCTCGCCCCGGCCGGGCCTCGCCGAGATCTCCGTCCTCGATGATCCGGGCGCCGCCGACGGGCGCGGGAACCCGCACATAGTCAGCCCGAGAGGAGGGTACATGCCGCGGACAGACCTGTGCTCGGCGGCGGACGCGGACGCGGACGCGAGGCAGAGGAAGACCTTCTTCCCGCGGATTGTCATGTTCTTGGCGCGAAAGAGAGCTCAGTCTTGGAAGTGATCAACAACCGGCTTCTTTTTGAATTTTTTTGGCTTATATGTCTCTTGGGACTTGCTTTTTGTACATGGCTTGCTCGGAACAGATGAAATACGATGGTACAAGTGTAAAATGTGTACTGATGACACAGGCAGATCATAACTTTTTTTTTTACCGGAGTTGTGATCCTTGCTTGGAAATATTGACAGACCCAGGGTGCGTTTGCGAGGGTGGTCCAGGCCGGCCTTGCGCTCGTGGGCTGCAGGCTCCCGTGTTTGCGGCCTTGGCCCGCGAGCGAGCCCGGCTCCCAGGAGTCAAATACGACGCCGCTGCCTGGCCCTGGAGAAACGCCGCTAGGGTTCGTTTCTGGCTAGCTCGGCTGCGCGCGGCGCTCGCGGACGATTTCGGGCGGCGGCGGGGTGGCAGTTGGTGGCGGTTAGCCTCTCAGCCCGGCTGCCTCTTCAATGACAAACACAGCCTCGCCTGAACCGAGTTCACTGGGTACACAGGCGCAAATAAGAGCTGTTGCACCACTTGGGGCAGGCCTGCCCAGGCCTGGGCCAGTTGGGCTGGCCAGGCCGGCCAAGTACAGGGTCTCGAACGCGCCCTCAATAACCCTTTTTCACTCACTCTGTCGAATCTATTCTGCTTTTACACATGCTCACCTATAGGTCTCTAACAAAACGTAAATGTTTCTGATTTGGGGATGGGAAGGTTCATAGCATCTGTCGGGTGGAATTCATCTCACTCTCACCAGACATGGCTCGATTCGCAGCACACCATCAACACATGAATAGAGTAGGCCTCATACTTGCCCAGCCCACAGCAAGCATCAGTGGATGCTGATCTCTGGTTAAAGGAATAACCGTCGGATAGCGAGCAGGAATCGCTTTGTTTCTCAGTAACTGATTAGCCTTTCTTTTGAAGGAACTGTCACGCATAATGGGGTGTTTGGTTTGGGCTGCTAAATTTTAGTCCCTCCTAAATGGTTCAGTCCTATTTATTCACTTCAGAGTTGTTAGAGAGGGCTAAAGCGCTTTTAGTCCTATTTAGTCATAGTATTTGGATAAAAAGTGACTAAATAAGGCTAGATTTAGGAGCTCCTAGCTGAACCAAACACCGTATGCTGATCGTTCTTAAATGATAAAAAGTATGAAGAATCCATATCAGGGCTCTAGTTCCCGAGACAAAGAATATAGCCATATTTTAAATGACTATTTGTTACTCTGGCAAAGAACTAGAGAATAGGAGTGTCATCATCATGAGAAAGCTTGAGCTCCAAAGCTACAAAACCATGTGCACGCTTGAGACCTATTGTTATACATATAAAACATGCAATAATTTTTTGACTTGGTTGTGCTCGGCTATGCTTTTCATCTTTGTTGCTGCTGCCTGCGCTGCCACACTTCTCAGCAGGTATTGTGCAAAACAAGCAGCCATAGCTCAAACAGCTGTTGTAGAAGTGCGGCTGAGCACATTTGATATATTTGTAAGAAATAACATCAAAACAGTACTATGACATAACACTCGAAAAGTGTGACATGATGCATTAAGAAAGCCCAAATACATTTGCTAACCATCCATTCTATCATATAAGTATAACCTATATTTCAAAGATGCAAAGATCAAGTCAAACAACCTACAACATGCTACATCGCACAAATGAAACATACACACTATACAAACTTGTTTTATTGTTCTTTCTTGGTGGACACTCTCTCTCTCTCTCCTTGCTTTCCTCCTTTTTAAGGAGTTAGCAGTTTTATTAAAGACTGAGAAATAACTATTGCGGGTAAGTTCATTTATACTCTCTATTAAAGATGAAATTAGTGTAGAGGCACGAACCAAAGGCCGGATGCGCCAAATTATAGACGTCTTTATTTTTAGATCAAAGGCATTCACCCGGCTTTTATTGAAAGCTTAACGAAAGCCCAAGATCCTGCTGGGAATACCAGCGTACAGATTAAGCACTAAACCCTTCAAAGAACTCTACTAACAACACATCCAAAGATCTACCACCAGACCTCTAAACCAAAACAACAAGTTTGAATCCACCAACATTCGGACAAACCTAAGCAGACAAAAGACAAACACTCGCCAAAGCTACATTGCCACAGTGGCATTAGAAGCAACTAGATTTATCATATCATTTGCCACAGGCTTCAGATTGGGCTTCAAAAGCGGACGCCAGGATTTCACCACCATCAACGTCTTGTAAATAATTGCCACCAGGGAAGTCATCGTCTTCTTGTTAAACACCACATCATTGCGCGCCTTCTAGATAGTCCATAACGCACCTGCACATAGGAATAACGTTACCTACTGTTTTTTCCTCTAAGTTTGGTCAAGATCTCTAAAAATAGCGATGAACAACTTGTTGGCGACAACGGCCAACTGAGACATTCACGAAAAAGGACCATAAGAATACAGCAATGGGGCATTGGAACAGAATATGGTCCGACGTTTCAAGTCTATCACAGCTGAAACATTCCTCCGGTCCAGACCATTTCTTCTTCTTCAATTGGACCCCACACTGGATTCTATCATGTATGGCCACCCATAAAAAAAATTTTAACCTTCAAAGGAATATTACATTTCTAGATAAGCATCATCTGCACATCTTGAACCCCTCCAAAGGTCATCAAGTTGTAAAGTGTGAAAGCTCTAGTTTGATTTTGGTGAATTGATGAAACCCTAAGTACTAATCTAGTTTATCAAGTGATCATGAGATAGGTAGCACATTCCAAGTGGTGAAGCAAATGAAGATCATGACATGATGGTGGTGATGTCATGGTGATGATCAAGCGCTTGGACTTGAAAAGAAGGAAGAGAAAAACAAAAGGCTCAAGGCAAAGGTATAAATGATAGGAGCCATTTTGTTTTGGTGATCGAGACACTTAGTGAGTGTGATCACATTTAGGATCAATAGCCATACTATTAAGAGGAGTGAAACTCGTATCGGAATACGGTTATCAAAGTGCCACTAGATGCTCTAACTCATTGCATATGCATTTAGGATCTAGTGGAGTGCTAACACCCTTGAAAATGTTTGTGAAAATATGCTAACACATGTGCACAAGGTGATACACTTGGTGGTTGGCACATTTGAGCAAGGGTTAGGAACTTCACCGGCGGAGTATCCACCCGTAGAGTACGGACAGTCCGACGGTGCCATCGGCGCCCTAGACAGAAAAGACGGAGGTCACTGTAAGTGACCGGACGCTGGTCTCGGAAGGACCGGCGCGTCCGGTTAGGTGGAGCTTGAAGACGCTGGCGTCGATCTCTGACCGAACGCTGGGTCACTTAGTGACCGGACTCACGCTGGGTGAGTCCGGTCAAGCATGACCGGACGCGTCCGGTCGTAAAAAGTCGTCGTCCGATCATTTTGAGCTGTTGCGTCCGGTCATCACTTGACCATTGAGATCGGGCGATTGACATTTAAAGAGAGGGGACATGTGGCACGCATCGCGTGACCGGACGCTGAGGTCCAGCGTCCAATCAATATGACCGAAGCGTCTGGTCACCCCGCGTTGTGCCTAGTGAAGGGGTACAACGGCTCTATTTCGTGGGGGCTTCTATTTAAGCCCCATGGTCGGCTCAAGCTCACTCCCTTAGCCATTTGCATTGACATAGCAACCTTGTGAGCTTAGCCAAAGCCTTCCCACTCATCTCCATCATAGATTTAACATCTTTGTGAGATTGGGAGAGAATCCAAGTGCATTGCTTGAGTGTTTGCATCTAGAGGCACTTGGTGTTCGTGTTTCGCTGTGGGATTCACTTGTTACTCTTGGTGGTTGCCGCCACCTAGACAGCTTAGAGCAGCGAGGATCATCGAGCGAAGGTTGGTGATTGTCTTCGGCTCCGATCGTGGTGGTTATGAGGGGTTATTGACCTTTCCCCGGCGGAGAACCAAAATGTACTCTAGTGGATTGCTCGTGGCTTGTGTGATCTTCATCTTATGTTGGTTGTGTGGCACCCTATTGAGAGTTTGGCGTGTGATGCCAATTAGCGCGTGAACCTCCAAGTGAGTGAATCGCCACAACAATGAGTAGCTTGCCGGCAAACAAGTGAACCTTGGTAAAAAAATATTGTGTTCATCATTTGATTCCGATGTGATTGGTCTTCATTGTTATTCATTATTGTGATTGATTGGCTCCTTCCTCGACACGGCGGTATAACCTTCTTGCTCACTCTCTTTACATTACCGCATACTAGTTGTCAAGCTCTTCAGTGTAGCTAGTTGTGAGAGTTTGTTAGTTTGGTTAGTGTGGCTCTTTAGTTAGCTTTTGAGAGCACACTAACTTAGTGTAGTGTCATAGCTATTGTGTGGATAGAAACTATATAAACTAGAATTGTGGTAGGTGGCTTGCTATTTTAGTAGGCTAGCACGACACTTGCTTCGCCTCATAATTGTCTAACCGGTTTGTTAAGTGTTGTTGTAGAAATTTTTAATAGGCTATTCACCCCCCTCTAGCCATTAGGACATTTCAAGTGGTATCGGAACCGAGGTCACCGTGATTTGAGGCTTAACTACCTTCGGTGTAAAAATAGCTCAAATCAACAACACCAAGAAGCCACCCCAATTTGATGGCTCAAATTATCCTTATTGAAAAGCTAAGATGACAACTTATATCAAGTCAATCAATAGGAAGGTTTGGAAGGTGGTAGAGACAAAGATTGAGATTGAAGATGAAGAGGCTCCCACAGCTGCCGAAGAAATACTACTCCAAAATAATGATATTGCTCTTAGTGCCATCCATGATGCTTTGGATAAAAGAACATTTGAGCAAATCAAGAATATTGAGAGAGCTCGTGAGGTATGAAAGAAATTGGAGGAATCATTTGAAGGCACTCAAGCCGTGAAGGGTGCAAAGGCATACATTCTCAAAGAGAAGTTTACAAGCTTCAAGATGAAGAAGGATGAGAGTGTGTCGGAGATGTTTCATAGGCTTCAAGTGCTTGTCAATGATCTCAAAGCACTTGGAGAAGAAGTGAAGGACAAGGACTTCTTCTATAAGTTCTTGAGATGCTTGCCTTCAAGATTTGGCACATTGGTCACTATTCTAGTGAGAAGTGGTTTGGACACCATGACACCAAACCAAGTGTTGGGAGATATAATGACCGATGATACATATAGAGATGATGATGAGAAGGAAGAAAAGAAGGAGAAAAAAGATGAGAAGAAGAAGAGTGTGGCATTCAAGGCCACATCATCTAAGGGCAAGGCAAAGCAAGAAACATCAAGTGAAGATGATGGTTCATAGGATGATGATGATGATGAGAAGATGGCTTTCTTTGTCAAGAAATTTGACAAATTCATGATGAAGAAAGGGTACCATGCTAGAAGAAAGAAATATTTATCCAAGAACAAGGAAGAGTCAATAAGGCGCTTCAAATGTGGAAGCAAAGATCATCTTGTTGCTCAATGTCCATACAATAGCGACAATGATGATGACAACAAGAAGAACAAGAAGAAGGACAAGAAGGAAAAGAAAGAGAAGAAGGACAAGATGACCTTCAAGAAGAAGAAGGGTGGTTCATATGTGGTCACTTGGGATAGTGATGCTTCCTCAAGATGATGATGATGATGATGAGTGATGATGACAAGACCACCAAGAAGGCACTTGCAAGCATTGCTATCAATGAGAAGCCTTCTCTCTTCGACACTCCACCATGCTTCATGGCTAAGGCCACTAAGGTACAAATGTGTGATGATGGAAGTGATGATGAACATGATAATGAAAATGATAGTGATAGTGATGATGATGAACCTACTAAAGATGAATTATTTGACATGCTAAAAGATGCTAAAGAACACTTTAACATTAAGAGAAGAGAATATAAGAGCTTGAATAAGGAGGTAAAAGCCCTTAAACAAGCCCTTGATGAGCTCAAAGCAACTCATGAGAGACTAGAGGAAGCCCATGAGAAGCTTGACAAGGCTCACAAAAAGCTAGAAAAGGCTCATTCCTCTTTGCTTGATGAGCAAAATAAAAAGAAGCATGTTGAAACTTACAATGTAGGCTTAACTTGTGATATAATTGAAAAATCATTATCTATGTCTATCATTGTTGCTCCGGCTAATCCTTCTTGTAGTACTTCCACTTTCACCTCATCTAGTAGTGATGGTTTCACTTATGATGCCTCACTAATGGTTGAGAATGAGAACCTCAAGAAGAAGGTCAATAAGCTCACTCACACCTTGGCTAAGGTCTATGGTGGTGAGGACCGCTTGCTTATATGCTTGGGTAGCCAAAGAGCTTCTCTCTACAAAGAGGGATTGGGCTATACCCCAAGAAAGGCAAGGTGACTTTTGCTCCTCACAAGACTAGTTTTGTGAAGAACAATGGTCGATTTTGCACTAGTTGCAAACAAGTTGGTCATAAAGAGCATGAATGCAAAAATGCTAATGTATCCTCCATTAAGCTTGATTCTTTCTATGTACTTACCAAGGGTGTAAATGGTGTAAAGGCTAAGTTCATTGGTAAACCATGGATGGGCTCAAAGAAGAAAGTCATTTGGGTGTCAAAGAGCTTGGTCACTAACCTTCAAGGACCCAAGCAAGTTTGGGTATCTAAAAAGAATTAATCTTCTTTTGTAGGTCAATTACAAAGCCGGAGGATGGCATTGGGTTCTTGATAGTGGGTGCACTCAACACATGACCGATGATGCAAGAATGTTCAACTCAATCAACACCAATGGCAATGATGGTTATGATAGTATCACATTTGGTGATAATGACAAAGGCAAGGTCAAAGGGCTTAGTAAGATTACAATATCCAATGACATGAGCATATCCAATGTATTGCTAGTAGAGAGCTTGAATTTCAATTTGCTATCCGTGGCTCAATTATGTGATCTTGGATTCAAATGCATATTTAGGGTAGATGATGTAGAGATCATAAGTGTAGATGGCTCTAACTTGATCTTTAAAGGTTTTAGATATGAGAATCTATACTTGGTTGATTTTAATGTTAGTGAAGCTAGATTATCTACATGCTTGTTCACTAAGTCTAGCATGGGTTGGTTATGGCATAGAAGGCTTGGTCATGTTGGAATAAAACAATTAAATAGATTGGTTAAGCATGACTTGGTTAGAGGCTTGAAAGATGTTGTGTTTGAAAAGGATAAGCTTTGTAGTTCTTGTCAAGCCGACAAACAAGTTGGAAACACCTATCCTAAGAAAAGTATGATGAGCACTAGTAAAACATTTGAGTTATTGCATATGGATTTGTTTGGGCCAACTCAATACACTAGCATTGGTGGTAACAAATATGTCTTTATGATAGTAGATGATTATACTAGATACACATGGGTATTCTTCCTAGTGGACAAAAGTGATGTGTTTACAACATTCAAATCATTTGTCAAGGGCATTCACAATGAGTTTGAAACAACTATCAAGAAAGTTAGAAGTGATAATGGTAATGAGTTCAAGAACACTAGAATTGATAAGTTATGTGATGAATTTAGAATTAGACATCAATTCTCAGTCAAGTACACTCCATAATCAAATGGCCTTGTTGAGAGAAAAAATAGAACACTCATTGATATGGCAAAGTCTATGCTTAGTGAGTACAATATGAGTCAATCTTTTTAGGCCGAAGCTATCAACACAACTTGCTATTGTAGCAACCGTCTCTATTGTCACCCATTGAAAGAGAAGACACCATATGAGCTATTGAATGGTAGAAAGCCCAACATTGCATATTTTCGGGTCTTTGGTTGCAAATGTTACATCTTTAAGAAATGTACTAGATTGGGCAAGTTTGACAAGAAATATGATGAATGATTCCTACTTGGTTATTCCATTATAAGTAAAGCATATAGAGTTTGGAATTTGGATAGTGGTACTCTTGAGGAAGTTCATGTTGTTGAATTTGATGAAACCAAAGGTTCACAAGTAGAGAATGAGAACTTGGAATATGTTAGAGGCATTCAACTTTCAAATGCCATGAAGAACATGGATATTGGTGAATTGAGGCCTAGGCAAGTGAATAATGATGAAGATGATCAATTGCGAATGCTCTCTAACTCAAATGTGCAAGATGATACAACTCAAACTAGTACAAGTGGCTCTCATGATATTGAACAAGATCAAGTGGCTAGTACATCATCTCAACCCAATGATTAAGTAAATGCAAGCAATCAAGTTCCAATGCTCCAACCAACCAATATTATAAGGGATCATCCATTGGACACTATAATTAGTGATATTTCAAGAGGTGTGCAAACAAGATCAAGATTGGTATCATTTTGTGAGCATTTCTCATTTGTGTCATCCATTGAACCAAAGAAGATAGATGAAGCATTGAAGGATGTTGATTGGGTGAATGCTATGCATGAAGAATTGAATAATTTCACAAGAAATTAAGTATGAGAATTAGTGGAGAGACCAAAGGGACACAATGTGATTGGAACCAAATAGATCTTTAGAAACAAGCAAGATCAAGATGGGATAGTAGTAAGGAACAAAGCAAGCTTGGTAGCACAAGGATATACACAAGTTGAAGGTCTTGACTTTGGAGAAATATATGCCCCGGTTGCTAGATTGGAAGCAATTAGAATCTTGCTAGCCTATGCTTGTGCCCACAACATCAAGCTCTATCAAATGGATGTTAAAAGTGCATTTCTCAATGGTTACATCAATGAAGAAGTATATGTTGAACAACCTCCCGATTTTGAAGATGACAAGAAGCCCGACCATGTGTACAAGTTGAAGAAGGCATTGTATGGCTTGAAGCAAGCACCTAGAGCATAGTATGAGAGATTGAGGGACTTATTACTCTCTAAAGGGTTCATGATGGGCAAGGTTGACACCACTCTTTTCATCAAGAAGATTGGAAAAGATTTATTTGTGTTACAAATCTATGTTGATGACATCATATTTGGATCAATCAATCAAGATTTTTGTGATGAGTTTGAAAAGATGATGGCTAATGAGTTTGATATGTCCATGATTGAAGAGTTAAGTTACTTCCTTGGTCTTCAAATCAAGCAATTGAAGAATGGTTGTCGGATACCGCAAGAAGGGGTACCCTAAGCAAGAAACCAAAAATATTGCTTAAACCTTTCAAAAATCAAAGCCAAAAGACTACCGCAAGGTCTCAGCAGATTTCTCCGATTCGCCCGAGGCCTTGCGCTGGAGCCTCATGCGAAAGGCCAAAAGCTCCCTGCCCCGCTGAGGCCCTCTCGCCGAGACCCTCTCGCCGAGGCCCCGCCCCGAAAGGCCTCGGACGGGATGCCAATTCTCCGATTCGCTCGAGGCTGGGCTCAGCAAACAACCTCGTTACCTTCGTTCTGACCGAACTCCTCGGACAAAACATCACGTCCAGGTTAATGCGCCCGACTACTCCCACAAACGTTAGCCGCACGCGGGTACAGTGCGGGCAGAGCGACCGACGAGACGGGAGATTGGGCGCAGCAGGGGTTACCTGCCACTGTGCTCATCATTGTGCTCCCTACTGACACCCGTACTGCCTTGTGCTACCTAACCCCTGCGCCAAGGACAAAGCGGCATAGAAGGTCAAGTCCAGGTCCCTGTAGTCTCAACAACAGCAGGAGAGCCCAGCTGCTTGTTCTCGCCTCGTCCGAGACCCCCGGCAGGGCCTTGGACGTACTGCTCTTTCTCCGCCTCGGCCAAGGCCGGGCTCGTCCCGCATCCTCGTCGCCTCCGCCTCAACCATCCCCCTGGTAGGCTGTCCCATCCATTTAATGCGCCTGAATGCACCCGCTATGTCAGCCACGATCGATAGGGTACAACAACAGGAGCGATGGGACAACAGTCAAATCTCCTTTTTTACCATGCCCTGCACTTTTCCACCTAAACCAGGTCACTATAGCCTCGAAATCAATGCATAGGCCCAATTGCTGCTCCTTGAAGTCTCTAAAAGAATCAGGCCTCGGCGTGGTCACCACAAACACCCGCCAGGCCTCGGCAAATCAGGCCTCGGGCAGTTAGCTACTAACCCGCTTGAGCCTCGGCACTCCACCAGGCCAAGAGTCCACCAAAGCACGACATGTCTCCGGCCATGGAAGTCATACTGACTAGACGTCGACAAGGACTCCCACGACCTCAACCACTTCAAACGTGACCAGCACGGCCCGCCAGACAAGTACAGATCTCCATTCCTAACGCCATGCTGCTACAGGACTAAACTATAGTAGGCTCCACGTGTAGCTCACTCATGTACTCCTGGCTCCTTCCTTGCGGTTATAATAGGAAGCGGCCAGGGATAGCTTGAGAAAAAAAGGACATACGATAGAACCGTGCTCCCATACTCGCCCTAGACACATCCTGTAACACCCACGCTCTTGGGCTGCTTGAGAGCAGCGTCTCAAGCACCTCGCACCATCCCACGCCGAGACCTAGGACTAGCTCCCTCTCTCACCCAGCTTGTAACCCCCTACTACAAGCACTTCGGTGTAAGGAATACAAGACCGATCTTTCAAACTGGACGTAGGGCACCAATTGCCTGAACCAGTATAAACCTTGTATCTCTTTGCATCACCATCTAGGATTAGGGGCACGCAGTTCACTTTTACTAGTTGGTTGAGGACCCCCCGGTCCGAAACACTGACAATGGTATATTTGTGAGTCAAGGCAAGTATATCAAGGGTATGATCAAGAAGTTTTGCATGAGTGATAGCAAAGCCATTAGTACACCAATGGGAACAAATGACAACTTGGATAGTGATGCAAGTGAAAATATGGTGGATCAAAAATTGTATCGGTCTATGATTGGAAGCCTACTCTATGTGACCGCATCAAGGCCGGATGTCATGTTTAGTGTATGTATGTGTGCAAGATTTCAAGCCTCACCAAGAGAAAGTCATTTGAAGGCTACAAAGAGAATATTGAGGTACTTGAAGCATACACCAAATGTTGGTTTGTGGTATCCCAAAGGAGCAAAGTTTGAGCTAGTTGGTTACTCTGACTCGGATTATGCAGGATGCAAGGTTGAAAGGAAGAGCACCTCGGGCACATGTCAATTGTTGGGAAAATCACTTGTTTCATGGTCATCAAATAAGCAAAATAGTGTTGCATTATCAACTGCCGAAGCCGAATACATATCCGCCGGTAGTTGTTGTGCACAAATACTTTGGATGAAGGCCACTTTGAGTGACTTTGGAATCAAGTTCAAGAAAGTGCCATTGCTTTGTGACAATGAGAGTGCAATCAAGTTAACCAATAATCCGGTTCAACATGCAAGAACAAAGCACATTGATGTCCGCCACCATTTCATAAGAGATCACCAACAAAAAAGGGACATTTGCATTGAGAGTGTAGGCACCGAAGATCAACTTGCCGATATATTCACCAAGCCACTGGATGAGAAAAGGTTTTGCAAGCTAAGGAATGAGTTGAACATATTGGATTTCTCAAATATGTATTGATGCACCCCCACTTATATGACATGCCTCTCCTTCGAGCAATCCAAGGTAAAAGCTGATTGGCATGGCATACATCCTTGCTAAGGACATGTTTAGTGCATCTAGTCATCTCTCACTTTTAATAGGCTCATTCATGAAAATCAAATGAACTTAATGATTGTATGGTACCACTATTGCTTCTATGCTTATTTTGATTTGGTGGTAGCATATGACATGTTTGTGGGCTTGTAAACCTAGTGTTTAATCTAGAAAATAAGCTCTAAGTATTTATCTCAATATGGTACAAGGTAACCCTTATTTGGAGGTGTGAAGAAGCTTGTCCTTGGATCAAACCGAGTTAAATATCTTTAGCAAATGATCTAGATTTGACCAAATTTGAAAAATGATTCTCACCCCATTGATTGACATTGATAATCTCAACCTATCTATAATTTAAACCTTTGTAGTCATTGATGACAAAGGGGGAGAGAAACAAAGATATGAGTGATAGGGGGAGTATTTGACATAGGGGAAGAGATATGACAAAGGAAAGAGATTTGACATAGGTGGAGCAAGCTCATGAACTTGTATGGTGCATTTGAATGTGCATTTCATATGTTTGCTTGCATGGCACAAGTTTTAAATTTCAATATCCATGCTTGTGTGGTGTATGCTAGTTGTAGGTTTGAATGATGAAATGAAAAGCTGGCATGCATAGGATATCTAATGATTTCATTTCCAAAGTGTTTCTAAGTGGTATCAAGCTAACCATGGTGCTAGGGATGATATAATGGTGCACTCCGATTGGTATCACGTTTCAAAGGTCCATCTTTTATACCTTAACATCATTTGGTAGACATTGTCTCCTATATTTCCTATCTAAGCATATGTGCAAGCTACATCCAAACTCTTAGCACATATGTAGGGGGAGCAATTGCTACCATATGGGATTCATGAAACTTGTCCATATCCTTTTACATATGGTAAATATGCTTGAGCAAGCAACATGGTGTCGGTGTTTCGGACCGGGGGGTCCTCAACAAACCAGTAAATGTGAACTGCATGCCCCTAATCCCGGATAGTGATGCAAAGAGACACAAAGTTTATACTGGTTCAGGCAATCGGTGCCCTACGTCCAGTCTAGGAGATCGATCTTGTATTCTTTGCAGTCCTGTGTCTCAAGTGCTTGTAGTAGGGGTTACAAATTTGGGTGAGAGAAGGAATAGTACGAGGCCCGAGATCGATCCCGGGGGTCTCGGACGAGGCGTAGGAACGAGCAGTTAGGGCTCTCATGGTTTTCGAGACTACATGAGGACATGGACTTGACCTTCCATGTTGCTTTGTCCTTGGCATGCAGGTGAGGGGTTAGATAGCACAGTGATGAAGAACACGATGGCAAGTAACCCCTATTGCGCCCGATCCCTGTCCCCCCCATCGAGATTTGACCGTCGCCTCTCTGCATGCACTGAGTGCGGTGACGTTTGTGGGAGTAGTTGGGCGCATTAATCTGGACGTGATGTTTCATCAGAGGAGTTTGGTCGGGACGGAGGTTACGAGTATGTTTGCCGAGCCTGGCCTCGAGTGAATCGGAGAATTGGCATCCCATCCGAGGCCTTTCGGGGTGAGGCCTCGGCGAGAGGGTCTCGGCGAGAGGGCCTCGGTGGGGCGATTTTGGCCTTTCGTATGAGGCCTCGGTGCAAGGCCTCGAGCGAATCGGAGAATTCTGCAGAGACCTGGCGGTAGTCTTTTGGCTTTGATTTTTGCAAGGTTTAAGCGACATTTTTGGTTCTTGCTTAGGGTACCCCTTCTTGTGGTATCCGACAGTAGCCCCCGAGCCTCGGGAGGAGTGCGGGCACTCTCCTGAGGTTTTGACGAGACTTGGTTCGCAATGACTCCTATCGGGATCATGTTTTGTACTTGGTGGTTCGGTGGGTCTTGTGTGGCAGCTCCTGCCACCGTGTAGTTTTCCCCGAGGCCCTGGAGGAGTGGGTTTACTCCTCCAGGGGCTTTTTTCTCTATTTGAGCAAGGAGTTTTTATCGTGCTTGCTGGGCCTGTGAATGCGAGTTCGGGTCGCTGGGTCTCGGCAAACTTGCAGGAAGAGCCCCCTGGCCTCTCCACAGAGCGAGAGGGCCATCAGGTGCTCTCCTGGCTTTTTATACACCTCTCACGCGTGCGGGTTTGTTTGCTGAGACCCCCTCGGGTGCGAGCCTGGGTAGCGGGGCCTCAGCATATCTGCAGGAAGAGCTCCCTAGCCTCTGCCCGGAGCAAGAGGGCCGTCAGGAGTACCCCTGGCTTTTTGTACGACCCTCGCGCAACCTTTTTGTTCGGAAGGAGGGGTTTGCTTGCCGAGCCCCATCGAGTGCGAACCTGGGTCGCTGGGTCTCGGTAAAGTTGCAGGGAGAGCCCCTTAGCCTCTGCGGGGAGGTCCGTCAGGGGTTCCTCCTGGCTTTTTTATACAACCCTCGTGCTTCCTTTTCGTTCGAAAGGAGGGGTGGAATATGCCAGGCTACCCTCGGTGGGCGCGAGCGGTGACACTTCCGGTGAGCTGCTATCGGGTAAGTCCGAGTGGAGGCCCGTGCCCCATTCGATAAGGGTCAGCTAGCGGTCTAGAGACGCACTACAAAAGTACCAGAGGGCTGCTCTATTGGGTCCTAGGGCCGTTCGATTAGCCCTGGGGGCTCGGCGCCTCCCTACGGTGGGATCCCATTCCGAGAACTCCCTGCTAGGTCTCGGACACGACTTAGGGCATCCCGAGCGATCGCTTGCTCGGGCCACGGCCATGTACGGGCTCGCCCATAGTTGTCCCTGACTCTGTTGTCCTGGGGCGGCTGTCGAAACCCTCGGTGGTCTAGCCTTTGAACCCTTGGACCGTAAAGGGCTCGGCGCCCTTTTTGTTGCTTTTTTCCGAATGTATGAGTGCGGGCTTAGATCGCTTATCCTTGTCTTGGGTGCAGAAGGAGCCCCCGAGCCTCCGCACGAAGCGAGAGGGCGGTCAGGGGTCCCCCTGACTTTTTTGTTCAGCCCTCGCGCATCCTTTTTGTTCGGACGGGGGTTGTTTGCTGAGCCCACTCATGTGCAAACCCGGGTCGCTAGGTTTCGACAAACCTATAGGAAGAGCCCCCTAGCCTCTGCACAGAGCGAGAGGTCGTCAGATGCTCTCCTGGCTTTTTATACGCCTCTCGCACGTGAGGGTTTGTTGGCTGAGACCCCCTCGGGTGCGAGCCTGGGTCGCGGGGCCTCAGCATATCTGCAGGAAGAGCTCCCTAGCCTCTCGCCTCGAGCAAGAGGGCCATCGGGGAGTTCCTTGGCTTTTTTTGGGGACCAGCGCAACCTTTTCATTCAGAAGGAGGGGTTTGTTTGTCGAGCCCCCTCGAGTGCAAACCTGGGTGGCTGGGTCTCAGCAAAGTTGTAGGGAGGGCCCCTTAGCCTCTGCGTGGAGGTCCGTTAGGGGTTCCCCCTAGCTTTTTATATGACCCTCGCGCTTCTTTTTCATTCGGAAGGAGGGGTGGAATATGCCAGGCTACCCTTGGTGGGTGCGAGCGGTGACACTTCCGGGGAGCTGCTATCGGGTAAGTCCGAGTAGAGGCCTGTGCTAGTGGTTTGGAGACACACTCCAAAAGTACCAGAGGGTTTCTCTATTGGGTCCCAGGGTCGTTCAATTGGCCTCGGGGGCTCGGCGCCTCCCTACGGTGGGATCCCATTCGGAGAACTCCCTACTGATCTCGGACGCGACTTTGGGCGTCCCAAGTGTTTCGCTTGCTTAGGTCTCGGCCATGTACGCGCTCGCCCGTGGTCGCCCCTGACTCTGTTGCCCTAGGGCGGCTGTCGAAACCCTCAGGGGCCCAACCTTCAAACCCCTAGACCGTAATGGGCTGGGCGCCCGGTTCCTTCACCTGAAAGGAATAGGGTCGGGGGGATATTTCCCCCATCGGTTCGACAACGGCCGGCGCGCCTTTTTAGGCGATTTCTGGGGGGTGGAACGACGCCTGCTGCTGCAGCGGTCGGATGTGACATGGCGTCAGCGGATGGGATGTAACTGTTCCCGTGATTAATGAGGAAAAGGTGGACACACGGGCGGTAAAATCGGATCAGGATTAACCACGCCGGATCTGAGGGAAACTTCCCCGATTTCGTCACCCGTCCGTTTCACCTTCACCCTGCATAAATACGCAACGAGCCTCGCTCCTCCCCTCCTTACCTTGCCCGTATTAGCTTTGCCGTCTTTGAGCCATCGCCAGAGCAGAGAGCCCCAGGAGGAAGAAAGGAAAGAGGCGAGGTAGAGAGAGAGAGACTCACCGTCGTAGTCGAGCCCTCCACCGCACTCATGGCCGGCGACATTGTTGTCATCGAGGCGGACCCTTGGGATCCATCCGACGTCACCGTGGAGATGCTTCAGTCGCTCATCGATCGGGGGGCTCCTTCGCCCGGTGACCAACCCCAATAGGCCAGAGTGGATCGCTCTGTTGGGCGAGCCGAAGCCAAGGCCTCGCGACGGTTATGTCATGAGCTTCGTGTCCTTTCACGAGCGCGGCCTCGGCGTTCCTGTGGACCGATTCATGCGGGTGCTTCCGCACTACTATGGCATGGAGCTCCACAACTTCAACCCTAATTCTATTGCAGGCGGCTATCTTCGTCGCTGTCTGCGAGGGGTATCTGGGGATTGCTCCCCACTGGGAGTTGTGGCTCCATCTCTTCTAGGTGGGGCATACCACCAAGCCGGCGGGCACGTCGGGCACGAGGAAGGCGGTGAGGGCCGGCGGCTGCACTCTCCAAGTGCGCCAGGATCATCAGCACCTCTACATCCTAGCCCAGCTCGCGTCATCCAACCGTCGATGGTACACGAGCTGGTTCTACCTTCGCAATGACGATGGTAGACTTCCCCCCTACACTGGGCGGATTGTGGGGAGCAGCCCGGAGCGGTGGAAGTATGGCGTCCTGAGGGAGGATCAGCCCAAGCTGCAGCCGCTCCTGGAGGGGCTGTAGAGGCTACGAGACCACCACCTTACTGCGGCTGTGGTCGTGGCCGCCTTCCACAGCCGGAGGGTGCTACCGCTGATGGCTCGGCGGCGGCACCTATTCGAGATGAGGCCGAAAGATTCGATCGCGGGCATCCGGTTGTCTGCCTCCGCCCTCTCTGATGAGGAAATTATTCACCGGGTGAGGGAGGCGGTGGATGCGAAGCTATGAAGCGATGGTCTGACCATCCTCGCGATGCGTCCGTCGCGGGGGTACCTCTCGCTGGTAAGTCGCGCGCCGCTGCAGCCCCCAAGCTCTCTCAGTTTCTCATTATTTCTCGTTCCCTTATGCGCGCTCGCCGTTCCTGCAGGGGATGAGGGACGTGCGAGCCTCCCCGCCGCCCGTTCCTGAGGACGTGAGGCGGCGGGCGATCAATCGGGCGCACGCCGATGCGCAGAAAAAATGGAAGGACGCCAAGGCGGCGAAGCGCACGAAGCAGATTCTTTCACGCAAGAAGCTAGATGAGCGTCATCGGCAGCAAAGGAGGGACGGCCTTCCACTGGAGGAGTCCCCGTCGCCATCACTATCAATGGATGCCTCGGACGGAGATGACAAGGGTGAGAGGGGGCGGGATCCCCTGGACCATCTCCCTGATGTTGAGGAGACGGCACTCCCAGGAGGAGGAGGAGGAGCTACCTCGAGGTCGGCGATTGCCTACCTTGGGGCTGGGGCCGACACGCCCGAGGAGAGGGCATTGGGCAAGCATGCCGTCAGCCCCATGGGCTCGACGGCAGCGGTGGTGCCAGTGGCGGCGGAGCTGACGCAACTGCTCCCGCAGAGCACCGAGGGGGCGCCAGGGTCCGTCGAGGACCGGCCGGTGCCGATGGATACGGCGGTCGTGCTTCAGCCGCCGCCGCCGCCTTTGCAGACGAGGGTCGCCATGCTAAAGCGGTTGCTACCCCGGTCGAGGTAAGCGTACTTTAGATGGCGCCGCAGCGTTTTTTGTTCGTTCCTTCATCTCGTGCTGACCTTGTAAGTATTATGTTTTTAGCCGGAAGCGACTTGCGGAGGTGCCTTCCTTGGCGCCGCTTAAGGCGCTCAAGGTGACCCCTGGCTCCACCACCCATTGGGTGGCGGGGGCACAAGCCGCCATACGACGCGGCGTGGCATCGGCGAGAGCCGGCCTAACGGAGTCGGTCTCCCAAGGAGGGGCTGTCGAGGCTACCCCGACACCGACGGGGGAGGGGGCACCTCCGCCCCATGAAGGCGAGGGCCATGAGGCGGATGTGGCCGGGGTGTCCTCGATTGCCGAGTCCACCGAGGTCGAGGCCCGCAGGGTCTCCGAGGCCGAGGCAACCAACGAGGCCACAGCAGCGGAGGTAGAAGCCCCCGCGCCCATCGAGGCCACGATGGCGGGGGCCGGAGCCCATGGGACCACCGAGGCCCAGGAAGTGGAGATGAAGGCGGCGGAAGCCTCGGTGGCACCCCTGGTTCAAGGCCCGCCGTTGCTGCCGGGGAGCGCCCGGGAGGTAGAGGTCCTTCCGATCTCCTCCGACGATGTTTCCCGGGCGTGGGAGATGGCCGACGGCAAGGTGGTTGGTGCCGTGGAATGGCCAGTTCCGACCCTAGGCGAGGGAAGCTCGGCCCTCGCACAGGTACGACCTGAGCCCCACGGGTGGGACCACCCGCGTGTGGTGTGGCAGAGTCGGGACGACCCTGAGGCGGAACCTCTATTTGCCCTCGAGGACGTGGCCGAGGGCGGGCGTTGGGACACGTTCGAGCAGTACCGCCGGCTGGCAGAGCGGTCACTTCGGACGGCGCTGTCCATGGTGGCCGACGATCTACCCGGAGTCGCCCAGGTTCGCACTTTCTTTCCTTACGCGGTGGTCTTCTTCTGAGTTTTCTTTGTAGGGATTGACCCCAGTTCTGTTTCCCCTAGGAGCTCAAGACCCGGTCCCTCGGGAAGTCGGTCTTTCTTCGGGGGGAGAGGGATGTCTGGGACCAGCTTCAGCGGCAAAAGGGGCTTCTTGCCGGCGCCAACGAGCTCTTGTCAGCACGGAGCGCAGAAATGGAGGACCTCCGCCTTCGTTGTGCCGATGCGAATCAATGCGTCCGAGGGGTCGTGCGCGCTTCCCTGGCATGATGCCATGGAAAGGTGCGGCACCCCCTTGGAGCATCGACTGGTCGAGCTCTAGGAGCTCCATGGTGTTGGCGTAGAGGATGGTGGGGCAGAGCTTGATGACGGGACGTTGCTGCGCGCTACTGGCGCCTCTCCCTTGCCTAGGCTTAGGCTAGACAGGTCCCTAGCCAGGGACTCTGTGCTGACTGCCGGGCAAGGGATGTTGGCGGAGTGCGGCGCGCAGCCCTGAGTTCGCGTGGCGTCGGAGTAGTCCGCTTCGCGCCGCGTGCTCGCAAGCGTGGACGAGAGCGGCGCGGCGCGCGCGCGCCGGTCTGCCCGGTTGCCGATCGCGACATCGTCGCCGGCTGGTGGGGCTCTGGGTGTGAGAAGTACCATATCATACTCACATCCTAGAGCCATGAACTCTAGGCTCCCAAACCAGACCACCATGCCAAAACGTAGTGGACGTATGGGGTCAGCCATCCGGAACTTGTTGGGACGATCACGCTAACACGTAGAGGCCCCTACCTGGCGCACCAACTGTCGGTGTTTCGGACCGGGGGGTCCTCAACCAACCAGTAAATGTGAACTGCGTGCCCCTAATCCTGGATGGTGATACAAAGAGACACAAGGTTTATACTGGTTCAGGCAATCGGTGCCCTACGTCCAGTCTAGAAGATCGATCTTGTATTCTTTGCACCGAAGTGCTTATAGTAGGGGGTTACAAGCTGGGTGAGAGAGGGAGCTAGTCCCAGGTCTCGGCGTGGAGTGGTGTGGGCTGCTTGAGTCGTTGCTCTTAGGCAGCGTGGGAGCGTGCGTGAATTGAGTGAGTGCGTTTTGCGCGTGAGGGCCGGCGTGGTCTCGATCCCTAGAAACGGCCCTGGCTGCTTCCTTTTATAGCCACAAGGAGGGAGCCAGGAGTACATGAGAGAGCTACACGTGGAGCCTTAGCGAGGAAGGAAGATCCAGTACTGTGGCCTATTCCTGTAGCAGCACAGTGTCGGGAATGGCAATTGGTACTTGATCACTGGTGCGTCATGCCGGCCATGCCTGAGGCTGTTGAAGTCGTAGGGGTTCTCGTTGACGTTTAGTCAGCATGGCCTCCTCTGTACGTGACATGCCGTGCCTTATGAATTTTTGACTTGGTGGTTCACCGAGGCCTGGCAGGTGTTTGTGGCCGGCCGCGCCGAGGCCTGATTTGCCGAGGCCTGGGAGGTGACCTGAGTGCGATGCGGTGGTCTTGGTGGTCAGCATCGTACCCGGTTTAGGTGGAAAAATGCAGGGCGTGTGTCCGCAAAGCACGGTAGTCCCTGCACCGTCAGTGGGGAATGGTAAAAAAAGGAGATTTGACCGCCGTCCCATCACCCCTGTTGCTATGCCCTGCCAATCGTGGCTGACATAGGCACAACCAGGGGTACTTACATGGATGGGACGGCCCGCCAGAGCTGCAGTTGAGGCGGAGACGATGAGGATGCGGTATAAGCCTGGCCTCGGCCGAGGCGGAGAAGGAATAGTACATCTGAGACCCTGCCGGGGGGTCTCGGACGAGGCGTAGAACGAGCAGTTTGGCTCTCCTGCGGTTTCCGAGACTACAAGGACATGGACTTGACCTTCCATGCTGCTTTGTCCTTGGCACAGGGGTTAGATAGCACAGTGATGAGCATAGTGGCAGGTAACCCCTGTTACGCCCCGTCACCTATCCCGTCGGTCGTTCTGCCCGTACTGTACCTGAGTGTGGCTGACGTTTGCGGTAGTAGTTGGGCGCATTAATCTGGACGTGACGTTTCGTTAGAGGAGTTTGGTCGGGACGGAGGTTACGAGTATGTTTGCCGAGCCCGGCCTCGAGCGAATATGAGAATTGGCATCCCATCCGAGGCCTTTCGGGGCGAGGCCTCAGCGAGAGGGTCTCGGTGAGAGGGCCTCGGCGGGGCACTTTTGGCCTTTCGTATGAGGCCTCGGCGCAAGGCCTCGAGCGAATCGGAGAATTCTGCAGAGACCTGGCGGTAGTCTTTTGGCTTTGATTTTTGCAAGGTTTAAGCGACATTTTTGGTTCTTGCTTAGGGTACCCCTTCTTGTGGTATCCGACACATGGATTCATCTAAAATTTAATTCATATCTTTGTGGAAGGGTTGTTATCAATTACCAAAAAGTGGAGATTGAAAACTCTAGTTTGGTTTTGGTTAATTGATGAAACCCTAAGTGCCAACCTAGTTTATCAAAGTGATTGTGAGATAGGTAGCACTACTCCAAGTGATGAAGCAATGGTCAAGATCAAGACGACGGTGATGGCATGGTGATGATCAAATGCTTAAACTTGGAAAAGAAGAAAGAGAAAAACAAAAGACTCAAGACAAAGGTATAAATTGTAGGAGCCATTTTGTTTTAAGTGATCGAGACACTTAGCGAGTGTGATCACATTTAGGATCGATAGCCATACTATTAAGAGGGGTGAAACTCGTATCGAAATGCGGTTGTCAAAGTGCCACTAGATGCTCTAACTCATTGCATATGCATTTAGGATCTAGTGAAGTGCTAAGATCCTTGAAAATGTTTGAGAAAATATGCTAACACATGTGCACAAGGTGATACACTTGGTGGTTGGCACATTTGAGCAAGGGTGAAGAAGATGGAGTTGAAAAAGAGTTAGTCGTGCTGGTCACAGAGTGATCGGACGCGTCCGGTATGGAGATCGGACACGTCTAGTATGTGACTCAGGACTGACCTGCATAGTGCAATCGGACGTGTCCGGTCGCCACACCGGACGTGTCCGGTATGAATCTGCATGGTCGGTGTTCGGTAGTGCAGTTGATCGGATGCTGGCAGCGTCCGGTCCGAAGTGACCGGACACGTCCGGTCGAGCGTGGATGCTTATTGTACTCGACCAGATGCTGAGGCTCAGCGTCCGATCAGTTTCTAACAGATGCGTCCGGTCGGCCCTAGAGGCTTACTGGACTCGACCGGACTCGGCGGCTCAGCGTTCGGTCATTTGTAGTTCTACGTTTGGTCTGAGCGTCCGATCACATGAAAGTGTGGGCTGCAATGGCTACCTTGTCTTGAACTGGACAGGTGGCAGTCTGGGAGAGACCGGATGTGTCCAGTCAACCTACCGGACACGTCTGGTATTCACGAACGGTGCATCCGGTGCAGCGTCTGGTGCTATGTCCGATCGACGCGCAGTCAGCCCAAGAACAAAGCACATTGATGTTCGCCACCATTTCATAAGAGATCACCAACAAAAAGGGGACATTTGCATTGAGAGTGTAGGCACCGAAGATCAACTTACCGATATATTCACCAAGCCATTGGATGAGAAAAGGTTTTGCAAGCTAAGGAATGAGTTGAACATATTGGATTTCTCAAATATATGTTGATGCACCCCCCCCCCCCACTTATATGACATGCCTCTCCTTCGAGTAATCCAAGATAAAAGTTGATTGCCATGACATACATCCTTGCTAATGACATGTTTAGTGCATCTAGACACCTTTCACATTTAATAGGCTCATTCATGAAAATCAAATGAATTTGATGATTGTATAGTACCACTATTGCTTCTATACTTATTTTGATCTAGTGATAGCATATGACATGTTTGTGGCCTTGTAAACCTAGTGTTTAATCTAGAAAATGAGCTCTAAGTGTTTAACTCAATATGGTACAAGATAACCCTTATTTTGGAGGTGTGAAGAAGCTTGTCCTTGGATCAAACCGAGTTAAATATCTTTGGCAAATATTCTAGTTTAAACCAAATTTGAGAATATGATCCTCACCCCATTGATTGACATTGATAATCTCAACCTATCTATATTTTGAACCTTTGTGGTCATTGATGACAAAGGGGGAGAAAAACAAAGATATTAGTGATATTAGTACATGGGAGAAAAACAAAGATATTAGATATTAGTGTACTAAGATAATGAAAAGACAACAAAGGGGGAGAATTTAACATAGGGGAGAGATATACAAAGGAAATGGATCAATTAAAATTTTGAGCACACAAGTAGGGGGAGCAAGCTCATGAACTTGTATGGTGCATTTGAATGTGCATTTCATATATTTGCTTGCATGACACAAGTTTTAAATTTCAATATTCATGCTTGTGTGGTGTATGCTAGTTATAGGTTTGAATGATGAAATAAAAATCTAGCATGCATAGGTCATCTAGTGATTTCATTTCCAAGTGTTTCCAAGTGGTATCAAGTTAACCATGGTGCTAAGGATGGTATAATGGTGCACTCCGATTGGTATCACGCTTTAAAGGTCCATCTTTTATACCTTAGCATCATTTGGTAGACATTGACTCATATATTTCCTATCTAAGTATATGTGCAAGCTACAATCCAAACTCTTAGCACATATGTAGGGGGAGCAATTGCTACCATATAGGATTCATGAAACTTGTCCATATCCTTTTACACATGGTAAATATGCTTGGTCAAGCAACATGGATTCAATTGAATTTCAATTCATATCTTTGTGAAAGAGTTGTCATCAATTATCAAAAAGGGGGAGATTGAAAGCTCTAGTTTGGTTTTGGTGAATTGATGAAACCCTAAGTGCTAATCTAGTTTATCAAGTGATCATGAGATAGGTAGCATATTCCAAGTGGTGAAGCAAATGAAGATCATGACATGATGATGGTGACGCCATGGTGATAATCAAGCGCTTGGACTTGAAAAGAAGGAAGAGAAAAACAAAAGGCTCAAGGCAAAGGTATAAATGATAGAAGCCATTTTGTTTTGGTGATCGAGACACTTAGTGAGTGTGATCACATTTAGGATCGATAGCCGTACTAATAAGATGGGTGAAACTCGTATCGGAATGTGGTTATCAAAGTGCCACTAGATGCTCTAACTTATTGCATATGCATTTAGGATCTAGTAGAGTGCTAACACCCTTGAAAATATTTGTGAAAATATGCTAACACATGTGCACAAGGTGATACACTTGGTGGTTGGCACATTTGAGCAAGGGTTAGGAACTTCACCGGCGGAGTGTCCGCCCATAGAGTACGGACAGTCCGACGGTGCCACCGATGCCCTAGACAGAAAAGACGGTGGTCAGTGTAAGTGACCGGACACTGGTCTCGGAAGGACCGATGCGTCCGGTCAGGTGGAGCTTGAAAACACTGGCATCGATCTCTAACCAGACATTGGGTCACTTAGTGACCGGACGCTGGAGGGGTGCGTCTGGTCCTGCTAACGTGGCAGTGCACAGAAGAGTCACCGTGTGACCGGACGCTGGGTGAGTCCGGTCGAGCATGACCGGACACGTCCGGTCGTAAAAAGTCGTCTCTATATGCTTACTGGAAACAACCAGACGCTGGGGTTCAGCGTCCGATCACTTTGAGCTGCTGCGTCTGGTCATCACTTGACCGTTGAGATCGGGCGATCGACATTTAAAGAGAGGGGACACGTGGCACGCATCGCGTGACCGGACGCTGAGGTCCAGCGTCCGGTCAATATGACCGGAGCGTCCGGTCACCCCGTGTTGTGCCCCGTGAAGGGGTACAACGGCTCTATTTCATGGGGGCTTCTATTTAAGCCCCATGGCCGGCTCAAGCTCACTCACTTGGCTATTTGCATTGATATAGCAACCTTGTGAGCTTAGTCAAAGCATTCCCACTCATCTCCATCATAGATTTGACATTTTTGTGAGATTGGGAGATAATCCAAATACATTGCTTGAGTGTTTGCATCTAGAGGCACTTGGTGTTCATATTTTGCTGTGGGATTCGCTTGTTACTCTTGGTGGTTGCTGCCACCTAGATGGCTTGGAGCAGTGAGGATCATCGAGCAGAGATTGGTGATTGTCTCCGATTCCGATCGTGGTGATTGTGGGGTTGTTGACCTTTCCCCGGCGGAGAGCCAAAAGGTACTCTAGTGGATTGCTTGTGGCTTGTGTGATCCTCATCTTGTGTTGGTTGTGCGACACCCTATTGAGGGTTTGGCGTGTGATGTCAATTAGCGCGTGAACCTCCAAGTGAGTGAATCGCCACAACGAGGAGTAGCTTGCCGGCAAGCAAGTGAACCTCGGTAAAATAATCATTGTATTCATCATTTGATTCCGAGGTGATTGGTCTTCATTGTTATTCATTCTTGTGATTGATTGGATCCTTCCTCGACACGGTGGTATAACCTTCTTGCTCACTCTCTTTACATTACCGCATACTAGTTGTCAAGCTCTTTAGTGTAGCTAGTTATGAGAGCTTGTTAGTTTGGTTAGTGTGGCTCTTTAGTTAGCTTTTGAGAGCACACTAACTTAGTGTAGTGTCATAGCTATTGTGTGGATAGAAATTATATAAACTAGAATTGTGGTAGGTGGCTTGCTATTTTAGTAGGCTAGCGAGACACTTGCTTCGCCTTATAATTGTCTAACCGGTTTGTTAAGTGTTGTTGTAGAAATTTTTAATAGGCTATTCCCCCCCCTCTAGCCATTATGACCTTTCAAAGTGACTTTGCTGAATATTGATGAGACATCTCTAAAGCCCAAAACACCTCATCTCTATCATCTGACAAAGAAACTTCATCTAACAACAACATCAGATTGCTCCATTCTTCCCACAAGATTCCATTCAACTGCCTTCTAAACTCTAAAAACTACTGTCCTTCCACCCATGCCTCTACCACCTCTAAATCTTGGCGAACAGCAATGTGGAACAGATTAGGAAAAGTTACTTTCAGTACACAGTCTCCTAACCAACAATCATGCCAAAACCTTGTTTGTATCCCTGATTTTATCTTAATACACCTTCCCATTTGAAACCACTTTCTTACATCTAACAAAGATTTCCATAATTGCGAGCCTTTCCTATTTCTGACTTGAAAAATACTTTTGTGGCCCAGATATTTGTTTTTCAATATGTTACAACATAAACTATTATCTACTCTTTCAAGCTTGTCAATCCATTTGCCAAGTAAACAAGTATTCATAAATCTGACATCCATAAAACCAAGACCTCTAAACTGTTTCAGCCTGTTTAGAGCTTCCCACTTAACCATATGATACTTCCTTTTCTTACTTGTACCTTCCCAGAAGAATCTAGATCTAATAGAGTCCAACCTTTGAAAATTTCCTTCGTATAACTGATACACGCCCATCGTGTACATGGGTATGCTAGACAGACAAAAATCAATCAAAATGGATTTTCCCCTTGATGACAGATACTCACATTGTCAAGTTCCCAGTCTTTTCTCTGTCTTCTCACAAACATAGCTCAATTGCGCTTTTGATATCTTATGACAACTAACCGGCATTCCTAGATATTTCATCGTGAGAACTCCACTTTTACATCCCAACATCTCTGCTGCAACATTCATCTCCACAGCAGGCAGTCCTACTGAGAAAATCTCACTTTTCTCGAAGTTTATCTTCATTCCTGACATAGCCTCATTGCAAGAAAGAATAACATTTCACAAGGTTTGTAAATCAAATTGTAGGAGTAAAATAGTATCATCAGCATACTGTAAGTGTGTTAACCCTCCTTCAACTAAGTGTGGTACAAGCCCCTTAATCATCCCAGCAGCACAGGCTCTCGATAGCATAGCAGAAAGGGCATCTGCTACAAGATTAAACAACAGTGGAGACAATGGATCACCCTGTATGAGTCCTTTGAAGCTTCTAAAATAGTCCCCTCTTTCACCATTCAGATCAATGCACATATTTCTCCCTCTAACAACTTTATTCATCCATTGAATCCATTTCATATCAAACCCTTTTCTATGAAGTACTTCCTCTAAAAAATTTCAATTAACTCTATCATACGCTTTTTCAAAATCCAACTTGATGATAACCCCACTTGTTTTTTTATCCTTAAGTTCATGCATCACCTCCTGCAGGATCATCACTCCCTCTAAAATATTTCTTCCAGGTATAAATGCTGTTTGAAAATTACTCACCACCCTTCCAACCACTGTTGAGAGTCTTATAGTGAGTGTTTTGGTGATAATCTTGTATATTACATTTAAAAGGCAAATCGGTCTAAATTGTTTGACACTAGTCGCTGGTTTAACCTTGGGTAACAGAATAATAACTCCATAGTTTAGTCTACACAGCTCCAAATGCCCATCATATAATCTATCTAGCATTTCTTTGATATCCCCTCTTATCATATTCTAGAAAGCTTTGAAAAATTCTATTGAAAAACCATCCGGACCAGGAGCCGTATTATTTTTCATCTCCTTAATCACCACATCAAGTTCTTCTAAGGAGAAAGGTCTAGTCAAAAACTCATTCTCTTCTTGTTGAATTTGCTAATAACTTGGCCAAAGATCCATGTCCAAATACATATCAGCCACATCTTCACTCCCAAACAATCTCTTATAGTAATCCGTAATGTGATCTCTAAGGCTGCCAGGCTCAACCACTTCTTGACCATTCACCTCCAGCATTGAAATATGCATTTTCCTTCCCCTGCCATTAGCACATTTGTGAAAATAACTAGAATTTGAGTCACCAGCCAACAACCATTTCACACCACCTCTTCTTTGCCATTGTAACTCCTCTTCTAATAGCATCTGGTTAAAGGTATGATCTAAAGCATATCTTTCCTCCCACTCTAAATGAGACAGTTCTCTTTCCTCACTCCAATCATCCAATATGGCAATTCTTCTAATAATTTCTTCCTTCTATTTTCTTCTCTGGCTATCCAGATTCTAACCCCAGCCCTTTGTAGCTCTCCTCAATTTACTTGAAATCACATGCCAATGATCTAAAGGATCATATTTAAACCTTGAAGGCCATTTATCTCTCACCCATTCTCTGAAACCCTCCTGTTGGAGCCAATAAGCACTAAATCTAAAATAATGCTGCTGACCTGGCACATTGTCTCCCGTGTCCACTATAAGAGGATTATGATCTGATCCTAGCCACGGACCAGTTACCACCGACGTTAGACTAAACTTATCTTTCTAGAAATTTGACACCAAAACTCTATCAAGAACACACATAATCGGAGGATTTTGTTTGTTTGTCCAAGTAAAATGACTTTCAGTCCTATGTGGTTCCCTAAGAGCTGTATTATTGATCATTTCATTAAATGCCTCCATCATCTAAACATTCACATTTCCATTAGATTTTTCCTTAGTTCTTCTCACCAAATTAAAATCTCCACCTAGAATCATAGGACATTCCACCGACTGAACTTTAGATTGAATCTCTTCCAAGAACTCTAACTTTCTATCATCATGAGCAGGGCCATATACATTGAAAATCACCCACTGAAAACCATCTGCCTTCATGGTAAGATTGAAACATTGGTAAAAAATACCCACATCTTTAGCTGTAACTATAGCCAACTCTTTATCCACACCCATGAGCAAACCACCTGAGTGCCCAGAATAAGGCAACCAGGACCAAGACATATCCTTCTGACCACCGAACCTCTCTAAATCTATATATCTAAAAGAAGACTTAATGGTTTCCTGTAAACAGATACAATCAAAAGAATGTTTATTAACTAATTCTAAAAGCAACTTCCTCCTCCCTGTATTTCCCAGTCCTCTAATATTCCAATATAGAATCTTCATCCTTGATCTCTATGAGATAAATTATTCTCTGTATCAGCACCACCCCCCATCAACTCTAACACCTAGGGGCTCAAATCCACAGAACTCTCAATCTCCAAAGGAACTCTAATAATTGTATCATTTGGGATAACAGAACTTGACTCAATCTTTTGCTTAGTTTTTTGCAAAGCAATGAAAGCATCTTCCTTAGCTTGTATCAAAGAAATGTTAGCAATTCTAGAAACCTTATCTTGCCCCCAATGAGAAACCACATACTCTAGCCATAGAATCTAAGGAGCAAGTATCAGTAGAACAAGAAGATGAGGGAATGCATTTAATACTTAATCTTTATTTAGATGGCTTAAATGAACCTTTTCCTTTAAAGCTTCCAAAATCAATGGCATCATGTAAAGACCCAATGGTCCAAGAAGAGGTATTGGATTGAACTATAGAGATTTTGAAACAACACCATTTGTGTATATGATTTTTTACTAATGCTCAATAGGATGATGGTACCTAAGACTACATAAAGCACACTAGTGAGTCTCCAAGGAAATCAAGCTAAAGAAGTCCTCGTGTCGAATCTGTCGACCTTTACCCCAAAACATTAGATGCATCGTAATATCCAACGGTTATAGACCTAGACATAACACATATGAAATGATGAAAGAATATAGATGATTGATTTGTTTGGTACAGCATAACCTATAGATTCAGCATCACCTCCAACCCTTGGTTTATAAAGTTGGACACTGGATTTTCTTTCCATGTCCATTGACGATGAGGTCAATAACTTGAATTTGATATCCTAAAGTAAGTGTCTATGAGTAGATTTTTCCTTGTAGGTAGCTACAATAACATCGTTATGACTATCATCCAAATCACAAAATGTAAGCTAAAGTCATGGAACCTAAAATTGATGCCTAGATCCAAATCCTCTATGACCGTTGACTAGATGACCACACGCTACAAGATTATATAACCAGAGAGTACAAGGACCAAAGCATAAAGGGTTAATTGTTTATATGCCATTGTAAATATCACGCTTTGGAGATATACCATTACTATTCACGATATTAGAAATGTGTCATTACAATATTACAATTCTCTGAAATATACCACTACATACCCCTTTGATGGATTTATTAAAAATTTTGGACCAAATTGCCCTTAGAGACGAAGGAAACAAATAACTAGAGGACTAGGACATGGACGGAGGACTGGAGCAGCATGCTGGTATGCAGCGGCACCATGGCCGTTGTGCTCTGAGCTACTGCCGTAGCTAAGGAAGAAGTAAAGAACATGACCTCACCTTCGGCGAGCACACGCACACTGGCATGTTGCGGCCGTGCACGTCACGAAGCTGTGCGCGCTCGCCGTAGGTTGGACCCAGGCTTCTCCGAGCTCGTCAAGGACACACCGCCGCCCACGTGTTTGAGTGGAAGCTCACCATGCTCGGTGCGTGCTACGTGGACAAGGCATGCACCGTTGGCAGGTGATGCGGTGAGTACGGGTGCGATGCGTGCGTGTGACGCGGAGGACGGAGGTAGCAAGCTCGAGCACAGCACATGGTGACAACATGTGGTGTGGCCGTGTGGGCGAGCACGACGATGGATGTAACAAAACCGACCAATTATACGAGATTAAGTAAGGAAATCTTCCGCCGAAGCAGATAATTTAGCAAACTTAAGCCCGTATAACCCGGTAGTCCGTGAAACCACAAAGGATTTCAAACCAATCGACATACAAACCAAGATCATACAAGTTTAGCAAGTACCGTCACACGTTACATAAAGTTCACAATCACAGTTCGGTACATCAGAGTTTAGAATATAAAGTTATTACAACCCAAGTTCAAACTGAAGTAGCGGAAGCAAATAGTTTTAAAGCCACACACACACTTTTAGTTCAGATACAATGCCAGTAGGTAGTCATCTCCAATAAAAGCATCAGATGAGAGATACGGAGTAACCATTGCCCTTGGTCCTAGTTGTCACCCATTGCCGGGTACAGGCAGTTAATGCAATAGTCGTAGTACATTTGACCATCTGCAACAACAATGGGAACAACGCCCTAAGTATGAGAAGGTACTCAGCTAGACTTACCCGTCTTAAACCAAAATAAAGCGACACCAAGGATTATGCAAGGCTTTCTTTAGTGGGCTAGCTGACTTGTTTGCGAAAAGCATAAGTTATCATGAAGACATCATTTTAAATACTTTGCATCATCTTTATTAGGACCTATCCATCTAGGTAAGCACATGTACTATAGCAATCACTTGATTAACCAATAACATCCAATTACCAATTTAGATTTAGCATATCCTATACCATCCAGATAACCATCATTGTTCCATAATAATTACTACAATGCCGTAGCCCGAGTCAAGTGCTCACTATCCAGGAGCGATGGTGATTCAAATCAATTCCTAACCAGCTGGTGATTTATTCCTCACACAAACCATGCTTTCCCTGCCAGGGTAGCTTAGATCACCAATGACACTATTCAGGTAGCCGCGGGACAATCTAGAGCCGCAGTACCCAGGGACCGCCCGACTGCTAGGAATCAGGGTGCACCTGCCCTTGGGCTCACTCTTCGCGTCCCTATCATACCCCCATCAGCACCAATACGCGCACTCGTGTAGATCCTGGTCCAAATAGTGCCACTAGCTTCACGGTCGAAAGGTACTTTATTGGGCCAGCTAAATGTGAGGCATGCGTTCAACATAATAAGAGGGACGAGCAACGATCGGTCCTTAATCGTACAGACAGAAACTAACAGCACCCCAGAACCCTGTCTGGTTGCCTTCAAACTTTTCCGTCCGGTCTTCAATTATCCATCACACATGGTTAATTCCAGGATATCATTCTTTCTATAGCTAAATTCTTCCAGTAACCACCTATAATGTAGGTGACCAGATATCACCGATCGCTACCGGTCTAAGCAAGGCTAAGCAGTTATTCGATCCTGACCTAACAGGGTAAAAGGTAATAAGGTAGGCAAGGATAGTAATAAATGCATCAACGGTTTCAATCAACTCCTACAACTTAATGCAACAATATATAACTCATATATATAAAAAGAATTGCTTTTGTAAATTAGGAGACTTAGAATGCTCCGGGGCTTACCTCGTTCGAACGAAGTAGGTTGATGATCCACGCACTCGGGCAAGTCCTCTCCTTGCTCCTCTTTCTCTGGCACCTCCTGTGCCTGGACTTCTTGTAGATCTATCCCGGTCTGCTCTTCCTGAACTGCTACTAGCAACTCCTCCTGCGATCCTGTATGATGCAGATACATAAGTGCTCATGCATAGGTGCATCGGAGAGATGACATGTAATGATCAGGATACATGAAATATAGATAAACATGTTTAACTTTATTGGACATAGTAGAAGTAAAGCTCTTCTATAAGGTAGCCAACATCATCCAAGAACATGTACTACTATACTACTACTACAACCACTGTACTAACATGCCAAGTCACCACAGCAAGTTAAGATGCTTCAAAGATACACCAAAGCAAACATTATTAACTAAACATGCATTAAAGAAGATTATTTTATTTCATTTTAAACTAGGGCTACAACAGCAACATATATTTCTGGTGCTCATAAAAATATGAGAAAATTATAGTAGCATAGTACTACTCTAAGTAGACTACTATAAAATTTTCATGGTATTTGGATAAGTAAAATAGCCTAAAAAATGACAAGCTATGGCATAAATATGAGCATGAAAATACTTTGTACTATGAAAAGTGTCAAACAACAGATTTGGTATTTTTTCTATGTTCTACACAGTAAACAGTAACTGAACAAAAATTATCATACACATGCTTTATACAATTTTTGCTTTCTATTAAAATAATAAAAATCATCAATTAACGACACTTGAACTACACCTCAATATTTCTCTACAGAACCTGCATGACTTATATTTTTCCTACAAATTACATCACTAAAGGAGATTAACAAAACTAGAACCATATTTTTCTAATGTATATTATATTTATTAGACATTTTCTAAGAAATCTGCATTTATTCAATTTAAATAAAGCTACACAAAAAAGTATCACAAATTTGACATGCAATATTTTTAACAGATAGATCTAATCACAAGAAACCTAGAACAATTTGTTTCATCAATTTTGGAGCAATATAACTCGAGATATACATTTACAAGCTTTTTAATCAATTTTTGAAATCGTTTTAGAAATCCTTTTCTTTAAAACCGGATATAAATATTGCGGGCACCCAGCTCCGTACACCTAGATCCGAACCCAGTCGCTGCAACTGGGCCCCGAGAGCCGACCGGGTCCCATCGGTCAGCCGCACGGAAGCAAGGGAAGAGGCTCCATCGGCCGGAGCTCACCGGCGGCGAGCCTTCCGGTGGTGCCACCGGCACCAACGGACTCCTCTTTGCAACGCGAGCTCGGCAAGCTAGAAAAGGACAACGCGGATAGGCGCTATCCACCACGGCGAGCTACGCCGACGAGCGGCGGAGCTGCATGGCGGCCTCACCGCCGTTCGTGGCCGCGGCAAGCCTAGGCGTGGGGCGAATATGCCTTGCGGTGCCAAAGAGAAGCCGAAGCGCTTGAGCAAAAGGGCAAAAGAGGAGGTGGGCGGTGTCGCTGCTTGCGGCACGAAGCTCCCGCGAGCTCGGCCATGGCGGAGCGGAGAAGAAGACCAGCCACTCTGCCTCTCACCTCGGACGACAGACAGTACTGACACGGGCGCAAACGAGGGAGCTTGACGAGGCAGAGCTGTTGACTAGAGGAATCGAAGAAAGAGGCACGGGTGGAGGGGCACGTCGCTGGCGGAGCAGCGGCGGCGCTCGGTGGTGAGAGCTCCCACGGAACTTTGAAATGGAGAGGAAGGAGGAGGAGACAGGATGGGTGTGGAGTGGGGTGGCGTCTTGTGTGTCGAACAGATTGACCTTGAAGGCGAGAGCACGGTACGGTCGGAATGGGCGGGCACGCCCTGCCGCCGGTGAGCGGCTTCCACGCTTGCGTGGGCAAGGGCAAAGCAAAGGGGGCCAGGTGGCAGGCGAGAAAGGAGCAGGCAGCCAGGCCGGCTCTGAAAATGGGCGAAGGGAGGTAGGCTGCCCGCTAAGAAAAATAAAATGATTTTCTTTTTATTTCTTAAATAAACAGAACTAAAATTCCATTTTGAGCCATTTTAGAAGCATTTTCACAAGTTGGTGTAAAAATGAAAGTTGTTCAGAAAAAAGTACTCTACAACTTTGCCAAAAAGAATAAGGCAACCATTTTAGAAGCATTTTCACAAGTTGGTGTAAAAATGAAAGTTGTTCAGAAAAAAGTACTCTATAACTTTGCCAAAAAGAGTAAGGCCAAAATCCAATTAGATTTTGAACTATAGATTTAAAGTTAATTTAAATCAAAAACCCGATTTTAAAAGATTATTTTTAAAAGCAAAATTTGAGAAAACTTTGAATATACACCTTGCTCCAAATTGCATCTTAGTTACTTCTAATTGGTCTAAGTGATCAACCAAGGTACACACATGGCAAAACAAACATAGCATCCAATCTATTAAAACAAAACTATGCAACATACATGTTTCATTAGTATGTTTTAATTCTATATTTCATGTCATGCTTATAAATGCATAATAAAGATTATGCTCATAATTTGCAAAATGTTAATACATGCTTAACACCGAGATATTACAGTGGAGGCGCTGAGCACGAGCGTAGCTCACAGGCCGGTACAGGGAAGAGGGACGGAGCGCGCGGGCACGGCCATGGTGGTGATCCTACAAATACCTTGAGCCTTGAGGTGCTAGGCCAGTATGCTAGTGCGGACGCAGTGCACACTGCACAGCGGCGGGCTGGCGAGCAGATCGATGACCGATGCGTGCGGCGCCGGCCTATGAAGAGATGTACAGAACAGGAGAGAGAGAAGAGAAAGGAAGAAGACAAGGGCAATTTGGACCAAAAATTCTGATAAAAGCATTAAAAGAGTATGTAGTGGTATATTTTAGAGATTTGTGAAATTATAATAGCATGTTTTTAATTTCGTAAATAGTAACTGTATATCTTCAAAACACAATATTTACAACACAATTAACCCAAGCATAAAAATGCCGTCCTCCGGTCCCTCACGAAGACGAGACCTCCACCCTGTTATCAATACAATATTTTTTTCTCGTAACAGAAACAACTTCAGCCGAAAAAAAAAATCCAGTGAACAGGGTGCTCGTCTCTTGCTTGCACGGCAGTTGTCCCAACCCCACCGAGTCAAACGTCCCCAGCCTAAAATTTCCCCTTTCCCCAACTAACACGACACCCCCGCCTTCCGACGTTCCCCTTCCTCCGATTGCCCCCAAATCCGACGCGTCATCGCCGCCATGGCCGCCGCGGGCAAGCTCCTCCTCCTGGCCGCCGCCGTCCTGGCGGCGTCCCTCGTCGCCGACGCGCGCCCGTGCGGCCACGCGCAGACGCTCCTCGTCTCCTTCTCCTCCGTCTCCAGGCCCAACCCGGACCCCACCAACCCCACGCCGCTCACCACCACCGTCGTCACCGTCCTCCGCGTCCGCCGCCTCGGCCCGCACCAGATCCGCCGCCCCGTGGCCCTCCCCTCCGCCGAGCCGGAGGTCGCCGTCTCGTCCGTCCAGGACCGCGCCAAGGACATCCTCGTCGTCGTCTCCGGCCTTCTCTTCGGCTTCGGCTGCGGCGCCCTCACCGCGGCGTCCATGTACCTCGTCTGGTCGCTCCTCGCCTCCACCTGTGCCTCCGGCTACGACAACGACGTCTACAGGGACGACGAGGACCAGTTGTCTGACTCCGAGAGCCCCAAGAAGGCCGGCTACGTCATCATCCACGACACCGATGAGTACGGCGCCGGTAAGAATTAGGGCTGGGGATCCGTCTTTGGTCTTACCGGGGGCAGCCAAAGGATTCGTAATAACAAATTGCATGATTGCTTGGAATTGTGCAGTATACACTGTAACTATATGCACCTTTTTATGTGTGTCGCGTCTGTCTGATTCTCTCTATGTATGTCGTTTGGGGAAAGGAAAATTAATTTATGAATGAATACGCTCTTGATGTGTTCTTATTATCGTCAAACTGAAATGATGCTTGCCTTTACTGCAAAACATGGATCTTGTGGACTGCCGTAGTTTACAAAATTATGGTGTAGTGTTCTTCCTACAAATCGAGGTGCAAGTGCAATATGTGGTTGCCTGTGCAATTGTGTATGTACAGTAGAAATGTGACACAGTGACATACTAATTACTCGATCATTTCCTATTGGAACTTGTATGAATGTGACCATGCAACCTCTACAGTTTTCCTCTAGCATTTTCGCTTTACCTTTCTTTTTAATGGTCATGAAACATGTAAAATTGTTGTTTGTTGACCACACAGATTTTTTGGGGTATTTTACCAGTGATGTATAAATGTATGGTTCTCTGGTGTGGTTGTGGGCGACTAAATATTTACCCTGAACTTTTCTCCAGATGATGGGAGTTATTTGTTTGGCAGCCTATCTATTTTTTAGGCTTAGAGATACGATGTATAATGGTCTGTGTAGCAAGATACTAATGTTTGTAGCATTTCTTGTTGGAAATTGTTCATGAATGTGACTGCTACTTTGTCTGCAATATCTCTGAGGTTTGATTTAAGAGCCTGTTCGGCAGAACTGAAAAATAAGCCAAAATACTGTTCCAGCTGATTGTTGTGAGTGGAAAATACTGTTATGACTGAAATCACTGTTCACGTGAACAGTGATTCGTGAGGGAGCTGCCCAGCCAGCCACCGGCCAGCCAGCCGAACAGCCCCTAAGGCGCGTTTAGTTCCAAAAAATTTTGGTTTTTGCTCATCACATCGAATTTTTGGACGCATGCATGGAGCATTAAATATGAAAAAAAAAAACTAATTGCACAGTTGGGTGAGAAATCGCGAGACGAAACTTTCGAACCTAATTAGTCTATAACTAAACACTAATTACCAAATACAAACGAAAGTGCTACAGTAGCCAACCCCAAAAATTTTCGCGAACTAAACGTGCCCTTAGACAAGGTCACAAGGCTGGGTACAGTCTGAAGACATTGCAGTGTGTTGATTTCATCAAACAGCAACTAGTATAGCTGCATGCTTCACTTCTATGCCTATCTTCATTTTGTTTCATGGAGCCTCTTAAGGCCCCATTTGGTGGAGGTCCTGTTGGCTTGGCTCCAGCTCCTCCGTGCTGCCATTTTGTCTTTCTTTTCAAAATGAACTAGGAGCCAGGAAATGCACTATTTGTTTTGCTTCACCTGCTCTATCTCCTCCGCGCACCTTAGCAAGGAGCCGGAGTCGTGCTAAATCACGCTCCATGGCAACACCGTTCTAGTTGAACACCTTTCTAGTTGTGTTTATATATTTTGAAGATTGCTAAATTAACAATACAACATTACTGTTTGGTTAACAAAGCTGACTCCAGTTACTTAACCTTGGATTATTTACTTGCTTTCTTCTCTACATGTCATGGAACCTACTGTTGGGACAACTTCAATGGCTCCTAGGGTCTAGTTGTGTTAGCATATAGTTTATCAGAATGTTTTGGGATGCAGTTCAATCATGAACTGTTGTATATAAATGAACTTTCCAATGAAACATTCTTCTTCGTTTGGGGCTGACCCTGTTGATAAGTTGGTAATTATGTAATAGATGGTTGTGCCTCTACCTTATCTGATCTGAATTAACTAGTTTCCTATTTTCAATTTTGTGGTTTTCCCTATCTTCTATGACTTGAAACAAATTCTTATGGAGCAAATTGTATGTCACGTTTTGTTTTTCGAACGAAGCATCTAGTAAATTACTAGTCCACTTTGTGGGTGTATGTTAGTTCATCTGGTACTCAAATGACTTTCCTGTCTGTATTTTTCCTGCTTATTTTTGTACTTGTTATTGATCTAGCATGTAAAGATTATTGCCAATGATGTGTAAACCTGGACAGTCTGCTGTTGCTCAGCAATTGCTCTGAATCATCGCCAGGCTTGAGCAGTGAAAGGTAGTATCAACATTCAGAGATTGTTGTGTATTCATCACTTCTGTTAGCATAGCTGCGTGTTTGTGTTTTTGGTATGATCGGACCTTATCATCCTTGCTCTTAATGTTTCTGCTTATTTGGTGTTGTACTGCACATGGCAATGGGTTAAGAACTATACCCTTCGCATACAGAATTCTCAGAAAATATCTGACTCCGCTTCTGTGGAATGTGTCATAATGTTTTACTATCTTCAAAAGATTACCAATTTACCATTGCTACACCCACCGTTTTCGGTGTTTGTGTGATTCTCGTGAACGCATTCTTCTAAACAAATAGATTAGCGACCTTAGCTATCTTTTATTACGCATTGACAATCACACAGGTAGTTATTTGAAATTTGCGAAAAATTCTACCTGCAATAACTGAAACACTTCCTCTTTTTTTTCCTTTTCTTTTTGTGACATCTTTGTGCATTTATTTATGAAAAAAAAAGAGAAATGCCCAACGGGAAAGATAGCTTTTGAACTGGACCGTTTCCATACATGATTACAATCTGGGCCTGGAGTCAGTTATGGGCCGCAGCCCATGCACAGCGCAGGTGCGCGGTCCATCTGCCTTGCGCTTCTCGTTGCTCAGCTTCCTCGGCCAGTCTGCCGCGCACGGCGCATCTGTTCTTTCTGCTCTGCGACTGCGAGCATCCGTGCTCGTATCGTAGTCTGTTCGTCGCCGCTGCTGCCGTTTGGTGCTTGCCGCCGCTCTTGTCTTGTTCCGGCACCGCGTCAAAGGGCCGTTCCTCTCTAGGCGCCTGGTAGATCTCCCCAAATCAACCGGGCAAGCCTTACCGCCCACTTCACTATGGCGGAGCCCTCGCCGCCGCCGGCGTCGAACGCTGGCCTCCGTATCCTCCTGTCGAAGGACCGGCCGGCTCCCTCCCCTCCTCCCACCGCCGCCGTCTCCAGCCACGCCGACCGCGACCGCATCATCGTGAGCTCCCACTCCCTCCCTCTCATCCTGTTCATGAACCCTAGCTGCAGTCATAGTAGAAAATTCATGCATTGCAAATCACCATGAGCTTCCATCGAGGCGTTGGAAAAACTGTTAGTAGTGGCGTAGCTAGGGGTTGTGTGAGAGGATGGAGAAGGAAAGCTGAAAATTTAGTGAAATTGTTTCTGCATGCTACCACACATGTGCTCTTGGTGAAATGTGATCTCTTTGCTCTTTTCAGGGAGTTTTCCGGAGCGCGTTGTCTAGGAATGAACCCCCAGAAACATTTTCCCTTCAGACAGTTCAGGAAGCAATTAAACCTCAGGTATCTACGTTCAATCTGGCATTTGTGAATCTTGATTTGATGATGAACCGTTAGTGATTCATGTTATCATTTTCCTCTATTTTATTTGCTTGTGTTTTAGGTACCTACCTATCTGATTTGACTTGTCGTTTAGTTCAGTTAATCATCTGATTTGACACGCATATCTCATTTCACAGAAGGAAACCGTGTTGGTTCTAGAGGAGAACCAATCCTTGGAAAATGCTCTTCGAACATTGTTGCAGGAGCTTGTGGTAACTTTCTATGTGGCTACACTGTCCTTTGATCTCACTTGATGATAAATTGGTTAGGGAGTGCTGTCGGCACGTGCATTTTTCTGGGTCATTGCATCCGTTCTGAGCAGTAGGGTTTTAATGATTATTTCTAAAAGAAAACGGAAGGTGTGGCTGCATTTTTATTTGCAATCCTAGAAAATTACATTGATTGCTGATTCTGTTTTATATGGAGAGTGTATTTCCATATTTCATTTGCAATCTTAGAAACCAACATTGATTGCTGATTCTGTTTTTATTAAATCTGTATTCTTAGTCATCTGCAGTGCAATCGGGTAAAAAGATCATGCAATATGGGAATTCATTGGATAGCGGAGAAAGTAACTGCCTGATAACTCGCCTTCTTGGTCAGTTGCAGTTCTTCCAACATTCTTTGTTCAAATCCATACCTATCTGAGGACCTTATGGCATCACTTTCTCTTTTTTTCTTGAACACTGTTTGGTGCCTGTGTAGCATTAGTTTCTGTTCTGAGAAAACAATGTTCTTCCATGATAGATATTGTGCTTTATCTTTGCGAAAGAGGGCATGTTGAGGGTGGTATGGTATTCCAGCTGTTAGAAGACCTAACTGAAATGTCAACAATCAAAGACTGCAAAGATATCTTTGGGTATATTGAGAGCCAACAAGATGTACTGGGGAAGGTAATTGTGATCCTTATTCTGTTTGGTTAGTTCTGGTTAAGTACAGAAGATGCATGTTTGTAGCTTTGCTGATTGATTATCGTTTTGGATTGTTTGTAGCAAGAACTTTTTGGACGTGGAAAACTAGTTATGCTAAGGACTTGCAACCAACTTCTTCGCAGACTATCGAAGGTTAGGTTCAGTTGTTTTGTTGTGTTTACTCTTTGAAGTTTAGATTTACTGTTGTTCCCACATTTCATCTTGGTTAAGTGGCCATTTTGTTAGCCAGCTGATTACCTTAGTTATCCTGTATGTAAAAAGTAATACCCCCCCTCCCCCCCCAAAAAAAAAAAAAAGGCACTAAGAGGAACTATGTGGCATTGCTAATAAGGAGAAATAGACACCAAAATGAAGTAAAAAAGGACACGAACCTGGGTAGTAGGCGTACCAACTGAGCTCGGCTCAGTTCCTAGCGACCTGGTCTATTAAACTGATTAATCAAAACTGAACTGCGAAGTGTGTTAAGTTAGAGATTTGCTAATATCCTTTGCTCTAAACTAAATGATTGATTGTACGATATCACCAAAATCTTGAACTTTGTGAACCAACTCTTTGTATGAATTGGAGTTTTTCCAGCACTTTTTTTTGGCTGAAGAGTAAATTGCACCACCTAGGCCTGGTGCAAGCGGTAGAGTCTTACCGCCTATGACCGGAAGGTCCCGGGTTCGAGTCGCGGTCTCCTTGCATTGCACAGGCGAGGGTAAGGCTTGCCACTGACACCCTTCCCCAGACCCCGCACAGAGCGGGAGCTCTCTGCACTGGGTACGCCCTTTTAAACTTATTAGGTGTGCCACTTAAGGTCCAAATCTCCCTAATTAGCATAAAACTTGCCTATGTCACTTGCTAGCATGGCACCTAACATGCAGGGGGCATGACAGTGGTGACATTTCTTTTATTGTAAGAATTTAGGGACCCAAATGCCATCATGGTGCATTTCATGCCTGTTGAACCAGCATTGATGTTCCCTTCATTCTTAAATATCTCAGGCAAATGATGTGGTGTTCTGTGGGCGCATTATTATGTTTCTAGCACATTTTTTCCCATTATCGGAGCGTTCAGGTTTGCATATTGTATATCCCTTTCACCATTCTCACGTAGTTGGTCTCTTATGGGTAAACTACATATAAGTGTCTATGTACACCATTCATTTTGTTTGTCTACTTTAACAGCTCTCAACATTAAAGGAGTTTTCAACACGTCAAATGTAACCAAGTATGAAAAGGATGCTATGGATGGTGAGTATGACTCATCTATGTTAATACTGTAGTGTTTTATTTCGTTTATTACACGTGACCTCTGCAGATGAGTTGTTTTTTGTTCACTTCTGTAATCTGTCTCCCTAAATGCTGCGTCCTCATGTATTCTTTCGTTTCTCAGGAATCTCTGTTGATTTCAACTTCTACAAGACCCTCTGGAGTCTACAGGTTGATATTTGGCACTTCTGGTTATTCTATGGAGTTGGAAATTGTCGCTAGATATCATACATTCTTCTTAATCATCGACATTTTTTGTTAATGATCATTTCTTGAATATTTATGTACCAGGAACATTTTAGTAACCCAGCTTTGACTTCTACAAATGCAGCAAAATGGCAAAAGTTCTCTTCTAATTTGGCGGTACATCCTTTCATACAATTTTCTTCCAGTGACATGATTTATGTTCACTTTGCAATTCTGTGTCCTGTGGCCTCATTCTGAATATCCGATACTAAATTAATAATTAACTTCATTCCAGGTTGTGTTGAGCACATTTGAAGCTCAACCTCTTAGCGATGATGATGGAAAACTTAACAGTCTCAACGAGGAGGAAGATGCTGCTTTCAATATTAAGTACCTGACTAGCAGTAAATTAATGGGTTTGGAGGTAAAAACTTTTGGGCAGGTGGCTCTACTTTTCTTTTATTGTTCACAGTTGTGATATAATTATTCCATTCTTTCAGTTGAAGGACCCAAGTTTTCGACGCCACATACTTGTTCAGTGCCTTATATTTTTTGACTATCTCAAGGTACATAAACTTTGGAAGTTGGGATGATGCAATGACGGCATGTATTAGGCAGTCATACAAGGCAAAATTCTATTTAATAAAAATGCTTAAGCTAATCTTCTATGTTGTACACCTACGTGCACTTGTGTGAGAACATGTACTATAATATTCCCTTTTTCTGTTACAATACCATTTTACCGCTATTCATTTCATTTGACTAGTGTGTTATAGTCACTGAAGTGCAGACTGCTGAAAAAGTTATTTTGTTCCTCAGGCGCCTGGAAAAAATGACAAAGAAGGTCCAACAGGGAGCATGGTCAGCACTGAGACTTTGACATTTTCCCCCCTTATGCAGTTATATACTTGACATGAACATTTCTACATATTTGTTGTTCGATATTGCCACTGTCAGTTCTCATGAAATCCTTTTTTCTTCTTAAGCATCTTGTGCCTGTATGACTAGACTGCAGAGAAGGGTTCTGTAAAATATTAAATATACACATATTTTTATAGTCCACAGCTTGATACTGTCCCACCAATCTTTATACATGAAAGTTAAACCCTAAATAACAAATAATCAAGTTCCGTTGTCCAAAAACATGTGAAGTGTTGGAGGACTATCTGATGGTTTAGGTTCTTCCATTTAGAAATGTAAAGATGCACTCAAAAGAATCTAGAATAGTGGTCACGTGTACTCTTCAGTTGACTAATAAAGTTACTGTTTTTTCTCCCAAAACAATGCCCCACATACATCTTTCGTCTCCCATATCTCCGGCCCAGCTGAACTCTATCATATTCTTCCTGCTCCGTAAGTGAAGACAAGATTATATCCATCTCAACCATATGCATGGAAAATTTGCTCTCCCTCCCTACTCTCCTTAAATCCAATACGAAGTTTCATCCATTACAGTTACAGATGTTCTATACTTCTATCCCTGAAGCTTTGTGTGGGTTTAACACTAGTTTTTAGTAGTTGCTGATTTCATGGCTTACACTTACACCAAATAAATTCAAATATTTACTTTTTATATGGATAAAAATAGGTGGCTCCATAGAGTAAGTTGTGGTTTGCATGGAGTGTATGCAGGAACAATATGATATTCGAATAGTTTGAACTGACTAAGCTAGTTCTTTCATTATTGATGACTCAACCATGGTTCAACTGTGAATAATTTGTCCCGTATATTTTCCCTTCAATCAGAAAGAGGAAATCAATTCTTGTGAAGAGCATGTTAAGAAGCTTCTAGAAATTATCCCCCCCAAAGGAAAGGAATTTCTGAAAAGCATTGACCATATTCTTGAGCGGGAGAAAAATTGGGTATGCTTTTTACTGCACATGGTTCAAGTTTTTTTTTTTACCTTTATTGTTGAAACTTACACAACCAATGATTCTCATCCTTTATATCTTGAAAAGGTTTGGTGGAAGCGAGATGGGTGTCTTGCATTTGAAAAACCACCCTTTGAGAAGAAACCAGGTCAGGCTGGAGGTAGAAAACGGTATGCTACTTGCTTAAGGCACCGAGCTTACTGTCAGTCAATTGTTTCTATTGATTATCTCGTCAAAACTTGCCTAGATCTGTCTACGAAAGGTTAACAAGAGAGAAATTATAATAACAGAATTGTATGCATTATTAAATTGTCAATCACTTATATCTAAGAAAGACCGTGTCCAATCATATAATGGTTTATGTTATGACTCTGCTAAGGTAAAAGAAAACATGGGGATATTTTGCACAAAATCTAAATCTTTAATGTTGCAATTTTGAAAGCTGATTGGTGTTCATTATTTCCACTTCCTTTTTATACTTTGCTTCCATGACCAGAATTAAGGTGATATTGCATGCTTTCTTGCATTGTAGGAAGCCAAGGTGGAGACTGGGAAACAAAGAGCTCAGCCAAGTTTGGAAATGGGCAGAACAAAACCCTGTATGTTCACATACATCTTCCCACTATAGTGCGAGTTATGAATAAAGTCAGCACAAATTTATTGGTTTCGGGCCGTTGATATTAAAAAATATTCTTATGTTCCAAGAATCATTGTGCCACTGTCCATTTCTGCCTTTATATATATACTTATATAGAAATAACTTCAAGTCTTGGTGCCAGTCTCTTTTCATTCTGTTAGTTCCCCTCTTTAAATTTGAACTTGTTAACTAATCTAAAAATATCTAACTAGTTTGGCATCCCTAAGTGATTAACGCTATAAAGTAATGCTTGTCCCTTGAATTAAGTTTAGACTTTCTTTGCATTGTTTGAAAAAGTGTCAAGTTATATATAGGGCCCTTCTCCCTTAGTTATGAGCATTGCTACTTCTTTTCTTCTGTATTCATTTACTGGTTATTTTTGTCGTACAATTTTCTTTCATTTAATCTAACCACTCACATCTTTATTGGAGCTGTAGAATGTTTTGACTGATCCTGACCGTGTCCGCATGCCATCAATTACGGAATATTGGAAACCACTTGCAGAAGATGTAAGCACTTTGGCTTTCTTGCATCTTTTTTTAATAGAAAGTTACATGGCACCGACCTTAATGGTTATTTTTGCACTTTGACCATTCATCCTTTTGCTGTAAACGAAGTTTTAAACAGTCTTGTAATTACAGTTGTACCTATGTTAACACGCAGATGGATCCATCTGCTGGAATTGAAGAGGAGCACCACCACAAAACTAATCGGGTAAGTTTGATTTCAGCTATGCTAATTATTCGATTACTGTTTTTTTTTTTGGAAATTATTTACTCGATGGGAAGTATTTCTCGAGCTTTCTTTTGAGTGGATCAGGTGGACCCTGCTAGCTAATTATGTTCAAATTGTCAGAGCTCTCCATGAAGAGCCTTAGCTTGGACTGCTGTTATAATTAAGTGCTATTGAAAATATTGATGTCTTGTTAGGCACAGCTGCTGGAACTTATTGTCTTATCGACACTTAGTTTTTTATTACCTTTTCGTGGAGTATACTCCCATAAAAGCAGTATTGTGCTTGCATGTTTGGATAAATGTTGAAATAGGAACATTTGCCTTCAACTAATACAACATTGAAACAACCTCCTGATGGCCTGACCCTACTTGCACATACTGCCATTGGTCACATGTACTTGGAAACTATGATGGCTCCAGACACATTGAAAAGAGTTTAGAAGAGGCCATTTTTTCATGGGCACTGGATTTTGGGGAAGTAGCATTACATGTTTGATTTGCATATAGGTAGTAGATTGGTCTGAGAGCAGCTTTTGTGTGACAGGTGTACTGCTGGAAAGGACTACGGTTTTCAGCCAGGCAGGACTTGGATGGATTTGCCCGGGTATGTGAAGCTTTACAATGTAATTGTTTCATTCTTGAGTGCTAGTAGGGTGCAAGATTGAATGAATATGGATATTGATCACCATTTCCATTTCAGTTTTCAGACTACGGGATCGAAGGAGTTGTACCTTCAGAACTCCTGCCACCTGAAGTAAATGCCAGGTTTTCTTCTAAGCCTGCAGAAAAGGTTAAGCGGACGAGAAGGGAAGATTCAAAAGGTGTGTCAGCTCAACCCAAAGAGCAGCAGGTACCCTGACCATCTTCTTGACCATAACCTCTATATAAACACCAACACTGTCATGTCTACATTGTTGCTATGGACTCCTCTGCAGGTTGCCGCGACACCAGAAACCGACGGCGGTGGCAGCGGTGGCGATCTAGAAGAAGGGGCCGCACCAATGGATTCCGACAACGGCGCGGTGGAGGATAGTCAGAAGCGGAGCCCAGGGGAGGTCTCTGGCCCTGAAAGCGGTCAGTGCGAGCCTGAGGCGGATGCCGATGATAACGTGAAGACTGAAACCACCAGTAAGTATGCTCGTGCCGGAGAGAAACAGTAGATAGAGTAGTATAAAGTGGGCGATGCTGAACCATTCGGCCCAGATTTTCGACTGACATTGGGCATTTTTATAGGCACCGCGAGACTCGATTTGAGACGTTAGTTAGCTTAATAATATCCCGCAGTGGCTGCCCAGTGATTGGATTTGGATGTAAAGTGGCTTTTTTCGTAGCTGTATGTGTAAATTGTTGCCCTGCAGTAGCGTGTGTTGTATGTTCAGTAGGAGTATATAGGCAGAGGCTAAACCGGCCCTCTGTCCGCTCGTCTGATCATATCATAATTTACAGTAGTAGATCTGGAAATGAAATTAGATTATATTTATTTATTCTCCATAAATTTGAGATCCCGGCGAGCCTTTCAAATGGTAACAGGATCAAGTCGTGTGAGTTTGCCGTGTCGCATTAAACAATCGGAACAGGTGGATTTGGTTGGTTTGTTAGGTTGTGTATTAATTATTAATGTATACATATGTAGTACTAGATCAAATCGCATTGCCTCCGTGTTTGAAGTTTTAAACCGCTGGAGCTGTCGAGCAGCAGCACCACATGTCCTCCAGTTCCGTTGCAGGCCGTTCATTCCACTGGTGTGCAGTGCAGGGCACCTGGACGGCTGAGATCAACGTTTGGACGCCGCACAGCGCGTGGCTTGTTGGTTGGAGGACGCGAGTCACGAGCGCAGCAGTGGCCACTGGCCAGTGGGGAGTCATATATTCTCATCATCTGCTGGGTGCAGTGTGTTCCGTAGCAATAGCCGCCCGCTGATGTATATATGTAGCGGGATGGCTCTTCTCTTCGTCTCGTCTTTCCAGTAGTACAGGCAGCAGCAGAGGAGGGACGCCTTCTTGTCAGCTTGTTCACACTCCACAGTACACAGAGATAAAAAAAAAAGTGCTCGAGGAGCTGCTCTTCTTCTTCCTTCCTTCCCAGCTGCTGCTCCTTTTCCTCGCAAGGAGAAAGAATGGAGTCCTCTCCTCTTCTTCCTCCATAGCTGGCCTCTGCAACCTCCAGTGTAGAATACTGCGGAGCCGTAAGTAAGTTCATCTCCATCTACCTCTTGTGTTTACTCCCGTTGCTCTTTACGTGCAGCCTTGCAGGTAGACTAGCGATCTCTCCATCTCTCCTGTTCTTTTTTTTTTTTTTTTTTTGAGGAAAATCTGTCTTGTTCTTGCTACGCCGCCCGCCAATCCTTACCTGTTTGAAAGCGAGTTGCATTGCGTCCTTTTAAGTTAAGCTGCGTTTCTTGAGTTTCTTTTTCTTCTTCTGTTCTTGGATGTTCTTGTTCTTGGTGTGTGGACAGCAGTAGCAGGTTTTACCTCTGAGCATAGCTGAGCTGTGTGCCTCGCAAGCCATCTATTACTGTTACCAGGCAGTGTAAACAGTGCTGTTGATGGTTTTGCAGATTGGTAGGAGGATCACTTTTTTTTTCATTTTCCACGGGGGTTATTACTATTCTTTACAGGGGGGCCTGGGGTGCAGGTAGAAAAAAGGCAGCCAGCTAATTCGCAGCACGTATGTTTTAAACCTAATTAATCTATATTTAAGTCTAATTAGTTCACTATGTGATAAGGTGGTGCTACAGTAACATATACGCTAATGATAAATTATTTAGACTTAATTTATTTTGTTTTTTATTAATATCTGATCATCCCATAGGACACTGCTTCGTAAGAAACTTTACCCTATAGATTTAAACGAGTCCATAGAAATCTGCTAGCAGCAGTGCAGTAAAAACTCTGTAGGAGTAGGAGGTACTAGGACAATTAATTAGAGCATGAAAATTGCAGTGCTCTGCAGCAGTAGTACTTGTACAAGCTGGATGCCGCTGCCCCACCCCCTCAAGGCCTCAATCACACTTCTGCGTGCAAAGCAATAGGAGTACTGTAACTCCTGCTCGTAGAGGACACGGACATGGTATTTTGTTTTGTTTTGTTTGCCAGAGCCAGCCGTTAGCTTGCCAATAGGAGTAATAATTAATTGGGTTACGGTGAACCTACCAAAGTACAGTAGGAGTATTGTACCAAGCCATCCATTTGAAATGCTCCCCGCCAATGCATTTGTTTTTTCACCGCAGGAAACACGCACACTCGCACCATGTAGTAGAAAGAATAGAGGTAGGAGTCGACCCTAGGGCAAGGCATGGGCGTATGGGAGGTTTTTACCACCGTCCACCGGGCACAGCAGTAGTGGACTAGTGGTGGTCGCGGAGAGCCGACGGGAGGCCCGGACCGTACCGGCACAGCAAGGCAAGGGCGAGTCCAGATCAGCAGCAGGCCGTCCGGTCACGTCGGCCTTTTATTATTATTATCGTATCCTCGTGTTCTCTCATGCTCCCCGACCATCGCACGGGTGACGCAGCGACAGCACGCCTAGCTTGCCGTGACTTTCAACGTTGTACAGGACGCTACAGTAGAATGTGTGTTTTTTCTCTCTCACTGGTATTTTACGTGTTACATACATAAACGTACTAGTACAGAATGGGTGTGTTTTCACGATGCTAGTAGCAGCTGTGAGATTGCTTGTTTACCTATCCTAGACTGTGGCTTGTGTCAGGTGGCATCGTCGGGGGTCCAAGCGACGCAAAGCGAAGCGACGAGGTCGCCGCTGCCCGGCTGCTGCCGCTGCTGACACGGGGCACAGGCAGAGCGGAGCACGAGGACGAGAAGGGCAGCGAGCGTCGCAACGGGCGGTGGCTGCACCTGCTCACCCGCACCGCGTCGCAGGAATCGAATCCCGTCAGCGTCTCTGCATGCAGGTGCAGCAGGCAGGCGGCTGCTCCTACATGGAGTCGGAGCAGGCGGAATCGGCGTCGGCCCCTGTGGGTGTGATGAGCTGCCGCTCGCCAACGTGCCCGCCTTGGCTCCAAGCGGCCATTGCAGGTCCGTCGCTCTCGCCTCTGTGTTGCTTGCTCCTTGCTGTTTTACTTTCTACTACTCTAGTACCTTCCTCCTCTCTTTTCCTTAACCTGCATCGATCCTCCTGTGCTGCTGCTGCGCCAGACAGTTGCTAACTAAACCACAACAGTTAAAAAAAACTACGAGGGCTACTCTATTCGTTTGTTTTGTGGGTGTGGCGCAGCGCAGTAATGTGATGCACGATTGATCAGCATGCGCCATCACATTCATAAATGGAAACGGACCCAGACCCAACCCATCCTCATAAGGTACCGTACCGTTTAGTTCCCTCCCAAAATGTTAAATTTTTCAAGATTTTCTGTCACATCGAATCTTTGACACATGCATAAAGTATTAAATATAAATAAAAAATAAAACTAATTATACAGTTTAGACGAAATTCAAGAGACGAATCTTTTAAACCTAATTAGACTATGATTAGATACTAATTGACAAATAACTTCCAACGAAAATGGCTACCATGTCATTTTGCCAAATTTTTCGGCATCTAAACAGGAGTTGTTTTTACTGAACGTATGTGCTGCAGCCTGCACCTGTACGTAGTACGTATCAGTGTGCTGCTGCTGTCTCCATGCAGTTCTAACATTGCCGCGGTAGATTTTGCTTGCACAGTTGCGCTGTTTAAATCCCACTCCTACTACCAAGGTAGCAGTAGTTGTTACTCCTTGCATCGTGGCCATGGAAGAGTTCGTTCTGCTTCTGCATGCGAAAACAAGTGGAGTGGAACAAGGAGCATGGACTCCAGCTTGTGACTGACTTTGAATTTTTGAAAGGAAAGTCGTTAATGAATTTTTTATGATGCGCATTCACGACGCACAGGATTCCAATCCCATTTCCATGGCCTCACCGTCCAGAATAAAATCACGCGGTTTGAAAAGTTTAGGAGGACGCAAAGCAGCTACGATTTTATACATGGAGGTGAAGTAGAGCTACTGTACCTGAAATGGCATTACGTAGGCTTTTCACTTTTTCATTTTTGAAACGAGGCCACGGGCGTCCTTTGAATTTTTTATGATGCGCATTCATGACGCACAGGATTCCCGGACCTCTTTCTACCTAGATGAGCTAGCTACCGACAAGTATTCCATGGCCTCACGCCCCAGCTCGGTCACGCATCATGTTGGAGGCAGCTACCAGCCTACTCCTACCACATATACTATACGGAGTATAGTAGTAGCTACCGTACCTGGCATGGCATTACGTAGGCTTAATTTTCACTGTGACTTCTCTTTTCTGAAGCAGGGTCACTTCTTCTTCTTCTTTTTAAAAAAAAGAAAAAAAAACTCAGTTTAGTAGAGTTTAAAAAAACAAAAACTAAATTAGAGTGTGAAGCTAAATATTATTTATGGGTTTTCCAGCTCGGAATCGTCGTCCGCACAAAGTAAAGAAAGCCTACGGGGGCTCGTTGCCTTGCTTTTGTTGAACACTAGGGCCTTGTTTAACTAGGGCCTTGTTTAGATGCCATCCAAATTTCAAGTTTTTTCACTTTCTCTCCATCATATCAATTTTTAGCCACTTGGAGTATTAAATGTAGGTAAAAAAAATAACTAATTACACAGTTTAGTTGGAAATCACGAGATGAATCTTTTGAGCCTGTTGGTCCACGATTAGACAATATTTATCAAATAAGACGAAAGTAGTACTATTCATCGAGTTCAAAAAAAAAAATTTGCAAAGTGAAAGGCCTAGCTTCCTCGTGGAATCTCTCTGTCATGTCTCTTTTGGATACCATTCTCCCTAGCTTTCGCCTCAACCATCTTGCCTGCCGCATGGCTACTGCTGCTGGTAGTGGTAGTGTTTGTAGGAGGAGACAAAACTTGTCTAACAATCATTCCAAGTCAATGGATCCATCCGCCATGCGTACGCCTGCCTGTAAAAACAAATCCCCTGGACTGAAGTAGTACAACCTCTCGTCGTGTCAATGCTGGGCCAAAGGTTGGCAGGACAAAGATTGTTTCAAAAAAAAAGGTTGGCAGGACAAAGATATTGCATTGTCACGCCCTCACATGTTGTACAGCCACTCGCTCACTCATCTTTTGTAGCAATTCAAGTGCTTCAATTCACATACAGTACCTTACGTTCAAAAAAATTCAAATATACGTACCGGTAATTACAACTTACAACCAACTGTTCTGAACAAAAAAAAAAGAACTATTCTGATTACCATTGAAATTTATAAGTTTGTTGTGCCCGTTTCTGTTTAACTATTCTGATCATAATAACATGTGGTGGCATCATTGACATTACTAGCAACATTTGTTTTTTTTAACTGTCTTACCTAGTCCATGGGTCGTAGTAATATTCCTAGTGATTTTTTTTTTCTTGTCAAATATTCCTACTGAAACTGGCGAATGGTTCCTTTGCCTTCTGAATATGATTTTGAAAAAAATTGCTTGCAGACATCGAGCAGCGGGTGCGCGCGCTGGCGGTGGACGAGGCGCCGCCCACGGAGCACTCCTTCGCCGAGCGCGCCGACAACTACTACCACAAGCGCCCGCAGCTGCTGTCCCTCCTCAGCGACCTCCACCGCCGCTACCTCTGCCTGGCCGACCGCTACTCCCAGTCGCTGTCCACCCTCCACCACAAGCACCACTCCTCGCTGCCGGCGCCCGCCGTCTCCGACTGCGGCTCCTCGGATGTGGACGACCGCTGCTCCGACGACGCCGACAGCTCGCTCTCGTACCAGCACCCGCTCGGTGCCGGGGTCAGCAGCGGCACTAGCACTAGCAGCGGCAGCAGCACCACTGCCGAGGCCGAGCTGGTGGTGGCGGAGCTGGTGGCCGCGTGGGTGGAGCGCGACGTGCTGGCGGACGAGGCGGCGCGGCGGGCCGCGGAGTCGGCGCGCAAGATCGAGCTGCAGGGGAGCCTGGTGGAGGTGCTGGAGTCGGAGCGTCTGGTGCTGCTGGGCGAGAACGCGCGCCTGGGCTTCCGCGCGTCGGCGGCCGAGGACGAGGCCGCGGCGGCGGCTGCCGAGCTGGGATACGCGCGCCGCCGCGCCGCGGAGATGGCCCGCCTCGTCGTCAAGCTCCGCGAGGACCACCGCGTGTGCATGCTGGGACGCAAGATCGAGGCGCTCCAGGCGCAGGTGTACGCGCTGGAGCTCCGTAACCGCGAGTGCTACGAGGCCATGGCGGCCTGGGAGGCCGAGCGCATGGTGGCGGGCGCTGAGATCCAGAGGCTCCGCGCCGAGAACCGCCGCCTGGCCGACGAGGCTGCCGCGGCCGCGGCGGCGGCGGTGATGGCGAGGAGGAAGCGCAAGGGGAGTGGCGGGTGGTGGGCCAGGGTCAGGATGGCCGCCGAGTGGACACCGTGCGCGCCTGCCACGACGGTCACGGTCAGGAAGGTCGGCGAGCAGGTGAAGAGGAAGGACGACGGCAAGTACTACTACGGCGGTGGATGCTTTTGCGTCTAGAGACGAGACGAGACGAGACGAGACGGCGGCGCCGGCGTTGGACCCTTTTTGGCGCGGCGTCGATCTAGGGCAGCTCTCCTTTTGTTAGTACCTCAGTAATTATATAATTACGACGAGTAATTCAGGACTTGGCAAGTGAAGGTGAATGCTGGTGGCTGTTAAAATAAATATTATTACTACCTCCGTCGTTATTGAAATATCATTCTAGTTCTACTACCAAACCAGTCCGTACGTTGCAAGGAAAGAAAAAAGCTACCAAATATTTATGAAAATCGAGAACAAAAATGATACATATCTATTTTTGTTTCACTCTTTCTATAAAAATTTAAAGCTATAATTTATTAATTTTATGATAACTATGACATTCATAATATAAGCTGATTTTGTATCATCACTTTAATATTACATTGGCTTATGCATATTAGACACATTATTTAGCATGATATGGACAACAAACTGCTCTAGATTGTAGTTTACTATTTGATTAGTTGGATCATCGGCTAAATCAGACAATAATAAGTTTTGTTTGTAATCAAAATTGCATCAATAATTTTAGCAGTGTAAATATCTATTTTTTAAGGAATAGATAAATTTCAACTGCTCATACTATTATTTTTATATGTATTGTTTGTTTATTAATATTTATATGATAAAAGGAAAAAAGGAAGGAAAAATCAATCGAAAGTTAACAACACATGCAATCGGATGTGAAAAAGAGGACCGTGGAAAAAAAAACACAAGACAATCGGATACGATAAAGTGGACAAAAAGAAAGATAATTACAAAGAAACTTCTCACTAACAAGAAAACAGGAAAACAAAAATAAAAAGGAGCAAAACCCAAAACTCTTTGTGGTTTAATATTATGATAAGATTTAATATTAGGTATATATATAGATATAAATATAGTTTTTGGTCTCCTTTGTAAAACAATTACTAGTATTTGGCTGGATTTTGGCCAAAATTAAGCTGAGGGCATGAGGAGGTCTCTCTCTTTATTTTTAGAGAATAAATAATAGTTTCTTCTATCTTGTATCTATATGTTCTATTTTTATCTACTATGTTGATTATAAGAGACGGAGATGAACAAGTCCTAACATCTAGCAATATGTTTTACAACACCTTACCATACAACAAGCTTTACATGTTGGTTTTGTCGGCGTGCTGGTTTGTGGATGATGTTAACCATCCGGCAAGAAAATAATATGTTATTAAAATGCGTTTGAAAGAAATTGCACATACTAATTATTACAAGTTTCCTTTATTTGTTTCAATTCGGCAATCTGTTTTTGAATAAATATTAGTCTACTAGTGCATTAAAATTTGTTTGAGATTGATGCATTTTATAAATTGATGTATCGAAGAGCGCGGAGCTCATATTTTGCCCAATGTTAAGTGATAGAAAACATTTTACAAGCGCATGTGGCATCGTATTGACGATTAAAAAAACAACATACCACTGTTATTTAAACATGCTAAACGACTACTTGTCTAGCAATAGTGTGCTGTGACAAAAGAACGACCACCATAATATATATTATTGTTTAAATATATTATTACTTATACATAATTGTGTTGCCCCGTTGCAATACACAGATACTCCACTGGTATATATACTGAATGTGAGGCACAAAGCTTGTTTGACCATTTCCACATCTTTGGCTAAAGTAATCTAATCTTTACATTGAAATAAAATATACGTTGCCCAACTACCCAGCTCTGCAGTGTATTCTCTACTTCCTCTGCTGGGTTCAATGTTATCCCAAGCCGTAAACGACTAATTATCGGTTACTTGCTGTTTAGCCATTATTTAGGCTGAATTGACCTCTAAACAGGTAGAATGAAAGTTTAAATGGTAGAAAGAACTGATTAAAGGAAAATGGTGCATCATTGTGTATCGTTTAAATAGTGTGCAAACGGACTAATTAGCCATTTAGGCAAACAATGGCTGTGTAAAGAGAGACAGGAGTACAAGGCTACACTGCTACAGGAGAGACGTTGCAAGTGAGCAAGAGAAATAATAAACAATGTTATTTTTTCATATTGTCCGACCATAACTATATGGATGGCTTATGGCCTATGGGCTACCTTCACAATGATCAGGGGTGAAGATAGAGTAAATTAGATGGAGGTGTTTTTCTCTTATAGGTGTGAAATTAAATCTGCAACAATTTGTTCTTAATAGTGGGTTTTCAAATTTTAGTGGGTGCCAACGTAGCTTGACAATGATAAAGTATAGTCTACATATACCTATGGACTGCCTTTTTTCCATTGTAGACGGCCCGGATCACACATTTGCGGATTGCACTTGAGCCCACTCATATGGTTAGGTTAGACCAGAAACATTGCTCATTCCGAGGCAAACTGAGCTTCCTAGTTGTGCCACAGCAACCAACACTTACTAGATATGTTCGCTTTAATCGATTTCTATTTTTTATAAAACAATTGATCATTTTGATGTGGCTGAACTTATCACTATATCACGAGCGACAAATTTGGCCTTGTTTAGTTGGTGATTTTTTTTTGGAAACATGGCGTAACTTTTCGTTGTTATTTGCAGGATTAGTCAAAATAACCGGTCTAATTGCTTTAAAAGCCCATGGTTGTGAATTTGTACCTTCTATGTAATTAATTTTGTTTTTTTATTTATATTTAATGCCATCCAGCTCCATCACAAATCCAGTTAAGATGATTTTAGAACTTTTATAAAAGCGGAGAGCAGACGTAGCCTTCCTTGGACACTTTGTATTCCCTCTGGAAGAACTTGGCGACACAAAATTTGCCAGAACCCAGGTGCACGAGGTACGGATCGATCAAGTCGCATCCGTGACACTCTGGCATCGCCTCCTCCAGCACGCTGGACACCACAGGCCTGCTGGTCCGCCTCCGCCCAGAGGCGGCGACGGTCTTGAGGTCCGACGAGCAGAGCAGGCCGGTCTTGGACGAGAAGCCAAGCCACGAATCGCACTCAGGGATGTAGTAGTGGGCACGGTCACGGAAGGGAAGCACCCATTTGCCAGCCGACGTGTCGAAGGAGTAGGTGCCGATGCCCGGCGTCGATATCCAGATGTGCGAGCCGCCGACCGCCGTGTAGGCAGCGATGCGGGTGGGTTTGTAGCCACTCTCAAGCACATATGGCGGCGGCTCAAGGCAGCGCCAGCGCCAGTCCTCAATGTTCTCCAAGTACTTGGGGGATGGCACTCCGTCATACACAAGGGATTCGAAGGTGAATCCATCGCAGCGGCTCTGGCTAGGCAGGAGCGGGGTCCTGTCCATGACGTAGAGCGCGTCCCCGACAGCGAGGGAGACCGTTTCGAACTGCTTTGGCTCGTTGAGGCGGCGCTGGTTGTAGACGGTTTGATGGCGGAGGTCGTAGATGAAGGTGAATCCATTCTCGTCGGCGCTGGCGATGAGGCTCTTGTTCTCGCCGCGTCCAAACAAGGTGAAGAAGTCGAGGACCCGACTGCCACAGTCGTGAGAGGGCGAAGCGACGAAAGAGATGAATGGTCGCGGCAGCCGAGCATCCTCAATTCCTGATGGTCCTGTTCCTGTGGCAGGAGTGACGATGTTCTTGTGGTTTGTGGTGGGGAAAAAAGTGTGGACGCGTCGATGCGGCGCAGAGCGTAGTTTCCATGGTCGAAACGATCCACCAGCAGGTACAGGTACCTCCGCCACTTGCTCATCTCCGACCTGGACCTGGTCGAATGGAGGCACGGCGAATGCGTCCTTCGGTGTCCGTGGTAGGGAGGGAGATTGGAGTTTGCGGCGGCGCCGACGCCGAGGGAGGTACAGCAGGCGGCGCGAGGTTGGGACAGACAGCATCTTCTGGGGTCTTCATAGGGACTATGGGACAAATGGGCTGGTTTGCCTCCCTGCAGTAATGTGGTGTAGCTTTCAAGCAAAAAAAAAAAAAGTAATGTGTGTGCAAATGTGTGATGTTGGGGGGGTCACTCAAACTCAAGCCAGGACGTGCTGGGCCGGTTTGACTGCATCCTGCTGTGCAGTAATGATGGTGTAGCTTTCTTAAAAAAAAAAAGTAATGTGGTGTAGCAAATTATTGATGTTTTACGCTTCACTCAAACTCATTTGGAAGATAGCAAGCTTTTTACATGTGCAAATGACTGCATATTTCAGGCTAGGGACGACAATGAGTAAACCAAGGTCAAGAGCAAAACCTCAACCATGAATACACGTGTTGAAGCCGATTACGTTTATACATCAACTATGTCTAGCATGCTCAAGGTCGGTTGCACACGACCTATCAAACGCAGGAAGCAACTTCAAGATCAGCAAGACGGATCGAGAGATCGATGACGCCGATTCGAAGCCTGTCCTTCGTCGATAGAACTCGAGAACAGAGAACACCTCCTGTTGGCTATCGTTATTAGGGATACCCAAAATAAAGAAGTTAGCGTCTACGCTGACTCTCTCGAATAGTTATTAAAAGGTCCCGTCCAGTCCATCACACATCAGCATCAGAGAGCGCATATCTCAACGCACTCACGTGTCCATGTATGGCCCCGTCCTGTTCACCGGCTGAGAGCCGGACTAGCCGTGTCACATTCTCCAACGCACTTCCCAACTGGTTCACTTGCTAATTCGTCTGTGCAGTAGTACAGTGTTTACTTCAGAAAATGCATGTACGGTACGGCATGAGCTGGAGTGCTGTGCTGGACAGCTTGTGCTACTAAAGAAAAAGAAGGTAATGTATGGGGGCATGAGGGACAAAGGCTGGCTCAAGAGGCTACGGCCTAATTAAAAGTTTACGTTGGGATGATGCTAGCATCCATTCCTTTAATTTCTTCTGATTCTTCATCGCATCGGAAAGATTATGTTGTGATGATGGCAAAGCTTTCCTAAGCTCGATCGGAAAGTTCATGTTTGGGGATATAAAGATAGGGACAAAGGATGGATTTGTTAAAGTCCAAGTTCTAATTTGTGGAAGCTAAACCAAAGAAAGGGGGCCCTTTGGCCCATGATGCCTAGGGCCCATAAGTGGGATATATAAAGATACTAAAGCTTAAAAATTGCCTTTGGCCCATGATGCCTAGGGTGCATATACATACTACATCTTTTTGTATTTAACCTCCCTTAACTATTCATAAGTTCGACTTACCTCTCTCAATTTCTAGAAGTAGAGATACTAGGACTTGTAATCCTAGAGCGTTTGCCTATTTAGCTTTACAATTCCTAGTGATCTTGTTTAGTTGCTTTACTTGATATCTAGGTTTGTGTAGGTCATCACCCTAAGCTTGCTAGACTAGTGGTGCTTATTGGGCGGTAAGTTTCTTGTTGTTCTCGTTTTTTTATTTCTCATATTAGTTGAAGCCAAAAGACTAGTGGTATTTATTGGGTTCACCTTTGTTACTAACTAGTTCCTCCAACGAACACACCTGCACAAGTGTCACTTTACTCGACATCACCACCCAAAGGGAATTGTTGGCGTCCGATCACTCTTCGACAGATCAACGCCCCATTTTCCATCATCACTCAACATTCATGTTGTTGGACCTAAGATCAACGTATCTGAAAACCCAGCTCAATCCCGCTATTGCATCATCGTCGGAAGCAGAGAGCCACAATGGTGCTTGCGAGCTTGTAGGCCGAGAGAGGGACACAACCGTGACAATTCATAATTTGATGGACAGAGACACCCCGAATATAAGAGGAATTTTCCTCTTAAGAGATGATCCCGCTCGCGGTATCATTTGTGAAAACCAAACAGGCGACAACAACCCACGGTATTAGCGGAGGGATGGCAGAAGTACGCGATTACAACTCTGCAGCATGCCCACTTTTTGTCCACGGTAAGTAAAGGCCCGGCTAATCCCTCCGCGGTTGATGCAGCAAAACCAGCCGGCTGTTTGTTTGCTTCCTACACTCGTTGGTTCCCCTGAGGTCCCGGCAGCAGCAGGCCATATTCTAGTCTGGTCTCTCTCTTTACCGTTTTAGCGCCCGCTGATCATGTCATGTTTTCCTTCCTCGTTGGTTTGGTTCCCGGCTGGTCAAATAATTAATTGTTTGTTAAACTTGGGAATTGGGACGTGTAGGCCCTGTTCGTTTATCTTATAATCCGTCTTTTTCAGTTTGTTTTTTCAGTCGAAATAATGTTTTTCTCTCACAACAAATCAGTCGAAATTGTTTTTTTCAGCAAAGCGAAAGGACCGTAGACTTGTCCTCCACCAACGCAAGCCTAGTATCGCAATACTAGCTACGATCTCGCCTGTCTTGCTTGACAGATGGCGACGCCTTTCTTTCAGGTCCCAACCCAATTAGCCCACAAGTGGCCCTGGGCTATTCTGTTCAATTCCAAATAGCACAGTTTTCGTCTCTTAAACGTAACGGAGCTTTAATATGGATAGACACTAATAAAGTTACATTCTCTCTCCGCAACAAGCCAATACAAACATCATCATGTAAAAAGGAACAGGAAAGGAAAAAAAAAGGCGCTCTAACTGTAAGCAACACGTACTATCGCAAACTCGCTGTACATCCCAAGTTCCAACAGTGCTAAGATGATTGTACACAGTACAACTAATACGATGCTATTATCACTAGATCAAGAAAGGATCCTTCTCTTTATTAAAAAAAAAAGGGGGAAGGTGTTTTCATTTGGCGTCCGGGAATTAGCTAGGATTCCATGGACCGCTTGGGAGCAAGAGAAAGAGATGGCTACGTAACCAAACGAAAATGCTGGGCTTGGCAAGACGGGTCGTTAATTGTTAGGCCCTCCGTGGTACAGAGCTTGGGTTTCTTTCAAAAAACCGGTGACGCTGAAATGTTTTGGTGACACTTGATTCTAGCAAAAACAGCTTCGGCTTTATGATTTTTTTCGTTTAATTTTGACTTCAGGAACCATTGGCATGTGTACTCGTTTACCAAGGCTTTCGGTTAAGACCATGGAGAAGCCAGTAAAAATCCTGCCAAAGAGAAGTTAGTACTCCGTCCAGTCCATCACACATCAGCATCAGAGAGTGCATATCTCAACGCACTCACGTGTCCATGTATGGCCCCGTCCTGTTCACCAGCTGAGAGCCGTGTCACATTCTCCAACGCACTTCCCAACTTGTTCACTTGCTAATTCGTCTGTACAGTAGTACAATGTTTTTACTTCAGAAAAAAGCATGTACGGTACGGCATGAGCTGGAGTGCTGTGTTTACTAAAACCGGTGACGCTGAAATGTTTTGGTGACACTTGATTCAAAAAGCAAAAACATTTTCAAGATTATGATTTTTCGTTTAATTTTGACTTCAGGAACCATTGGCATGTACTCGAGTATTAAATGATTAAAAAAAAACTAATGCCAAAGAGAGTTAGTACTCCGTCATCCAGAAATCAGCATCAGAGAGTGCATATCTCAACGCAGCACGTGTCCAAATAGTCCTGTTCATAATTGGACAATTTTCCAACGCAAATAACAACGCTAAAGTCTGTACAGTAGTACAATAAACTTCAGAAAAAAAATTTTCGGAACTGAGCTGGAGCCCTAAAGCTACTAAAAAAAAAGAAGGTAATGTATAATATCAATTCTTTCCTTTACAAAATGTTATGGTAATGAATTTTACGGCCTAATAACTGATAACGGTTCCTAGCTAGCATCCATTCCTTTAATTTCTTCTATGGTTCTTCATGGCATAAGCATAACTTCACCTTCCATGAAGTTTTTTTTAAGTGTATATTTAATATACTTTCGTAAGCTCGAACTACCAAAAAACAGGCTGAGACTAGACAAGCTGAAACAAGTTGGCCTATCCCCATTAATACAAGGATATTAAAGATACCCCTGACAAACTTATTGTTAGATTTGTTAAAAGTGCAAGTTCTAATTTGTGAGGAAGCTTCTTACTAAACCAAAGAAAGGGCGGCTCCCTTCTCCCGAGAACTTTCACACTGTTGGATGGGAGTCCCTTCCAAGACTTGACCAAAAGCTTATCTCTTTCATCTCAATTTAACATTTTCCGAAACGCGGCTAGACCGAGGCAGAGCAAGAGTGCAGCTTCAACCGATCCCCGGCAACATCTTTTAGGCCAATGTTGGGCGTATCAGCTATCTCACCTGGAGAGTGAGGACAGAAAACGGTCTCGATAGCGGCACTTCGGGGCAAGCGTTTATAAGAACACCTTTATTTCTGATGATTGTTATAAGGAAACAACGTCGCTCATCTGGTTAGAAGGAATGTGTAGACGTGGGCGCACGTAGGGCCACGAAGTCACGAACGAACCTAACCACGTTGGTTACAAACTTATAGTCCTCCACAACTCAATTTTGGGTGCATAATTAATTTCTTCTTATAATTATTATTGTATTGAAAACTGGTAAGTTTCTTGTTGTTCTCGTTTTTTTTATTTCTCATATTAGTTGAAACCAAAAGGCTCAATCTATGAAGTAGGGTTATATTTACAAAATATGAGCAAGACTTGTCGTATATTAAAGATCTCGGTCCAAGTCGTGTTGCTTCCCGTTTGTGAATGCTTAATGCAGATATGCGTCGTACCTACTACTTACATGTTTTTTTCCAAAGGGAATTGCAAGCATCCGAATGTCCAATGGGATAGGATTCCATTAGACAGTACCGAAACGGCCTAGCAGAAACACGGTGCACCCCACAGTATCGTTGCAGTCCTTCCTCTCTGCCTCGTCCCGCCACGCACGAGTACCCCGCCTCCGTCTGTCTCACCCTACCCTACGTCCGGCGCTCTTTCCCCCTAACCCCCTCCTCTCTCTTCACGCGGACGGGATCGAGGAACCGGGATGAGGACGAGCACGCCCCGCCACAGGACCCTAGGCGCGCCGCACGCCCCATCCGCCAGCCCTCGGCTCACCCCGCCCCTTTGCGCAGCTCCCGGACCATGCCCCCATGATTTTCTGAACTACCTCTGAAGCACGAAACACTTGCAACATGAAACACTCGAATGCAACATACATCTGAGGCAAATGAAATATTTGGAACATACACTTGCAACATGTGTGTGAAACATATGCAACATCCAGACAAAATATTTGCAACTTGCAACATGTAAACACTTATTGCAACATAAGGCTGAAACAACTAAAACATTTCAAACATACTATTGCAACATATGTGTGAAACATATGCAACATTCAAATAAGCACACTTGCAACATACGTCTGAAGCATTTAGAACGGACGCTTGCAACATACGTGTACAACTATTGCAACATCATGATCTATTTTTGCAACATCCGTATGAAACATTTGCAACATACATCTAAAACATCTGAAACAATTGAAACATACTCTTCCAACATGCGCTTTCAACGCAACATCTCCTTGTTGCACGGCAGAATGGAGGCTCGTCGGTGTGTGGTGTTCATCGGAGCCAGCGGAACCAGTCCAAAACACATCTAAATCGACGAAAGAATATCAGCAGTTGCATCATCGGATACAATATAGGATGCAGATTCATCACCTCGAGACCTTAATTTCCTCTCCGCGACCATCAATGGTGAGATCGATGACCTAGAGTCGTTGTTCTCATAGGTGGCGCCCAGAAGCACCCCTCCCCTTGTAGATAAAGGCTACAAATTGGCCGCTTGCCAATGAAATCAACACCCACAACGATGATCTCGTCGTGGCAATTGCCGAAGTCGTCGCAGGACACACGATCCTAACAAAAAATCATTTGATTTCGTCAAAAAAATTATTTGAACTCAACCCTAAGACACTAGAAAAAACTACGAGAAAAAGGATGGATTTCCTCCCCTTCTTGTCTTCGGCAGACGCACCGGAGAGAAGAAGGAGAGGGGGCCCTAGGTGCGACAGCGGCCGTGGCGGAAGCGAGGAACAGTCGTTTCTAGGAGGTGGTGGCTCTACTCTAGGCAGGCGGCGGCGGCTATACCCAAATACTATCAGGGCTTACTACTTACAAGTTGATTGCTTTGTGTTTGATGTTGTGTAAAAAATGATAAAGAATCTGACAGTAAACCTAGGATTTTGTAAGAAAGTATTTAAGTATGTACTTTAACATTTGGCTAGCACAAGCAAAACGGCCCTTACATTTCAAAATAAATGCATTTCTAATCTTGTTCTAAGTCAAACAATTTTTACTTTAGCTAAATTTGTTAAAAAAAGTATTGTCAAAAAAAGGCATTGATATTTATGATACTAGATTAGTACTTTCAGCTGTCAGACTATATATATGATGCAATAAATGTTGATACTCATGTCTATAGACTTGGTCAAAATCAAAATAGTTTAACACAAAACGAAGTTAAAGATGCAATTGTCTTAGTATGTCTATACGTACTCTCGCGTCCTGTAATATAGTGTATTCTAGATATTTTAGAATAAATTAAAAAGAGAATAGAAAAGATACACATACCCTTACATATTTCCTTAATCAAACACTATCGCCAACGTGACTAATAGAGATTGGTTAATAAATAGCAATTAACGATATAATAACTACCAAATTTGTTCTACTATTTAATGCAAAACTATCTCTTGTCCTCTAAAATCTCTTATGTGCTAATATTATTTTTGAATGCTTGAATGTAGTATAATATATTATAGTAATATATAATAGTTGTTCGGTCGATGGTTTTTGCGGCTGATAGCGGGCTCATGCTGTTTTGTTGTGAGAGAAAAAACATTGTACTATGACTGATAAGTCAGGCTGATAAGTTCAAGCGAATAGGGCGAATCGCTGTACCATAACTGATAAGCCAGGAGAGAGAGAGAGAGAGAGAGAGAGAGAGAGAGAGAGAGAGAGAGAGTATTATTTACTGATGTTTTGGCAAGTAAAAGGCTAATGCTTGCTCACAAGGGCAGTCTAGGGAAAAAAATCAAATGCCTCATTTCTGCAACCTTCCACCTTCCACATTCGCATGGCTACAAAGTTCACAAACAGAAAGCACTAGCGGATGGTAAAACAATAGTTTCCCCCCTCCCACAAAATCCTACCATCTATTGGCCAAGGGCAAAACGTAGTGTTTGCAGGAATTATGCCATATTATAGCTACTAGCTCATCCATGTATTCAAAAAAGGGGCTAGAAAAATTTAGCCAGCAAACAATCGGTTGTACCTATTAGACTACTAATACTCCGTAAATCAGTTTTGACTCATCCAAACAAATCTTATGTCTATAATATATAGGGAGTGTGCAAGTAGTTGCACTACTATGAGTATGACAGGCCTATGCTGCCACTCAAATATTGTGTGCATCGAGACCTAGTCATCTAGGCAGCCAATTATAGTATAGGGGCAACAGCAGTAAGCAAAGAGATCATGGAGGATAACAGATGGTGTTGGCCCTCAAGGCCTCAAAGCCCATGCCACGATGATAGTGAGGCAATAGCTTAGACACTAGCTTAGGGGATGTAGATATTTGGTTGGTACATTGAGAAGTTGCTTGAGCCAAACAACCACTCTCCGACGTTCGATCTCATCAATTTGGAGTTGAGATCCATGGCTGGCTATTCTCTGCTTTTAGCAATAAACCATCCTTAGAGCATCTCCAACAGATTACTTATCTTATCTCTAATACTAAGTAACTACTTTAAATACACCTCTCTCCTTCAAATGTAGGTGATCTAGTCCCTCTCCTCTATCCACTTTAAAGATTGGGAGAGAAGAAGAAAAGCTACGGTATTAACAATAAGAGATCAACTACGGAGTATATAGCTAGATTTTTAGGGGCAGGTATTTTCTCTTGTTTCAGGTCCAGGCAACATGGGCAAGTACGGGGATGTCGAGGGACGCGGTGTGTGGACCTGAGGCGTTGAAGATTTGCCCATGTTGCTCGAGGAGGAAACGGCGAAGTGGCGACCAAGGAAACGAGCCCATGTTCCCTATTTCCATTACACTGCTATCATAGTTTTTTTTTTTTTTGTGCGTAAACAAAGGGGAGAGAAGAGTATGCCCACGAGCACGACACTTTTGTTTGACGAAACACAAGGAATCGCATCGGGCGCGATGACCAAACCGCGTTGCAACGTGGCTTTGGCTTTGGGTCGGGTGCGCAGGCAGCAAAAACAAAAGGGACTTTGGCTTGCGCTTGCCACGGCGACGGCGACGGCGTCACCAACTCCACCCAGCGCATCGCATGCAACCTGACTGACCCAGTCAGTCAGTCTCAGTCACCCAGCGCTTTTTTGCCCCGTAGTCCCGTGCGTGATTGATCACTAGGAGGAGTACTCATCACTCGCGCAGCCCACCTCCTCCTCCCCCGCGTCCGCTTTTTTGGCCGGGCACCGACGCCCGCCCGCAGGCACGCCGGGACCAGACCGCACAGGAGAGGAGGGGAGCCCGGCCCGCCAAAAATAGCAGGGGCAGGGGCCGCAGGCGCCGCGACCGATGGGCGTCAAGCAGGTCCTCGTCCGCCCCCGCTACGGCGACGGCGACGGCGACGACGACGACGGCAGCAGCAGCAGCGCCGGCCGATGCGATGATGAGGCGGTGGACCAGTCGCCGTCGCCGCCGCCCATGTCGTCCTGCGGACGCTACCTCCTCCACCGGGTCTGCAGGTTCGACACACTCGCCGGCGTCGCCATCAAGTACGGCGTCGAGGTCGGTAACGCCATTCCATTCTCTCGCCATCTTCTTCCTCTCTCTCTCGTCCGCCGATCCATCCCTCGGTCCTAGTCCGTTTCTGGGTGGCGGCGAGGTCAGGCCAACGTCTGACCTGACTCATCTCCTCCTCCGCCGATGCCGCGTTGATTGCCTGCCTCTCCCTGTGCCTGCTCTGCTCCAGGTGGCCGACGTGAAGCGCGCCAACGGCCTCACCACCGACCTGCAGATGTTCGCGCACAAGACGCTGCGGGTCCCGCTCCACGGGAGGCACGCGCCCGCCACCGCGCAGTCTCCTCCCTCCTCTTCCCCGAGCCACGCCGATCGCGCCGCCAGGTTCATATCCTCCTCTCTCTCTCTCTCTCTCTCTCTCTCTTCCACGCACAACCATCATAACAGAACACCGCGTCCTTAATTTCGTCTTCCATCTATTTACTTGATTGCATTTACATTACATGCCAACCAATCACACCTTTCATCACCTGTGTGACTTGTGCTATGCAATACAAATACCATTTTGCCAGATTCATTAAAAATCGTTTATTTCTTCTCTTCTCTGATAAAGTGGTTGCATCGAAACACAACAGCAGTACTCCATTCCATGGCATTGCATTGCCAGGGCATCTCTTGATCCTCGCATAGTTACATGCGTTCTATCCACTCGACTTTGTCAACAAGTCGGGCCAATTCTGGCTGAATTTTGACTTTGTGCTCGCTCGCCATTCTTGCTTCCTGGATGCGTAATTGGCTAATTGCGTATACAAGTAGAGTACATGATTTGGTTTCGCAATAATGGTCCATTTCCACAATGTTTACAAGTCAAATCACTGGCCTCGAGGATGGCAGGTTTGGCCACACACCGTTGAGAACCGGTGAGGTTGGCAGTGTTCCACCGGTGTGAAACCGACTGCCCCCTCCACGATTCACACTTTCACACTCACAGACACAGTGGCCTTGAGTGTGTTGAGCACTAACCTGACGCCTAGCGGCAGCTAGGCTGTGTTTTTGCTCCTACACTTCCAAAGGTCTCTCTGCCACCTGTGTTCAAATGATACACAACATCCAAAGAGAAACCATGAGGAGGGAAGATGATGCACTCCTGCCTGGCAATAGATATGCAGCAGCCTCCACATGCTCTCGCTCTCTAGTCTCTACATCACTGCACACACTTTATTCTTGACAGATACACATACACCTCTAGAACCTTGAACTCTTGCAGAAACATTAGAGAACAGTCCATACACAAAATACAGAAGTATTTTTCTTTTTGTTTTATTCTTGAGGGATTTTGATGTAGAAGGACAGCATACTTATATTATTTAATGGATGCTCCACTATTTAGATTCTTAGTACCTCCACCCCTAGATGTCACTGCATATGCTGTTGCCTCTAATAGTTTAATGGCGCTACCATGTGATGCCTTTTCACAATGCTGACTAAATAGTCTGCAGTGTCGGTGCTCCTCTTGGCTAGGTACGCTTCATGCTTTATATCCACAGTAACAATATTGGTTTCTTTCAGAGAATGGACTACACGTCGCCCTCCCAAAATTGCTGCTTCCTCGGACCCATTTCTTAAACCACCACGGAGCACAGTTTCGCCATCAATGAGACTTCTGCAGGGATACTATGGCCTTACACCAACTCCAAAGGGGAACCTAACCAATGAAGGCACTGAAATGGCGACGTACGCTAAAGGTAAATCCTGTTAATGTCATTTGCTTGGGTTACGATTCCTGCTCTATTGCCTGTTGGTCCACTGAATTTCTGAACTTTGCACCCTGGATGGCCACCTCCAGGTCATCATAGGAAAGCTAGAAGCTTATCAAGCAACTTCTCTCTTGAAAATGGAGATGGCCCTCGGGAGATGGACGATGCTGAAAAGCCCATAAGGCGGCGCCAGAAAACTGATGGTGAGTTGACAGCTAGGGAGGACAATGGCGGTAGCATGTTGGCGAGGTCTGGGCAAGGCTTGGCCCTTAGGCCAAAATCTGGCAGTCGACCAGACATGAACGGCAGCCAGCAAGATCTCTTGGCTACGTGGGTGCCCTCGTATGGGGATGGGTTGCACACTGTGAAGAAATCATCGAGCACTCCAGAGTTTCAGGATTCAGACAGCATCAGCATTGCTTCTGTATGGCTGAAGAGCAAGTGGAACTTGAAACCGGATGCTTTCACCCTCACGCTTCCTCTCCCGCTGTTTGACGGCATCTCCAAGCCTCTCTTCGACAGCATCCCGAAGCCTCTCCTCGACAACATTCCGAACTCGATCGCTGCTTGGAGAAACAAGGCGGCCAAAGATTAGCAAAGGTTCATAGCTTCGTTTTTATACTTATCGCTTGTTCTTGGGTAATTTAGTGCAGTTGCGGGAAGAAGGGCCTGGAGAAGTTGGCTTGCACTGTACCACCCCAGTCCCCCACGCCAAAAAGAAGGCACGAACGGTTGGACACCGTAAACACAGACAGTGCTGAAACGGCATGATGGATACAGTGACACATTGCTTACACATACATACTGTACTGAATCTGCTGTGCCAAAGCAGCAGCAGATGATTTCTAAGTTGGGAGCTGGGACATGAGCCTGGGGCTTTATTTCAGCCTTCGTGGGGTATTCTTTTTCTTTTTTGTATGTACACATATATAGGAATGAAGGCAAACGCCAAGCACGTGTGCTGTTCCCATGTGCTAATAAAGAAATGGCTTGTTCATCCCTCCACACTGGCAGCTGTGGTTTCAGCCTTTTTTCATTTACATTCATACGACATTGATATGTATGCGAATGAAGCAATAGTGCACAGGGCATTTTTATTTGGGAATACAGTCAAACTACAGTATGAATTACTGAAATACATATTTGGGAATACAGTCATACTACGGTATGAATTACTGGAAATACAATGGTGTACATCTCGAATTGGAACGGTGTAAGAGTCTTCGTGTACCACTGTCGTTCCTTGGATAAACGAAGCAGACACCGTTCAGACAGGACGCACAGAACCGAACGATTGTGGCATCGCGCGTGGGTCTGACTGCTCACTACACGTTTATAGTTGAGTATTGCTGAAATCTTGAAACAAAAACGCATAGAAAAGTTAACTGTAGCTGGGATTTAAATAACTCGAGTTACAACAATCATCTTGGCTCTTAAGTGCTGGCAAAGAGTTTGATTAAGGACAGAACAAGAGGGTTTCATCTCATTCTACAGCAGGGAGAAAAAGATTCAGAATAGGAATCTACCATTAATGATACATATTTTAGCTGACTCAGTTCTTACGTTACCCTTACATCACCTAAAACTAACTAGTCATTGACAACAATAAAAGCCACTTGGAAAGAGTCTTGAGTCTTCATTGGGCAACATGGCAAGGCAAGCTGTTGTACACAAGGAACCCTTTGGCAACAAAAGCATATTATTGGTTGTACATATTCCCCTGCTTCAAGGGCACTTCCTTTGAATATAGGAAACCCCATGCTCTTCATACCTGGCGCGAGATACATGGCACGGCTTATCAGGTATCCAGGGCAAGTATAGAAAACTGAGGGCCTATAAAATATCAAGCTTACTCTGCTTTGGAGAACCACATTTGCTGGAACGACCCAAGGGATGCAAGAATGCTCCCTCCAATCCAAACACTGCATATGAATTCCAACAAATCAGCCATGCCATTTCTAAGTAGCAGTAGGTTATTTGCCAATAACCTACTCTGTCCATTCCAATTATAAGATGTGTTGGCTTTTTTCTAGATACATTGCTTTTATTATGTATCTAGACATAGTATATATCTAGATGCATAGCAAAAGCTATGTATCTACAAAAGCCAAAACGTCTTATAGTTTGGATTGCAGGGAGTAACAACTAAGAAGTAATATAGACACATAGTAGTCTAACCTGAATCGTCTCTCTACTGAGTTTCCGCTTGCCATAACCTTAACACGAGCAGCTTGAGGAGACTCCTGTAGTAATTCAATGTGGAAATAATAACCAGCATTAAAAATGAGTAAAGAGTGTGTTCACCATTTCTAACCAACATGAACAAAGAGAAATGTTTCATAACTATCAACAAAGATCACAAAATAGGGAAAACATGTGAACTAATATGAAATACTCCCACCATATCCAATTGTAGGCACCGAGCTACCATACTCTCCAATATAATTTATTAATCATTAAGTTTGTAATAGTTCCATAGTGGGAATTATTAAATTATATTGAAATAAAATTTTAAAGCACCTTATATGGTTTCAGTTTAATACAAACCAAGATAATACAAGTATGTACTATAGTGGTTAAAGAGCTAAAAATGTTTGTACCTCTAATACTTCTTTCTCTAGGCGCTCCTTCAACTGCAGAATTGATGATGAGCCACCAGAAAGCTATACAGAATAAAAGTTTGAAGATGTTAGAATAGCATAGCAAAAGGATGTTGCTGAAGGAACTAAAATCACTTGCACATGCTACCATGCATGATACGTGTGTAGTAGTAAAATGGTCTGGAAGTCATGTCTTTACCAAGATATTGCTAAATAGCTCTTTTCGTATGTCAATGTCACACTTATTTACACTATCAATGACCTGGGTAGAAACAAATTATCAGCAACTTTAGCTATATATATGAAGAACTGCCATGCTGCCTGCAATGCAGAACAGTATGGACTTCATTCAACTCACCATTCGTTGAAGGCCACGGACTGATGTTGAATCTGCAAATCCATCAATCCCAGGAATAGTCTGTTGGTCAGAAAAATGTGTGAATGAAGGCTGAGATATAAGGTGAGAAAAGCAAGTCTGATGAGTTCAAACAATTCTCTAAACCACTGCTAACATACACTAAAGAAGAAAGCAATGCACTAGGGGGGTTTCGCACAATAACATGATCCATTACAAAAACCAGTGGAGTAAAAAAACAGCACCAGAACAAGTTCAGGGATTACAACCTACAAATTATTCAAACCAGTAGTACTACAGACCCCTTTCCAAACTACTCACCTGGGATAGAGATGGATTAAATAGAATATCAGGAACCTTGAATCTATCAGCACCAACTTCAATAGTTCTGCTCAAATATAAGATAAGTTAAGAATCCCATAAACAGAACATGTCAAAGAAAAGAAACAGAAGATTAAATACAAGAGCAGTGGAAAAGATGGGATATGCATTGCATCCACCCTCTCAAGTCTCAATGCATCTGCAAATCCCACCTCAAAGACTATGTAATTTATCATAAAAAATCCAATTTGGATCCTAGGTTATGAGATGATCCACCAATTTGCAAATGTTACGTGTATTATGATAGATACATATAATAAAATTCAGTAAACAGTAACTTGTCCTTATTGATCCTCAGTCTCGAAACCCAATTCATCAGATGTTGAGTTAAATTTGTTTTGTAGCATGATAAACTAGTTTTTATCAAAATTATTCAGTCAGAGTTCCTCATGATCCATTTTTATGCCAGACAGAGATGGGTGCACAGATGCACCGATAGTTTAGGTGTGATGAATAAGCCCACAAAGGTAAAGTAACACATCTTCTTGACAGGGATGGATTAAATAACAAGAAAATAGGTACTCATGGCTAAAGTCCAACTTACTGTCCATCAGGAAGCTCATATGAAGTCGTAGGAACATTTGCATATGCCACTTCTGCATGAAAAATAGAGCTGGGAAATTAAGTGCTATAACATAACAGCAAATGTAAAGAAAGAAAAAGGTTTAAAACCACAAGTCAATGAAACAAAATATACTTTACATTGCATTCAAGGTACACATCAAAAGAAGCCAAAGGAATATTGAATTTACAATGGAAACACCACCAAAGATAACTGCTACATAAATATTACAGTTAGAACAAATAGTATACCATCAAAAGCGGTGTCTGGAACTCTGCAAACAGACTCCTTGATGTCACTAGCAATAGCTCTCTGTAATACAACAGATCATCACTGAAACCATAAAAAAAAAGTTTCAACAGCGTACAGCAAAAATTACAGCTTTGTAAATGAACATACCATGCGGTACAACCTGTAACTCTCAGTTGTGTTTGGAAGATCAAGATCTACAATCTGAAACAAGGACAAACATAAAGTCACATAAAAAGTACATGTTTGGCTGTAATCTCAAGAGCATTACAGGACAACGCTCGGTATTGCAAAGAGGCATAGTGCAAACTTTTTTGTAGTATAGGTGTAAAGATAAGCAAATGCAGCAATCAAATGAACAAGACATTATACATAATCATGAATAACACATTAATAGACTAAGACCCATAGAATGCGAGAACGAGTAGTAAGAAAATCACCACAGAATTTGCAAATGGCCCCAATTGCAAAGAACAGAAACTAAAATAGAACTAAAATAATCACACATAACCCCAACTCAACTTGAGCGATACACCAGAGAGAAGAAAAAGGGTCTGTACCCAGAACTTCAAACCAACGCTTCTACTTGGATTTGCTGACAGTGTGGTTACTGGCTACCAGGTATGAAACGAGTTCCTAATTGAAAGAATACGAGGCTGATATTTCTGAACCATATAGTTGGAATAACACCTAATTTGAGCTGTTAATGAAATCGGAAAATAAAAAAGCCTGTGTTTGTTTCCAGCTATCTCATTTTTTGCATTGGTTGTATCATAACTATGAAAACAAGCCCATAAAGTCTTCCTTTTTTTCTCGAACCAGCAGGAGACCAGCCCGTCATTATATTAAGAACAAAGTACAATACAAGCCCAGCAGGGCCTTAACACACACCAGAAAAAACAAAGTAACAAACACAAAGTGCAAGCCCCTAAAGTCTTGCTAAAGTATTTCAAGCATGTTGGCAGATCAGCTTACATGTGACATAGTAATATTATGTATCAATAAATGGGTACGATTCAGTGGTATGGTGAGTTTTCCCTTGTTTTGAAAGAAAGCAGACAGAAACGGTTTAAATATCAAACATAGTTTTACAAAGAAATAGCACCTTATAATCTCCGGGACTGATTTCCTTCTTCTTAAATGAATATCTGGGCCTAATCTGGATAGTGAACAAACAGGAGTGAACAGGCAGCAAAAAAACTAGTATTAAATGACAGGCAAGATTGCAAGAGACAAGCTTACGACAACGCCCTTGCTCTCCAAGCTTTTCATCATACAGTCAGTTAAAAATTCACCGCCAACTGGAGAAGTCGCCACAGACTGCAATCACAAATCATGTTTGTGTATGTATCAGATAAGAATATAAGATTGAAGCATTGTTAAATACTAGATAAGCACTGGTTGTTTACATTTTCTAATGACTGAACAAAAAGCAAGAGAAGTAATAACTAGACACATAAAGTATTGCATCATACATTTTCCTCTTACAGAGAGTTATCAGCCTATCACATATTGTAACGCCCCAGAGTCCAAACGGCTTAGATCCACTCTGCACGCTGAGCGAACCACACCTTCCACCATCCCACTTACGCTTTCGTCCTCGCTTCGCGTAAAAGGATTAACCCGGGGATGGTGAGATGGACTCTAGAAGCCTTATATGTTGATCTATCCCACCTTTAACAAACAAGGTGGGACTAAACTCTCCACAATATCTCATTAACATGCACATGGGCCTCTATGGGCCAAATTCCAAATTGGGCCGGATGTGACACATATGAAAAGTATAACGTACCTTTTGCAAAACAAAACCATCATGCACAGCAGAAACCACAGTAGACCCACCACCACTGCACCAAAAATGGCCACATTATCATATTCCAGTTATGTTTCTCATGAAGAAGTCCCAAAAGCCATCAGGAATAAGACAAACTGAACCAATAGTAATATCGTTACACCAGTAGAGTCCCAAACAATGCTCAACCAAAAATGTTAAATAGTTGGCCACCACCCTTTTAGATGGCTAAACGGGCTAGACCGCTTATTAACAAGCATGGCTGGCCAATGTGTAGCATTTAGGGCCCGTTTCGCACAGCTCTAGATCCGAGGTCTATGTCGGATCTATAGTTTGTAGACTAAATTAAAGTGGTTTAAATATTTTTATTTAACCCAAAAGATAAAATGAGTCATGTAAATGCACTTAACATGCCTGCAACACTAGATCTACGATTTCCTAGAGCTGCAGGTGACCAGCTCTAGGAAATCCTAGCTAGAGCTCTGCCAAACCGGACCTAAACAGGCTAAATGCTGCTAAGCCGAAAAGTGGTCCCAAAACAAATGGCCGACTTAAAAAATTGAGACAGTCCAAAATTATAAAATACTCCCTCTGTCCATTTATCGGCATCATTTTAGCCTCCGACGCGATGACCAAGGAGCACCAAAGCCACGCCGATTTGCAATTAATCGCTGCGCTGTTGTTTACTCTCCGGCGTCTGGTCCACTTCCCGATTAATCCCGCGCTCACGTCGCTGAAAACACCGTTATCACGGCCATAATCGCGCGCTCAAGTAGGAAGGCACGCGCGGCCGCGGAAGCTAATTTCTGCATACAGGGACCGCGCGCTCATGCATCCTGTGTTCGCACGCCGTGACGGACGTTCCATCAGATGCCTTCCATGCCAAAAATTTCGCCACCAGAGAAAAAATAGGCAACATATCAACTTGCAGAAATTAGGCAACAGCGGCCGTGATGGAAACTAATTTCTGCATGCACCAGAGATAAAATAGAAGGCAACAGAGCTAAGCGGCGGCGTGGTGCGTAACGCCGCGAGACTTGCAGTACGTGAGGGCGAGAAAACGGAGCGGACGGAGTCGTATACGAGGATAACGGGAGTGCGGCATCGTAGTAACTCCGCATGGCATACGAGGCGCCCCCGCACAACAACCCGAAAAAAACCAGGAGGGGCCAGCTTATAGATGATGCCGACTCCTGGAAAACGCGATTTTGCTCAAACAACGCCGATAAATGGACGGAGGGAGTAACAGAGATGGCTACACCTAAAAGCTCAAAACCAACAATCAACTAGCACGTTAAACCAATATGAAAATCATGATAAGGGCATAGAACGGTATAGAATCTGTTGTTACAAAACAAGAGCAAGAGCATCAACTTTCAGTTTCTCAAATTATTTTATTTGCATGGAGTGGATGATGGACTAATAGTACCTGTGCAACTGCGCCTAACTAATGATGCAAATATAGTTTGTATATTCTATATTAAATAAAGAGGAAGAAAAAATGGAAGCAGACAGCAAAGGAAGATGCATTCATTCATGAATTCACCAATCTAACATGAGCAAAGGGAGCTATTGTTTCATATGAGAAAAAGTATCTGCTTAGTGGAATGAAACGAAGCAAATGGTCACCTGTCAACCACCAAAGATGTAGCTCGTCCAGATGCAAAAGATGTGAGCACCTGATAGCACAATCAACAATCAAAAAATAACAAAATAATTGCAACAGGAATTGATCATGACAGAGGCATACTGCATTTTTTGCTAGGAACAGCGCTGGCACTTTGTAGTTCTCAAACATAAGTTCAGCTGCTCTATGAAAACATGCAAAACAACAGTCAGACATGAAGGTATTAAGCCTTTCTGGAGTCATAAGGAAAGATTGTATAGCAATTCATTACAAACATAATTTTGGATATACTATAACAAATCCATTAGCAAATCATATCAAGGAGAAAATTAGAACCCTTCTGCCTTGAAATAGCATGACATTACAACTAGTAGAGTAAGCAAATGACAGATATGCAATGTTCAACAAGGCGAGATTCCACGGTCACCTAGGCGTGACTAGGCGCTTGGGCGGAGGGGTACCGCCTCGCCTAGGGGTGTAGGCGGATGTTGGGCAGCGGAGGAGGAAGGGAGCAGCGAGCGGAGGTCACCGGTGGGGGAGGAGGAGCGGCAGCGGCGGGCGGAGGTCGCCAGTGGGGGAGGAGGGGCAGGTGGCGGGCCCGTGCGTGTGCGGGCAGCGCGCCGACCAGAGAAGGCTGAGAGAGAGAGGTGCGGGAGAGGATCCAGTGGCGGCGGCGGCGGCGGCGGCTGTGCGGCATCAGGACTGCGGGAGAGACCGAGCAGAAGAGAAAGAAGATTGGAAACTTTGGGCTTTGGGCTGTTTTCAGAGGAGAAAGAAGGGATAAGGTGCTAGGGGACTTGGGCTTTGGGCCGTTTTCTGTTGTAAGGGCCTTTCTCTTTAGTGAAGTCCACTTATCTCCTGTTTTCTTTTTCTTTTTTTCAACATATATGTGTGTATTAGCCACCGCCTAGAAAACGCCTAGGCGCGCTTAGGCACGCCTAGGCGCTAGGCGACGGGTCTCCGCCTAGAAACCGACTAGCGCCTAGAAAAACATTGCAGATATGCCTACAGGACTATTCAAAAAAAAACAGCCTTAGAGTCCCAAGCAATTTGGCGTAGGCTAGAGATGAAACCCAAAAATGAGACAACACAAGAAGGAAAAACTCGAATTAAATACAAAATATATACATATAAAAGGCATAATGATAGTAATATTTGCAGTCAAATCGATAATAGCAAATAGAAAAATCAGGCCCTGGTTAATAGAACTGTCTGTCATGAGTTCATGACTGTAAACAAATAGGAAACCAGTAGTACTGCTCTATGACTCAAAGCTATGAAAACAAGACATATTAAATACAAAGCATGCACATACTTCTCTCTTTGCTGTGCAGTGTTTGTAGATGGTTCAGCTATGAGCATGGGATGCTCTTCAGGATTGATCAACAACCTCCGTCTGAAATGTGGAACCACGCCAGAAATAAGTGTCTTGTACATATTACAGAACCACGCCAGAAATTGAAAATCCTAATTTAACTAAAATTGGCTTATGGAGAAATACTACCATCCACATCAATTAAATCAAGCCAGAAAGTAACAAATTGTATCTGATAAGCAAACATAGCAGGAGATTTCACAATCAACATACGCTACTAGTACACTGAGGCAGGTTAACAGAAAGTACCAAGAGTAAAGCATTAACAATGTTTAGATTCAAATAATACCCTAGAATACGACCCCAATAGCCAATTCATCACAATTTAAAGAGCAGAAACCTCTCAGGAACACATCAAATAGATAACAAAATTCACCTGAAAGCATGATTCCATATATTATCAACAATATCCCAATCAGTTACCGTTCCATCTTTCATAGGTGAAATCACCTGCATGGGTAGTAGGAGATAGACCATCAATAAAACATAGTTAACAAAATTATGGTATCAAAGTTAATTCTGAGTATGTGCAGATACTAACCTCCATGTGATCCCTCCTGAACTCTAACTCTTGGCCTACATAAAGTTTGCGTTTTGTCTTGGCTTTGTCCACATCCATAGGCTTGGCCCCATTCTTAGAATCTGATGCAGAGTCAGCTTCCTTATCTGGCTTGGGGTCATCTGTGTCTTCAGTTTGTTCAATTGAACCAACGACCTAAACATGTCGAAAGGCACGGTAAGAATTTGTTATAGGTAGCTCACAACACAACAGAATTTATAAACCATGACAACTGTGCTGAATTAGATATTAGATAGTCAACTCCAAAACCTTCTTTACTGATGCTAGTAAGACATAATTCCTTGTACAACATGGTAAACCCTTAACTTTGCGAGTTACATGCGCTGTCAAGTGAAGTGGTAGTCTGTCATGTTTGAACCCGGAATTTGGTGCCAGCAACCATTTTTTTAGAGTGGGCAACCTAAAATGCTTCAGGAAATCAAAGCCAGAGCGCCAACTCGCCAGTGCAATACAAGTTTTCCAGAAGGGCATTTCACCCCTAACAGCTTATTACAGACACCGCAGAAGTGTCCACGTTGTGACCAAAAAAAGAGAAGCTCGGGAACGACGCTAGAACAGGGCGGGTTTGGAAGCAGCAAAGGAGCATTTGTCTCACCGACGGGAAGACGGCCTTGGGGGTGTCGTCTCCGGCGTAGCCCGCCTTGCAGCTGTAGGAACCCACATCTATGACGATTGCCGAAACCTCGTCTGCGGAGGCAGAAGCGTGAGATCTCCAGGGGTTTAGGGTTTAGCGGGGGCAGGAGTGGGCTGGGGAAGGGTGAGAGAGCTTACCTCCGCCGTACATGGCTGGAGATCCAGGGAGGGCGGCAGCCGTGGGGTGGCGAGGCGGGGGACGCAAACCCTAGCTCGCCGGAGACGGACGGGGCGAGGGAGAGGATGGGGGGAGGGGGGCGGAGCGAGAGGGGTTTTGCTTCACGTGTTTGGGCTCGACTTGGCGGCCGTGCACCTTTACCCGCTCTATGGTGTGGCCCGCCTGTCACCAGGTGATGCCGAAGAGCGGGAGATTCCTCTCCTCGACTATGGAATTCTACCGTGTCAGTCATCATCATCTGAGAAAAAAAAAACGTGGCTCAAGTTTGGGTCAGTTCGGATGTTCGACTCTAACCAAGAGGACTAAAATTAATTATAAAACTAATTATACAGCAGTAGATTAATTAGCAAGATGAATCTATTAAACCTAATTAATATATGATTAGTATATGTTTACCGTAGCACCACATTGTCAAATCATGGACTAATTAGGCTTAATAGATTCTTCTCGTAAATTAGTCTCAATCTATATAATTAGTTTTATAATTAGTCTAGATTTAATACTTTAAATTACTATCAAACATTCGATGTGACATGGACTAATTTTTAGTTAAAAAAACAAACACCTAGTGAGAGCAACTCGATCATCTTTCCTCTTTCTCTTAATAGTACTCAACGATTGAGAATCTACATTACAGGAGATAGAGAAGATGGATTACAATAAAGGGAAAAAATCCATTGGCCCTTTTCATCATTGAAACCCTCTTTCTTTGAAGCTAAGCTACGTGGCGAAACATATTTAGGACGCGACGCCTTGGGCGACGGCTCGTGACATTGGCTCAGCTCTGTTGCTCCACATGCTTTTATAATAGATGCAGGTCACTCAATAATGATACATTATATCTATGTGCACACCTATGGATCTCTCCTTCTTTTCGGTGCTCCTCTTCCACCTCCCTCGTGATGACCGGTGGTGGTGGTGGTGTATACGCCCATGGTTGGTTGCTTCTTGTTCAGCTTCTTACTACCCATCCATGGGCGGCGGTGTTCTCTTCTTCAACTTTGTGCTCTCTGCCCATCTTCGTCTGACCCATGGATACAACTTTGCTTCCTCTCCATTGTTTGGGCCCATGAGCAAGGTGAAATCGACCCCAATCTTCTTTTTGTGGTGCTTCTTGAAGTTCTTAGGGTTTCTCGTTCGCATTCTTGTTCATGATCCGTTAGGGTTTCATACTTGTTATAACGCTTCATGCTCCTAATAAGGTTACTTGTACCTTCTTGTTCTTGATTCTTGATGGGATCGTGATCCGTTAGGGTTGTTGATCTATTTGAGATTTGTATTATACCTTCTTTGTTCATTGTTTGACGTTGTTAGTGTTATTTGTACCTTCTTTGTTCTTGATCTATTAGGGATGTTGATCTGCATTTTTTTGATTACTATTGTTAGTTTTGTTCCATCATTGGTCGATGATGTTGTCCAAATTTAACACCGTTCTTGGGAGGCATCACATACAAGATGATCGTGCTTTTGTTCATATGCATTCATTTCACATTCATGTTGATATTTTAAAGGTACATTTAACCTCAATAGGCCAAAAGATGAAATTATGTTACATTTTTATATGCTTGTAGATGGATCTGTCTTTGAGCCATGACATGATGTGTGTACATTGTCTTGACTATTGTTATGGTTTCCTTTGTATCCACTAAATTTGAAAAGGAAAACCCCTGAACTGAAACCCCTTTGCTGATCCATATAGCACTAATACGATTAGAGATGAAAATGAAGCAACATTTACAGACAGAGAACACTAAGAATGATATACAACTCCAACGATTGAGTGTATTTCTATGATTAGGATGAAGAGAGCTATTTTTTAAGTTAGTGAGAACTTATAGAGAGAAGAGCAAGTGCTTGGGCTATCTCATCTGCAACAACTATGATGATGCTCGCCGGTACCTCAAGAACCCATGCTCGTTGACAATGGATCTTGGGATGACGCATACCACGAGTGAAGCAAGGCGTGAAAGGCTTATTCAGGGGACAAGGCTATTGCAAAAATGATGTCATCTTGATCTTGTTTATGGGCGTTGAGGCATCACTTAATTTCATGTGCCATATCGAAATTAGGCGATGGTGACACAATAGGCAGGCATTACCAGGTGATCCAATTTGATTATGTATTTTGGGTTACGTTTGTTGCCCTTCTCAAGGTTGTCAAACTACTTAATTCTACTCATCAGTTCTTAATTTGCTTCCATGATCCATCAAATCACCGGTCAATGTATGAGGATTAAATGGAGATCGCGAGGCCTATGTCTTTTGTTTGGTTTGAATTATCTTTATCTTGATGAATGATGAGTTTCTGTCACTTGTACACATGCTACCCACTGATCAGATCGACTGTTCAAAACTGTTTACCCTTCCCTTATTATGCCAGAAAGGCAAAGTGAGCCGAGCTACTTCGAACTTCTTCAAGCGGAACACAAGCGGCTTTGCAACACAGATGCAGGAGACAAAGAAGAGATTATAGAGGGAAAAATCCATCCTTTTTATTTCTAGTAGGTGCCCGAGGGACGTTGGCCCATGCTTGTGTTTTCATAATGGATTGTCACTCAATAATGGAATGTATGGTCCCAATAATTATACTCATTGTATGCCAATAATGATACCTTATGCCGGGGCCGGAGACGACGCCATTGCACCGAGGTCCGAGTCCGACTGGCCGAGGGTACGCCAGGTGGATACGGCGAGGGAACGACGACGCGGCGCTGACAGCTGCTGACTGCTGAGCGGGCAAGCTCTGATGGCAACCGTCGCCGCGGTGGTGACGGATGCTTCCGACGACGGCGATCTGGAAGCGGCGCAGGCGGCCATGCGCAGGGAAAATCGCCTACCCTCCCTCATCGACACCGCCGGACATATCTAAAACCTTACTTTTATATGTGCTTTGTGAATTGGATTTTATGTGCTATTAAATTACATGATAAATACTCAATCCATCATAAATTGTAAGACGTTTGACTTTTTTTACACCAAGTTTGACCACTCGTCTTATTCAAAAATTTGTGTAAAATATCACTTCTTTCGTCGTGGTTTGGTCTATTAATAAAAATTCTTCAAGAATGACTTAAATTTGACTATATTTGCACAAATTTTTTGAATAAGACGAGTGGTCAAACTTAGAGTCAAAAAAGTCAAACGTCTTACAATTTGGGATGGAGGGAGTATTACTTTTCAAATAAAAAATTTACAATTTTTTCCTCAATTTTTCTTGGAAAAATGTTTTGGGGCTAAACAACTTAGCCGAAGGGACGCACTGAAGTTCTTAATTTGTACACATTGGCCATGGCATTCCCACGTCCCTAACACTACATTATACACAACAACACAATATATACTTGTGATTACACAATATAATTTCTGCCACAAAACTGTTCATCACTGAACGGCTGACGCAAAACACACGGGAAATTCACCCTCATCCTCGTGTGCAGAGATCGATGACCTGCTCTCTTAAAAAAAGTAGCAGCGCCCAAAGAACTCTCTAGTAGCTAGATAAACGCACGCGTACAGGTTCGCTAGAAAATAAAGGCCATCTATAAAAATGCTGAAGATTTAAAAAGCACAAAAAAAACAAAGCAAAACATTGAGTATTATCATCATCAAAGACAGCTAGCTAGCTAGCCACGCCATGGCATTAGTCCCTAACACTTAGATCCACAACACAGTATAAATTCACAAATAATTTTGCCACAAAACTGTTTTGAACGGCTGACGCAAAACACACGGAAAATTCACCCTAATCCTCGTGTGCAGAGATCGATGACATGCTCTCTCAAAAAAGTAGCAGCACCCAAAGACCGCTCTCTTAAAAAAGTAGCAGCGCCCAAAGAACTCTCTAGTAGCTAGATAAACTTCCGACGTGGTGGTACAAACGCTTTTCAACCGGCCGTGTCCACGCGCGCGTACAGGTTCGCTAGAAAATAAAGGCCATCTATAAAAATGCTGAAGATTTAAAAAGCACAAAAAAAAAACTAAGCAAAACATTGAGTATTATCATCATCAAAGACAGCTAGCCACGCCAGGTTAAGGCAGCACACAGAGTGCTGTATAGTGCAGGCAGCCGAATATAAAACCGCTCCGATCCGATCAAATAAAATCGATCAAAGACTCAAACCCGAGAGCGGGGACGGGACGGGACGAGACGAGGAGGAAATAAAGCCACTTTGGCCAACTGATGATTTCCTGGCCAAAACGACACACAAAGCCTGCAGGCCTTCTTCCACAAGGAACTGCCTGATGCCGAAACGCATGCAGGTGCATCGACGGACGACGGCCGTGCTTTGCTTGCTTTATTCCTCTCGGACGGCGGATAGGATACGGTGTGTGACTGACGAGGCACCACGCACGCCTGCATACGGCACATCGCTGCACGCTCCAAACGTGACGCTCCGTCGTCTCTTCCGATCATCCCCCGCGTTATAAGCACCCTCTCCGCCCGCCCTCATCGTTATCCAGAAAAGAGCGCGGCGGCGGCCTAGCTCGCCGGCAGTAACCAGGTCGGATAAACCGATCCGTAACCTAGCTAGATATAGCTAGCCTGATAGACAAGATTGATAGATCAGCCGGCAGCCATGAATATGATCAGGTCGGTACGGCGCCGCTTCACCGTCGGCCACCTGGCCACGGCCACGGACCCCGCCACGCTGCGCCGCGCGGCCGCCGAGCTCCTCGCCACCGCCATCTTCGTCTTCGCCGCCGAGGGCGCCACGCTCACCCTCGGTACGCACCTACTACTACGTATAAAAGTTGCTGTGTGCCTGTTGTTGTCCGTCTCGTCACTCGTACGTCGTAACTGATCTCACGTGTGTGCCGGTGCCGCGCGCGCGCAGGGAGGATGCACGGCCATGACAAGGGCGTCGTGGGCGGTCTGGTGGCGGTGGCGCTCGCGCACGCCCTCGCGCTCGCGGCCGCCGTGGCGTGCGCCGCCAACACCTCCGGCGGCCACGTGAACCCGGCCGTCACCTTCGGCGCGCTGCTCGCCGGCCAGATCTGCCTCGTCCGCTCCCTCGTCTACTGGGCCGCACAGCTGCTCGGCGCCGTCGCCGCCGCGCTCGTGCTCAGGCTCGCCACCGGAGGCATGGTACGTGCTCGATCCGTCGTCGATAAACTGAAACAGCTAGCTAAAACGGTTGCCTTGTGCGAGCTGGACGACTAACGCGACAGACACATGTTTCGGTTGGTGCACGCGCGCGTTCACGCAGCATCTGCCGGAGTACGAGCTGGCGGGGGGCGTGAGCGGATGGCAAGCGGCGGTGCTGGAGGCGGCGATGGCGTTCGGACTCATGCACGCCTACTTCGCGACGGTGATGAACCAAACGCGGAGGGTCCACGCTGGAGCCGGGGCGGTGGTGGCGGCGCCGCTCGCCGTGGGGCTCCTGGCGGGCTCCAACGTGCTGGCCTGCGGCGCGCTGGAGGGCGCCGTGATGAACCCGGCGCTCGCGTTCGGGCCCGCGGTCGTGGGCTCCCGCCGCTGGGGCAACCACTGGGTGTACTGGACCGGGCCCATGGTCGGCGCCGGCCTCTCCGGCGTCGTCTACGAGCACCTCGTCGCCGGCCCGGCCGGCCGGCGGGGAGGAGGAGCCGTCGTGCGTAGAAGACTTCATGCGGGACGTCGTGCGCGTGCCCCACTCCTCTGAATCTTCTGAATAAAAAAGCAGCTTGCATGCGTGCTCAATGTCGTGATCAGTAGAATGTTCCGTGTACTCTTACCGTCTTATACTTATGTGTTGCTTTGCTTCAATAATCTCGCTTCTGCTTTGAGCGCTCGATCGATCGATATTTAAGAAATTTTTGTATTATTTTTTTTTATCTCAAACTATTTATTCAAGGAACTGGACAATGAAGATTTAAGATACTATGACTAAATCTCTTTTATGTGTATTGGGAAGTCGTTTCTCTACTAGTGACTAAATCTCTTTTATGTGTATTGTTAGCCATTTTTGTTCCTATAACAGGCCATTTAGTGATGATAATTTATATTTAACCTACATCTACGGACTGATTTAAGATACTATGATGTTGATGCTTTGGAAATGAAGATGTCATTTACTCATTTTTGTTCCTACAATAGGCCATTTAGGCTTTCAGGAATTAGTCTTAATTTGTGCTTATTTTCGGTCCATAATTTGTATACCATTCAATGCTCTTTTTTGGTGATGACACTTCAGTCATACAGAAGGGTTAGCAGATATATTCTTCTATATATATCATCTATATTGCTATGTTAGAGCTGTCAAATTCCTGTGTTTTCATATATATTATTTTGGTTTCATGCTAGCCAGGTCTTTTTTTTTTACCATCCTATTATAGTCTTGACAATTTTATATAGTAATGTCTTTGTCATGCTTGACACATTTACTTGAGCATGGTGCAGTCCTAGACACGCATAGGTAACTCAAGCCTTGTTTATTTTCTCCCCCTAAAGTTTACTTTTTATCCCATTAAATGTTCGGACACATGCATGTAATATTAAATATAGACTAAAAAATAACTAATTGCATAGTTTACGACTAATTTGCAAGACGAATCTTTTAAGCCTAATTAGTTCATGATTTGACAATGTAGTGCTACAGTAACACGTGTGCTAATGATGGGTTAATTAGGCTTAATACATTTATCTCGTGGATTACTGACGGATTATGTAATTTGTTTTTTTATTAGTATCCGAACACCCCACGCGACACCTCCACGTGACATCCAAAAAATTTACACCCTGAATTTAAACAATGACTCATTTCAGCACGGGTCATATCATTTCAGGCACATCTGCAATTGGAAGAGAGAGAGAACATGAATGTGAGTGCACTGAGTAGTGGACAGTTCAGCGAATATAGGCCCTGTTCGTTTTGCTGAAAAGCCATGGCTAAAAATATTGTTCGTTAATTTATTGCGAGAGAAAAATATTGTTCGTTCGCTGAAATAGTACGGTTCATGAGACAAGCGAACCGGGCCTATAGCCTTCGAGTACAAAGGGATTTGTAAAAAAATGCCTGGAATTTTTAATTAAGTGAGATTAGGTTAGTTACAAGTTCATATTTTAGCACAAAATTACAAATTTTAGCACAGTACAGTACACGTTTCATATAAAAATCAGACCATTCCCCCAAGCTTCGCCTTTTCTCATAGAGTAGTACTGAACAACAGGTAGAGTTGATTCCTGGAAGTGGAAAACTTGGAACCGCTTCCTAATAGTGTCGATGTTGTCGTCATCCCTTTCCTATCGACGACCAGAAAAACAAGGCCATGCCCTGTTCGCTGGTCTGAAATTTGGCTGAAAAATACTATTTTAATTTGTTTGTTGTGAGAGAAAAATACTGTTTGGCTGGTTTGGTGAACAGTAACTTGTGAGGGGGTCCAGCCCAGTCAGACCAGCGAACACCATCATAATCAAGCAACCGAAACAGAAGTAAGAATCTTGTGCTGAGAAATGACGAGCAAATAAAACCTGATTTCGGTTCAGAATGCGTCGCTCCAACTCTTCCTTTGGGCAGAACGAACTCAGAAAAAATTCATAGCGCTATTTCTACCGTAACAAAACCACACATACATATGTCTTATGTGCATTTGTGCCCTTTTTTAAACCAAAATAAATATATGCCGATAGATCAGAAGAGTCGGACATGAGAACCAAAAAGCAGGTTAGGTTTGTTGTGGTGGAACCTATCGACATAGCTTGGTTCGATTCTTTACTCAACACACATGCTCCTTTTTCAAAGTTATTCCTTTAGTGGTACATGAAACAACAATGTGCTTACCATGACTTTATCTCTCGGAGATCTTCGTAGAGGTAGGGTGAGTGTACATACCTGAGACTCTTTGCGTTTATACTATGTTTAAAAAAAAAATCCTTGCTCCCTACCTCATCTCAAGTTCTCAACTATCTATCTACTATAGCACTATTATTAAACATTGGAATGTGTGTGTATATTAGTATATGTGATATTAATGTTAGATGTTAGAATTGTCTAGTTTACAAGAATAAGAGATTAAAAATTTATAATTTTATTTAGACGTTATTACCCTTTGTTTGGTATCAGATTTAAGATAGCTACTAGTTTGTTTATCATATACATTACGTAAATCATAAACGAACTGAGTAGATACCCTTTGTCCAAATTAATATGTAGAATGCTTTTTTTTACTTGCGCCCAAATAATGTCGGCCTCAAGCTATATGTCTTTATTTTGTTGCATTTGTCTTGTCGTCAGTTAGGATAAACAGTCAGATACCGAACTTGACACCACCATATGTTGTGCTGTCATAAGTGTCAATACATTTTGACTTCACATTGAGTAATCCTTTTCTTCTATTGCAAGGGGAACGAAGCCTTCAGTAGGTAGATAGTCATCCCTTATTTATTTTTTATTGGCTTCATCTTGTTTTTCGTAATAATGGTGTGTGAGTGGGTAATAGCAGAATAGGTATAAAGGTATTTTGGGATATTTTTTTGCATAATGATAGTGGTGGGTAATTTTATCAACAAGCGTATGGGTATTTCCCCCAATTAATGTGGTAATTTGGAGGCCTTAAGAAGTAAAGTGAAGATTCCTTTTGTTGGCCAAATACTAGTATAATAGATAAGATGATGATATATATAGTCAAAACAAGTATTATAATTTTGAAAAGGAAACTTTGTTATTTGTGTTAAAAACCTAAAACGAGCCTTGACTACATGTCCATACATGCATAACATGGTGGAAAATGGTGGGTGGTGTGTACGTGATTTAGCTACTCCCTCCATCTGGATATGCATGCAATTTTAGAGTGGGAGGGTGTCTCAGAAAAAATGCAACTTTAAGGACGAGGCTATTATGAAGTAGCTAGTATGATCAACTCCATCCGTTCTCTCTCTCCCCCGCGCTCCACATTCATTGTCTCTCATGTCTCATGCACTCATCCCATTCATCTTCTCTGTCCTGCACTCCTTTGCGTGTGCGTGAAAAAAACTGTGACTGCGGACTTGTAGTGGATAGGAAGCTAGGGGCACATTTAGTACCTCCACTAACTTGTTCTCTAGTATTCTTGCTAACTTGTCTTCACAACCTAGACTTGCATTCTTTCGTGATGGAGGGAGTACTAGCTAGGTATGAATGCATGAGCGCGAAGTGTGAATGTGGCCCTATACCTTGTAGATACCATGCATGCGACGGAGCCAGCGGTGGGGTTGGGGGGCTCTAGCCCCCCCCCCCCTCCTGGTCATGTGGAGCCCCCCTAAGTCATTTCTTAAAATTTTATGCATATATGTATTAGGTAGGAAGAGCTAAGGTTAAGAGAAGATAAAAAATCCTCTATTTTTTTTGTTTAGCCCCTCCTAATTTTTTGTGTGGCTTCGTCCCTGCATACAGCTAGGTGTGAATGCATGAGTGTGAAGTGTGTGATAGACTATACTGTGTACCAGCAGCATGCATGTGAATATGTGATATGGATCGATGCATCAACAACCAGCTGCTGCAACCTGTGTACACGTCCCATGCAATGGAAAAAGTTTTTGCATTGCTGCTTGTTGGTTTCCGTCGGGAGACGAAACAGTGACAGATGACAGGTCTATTGAGAATTGAGATAGTGTGGGTCATGGTTCACCTCCTATCCAAATTTTGGCAAAGATGGATGAGCGCAGAGCACTATGTATATTTGCGTTGCACACGCACGCATGTTACTAGTTGGCAAATGCTGCGCGTACATATGGTGCATTGGTGCATGCATGGTAATATGTTGGATGTGCTTAGCTCCTGTACCTGCTCCAATCCGGCTACAATATACTTCCTCCGTGAAAAAACATGCGATTCTAACACAGTATCATGGTTTAATATCTCAAGTTTAATTAATTATAGATAAAAAATATAAATATTTATAATATCAAATAAATATCATTAGATTCATTACAAAATGTATTTTCTTAATAAATTAATTTGGAGTTATAAATGTGAATAATATTTACTAGAAATTTAGTCAAGCATATACTACTTTTATCAGCACGCAACCCATAGTTGCATGTTTTCTTGAGCAGAGGGAGTATTTCTTGGGAAGAAACTAAACTACTGATTGATTGATTAGATTAGATGAAAAGACATATATATACACCAAATTACAAAGACATGCATGCAAAGTAGTACAAGAAAAGCATGCAATTGGTCTCAATACGTACTACTGTACGTACTCTTTGCTTTGCCCTCTGCAAATTGAAGTGAATGGAGAGAGAGAGAGAAGATGAAAAGGGTAAATATGCTATCACAACGTACAAAAAGGTAAATGCATGCGTACGTACTTTTTTGCTTTGTTCTCTGCAACCAAGCATGCACGGGCGAACTTGCATTGTAATGCTAGCTCTGGCATGAATAAAGGAAGAGCTAGCAGCTGCAGGTAGAAAGTAATTAACAATCTACATAATGCAAAATAAGTAGTAAGGGATTTAGCAGGGACATGAGATATCAGGATTGCACTCTAGCTTGGAAGCCAAGCTAGGGAAAGTGATGGATCAGACATGCATGGCGTTCTCGTCGCACCGACGACGCGCGAACGCGTGTGCGTGGATCGAGCAGTGCAGTGCTGTGCTTCAACTCGAAGTCTTGAAGCATGCAGCAGCAGGTAGCGCATGTGAATATGTGTTGGATCGACATCGACGCATGCATGCAACAACCAGCTGGAGCCTGTGTAGACCCGGATCGATATGATGATTTCCCCTCCCGTGCAATATAATTGTGCAAAGGAAAAGCTGGTTAATTTGCATTGCATTGCAGCTTGTTGGTTTCCGCAGGGAGATGAGGCAGTGACAAACAGGGGTCATGGCTCACCTCGTTTCCAAATTTTGGCAATGCACATGCATGCATGCTACTACTAGTTGGCTGATGGGTAAGGTGCAATATATGGTGCATGCATGGTATGTAATACTCCATCCGTTTCAAATTATAAGATGTTTTGGTTTTTCTAAATGTATTGCTTTCATTATGCATCTAGACATAGTGTATATCTAAGTGCGTAGCAAAAATCATGAATCTAGAAAAGCCAAAACATCTAATAATTTGAAACGGATTGAGTAGTAGCTGCTACTAGGTAGTAATAAGTTGGATGTCGAGTTATATGTAATTCCTCCGAGGAAATCAGACTATTGATGGATTACTAATAAGATTAATATATAGTGTGCTCAAATATACATTCCAAATCACAAGAAACGTAAATTAGTAGAAGAAAAAACAATTGCTCTCTCGCAACAAAAAGGTGATTATCGTACTACGTACTTTTTGCTTGGCTCTCTCTCTGCAAACCAATGCAAGCATGCACGGGCGAACTTGTAATAATGCTAGTAGCTCATGCATGAATGATGGAGCTAGCAGCATGTAGAGGTAGACAGTAACAATTCATATAATGCAAACTTGCAAAGTAGTAAGGGATTTGTATTAGCAGGATTTGAGATTCCTCCAGGATTAATTGCCACTGGTAGAGAACAGACCTTCGATTCAAGGGCCAAATCAGGCTCTAGTCCCGGGAAATATTGCGCCCGAGACTAGAGAGACCTTTAGTCCTGGTTGGTCCCAACGGCTCCTGCGCCAGGCCGTTGTGGCAGGGGACCTTTAGTCCCGGTTGGAGCCACCAACCGGGACTAAAGGTCGACCTTTACTCCCGGTTGGTGGCTCCAACCGGGAGTAAAGCTCTTGTCCCGGCTAGTGGCGTGGCCCGGGACTGGAAAGTGACCTTTAGTCCCGGTTGGATCCACCAACCAGGACTAAAGGTCCCCCCTATAAATCTTGCTGGCCGTCTTCTTCCTCCCCGAGCTCGTCCGAGAGCTTCAGTTCAAATTTAAGCAGCGTTCTTACTCTTTCTCCATCCATTCTTAGATTCCTCCGTCGATTCTTCGGTTCTAAAGGTTACCAACTTCATACTCTCATGTTTCACCATTGTCTTATCCCATTTTGTTCACTATATATATATATTTTTATTGTGGTTTTTTTTTTCATTTGTAAGCAATTTGAGCTCAAAATCACTTCAAGCTTGCATATTTACATGAAGGAAGGTTAAAGTAGCTAGTTGAACTTGCGGACCGTGTTCATCTCGGCGAGCATGTTCTCTGCCGAGCGGTAACGGACGTCAAGGAGGAGCTTTGATTCTACGAGGGAGAGCGACAACGGTCGTGGAAGACCATGTTCCCTTCCTCGTAGAATCGGAGCTCTTCCGTGGCCAAGTACGGTGCCGTCCGGTGGAGAAATGCTCGCCGAGATGATCACGTAAGCAAGGTCAACTAGTACGGATGGTTATTTATTCACACGTCCCGATATCGTCGCAGTAGTTTATCAATCACCGTACCCAAACATAGTATATATATAAATATAAACGATAATCGATTGTTATGTGTGTATACTCCCATTCTTCTGTTAATTTGCGGAAATATCATGTGAATTACTTACCTGCCGCAGTAAAAGACGAGAACACAATGACCATGGCCACGGCCATGAAAAATACAATCGACACAACACTAGCAACTTTCTCGGCAAGCAGAGTAGTGTTAAACGCTCTGGAACCTTTAAACTTCAAGCTTGCATGTTTTTTTATTTGTAAACAATTTCAGCTCAAAATAACTTATAGTTTGCATATTTGGATGAAAAAAGGTTAAAGTAGGTATTTAAAATTAGTATTCACTTTTTATTTCTAGCATGCATAGCACACTTCATTGTTTAGAGATATAGATAATTTTATAGTTTCTTAATTTTATTTGTTTATAAAATGAGAAATTTATAGTGTATTAAAAAATAAGTATAGAGAGTAGATGGCAACTGCTTCCAAGTCCTCGGCCTCTCATGGGTTTCTAGAGAGACTTAGGTCGGGCATCCCTCTCATTCCATGCGGCAAGTCCTAGAGGTCCGCAGCTCGATCGACGTGATGCACTTGACGAAGAATCTTTGTGTGAACCTGCTAGGCTTCATGGGTGTGTATGGAAAGCCTAAGGACACATTTGAAGCACGACAGGACCTGCGTTGTTTGAGAGAAAGAGACAACCTGCATCCAGAGAAGACAGATGATGGACGCCATTACTTACGTCCTGCCAGCTACACTCTAAGCAAAGAGGAGAAGGAAATCATGTTTGAATGCTTAAACAACATCAAGGTACCATCTGGATTCTCCTCGAATATAAAGGGTATTATAAATGTGCCAGAGAAGAAATTCTGTAACTTAAAGTCCCATGACTGTCACGTTCTCATGACGCAATTACTTCCAGTTGCATTAAGAGGAATTCTACCTTTAAATGTACGTCTAGCCACCGTGAAGCTATGTGCATTCCTCAATGCAATTTCTCAGAAGGTAATTGATCCAACTGATCTAGCTAAACTACAGAATGATGTGGTTCAATGTCTCATCAGCTTTGAGTTGGTGTTCCCTCCTTCCTTCTTTGATATCATGACACACCTCCTAGTTCACCTAGTCAAGGAGATTTTCATTCTCGGTCCTGTGTTCCTACACAACATGTTCCCCTTAGAGAGATTCATGAGAGTTCTGAAGAAATATGTTCACAACCGTGCTCGCCCAGAAGGAAGCATCGCCAAGGGCTATGGAACAGAAGAGGTCATTGAGTTCTGTGTTGACTTTATTCCCGACCTTGACTCGATTGGTGTTCCTGAATCAAGACATGAGGGGAGACTAAGCGGAAAGGGGACACTAGGGAGGAAAACATATATTGGTACAGAGGATGATTATTTCAATAAAGCGCACTACATAGTTCTACATAACTCCTCTTTGATAGATCTGTATATTGAGACACACAAGGATCTCTTACGATCCGAGTTTCTAGGGAAGACTGAAGCTTGGATTACGCGTAAGCACATGGAAACTTTCGACGGTTGGTTACGAAAAAAATGTCAAGGTGATGAGAGCATCCATGAGTAACTGTATTTATTGGCTATGCAACCATCATGGCATATCGTCACATACAAATGGTACGAGATAAATGTGAACATATTCTACACAGTAGCCCAAGATAAAAGGAGTACCAACCAAAACAGTGGTGTCCGCATAGATGCCACAGACCCGAATAGGAATAAGCAGACATATTATGGCCGCATAGATGAAATATGGAAACTAGAATATGCATCTACTTTGAAGATCCCATTGTTCAAGTGCCAATGGGTCAAGGTGACCGGAGGCGGGGTAACAGTAGACAACGACTATGGAATGACAACAGTAGACCTTAGTAATATTGAGTACAAAGACGAACCATTCGTCATTGCCAAGGATGTGAATCAGGTGTTCTATGTCAATGATATGTCTACCAAACCAAAAAGAGAGAAAAACGATAATGACTCAACCAAAGAGCCAAAGCGCCACATAGTTCTTTCAGGGAAAAGAGTCATCGTGGAAATTGAGGACAAGTCGGACATGTCAGAAGATTATGAAAAGGATGACCGAATTCTGCCCTTCAAAGTGAACAAAGACCCTAGCATCTTGGTAAATGATGAGGACACTCCATGGTTACGACGCGATCATAACCAAGGGACATACATAAAGAAGTTCACTGTTGTGCCCACTTGATGATATAGTGATTTAATGTAGTGTGTGTTTGAGATATTATGTAATAATTATGAATTCAGATGTTTATTATCTCGTGTTTCAAATTAAATCAATGTTTGATTTGGTGGGATTTCTCTCTCGAAAAGTTAAATTAGGATATTGAGTGATGAAAAATTAAAATATTAACATTAAAATGATGTGAAAACAAATTTTCTGTCCAAAACCAATAGTTTTAATAATTTTAATTAAACACTACATTTTTGCATTAACGAAATAATAAATATTAGTTACATTATGTTTTATAATTATAACAAAAATAAAAAAAAGTTAGGTTATATATTTTTCCTATGTGCAATAAAGAAAAAGAAAATCCATATTTTTAACAAAATAATTTTATGCCTTTTATTTAATTTACTATATATTTAACAAGACTATTGCATTTCTATTAAAAAAATTTGCTCAAAAAATGCGGGAAACGAAACTGCAGCCCACCTTTACTCCCGGGTGGGAAGCCCACCCGGGAGTAAAGGTGGGCTGCAGTTTCGTGGCCCGCCAAAAAAAACCTTTGCTCCCGGTGCGTGTTACCAACCGGGAGTAAAGGTATACATTTACTCCCGATTGGTAACACGCACCGGGAGTAAAGGACCTTTACTCCCGGCTGGTGGCTGGCATCGGGAGTAAATCTCCATGGTATATAAGCGCCAGTGCCTGGCGCAGATCGATCCCCTCCTCTTCTTCCTCGTCGAACACCGCCGCCAATTGTCTTCCCCTACGCATCAGCCCGCCGCCGTGACACCGGAGCTCGCGCCTCGCCTCGTGCGGCCGCCGACGACCTCACGCCGACGTGCGGCCCTCCACCGCGCGCGCCAGCACGACCCCATCGATCTGCCTCCGCATTCATGAGGTGAGTTCTCTCAGCTTTCTCTCTCCTAGTGCCTAGGGTTTCGCCATTCAGCGGCCAGTCGCAGTATGGGCATGGCGGGGTCACATGGCCGTGGCGAGGATGATGGCACGGTGCCATGGCTTGCTCGTGGCTGTGGAGTTTCGCGGCCGGGAATGGGGGGATGGCCGACGCGGGGTGGCGTGCGAGCTGAAGGAGAGCAGAGGAAAACGAGTAGAGGATTGACGGTGATGTTGTGCAATTTTTTTTATTTTTTTGCAAAACATGTAATTGAGAAATTGCCTGGCCATTTTGTGGTGTTTTATTATGCATTAAGACTGGACCGGCCATCCCAAAATTGTATGCCTATTTTCATGTCATCTTATTATGCATTTTACTTTGACGGTTGTTCATAAAATGTTCTCAAATAGTAAATCAAGGCAATTGAATTGCTTTTCAAAGTAGAGTTTGCAATGCTATATATTGACGTTTGTACTATGTTTTGCAAAAAGAAAAAAAACATGTGGACATGCATGCATGATATATAATATATTCCTTTTGATCACAGCCCCGGCCCGACGCGTGGGCCACACCCTCCAGCGCATTGACACCGCCCCGGCTCGCCTCACGTCATTGTCGTCAGCACGCTGGCCCGCCTCATGTCGTCATCGTCAGCACGCCGGTCACCGCGCCGACACGGCCCGGCCCACTCTGCTGCGCCGACCACTGCCCCGGCCCACTCTGCGCCGACGTCGAGACCACGCCGCTCGTCTTGCCGTACGTCCTTGTCCTTGATCGCGATCCATATGTTTTCGTCATTTGTATTGATATGCATGTATATATACATCGTGGAGCACCGCCGCCCTCGTTCGCCCATGCGTTTCTATGTATACGGCGGAGCACCGCCGCCCTCATTCGCCCTAGGGTTGAGGGTTTATACTTCGAAGCACCGCCGCCCTCGTTCGCCCTAGGGTTCAGGGTTTATACAGTGGAGCACCGCCGCCCTCGTTCACCCATGTGTACAAACATATATACGGCGGAGCGGAGCACCGCCACTCTCGTCACACCGCCCTCTCTCGCGGCCTAGTCGATCAACATTCGTATTATCATTATCGTTAACGCTAAACAATCACACTAGGGTGAATTGCGTCGGTGACTAGGGCGAACCGCGTTGTTGATGTCACCGACGTGGTTCGCCCTAGTCACCGACGCAATTCGCCCTCGGCCGTTTATGTATAGCCCTAATTCACCCTAGTACCGACGTAGTTCGCCCTAGTGTGGCGAATTGCGTCCGTGACCGAGGGGCAAGATTTAATAATGCATATTGTTCGTAGATTTTACGCATGTAAGCAAAGATTTGACGTACTTTATATTGGTTTTGTTTTTTGAAGCTAGATGGCCGACCCAAGAAACATGGATGAGGAGGAGTTGATGATGAATTTGATCAACACTGGCACTCAAGTTGCCGGCGATGATGGTGCTAAAAATAACGTGCAAGAGGATGCAGATGACGGGAGTCAGTACTTAGCTCTTGAACAAAATGAGCAACGACATATTGGCCAAGTATATATTTTTTATTATTAGCTATATATATTATCATATGTCTTATGTGTGCTCATGACATTAAAAATAATGTTTATGTTTTGTAGCCCTCTGGATCGACATCAACAACTACAACAAAGAGTAAAATTGTTCGAGGTCCCAAAAAGCCATTGGAGGGCCGCTTCATCATCTCGGAGTTCAATGTGGATACAGGCGAACCGGGGGGCCAAATAAAACGAAATTCGTGCACCACTGTGGTTACCTTGTAAGGGACCGGCTCCCGATCAGTACCCACGAATGGAAGAAGAAGACCAATGCTCCTCATATCAGTTTTGTCTCCGATCATGACAAGACATTAATTTGGAATTATGTCTTGGAACATTTCACGCTCCAAACAGATGGTTATGATGATATAATAGATGGTGATGAATTGAAGGAGCGAGTTAGGGATTGGGCAATGAAGAAGATGGCCACCCAGTTTCAGACTTGGAAGAAACACCTATACACGACGTATGTCAAGAAGAACATAGCACCAGATTTCACTGTCCCAGACCCGATCTCAAAGCAGAGGCCCTATTGGGATGAGTTTGTACAGTACAAGACGTCGGAAGAGGGTGTGAGTCGGGTGATAAAGAATCAACGTAATGTCCAACAGAAGACATACCACCATAACTTGGGATCAGGTGGCTACCCGACTGCCATTAAGAAGTGGAACAAAATGGAAGCAGACCTTCTTGCCAAGGGTATCACACCAGAATCACTCGAGTGGGGAGAGCGTGCAAAGAATTAGTTTTTTGCTCATGGGGGAACACTGGACCAAGAGACAGGGAAGTGTGTTTATGGCGCAAGACTGCAAGAAGTAGCAGAAAGATTGTTTTATGCTCAGAGAGCTACTGCTAGTGGTGCGTTCAGACCCAACAGAGAGAAGGATGAACTGACATACGCCATCGGGACTATTGAACACGGTGGCTGAACTAGAGGCAAAGGAAGTGTCTCGTGAGAGCATGGATTCCCTTAGGACAAACCTTCCTACAGAAGCCGCCAGAGAAAGAAGGAAGAAGAGGCACAGTGGCTCCAGAGGTTGGAGGAAGTGGTGCGTGAAGCACAGGAGCGGAAAAAAACCTTGAAGCGAGAATACAGGAGGAAATCAGAAGGCAAGTGCAAATAGCAGTGAGTGCAAGCAAGCAGGCATCAGAGCCAGGAAGCAAGCAGGCATCAGTGAGTGCTCAGTCGAAAAGCAGCTGCGCTTCCACGGAGGTACCAAATCAAGGGGACATAGGACTACGCTTCCCTGTGGATGACGTCACTGAACCTTGTACATCATGTGAGCTACACATTCCGAAGGGGAATTCCACAATCAAGGTGGCTATCGGTCTTATTAATCCTATCGACCGAACCAAGACACTAAGGATTCATGGGAATATAATCCAAGAAGGATATGCTACCATCTCGATAGATAAAGCTGAAAAAGGTTTTAGTGATTTGCCTCTTGACATTCCTGGAGGTGATGGCGAGAAGACTCTAGGAGAAGCAGAGAAGACATTCATTCTATAGCGCAAGAGCAACATCATCATTCCCGGGATGTCGCCTCCACCTCCTCCTGAACTACCTCACCATAGGTGCGAATGAAAACACTACATCATTAATTTATATTGGCTTAAATAATTAACAATCTGCTCATAATAATATGTCATTCCTTTTTTATAGCAGATCCTCCCCCAACCTAAATCCAATTGTTCAATCGCCAGATCATCATAGTGCTCTGTACGATGACAATGTGTTGGGAGGCGAGGCTGCATCCACACCATCTCCAAGGAGGTCTCCAACGCCTCCCCCGCCCCCGCCTACCAAGAAGCCAAGTACTAGCAAGAGGCCAGCCCCACAAACGAAGAACCAGTCCCCACCGGCAAAGAAAGCCACTGTGAAATCAAGGGCTATTCCCAAAATAATATCTGAAGAGAAGAAAGAAGTAACTGATGCATATAAAAAAGATATGTCCAGATTCTATGACAAACTTAAAAAGGATCAAGAAGCAAGGAGAAATCCAGAGAAATCATACTTCTTTGTAGCTCTAGATATTCTAAGAAAAAAGGTGGCTTCTTACTAGCAACAACAGCGGGAATCTCGTAAGCCGTCCAAAGCAACGTTAACGGACTATGACCGCACTCTCACCAAGTCAATTGAGGCAGCACAGAAAAAGAAGCGGGCAGGGAAAGGAGTTGCACAACTCAGATAACAATCGCACCAATCAGTCCCCCCGCTAGTTGTTGGTAATGAATATGGTTTGAATTTAGGATTAATGCATCAAGCAAACATACCTCCGGATGTCGATTTGGATCACCTTGGTGAATTTATTGAAGAGACTGGTCTCGACCTTTACCAGATGTTTGGTGATGGAAACATTGAGAGTGCGGCGGAGGTTGATATTTGGAAGAAAAAATTTGTACTAAGCCAGAGTCTATACAACCCTCAAGCCTTAGGTGATCTAGGGACGCAAATGTACCTGCTAAACAAGTGGTACATGCAGTCGTCTACCGGTGGAGACTTCTGCGTTGGTGTCAGAATTAGAGACGAACATTGGTTCCGTGGCGATGATGTTATGTATGTTGACTTTGCAGAATTTCATCAACTATGCCACCTGACCTCTCTGAACAAAGTTATCATTAGCTGCTATTGCCTGTAAGTAATAATTCTTTCGATCTATTATTAAACTCATCATATGTATGTATATGCATATAAATTATCCTAATAAGTACTATACATATGCAGATTTACAATGACAGAGCGCAGAAAGAAAGGCTGCAATGAAATTGGTTTTGTTGATCCCCATATAGTATTCAAAGACCCAGTTACTCCAAAGCCTAGTTGGAAGTCTGAGTCAAAGAGTAACCTCGTGAACTTCTTAGTGAACCAACGCCACAAGAAGGATATACTCTTTCCCTACAACTTCAAGTGAGTGTTAATAATGTCGATCATCCTTAATGACTCATTTGTTGATTCTAGTTAATTAATGAGTGTTATGCGTTATATCCTATAAACACATGCAGCCATCACTGGATATTGATGGACATCGATCTGGTGAAAAGTCACTTGATAATCTATGACTCGATGAGAAAACCACAACAAGACTACCAAGATATGATAGATATTATCCAGAGGTAATTTCGGTATCTCTAGCAACTATATATACACACAAACATGATGATTAACTATATCTGATGATGTGGTAAATTTTTTATTGGGCAGTGTTTGGAAAATCTTTATTGAGAAGCAACACATGGAAAAATGCAAAGCGCCACCGAATGTAATCCCTTTGAAAGTAAGTCCCCTAAATTGCATCATCTTTATTAATTAAACATATAGCTTTCACTGGATCACCAGATTGGATGACAAATCTTTTTCTCGTAAAGTGGTGTCTGAGGCAGGAACAGGGGAACAACTATTATGGTTACTATGTTTGCAAGTTTATCAAGAAGGTCTCCCAAAGAACTCCTACAGAGAGACTCAAAGTACGTTAAAAATACACTATATATTCATTTAATTATTATTATTGATTGTGTTACTATGTCTTTATATATATATGTATGTACATATATTAATTTATTTTCCTTTAATTCAAACCTGTAGGCTCGATGGTTGGAGGAAAAGGTCATACGACAAGACCAAATCAAAGCAATTCAAGAGTCTATAACCGGATTTTTTAATGACCAGGTCATCGATTCCAAGGGCGAGTTCTACTTCGACCCAACACTGCCATGGAAGCCAAGCTAGAGTATGAGAGGAAACTTGTTATATCACAACAACTGTAATGCAATCTTTTGTAATATATGCACATGAAATAATATAATGTAAAATACACATATGCATGCATGCTTGTAAATATATATATGATGCATGCATGCATATATATATATATATAGCTTGAACCGAAACATACTATACGCGCGTACAAATGTATTATTAGCAGCGTACAATACGACTTCGAAAACCTATTTTGAAAAGAAAACAAAAAAAAGAAAACAAAAGAAAACAAAAAAACCTTTAGTCCCGGTTCGTATTACCAACCGGGACTAAAGGGTGCCGGCCTCGTGGCATGTCAGGAGGCACCTTTAGTCTCAGTTTGTGTTACCCACCCCTTTAGTCCCGGTTCCCGACCCAGGACTAAAGGACCCCCTTTAGTCCCGGATGCTGGCTCCCGGGTGGGGAACCGGGATTAGAGGGGGCTCCCCATCGGGAGTAAAGACCGTCTCTGTACTAGTGTGCACTAGCTTATGGAGCCAGCAGCTGGTAGTAATACCTAGCGCGTGGCTAGGGAAAGTGATGGATCATATATGGCGTTCGTCGCACCGGACGCGTACGCGTGTCGAGCAGTGCAATGCCACAGCGCCGCCATAGAGCTCCAAGCAGTTGGTATTGGTAGGCTATGTGAACGTTCACACGTGGCGCCGGCCGCCCACGCACATCAGAAGCTAAGCCTCAACTCCTTCCCTTTTATCACCCTCCGATCAGAGCCCCCTCACGCCTCCCACTATACTCTCATCATCATCAACCCTGTTCGCTTGGCTTTTAAGCTGTACAGAATTTTTCTCTCACAATTAATCAGCCAACAGTACTTTCAGTCATGACGATCAGGGCAATCATCTTCTTCTGGGTCTCCGGCGGTCAGACCAGCATTGATATATCTCCGATATATCCTCAGGTCATCGACGTCGATTCTTGCTTCCTCGATCGATTACCTCCGATCCGATGGAGCAAGCAAGAATCCTACTCACGGTCTGCCTGTGGGCCCTTGTCAACGCCGTCGTCTTGGCCGCCGTCGCAGTCACCGCAAACCGCACCCCCTACACCAAGGTGTACGTACGTACATTCATCATCGACCATCATTCACGCAAAAATAAATTTGTATATATAGCTATATATAAACAAACGTGCATGTAGTCGACATGGGTTGTGATCCGGTGCGTGGCGCTGACCGACGAGGCAGCCACGGAGTTGAGCGCCCTGCTGTACGAAGGGCTGTGGTGCAGCGCGGCCGCGTCGCTGGCGGCGTTGCTGCACATGCTGCTGACGGAGGTGATCATCAGGACCATGACGACGAGCTGCTCCAGCCGCAGCTGCGGCCGCTGGGCCGCAGCCACCGTCGACGCCCTAGCTTGTGTGGCGCTGGCGGCCACGGCGGGCGGCCATGTACTGCATGGAAGTCGCCTCGGGCAGCATCGGCCTTGCCGCCCACCCCGTGGACAACACGTACTTCTACGTCGACGTCGTGCTCGTCGCCGTGTGCCTGCCCGTGGATCTGCTCGCCGGCCTCATCCTCTGGTGCTCCCTCGTCCCTCGTCCTCGCCAGTTGGGCGAGAAGGGGTGACGGAGCCCTGGTCTATCTAGTCCGGCCGGCCGTCGTTCGATCTTGGGAGGATCTTTTTGAACATAATCTTGGGAGGATCTACAGAGCTAATACAGTACTAAGCGTGTGATCGATGTGCGGTGATATGCGTACATCAGAGCTAGAGGAGTAGTCCTATATATATGGACTAGCTACCGTAGACTATAGAAGTAAAGCTGGGATTTGACCGTGCCATTTGAGGGAATTAGGCCGTGCCTATAGAGGGCATTGAACTACGTATATGAGATTGTAATAAGCACTAGCCGGGTCGATCTGCATGTGCATGGGATGAGATCGATATTTATAGTACGTATGTACCTACCTACCTCCTAAGCGCACTTGTCAACCATTTAACACTAAGTGCCCCAGAGAACAAGTCAAACCCGGTAGCCCGTCGAGTCTACCCAAATGAGAAACTCGAAAGAATCCACATTTACATCAGGATCACAAATGAGTAGACAAAACTTCAAAACATCAAACCCATTTCTTGCATTATATGATTACATGATTACAACATCGGAGATATTACAAAACAAGTTTTAGTAAAGCAGCAAAAGTAATAGTTTTCAACCTAATATCTAGTGTAAAAAAATAAGTATAAAACTTCTATGATCGCAGCGGAAAAGGATGTCCTCGCTGAGCCCCACCAGGAGGTATCCACATACAAAGTTAGCTCCGGCTTCCGCCTGTTACCTACAACAGGGGGAATAAAACCCTAAGTACTGAAGTGTACTCAACAAGACTTACCCGTCAACGTGGGAGTAGTCTCTTGACTCTCAAAGGGTATGCAGGGGGCTTTTGGTTTGCCGGTTCTTTTATCTTCTACAAAAGCTTACTATGGGTAAGTCCTTGTATTCAAGTTTTAGCAGTGGTGTTGGTTCATTACTTAACCATTCTAAGTTTGCACTTGAAACTACTTTCAAGCAAGTGGTAATCAATAAGGTTTATCAAGTTTTCATCATCGACTCCATCATCATCCATGTTCGAGTTGCATTAACTACGATGATACGTAGTGGCGAAGTGGTATCCATATCCGAGGAGAGACGGCGATTGCAATTGATTTACATCCAACTAGGCAAACCCAAGCACACGCCCGTACGAACCTAGCAAGGGTCCGCATAGGGCTACCGTTCCCTACCCTTGAACCAAGGTTAAGTACCGACCCAGTCTACCCTAGGGACCCAACCCACCGGCCATGCACAATGCAAGCTCAATGTGTGGTTACAGTCGCGGCCCCCACCTCTCGACTACTACCCGAGGGACCGGCGTAGCGGCTGACAAACCCCATGGGTTCCCTTAGCACAAGAGAGGTAATAGGTTTCACGATGATCCATGCACGAGACCTTGCTATGTGTTGGTACTTTCAAACTTCACCATTCGGGTCGTCATCGGACGGTCCTTTATCGACACAGGCGGGACTAATGCAAACAGAGCCTCGCTCTGCTGCTCAACCATATCCAAGCCAAAGTCCACATTCTCGCCCGGTCTCAATTTATTTGCCTCCCAAGTTCCATATTATAAGGTAAGAAGTGTGGAACCTATTATGAGCAACGGCAGGTTGCTCACATCTATCGAGTCCCTAAACAATAGCATCTACGCGAGCCTCTTTGCTAGTATGACTCATAGGTCAGGATCTTTATGCATGTAGGTTTCACATAACTCCTACACTTAATGCACATTAAACAGAAAAATGATTAAAACACAAGTTATGCACCGGGGCTTGCCTTGGGATAACTTGTATAATAAAAGTTAGTATTTGCATCATATTCAGGATTGAGCCTTCATCACACCATCTTCTGGATAAAATAACATACACCATCTTTAGATTACCAATCATCCTTCAATTGATCCGTTGATCCATCATCGTGCCTAAATGATATGAGTTAGGGACCAATATTAGGGTACCCGAAGAGGAGGAGCTAATGACCATCGAACGTTGATTCATCCGTGCGATCAAGAGCATGACTACACCGCTTGCCAGGACACTCCTCGTCCGTCCACCGAGACCATGGGCCCCGCCTCGCCCAACCCCCAGGGGCTGGCTCTGCCTCGCTCGACATCTAAGGGCAGACTCTGGCTCGCCCGACCCCCGGGGGTTGGCTCCGCCTCGCCTGATGTCTAGGAGCAGACTCTGCCTCGCCCGACGTCTGGGGGCAGACTCCGCCTCGCCCGATGTCTGGGGGCTGGCTCCGCCTCGCCGGATGTCTAGGGGCAGACTCCGCCTCACCCGACGTCCGGGGGCTGGCTCTGCCTCGCCCGATGTCTGTGCGCTGCTCCTTCATAACTACGCGCGCAGATAAGGCAGGACACTCAAGTCAACCGTAATACCGAGGATCATACCCTACATGCCTGTAGCAAAGTACCGATAGAATATGACAAGATGGGCGCTTTAAGGCCCTTTCGGGCATGTCAGAGCCCGAACAGTGTTGTGGGCGCTGACATTTGTTTTATAGTGTTGTGGGCGCCGCCATTGGCCCTCGAGCGTGGATCCTGACGGGACCATATGATAACCACTATGATCTAGGAGGAGACTCGCGTCCTCTACAGTGACGGACGTGCAGTCACTGTGCCGTCCGCTCCTCGTGGGGTTACGGATCAACACCTCGGTCCGTCGCGCCACCCGCTGGGGTAGGATGGGACGTGACCACTTGCTAATTAAGCCAGAGTGTGGCATCATCAATAGACAGACGCCCAACATGGAGCTATCCCTAGCACCGTCTACCATGTCAGCAGGATGGGCTCAGAGGAAAAGGAAGACCCGGCACCTTCGAAGGACCTTCTTGGCCTCTAGTTCTTCTTTATCTCATCTGTAATCCCTGCTTCCCCTTGGTCTACAAAAGGGAAGGCAGGGCACCCCACTAAGGAGGGGGATGAAGTTAAGACATCACGCATCACATCACACATAGCAGAGTAGCAACCAAGCGCTTTGCATCCTTTCAACCTTTCCATCAGAGACTTCGGTCATGTCCCTCTCTTGCCAGTTTGTACCCCCTACTATGAACTTTTCAGTGCAAATAATATGAGCAGCAACCACGAACTAGATGAAGGGACATTCTGCCCAAACCAGTATAAACCTTATGTCTTTTTAGCATACCATCCGGGCCAAATGCGCAATAATACAAATTTATTCGTTGGTGTTTACTCGAAACACCGACAGTTGACGCGCTAGGTAGAGGCCCTTTACGCGTTCTGACATTAACATCAGGCCACCGATTGCTAGCCACGAAATCAACTGGGTCCCAGGCGCACATGTGCACTTCGGTGACCTAGACTTCATCGTCACGGTGGGACGAGAGTTGGCATTGGCTCACGTTGCCATCCAACCTCTCCCCTCCATCGGCCTCAACTATGGAAGGCTTGAGCGCTAGTTCGGCATTTCCCTAAGACCCCAGCCATCCAGGGAGGACCCGCACTGCCTCACCCTCTCTCCAGAACACCCCACACGGAGCGCCCCGATAGTGCTTCCGTTCGGTCCCCACAACGCCACGACGATCGTTAGCCACCTTGTGGCACATCACATGATCCCATCCCCTGCGAACAACGAGTTCGTGGGGGTGATCTAACACGTCGCGGAATTTTTCCATGACCTCCTAGCAGAGGAGCCAGGGTCGCCCTCTGACTCTGACTCCAGCAGGGGAAGCCATCACCCCTCTCGTGAATGCTTCATGGCGGGTACCCCTGAGGGGCACGTCGAAAGCATCTATGAGGGGGAGGCTACTCCAACAAATGACCTCAGCGACGAGGCCAAGAGGGAGACAGCGGCCCTGCCACACATGCTGGTGGAGCAGCTGAAAGCCCGACACCGAGGGATCGAGGAAGCGCCACTCCAGCTTGAGCAAGAATGCACGAAGCTCGACCAGGAGATAGAGCACCGCGGAGACGGTGGGCGCGCACACGCCATGGCCCACGACGTGAATCAGAGGATCATCGCAGACGATGAAGCCCTCCCTCGCTTCACCCGGGCAAGCCAAAACATCACCGTCGCAGTGGCCTTGCTCCATGGCCTTCTCGAGGCCGCGATGCCTGAGGATCGTCGGGCCCACCATGAGATTCGCACGTTGCTCGAGCGTGGCGGCATAGTAGGCTGAGAGCTCGTTGTCTCGATGATGTGAGCTAGACGCCAGCCTGCGCACACTCTTAGAATGCTCCGGCAGGGATGCATCGGTCCACCAAGAACCACAAGGAAGTAGGTAGCACACCACGATCCCGGTGCATCAGCGTCTCGGCCGCAACCGTGACACACACAACACCCTCGACGCCCGTAGACGTGCCTACGATGACCTAAGAGAGGGAGCCAGATGTGGCTATCACCCTCGTCGTGACAGATGCTACGACAGCGGCGAGGACCAAAGCCCGAGCCCCGGCCTATCGGGGCCTTAGGCCTTTGGCCGACACATCCTCACCGTTGCCTTCCCGCCAAGGTACCGTCCACCAACCAACATCCTGAAGTACTCTGGGGAGATAAACCCTGGACTATGGCTCGAGGATTATCAGCTTACCTACCAAGCCGGTGGTGCGGATAATGATGATTTCATTATCCGCAACCTTCCACTGTTCTTAGCCGATTCGGCACAAACATGGTTGGAACACCAGCCGTCCAACAGGATCCAGAGTTGGACGGACCTAAAGGAGATCTTCGTGGGGAACTTCTAGGGCACATACAAGCGCCCTAGGAACCCATGGGACCTCAAACACTGCCGACAGAAAGCTGATGAGACCCTCCATGGGTACATCTGACATTTCTCCCGGTAGTGCATCGAGCTACCTAACGTCGCCGATGCCGACGTTATAGGGGCTTTCCTGTCCCAGACCGCCCATGAGTCTCTAGTTCACAAGCTGGGACGCAAGGGCCCGCGAACCACCAAGGAACTCCTTGACATCGCCACCAGCCACGCCTCGGGCGAAGAAGCGGTCGGAGCAATCTTCGATCGCATCGATGGCAAGGCGAGGCGAGACGAGGACGCCAGCGAAGGCGCATCCAATCATTCCGCCAAAAAGTAGAACAAGAAGCAACAGCGCGAGGGCTCGCTCGTGGCCGCCGCTGACCACAGGGGTGGTCGGAAGCCCACGAAGGGCACTCCGAACCATTTCAAAAAACTGCTCGAGGGGCCATGCCCAAACCATGCCTTCTCGGTCAAGCATCTGTACAAGGACTGCAGCCTGATGAGGCAGTTCTTGTCTAAAGGCTCCAACAAAGGGGAGCACAGAAAGGACCCTGACCCCATCGTAGATGACGCTGAGGAGAAGGATGGCGGCTTTCCAATATCAGATGGCTGCCTCATGATCTTCGAAGGATTGAAAGCCTACAACTCCAAGCACCGCCAGAAGATCGTGCGTAGCGACCAAACCGGCCACACCTGCCTTCCTCCGGTGGTTAGAGTCCGCTATAACCTTCGATCGGACCGACCACCCAAAGAATGTCCTACAGCTAGGGAGGTACCCGCTTGTGGTTGACCCAATCGTCGGCATAAAGTGCCTCACCAAAGTACTGATGGATGGAGGCAGCGGCCACAACATCATGTACGCCGAGACGCTCGACGCCATGAGCGTTGACTGAGCGCGCATCCGCCAAATCGGGCGCCCTTTCATGGCATTGTGCCTGGAAAGCAGGCCATGCCACTTAGGCAGATAGATCTACCTGTTGCCTTTGGGGGGCCGTTCAACTATAGGACGGAGACCCTCACTTTCAAAGTGGTTGGGTTCCACGGAACTTACCACGCCATCCTAGGATAACCATGCTACGCAAAGTTTATTGCCGTCCCCAACTACACCTACCTTAAGCTAAAGATGATGGGCCCAGGTGGGGTCATCACCATCGGCACCTCCTTTCAACGTGCCTACGAATGCGAAATTGAGTGTTGCGATCACACCGCAGCGATCGTAGCCTCTGGAGAGCTCACGGACATCAAAAGAGAGGTCACCGGAGAAGCGCCCGACCCCAAAAGGTCAATCGGGTCCTTTGAGCCAGCGAAAGGCTCTAAGGAAGTCCTCATAGACCCTAGGAGCACCGAGGGAAAAACGGTGCGCATTGGTACCATGCTCTCCTTCGAATAGGAAAGCGCGCTCATCGGCTTCCTCCGCGCCAACAGAGGCATCTTCACATGGAAACCCTCGGACATGCCAGGCATTTCGAGGGAAGTCACCGAGCACACCTTGAAGATCCACCCAGGCTCCAAGCCGGTGAAACAACGCCTACGTCGCTTTGATGAGGGGAAACATAGGACCATCAGTGAGGAGATCGCAAAGCTTTTGGCGACCGGATTCATCAAGGAAGTATACCACCCAGAGTGGTTAGCCAATCCCATTCTTGTACAAAAGAAGAGTGGGAAATGGAGGATGTGTGTTGACTATACAGGTCTCAACAAAGCGTGCCCAAAGGATCCGTTTCCTTTGCTGCACATAGACCAAATAGTTGACTCTACCTCGGGGTGCGAAACCCTCTGCTTCCTTGATACGTACTCCGGGTACCATCAAATTATGATGAAAGAGTCCAACCAGCTCGCGACATCTTTCATCACCCCCTTCGGATTGTTCTGCTATGTCTTAACGCCGTTCGGTCTAAAAACGCCGGGGCTACATACCAGCGTTGTATGCTCAAGTGTTTCGGGGACCTCATTGGGCGGACTGTTGAGGCCTATGTTGACGACATCGTGGTCAAGTCCAAACGGGCTGACCATCTCATTGCCGATCTTGAGTAGACCTTTGCAAAACTTTGAGCGAACGGCATCAAACTCAATCCTAAGAAATGCATTTTCGGGGTCCCAAGGGGTATGCTGCTTGGTTTCATTGTCTCTGAGCGTGGCATCGAGGCCAACCTAGAGAAGATCTCAGCTATCACAAGGATCGGTCCAATTCAGAATATAAAGGGGATGCAACGAGTTATAGGGTGCCTCGCCGCACTCAGCCGCTTCATCTCACGCCTTGGCGAATGAGGTCTCCCCCTTTATCAACTTCTGAAGAAGGCTGACCACTTTGAATGGACATCCGAGGCCCAGGAAGCACTTGACATGGTTAAACAGCTCCTGATGAAGGCCCCGATCCTGGTTCCTCCCACCAAGGGAGAACCCCTTCTGCTCTACATCGCGGCCACCACACAAGTAGTCAGCGCCTCCCTGGTAGTGGAACGGGAAGAAGAGGGGCACGCCCTCAAAGTACAGCGCCCTGTGTACTTCATCAGCGAGGTCCTATCCGACTCGAAGACCTATTACCCCCAAATCCAGAAGCTTCTGTACACTGTCCTCATCACCAGGAGAAAGCTACGCCACTACTTCGAGTCACATCTAGTGACGGTCGTGACATCCTTTCCCCTTGGCGAGGTCATCCAAAATTAGGATGCCACGGGGAGAACCATGAAATGGGCGCTCGAGCTGATGGGTCAGGGCATCGCGTATGCCTCCCGGGCAGCCATCAAGTCCTAGGTGTTGGCTGATTTTATCAGAGAATGGCCGAGGTCCAAATGCCACAAACGGTCGTCGATCAAAAGTACTGGACAATGTACTTCGATAGATCGCTTATGAAGAAGGGCGTTGGCAAGGGGCTGGTCTTCGTGTCGCCCCTTAGGATACACATGAGGTACATGGTCTGTCTCCATTTCCCCTCCAACAACATAGCTGAGTACGAGGCACTCATCAATGGCCAACGCATTGCCGTCAAATTGGGCATCCGACGCCTTGATGTTCAAGGGGATTCCTAGTTGGTCGTCGACCAAGTCAAGAAGGAGTCAAGTTGCCACGACGCCAAGATGGCTGTGTACTATCGAGAAGTCCACCGGTTGGAGGACAAGTTCGACGGCCTCGAACTCAATCACATCCCGAGGCGTCTCAACGAGGCAACTAACGTGCTTGCGAAAGCTGCATCCGGCCGAGAGCCGGTACCAACGGGCGTCTTCACCAGCGACCAACACAAGCCCTTGGTTCGCTACAAGGAGTCAGAATAGGGCGGTGATGGTCTGTCCAATCCTGGCCTGGGGGCTGAACAACCGTCGACTACATTCGGCTCCGAAGTCATGGAGCTCGAAGAAGATCCAACGACAGGGCCCGACCCTCTGGTCGACTAGAGGATGCTCTACCTCGACTACCTCCTCTATGACACACTGTCGATAGATAGGACGTAGGCTCGATGGCTCGCACGTCGTGCCAAGTCCTTTGTTCTTGTGGAGGGCGAACTCCACAAGCGAGGCCACACCGGGATCCTGCAGCGCTGCATCCCCTTCGAACAGGGGAAGCATCTGCTGAGCGATATCCATGGGGGGTCTGCGATCACCATGCCATGCCTAGAACCCTAGTCAAAAATGCATTCCGACAGGGCTTCTACTGGCCTACCGCGGTAGCCGATGCCAAGCAAATCATACGCACCTGCAAATGGTGCTAGGACTACGCTTGGCAGACTCACCTACCGGCCCAAGCACTCCAGACGATCCCCATCACCTGGCCGTTCACGGTCTGAGGACTCAATCTGGTTGGACCACTCAAAAAGGCACCCGGGGGCTGCACCCACTTGCTTGTCACCATTGACAAGTTTACAAAATTGATAGAAGCTCGGCCGATCTTTGCGATCAAATCCGAGTAGGCCGTGCTGTTCTTCCTCGATATCGTCCATCGCTTTGGAGTCCCAAACTCCATCATCATGGACAACAGCACATAGTTCACTGGGAAGAAGCTCCTTCGATTTTGTGATGAACATCACATCCGCGTCGACTGGGCCTCCGTAGCACACCCCCGAACGAACAGGTAGGTGGAACGCGCGAACGGCATGGTCCTACGAGATCTCAAACCCAGGATCTTCAACCAGTTGAACAAATTCAGCGCATGCTGGGTCACTAAACTTCCTTCGGTACTCTAGAGCCTGAGGACAACCCCAGTCGAGCCACCGGCTATACGCCCTTCTTTATGGTCTATGGTTCCGAGACCGTCCTCCCAACCGACCTCGACTATGGAGCGCCAAGGATCAGGGTGTATGATGAACAGGGAGCCGAGGCATCCCATGAGGACACCATGGACCAGCTGGACAAAGCTCGTGATGTCACCCTCCTCCGCTCAACCAAGTACCAGCAGGCATTGCGACAGTACCACGACCAACGAGTGCGGGGTCGGGCCTTCAACATTGGGGATCTGTCCTCCGCCTCGTCCAGAGAAACAAGGACCGCCACAGGCTCTCGCCGCCATGGGAGGGACCGTACGTCGTCATGGAGGTACTCCAGATAGGTGCCTACAAACTGAAAACCATCGACGACGAGGTCTTCACCAATGCCTAGAACATCGAGCAGCTACGTCGCTTTTTACCCCTAATAAATGCACACTTTTTACTTATTAGTTTCGTTATCAAAACTCTCCGATCCTTCATGACATCCGATCCCAGCAAACACCAGGGGGTCGGGCCTCACTCGGGGGCTGATATAAGTACATTTATCCTACAAAAATTCTATGTGCTTGCCCTCTGTACGTTAAGGTTTAGGAGCTAGGTTTTTTAGAACAAGCTCTGAGTAAAACTGGGCGGACGATGAGAAACGTACACCCCAGCGGCTACGGTGCATTTGCTCACCAGCATAATCAGAGCTAGCTCACCCGCACTCTGAGCTTTTATGACCTTAACTATGGGGAGGGTCGGAATACACTAAAACCTCTTTTACAAAAAGAGGGAGAAGAGCTAAAAAGCCATTTGCTATAACGAAGAGCTCATCCATTTTGCATGAATTCGATTCCTGACTTATCTGCCTAACTGAATTCGTGTGCGGGATGTTCTCATCCTCTGTTTCCGTAGGGAAATCTTGTGTCAAAAGGTAATGCGAGTCGATCGGACGGCTTGACCACTAACGAGCAGGATCACACTCATATCAGGGGGAGGCTTTACGAACCCACCACACTTACCATCAAGGTAAAATTGGTGCCCAGGTTGATCAGATGGCTCAAGACCGCTGCCAAAAGATAAGCATTCTCACTTGCTTACTTTACGTATTAATTTCATTACCGAGCTTCCAGCCCCAGCGACAGTAGAGGGTCAGAAATTGCTCGAGGACTGGCAAGGGTGTCTATCCGCTAGACATTCTCTTTGCCTGGCCCCTCCTTATGTTTAAAAAACTAGAGGCACGGTGTGCGGACGCAAACCTTGAGTAGGCCTAGTCGGACCATTAGGACCCTACGCCCTAGCGGCTATGGCGTTTTGGTCCACCAGCATGATCAGAGTCCTTGTCTCCGCACTCCGAACCTTAACCTCCACCTTCTCGGGAAGGACTTGGAGGGGCCTACCTACAGAATCTCCATCAAGGAGAGGCTATCTGGTCGTCCTAATCAATCAAATGGCTTGGGCCATTGCCGAATGATAGATACGGAGGAAAGGGAGTCTCATGCCGTTTATGCCAGACGTCGGACCCGAACCCCGCACGGACACATCTGGTAAAGAGCTCACAGAACCCGTCACTCGTGCCATCAAGGAAACATTATCGACCCCCATTTTTTCTTAAACTATGATCATTTATACATTCATCCATTCAATCATCTCATACATCCAAGCATTGCACATGCGATTGCCGCATCACAATGCTTCGCGTTGCGTCACGAAGTAGTAGTCATGTCATTCAATATGAACTGCGATCGACCGAGGTTCGAAGGCCGGCTTGCGAAGGGCTCGAGGCCGCCTTGTGTCAAACAGAGGGAGAGAAGAAAAACCAAGATGGGCCCTAGCGGCCTTGCTCGACCCCGCTCAGAAGCAGATAGGGATATCTCGACCTTTCTCATTCGATTCTAACCTCGAGCCAAACCCACGGAATCTCCAATCGAGGAGAGGCCAATGGGCTACCCGAGCCTATCGAATGGCTCGGGCATCTGCCAGGAGGCGGGTTAAGAAGTAGCGGAATGCCACATGAGGGCTCTATCGACCCCGTTAGCAGATGATGGACCCAGATTCCACTCGAACATGCCCGTTAGTGTGCTCGTTGAGTGCGACACTCAAGCTATCGAGTCAAGTGTCGTTAGCTCAGCCCCTCCGGTTGTGGAAACCAAGGATGGGGTGATGCATGAAACACGGCCGACCCCTTTCGAACCCCACGGGACTCAAGGGCTCAAGCCGCCCAATCCTAGATCAAGAGACCGAGGTTCGAAGGCCGCTCGTGAAGTGCGTGAGGTCGCCTCGCGTCAAATAGATGCAGGGGAGAAAACGCAGATGAGCTCCAGCGGCCTTCGCCCCTCCTGCCTAGAAGCAGACAAGGTCATCTCAACCTTCTCGTTTGACCCAAACATCCAGCCGAGCCATAGACTCCCCATTGAGGGGGAATCTGTTGGAAGGTGGGTTAAGGAGCAACGGAATGCCCTCCGAGGGCTTTGCCGACCCCATTACAAACGAGGGGACCAAATTCCGTTTGAACACGCCCATCAGCGAGCTCATCGAGCACGTCACCCGAGCCGTCAAGGCAAATGACGTTAACTCAACCCCTCCTATTGCGAAAACTACGTATAGGGCGATAGTCACGAAAAACGAGCCGACCCTTGACCAAATCCCTGCCATGCATTGGGGCTCAAGGAAGGATGGGCTTACAAGGAGACCTAACTCATGGTCGCAGAATGATAGCTAAAGATCCTAGGGAGAGGGTACGTGCGAATACAAGAGATGCATTCTCCTGAGTTTCGATGTCCTTCCCTCGATGTTCAGTGACATCCGACCCCAGCAGTGACAAAGGGGTTGGATCTTGCTTGGGGGCTGATAAGGGTTGAAATACACCTTTCCTGAAAACAATCGCTGCGTCAGACCTCTTCCTCGCGTTAAGCCTAGCGGCAAAGTTTGCGGAAACAAATAAACTAAGCATGCCTGGTTGAACTACAAAAAACCTACGCCTCGGCGGCTACGACGTCTTTGCTCACCAGCGTGTTTCGAAGTTTTTTCCTCTTACACCTTGAGCCCTACGGTCTTAACAAACAGAGGGGTCAGAATACGTGAGCCTTTCTTTGGCACATAAAAATGGAAGAAAAACAAGTTCAATCAAACAAATCAAATAAAACAAAGTTACGAATTTGTTTTTATGATATATAAGGATCGACACTTGTTCATAGGTTACAAGAACGCTTATCCAACCCATTTGACTAACTATCCCCTCCGAGGGAGAACTATGTCTTCAACCTTATCCGCCAGGTTCCGCACGACAGGAGCCACTGCCTTCTCTATTTCATCCAGCTCAGAGGCTTCGTATCAAGGCGCGAAGCCAAGGCTCATTGTCTCCAAGTCAATACTGTCGGTGTAGTGGGAGCGAGCGATGGCGAAGGCTTGGGTGATCCCAAAGCAAAATACTTCCCTCTCGAGCTGGCATGGCTACGGTACGGGCCGCAAGTGAGCTGGTTCCGTTTGACCGCGCCACCTCTAGGTCGTCAAAGACCACCCCGATGGTAGCTATCAGGAGATCGTGCTCATCGCTCTCCACTTGAAGGATCCCCCATGCCTCAGCAAGCTCTGTGACTAGCTTGGCGGAGATGCTTTTGGCTTCTAGCCTTCGGGCTACCGCGGTTTTGAGATTGGCCTATAGGGAGTTGATCCTCTGTTGCGCCTCGTCGCGCTCTCCGTGGGCCACGCCGTGCTCCGAGAAGAGCCTCTCCACTGTCTGGCGCAGCTCGTCTCGCTCCCGACACAGCCGAGTAGCCACCTCAGCATCTAGGTTTGCCTTCTGCTATAGGGCCGCAGACCTCTCATCGGCTCCCAACTTGAGCTCCCGCTCCTTCTCCACCTCGGCCAGGAGGTCGAGGATCCACTGGCGGGCCTCGGCGTCCCTTTGGAGCAGCTCGTCCTACTCCTTCCGGACTCTGACAACCTCCTCCTCATCCTGCCATGCCCTCATCGACAGATCCTGCAACGCCTTCTTGGCATCATCCGCGTCCCGAGGGGCCTTGGCCTCCCATTGCTAGAGCCTGATGGCCTCCTCAGCTAGGGGAGTCAGCTCGGCCAACCGCTGTTGGGTGCTAGCAAGCTGCGTGCTCACATCCCCGCGCAGCAGGGCCTCTTCGGCGAGCCGGTCCTATTTCACCTTCTGCTCATGGAGAAAGCGGGATTTCTCCTAGCTACGAGCGATAAGGGACTGAAAAGAAGATCAATGCCAAAACACAAAAATACATGAAGAAAGAAGACAACGAGAGGAGAGATTAAGTGGACACCCGACCAGTAGGAACGATGACATCGCGTAGGATGCCCCTGGCCTGGTTCAGGACTTCCATCATGGCCAAGATCCCTTCGTTGATACCCTTCTGCTCTATGCTCTCGGTAGCATCGTCGAGCAAGAAGAGTATCGACGTTGGGTCTTGAGGATCCATCCACTGGAGCAGCGACTCACCCCGCGCGAGCGAGCGGCTGCCCCCTGACGTCAGGGCCAAGGGCGACCCCCCGCTGGTCCTCTCCACCACCGCCACGATGCCCGAGGACCCTTCGGCCATGTCTCCCTCCGTCTGGCCCATGTCGGGCGCCGTCACCTGGGCTATCGGTGGCACAGATCGTGCCGCACCCTCGGGCACCACCACGGCTGCGGCCAGATATGCCTGGCTCATCACAGTCGCTCCCGCCTCCATCTGCATTGGAGGGGCCTTGACCAGCGGCATCATGCCCATAGCGGTCGGCGCCACGAGTGCGAGCGGCAGCTCCGTCCGCTCCGACGTCGGCAGCAGAATCGCTTCCATCGTCGATTGCTCGGTGACCTCCAAGGGCATTCCCTCAGCCCCGACGATCATTGTCCCATCGAGGGCATAGGCACCACCTTGGGCGGTGCCTGACCGGCCGACAAGGCTAGGATGTCGGCTCCGCTCCCGCCCAAAGTAAGAGCGACGTCGGGCGATGGTCGATGTCTCGCCTGGATGGCGACACTGTTCTTGGGCGCCAGCACCAAAGAGTGGCCATGTCTTAGGACGTTGCAAGAGATACAAGGTGTGAGACACGCTGAAAACAGAGAAAAACAGATAAAATAGAAAAGTCAATGACTTACATCGGTGCCGTTGGACGTAGGATATGTTTGGGGGACGAACCCTAGGTCCTTGCTCTGCCTCCTCAGGACGGGGCCGTTTGGAGCCCGCCCCCTGCTCCCGGGCCAAGGGGCTCGCCCCCCTTGCACTCGGGGGCACGGCGGTGGAGCCATCCCCCTTCCTCGACACCTCGGGTATGGCGGCTAGATCCGCTCACCCCCGCTAGCACCTCGGGTGTGGTGGTAGATCCGCCCACCCCCACCGACTCTTGAGGCACGGCAGCGGGGCCGCTCCCCTCTGCTGACACCTCGGGCGCGATGGCAGATCCGCCTGCCGCTACTTGTTCTGAGGATGGGCCGATGGTTCGGCCCGTCTCCGCCATCCTCACGGACTCACTTCTTCCTGCATGAAACGAGAAGGGTCCCTACATGGCTGAGTGGATACCTGTCAGTGTATCCTCGCTCTCCAGGTCATCCCACTCGGCGTCGGCAACTACCTCTTCTTCTTCTTCCTTATCGTCATCATCATCATCACTATCGGTCTCCTCCCCATGCTCCCATGCACGCAGCTTCTGCTGCTTTTTCCTCCTCTCATCCTCCTTCGCCTTCCGCTGCCGCTCGGCCGTGGCGCAGTTGGCCGCCGTCACGGCCGGATCCTTCGGCAGCGGAGCCGGAAGATCCATAAGGACGAGCTTCTTCGGCTGGTCCCCCAATCTCAATATCAGCGTCAAGAGGTCAAGAGTTCAATTAAAAAGGAGGCACGAGGAAAGAAAACTTACAAAAACAATATACCTCGGTTCTGGCCGCATTGGGGGATGCCCCAGCACCAGATATACAAAGTCAAGGATAGCGCCAGCATCGTCCCATGGAGGCTCCATCGCCTCCTTGATATGATGCGCCACTTCAGAGGGGGAGAGTGCTCCCTTGGCGAGCGCCATCCCATCGAGTGACGCCTCGGGCGCCATCATGTGCAGGGGAAGCGCGCGCCTCATCAGCGGCGCCACCCTCCGCGCGTGATAGGTGCCAATGATCCCCGACCCCTTCACGCCCCTCTCCTTCAGAATTTAGAACGGCGAAATGGTCCTGAATCTTCTTCTTGTCTTTCTCCGGGACTCCCCACCTCCTACACGATTCTGGGACCTCTTCGATGAGGCGCCCGGTGAACTTTGGCAAGGGGGCGACTGCGTCGTTCTTGACATAGAACCAATGTGAATGCCACCCCTTGTTGGAGGTCGACAGACGCATCAGCGGATACTCGTTGACGCGGTTGTTGCGAAGCTGGATGCTAGCACATCCCATCGGCACGTTCGGCTCCTGCTTCTTCTTCCGCTTCTTCAGGAGGGTGATGGCGAAGAAGTACTGCCATAGATCGAAGTGGGGAATAATCCCCAGGAACCCCTCACAAAAGGCGACAAACGCCGCAATGTGCTGGATTCCATTGGGATTAAGATGCTGCAGCTCCACCTTGTAGTAATGCAGCAACCCCTGAAGGAACTTGTGGGTAGGGGTGGCGAATCCTCACCCATGGAAGTGAGTGAAGGACACGACATAGCCTTTGGGTGGCGACGACACGTCCTCATCGCTGGGCAGCCGTCACTCCTCGATGGCAGTCCGCGCGCAAAGAAGGCCATGGTGAACGAGGCCCTTCAGGCGCAGGAGGGTGATATCAGATCTGCACATGGCTCCATTGAATGATTGGGGTGGGTGGATGCGAACTTGATGGTGGTTGAGATACCGATGCAGGGATATTGGGTGATTAGCGGTGTAGGTTGCAGATGCGAAGGTAAGGAGGCAAAGTATGAAACCCTAGGGGCAAACCCCTTGGTTTTATAGGGGCGGCAGATGCGAGGAAGGCAACCATCCGCCTAGATCTCCATGCCTGCCATGATCCATCACCACGTCATGATCACAGGATATGCGCCCGTAATCCCTATCCTTTCCCTCCGAAGACGCGTCGGACGTTTTGCCTCCCCGGGCAGACCAGGGCTCTTTACCAGAAAAAAGATATAGGTCAAAAAGCATTCCTCCGACCCAGCTGGGCCTAGGAGTTCGAGGGCTGGCCCATCAATGGTTTCGACGACCGTCCTAAGGCACCCTTACAATGAAGGATGGGCCCGCGATCGGCCAAAACTCAGGCGCACAAGCTTCACGGGAGTCTCGGCCCACGATCGAGTCTCAGTCGAGCTGACCCTAGACGGATCCCCATGAACGGGATGCCAGGATGCCAATTGAGCTATGTGACTAAACAACCACCAAACCTCACGACCATACCCACGAAGAGTCAGGCCTTGGCGAAGAAGAAATTGCCATCTTAGGGGCACACTAGGGACAACAATAGAGGGCCAGGGCTCTCAGAACCCTCTCGTTCAAAAAAGCCTCTGAAGGAGTATCCTACTCCTCCGCAGGCTCGGGGACTATACCCACCAGGTGCGCTCACGTGCACCCGCTGGCAAGTCACAAAATCCCCCAGGTGATTCTACTCGAATCGCCCGGGGACTCGGAGGCTACTGTTAGGGACCAATATTAGGATAGCCGAAAAGGAGGAGCTAATGACCGTCGAACATTGATTCATTCGTGCGATCAAGAGCACGACTACACCGCTTGCCAGGACACTCCTCGTCCATCCACCGAGACCATGGGCCCCACCTCGCCCAACCCCCGAGGGCTGGCTCTGCCTCGCCTAACATCTAAGGGCAGACTTTGCCTCGCCCAACCCCTAGGGGCTGACTCCGCCTCGCCCAACATATGGGAGCAGACTCTGCCTCGCCCGATGTATGGGAGCAGACTCCGTCTCGCCCGACGTCCGAGGGCTGGCTTCGCCTCACCCGACATCTGGGAGCAGACTCCGCCTCGCCCGACGTCCGGGGGCTGGCTCCGCCTCGCCCGACATTCGGGGGCAGACTCCGCCTCGTCCGATGCCTAGGGTCTGGCTTCGCCTCGCCCAATGTTCGGGGCAGACTCCGCATCGCCCAACATCCGGGGCAGACTCCGCCTAGCCCAACGTCTGGGGGTAGACTCCGCCTCACCCGACGCCCGAGGGCTAGCTCTGCCTCGCCCGACGTCTGGGAGCAGACTTCGCCTCGCTCGATGTCCGGGGGTTGGCTTCGCCTCGCCCGACATCCGGGGGCAGACTTCGCCTCGCTCGATGACCGGGGGCTGGCTCTGCCTCGCCCGACGTCTGCGCGTTGCTCCTTCATAACTATGCACGCAGATAAGGCAGGACACACAGGTCAACCGCAATACCGAGGACCATACCCTACACGATACCCTGCACGCCTGTAGGAAAGTACCGATAGGATATGACAAGACGAGCGCTTTAAGGCCCTTCCGGGCATGTCAGAGCCCGAACAGTGTTGTGGGCGCCGACATTTGTTTTACAGTGTTGTGGGCGCCGCCATTGGCCCTCAGGCGTGGATCCTGACGGGACCATACGACAACCACTACGGTCCAGGAGGAGACTCGCGTCCTCTATAGTGATGGATGTGCAGTCACTATGCCGTCCGCTCCCCGTGGGGTTGTGGATCAACAACCCGGTCCGTCACGCCACCTGCCAAGACGGGATGGGATGTGACCTCTTGCTGATTAAGCCAGAGCGTGGCATCATCAACAGACAGACGCCCAACATGGAGCTATCCCTAGCACCATCTGTCGTGTCAATAGGATGGGCTCAGAGGAAAAGGAAGACCCGGCACCTTTGAAGGACCTTCTTGGCCTCTGGTTCTTCTTCTTTCTCCCATCTGTAATCCCTGCTTCCCCTTGATCTATAAAAAGGAAGGCAGGGCACCCCACTAAGGAGGCGAATGAATTTAAGACATCACGCATCACATCACACATAGTAGAACAGCAACCAAGCACTCTGCATCGTTTCAACCTTTCCATCAAAGACTTGGGTCCCGTCCCTCTCTCGTCAGTTTGTACCCCCTACTACGAACTTTTTAGTGCAAATAACACGAGTAGCAACAACGAATTGGACGTAGGGACATTCTACCCGAACCAGTATAAACCTTGTGTCTTTCTAGCACACCATCCGGGCCAAACGCACAATAATACAAATTTACTCGTTGGTGTTTACTCGAAACACCGATAATATGCATTGATGCAAATGCATGCACAAGATGATAGATGCATAAATAAGGGTGTTTTATAAAGATGAAAAGGAAGTACTACGTCGTCGAGGCTAACGAGGATATGAATCGTACTAAAACCCAACTCTCATCCTTTCCGAAGGACTCACTTGTGACATGTTTCTTAAGTTTCAAGTGTATAAATTTGGATGTATTAAATAACTAAACAGTTTAGGTTTAAGTTTACTTTAATTTACTATGTGATATAGTTATCTTTACCTTTTCTTCTAGTTACATCATTATGTGAATAATTTACGGTGATTTAAATTTAGTAGTTTAATAAGCAGTATGAAATTACACCATTTTAGTGCTTAGGGCTAACATTACATGGATGTCATCATAAGAACAAGAAATCTATACTAACATAGATGTCATCACAAGAACAAGAAATTTACACTAACATAGATGGCATCACAAGAATAAGAAATCTATACTAACATACTAGTATGTTTAGTAATTTTGAAATGACTTCAAGTTGGTATTTGCTATACTAACTCTACTTAATAACGACATGAACAAGTGAACTACATCAATGCTACACATATAACATATTAGTTACTAATAGGAGGGACTTAGTTTAATTAAGTTAAGCTAAGTTTCATAGGTGATAAGGGTGGTGCTCACATGGTGATATCTCTCTTTTAGTTTACCTCACTTGACGCTTGTTTACTGACAATTAAGTACTAAGAACTTCATAAAAGAAGTTGGGTGGTGTGGATGGCTTAAGTGTGACATCTTAATTCATACATGTTTTAGCTAAGCATGGCTACTGAATGAGTTTCATAATTTCTAGACAAGCAAATTAATTACTACCATTTAATTAAGTGTTAGTTGGTAATTAACATGTGACACATGATAATTATATAGTTCAACATTTTATGTAATACTATAGTGATATTAAGTGTTCTATGTTACTACAACAGTAATGCTACAGCTAGTCCGCACATTTTCTATTTTTACTTTCCTTTGATTTCCTTTAAGTAATTAACACACATTAACACAAGATAAATCATAACTCATTCATACCACATCCAATGAACATGAAATGTTTACTACGACACATACTCAGTATGGTTAAGCTACAATAAAAATCCCCTAATTTTTGGAGCACAAAATCAGTCCCTATAATTCAACACATTAAATTATAGGCAAACCTAGAGTTATTTATACAACAATTATTTTTCACTAAAGCATGCGATTTTATGTGTTTATTGTGTAGTACTAGTTGTGTAGAGTTCATCAAACTTTGTTTGGTATTTTTCTGATTTTTATCGGATTTACTATGAATTTTAGAAGTTTGCTCTTTAAACTGAAAATTGATAAATTCGCAGAAAAGGGAAAAGGCTCGCAGACCGATTTTTTGGCCCAAGTCGGCCCAGTAACGTGGCCCATGGCGGGATCCAGCACAGGCACTGGCTATTTTGTTAAAGCGTCTCTGTTTTCGTTTCTAATTGTGAATCTACATCATACACTATTCAAATGAGTCACAAGATTTTCACCTGGAACCCTGTATTTGTTTCTATTCTCGTTTTTGTAAGTCCCTGCTTCACCACGAATCAGAGCACGGGCACGGTGCGGTGGCCGCCGCCGATTCCGGCCAGGAGAGGGCGCGGCGGTGGCTGGCGAACCAGACATGGGGGTGCGCGGGGCGCGCGCGCGTCCAGAGCGTCCGCACGGACGGCGGGGCGCATCCCCGCGGTGGGCGGTAGCAGGAGCACGGCTGCCCGCACGCACGCACGCGACGGCGGCGGTGTTTTGGCGAAACGGCGGCGATGCAGAGCGAACAGGGAGGTGGATGAGCAACAGGGGCTCTCCGTGGGGTTTCCTGCAAGGTCGTTTGGCACGGAGATGGCTCGAGGCAGCGGGGTCACGTGCGGTGGCGCCGCGCAGGAGCAGAGCAGCGCCGCGCCGGTAGTTGGTGCTCCGGCGGTCGACGTCGAGGCTCGCGGGAAGTTCGTTGAGGTCAAACGTGGTCGTCAGCGATAACAATCCGGTCGAGGTAGACTTCGAGTTGGCTGGCCACGGAGCCGTCCATGTGAGCTGCGGATCTTCAGTTCGTGGCGGGCGGCGGCAACGCTTCGAGCAGGCTCTCTGGTGGACGATTTCCACCGCAATCTCGTCCAGGCGCTAGCTAGTGACCTTGTACACCACTAGGTGCAAGGAATTGGACGGGGGTGGCTTGAGCATCGCGAGTTTTGGAAAGGGCGATGGGCGGCCATGTCCGGATTTTATAGCCCTGAACGGCAAGGGCGGGGCTGGGGCTCGGCTTGGCGTCTAAGGCGAGGCGAGAGGGCGAACCAGGGGGTCGCCAACCGGAGGAGGTGTCATCCGGACGCGCTTGCCTGCCCACGAAGGCGAGGCACGCGGCAGTGCGCGGCACGGACACGAGCACGGCGGCGATGTCGGTTGCGGGCGCGGCCATAAGTGGCCGGGTGCGGATTGCCGCTGCGTGGCGAGGAAGGCGACTGTCGGGCTCACGGGGGCAGCCAAAGGCGCGCAGGCGCGTGGCAAGGCAGCTGGCAAGCGTCGCGCGCAGACAGCGGGACGGCAGCCGGGTGAGTCATTTCGTCGAACACGTGGCGGTGGGTTCAGTTGAAATCAGCAGCAAGTTGCTGCTTTTGAATGCTGGTTTTGGCATATTACATTTTGATTCGGTCCGAGTCACTGTAACAAAATATCTTCTTCTCAACCTGATCTACAAACTCTATTAAGGACTTAGGGTCATTAAAGGCTCGGATTAGAGGGTAATTAGTTCCAAAGTCGGCACTGTCAATCTTGTTTCACAGAGTTGGAAAAATTCTAAGTCAAATTATAGTTTAAATCTGATTTCAACTTTGGAGACTTAGTCTAAGTTCATTTAGCACTATTTCATCACTAAACTTTTGTACCACGTTAAAGTACATGATTTATACTACGTTTCATATTATGGTGAAATTTTGAGTGTTTAGTTATTATTTATTTATTTGGCCTCCTAAAATACTATCAGGCTATTATTGGGATTTAGAGTTTTGTCTTGTTTAGCAAAAATTGTTTTTGTTCCTTCGTATTTTTTAGTTCCTTTATACACTAATCTTACCTTAATCTATCCTTGACCAAGTTAATGATCTAATGTTTAAAATTAATCGCCTTGCGAAAACCTAGGGTGTGACACTACCTACCATTAATCTACCTGGAGTTACTGGTGTGTGTGTGTGTGTGTGTGTGTGTAGTAAATTTCACGACCGTCGTGTTCCTGGGTCACAGCATGCATGATTTTTCGAAAGAGTGGCAAGAGATTTGCCGGGCATTATATTAGACGGAGAAAAGATAAAAGAGATACAAGAATTCAGTCACCTCGTTTCAAACAATTGCCCACCTACTGAAACAGCATGCATGATCGATCGAAACTAAGTAGTAGATTGCAGGCGGATATGATCCTTTATCATCCGTGTGTGAGCACGCACTTGCTGCAGCTGACTGACAACAGCAAAGCTAGTCACCGGTCATCAGTTGCATGCACGCATTGCATTGGCGCGTGCCGCGCGCGCGATAGCAACCCAGCAATGCCTGCATCGATCGATCAGATTCAGATTGCGTGCAGTACTGACTGAGTGCTCTACTGCTCCCCATCGACGTCTCCCACGCACAATCCATCACATCGATCCACAAGCATGCCCTACATACTCATGTTCATGCATGCCTGCATTGGCTTGCTAGCTTTGTTGCTCTCCCCATCCATCGGTTTCAATCAAACAATATATAATCTCCAGCGATCGTATGTACGTAAGTCGTGCACTAAAAAAGTAAACGACAAGATGGTACATTAATTCGGAAACAAGACCTTAAAAATGTGTGTCGACAGAACAGGGAAATTAAACACTTTTAGCACGCATAATAAGTTTGGTGAATTCAGTGCAGAAAACTACCGTGGTCCATGGGCACGAGCGAGTGGCACTTCATTCCGGCCTGTAGTGGGAAGGGTGGTGGCCCGGCCGGCCTCTTCCCAGCTCCTCTAACTGCTGATTTCATCACGTCTCAACGTGACCGCATGTGCATGATGTTTTGATCGGTGCACTGATTTCAGCGGCACTTGCCACGCCAGCAGCAAACTGGCTCTGTACCTTTGATTTATACACGGAGCGACGAATCATCGAGAGCGCAGCACGGGTCATCTATCAGTTCGAGCCAGACGCGCCCTCACTTGGTGAAACCATGGGCCTCGCGTTCTCATCGCCAGGCTGCTGCGCCATGCGGGCATGCTAGGCTCTGCCCTTCCCGTGCTCAGGCGCACCGACCGCGACATGAACTCGGAGAGGTGCGACAGCGAGCAGGTGATCGCCGTCACAGGCCGGCGAGGAAGCGCAGAGTTGACAGGCGGTGGCGCGCGTCCGACCGGCGAGTGCTGCTGCGAGCATGCGGGCTTGGCGAGCGTAGCGCACGAGCCCCACAAGGTCCGACTAGGGACGGAGAGGAGAACAGAGTGAGGGAGGGTGACTACATGAAGGGCTAACGAGTGGGCACCATATGTCAACGAGTAGGAGAAGCGAGAGAAGAAAATGGCAATTTCGTCCATACAAAAATACAAAGTTGTACGCATGTGACATGTCTATAGTAAACGTACAAAATGGCATATTTTAAGTTTTAGAGAAAAGATAATACCCACGTCGAATTTATAATCAATAATGATATGTTACGGGTGTCCATTTGTGACTCCCGTTCGGACGGGGCTCATCCTCATCCATTCATCCACGTACCTTGCCCGCCCGCTTTGCGCTGCGCGTCCCTGTCTGCGCCGCTCCCGCTCACGGTTCGAGGGACGGACTCCGTAGGCGCCTCCCCCGACTGGACTCGCGCTTCCTGTCGTGGTCGCGCTCCCTCCGCCTACTGGGGCCACTGCCGAGGTCCATGCCGCCAATGAGCTCCGCACCGGCGACCTCCGCGTAATGTGGCATCGAGCTCCACAACGATGAGCTCCATTTGTCCAAGCAGTGTGACATTGCGCTAAAAGCGCATGTTGCAAGCGTATGTTTCAAGTGTTTCAGGTTGTTTCAGAGGTATGTTGCAAGGGTTTCATATGGATGTTGCAAAAGTAGATCGGGATGTTGTATATGTTGCAATGGTTGTACACTTATGTTGCAAACGTATATTCCCAATGTTTTATATGTTTTTCAAACGTATGTTGCAAGTGTGTTTATCTAGATGTTGCATATGTTTCACACATATATTGCAAGTGTTTTATTTAGATGTTGCGTATGTGTTGCAATTGTTTTTCAAGTCTTTCAAGTGTTTTTTGTAAGTGTTACAGACGCATGTTTTAAATGTTTTATCTATCTTAAGACGTATGTTGCAAGTGTTGTATCTGCATATTTCAGAAGGAGATCGGGTGTTGCATCTTCCTCCTCACCTTATGATGTCTCGCCTTGGTGTCTCCTCGTCTTCTGTTGCCTTGCATCTTTCTCAGAGAGGGGGGGGGCGTGTCGGGGGCCGGCAGAGGGGGCGTGCCAGGGGATGGCGGCGTGGACACGAGCGTACGCACTCCACTTCCGTTACGCGGGCAGGTAGCGCTTTGGTTCACTTTTTCTGTTACGCGAGGATGCTTAGATGGGATGCTCCCGTTGGTGGGCTTGGGTCTGGGAGCTAGCCACGGTTTGATTTGCTGGAACTGGGAGCTGCGTTCGAACGCGCTGTTGGCGCCGGATGTCCGGACGCCAGTGCCTTCAACAATATAGATGTAGTTAATCTTTGTTTTTATATCATATGGGCCCATGTAGTCTTTTCTTCACCTACCATCACAGCCCGTGAATGCCCAAGAATCTTTTTCTCAAGGCCCATGAATGCTCGAGAATATGAAAGAAAATGGAAACATATAAGACCAAATAGAAAACTAACTATTGTATAGCTTAGCTTTTATAAATTAAGTTATATCAAGCACTTGTCTCTGTTATACTGATCATGCTCTTAGGATTGTTGTACTCACAGCTCACTACCGATTGAATATTTGCTCCTTGTGTTAGAGCTAGAGCGTGTTGATCTGGTTTCGGATTCCTGCAAGAATCAACAATTCAGCATTAATCTTGCTAGCAACGGTGCCTCGATAGTTCGTAGGCACGTCCTGTGCCTGCTCTGCTCTTAATTAGAGTGGTCCGAATGCTAATTTACCTTTCAACAAACTTCAATTTTCACCGGAACTAACTAGTCATGTGTGCTTCTAAAAATAATTTAATAAAATACTCAAAAGAGATTTGATTATAACTAACGTAAAACAATAAATACTTACGAACGGAGGGAGTATTAATAAATCATTAATCTTTCATGGGAAAATGAATCACATGAATGATTAATTAACAACAACGAAGTTGATTAGACACATATCAAAACATCAACTTTATGAATAGAAAAAAAATCTCGTACTCCCTCTATCTCAAATGGAATATAATTATCATTTTTTGAGGAGTCAAATAATTTTAGGTATACCAAATGTATAAAAATTACAAACGTTACCGAATAATAATCATTAGACTGATTATGAAATATAATTTTATAGTAAATCTAATTGAAAACATAAACATTGGTAATAATTTTTTAAACTTAGCTAAACTTAGAAAGTTTGACTTATACAGAGCGTAGAATTGCATACTTTCTGTCTAAAAAACCGCAATCCTAGAGTTCAAAATTTATCAAAAAAAACTGCACTTGTTAGGGTACGTGAGACCCACTCATAAAAAAGAGTTCCTTCCTGAGCCATTTCTCCACGCGTGCAGACACAGAGCACTCCAGGAACCACAGGTGACCGGCCGCAACGTATAATTAAAAGAACCAGGAACTTCTCGTCCACTCGTTCAAGGTGCATTTCCGTAATTTCACATCGGTCCTTGATTTCCATTCAATTGGAATCTTTTTGAACGGAGAGAGTAGACAAAAGCACGTGAGAGTAGTCAAAGGCTGACACGCATAATGCGTGACAGCTGCCAGATGGTTGGTTCTATCTCCACCACATAAATGCTATAGGGGTATCTGGATTCATGGACTAAACTTTAGTCTCTGTCACATCGTAAGTTTGATATTAATTAGAAGGACTAAATATGAGACTAATTATAAAATTAATTACATAGATAGACACTAATTAACGAGATAAATTTATTAAGCCTAATTAATCCATCATTATTGCATATTTTTTGTATCACCATATTATCAAATCATAAATTAATTATGTTTAATAGATTCGTGTTGTAAATTAGTCTCCATTTATGTAATTAGTTTTATAACTAATCTATATTTAATACTTGTTCTAATACCCGATGTAACACTAACTTAAAAAAATTAGTCCCCGTAACAAACACACCCTACAGTAGTAGTATTATTATCCATTCAGAAAAAAAAAATTCTAGCGCAGCTTTTCCAGCGCTAAAGAAGGTGCTACTGTTTGATACAGAACCCTGCTTACAATCGGTAGATTTCACTACGGAACGGAAGTTTACTCCTGGGTTCTAGCCTCAGAGTGTCTTGTTTTGGTTTCGGACTAGCTCATACCCGCGGATCTGCAACCATGAATATATTAGCTGGCAACCTATCATGCACACCGAGTGGCCGATTCTAAACTCTCGAATCACCGAGATACTTTTCTTTTCAAAAAAATAAATATTTGAATTAGCCATGCCATTTTCATAAAACAGTTTAGGATTCTTAAAAGAGACTAGCATGGATAGATATTTGTAGACGGAAGGAGTATTAGTAAATCATTAATGAAATAATTAAATGAAAGATAATGCAAGGTTAATTATACACGTATCAAAACGTCACTTATTTATGATTGGTAATAAATAATCTAATAGCACCTCTAATATGAAACCGTATAAAAAGGGTTAAAGCTTGCACGCATTAGCCCGTGACAGCTATGATAATAAATGAATTGGTTTATATAAAAGATAACATAATAAAATTAATCATATGTCCATTAATATAATAGATATTTTAAATTATTTTTATATAAAAATTATATAAAAATAATTCAAGCTGTTACGTCATGTAGTGCGTGATAGCTATGGTGATAAATCGCGTGGAATTCCTCCCGGTCTCACGCCACCGCCGAGACAGCTTTTCTCTCTCTTCCCACTCGCATAGAAGACAGTTTTTTCTGTCTCTTTCCCCCTTTTTTTCCCCTCCCACTTGCATTGCATTTGAGACGTATGCTGCGACTCTGCGACTGCAACTCTGTGCTCACTCGTGTGCCTTCCCAAGTTCCCTGCTTACAATCGGTAGCTTGAAATTCGAATGGCCTCTGTTAACTTATCTGTTACATATTTCACTACGGAACGAAATTTTACTCTTAGCCTGAGAGTAGCTTGTTCTGGTTTCGGACTAGCTCATGCAAAAAGAAGAATCAGCACTTGTCGTGGCTGCAACCATGAACATGCACACCGTGTGGCCGATTCTGAACTTTCGAATCACCGAGATGCTTTTCTTTTAAAAATATTGTAAATATTTGAATTAGCCATGACATTTTTAGAAAACAATTTAGGATTCTTAAAAGAGAATTAGCATCGGATAGATATTTGTGCACCGAGGGAGTATCAATAAATCACTAATATCTTTTCATATGAAAAAAAGATTCCACGAAAGATAACACACATTTTTATTATATACATATACATACATATATCAAAATCTCGCTGGTGGTGTATGCGCTCATCGGGACACGGCCGGTGGCGCTTCGAGCGGTGCTTGCTCACCGGGACACACGAGCCCAAGCGACACTCGCGGGAACGCGGCCGCAGGTAATTGAGCCACACTAGTATCTCGCGGGCACTCAAGACGTCGCCTGCTCCGAGAAGTTTTGTCGCCTCAATGAGCTTGTCTCGCCATGGTAGTTGCCGAAAGGACATGAACCTGTGGTTCATGACTGAGTGTTTTGAACCTCAATGGCCGGAACCACAAGTTTAAGGGGTGTCTATTCTTGAAAAATATATTATATAAAATATAATCTAAAGGTAATTACACGTATACCAAAGCACTACTTATTTGATATAATAAATAATTTAATAACATATTTTATATAAAAATCATATAGAAACAGTAAAAAATGGATATGGTATCTATGGTGCCTTAAAAGCTGTCACACTATAACATGTGTGACAGCTATAACGCTTTAAATAATTTAATAACATCTCTTGTAAAATTGTGTGGAAACAGTCGAAGGCTGTCACGCCAAGTGCGTGACAGCTGTGTGGCCTTAAAGGCTTTGTGGTGGATGGCAGAAGAATTGGCTGGTTCTCCCTGTCACCGCCACATGAAAACAGTTTTTCTCTCTCTTCTCGTTGTCCTGTGATCTGCGCTGCGCCATGACTCTGCATCCAGCCGTGTGCCTCACCAAATTTGAAATGGAACCGCGAACCTAGACCCCACCGGCTTCTGTTATCATCGGGAAATTCTCCCCACACGGGTGACCACTGACCAGCCGCCACACGGGATCTTTCACCGCTTACACGTACCGGCCTACTGGTGACTGACAATGCTGCACTCTCTCGCTGACAGCCCTGGTCGCATGAGGCGGTCCCCACATGCCAGTGGCGTACGACCATCGATGTGCCCATTGCTCGTGCTGTTTGGCGGGCGCGGCGCGTGAGTTTCTTGTTGAGACTTGGAGATTCGCCGTCTCCCCCCCACTTCGTCTAATAAAGCGGGCAAAGCAGAGACGCCGGAGGCAGGCAGAGCCGCCTGTCGCCGGCGCGGCCTCCTTCTCCTCCTCCTCTGCCACCGCTTCCCAACTCCTAGCGCGCAGGGCCGACGGCGACGGGAGGGGAGAGGCGGCAAAGGTAGTCGGAGGGGGGGCGGAGAGAGGCTGTGCCGGGCCACGCCGTCCGGTGCCTCCGGGTCCTTCGCCACCGCAGCTTCTGGCCGCGCCGGGGCCGAGGAAAACGAGAGAGATCGAGGGAGAGGTAGCCCTCGGAGCCCCTTCGCGAAGGTTCCGGAATGGCGGTAAGACTTTCCTTTCTGTCACCTGCTTTCCTCTGCTCTGTCCCCTTCCATGTATTGTGAAGAGATGATCTCTCGCGCCATGAATTCTTGATGCTAATAATCTGGTCCGCTGCTACGGTGGTTCCGCGCGTTAGATTGGGGTCTGTGATGTCGCGAGGTTATTGCGGTGCGGTAGTTCATATATTCGGTCTTGTTCCTTTCGGCTGCTCAATGTTGGTGTTTTCTTAACACTGGATTGAGCTAGAGCTTGCATTTTGGATGCTTTTTCGGGTCTAACCCGATCGCGAAAAAAATTTTGGATGCTTTTTTCGGGATTGGTGGCGGTTTGGTCCTATTGTTGGTCGATGTGCCTGATGTTTAGTTCTTAATTCGTGTCACAGCACTGGGTTAGCGACAATGATGGCAGTGACAGCTTCGAATGGGATAGTGATGGCAATGGGGAGGAGGCAGCGAGCTTTAACGCTGCTGGCGCTGGTCCGTCAGCTCTGTCAGATGCGAACACTGATGATCCAGGTCCATCGACACGGGTAAGCCAGCTAACTGATCCATATATATGCAGTAATGTGTGAACTCAGTAGCTAGTTGTTCTTCAGTTCATGTTACTCAGGGGTGTTCAAACCACTTGTGCCAAACTGGCCGGTGTGGGGGGTGGATATATATGGTAATCATGAACAGAATCAGTATCATGATTAGTGTATAGCGACACAAACACTCTCAATGTTACTGTTACCTTGTTTCTAGTGGCTACGATTGTAATGTTTCTGTTTGTTTGTGGGGCTGATTTTAAGGTTGCTAATGGCAATGGGAAGACTGGGCCATCTGCCTATTTGGTTCAGAAGTATATGGACATGGGTTTCACAAAAGAGATTGTTCTGAAGGCCATGAAGGACAATGGTACTTAGCTAATAACCCATTTCTTCTCATTTACCTAGATTCTAGGTGATTTTATATACTCTATCTGACAGCTGCCTTTTCTTTCAGGGGATAATGGAGCAGATTCATTAGTTGAGCTTCTTCTTACTTACCAGGTATTCATTTGTGTTCATGCTTCTATTAGTTATTCTTTGATGATGTTGTTGCATGGTGTCAAAGAGGATTTGTATTTACAAAGTGATGCCAAATGCAGGAACTAGGCAATGACCTCAAAGTGGATAACGGCTTTGCTTCTGGTTGTGTCCCCCAAACTGTTGACGATAGTGATGATGATGACATTCTAGGAAACTGGGATGATGAGGATGCTGGTGGGAGAAGCACCAGGGTTGCTAACTCTGGTGATGATTCTGGAGACGAGGTATTTTGATGCGCCCCATTGTTGACTGTATGCGTTTACTTTATTCTTTTGTGAAACCTGCTATGTATTTAGTTTGCTTCAATCATATATACTTCTGCATTAAACTTGTTTAATGTTAATCCAGTAAGTAGATTACTTATCAAAAAACCATAAGGTTCCTTGCTTTTACTTGCACCTGTTCCTTTGGTTTTCAAACAGCTGTTAGCTACATAGCTGTGCTAGAAGGCCAATCTACTTTGTTTTTTCCCTTATATTTTGGGACAACTGGGTTCTTTTAGGCAAAACAGCATGTTCCCATGAAACCAAAATCCTTAATTTTGTAAGAAAATCGTATCGGTAAGACGGTAAGCAAGAAAGTTGTGTCAATCATAAACTTGGAACTATTGCATTTCCTCTTATGCGTATGATTAGAACTCTCGTGTTAGTGACATTCTTGAAGAAGACGCCACCATGGACTAACAAATGAAATTGCAAAATTGTGGGTGGGTTGTTAATGATGAATTTCTTATTTTGTATCTGACATTCATTTCTTTGTACTTAAGTTTGTTGTACCCCCTCCTCCCTGTAATACCACTCTCTCCTACTGTTTTAATTCACGAAAAAAAACCCTTCAGTTATGGGTTATAAATTATAATCTATTTCCTTTTTTGATACTTGTGCAAATCGATCATTTTTTACACATTACATTTGTTTTTCTCAGTTAAAAAGCTAATTGTTTTCCTAACTTGTCCATAGTTATGATACTTCCCATTTTTTAACACATTACAAGAATTGTTGTTTTTGTCCTTTGGAGAAGGTAATTGCAATGCTAGTTTATGTAGCTTGTCAACTGTATTCTCAGTGCTTTTCTGTGCTTTCTTCACAGGATTTCTTACATGAGATGTCACATAAGGACGACAAAATTGATTCCTTAGTTAAAATGGGGTTTCCTGAAGACGAGGCTGCACTGGCTATTACTAGATGCGGTGTGCTCTCTGAACCTTTGTTCCATGCTCCTCTGTTTGCCTTTAGATTCCTGAGCAAAATAAACATCAATTTCCAACCTTGAAAGTAGGATATGCTCTATATAGAATAAAACAGTTGAATAATAACATTGCCATTTTTAGTTTTATGTCAAACTTTCTATTGGTTTATCTCTGGATTTTGAGAATTTTCCTCAAATACTGTATGTTGGAACTCGTAAATTGGCTGCAATCTTGAACTGAGATAACTTGGAATGGTTGATTCTTGCTGTCAAATAAAACTGTTTTTGCATTTTCATGCAACTTGTACCACTCAGATTCTGTCCTTGTCCCTGTTTTATTTTAACTTATCTTCAGAGTTTTATTATTCGAACTTGTCAAAGTATGCTCCAAATGCCCCTGTTCACTGATCATGCACTGTCGTCTGTGGTTTAAAATTACTCAGGGCTGGATGCATCTATTTCTGTTCTGGTGGATTCAATATATGCTTCACAGACCGCAGGAGATGGTTACTGTGGCAATTTGTCTGACTATGAGGTTCGTCTTAGGTGAACTGTCCATACAAGTTTGCAATAAGATTTAGTTCTAATTTAATGGTTTGATAATGGAACTGTGTTTGCAATACTGCAGGATAATTCCTATGGAGGGATAAACAAGGGAAGGTTCATGGATGGGAACAAAAAAAAGAGAAAGAGATATGGAGGTCAAGCACAGGGAAGTAGAGGCCCATTAGATGGTAGCGCTGATGAACCCATGCCACTCCCAAATCCAATGGTTGGATTTAGCTTGCCAGATCAGTGGCCAAGACCCGTGAACAGAGATCTACCTTCACAAGCTATGGGTCCACCATACTTCTACTACGAGAATGTTGCTCTTGCTCCAAAAGGTGTCTGGACTATCATATCAAGATTCTTGTATGATATTCAGCCGGAGTTTGTGGACTCGAAGTACTTTTGTGCTGCTGCCAGGAAAAGAGGTTATATACACAATTTGCCACTTGATAACAGGTCACCTCTCCTCCCTAAACCTCCAAGGACAATATCCGCAGCATTTCCTCGTACCAAGAGGTGGTGGCCATCATGGGACCCAAGACAACAGTTCAATTGCCTCCAGACTTGTGTGTCTAGTGCAAAACTGTTAGAGAAGATTCGTGTAACCCTTACGAACAGTTCAGATCCACCTCCTCCAAGAGTTCAGAAGTTGGTGTTGGAGGAGTGTAGGAAATGGAATCTCGCTTGGGTTGGCTTAAACAAGGTTGCTCCTCTAGAGCCTGATGAGATGGAGTTTCTACTCGGCTTTCCGAAGGATCACACCAGAGGTATCAGCAGGACAGAGAGGTTTCGATCTCTAGGAAATTCATTTCAAGTTGATACTGTTGCTTACCATCTCTCAGTCCTCAAGGATATGTACCCACAAGGCATGAATGTACTGTCTTTATTCTCTGGTATTGGAGGAGCAGAGGTGGCTCTCCATAGGCTTGGTATACACATGAAGACAGTTATTTCAGTAGAGAAGTCTGAGGTCAATAGGACGATTCTGAGGAGTTGGTGGGATCAGACACAGACCGGTACTTTGATTGAGATCAATGATGTGCAGACACTGACATCTGAGAGGATCGAGACATATATTAGAAGAATTGGCGGCTTTGATCTTGTGATTGGTGGAAGTCCCTGTAACAATCTTGCTGGGAGCAACCGTCACCACAGAAATGGTTTGGAGGGCGAACATTCTTCATTGTTCTTTCAGTATGTTAGGATCTTAGAGTCCGTCAAGTCCATCCAACGTTTGTAGTTTCTAGAATCTTTATTGTTTTGGTTCTAGAATTGTAGCATCTTTCGTTGTGATCAAACTTGTGAATAATTTGAAGGTCGACTGGTGTAATTCTTATGTCACTCTAATTTAGGCTACTTTTAATTTAATCTCCTTTGGTGATCATGCAAATTGATGTTGGTGCAATTCTGTGGCACTGTTTTGTGATCAAAGTGTTGGTGCAGTTCTGTGGCACTGGCAGTTCTGATACTAGTTTGTATTTCTCAATGAGAGATCTAGTATCTTTGTTGCAAAAAAATATCTGAAATTGTGGAGCTGTGAAAAGGACAGTGCTATTAGCTCCAACCACCCACTGATGGTGAGGACAGAGGATGCCCTGCCGCACTATGTGCACCCAACCCAAAAGATCCTGCTTTTGCTCACGGTTACCACCATACCACAACACCCAAAACCATAAAAACCTGTGTGGCAACAATGAGAGCTAAAGCTTCCAGGCTCTGAATCATCAGGATGTCTGTGCCAGCATCAGCCCAGGTGCCTCACACCATACGACCTGTTGGGAGCTGCTTTAGGTTGCATCAACTATCTGCGCAGAATTTGGACCAATGTGAGTTCTCTATCTCAGCTTTGTCCTTCTTTTTGAAGTGTATGCATGTTGAATATAGATTCTGAAGTCCCTTGAGTTTGTGTAGGTCGCAGATGGTGGGGGACTGGAAAGAAGATGATTCTTTCCACTCGTGGTGTGCTTGAATCCAGCAATGGTGCACATTCTGGTGGCCTTATGAAGAAAAGGTGAGTGGTTTCTAAGTGCTGCATTACCAAATCACTTCAAAACTGTAAAATTGTTGCACAGAAATTGACACTGAAATTATCATATTTACAATGAGTGTTGTAAATTCTGCATACTGTCACCTCATGCCCTGGACTATGCAGAGCTGTAGTATACAGCTGATCTAGTACACTTTGCAGAAAGATTGTGGAGCACATTATTCTGCTTAGAGCCAAGCCAAACATCTCAGATGCCGAAGAAAAAGATATGCTGGACTACCTATATACATCACAATACCAGATGAGAGGGATTCTCGCAGTCTCATTAGGTTAGGCTTATATACACTTCAACTGCAGAATCAGTTAATAAGTATAAACTTCAATTTGGTATTTGTGATATATTGGATGCAGGCCGCATAGAGGACCCCAACAGCGAGAATTTCACACACGCTGTCTTCATGCGTTTTCAGCAGAAAGAAGACATTGCAAAGTTCCAGAGCAGTGCATACTATTCGAAAGTTCTTGATGAGCACGTAAAACCTGTTTCCTATGTACGCCTCAGCATGTAATCTTCTTTCTGGTTCTTACACCATACTGATTCTCTATGGTCATAGCACCGTGATAGTCACTGTTTGGATAACTTACAGGGCTCGGTTTCTGTAGATTTCGAGTCCGAGGTGGAAGATGACATTATACCTCTCTTTCGTAGGGGAGAGGTAACTCAAGCTACCTTATCCTGGCGTAAATTGATACCATTTTTTAGCTATGTAAAAAATGTGCCACTGTCCATTTTTGCACTAAAAAAGAAAAGTTGGTTCCTGTGGCAGGATTTTAACTACGGTGTCGAGTTTATGCTGCTGATATCTTTCTTTAAGACTGCATCTAGAGAGGCAACGGAGGATGCGTTAGCTTCTCTTCAGAAGTTGATCAGCCAATGCAGCTCTTTTATTGTGCAGGCAACCTGTGGTAAGACAACATGATATCCTTATGGTTCTTCTGTCACATTGCCACTGCGATTGTGAATTTGCTGTACACGTTGCTATGGCTGAAGACATATAACCTGTTTATCTTGTTTCACATAGATTGTTATTAACATGTGCATTTTCTCTTACCAATACTTTTTTTCCAAAATCTCAAGTAACTGCTTCTAATGTTATACTTCTATTTTGTATAGGCTGCTGTTTGGATCATCCGGATAATGGATACAATCATGCTGCAGTAATCCGTTTCCCATCATGTTAGTGGGCTATAAGTTTTGTCTCATGCTATGCATAAGTCAGAATCTCTGTGCATAAGTTAGCAGCATGTTAGAGGTACGGTTGCTTACTCAATTTGTCATATCATGCAGTTGACGACTTCAAGCTGTTCAGGGAGAGCATGGAGTACAAGGATGTAAGAACTCTGCTCAAATGGATTTCATATCTTGAGTTTCCTGCATACCACATTCCACTTACCCGAGTAAATTAAAACTAGAAAAAAATACAAGATAGGTACATACAGAATGATGGTGCACACACATGCAGGGTTGGATTCCAACTCTGAACTGAAGTAGGATAGCAAACTACAGCCATTGCCTGAATCCACACTCTTCCATAGGACTACTACTAGTCTTTGTTATCTCCATAATAAGGCCTTGTTTAGTTCCTCTCCCGAAAGTTTACACCCTATCCCATAACTAATTGCACAGTTTGCGACTACTGGTCTTTGTCATCTCCATAATAAGTATAACTTGTGTGTTTGGCCTGTGAGTTGCAGATGTGGGCATCGAAGTTCCACCCGATCGTGGAGAAATCTCTGCACCTGCATTTCACCGTTGACCCCGTGGGGAACCAGCTGATGTAGACCGAGTGATGACTGGGATTCTGCTCTGACTGAGTTTGCTACGTGGTCGGTTGTCTACTTTTCTCTGAGCTGTTGCAAGCCTGCAGTAGAAATGTGGAATGTTCAGATTGGACAAGAAAGACCGGTGTACCCTCTCCAGATGGACACAGATGATCTTGCTGGGAGTTCCATCTCAGATTACCGTTTGCCGTCCTGCACTCTGTACCGAACTACCACTGCGTGTGCACGCAAGTTGTGCCCCCCACATCGAGAAACCGTGGGTGTTGGTTGGCAGACAGATACTGTACATTTCCTTGTTCCTGTGAATGCGTGAATGTTACAAGCCAAGTGCTTAACTGAGGTGTTCCTGATCCAATCCAAGTTCCACCCGGTTCGCTTTATCGTTTCTGTGGCTTATAATCCGGTTGATGCTATTTTGCGTTGTGAGAGAAAAATACTGTATCATGGCTGATGCGATCGAGCGAACAGGGTGGTTGTGTTGTGTGATTGTGTGAATCAACTGCAGCTCTTACTTTGTCACCTACTGCAGAACAGATGTCGTCAGGCATGTAAAGTGTAAACCCAATTCGTGCACCTCCTGTTGGATTTTCTCGTGTGTTTGCAGTCTGACCGGTGCTAACTACAGTAGTGGCAGAGCATCATGACACGGCAAACAAAACAAAGCAAAGCCGACAAGTGAGCGCACCGACGCCGCCTGCCAGCCCCTGCGTTGCGTGGCCTGTGGCCACACCGGTCAAAATTAAAACGGGGAGCAAGCGGAGAACGCGTAACGGCTTGCCGTCCGCCGGCACGGTCGCCGGAGGCCGACGGTGCTCCATCGGTTCGGTTTGGACCACCGTGACATTGATTCGGATGGCCGTCTCCCGTGTAGCTCGATCTGTGACCCGCCAACGGTTTCTGACCGTGGGCAGAGCCATGCGAAGTCCGCCGGCTGCCAACCACTGGGCTGGGCGCTGGCGTGTCTGTGCGGTCGGGGGATCGGTGGTCGCCGTCAACGTCATCCTCCAAGAGACCGGGCGGCAGTGCCTGCCCCGTGCGTTGTCCAGAGAAACCGTGAGGCGCGCGCAGGCGCAGGGAGCAGACGAGCAACATAATTCTGCGGCCGAAACGAAGCAACGAAAGTGCCGCTGACCGACGGGGACCAAATCGACGGCGCCGTCTCAACAACAACAATCCATGTGGCCACCGGTCAGGACACACAGCGCGCGCGGCGAGCAGTGAGGAGCGGCCGAATGCTGTGGGTGGCCTCGGCTTCGGCGCCGGGGCGTCCGTCCCGTCCCTTCCTGTCGGTGTCCTCGCGCGTCCCGTCGCTGCCGTTCATGAAACACTTGTTTGGCGGCGAACCGACTTGGTGCACCGGGACGACTGATCAGGAGTAGCTTAGGAGGAGTGGAGAAGCAAAAGCTAGCCGCAAGAGCACTGGTTCATGTCGTCATCACGGCCAGGAGTCAACGCCCAACGCAGAGTTTGTAGCTCTGCCTATGCGGATGAAGACAACAAGAGCATCTGTACTGTACAGTCACGGTTAGCAGTGGACATGGATGGTGTCATAGCACGTGAGCTCACTCCCGCGGCCACGCCGCTCCGCCGGCAGGTCGGGTGCCCGGGAGTGTGGACCACGCTCCCCACGATCGGAGGACGGAGGCGGCCGGCCGGCCAGCCACCGTGGCTGGCGTTCCAGGTCTCCATCCACCACCTCCCGGCTCGCTACAGAGGAGACGAGCGGACGACATGGATGGGACCACAACCACCTGCTCTGGCTCACCGTCGGTCGATCATGCACGCTTGTTGGCAGAAAGAACGTTAAGTGCCCGTGACAGGTAACAAATTATCACGCTATTGTATTGCTTTTACTCATGGTCGGTGTACAGTACATGTATCATGTATGCCAGCCAATTCTACTCTTCTATCTACTTATTAAAAATCCTCTCTTGTTGCTCAGCTCAGAATCTGAGATAGATAGACGCTGAGTGAGCCGGAGCACCGAGGTCCCTCCTCTTCAGAGTTGAGAGCCCAGGCTTCAGTTATGCAGCGGGTTGGGCCCCTGCGGCACAGTTCTCTTGGACTCGGACAGGTCCTGCACGCGCCTCCAGCGAGGTCTCTGCCGAACGTGCTTGCTGGACGAGGACGACGGCGAGCAGTGGCCTTGACCTTCCCTCGGCGTCGGCGGCGGCGACTCGACGTCGTCGTGCGCTATGATGGCCACCTCGGAGCCCGGAATCCGCCGGCCGTGGCAGAAGAGGCCTCTCAGCTCTGCTCCCAGGAGCGAGACTGTGAGTACTACTACCATGAACCTGATGAAGCTTTGTCGTGGCAATCCCATGGTTTCAGGGTTTCAGCAAAGCCGAGGAAATTGGAGATGGCAAGAGAGTCTTCTCAGTTCTCTACTCTGAACAGTTAAGAGGTGTGTTGGTTTCTCAGTCGCTGTACTATATAGCGTGCAAGTGCAATGCGTCGAGGGAGGGTGGTGTCCTAGCTTAGCTTTAGCTAGCCCAAAGTCAAAGCCATCACTTGACGGGATTTCTATGATACTGTAGTTCGTACTAGTAGTTTATTAATTGTAGCTTATACTAGTAGTTTATTGTTTATAATACATTTGGATGATGTCATGGGTTCCGTTCGTTTCGCTTGAAAAAATTAAACCGAAATACTGTTCCGGTGAATTTGTTGTGAGAGAAAAACACAGTTCCGGTTAAAAAACAAGCTAAAAAAGACGAATTATAAGAAAAGCAAACAGTGCCATGATCACACGCAGGCAACGGAATAGGAGTTTATATACGCGGATGCAGACAACAAGAGTAATCCAGCTCGGCCATTTGGAGACCCAGCTGCGGTTGAATTGCTGAGGCGATACGAGACACCGGGGCAGGCGTGCGCTCTTGCCTCACCAATTTGGCTGGTGCGGACACCGGATAGCAATCGGAATCGAATGGGATCAGAGGTCGCCCCTGACACTGACTGTGTCATGCCATGCCTGACAGAACTGTGGTTGGGCTTGGAAAAGAAGGTTTCCCACGGATGTGGTACAGGGAAAACACTGTTGGGACGTATCATTGCGATGCTAACAGGCATCCTGCATATGCTCAAGTCAGGTCAGCCGTTAAAGTCTGAACACGGAGGTGACCGCCAACACTGTTGGACCACCAGTTTTCCGTCAGGGAGAAAGAACAGGGATACATCATCACAACATGAAATTCTTTTTTACTCTGGAGAAGAATGATTGGTTTCTTTACAGAGTCTGTATTTGGACAAGAAAACCCATGCGCTCTTATTTTGTGAGTCTACAGATTGACCCAGTCTCATATCGAATTCTCAGTTATGTTCTATGATGGCATGTGATCATCCTATTTCACGCCTTTACAAGAATGGGCACAACGGTCTCCTGGGTGAAAGGCGACAGTAGCCAGAAAACACAAGAGGCTCGCAGCTTGGTTAGCATCGTAAGCAAGCCGTTGAACTTCAAGCGGCGTATCACTTCTTGATTATTCTCAAGACATCGCCGATGAGGTGCAGGGAGCCAGTAACCAACACCTAGTTCAGTCCCATCATCAGATCAAAATGTGTCAGCATCGAGTGTGAAGGCAGTTAGATAAACAAAAGAAAAAATTTGGCTAAAAAAACAAAAGAAAAAAATGAGATAAAGTTTCCTGAATTATGTTTTATAAAGGAAATTGAGCAAATAAACAAGACCCTGAGGGAGGATAAAAGATCAACAGAGGTTACACAATAACCTTGGCAAACTTGACTTGGTATACACACGTTAGTTATGAATGCATGGAGCAACAAACATTAGGATTAATATCAATGTGCAGATTTCCATGAGTGAAAGGTTTTACCTGAAAAAAGTAGATTGGTTTTCTTGGGCATTTCTCCTTAGCCACTCGATTGCGAGTGGAAGCGATTCAAAAACTTGACTACTATCACTAGATTTTGTAGTATTTATACCTGCACCATTTACTTGCAAGTGTTACATTATATTCAGACCAGATAATGTTTGTTTCATGGAGAGAGAAAAAACATACAAGATACTAAGAAAAGCAGCATAAATGGCTAAAGAAATCAGGTTCAGATATCAGAAGAACCTTTATCCTGAAGTAACTTCTCCCACACTGTTTGGAGCGACAACTGCCATGATAAATCTATTTGCTCAGGCTCCGCAGGTGCTGAAGTATTAGAACCAAGCTTGTTGTATTGTGATTGGTTCGGCACAAATAGGGCTAGATCAAAGTGGACTCCTGACAAAATTAGACCAAAATGAATGTACCCATTTAACCTAGAACTGGAAAAAGTTGCACATGAAAGTGAAATCAACAGTAAATAAACCAGTAACTTCGTACAGAACTCAAGTGGGAAGTAAATTCATTTGGTTCCCGTTAAACAAATTGAGCTAATAAATTAAACAACATATGAATTAATGGTGAATGATTGCAAGGGATATTTTTCAGGAGACGATGAAAATTTTTAAGGTACCATTTTGAGTTGATGCATCCAGGAGACGAGGAAGCAGTCTCATCGGATCTCTCACAGACATGCAATTGAACAGAAGGATCTGCAAAATAGGTTCCAAAATAATATTTTCATATAAGGGAGGAACCTACTGTAAGATGTAATGCACACAAAAGCAGGTTGAAGCATTAAAAAAAGTAGATATGCCGTGAGGCATACCTTTTGAGAGCTAGATGTCTGAGACTGCTCCACGGAAGATGTTAGCCTTCTATCATCCTTTGTGGCATGGGAAAACCACTTGGCACATATTTCCATACTTTCAGGACTGTGCGCTCCATCCAAATAGAAAACAAGCGAACAATCTTTGTCCTTCTCTTCTGAATTCACTTGTGAATCTGGAACAATCTGTGCTCGGCCTTGCAAAGAAGCGCTTGCTAGTCCTCTAATAAAATGATCTGGCAAGGGATCCTGAATTCCATCATAGCAGGACAAATTGTCATACCATCTTTCTTTTTAGAAAAGCAACATGATAGAGAGGACTTACAGTACGGTTGAGTGGTATCCTGTCCTTATGTCCCTGCTTCTCAAGCCACGAACTAGCCAAAGCAACTGCAAGGCCAGCATTTATATATTGATGTTCGCCATGGAGTCCAAGATGTTGATCTTTTAAGTGATGGGGCTCCAGAGGATCAACGATTTGGAGAGAGATCTTCAGAAACCAATGTTGCATTAAGTGTCATGGCTAGAATAGAGGCAACCAAAAAAGAAAGAATGGAATCGATGATAGGACATACACCCAACTCCGAAGCTCTTTGTTTGAGACCAGTCATTGCCTCTTCTGGTTGTGGAGCAGTATAGGCTGGAACTCCTTTCTGACACAAGAGTACCAGAAAAGTAAGAAAATTGGCTATATAATTTGAATAGCTTTATAGGAAAGTAACTAAACAAAACCTTGAAAATCCCAGCCTTCTCCCCTGCGATTTCTCCAAGCGTATTCCCTGCTCACAGGCAACAAAGTAAAGATGAGACTGAAAGCATGAACCTAATGATAGAGGTACTTCAACTGTCAGTTACATGACTAACCAAGAATTTCCATATGATCATACCCAAGGGAAGATATTCCACAAACTACAGGTTCTTTAACCTGCAGACACCCAAATTTAGAGACCAGTCAAGATCTTTGATTTTTGATAGTTCAAGATAACAGTGGTAATATAAATGCTGTCAGAAAGCCCAGAAGAAACTCAAGGTAAATTTAAACACAGAACCATTTTGAAAGTCAAGTTGACACTGAATCTTAGACAAGAAGCAAGCATACAAATTGACCTAGTCCATCCTTTTGCATATAATACAAGGATGCTCACAAAAATAAGCATGCAATATTTTTCAGGACTAAAACGGCACAGTTCAAGTTTACTCTGGGTTTTGACTACTCAAGATGAGTTTTATATACAACCTTCGGTTATATATTACTGCAATAGAACATCACATACCACATTAGTTGCGTCAAACTTCCCTCCTAGGCCAACCTCAAGAACAGCAACGTCTACCTGTTATAGTCAGAAAAAGACAGGGGAAATGATTGGGCAGATTCCAGCGAAGCTCAAAAGGTATGAAGAATCAGTAAGTTCCTAGTGTCAGAAGAACATATATGTGATAGATGTGTGAATGTGTCTACCTCAAAATCACATATTAACACGGCGCCATGCATGTAAAATGACTTTAGCATCTTGAATATCATCCAAAGAAGGCAGAAAGAGTAGGAAATGCTTGTATTTGCTTTACCTGCTCAGCAGAAAATATCTTGAATGCGAGCAATGCGAGGAACCTGAAATAGGCTGGCATGGGAATATCATCATCAGTCTTCTCCTGGAAGTAAGCCCATTTACCTCATCATCCACCGGTTTATATAGAATAGGAGCAATATGATGAGAACAGACAGGTTACAGAACAAATGCAAAAAGTTCCTGATGGAATCAATTCAGTGGTTTCTGCTTTGTCGGTTCAAGGCTCTAGGCATCCAGCACAGACCGACTTTATATGAAACGAGTAATCAAGACACTTACCTTCAACTTGTTCCAGCACCACCAAAAGTACTTCAAAAATTTCTCTTCAGAAATATTAACCCTGATGCCGTCAGAAAGGAGGAGCTAGGGTCAGTGCGATCATAAATTCATAACACCTACTTACAGGGACAATATAAGAAAGATGACACAGCACATCTGCATACAAAAAAATCATTTGGAAGTTCATAGGATCTACTGTTGTCAACACCACAACCAGATGCAGGTATATAAGATAAAAGAACAGTAGGAAAAAGAATTACCCATCCAGCCGAAATCGCTCCCTAATATCCATCAAATGTGGTGAGGTGAACAGCCCAGTATGGAATCCACATGATCGCAGGATTGACTCGGTGAATGTGCATGTGGAACCCTGTAGATAGATACAATCAAGGCCTTGTTCAATTGACGCCAAGTCAGGGCACTAAAAGAATTCAGCATTTCTCATTTCTTATTACTACTGTACAAAGTCGCAGTTCAATCCTAGCCATTACAGATACGGAAATGGTTGTATCACATCCTGATACCAATCACGAATAGCATTAAACTGCGACTTTTGTAAAGCTTAACACTTCACATTGTTTACATTTGCATTCCAACCTAGCCGTGATTGCCTAGCTGTTGTTTTACAGTACAGATATTAAATTTGAACTTTCTGATCGAACTAAAAGTGATACAGCATCTAACTCGAGGATGCTACCAGTTAGTTTACCTTCCCCTTGGTCCCCGCGACGTGAATCACTTTCATCCGCGCGATCGGCTGCTCCAGCTCCAGAATCTACCCACCATTCATACCAACCAGATCGAACAATCAAACAACCATCCTATTACGATTCAGAAGAACCCTGGCAGTAGGAGGAGATCTTATAAATTCTCAATGCACGGAGCCACGGACCTTGACGTAGTGCGCCATGAGGTCCCACTGGTTGCCGCGGTTGCCGCTGTGCGCGCGCACCTTCTGCGTGATGAGCGAGGAGAGCCGCCCCAGCACCTCGTCGTACTCCGCGGTCGCCGGCGGCACGCCACCTGTGAAGAAAGCCCAACCAAACACACGCACGCACGCACGCACCGCCGTCAGTCATCACCTCACCAAACGTCAGCCATAGCCCGCAGGCACTGGGCGTGGGTGTTGTAAGCAAGCAAGCAGGCTCGGTCCCTCACCTGGCTGCGCCTGCGCGGCGGCGGTGGTGGAGGCCATGGCGCGACGGATGATGAGGTGGGCGGAGGGCGAGAGGAGGAGCAGGCGCCGGAGGTGGGCGGCGAGAGGGGGAGGCGAGCGCATAAGCGTGGTGGAGCAGGCACGGGTGCCCGTGAGAGGGCGGAGGTGGGGGTTAGTGGCGCTGCCGGCGGCGCCGTGGTGGGCCCCACGGGCGACGCAATGGCGCATACAGAGATTCCAACTGGTGCGGTGGCAACTGTCTTGCTGACTGGTGGGCCTGTTTATTTTTCTTACCGGATTGAGTGGCGGGCGGCGGCATGTGTGATCCCGGTAGGTGGGTAATACGCAGCTTGCCCGCTTCGATGGAGAAGAAGTACGCCTTCACGTGGCAGAAGCGTACTTCAGTTCAGTTGTTGAGCTGCGCATTCAGAGCTATGCAAGTGCAGCAAGTTCAGGCTGTACACTGAAGCATCTTGGCTTCTTGGGAGTGCTCAACTGCAGATGATTTTTTTTTTGAAACGATGAACTGCAGTCTGCAGATGATGGAATGCATCAAATTATCAGGCCGCTGGCCTCGAAAAACTCATTGTTTTGGGATCGAATTTTCCCCAGAGTGAGCAATGTATGGGGATATCATTTGAATATGTCATTTAGTTCTCCACTTCTCCGTAGGGGGCTTTCCTTCCCTAGGTTTGCCTCCCTCTTGCTTTCAGATCAGGCCTGATGGAATTGTTGATTTGGTCCGCCATCAGTGTTTTCTCACTGTTTCTCTGCAGGCTAGCTGGTGATAGCTGATAGATGCTCAGTGAGCACGCGTACTTATGTTTCAGCAAGTTTTTCTCTAAATGCCTTTTGTTGTTGTTTTTCCCTTTTTACTCGAGTCCTCCTTTGCACAGTGCCTTTTGATCCCTCTTACATCAGTACAAGTTCGGTAGATCTGCTGGCGACCGTTTCAAAAGAAAAAAGAAAGTTCTTCTCTGAATGTTTCCGTAGTGCAGTTGAAGATTAGGAGCAAGAAACAGGACGGCTGATGAAAATACAGGATCCCAATTCGCAGAATCAGTGCATCAAGTCTTCAGACACGACATTGGCATTCTTGTGGTGTCTTTCCATCAGACAAAGAAAATGCAGTAGACGACTACATTTATCTGCCAGTTGCCAAACGCAATAACCAGTTTCTGAACTAGTATTAAAAAAACAGTTTCTGAACTGACAAAAATTCCATCATGAGAATTGAGAACAAAGAACAAAAGGTATCCATCTCCAGTCTCCACTGCACTGCACTCCTCCTATGCTTAATTATACACAATTCCTTTACATACTGCACCACCAGATGTCAAGCAAGCCTTCCAAGTTCCGATACAACAGAAAACAACAACAACAACACACACACACATCAAGGGCATTTCAGATACATACATATGAATGCACACACCGCCACAAACACGCATTCCACCACATCTACAATCAACAGTTGTTCCCAGCATACGTATCACATCGTCATTTCTTCAGGCTTTCAAGAGGCCGAAGAGCTTGGTGGGGGCCTCGCCCTTGGCGCGGTACTTGGCGGCCATCTCCTCCGCCAGGATGATCTCCTCGCCGCGCTTCGCCTCCGTCTCCGCCCGCCTCTCCTCCGCCGCCTTGTGCAGCATCGCCAGCTTGTTCTTTAGCTTCTCCTCGTACGCCGCCTTCTTCTTCTCCAGTTGCTCCTGCCAATTGCCATGCACGTCGTCGTCAGTTACTAACTAACGACTCTGCTTTCCACTATAACAAACTCTGCTGCACCTGCAGGCTGCAGCAATACTAGCTAATAGGTGACTTGTCATCGTCCACCTCTCTCTTTTCAGCTCACCTCGATCTTTTTCAGCTCCGCCTCCATCTCCGCTTTCTTCGCGTTCTCCCACGACGTGATGAAGGCGAGCTTCTTGGCGGCCCTGTTTGTCATTGACCATTGCATTGCAGGCAAACGCAGCAAGTGAGTTAGTTGCAGACACAAAGTACGAGCTGATGCTGTTGGTGTGGTTGAGAGGTCAGTTGCATTGCTGCAGCCTGGCTGCATGCAGCAGAGACGATCGAAAGGTGCGCTTTCCTTTCATCGTGCTTTGAGTGCATCGTAAGATATAGTGTGATGGTATCTCTCACCCATCAAAACGAACCCGAGTGATGTGCCCGTTCCAGTAGCAGTGTAGCACGCATCACTGGTGATTTAATCCATTTTTATTGCTTTTATTTAAGCAACTGACAGTTAAACATATATAGCTCGATACTTACTTTTAAGCAACTCCCAATTAAATATAGCTCAGAGAGACCTTTTACCTGTTCTCGGCTCTCGCTTTCTCGCTCTCCTCCCAGGCGGTGATCAGAGTCAGTCTCTTCTCGGATACAATCTTCGCGAGATAAGCATCTGAAGAAGAAGGGAATGGACTGAGATGAGTGCAATGAGTTTGAACGAGCTAGAATTCTTGTTTTTGTTTGTTAGACTGAGAATTTTGATGAGCATCCTTTTTTTCGTTGGTTACCTCTTTCAGTTGAACCTCCAATAGTTGCAGGTTTCTCAGCAGCGTCTGGCAAAAAGAGTAGACATGTCAGAATTTTCAGAAGAAAAGTCTTATTTGGTTGTCAGTGCTTCAGTGTTCGGTTGTTGTTGTTTCTTCTCCTTCTACCTCCGATCCTCTAGGCATCACATTAATTTGAATTATTTTGTTTTGAAGTTTGTGAAGAAAACTAATCCATGTTGCCAGAGAAATTAAAATTTACGAGCATATGCAGCAACAATCATGTTAACTTCTTATTTAGTTTGTCTAATTTTTACTTCAAAAACAGTACAGTGGAAATAAAGGGAACTTGTCCCGAAACAGCCAAACTAACCGATCTGCTTTTCTGAAATTCCCCTCTCTACAACCTAGTCGGTCGGCTAGACGAAGAATGGTCAAGTAAAAATTGCTCCCTGCATGATCTTTGTAAAGTTTGGTTTGGGGAGATTTCCAACAAAGCTCCTACCTTTTTTTTTTTGTAGAAAAAGAAATTCTACTAGCAGCTAGTGCAAAGCAGAAGACATAACAGAAATCGTGTGGTCGGGATGAACGAGAAGGAACGAACAAGGATGGTACTGTAGCTAGTTACGTTCGTACCCTTGACAACAGCGACGATGGCCTTGGAGTCGTCGTCGGCCAGCTTGGCGGCGGCCGTGGGCGGGGACGGCAGCGGCACGACGGCCTTCTCCTCGGCGATGTCCTTGGTGGCCTCCACGTCCACCTTCTTGGCCTCCTCCGCCGCCATCTATCTCTGCTAGCTGGTGGTGCTGAATTCAGTCAGATTCAGATGGGTCTCCTCTCAATCAGCAGCAGGTGAGCCTGCAAGCTACTCCTAAGACACGACGTACGCTAGCTTAGAGAGCTAGGGAAAGAATGGTGTGGTGGCTGGGCAGTCTGGCACGAGGAGGGGGATGGCTCAAACAGTTAGCTGCTGCTAGGTGGTCGTCTGGTCGATATATAGAGGAAGTCAAGCAAATAAAGGTGGCTTTCTAGCCAGCTCAGGGTATATCATATATGTAAAGAGAGCAACAAAGTATACTAGGTTTTCTAAGCAAGAACAACAAAGCATATCTTTTATTATATCATTACCAACTAAGCAGTAGTGTTTGTTTAACTAACTATCTAGCAAGGTGGCTTAATAAACAAGGGAAGTAGTGATACATGTATGAATGGATGGATTGATGGCCTGTTCCAGGCTGGCGATCGATCGATGTGAGTGAGATAGGTGGTGGGGCCCGGTTTGCATCAGCATATACATCATCGAGATACTTGGATCCATTCAAGGTGCACTCTGTGGTAGGTCTGCTAGGAGCAGCCGAGCAACAGTACGTTGTGGTGACTTTTAGCTGCAGAGTCAATGAAATTAAATGTTCAGCATATATATATATATATAATCCGACGAGTCCTTTTGATTTCACACGAATTTGCATTGGTGTGTGTATAAAATGGCCAAATTAAGTCCGGTCGTCGATCGTGCGAAATGTTCTCTGATGACTTATTTTGGTGTTGGATGCTCGTCATGCGCGCGGCCATGGCGACTGGACTCAACCGCTGCCAACCATGCATGGGGTCAGATAAATAAAGGACAGGACAGCCGCCACCTTGTTGTTCCAGGTTGCTGCCTTGCTATGGCATCCATGACCATCCATCCATCGTCCCCAACAGCTCACAGCTACAAGATTCTTTATAGACCACGCATATATAGAATAGGACGAACGAGCTGGGCCCGTTGCTGCGTGCAGTTTCAGGCTTCGTTCAACTGATATACCTATCTTTCTTGCTTGCAGGAGCAGGACCAGATTGCACTGCACTGCACGGGGAAATGATCATCAGTATATATACTCCGTATGATACATACAGCTAGGTGAGAGATTCCAAGCATGAACTTTCGGCTGTCAACCAGCTAGTTAATGAATCATGAATTCATGATATGTGTGTACCTGCCAGAGAATCTGGGGTACTCTGGATTCTGAAGAGCAAAGTCATGCACAACCACACGTACACTAACCCGTGGAGATGGAATAATTTAAGCTGGTGTGGTGAGGGCCCGGTTGGGGTTGCCTTTTCTTGTGAGAATCAGCAATCATATCATTAACTTAGGATAAAGATAAACAAAAAAAAGACCCGTAAGGAATGACCACCTCAGGCATTGCATTAAGCTCACAAAAAGATTCTTTATAGACCACGCATATATGGAATAGGACGAAAACCTGGGAACCCAGTGTCCTACTTCGTTCAACTGAATATACCTATCTTTCTTGCTTGCAGGAGCAGGACCAGATTGCACTGCACTGCACGGGAAATGATCATCAGTATATAGACTCCGTATGATATATTTGGCGTGGAGAGATTCCGAGATGATTTTTAACCTCAATCTAAAATTCACTACCTGCCAGAGAATCTGGGGTACTCTGGGAAGTCGAACCCAGGATCAAGGAGTGCTGCCAGGACGCTTTGGACTAGAGGCCCTTTGGCTATAGAGATAAACCATGCACGGCCGGTACCACCACCTGTGACACTGATCGATCGCCACCTTTTTCCACCACGGTACTGCGCCTATTCTCCTCTACCTGATGAAGCCACAAAAGTTTCAGTAAGGCCTCCCTCTTATATAAGCTGTTGTTACATTCTCTCCTTTACAAAAAAAAAGGGAGGATGTGCGGATTGTATTATAGCTAGATTGCTGTCTAGCCCAGCTCAACTTGTATGTCTAATTAATAGTAGATTAAGGAAACCTAGCACAAGTAGTGCACCAGCTGGATTCCTGGATATCAATAATAGCTAGCTCAACTCAATCAGCAGCATACTAATGTACCTGGAAATGAGATATCATCATTGGAATTCGATGGACGACCGAAACAGTTAGTTATAATCTAAAGCCTAGTTACCTAAAGCCCTTAATAACCCCTCATTCTTTCAGTATTATATTTTAGTAATAATAATAAAAATGATAGATGGTTACATATATGTAATAAAACATTAGATACTACTAGTAGTAATCAAAGATGTGTTGGTGCGTGACAGTGCATGTGTATAGATTAGTAGGATGGTATAATGAATCTCACCTAAATCATATCTATCATGGTTGTATGTTCTTTCCAAGCTGAATTAGGAACGAAGCAATGATGGAGCTGGAGGAGGTGGCTGCTAGCTAATCGGATCCGAGTGTTGTGCGTCCATGGCTATAGTGACAGGTGTTAGACCTAGAATACGATATCTAGGCATAGAACTAGCATGTCTACTGGCTGTTGAATATAATTATGAACTCTAGAACATCTACTAGTGCAATAACAGTAGATAGAATGAAAGAAAGAGAGGGGTAGAAGATGGACGTATCAAACCTGACACCACAGAGGGTGATGGTCCATAGGCGTCGGCCATCTCGTTCGTCGGTGAAGTCTGCGCACGGGCAGCGACGTTTGGGGAAGAGGTCGATGAAGCCGTCGATGTCGGTGGAGCGGGACGGCGCGGCTGGTGGCTTTCCGTCACTGGCTGCGCCCCTCTAGATCGGATTAGGGTTTAGGTTTCGGTGGGGAGCTCAGCTCAGGCGAACCTCGTGCTTAGAGCCACCGGCCCCCACCTCTATTTATTGCGCAGTGTGACAGGAGCCCTCCAGCCATAGTGGACTGGGTGCCCCTGATCAGGGCGCGGATCAAAGGCCCAACTGGGCCGTTGGACCCAGTTTAGGATTAGAGATTATTCTAACAATCTCCCCCTTGATCTCCTATCATCTTTCAATTTCATATCATTTACTTTTGTTCATTTCATTACAGATTAGCGCATAGAGTATGTTTTATCGTCACGGTCAATTGGCGATAGATTTAACAGCTACAACACACCACTCTGTTCTGAAATAGATACTTAACTTTAGGCCTTCTTTTATCTAGGAATTATAGGCTTTTCCTTAAACCCATGCCGGCTACATGTTCTCTAAACATGTTGGGTGGTAAGCCTTTTGTAAGCGGATCCGCGAGCATCTTTTCGGTACTTATATGCTTAAGACTTATGACATGATCCCAGACTTTATCTTTCACAACATAATACTTTATGTCAATGTGTTTGACAGCACCACTTGACTTATTGTTGTGAGCATACTGTACTGCCAGATTATTATCGCAGTATAACTTAAGTGGTCTATAGATGTCGTCAATCACCTTCAAACCGGGTATGAACTTCTTTAGCCAGTTCACCTGCCCCGTTGCCTCATAACACGCTACAAACTCGGCATACATTGTGGACGATGTAGTGACAGTTTGCTTTGAGTTTTTCCATGAAATAACTCCCCATGCGAGAGTGAATACATATCCAGACGTGGATTTTCTATCATCTCTCGCATAATCAAAATCTGAATATCCCACTATATGGAGTGAATATGATCTTCTATACGTCATCATGAGGCTTTTCGTTCCTTGCAAATAACACAAGACTTTCTTTACTAATTTCTAGTGTTCTGTTTCAGGATTGCTCTGCAATTTGCCAAGTAACCCAGTAACAAATGCCAAGTCAGGGCGCGTACATACTTGAGCATATTGCAAGCTTTCGACAGCTGAAGCATATGGAACCGCTTTCATGTGATCGATCTCATATTGGTTCCTGGAGCATTAAAAATCCTCATATCTATCGTCCTTGACTATAGGAGCAGGTGAGAGACTACATTTGTGCATACTAAATTTCTTTAAGATCTTTTCTATGTATGCCTTTTGTGACAGTGCTAATACTCCTTTACTTCTATCTCGGTGAATCTTGATCCCTAGAACGAATGAAGCTTCACCTAGATATTTCATATCAAATTTTGAGGACAAAAACTTCTTTGTCTCCAATAATAGACTGACATCACTACTAGCAAGTAAGATATCATCCACATACAGGACAAGGAAGATAAACTTCTTATTCTTAAGCTTTACATAGACACAATTGTCCTCAACATTCTCTTTAAACCTAGAATTCCTTATTGTCTGATCAAACTTCAAGTACCACTATCTTGAAGCTTGTTTTAATCCATAAATGGATTTCTTTAGGCGGCATCCAATTCGTTCTTTTCCTTCCATGACAAAATCTTTCGGTTGTGCCTTGTAAACATTTTCCTCAAGTCCCCGTTGAGAAATGCCGTCTTTACATCCATCTGATGTAATTCTAAATCGTAATGTGCCACTAATGACATTATGATTCTGAAGGAATCCTTACATGAGACTGGAAAAAAGGTCTCATTATAATCAATCTCTTCTCTTTGCGTAAAGTTTTTTGCCACAAGTCGTGCTTTATATCTCTCTATATTCCCTTGAGAGTCAAGTTTGGTTTTATAGACCCATTTACAGCCTACTGTTTTGGCTCCTTTAGGAATTATTTTTAAGTCTCAAACTTTATTGGCATTCATAGATTTTATTTCATCTTCCATGGCCTCAAGCCACTTTGATGAATGATCATTTTTCATGGCTTCTTCAAACGAGGTAGGATCATCCTCCATTCAAAATTCTTTAGTGTTGTATACTTTATAGTTAGCAGAAATAGCTGATTTTTTAACTCTTTGAGACCTTCTAGGGGCCTTCACATTTGGCACATCTTCTGTTTGAGGCTGTTGTTGCTCCCCCTCATGTGTGGCAATAGATTCTATAGGATCCTGAAGAACAGGTTCCTCATCGTCATTCATTATTGCCACAGGCGGAATAACAACAGGTGCTGGCACCATAGTGTCTTACACTGTCGGTGCAGCGACAACAGGTAGTGAGAAAAATGGCTCATGAATCATCGGAGTGGGCACATACACCCGCTTCTCTTCAAGGTCAATTTCTTGAGCTACCATACTCCCCCTCATCATTTCATCCTCTAGGAAGACATCGTGTCTCGTTTCCATAAACTTTGTATGTCTGTCTGTACAGTAGAAACGAAAACCTTTTGACTTTTCTGGGTAGTCAATGAAATGACAACTTACTATTTTGGGATCTAACTTCTAATGTTTGGATTAAATACTTTAGCCTTAGTAGGACTCCTTAAAAGGTCCTAATGGCTAGAGGGGGGTGAATAGCCTAATAAAAATTTCTACAATAACACTTAACAAACCGGTTAGACAATTATGAGGCGAAGCAAGTGTTGCGCTAGCCTACTTATATTGCAAGCCACCTACCACAATTCTAGTGTATATATTTTCTATCCACACAATAGGTATGTCACTACACTAAGTTAGTGTGCTCTCAAAGGCTAACTAAAGAGCCACACTAACCAAACTAACAAGCTCTCACAACTAGCTACACTAAAGAGCTTGATAACTAGTTTGCGGTAATATAAAGAGAGTGAGCAAGATGGTTATACCGCCGAGTCAAGGAGTGAACCAATCAATCACAAGAATGAATACTAATGAAGACCAATCGCCTCAGAATCAAATGATGACACAATGATTTTTTATCGAGGTTCACTTGCTTGCCGGCAAGCTAGTCCTCGTGTGGCGATTCACTCACTTGGAGGTTCACGCGCTAATTGGCATCACACGCCAAACCCTCAATAGGGTGCCGCACAACCAACACAAGATGAGGATCACACAAGCCACGAGCAATCCACTAGAGTACCTTTTGGCTCTCTGCCGATGAAAGGTTAAGAACCCCTCACAATCACCACGATCGGAGCCAGAGACAATCACCACCCTCCGCTCGATGATCCTCGCTGCTCCAAGTCGTCTAGGTGGCGGCAACCACCAAGAGTAACAAGCGAATCCCACAGCAAAACACGAACATCAAGTGCCTCTAGATGCAAACACTCAAGCAATGCACTTGGATTCTCTCCCAATCTCATAAAGATGATGAATCAATGATGGAGATGAGTGGGAGGGCTTTGGCTAAGCTCACAAGGTTGCTATGTCTATGCAAATGGCCAAGAGAGTGAGCTTGAGCCGGCTATGGGGCTTAAATAGAAGCCCCCATGAAATAGAGCCGTTATACCCCTTCACTGGGCACAACACGGGGTGACCGGACGCTTTGGTCATATTGACCGGACACTGTTGAGGTCCGGTCATGCGATGCATGCCACGTGTCCCCTTTCTTCAAACGTTATTTGTCCGATCACAACGGTCAAGTGACGACCGGACGCTGTAGCTCAAAGTGACCGGACTCTGAACCCCAGCGTCCGGTCGTTTCCAGTATGCGGATAGAGACGACTTTTCACGACTGACCGTGTCCGGTCATGCTCGACCGGACACACCCAACATCCGGTCACATGACGATTCCTTGTGCGCTGCCACATCAGCAGGACCGGACGCACCCCTCCAGCGTCCGGTCACTAAGTGACCCAGCGTTCGGTTAGAGACCGACGCCAGCGTCTTCGCTGCTTCTACTGACTGGACACGCCGGTCCAACTGAGGCCAGCGTCCGGTCACTTACAGTGACCTCTGTCTTTTCTGTCTAGGGCGCCGGTGGTACCATCAGACTGTCCGCACTCTACGGGCGGACACTCCGCCGATGAAGTTCCCTACCCTTGCTCAAATGTGCCAACCACCAAGTGTATCACCTTGTGCACATGTGAGTTAGCATATTTTCACAAACATTTTCAAAGGTGTTAGCACTCCACTAGATCCTAAATACATATGCAATGAGTTAGAGCATCTAGTGGCACTTTGATAACCGCATTTCGATACGAGTTTTACCCCTCTTAATAGTACGGCTATCAAACCTAAATGTGATCACACTTTCTAAGTGTCTTGATTACCAAAACAAAATAGCTTCTACTATTTATACCTTTGCCTTGAGCCTTTTGTTTTTCTCTTTTTTCTTTACAAGTCCAAGCACTTGATCATCATCATGGCATCATCATCATCATGTCATGATCTTCATTTGCTTCACCCCTTGGAATGTGCTACCTATCTCATGATCACTTGATAAACTAGATTAGCACTTAGGGTTTCATCAATTACCAAAACCAAACTAGAGCTTTCAATCTCCCCCTTTTTGGTAATTGATGACAACCCTTTCACAAAGATATGAATTAAAATTCGATTGAATCCATGTTGCTTGCCCAAGCATATTTACCATGTGTAAAAGGATATAGACAAGTTTCATGAACCCCAAATGGTAACAATTGCTCCCCCTACATATGTGCTAAGAGTTTGGATTGTAGCTTGCACATATGCTTAGATAGGAAATGTAGGAGACAATGTCTATCAAATGATGCTAAGATATAAAAGATGGATCTTTGAAGCATGATATTAATCAGAGTGCACTATTATACCATCCTTAGCACCATGGTTAGCTTAATACCACTTGGAAACACTTGAAAATGAAATCACTAGATAACCTATGCATGCTAGATTTTTATTTCATCATTCAAACCTACAACTAGCATACACCACACAAGCATAAATATTGAAATTTATAACTTGTGCCATACAAGCAAACATATAAAATGCACATTCAAATGCACCATACAAGTTTATGAGCTTGCTCCCCCTACTTGTGTGCTTAAAATTTCAATTGATTTCTTTCCTTTGTCATATCTCTCCCCCTATGTCAAATTTTCCCCTTTGTTGTCTTTTCACTATCTTTGTACACTATTTCTCCCCCTTTGTCATCAATGACCACAAGGGCTTAAATTATAGATAGGTTGAGATTATCAATGTCAATCAATAGGATGAGGATCATTTTCTAGATTTGGTCCCATCTAGATCATTTACCAAAGATATTTAACTCGGTTTGATCCAAGGACAAGCTTCTTCACACCTTCAAATAAGGGTTATCTTGTACCATGTTGAGTTAAACACTTAGAACTTATTTTTTAGATTAAACACTAGGTTTATAAGCCCACAAACATGTCATATGCTACCACTAGATCAAAATAAGCATAGAAGCAATAGTGGTACCATATAATCATCAAATTTATTTGATTTTCATGAATGAACCTATTTAATGTGAGAGATGACTAGATGTACTAAACATGTCCTTAACAAGGATGTATGCCAAGCCAATCAACTTTTACCTTGGATTGCTCGAAGAAGAGGCATGTCATATAAGTGGGGGTGCATCAACACATATTTGAGAAATCCAATATGTTCAACTCATTCCTTAGCTTGCAAAACCTTTTCTCATCCAATGGCTTGGTGAATATATCAGCAAGTTGATCTTTGGTGCCTACACTCTCAATACAAATGTTCTCTTTTTGTTGATGATCTTTTATGAAATGGTGGCGGACATCAATGTGCTTTATTCTTGCATGTTGAACTGGATTGTTGGTCAACTTGATTGCACTCTCATTGTCACATAGCAACGATACTTTCTTGAACTTGATTCCAAAGTCACTCAAAGTGGCCTTCATCCAAAGTATTTGTGCACAACTACCAGTGGATATGTATTCGGCTTCGACGGTTAATAATGCAACACTATTTTGCTTCTTTGATGACCATGGAACAAGTGATCTTCCCAACAATTGATATGTGCCCGAGGTGCTCTTCCTTTCAACCTTGCATCCCGCATAATCCAAGTCGGAGTAACCAACTAGCTCAAACTTTGCTCCTCTGGGATACCACAAACCAATATTTTGTGTATGCTTCAACTACCTCAATATTCTCTTTGTAGCCTTCAAATGACTTTCTCTTGGTGAGGCTTAAAATCTTGCACACATGCATACACTAAACATGACATCCGGTCTTGATGCGGTCACATAGAGTAAGCTTCCAATCATAGACCGATACAATTTTTGATCCACTATATTGCCACTTGCATCACTATCCAAGTTACCATTTGTTATCACTCATGCCAAACTTTTTGATCATGTCCTTAATATACTTGCCTTGACTCACAAATGTAAAATTCTTTAATTGCTTGATTTGAAGACCAAGGAAATAACTCAACTCTCCAATCATGGACATCTCAAACTCATTAGTCATCATCTTTCCAAACTCATCATAAAAGTCTTGATTGGTTGATCCAAATATGATGTCATCAATATAGATTTACAACACAAATAAATCTTTTCTAATCTTCTTGATGAAAAGAGTGGTGTCAACCTTGCCCATCCTGAACCCTTTAGAGAGTAGGAAGTCCCTCAATCTCTCATACCAGGCCCTAGGTGCTTGCTTCAAGCCATACAATGACCTCTTCAACTTGTACACATGGTCGAGCTTCTTGTCATCTTCAAAACCAGGAGGTTGCTCAACATATACTTCTTCATTGATATAACCATTGAGAAATACATTCTTAACATCCATTTGATAGAGCTTGATGTTGTGGGCACAAGCATAGGCTAGCAAGAATCTAATTGCTTCCAATCTAGCAACCGGGACATATGTTTCTCCAAAGTCAAGACCTTCAACTTGTGTATATCCTTATGCTACCAATCTTGCTTTGTTCCTTACTACTATCTAATCTTGATCTTGCTTGTTTCTAGAGACCCATTTGATTCCAATCATATTGTGACCCTTTGGTCTTTCTTCTAATTCCCATACTTGATTTCTTGTGAAGTTATTCAATTCTTCATGCATAGCATTCACCCAATCAACATCCTTCAATGCTTCATCTATCTTCTTTGGATCAATGGATGACACAAATTAGAAATGCTCACAAAATAATGTCAATCTTGATCTTGTTTGTACACCTCTAGAAATATCACCAATTATAGTGTCCAATGGATGATCTCTTGCAATATTGGTTGGTTGGAGCATTGAAACTTGATTGCTTGCACTTGTTTGATCATTGGGTTGAGATGATATACTAGCCAGTTGATCTTGTTCATTTTCATGAGAGCCACTTGTACTAGCTTGATTTGTATTATCTTGCACATTTGAGTTAGAGAGCACTTGTACTAGATCATCTTCATCATCATTCACTTGCCTAGGCCTCAATTCACCAACATCCATGTTTTTCATGGCATTTGAAAGTTGAATGCCTCTAACATCTTCCAAGTTCTCATTCTCTACTTGTGAACCCTTGGTTTCATCAAATTCAACATCATGAACTTCCTCAAGAGTACCACTGTTGACACCGTTTTTTGCACGTGTCAAAATGATCAGAGTGGGCTAATCGACAGGAGGAGAGTTACTGTATACGCTGACAGCCGTGAAAATCAGCTTGTAAAGATGGTTGCCGATGAATGGTGGTGATCGATAGAAAGGTTGATTTAGACTCGGGTGTTGCCGATAAGGTTGGAGATATTAGTGTCGATGCCGATGAAGGAAGGCTTGAAAACTACTGCCGATGAAACAGAAAGTATGCCGATGGAAAGGAGGTCGGTGAGAATTCCATCGTAATCGAGGCGGACAGAGAAATAGATAAGAGTTGATTTCCTTTTCTATATTTGTTAGAGTATGATTCATGTAAGAGTCACGTGTTTCCTTAGATATGGACTTGGTGTCCTAGTCGTATTTGGTTTTGTCTCTTTAGATCAGGGTATAAATATAGATTGAGGGGCAATGTAATAGGGATGAATCAATATCAAAAAACCAATTTTTACTCCTATTTGCATCTACTTACTTTTCGGCGACTTCGTCAATTTGCATATTTTTCCTTTTTACGAGTTCTCATTGATTCGGCGAGTTGCATCGTTTCAGTGCAACCTTCGGCGATTCTCGAGTTCCGCGTGAGTACCTCTTGGCCGTGACTTCCGGGCGTATCGCTGTTGTCAGGACCAAAGTGCTCGTATCTTTATCCTTGTCGATTAACAGGTCAAATCGACTGGCACGCTTTGGATATCGATTCGGGTATTAGCCCTTTGTGTTTGCAGATTCTCTTTTGCATCAACACATCTTTTGGCACGCCCGGTGGGACACATCAATCCGATCAATATGATCAATCCCGAGATCGATTCAGGAAACATTATCGCGGTATCAGAAGAAGATCTTAAGGAAGAGCAGATGCAGGCTATGGAAAAGGCTATAGAAGAATATAGGCAGCTTTATCTGAGATCGTTTAGCCTGAACAAGAGTGGGCAAGTCATCCAGAAGCAAGATTTGTCGTTGCCTCGGCAGGTTACCTTTGACTCCAATCCTGGTAAACTTCAAGAGATGGTTAATTCTGCAATAAATCATGCTTTGATTAATCATTCCAATGTGCTGTCCAATACTGTTCATAATGCTGTGGTTCGAACTCTCAAAGAAGGACAAGCGTCACCGCATTACGTTGGGCCTGCCTATCACCAACCAGAGCCGGCATCTGTCAATACTCCATCGGCTCCCTCGGCCGTTGTGGGTACAGAAGTTACTTCTCCTCCAGTATCGGTAGGCTTACCTAATATTCAATCTACACCGATACGATCAGATCCGGTACTACCAGGAGGACGAGTTCAGCTTAATACAGATCTATCGGCATCAGCTATGTCAGGCCCTGTGTCTCAGAATAGCCAGATTCCTGCTAATTGGTGGGGATATGGTATGCCTCCGGAGTCATCTGCTTTCAATCCTGGGTTACCTCAAGTGTTTGATGCAGTAGGAAAAGCTCCTATACCATCGGCTGTTTCGCCGATGGCTCAAGTGCCTCAATATGCCACAGCAACTACTGTGCAACCAACTCCAGGAGGTTTCCAGATGCCTTTGGTTCAAACACCCAATTCAAGTCCATCGGCAAGCGTCAGTGCTTGCCTCGACGTTCCCGATCCAGGGGCGTTGTCGGTGTAGAGGTGGAGCGTTGTAGCTGTTCTTGACAGCCTCAGTACTCGTCTCGACGTCTTTCGATCTGGTGACATTGTCGGTGTAGAGGCAACACGGCCGGAGCCGTTCTTGATGGCCTCCAGGCTCGCCTCGACGTCCGTCTCCCGATCCGGCGACGTTGTAGGTGCAGAGGAGGCGCGTGCCTGCGTCCGTCCGTCTCGGCGGTGCACGTGAACACGTATGTGCAAGCACATGCGCCTGCACGCATGCATCGTCGCCGACGCGTCGTGGTGCTCCAGCACCCCGCCATTGATCTCGACGGCGGGGGCACGGGCGTTCGTCAATCAGCCGCTGCTTGGCGTGCGTGTTGAGCCTCCTGTGCCTGCTCTCCCGTCGGCGTTGTTGACGGTGGAGGGGGACACAGACCGACGCAGGTGTTCACGAACGAATGCGCCTTCAATCTCCTCCGTGCAGCCAGACGCGGGTGCAATCCTATTGTAGGGCTCGCGCCCGTGCTCCCTCGGCGCAGATCAACTATCCGGCGTGGAGCTGTAGAGCTGTCTGGGGAGCCAGCGCCATCTCCCCGGTCCCCTTGGATAGATGACAACCTCGGCGCCGTGCAGGTGCAGCCGCCGCCGCCTCGTGACGTGTGGTGTGTGCTGTAGATGAGTTTCGGCGTCAACGAAGACTGCCATGGACTGGAGCAACGTGTGCCTCCACTGATCTCGCGTCGTCCTCTTCAATCAAGTGCAGGGCTGAACCAAGCCAGCGCCTGCGGCTCCTCTCCGTTGGGCGGCCGCCGTCTCCCTCTCCTCCGGCCGGCGGCGCGTATGCGTAGATACATCTGCCCTCCTCTTGCGTAGAGGTCATCAGCCGGGCGTGATTAGCCGGGTGTTGATTATCTCCAATCAGCGCAAATGCAAGGCTGCCCTCCGGCCAGCAGCGCGTACGTCGGAGCCGTCTTGAGGCGGCCTCCCTGGTCATCATCTCCGGCGGCCGGAGCCGGGCGTCCTTCCGTGGATCCGCTCCGAGCCTCTGGCCGGGCATGATTAGTCTGCGCCTTGTGAAGGCAGGAGGGCTGTTTTTATAGGCGAAGAGGTAGGGTTGTGGTGGGCGTCGCTCCCTGGACGCGCGCCGCCTTTGTTCGTTACTAGGAGCGGAGATACCGGGAGATCATATCTGCCCGCTCGAGATTATCTCCAGCTCGTATATATCCATGCAAGCGCCCATCATTGATTCTGGACACTTAGGGCTCCGCGTACATGTTCCGCCGCCGGTACACTCACATCCATATACGTATACATGCATCGTATACACGGGCGTTGCATGACAACAGAGTACCCACACGCACAGCCATATCCGGCTTGCATCTTCTCATGCGTGCAAGTGCGCTGACATGTAATGCCATGCAAGCCGTGTCTCGAACTCATGTATATATATCTCAACACAGCTAATATGCAACCGTGTATGTGCCGGAGCCAATTGGCCTGTGCCGTATAGATCAATGCTCCTTAGTATTTCTTTTCTCATGTACGCACTCTTGTATAGGCACGTAAATAAAGAAAATATATTCTTGCTAGCACGCGTGTCACGTTCTTTTATTTTTCTCTCCTTATGTAAATAGCACATACAAATATGCACCATATATGGAGGAAAGTTTTGTACAAAATCTTGTCAAACAATGAGATGCAATAAGTTTTATATGGATGAAACTCATCTACACTGTTTCTAACCTATTGAGTCTTGGAAACTGGGACATGAAACCCACCACTAAGATTGGCCCTATACAATGACACCGCCATGCTTTTATGGTGCGGTGCCTTGGGTGCCAATATTAATGGATATATAGCCAGATTAATTAATTAGTAGCAGTAATTAGATGGTGCATGCCTGTGAGTTTTTATACAATGTGACCAAAGTTAAATACTCCCTCAGACCCAAAATCGTCATGATATTCGTGCCGGTCAAACTTTTTAAGTTTAACTGGGTTTATAGAAAAATATTAGTAGCATTTATATCTTCAAATAAGTTTATTACGAAAATAAATTTAACAATCTATCTGATAATACTAATTATGTACTATAAATATTAATATTTTATTGTATATATTTAGTCAAAATTTAAAACATCTAACTCCTCAAAAAGTAAGAACGACACTTATTTTTTGACGGATGGAGTAGTTTTTTAAAAAAGGCAGCGAGAGATTTGCCACGAGATTTATTAGACAATGAAAGAAAAGCTATCAAGTGCGAAACAAAGTACAACAAAAACAAGAAAGAAACAACTTCAGCTGGGATATGAGAACTTGCTACCAGAAAAAAGAACAACTTAGGGGATAAGAGGAAGATGGCCCGGTTGAGGTGACAAATTAAGTAAGACCCAACGGCCAGAAAAATACTACCTTAGAATCGACTCTACAAAGTCTAAGCCAACTAAACTGTAGTAAGTTGGGGTCGCATCCCCAAGTAGTATTATGTAATATCATCTTTGCATAAACACGCAACTGGTCTTGGAAGCTTTTCTAATTGTTGGAAGATTCTTCTGTTACGTTCTTTCCAAGTGTACCACCAAAATTAAATCATAATACCATCAAAGTTCTTCTTTTGAGTCTTTTGGAAATGTGGCACGACATCGATGCCAGTAGTTATAAATGAAGAGATTTTGGTGTAAGAATTGGAGGTGGGAGAAACCACACCAAGACTGTAAAATTCTCCACGCTTGTTTTATAAATGTGCATTCCTTGCAGAGATGTTATGGTGCTTTGGGCTCTACTTTGCAAAGTTTACATATTGGATCATTTGGTCAATTCCGTTTGATGAGATTGATTGTTTGTTGTGTAAAAGTGTCCATGCGAAAAAATGACATTTTGCCTCTGCAAGTGCTTTCCAAATTGGGGTTAATTTTAGTTTGCTAAAGGTTCCATCAAACTGAATTTGATATGCACTACGAGTCGTATAGTCACCATATGTTGTCCATCTCCATCAGATGCTATCTTCTAATTCTGTGTCTCTCCTCTCTCGGTACTTCTTGGATAGCTTCACATAAAGCAACGTACTCGTATTCTGTAAGCTCAATGCCCAGGCTGATTGGTAGAATATATGTTCAATCCACTTGTTCTGTAGGGCCTTGTCAACCTGTATTTTTTTTTTGGTTCTTATATATTAACAAAGATCAGGTGTAGCGCGTGATGCTCTTTTTGCCGTATTTACGTTAATCTAGCTAGAGGTCCAGAACAAGGCTAATTCGCCATTCCCTACCGTTACTGTTGTGGAAGCAATGAATAAGTCTAAATTGTGATTGTCACAAGGTATATCAAGCATATTCCAAAAGCTCTATTCTTCTACTTCCACTTGAACCAAAGCCATCTTAGCCTTAGTGCTCGCTCGAAGTGTTCTAATAAGTCTAGTATACCTAGACCCCCTTTTGTTTAATTTGGTAGGCACATTCTTGGCCGATTAATGAGAGAGTGTCCTCCCTTAACATTGCCCGGAGTTTACACGTCATAATGAATTAGCTAGCATGAACCGTACTTGTGGAACCTTTTTAAGGGTAGGGTGTGCTTGAGATAAATCCTGTAGAACTCTCTAGTTCTTCTGGTCGTGAAGAGAGCTGATCACAGGGCGGAGACAGAGGCAGGCACCTCCTATGAATGTGAAATCTTCACTGGATTTTTTTTGAAATTCAAATAAATTTTGAAAAATTTAACACTGTTGCTAACATTCAAAAAATTAACTTCCTAACTTCGCTCTCATCCTCACTTAGAAGTGCATCGATCCCTTCTCTCAGAGCCTAATCCTAAGCTAGCTGCAAAGAACTTGTTGCGTGCACACAACCCATACCATACCGATGGAGGCAACCGTAACCATGCATGCACAGTACGGTTTGCTGCAGCTAGCACGTACCAACCTGGCTTTATTATTTCCTAATTTGACAACGTACCAGCCGTATTATTGGATTCGCCGTCGTGTAATTAGCAGCTAGCGGGTCAAAGCAGGTAGGGATATACTATTTACATCCCAATATTAATGTCGTTCTAGGATTGTTAGCGGATACCAAGTGTAACACCCTAGGTGTTAGACTTGCATAATTGCACTTGCATTGCATGAGCATAAACATCATTTATTCAAGCATAAGCATTTTTATATGAAACATTGCTATGAAACATACTATTGTTCTTTTATGTTTCATTGTATGTATGCTTTATGATCATGTGTGGCTAATGCAAGTGGTGATGTTTGGTCACTAAAACACCTTAGCTACATTTAGGATGCCTAATGGAACAATGTTCATGTGGATCACCTTACCTAATTAAGCTCCTAAGTGATGACATGCTTAGTTTGACCGAGGAAGTACTTATGTGTGACCAATGTATGAAATACTTGTGGGACCTTAGGGATACCTTAAACATGCTTAATTAGAATATTACATGGAACAACTTTGGTATTCATGACTAAGGCTAGTTTAGTCTCTAAGTCAAATCTATAGTGTAAATCATCATTTTTAAGTTGTATGTTTGACCTAAGTTGAACTATAGCATAGAGTGTTTGTATGACAATGCACCCTTAAGCAAAGTTGTAGAACTTGACTAGAGTAACAACTTTTATTTTTGGGTGAAGAGCTCATTCAGTGCCTTACATGGTCAATAGGGCTCACAAGAATCAACAAAACACTGTTTTCCAACTTAGAAATTTCGCTAAGTGTTGATTGTGATTTACAGTTTCATGTGCTATACTTTGAAGTGTTGCAATTTGCAAACCATGATGAATTAGATGTTACTCCCTAAAGCAAAGTTGGAGTTTACCTGTAGCTCTACAACTTTTATTAATGTAGTTTTTGCTAACTCGCCGCGGATTAGTAGATATATGATGATGAAATGGCGCCGTTAGACGGCCTGATGCCGAATTTGAACCAGCATCGCACGCCGTCAGTGGCCGACCGCGCCAGGCCACGGCCGCCACATGGTGGCCGTACGCCAGTGACGACCAAGCTGGTCGGGCAGCAACGCAGTGAAGACCGAGGCGACCCCGCTGCTCCACTCACTTTCCATTCTCTCGCTCTCGCGCGCCTTCTCTCTCGCCCGCCAAGCAGCAGCACCACCGTCGCCATCGCCGCCGTGAGTTCACCGGGCTCGCATGCAACCGTCACCGCTCTAGTGTCCAATTGCTTGTGCCAGTAGCATCGCCCTGCTCCGCTCTACCACCTCGAACCACCAATTTGACCGCTCGAGTTAAGGTGAGGCCGTATTCTGAGTCGCCGTGCCTGTCGTGGCCGAGGTGCGCCGCCGAGCGCGAGCTCGCCGTGGCCAGCCACAATGCATGCACCTTCGCGCCTTCTATCCCTCCTCTGGTCTTCGCCATAGGTCCTAGGAGCTTAACCCACCGTCCTTTTTAGATGCTACCGCCGGGTTGCGCCGGAACGCGCCGCCGCTCCCTCCGTGGCCGCCATGGCCACCGTGATTGGCAAGCTTGCCGCTGCCGAGCTGGCCTATCACCTTCCTCCTCTCTAGCGCGCCTTAGGTAGAGTAGACCTAACCCTAGCTAATGGCATGACGGAGACCCGTCTCTCACCGCCGTGTTGCTGGAACATCGAGAGCGCCACAGTGCTCTGTTCGCCGCCGCAGCGGCATGCACGCGGTCAGAGCTCACCGTCGCATCGCCAGATCCCTAACCACCCTAACTAGATTCGTTGAAGCACCACGGAGCCATGGAGCTCATCACCAGAGCAAATGGTGGCCGGCGTACCGCCGCGCACCCTCTGCCGGCGAGCATGCTCCGGTGGACCTCCGACCAAACTGAGGGTACCCCTAGGCGCGGGAGGTCACGGGGAGTGCAGCGGTGGTGACCTCGCCGCCGGTGGCTTCCCCGCCGATGAACAGTGGCCGATCAACAACCATGCGCTGCCTCTGTTTGACTGACAAATGGAGCCCGCTGACCTCTGGGTCCCACGCGTCAGCGGCTGTAGCTTTAGGATTTTGTTTTATTCTTTTCTAGAATTTTGTGCTAACTCTGGAAAATCATATCTGGAGCTATAGGTGTCCAAATTGAGTGAACCAAATTTTGTTAGATTCCTCATGAAGTGTAGTATTTGATAAAAATATGAAATACACTATTTCTAGTATTTTTCTAGGAGAATAAAATGTAGCTAGATAAATGCTTTTTAAACGTTTTCAATCTTGTAAAATTCATAACTTGAGGTAGGAAAGTGATAAAAATGTGATTCCAATTTTGTTGGTCTTGTCTTATCATGTACTACCTAGAAAGAATATTGGTTACATAGTGACATTGCTAGAAATAGAAGTTTGCTATTTATCTTGAATAAATGCTAGATTTTTGTGCTATTTTTTATGGTAAAAACATGTATCGATTGAGCATGAAATTTATTGCACAGTGTTCTTGTGCTATGATGAAGCTAAAAAAATAAATTCTGTTGTTTGACACCTTTCAATAGAATTTCCTATTTTTGCTACTTTAAGCCCTGCTACCTTGTCATTTTTATGTAGGATGTTGTACTTGTTCAAATGCTATGAAATTTATATAGTAGCCTTCTGGGAGCATAAGTAGGCTGTTGTAATGTTATCAGAATTTATGGTGCACCTTTAATATATTTTCCTTATTTCACTTTAATGTCCAAATAAATTGATAAATGCATTTAAATAAATTACTTGGGCTTGACTATCATGTTTTCTAGTGTGTATATAATGCCTATGAACTGTTGGTACCATTGGTTGTGCCCAAATTTGATTGCTTATATGCAGTGAAATATTAATTGCTCAATAATTCAATTTTAGTGACCGTTTGGACAATTTCGATTGTGAAGTAAATTGCATGGGTAAAACGATGTTTGCTATGAATATTGTCAATAACAAAGTTGTAGATAACTTACTTATCTTTCTTGTGTCAAATTTTCATGGTAATATGCTAAATGGTTTAAGAGTTATAGCTGTTAGAAGTTGGTCTCTAGAAGTGATTATTCTCTAGAAATTCTGGACAAACCTGGTAAGTTGACCTATTTTGACTAGGATAATGGTTGAATCACCTTTTGGTGATTAAATGAAAGTTGTAGGAAGTTTTATAAGATTTCCAAAAAGTCCAAGATCATAGTATTTGGTTGAGTAGAACTTCGTATATAACAAAATTATGTAGCTGCTGTTTACAACAGGAAATGACTAAGTCAATTATAGTTTTTTGTTTTATGTGGTGCTTGTGTAGATGCTTAGGCTAATTGAGATTAGTTGTTAGCTACAGGTTCTAGGCCTCTTACTGATGATGAATAACTTTACCTTAGATTGTTAGAACTTGGTGAGTGTATATTTCTTGTATTATAGGAGAGATATGCACCTACTCAGTAAAAATTAACTAAAAGAAAGTTATGCATCTACTTGGTTAACGAGTGTTAAACTTATCATATACCTTGTGGATAACCATGCTCATGCATACATAATTTATCATATCATCTCATCTCTTATACATTCATGGTACTCATTTGTGCATATGCATGCAATAGGTTCCCCGGAAGGAGTAACGCTTCTCGAGTTTGAACCTGAGCATCAGGAGGAGGAGCAGGCAGCCCAGGAACAGGAAGTTCAGGTAGAAGGAGGAGTCAACGTAGAAGATCTCCCTGAGTGTCCTGACCACCAACCTTTCTCGTTCTTGAAAGGCAAGCTCCGGAGCATTATAAGCCTTCTATGTTTTTACAAATATCACTTGTGTCCTTTATGTTTGATGCATTAGGTTATAAGAGTTGATTGGAACCACTTGCTGCATATATTATCCTTATCTAGATAAATATATCTTGAATCCTTGGTAGGACCAGGATCGAATTGATGCTTAGCCTTGCTTAGTCCGGTAGAACTCAGGTGATTTCCTGTCACCTGAAACATATAGATAGATAACCATGTGTTGATGAATAAAAAGGAGACCGGACGGAATCGTGATAAAGAAGCACAAGGCATGGAGGTCTTGGTGCCTATTTATCCCTGTCTATGTCGGTTGAGGACCGATTCGTTGTACGTCCTCATGTCATGTTGAACGCATACCTAGCACTTAGTTGTCCGGATAAGACATTCCTACCGTGAAGCCGGGTAGCTCAATTCAAGCCGGGCCCCGATAAGTGAAAGTGCGCACACTAGAGGCAGTAAGGATGTGCGGAGAGCCAATGACGTAAGTCCAAGGGCGGGTTCGAGTCCCGATCTTCCTGGCAGATTGGTAGAATCTCTGAGGGTGCGGCACTGATCGGACCCGCGAAGTTGGTTCCTGAGTTGTACCAAAGGTGACCCGATGCGACCTCGACGGGAGAAGTATGGGTTTGTGTTAGTAATAATTCTCCAGCTGGGTAGGAATCGATTCGAATCGCCGTCTCTCCCGGATAGTAAGAACTTGACTAAGCAGCCGCAACGTAGAGTAACTTAATAGATACTGGATGGTTATGATGATGCTCAAATTATTCTTATAACCGGATATGGTTACTAATGCTTGTTAGCTTAATCAAGTGATTGCTTTAGTATAGGTGCTAATCTAGAGATGCTTAATTGAATAGGTATTCAAATTGATCTAGAGATATTAAATCTCCAAGTTATGGTACTTAAGCTTTTATACAAAATATTGTCAAGCTAACTCCACTGATAAAGCATCGCATACTCTTGGCGTCATATTATTTCTGGTTTATGACGGGTAAGTCTAGCTGAGTACATTCTCGTACTCAGAGTTTATTCTCTCTTGTTGCAGATGACATGATATACCGTGGGTACTGTAAGAACTGCCTTCATCCTGCCGTGGATGAGGACTAAACCATAGGGTATGGTACTCCTGAGTTATCCCCTTTGTTCTGCTTTTGCTGGAATGACCAGAGCACTGGCATGTATTTGAACTACGTGTGATGTTGATGTTAAACTACTTTGCTTCCGCTATTTAAACTTGGTTTGTAATAACTATGTAAACTCCGATGTATGTGAGAAAACTATGAACTATTTGTGAACTGTGATGTAACATATGACTGGTTATGTTGAATCATATACGATCTTGGTTTGTATGTTGGTTTGTTTGAGATCCCTCGTGATTTCACTGGACTACCGGGTTTATATGGGTTCAAGTATAACGGTTTAATTGCTTCGACGATTACTATTGTACTTATGCTCTTATAAATTGGACGATTACATAGGAATAAAGTAAAATGACCCTGTGTACCCCTACAAGCCTCGCAAGAGATGTGCTGCTCAGATGTCCCGTCGTTGATACAGTGAGGAACGCATACAGGAACAACAGTTGATTACCAGCGGATACATCAACTTTTTCACCCCGGCAATTGCTCAGATGTCGTAGAGTGAAAGCCTAGTACAGTTGCTTTACTAGGGTGCAGGACATGTACGCTATCTCAAACGACGTTCTTTCTGAGACTCATGTTGAACGCTAAAACAACATTAATAATGGGACAGAGGGACTACTCCCTTCATCCTGAACTAAAGGAATCCCGAGTTCAAAATTTATATTAAATTATAAGGAATTCTAGGTGAACAAACACTCTAGTAATACAGCTCTATGAGTTAATTTATTTGGGACAGAGCCGCAGAGAGGTAGTTTAGTTGTTGTTGTACACGTGGGAAAAATAAAATAAAATGCCACGCACGTACTATTATCGTTGCACAGACAAACGGCGGGCTAATTAACCGGTCCAGTGATGAGGAACGCGAATAAACTCGATCGTATCGTCATGCAGTCATCTCATCATCCTCATCCATGTGTATGTGTCATACCCACGCATGCATGCATGCATAGTGGACGACATCAACTCCGGCCTACGAGTCGTTTGAATTTGTTTTGTACCAAACAGATATTTTTAAAAACATGCTCTCATAAGGGATTTGTGTGGGTTGAAGCTGAAAATAGTGACTTTTTCCAGCTTCAACTTGCTCTGATGGGTTATCATGTTAGAACTGTTTTGTCAGACGAATCATCGAAACAGTTTTAATTAGCTTTAACGGCAAAGCAGTGTGAAGCTGAAGGAGAGAAAAAACTGCTTCGCTGATAAGTTGTGACAAAAGAGGCATATATAATAATAATATATCGATGGACACACGTTACACAAGCAGGGATCGGACATCGGAGCAGCCAGACGCCAAAGTGCATGGACGAATAACCCCTCCTTTATTCCTCGTAGCTCGAGAGAGCCGCGTAGTACAGGACAACACGACACGGACGACTATAGAGACAGAGAGAGACGCGACACATACACCTGATGAGACCTGCACGCTGGCGGCGGCGGCCGCGGCTTAAATTAGCAGCGCGGCAGGGAGATGCCGCAGGAGGCGACGGCCTTGCGCGCGTTGGGGCTGCTGATGTAGCGCGCGTAGGCGGGGTTCTTGGCGAACTGGCAGAAGCACCCCTGCTGCGCCTTGAGGTTGGAGCAGCACGCCGCGGAGGGCTTCGCGCCGGACACGATCGCCGCCGCGCACACCGTCAGCTGCCCGGCGTCGCACGTAGCCGCCGACGCCGTCTCCGCCGCCGCGGCCAGTAGCAGCGCCACTACCACCAGCGCCATCGCCATGCCGTGCTGCTGCTGCTTCGCCATGTTATCGTCGATCGATCGAGTGGGTGGTGTTTGTGGTGTCCGCGCACCGGCCGGGTGATGAAGAGGCCCGGCTCGCCTTGTCGCTCATTTATAGCCGGCCGGCCTTTTCGTCGTTCTGTGACGGATCGCGGCGCGGGCGGGCGGGACACGTATGGTAGCATATGATGCAGGGCTCAGTAATGGAGCGAGAGATACCGGCAACCAGCTACTAGCTAGAGTGTGCAGTACAGGGCGGTGAGCACTGCAGTCCGTATGTAATCTGCAGTACAGGAAGAGGAAGGTATCCATATCCATCACGAACTTGACCGCGTAAATGCAGGGTAGTGGTCGTCCGATCCGATCCGATCCGATCCGATCCATTGCATTCTTCACCTGATCACCTCACATGCACATCGCTAGTAGCGGTTTTTGCCAGCACAGCAGTAGTAGTACATGCATGATCGATCCGGAACAACTCAGGAAGAGACGACGGCGGCGATGGCCGATTGTTTTACTTACCGTTAACGGCCGTCGTGATTGTGGCCGGCGCCGTGATGGCCATGCTTGGACTGCATCTAATCTATCCTTAAATTGCACACGTCAATTGAGTAGGTTGGTGGTTGCTCGTTGGACGGCGATGACAACCACAAAGACGACGCCATTGATGCCAACAATGCCAAACACAGCGCCGGCCCTTCTTTATTCCACACTCCCCATCTTGTCGGTTGGCCCACCTCGACCTCTCCGCTGTACACGTAAGCTCCAACAGTCGGCGATATTTTACAAAGCTCAGGCATCTCCAATAATAACTTTTTTTTTAACGGCAAAGACTGTCGGGGCGATCCCTATACGGTGGGTTAAATTTTCTATTCAAAGGGGAAAAGGTACTTACACAACGTTACTAACTTTACTAACTGAAAACATCTAGCCAAACAATGAAAGATGATCTAAGGTAACCGGTTGAAGAAGACATTGATTTTTCAAGTTAGACAGTTAAATGGCACAACTAGGATTCCTTCTCTGAAAAACTTTGCCATTGCGCAGCTTCCAAATTTCCCAAGCAGCTATCAGTACTGCCTCTGCGAAGAAGCTAAGATTCTAAATCTACTAAATCCGTTTCAAATTAAAGTTCGTTTGATTTTTTTGACCCTAAATTTGACCACTCGTTTTATTCAAAAATTTATGCAAAATATCACTTCTTTTGTTGTGGCTTGCTTTATTAACAAAAGTTCTTCAAGAATGACTTAAATTTGACTATGTTTGCACAAATTTTTGAATAAGACGAGTGGATCAAACTTGAGGTCAAAAAAAATCAAACAAATTATAATTTAGAACGGAGGAAGTATCTTAATGGGATCATTTCTATATAGAATGTCAAGGGAAACATCCCAAATAATCTGGATAGTTGCTCAACATGCTGTGCCCAAGGGGCAATCAAAGAAAAGGTGTTCAATGGTTTTTTCTTCTCCATATTGTTGCACAATACACAGAGAGCATTGTCTTGTAGATCCATGTGCTTCTCCTCAGCATTGATCTTGTGTTGAGTCGGTTCACCAAGACTAGCCAAGCAAAGAACTTGACACGTGGAGCTACCTCTAAATATATTATTTTATATTTTAATAGAAAAGAGAAAAATATTATCTCTTAACCAAAAGCTAGTCTCATGTACACACTCTAAAATCATGTATTAAAAGTTAATATTATTAGAGATATTGTTTTTATATATAAACTATCTCTTACTGCTGAGGATGCTCTCATACATATCACCTTGTATTTTGCTTATGTCAAACAGAGAGAGAAGAGGGAAAGAAAAGAGCACTCTCTTATTTTTCAGCTAGGCTCAAGCTAACACGCTAAGAGGTTTCTACTGGCCTGCAGTGAGATGTATATTTCATCTAGGCTCGAGCTAACAAGCTAAGAGGTTCCTACTAGCCTGTAGTGAGATGTGAGTGACGAGAAAGAAATGATGTGGGAGTCATGGCGAGATGTTTAGAGCTAGGGTTGTTTGGTAGGGCTTCTCCTTAACTGCTCTTTCGAAGGAGCTGCATCACTTGAGGAGGAACAACTTTTTTGGGCTCCGGTTTCTGGCCTACAAACGGCTCTTAGTTCTATATTGTTCACTAGAAAATGACTCTTCCTTGAGTGTTTGGTAGGCCTTCTCTGGATCCTCTGGAGAAGCTGCCGCCGGAGCTGTGTCAAACAGAAGAGCTTGTCTTTGTACTAAATTTTGAATGACATGGCAAAATATGAGCTACTTCCTCCATCCCGGTATGATGAGCAGAGTTTCTTTTTGTTCTTATGAGTAACTTCTGCATGAGATTACTATTTCTTATTTTAAAACTGAATGAGTACATTTTACCATGTTTATGTGTATCTCACGAATTCTACCTGCATTTAGTTTACTTTTGGTAGGTTTCGTGACTAATAAGGTTCATGTTTTTCCTCATGTTTGAGCTACACCATTCTTTTGGTTCACATGTCTCACTGCCTCTGTTCATCTGTAGTCATCCTTTGTGTTTTCCAGTGCCTTCAAAACACCTTGGCAGCATAGTATTACTATATCTGAATGGCTCTTTGATTCCGAAGACTGTCTTTGTTAGCTCATTTTGTGCAGTAGGCATTGCTTATTTATGTGATGATAAATGATTGTGCAATGGGCTTGTTTCGTAGTTCGGGAGGACTACGGGCAACTTCGGCTTCTGGCGCAAGGTGGCTGATGGTGATGGCCTCACACTCCTTATGTGTGGCATCAGCATCCTTTTCTTCGCCTACCTTCTTTCTTCCTCTACCAATCTGAATCTCATCATCTTGATGCTCCCCATACTGGTGATGGTTGTTGTTCCTGTCTTGTCTGTTGCTCCCCATGTATCTGCTTCAGCACCTGTTAGGTGTTCTGATCACAGAGTGAATCGAGGTATGCATTATTGGGGTGTGCCATCATGGGTGTCTTTGCATAGCGTCGTTCTTCTAATGGCAGGTGTTGTTGCCCTATGGTTCTACACGCGGTTCTCTGATACCCGCTATCGTCGCTCTCTCCTATTCGTCCTCTCTCGCTCATCTCTCCGTTCCTCCACTCCCGACGTTTGCTGATGAGGGTCTAGTCCTCTCCCTCCCCTTGTCTTCCTATTGCGTACCAAGGATGAATTGATTTGAGAAGTGTTCTTTGATTTGTGCGGGATTCAAGTTGAATCCTCTTTATTTTTGCGAGATTCAAGTTTCTCCCCTAGATTTGGTCACAGAGGAGGCAAGTTCTGTTTGCACGAGCATAACTTGGCTGGCGACCTGCTGGTAGCAGAGATCGCTCACCGCAACATTGAGCTGATTTTCTTCTTGTGTAGATCTATCTCTTTTACCCCTCACCTCTCTGTTGATCCATTTATTCTTTTGCCTATGATGAAATTGTTCGTATCCCTTTATGGTCTACTCCCTCCATCACAAATTATAAGTTCAACTTTCTTGAGAGTCAAAGCATCTTAAGTTTGATCAAATTTATATAACAAAATAATAGCATTTACGATATCAAATAAGTACCATTAGATTCTTCATTAATTATATTTTTATAGTATACCTATTTGATATCATAAATCTTTGTAATTCTCTCTATAATTTTGATCAAAATTGGGATACTTGACTCTCTAATAATGTTAAAATGACTTATAATTTGAAATAAAGGGAGTAGAGGAATTGGGCATTATTATAATTTCATCTTATTATCTTTGCTTCTTTGTTGGTCTACCTTTCCTCCACGCATAATTCTATCATAGGCTAGTCATGCCATTTTCCATGCATTGATGCTTCAAGATCTTGATCAATTAAGGAGCCTCTAAAAAATTTCTAACCATTATTTTTATAAAGGTTTTCTTTGCAATCTTCTTATGCCTGTGATATGAGGCCTTTCCCTTGCAGTCTTGTGTGCCTATGATGATATTTGACATATCCACATTGTTCTTGTAATGTACTGGGCAATGATTACTTATGAAATCTTATTGTTGGTTCTTGCTAGATACTTTTGCAATTGCCTGTGTTGAGCAGGACCTACTGCTTATGCTTTCTTCTTTTTTCTCTAAGTACATGCCAAAATACATCATGGGACATAATGTATACGACGTGAATATCACAAAATATATCATAGAATATCATATGACATCATAAAACATCACATGTATATTACGTGAACATCACATAATACATTATAGAACATCACATATTCACATGTATATCTGAGATAATATAGAAAATAAAAAAAAAAAAATATTAAAGTAATTAATTAGAGAAAAATAACAAAGAAGAAAAAATCACACAAAACATGAATAACAAATGATAAATATTTAGAAGAATAAAATAAATGAATATTTTAAATAAGAAATAAAAAATGAAAAAATATATGTATATTACACGAACATCACATGTATATGATAACATATGAAATGACAAAAACCTTGAAAACAAAAAATGTCATATAGTAAATTAAAAGAAAGGAACATAAGTAAGAAAACAAAGAAGGAAAGTAAAAAAGAAAAAATTAAAATAGAAAAAATAAAGAAAATAATTAATTATACTAAAGTAGAAATTAGGCTAGACTAGACTACCAAATAGCCCCTCTCCTAATATTATTTTGTGAGCCATAGACTATATAATTAGGCCCTGAACATGGTAGTAGGGGTCCCCAACGTATAAGATACCCCAACAAGTAGAAATGTGTAGAATTTTCTCCTTGGAGTTATATTTGGTAGTCTAGTCTGGTTTGGAGTACATTGCTCTAAATCAATCCAATTGTTTCCATACTAATGTTTTGATCATTTCCAATTGGAATTTTTGTATGAATGTGACCACACTACTACAGATTGACTTATCATTGTCGCCATTTTCACTGTTGTAGCGATAAAAGCGACTGTGTTATGCTTCCACCGCTGGTTGGACCGATAGCGAGTCCTATTGAGGAAGAAAACCGATAGTTGAAACTTCTACCACCGACGGGTTAATAATAGAAGCGGTAGTGGTATGTTCTCAGCTGTATGAAAAGTCGAGCCGACTAGGAAACGTGTTATGGCCGCTGGCCTTCCACGACTGTTTGGTCTTCCGGCGGTAAAGTGTAACACCTCTAGTGTTACGAGCTCGTTTAGCACCGTGATTTAGGCCTAAGACAAATTTTCGAAACGAGTTCTCGGAATTTTTGATTTAAAAAATATACTTGAGGCGATAAGCAAATCCTGTGTGACCCACTTTGGCGCACTCCAATAAACACCAAGTTAAATTGCTCGGTGCGTAAAAATATCTAGGGACATCTGACGACAATTCTAGCAAGTAAATGACGAATGGTTTATTCTATTAGATTAAGCTTGAAAAGCAACTTTTACAAATAAAATAAAATCCATTAATAAATAAAAATGATATATATATACTCACGTGTTTATTTTGATAAGCACGCTCAGTTGAAAAGATTTGGTCTAGTGACATGTTTATGTTTACATATAGACTCGTTTTAGTCCCTAGGATAAATTGGTAACATACCCGCGACAGCTGCCATCCTGACCGCTTGAATCACCCAAATTATTGCATCGCGCCGCGTTGTTGAGTCGATTGCTTGCTCTTTCTTTTCCCTGTCTTCTCTCCCTGTGCTTCTTCTTGTGCATGCCAAGGCTGAGCTATTGTTTGTCTCTACTTGCCCTTGCATGTCTCTGCCTGCCTAATTGCTTTTGTCTGCCTCTGCCATCATGTCTGTGCTGGGTCATCTCTGAGCTACTACTGCTGCCTCTGTTTGTATGCCAAGTTCGGCCAAACCCTCGTGCTGCTTTCCTCCCTCCTTTTTCTATTTTTGTTGTCGAGGAGGAGGCGTCCTAGCTCCAGTCCATCGTCGCCGGTTTTCCTCTCTCTCTCGCACGAGCGCACGTAGGTCCGGCAGTGCTGCCCTCCCTGCTCCTCCTCGCCCCTCCTCACAACCATGGCGCGCCTAAGCCCCGTTCTTTGTCATGTTGGGCTGGGCCTGCTGCCCAACGCCGCCCTCCTCCTTCACCACTGGCGCTGCCTCTCGAGTTTTTGTGCCCGCAGCTTCGGCCAACCGAATCGCGCCACGCGCTGATGCCGGGCGCTTCACACCGCCATGGCCGCTTCCTTCGCCGCGCCGCCGCTTAGCGCCGCGCCCGCTTTTTTTTCTCGGTTGCTCCGCCTCAAGGTCGGTGCTCCTCGCTGCTCCACGGCGGTTGCCATGATCGCCCGAGCCCCTCGTCACCAGCAAGCAGCCAGGCCTCCTAATCGCAGCTACTTGTCGTGGCCTCTCGCGCGCGCCACCCGCCCGTCGTCGGTTTTCCCCCACCTCACGCGACCGCGTGCCGGCTCTTAGTGCTGCCCCTCTCTCTGCCGAGCTTGGGCCTGGCATGGGTGTAGCCGAATGTCCGCTTGCCGTGCGGCCGTGCAACTCGTCCTCACCCGGCTAGGAGCCCGGTGGCCAGAGTCGGTGGTCGGTTCTGTTCCCTCCTCTGCTTTGTATCGAAGGGGAGAAGAGGAGAAGGTGAGAACGTGTAATTAGTATTTTTTCGGGGGGTTAGGTGTGAAGACTGTGACTCACATGAATAGTAGGATAAGAAATAGATCAAAGCGTAGGGGCGTTTTTGCAAAATGATGCCGCCACCGCTGGGCTTCCCCTCGTAAATTTTCCTGCGCGCTTAGCCACCCGCGCCTTTTCGCATCGCATGCGTGGTTGGTCACTAGGCCGCCGACTCCTCGCGCTGGGCCGGCCATGGCCGCGGCCGCGCGCTGCGTGGTTGGGCGAGCCACGCCGCCCATTGCCGCCATGCTGCGCCTAGGTCGCTGGGTGCGCTGCGGACTTCCGTCGCGGGTGCACGGACTTCCGTCTGGACCGGCCTGTCGCCATGTCGTGGGCCACGGCCTAAGCCGTCGGCTGCGCACCGCTTGGGCCGTCCTGGTGCCGCACCGTTGGGCCGATCTGGCCGCTGGCCCTTTTAGATTTCTAAAGCATTTGTGAATTTAGTTTCGTAAATAAACTTGTAAAATTCATAGTAAATCATAGAAAAATCATAAAGATGCTAAACCAGTTTTCTTGAGTTCCTAAAATCATGATCTATCTGATAGGATATTTCATTCGCATAGGTTATGTATATTTTTAGGATTGCTCTAATTATTTTAACATGATTAATATTGTTAAGAGGTGAACTTGTGAGAATTTCCGTGAGAAATTGGTAATAGTGTTGAATCTAAAATTTTTACAGTAGGCTCCTAGCAATATTAGCTGCTCACTGTAATTTTTGTAGGTTCAGAATAATTAGTTTGCAAGATAGATAATGATGCCATATTTCGAATAATGATTAAATCGATAGGATGAAATAAAGAAACAACTTGGGGTTTGTATAACAAAAATAATTGTTGGAAAATAACGTCTTATTCGACAATATGGATATGTAGCCTAAGTACGGTCATCGTTAGAACTAGCTCGATAGCTTATGAGGCGGGATCGGATTTCTAAGCATTTCGGCTATCGTTGATTGTTTATATCTATGCATTTGCATCAATGCATCTCATATAGGTACGATGATGGATCAACGCATCGATTGAAGGATGATTGGGAATCCGAAAATGGTGTAATGGTATTCTCTTCAGGAGACGATGCAATGGGTTTTCTATTCAGTTGATGGTGGACGATCTGAAGATACAGATACTAACTTTTTAATATATATCTTACTCAGGCAAGCCCGGATGCATAACCCCTACTTTTCTGTAGTTTAAATTATATTTATGCATTAAGTTTTAAGGAGTTGAATGAAACCCACTTGCATATATAAATCTTTATCCTATGAGTCTTACTAGTATGATAGGATCGTGTAGATTGCTATGCTACAGGACTCCGGTAGAAGTCGAGTGATGGTTGTCACTCACGAGAGATAAGAAATATATTATTGGATTATTATCACTTAGAAAATATAAAAATGGTGAAAAGGAAAATAGTGACCGGACAGGGATATGGTTTGGGTATTGGTGGGTGTAAGAGGTTGTGTCACCGTGGACGCGGGGCATGGCTTGGTTACACTGCTTTCCCTGTCTGTGTCGGTTAAGGACCGGTCGTTGCATAAGCCATCGAGGCAAGTCACAGATTTATTATCCCGAGCATATACTTATGTATGGGCGCTTGAAAGACTTGTTGCTCTCTTGTCGTGGGTTCCGGCTCTTTCCGGGCCGACTATCAGGGTTTTGTTTTTGGTGGAGGAGGTCCTTGCACCGCACTGAGTACGAGACTCAGGGGCGGGGGCTTGGAGTCTTAGTTTGGACGGGGACCTAGACACCCAGGATAGGAGGGTGATGGGTTGGTCCTATTTGTGTCCGGGGTACATGTGGGGCGTGTGTTTTTGGGGTACCCAGCTAGGGACATTGGTTTGTGAATCGTCGCTGAGTCGGTACGGCTTGTCTTGTGCCTAGCACCGTAGTAAGAACTGAAAGATGAAAGATGGAAAAAGGAAATCTGATTGCTTACCACCTGCTTGAAAGTAGTACAGGTGCTTACATAGAATAGTTAGTTAATGAACTAATGCACTGCTAATAAAAAATCGAATATAATGAAGCACACTTAGTAATGCTTTATTCTGATGTTGTATTAAAAGTGATGTAATAAATGGTTAAGAATGATGTAAGCTTTATTCTCTCATTTGTGATCCTGACAGAAAATGTGGATTTTCGGGTTCTCCCTAGGGGTGTGCCCGACGGGACCACGTAATTTGGGCTTCCCCCTTGAGTGCTTAGTGTCTAATGGAAGACGAGCACTCCTGGGAGGCATTATATTAGGCGGTTCTACCACATAAAGTCAGCATGAGTTATTTTCCAACTACTTGCACTTCTCCATCTTTAAGGTTGGCCTATTTAACCACAGTCTGGATGCACCTCTTGGGCTCAATCCACACACTCTTGAATCCACACACTCGTGAGCGCTACTATATCTTTCCTCATCACCAAGAAGTGCTTTGTCTTCATCCTTGCACCTCTCACGACCTCCTCCTGGTCTTGAGAGGTGCAAGATGGAGATAAAGCACCTCACTGGGTGTTTGGAGAAGGCCTTCAAGACTACGTGCTTTAGATTCCATAACCTTGCTTCCCTTTAGCATCGAGATACAGATCTGTATCCCTTGACGCTAAGAGGTCGTAAGATTATGGAATATAAAGAACTTCACTATGATGTAGGTGCAAGTTTTGTGAGGTGCTCCTTCTCCATCCTTGGTGAGGTGCTACCGCTGAATAGGAGCTTGACCTTGATTATTGTAGATCTTCTTGCAGATCTTGTGTTAACAGAAGATCTATAAATCATCTGGTTCTCTCCTGTTCAAGGGCTCCATACTCGATTAGGGCTGCTTCAAGTTTGCGAGGTGCTCGTTCTTTAAGATTAGGTGCTTTATATTCCATCTTGTAGCTCTCACGGTCAAGAAGCAGATCACATCCCTTGACTATGAGGGTTGCAAGATGGAAGGTAGAGAACCTCACCGAGGGTGAAGTTTTGTGATATGCTGCGTCATTCTTTAGATTCCATAATCTTTATACCTCAGAGGATTTGTTGCTTTGTATGTGCAAACCATCGTATGGTACGGATTTGTTATCACGTAGACCTCAATGGAAAATACATAAAGAAGTACTACCGAAGTATTTAATTTGGGTTGATGCTTAATAGCCGAGTCTCATCGGCTCAAAATAGCTGACACCTAGAGTATGGCCTTTAGAACAAAAAATAACAATAAAAGATATATGATCAAAAGTGACATTCAAACTATAGATTGTTTACTTATAACTTATAAGATCCTAGATATAATCTATGGTCCTAAAAAACATTGCTTATAACATCTTGTGTATGGATGGTCACTACGATAGCCCTCGTCAACATCAGCGAAGTCTCCAATCAGGTCCTCTTGATCTTCTAGCCGATCAGTGTCCGGAAAACTAGGTTCCAGGTGACGGAGCTCATGCCCTGAACGCAGTTGCACTGCAACAAGAGTGGCACCATCACCATAGCGGATGCCATGAGTTGCCACTTCTCTAGCATGAACCAGGATATCCTATAGGCGATCTTCAAGAGAAACACCCCTGGCATTGACTGTTGCAACTGCGCCAAGTGTTGCATGTTGGAGGGTCTTGTGGTGATTCTCTAGGTCGATCTCCCAGCGATGAGCCTCCTCGATCTCGCGTCGAGAAGCAGCCAACTGTTCCTCAAGATCTAATGAAAATAAAGGGTTATTGGATAAAGTCACAAATATAAAAGTAAAGACTATTCAAAGAAATTTTACTTGTTGCCCTAGCATAAGCTTCATCAGCCTCTCATCTGAGCAACATTGGTCTCTTCTTCAAATGTAGAGAGGGCTATTTTAACGACATCGAGACATTGCTCGAGCCAACCTACCTCAAGCGTAGCTTCATAACATAGGTTTTTGGCCTCCCTCCTTTCATGGATAAGATTCTGGATATCCTGACCTAACTCAAAGGATGAAGATGAAGATACCATGGACCCAACAAGATGTGCTTTGATAGCACGCACAATCGATTGTTGTCCAACCTCCATCGAAGTTGGCCGATGTACCGTAGCATGAGAGGTAGCCCTGCATATTCAAAGGATTAATGCAAGGTAGCCATAGAGATAAGAAATCATTCCCTCTCACCCTTGGTGACAAAGTGGGACACGAAGGCACAGAGGCGGATCCATGGCTTCTAGAGTTTCCTCCCTTAGACGTTTGTCGTGAGCCATTGTTTAGAAGAAGACTGGAAGGAGAAAATGAAGATGTTTCATCCAGCTTCTACGCTTCATGAGATGTCCATCGCTCAGAGCGGGGATAAACCAACGGTCGTCGCTAAAATTTGGCTCATGTCGATGCTTATGCTGATTTGTTGTGAGAGAAAAACAATGTTCGTTCGCTAAAAAGTACTGCTGAAGTAGTGCTGAAGAACAGGGCTAAGGTTTTGTCATCATAACTATAGTTGCTGATAGATCCTTGTTATTGTACGTCTGGTGAATGAAAAGTGTAATAGAGTTAATAAAAAAAGAATGTCTTTTGTAGATTTTGAACACTGTTACCTCACTATGATGCTGGTGGGGTGTTGGTTTGTATGTGCAAACCGTCGTATGGTACGGCTTTGTAATCGTGTCCATTGTTATTGTAGAGATCAATACCTTTATTATGCAACATCCGCTGACGAACTTTGTTATGTTAGCATCCATTGTTATTGTAAAAAGTACGATGTGTGTTCAGTAAGCAACTAAGGCCCAGTTGAATTACATTGTACAATTATGTCATCGTTAGATATAAGTGACGTTGAAAAAATTGTATCACCACCGCTATTCACCGTTAGATGCTAACATCTTCTTACTATAACTGAAAGGACCTAGGATGTCGCCTAGAGGGGGGGTGAATAGGCGTTTCTGAAAATTAACACCTTTAAATGCGGAAACAATTAGAAAGGGGAGTTTCCAAAATGGAAACTCCAAATTAAGAGTACTACCACCCCTCACAAGTTAGCCACAAAGTAAACAAGGTATAAAGAATATATCTATAAGCTACAACCCTACAACACCAAGTTAGAACAGAGAATAAATATTTTTAGTATAGGTAGGAAATACCAGACGTGTCCGGTATGAATACCGGACATGTCCGGTATACACAATTTCTGCAGATCAGCCCCGAACTTGCTCCTTTTGATTTCTATCTTCAAACCAAACTGCATGTACCTAATGGAGATGACAATATACATAGAGAACCTGCAGAATAGCTAGAGCAACACAAATATCAAATGAAATACGAATTGAGACACGATATTGGTTTTACCAAAGTTCGGACTCGTTCGAGTCCTACTCTCCGTTGAGGGGGCTGCGGGCAACCCAGCGAAGGTCAGCCCTAGAGGGTACCACGAAGGTCACTCTAGCCAGAGTCTTTTCCAACTCATTTTCCTCCTTCCACTAATTTGATTTCGAGGCGGCGGAATCGACCGTTACAAACTTTCCGAAGCAACCACAATCTCTCGGTTGCTCTCTGGCGACGCCTAGCCGTCTAGGACCGAAGAGTCCAAGAGTAACAAATACGAATCATGAAATTGACAATATGCACAAGTGCTCAAGTGGTGGCTTGCTCTCTTTTTCGAATTCTCTCTTAAGCCACAAATTGATTTTGCAATTTAGATCACACACTCACTAAGAGAGGGTTTAGGAGAGTTGGCAAGGCTCAAAAACGTGTGTCTATCTCAGCAGAATCAGCAGCCTCCAAAGGTGGAGGCTTGGGGGTATTTATAGCCTCCTTGAAAAACTAGCCGTTTTATAGCCGTTGCAATACCGGACACGTCCGGTATGCATACTAGACACGTCCGGTATGACTTACACTGCCCCAATGGTAACTAAGTTGCAGTGAAGTTGTGAGGCGTCGAAACTCCCGATGAATGCCGGAACTCTCGACCGCCGGAACTCCCGACTCACGTCGGAACTCCTGATCCTCAGCAAATTTGAAAACCATGTAACTGAGTTAAAGAATATGAGGTGCCGGAACTCCCGACACATGCCGAAACTTTCGACCGTCGGAACTCCCGACCCTCAAGGCTTTGGAAAACCAGACGTTGGCCTCTGGTCGTCCATACCGAACACGTCCGGTATGACTAGGACAGTGAACCCTCCAAGACAGTTAAAGTGTGAGACGTCGAAACTCTCGACCCTTGTCGGAACTCCCGACCGTCGGAACTCCCGACTTACATCAGAACTCCCGACGAACCAACCTGAGAACAACAATTTTACAACTGCTGGGTGAATACCGGACACGTCCGGTATAGCCAGACCAGCAACAAGTCAGTTAGCTCTTTTGTCTCTCAAACACTCAAATCTCACATGGGTTGGCTTGAGCACTTATGAAACATTATCTATCAACATGATGCATCCCTCTTAATAGTACGGCATTCCTATTTACCCAAATTTAAAAAGTATAACAAATTTAAACCTTTTGAGTTGCTCTTTTTGAACCGAAGCCATGTATTCCAATCTTCATCAAGTGAGGGTGCCAACATGTTGATATTGATCTTTTTCACTAGAGCATAGCCATCTTGAGCACGTGACTTGATTCCATTCATCAAATTTGAATAATCCCAAATGTATCAAGTCACTTCTATCAAACAATCCAATAGTGATTTGATCCTCCACATGAACATGGCCATCATAGCTTGATTAGTACCTCAACTAAATGCAAGTACTTTCTTCTTCACCCTAGCTAGGTTCTTCGGCCACTAAGCCGTCGCTTGCCCTTCACCCTTGCTTAGTACCTCGAAGCCTTTCCTTGCTATCTTCACCATCTCAAGCCATCAAGTCACTTCTTGTATTGAATCATCCATTCATTTGTATTGTTATCTTTTTCATTTCAATTTAGCAAGCTTCAAGTATGAGACCATTCCATATGCAATTTCTCATGTCTCATTAATTAGTTCTTACGAGCTTGCTTTCACATAGCAAATGGAAATCCCACAATAAATGAGCCTTTGCATGAATAACATTTGCATTGTTGTCTTGTGCTTGAACTAGATTGTTTATACAACAACACATCATTTTGGCTTTCATTAAGTACTCATGAGATAACCTATAACCTGTCCACACTTAGCAAACGGGTTAGACTTTTAATCACGTTGTCATTCAATCATCTAAAACCCACTAAAGGGCAACAGATAATAAAGATCATATCTCAATAGATTCATAGATAAAGCATAAGTGAGTCTCATCTCTCACATGATACAATGCAATCTCAAACTCAAGATATATCAATGAAGCTCATGAATAAAAACTACAGCCTGCGGTACAAATCTTTAGGTACAAAGATAAGCAAATGAAACAAAAATCCTGAAGCTTTAATCAGTCTCTCTCCCCCTTTGTCATCTATCACCACAAAGGTCCAACAATGACAAACTAAGGACAAAAGGGGCTGCAAGCTGTATCTAATCTCTGGCATCACTCAGCATCATCATCATCATCTCTCCCAGCATCTTTGTCATCTGAACGTGTAACACTAGCTGGACGAGAACCACCTGTGCCAGACGGGTCATAGTCACTAGACCTGTAGTAGCCGCCACCACCTGTGAGGTCACTCCACCAATCTGTAGCATACTCGTCTGCAGTACTAGGACGTGGCTGAGAGTGAGTAGGCATACGAGCCTATAGTGGTAGAGTGTCTGGGTGCTGTGGTGCCTGCTGCTGCTGCTGTCGTTGAATGAACTCAACATACTCTCTATCATATCTAGCCTGCTGCTACTCCTCAGTCTCAGGCTCACTAGCTGCCTCATCTGATAGAGAAGATCTAGGAGGATCAAGCTCAAGATTAGAAGCAATTTGCTTCAAAGTTCGAGTGTCCTTCCTCCTAGCCTCCCTCTCCTTCTGATGCCTGGTCTGGATGTCTCTGCACATCCCAAATATGGACCTAAAAAGCCTACGGATAGGCGAGGAAGGACTGCCATGGTGTGAAGTAGAACGTGAAGGAGCACGTGGTGAAGGTGAAGATCCTGCTGGTGCACCACTCCCAGGTGCATCTGCCTCTGGTGCTGCTGCTGCTCCTCCTGGTCCTGCTGGAGGTAACCCTAACTCAGGCAGATCTGCAACAATCTTTAGGGCCTTGTGAATCTTGTCATACTTGAACGTGTGCCCTGTCACCTGCTCAATCATATGCATGATATAAGGAGCAAAACCACAGCCCTTGAGGGGCCTCTCTCCCACACTCCTGATCTCGGACCAAATAAAATCAAACACGTTGAAGGGTCGAGCATCAGGTGCCATCCTATGGAGTAGGTTCCTAGAATAATCAGCAATGTTGCCCTTGTCTCCACCCTTGTAGTCAATAGTCTTCCTGAACATCCTGTCTAGGTATCTGTAAGTAGGGTGAAGACCTAGAACCTTCCCCACTGCTCCTCTCTCACCACCAGGAGGATACATATATGCGAGCTGCTCAGGAGGTAACACCTGCTCGGTGTGGATCCTGTCTCTCTAGAGATCATCCTCTGAGAAGCCAAGGTGGGTGGCAAATACATCATAGTCAACACTGTACCACTAGCCCTCAAGCATCCAGTGCATCCGCCTCTCATCCTCCTCAACGAACGGAGTAGCATAGAACTGAGCTACTACCTCTGTGTTCCAGTCATGCTGGAACTTCATGATCTCATAAAGTCCTATCCGCTGGCAGATGGTAATAGCATGATCAACTGAGGCCTTCTGCAACTCTGTAATGTACTGCCAGTCAGTCCACTGCGACCTGGCAATCACTGGGTTCCTAGTGAGAATCACACTAGAGTAGAAGTCCACGTGAAAAGCTGTCTGGAAGCGGTGATCATACGGAACCTTAGGTAAGCCCCTCGGATCAACCCTTCGCTCATCTCTGGCTTTCCTGGTCATACCCTTTCCCCTGTAATCAACTCTGGAAACATAAGAAGGTACATTAGGTAGGCGTGTCTCAAGGAGACCATAATGCATCCCCTGACTAGGCTGGTGCTGAACTAGAGGAACTAGCTCCTCCTCCTCAATCTCCTGCTCCTCATCTGAGCTGTCATCATCTGATCCTCTGTGAGTGCTCTTCCTCTTTCTTTCTTCTCTGGACTCCACTCTGAATTCATCAGTGTCACTGCCAGAGGAAGAGCTCCCTGATCCCTCTGCATACTGAGGTGCTGCACTAGAGGCAGCTCTGGTAGGCCTCCTGCTGCTCGGCTGGAATCCAGGATGCATCTCCTGTCTTGCCTTCTTGTGCTTCTCTAGTGCTGGATCATGCCTGTGCTTGGATCTGGGCTTCTGTCTCCCACTCATAGCTGTTGTCCTGTATCCAAGGATTTTCAACAAATTTTAGATACGTGCCCAAAATTTAATCTCGAATTGCAATATTTACGTAGAATCTTTGATCCATGGTTTTACAACCATCTTGACATACAACTGTCAATAAGTTTGCAAAACGAAGATACAAAAGAATCTAAGCCTAACAAACAATTCTATGCTCGGATTGAATCAAAAGGAAGCAGAGGAGCTGCTCTGCTGGGCCATACCGGACACGTCCGATATGCGCGCCCAGCAACCCTAACCAGGGTTCCTTGATTCAAACCATCACTGATCAATTCCAAACTTTGGGCATTGCTTCTACATCACCAATGTAGCATATTGACCGAAGGAATTTCAAAATCATGCATTGACCATGTAGATCGGACGAGGTCCGCGATTAGGGTACCTTTGGAGAAGAGATGAGAAGGCGATGTGAAATCAGATCCTCGGGCCTTCAATCTTGATGCAAGCCTTCTCCAATGCGATCTCCCTCTCTCTTTTGTTGGTGAAATCCTCGGTCGCCCTAGGTGAGGAAGAAGACGACGGCTAGGTGGCTTGGAAGAAGATGAGTCTGTTTGGGCTGAAGGGGTATGGCTAGTTTTATAGTCCCGCTCATACCGGACACGTCCGGTAGCATACCGGACACGTCCGGTATACGCGGGCTGGCCCAAGTTATTCCAAAATGTGTTTTCTCTCTTCCAATCCCCTTTTCTATTATTTCTCAGTCCAAAAAGATATAAAATCTTGATCCAAACCTAATATGATCACTTCTCTTATCCAATGCCATCAATTTATTTTCTCTTTTCCAAATATATGGCATAATCAATAATTTGCTTGCTTGAGAGAGATAAAGTGAGACAAAGTAGATTGTGGACTTAAGAGAGTCATGTCATGTGTGATCAGCCGATCAAACAATCAAGGAGAGCTATAATCATCATATAACAAGGCTAGGTCACAAAGACCAAGATTGAAATAGTTTTTCAAATTCACACTTCCTACTCATGCTAGTTAGGTGTTTTTGAAACACATCTCTCCTATGTCACACAAATGCACATTTTAACATATAAAGGGCCTTAGATGCACTTATAATGCATATATGTAAAAACATACCTTTCCCTTGAGCCCACAATAATACCACTAAGAAGATACATGGCATGATGATCTTTATGTTGACCTTGATTGCCAAATAACCATGCTAGATACGAATTCATTTTTCATCCAAAGGACAACAAAGAGTGCTAGATAAATTTGTTAGTCCACAATGGTGCAAAATAGAATCTTAGCTCCCCCTAAATAAGTGCTTTAAGTAATTTGAATAACTTTCAACAAGCACTTTTATTCTATTAAGAAATCAAGAGCCAATTTTCTATTTTGACCATAAATCAAATAAAATTGCCATATTTAAAATTGAGTTCGGGAGATGCTCACAATCCACTTAGATTTAATAAATCACAAGCTTCTGAGTAAATTAGTGATGTATGAAAATATATGAATCAAAGACTCAGTTGCAATTCAATTAGTGTTCTGGTTCCTGTAATACCGGACACGTCCGATTGAATACCGGACATGTCCGGAATAACCAGAATAGAACACTTAGTTTCTGTCCCTGGCCATACCAGACACGTCCGATAGGTGCAGGACAGAACCAATTAATTCACTGCTTGCGATTCTTCATTTATCTCTATTATTTATTTGATACTTGCATCTCAACAAATAAATTGCTCTATTAGAGAATTATTAAAAACATCATATGGCAAACATGATAACTATCAAGTAAAGATAATTAGCCACTTTCAATATTTCACAAACATGCCTATTTGTGAGTCATTGAGCATAAAGTAAACAAAGTGGCTATCCTATAAGGTTTAGGTTTAGGTACTTGTTATCAATGGTGAGGATGAAATACATGATATATTCATTAACTTATCTTCGGGTCAACCATATAAGAAATTATGATAAGAATTGGTTGATAGATTGAGTGAATATTGTCAAATTGCTTGCCCAACCACCCCGAAGCCTTCATCTCATCACCAAGTACCTACATCATTAACCTAAGCACACTTTGGTACCCAACTTTTGTTGAGTCCTTTTGAGTTAGTCAACAAGTACTTAGGCACCCAAATGGCTTTAGCACTAGTTTGTGATGAACTCATCACCTTGCTAGTGTTAACTCCATTTGTGGTCTTCCTAAGCATATCATTATAAATAAATGTGTTTGGCTTAGGAGCGTTACCATTTGGGCATTCATAGCTTAGATGCCCCTTTCTTTTACAAGCATAGCATGTGCGGCCTTTGTTTGCTCTATGATTGCTTTGCTTGTATGGACATCTATCAACCTTATGGCCCATCTCATTGCATCCATAGCATCTTCTTGTTGCAACTTGGGCTTCCTTTCTTGCCTCTTTGTATATTGGGCATTTCTTGATAGGATGCCCCAATTTCTTGCTCATGAGACAAGTGCTTTGTCCATCGCTTTTCTTTTGGTTGGCCAATTTGTGTGAGGCCTTTTGTTCAGCCACTTCACACTTGTCGGCCCAACTCTTGTGTGGACATATAGCCCACTCATGTCCATATAATCCACAACCATAGCACATTCTTTTTCCATGTTTCTTGCTCTTGGTTGTGTTGGCCTTGCTTGAGATGTGATTCCTTTGTTGAGTTTTGGAGGAAGCAAGGTTTGAACCCTTCTCAAGCTTCTTCACCATGTAATCACGGTTATCTTGAGAAGGTTGTGCTTTTTCCTCACCCTTCAACCGAATCACATCTTTCTTTAATCTTTTCACCTCTTCTTTGAGCTCTATGTTTTCTATGAGATTTAGCTCAATCGAAGATTGGCTTGCTTGAGGAGCACACTCATTAGTACAGGAAACATTTAATTGAGATAGTGTACTAGTGAGTGAATGTGTGAGAGGTTGAGAGGATTTTACCGATGTGATCACAACCTCATGTGCTACCTCAAGCATAATGCTTGATTCTACTAATTCTTCATGAGAGCACTTTACATTACATAAATAGCTTGTAGCACATTGTACTTACTTGATAGTTCATCTAGCCTTGCCTTGAGCTCAAAGTTTTCCTTCTCTAGTTGTGAAACACAAGAAGAGGAGTTAGTAATTAAAGCATGCTCGATCGACAATTTATCATACCTCTCATTTATTGCCTTTAGCTCTTGCAATTTGGAGATGAGAAACTTTTCTTGATTTTGAAGCGATTGCTCTTGCTTCTCAATCTCTTCTTCAATCTCATCATTCTTTTCGACTATCTTCATGATGATGAACTTGTCTTTGTGGTTGAGATGATCAAGGTTGTAGTTGTCTTCAACTTCAACATCACTCTCCATTTGATCATCTACTCGTGCTATCTCCTTGGCTTGATCTCTCTTGCTAGCCTTCTTCTTGCTTTTCTTGGCCATGAGACACAAGTGATGAGTATCATGAGATACTGAGATTGACTCATCACTTGGTCGCCACCGGGCTTGAGCATCGCTGCAAACAGCTGCTTGCTGGTCTGCTGCCTCGGCCATACCGGACACGTCCGGTAGGCATACCGGACACGTCCGGTAGGCATACCGGACACGTCTGGTATGTGCAGGCAGACAGCAAGTCATGTGCTGCTTGCACTTCTTGCTCCAGCTCGGCACTCTTGAGGTCTTATGAGGCTTCTTTGATGCACGAAGACACAATGGATATACTTTCCATTGACTCGATCTTAAATGCATCATCACATTTGGATTTTTCATATAAATTAAAAAGTCTAGTCCAAATGAGATGAGCACTCTTCGGAGGTGGTTGTCCATTGAAGATTGCCTCATCTTGAACCTCTACACTCAATGTTCTCAAAATAATATTAATAACTTGAGCATTGAGTTGCACGCATATCTCTTCCTCTTTTGACAAATTTTTGTAGTTGCTCCAATCAACTATAGAAAGAGGTATGCTTGCATCCACAATATGCTCAACAAGAGGACTAATATCTCTAAAAGCATTGAGTATATGTATTGACCAAGTTAGAAAGTTTGACCCATCATTTTGGAGAAGCATCGGCTCCAACTCGATAGGCGTCGACATCCTTTTCTCACGGCGGTGAAGCTTTAGGTGAGAACCTTGCTCTGATACCAATTGAAAGGACCTAGGATGTCGCATAGAGGGGGGTGAATAGGCGTTTCTGAAAATTAACACCTTTAAATGCGGAAACAATTAGAAAGGGGAGTTTCCAAAATGGAAACTCCAAATTAAGAGTACTACCACCCCTCACAAGTTAGCCACAGAGTAAACAAGGTATAAAGAATATATCTATAAGCTACAACCCTGCAACACCAAGTTAGAACAGATAATAAATATTTTCAGTGCAGGCAGGAAATACCGGACATGTCCGGAATGAATACCGGACGTGTCCGGTATACACGATTTTTGCAGATCAGCCCCGAACTTGCTCCTTTTGATTTCTATCTTCAAACCAAACTGCAGGCACCTAATGAAGATAACAATATACACAGAGAACCTACAGAATAGCTAGAGCAACACAAATATCAAATGAAATGCGAATTGAGACACGATATTTGTTTTACCGAAGTTCGGACTCGTTCGAGTCCTACTCTCCGTTGAGGGGGCTACGGGTGACCCAGCGAAGGTCAGCCCTAGATGGTACCACGGAGGTCACTCTAGCTGGAGTCTTTTCCAACTCCTTTTTCTCCTTCCACTAATTTGATTCCGAGGTGGCGGAATCGACCGTTACAAACTTTCCGAAGCAACCACAATCTCTCGGTTGCTCTCCGGCGACGCCTAGCCGTCTAGGACCGAAGAGTCCAAGAGTAACAAATGCGAATCACGAGATTTACAATATGCACAAGTGCTCAAGTGGTGGCTTGCTCTCTTTTTTGAATTCTCTCTTAACCCACAAATTGATTTTGCAATTTGGATCACACAATCACTAAGAGAGGGTTTAGGAGAGTTAGCAAGGCTCAAAAACGTGTGTCTATCTCAGCAGAATCAGCAGCCTCCAAAGGTGGAGGCTTGGGGGTATTTATAGCCCCCTTGAAAAACTAGCCGTTTTATAGCCGCTGCAATACCGGACACGTCCGGTATGACTTACACTGCCCCAACGGTAACTAAGTTACAGTGAAGTTGTGAGGCGTCGGAACTCCCGATGAATGCCGGAACTCCCGACTCACGTCGGAACTCCCGATCCTCAGCAAATTTGAAAACCATGTAACTGAGTTAAAGAATATGAGGTGCCGGAACTCCCGACACATGCCGGAACTTCCGACAGTCGGAACTCCCGACTTACGTCGGAACTCCCGACCCTCAAGGCTTTGGAAAACCAGCCGTTGGCCTCTGGTCGTCCATACCGGACACGTCCGGTATGACCAGGACAGTGAACCCTCCAAGACAGTTCAAGAGTGAGACGTCGAAACTCCCAACCCTTGCCGGAACTCCCGACGAACCAACCTGAGAACAACAATTTTACAACTGCTGGGTGCATACCGGACACGTCCGGTATGCATATCGGACACGTCCGATATAGCCAAACCAGCAACAAGTCAGTTAGATCTTTTGTCTCTCAAACACTCAAATCTCATATGGGTTGGCTTGAGCACTTATGAAACATTATCTATCAACATGATGCATCCCTCTTAATAGTACGGCATTCCTATTTACCCAAATTTAAAAAGTATAACGAATTTAAACCTTTTGAGTTGCTCTTTTTGAACAGAAGCCGTGTATTCCAATCTTCATCAAGTGAGGGCGCCAACATGTTGATATTGATCTTTTTCACTAGAGCATAGCCATCTTGAGCACGTGACTTGATTCCATTCATCAAATTTGAATAATCCCAAATGTATCAAGTCACTTCTATCAAACAATCCAATAGTGATTTGATCCTCCACATGAACATGGCCATCATAGCTTGATTAGTACCTCAACTAAATGCAAGTACTTTCTTCTTCACCCTAGCTAGGTTCTTCGGCCGCCAAGCCGTCGCTTGCCCTTCACCCTTGCTTAGTACCTCGAAGCCTTTCCTTGCTATCTTCACCATCTCAAGCCATCAAGTCACTTCTTGTGTTGAATCATCCATTCATTTGTATTGTTATCTTTTTCATTTCAATTTAGCAAGCTTCAAGTATGAGACCATTCCATATGCAATTTCTCATGTCTCATTAATTAGTTCTTGCTTTTCACACAAGAAATGAAAATCCCACAATAAATGAGCCTTTGCGATTTGCTTGCTTTCACATACAACAACACATCATTTTGGCTTTCATTAAATGGATAACCTAAATCCCACAATCATCCAAAACCCACTAAAGGGCTAGATGCACTTTCAGTAACCTACAAAAATAATGTTCATAATATTTTGTTCCTTTCCAACATTCAATTTCCATATGACACGCCCGTTGTTAGGTGCTATGTACCATCTTCTTTAAGACCCAATCACCCCCGCCAGTAGCCTTCACCGCCGATATCATGAAAATTTGCAAGCCAGTGCGAGACTCCCGCGTGTTTTTAGATTTTTTAGCGTGTTTGTAGTTAGCATACAAAGACCGCTACCCACCCAGCCACCACCCTGTCTGTCTCCTCCTACTCAAGTGCTGCTATTCCCCCACCTACTCATCGGTGTGCAAGCCATCACTCACCACCAACAAGCTAGTGCTCCACGCCAGTACGCCTCACCGGCACGCCCACACAGATCCACCGGTGACCAGGCAGGTACTCATCACCGTTGTGGCCGCTCTAGCTCAATGCCACAAGATCCAAAGGCAAGGGCAATGCTTTCTTGCATTTCTCTTATCCACGTTTCTTAGCTTTTTATTCCCCTCTTATCTCATTTGAGTATGAATCAAGTTTCCATCTGATTAGTAAGGAGCTCATGAGCACATCCTCGGAGGTGCTCCTACTCTAATTCAGGCGACAGCGCCGTCGCTTCCATCGTCGGCCCCGCTCCACCACATCCTAATCAAGATGGAGGAGGAGGCCACCAACAAGAGAAACGAAGTAGACATCCTCATAGATGATGTCTTGGTCCTTATCCTCCGCCACATCACCACTTGCACCTTGTGTAGCTATAAGTGTGTGTGTTGCTCCTAGGATCGTATCATCTCTCGAATTCAAGCACCGTAAGGAGCTACCCCAGTTTGTCGCACGGATTCATGTATGGCAACCGGAAAGGCAAACCCCGATTCACCAGCTTCACCGGTGAATACCCCTCCTTTTGCTTCTTGTCCTTCCTCATTTAGGATTTAGTCATCTCAGATTGATGCAGAGGCCTCTTCCTCTACTGGTGCGTTGGGCTTCGCTATCTTGTCTACAATCTGGTGACTAGCAAATCAGTGGTACTGCCGCATAGCAACCTTTGTTGTGGTTCAGCTCGCTTGGGGTTCGATCCCATAATCTCCTCGCACTTCCATGTGGTAGAACTATGGGTAAGGTCGCCTAGGGTGTTAGTTGTCAGCATCTACTCATCCAAAACTAGAGCATGGATGTGTAAAGAATCTAAATGGGGAGAGGATATTCTAGTTTGCAATTTTTTAGGAACTATGTTTCTTAATGGTTTTATGCACATGCTGGAGGTGTCCCACATAGTTGTTGTTGATATAGAGGGAAAGACATGGAGGAAAATTCTTAGGCCACCAGGTCCTGCAATGTCCATCCATGGAGATCTGGGTCAGTTGTGTCTATGTATTGCTGATATTTTTAATATGTCTGACCTTTCAATCTAGATTCTTGAACACTATGATACTAGTAAATGGACATTGAAGCATATGGTGAACACGCTGTAGCTATTTGGATTGAACAATATTGGACTCGGTTCGAGGCTACCAATGCCGACTGCAAAGTGATTGTAGTTCACCTAGAATGGAATTTGATTTTCCTTATTGGGGAGGACAGAACACTGATGGCATATGACATGAGCCGCAGAAAATTTCATGTCCTCCCTGTTCAGGTCTTCCGCTATCCTAAAAGTACCTAGAGTATTTATTTGAACGGACCTCACTATCTGCCTTATGTTTCCTTGTTCATGGAGTCATTAGTAGAGCAGTAAAGGTGCATATGTTGTATTTTATTGTTAGGATATGTCTTTGTTTAGGGAGGAAGTTGTTTTGAGCCTATATATAGTCCAATTTTGGCTTGGTAACTAAACCATTTGTATGTTGAATATTATTAATTCTGCTGTTTTGCATTGTGCAGTTTTTGGAGTCTCTGTTCTTTTGAACGATTTTCTTGCAATGGCTATGGAAGGAAAATGAGGGGTTCCATGCTGCATTTGCTACCAAGCTGATCAAGGAGTGCTAATCTGAAGGAGCGGAGCACATCTACCTTGTTTTAGTTATGCAAGTCTATAGGGACCAGAACCTTTATTATGCTATCTATGTACCACTTGTGTTAATTCATCAGTTGACACAGTTGTTTTGTTAGTGTCGAGCATTGTTATTATAACAAGTACTCTTCGCTGTGGACATGATGAATGATGTGTAATGATTATATATGTATAGTGTGTGTTCAGTAAGTTATTAAGGTATAGCTGAATTAGTAAATACATTATGAAAATCGGATGCAATTATGTCACCGTTGGATATAAGGGCCATTAGTTGTTTTGTCATCACCGCCGTACCATTCGCCTTTGGTAAAGCAGATGGCCATCACCATCGCTATTCGTCTGATACGGCAGGGGTCAATAGTGCATCACCACTGAATCATTTAGTAACCCGACACCAACTAAAGGATCATCACGGGCAAATCGTATTGCAGCGCAACGGTGACCATGCCCTATGACTAGATGGTTCATACGCTGAAGCAACGGTGATGTTCGCCTCGACATAGGCGGGTCATGCTCCAATGTGATAGAATAAGGATCTGATCACGGATGGAGCATAAGCCATGCGGCGGTGTTAGTGCATACCCACACACGCGGGTCATGCTCCAATATGATAGAAGTAAGGACCTTATCATGCATGGATGATAAGCCAATACGGTGGTGTAGTGTACACCCTAGTCGGTCTCAGATACCGACGGTGATGGCTATGAGTATCACTGCCCACAGCTTACTGCCGAGGGGCTGAAATTGGACTACGATGTGGATTACGACACGGCTATAAAAGGTGCGAGTGTAGTAGTGCCATGCAACTTCTCCGATTTTCCCATGAACATTTTTGTTGTACCTTTCTTTTTAATTGTCAAGAAACATTTAAAATTGTTGCTTGTTGACTACACAGATTTTTTGGGGTATTTTACCAGTGATGTATAAATGTCTGGTTGTCTGGTGTGGTTGTGATCCACTAAATATTTACACTAAACTTCTCCCCAGATGATGGGAGTTATTTGTTTGGTAGCCTATCTATTTTTTGCGCTTAAGGATACAATGTAGAATGGTCTGCCTGGTGACATACTTGTCGGTGTAGAAAGTGACCAACAAGTAAATATTTGTAGTTTTGTCGTACGTTGTGATCGGAGGTGCCCTAGCACTCAATAACACAGGGTTTATACTGGTTCAGGCAAGGTGTCCTACATCCAGTTTGAGTCGGTCGGTGACTTTATTCCTGAGCCTAGGTGCTTGAAGTTTGCAGTGGGGTTACAAACGAGAAGGAGAAAGATGAGAGGTACAAGAGGTCCGGTCGGACTCTGGTCAGAGGGACCAAAAGCGACAGGAGCCCCGCTATGGGCTAAGTGTTCAAGCGTGTGCTTGTGGTTTGAACCTGACGGTTCTGTGGTTGTGTACTAGTGAACTTGATCGATCTAATGAATCTGGAATGACTTCTATGTTGGGAGAGAGCGCATCCCCTTTTATAGATGAAGGGGATAGCCTTACAAGTGAGAGGGAGGGAGTACGTATGCTTCTAAGCCTTGTTGTCCATGCCGGCAGGTATAGGATGATGGTAGGCGCCCACAACACTATTCAGTGTCAGATGCACGTGGGAGGTTGTGTCGTCTTGTTCGGGTATGGCAGATGTCGGTTCCTGCTATACTATTGATGCCCAGAGACATGTGAGGAGTTTTACCATGTTCACTCGGTACGGTAAATGTCGGCGCCCACAACACTATCGATGCCTAGAGGCATGTGGGGGTGCCTTATCGTATGGGAGTTTTAATGGCGCACACGATACTGTAGGGAAAAGGTCGGTGCCTACAACCTGTTTGGGCTCTGTTGTGCCAGGGATGGTCACAGGGTACTGCCTAGCAGGTGCAGGGTATGGTCCCTATATTGCGGCTTTGACTTGTGCGCCATACCTTACTTTCTCCAAACGTTTCCTGGTTCTTACCGAGCGAGCATCCCCGGTCGGTTGGTCCCTAGTCGGCTCTGATCGTGCCAGTCGGAGAAGAGCAGTGAGTAGGAGTTTGGCTCATCCCTCAGTCGGAGAAGCGGGTCAGAGTTGGAAGTGGTGCTTTTGGCCAGGCCTTCCGGTCGGAGAGGCTGCCCGGAGACCGAAGCGAGCGCTCCGGTTAGAGAGGTGGGTCGAAGTCAGAAATGGGCGTTGTTCCTCCTTGGCCTGGCCTTTTGGGTGGTTGGATCGCCCTTCAGTCCTGCGCCCTTCAGTCCTGTCATTCAAGTACTTGGGTTGGCCCATGAGTTGCACGTTGTTCGCAACGTTGCCTGCTGGGCCGAGCCTTTGTTGGGAAGCCGATCCGCGAGGGACCCCGGGTTTATAAACCCGACAATACTAATGTTTTTATCATTTCTTTGGAATTTGTTCATGAATGGAACTTAGTTTAATTCATTGATGTAGAGCTGCAACATCAGAAAAGTAAATAGTAATGGTCAATCATAAGCAAAACATTCATGTGTCATGATGCAAAAAATGTGGTACCATCCCAACTTTTTTAGCTAGATTCATTGATTTGCGTTGTATTTCTTGATTTGGTTATGATTGACCCTTATTCCTTCTCCGATCTATGTTTTTATGACAACAACACTGATCCATGTGGTTAAATGTGTAGTCATGTCTGAAATCACTCCACTGCTAGGCGAGCATGAGGCCAGAACCAACTTCATCAACTACGTTGGGAGGTCCATCCGCACGCTCACGTTCTAGTGGAAGGTGCCCGATGGCCTCTTACCCTCATGGTGTGCGCCATTGGTTTCGCATTGTCGTTGTTTTTACTCACGTCAGCGGCATCTAGGTCCGTCTGTCGGCCTGCTACCCTAACTGTCTTCCACACAATCTTCCTCATGGTACTTGCGACGACCATGATGGTGATGCCTCTGCTTTTAGATACAGTGAGAGATGTCATGGGAGGGGTCCTTCCCGGTCCTGTCCCTTAAAGGAAATTTAAGTTATAAACTTTCTACTCACATATGTATGTTGTTTGGGGAAAGAAAATTTAAGTTATGAATGAATACAATATTTATGTGTTTGTACATCGTCAAACTAAAATGATGATTGCCTAATTACAGCAAAACATGGATCTTATTGACCACCACAATTTTGTAAATTGTGGTGTTCTTCCTAGTTCCTACAAATCGTGGGGTTATGTGTGATTGCATGTGCAATTGTGTATGTAAAGTAGTGTTGGTTTGGCCAACAAGAGAGAGGGAGAAAACGAAGGATGAGAGAAAGAGAGAGAGAGAGAGAGAGAGGTGAACTAGTGATCCGGCCAAAGGTGCCTCTCCCCTCCCCCTCCCCCTTTTATAGCAAAGGTGGAGAGGAGATTCTCTTTATGGCCTCGGTGGGGTTTGTATTTATAAAAATATCACTAAAGGCTACAAATGCGACAACTAGATTCTGTGATGAAGGAACTGTGACAAGCCAAGCCTCGTCGTCTCACAAGTAAGTAAGATTATTACATACAATATTAAATTACCTATAGCCTTTTGGCCTTCTATTTCACCCTAATTTCTCTACAATTAACGCTACTATTTGGGATGTCAGCAGAAAGAGACTGCAACTAAACAAGATACTCCTATCTAATAAATTTATTATTTACTAACATCCTGCCAACATTCCTCGTAGGCCTATAGACCGTGGGTTGACCATAGCGTCATGGACCTCCTTGATCTGATGGTTGCATTGCACCCGCACCTGCCAAGCCCGAGCTTGCTCAACTGCGCATGTGCACTCAGGTCGGCCTTCTATTACTGTCATGCCATTAGATTTTATAGAAAAGTTTCTACAATAATCAAGGGTCAAAAGGAACTAACTGAGATATGCAACAGTGTATTTATGTTTGAAAGGTCCTAATGGCTAGAGGGGGTGAATAGCCTATAAAAATTTCTACAACAACACTAAGCAATGTAGTTAGACAATTATGAGGCGAAGCAATTCTTGCGCTATCCAACTAAAAATGTAAGCCACATACCATAATTCTAGTTACTATAGTCTCTAAGCACATAAAGGGCTATGTCACTACCACTAAGTTAGTGAGCTCTCAAAGACTAAGTAAAGAGCCTCACTAACCACTAGACCCAACACAAGCTAGCTCTCAAAACTAATTACACTAAAGAGCGTAGCAACACTAGAAATGTAAGTGCAAGAGAGGGGATGTGATAATTATACCGGTGTGGCAAGAGATGATCAATCCAATCACAATGAATATCAAGAAATCCTCGGAGACAAGATGACATAAGATTTTTCACCAAGGTTCACTTGCTTGCCAGTAAGCTAGTCCCTGTTGTGATGATTCACTCACTTGGAGGATCACGCGCTAATAGGCATCACACGCCTAACCCGCAACCGGTTCAAGAGCTCATATGGTGTCTTTTCCTTCAATGGGTGATAATACAAGCGGTTGCTACAATAGCAAGCCATGTTGATAGCTTTAGCCCAAAAGGATTGACTCACATTGTACTCACTCAACATTGATCTTGCTATGTCAATCAAGGTTCTATTTTTCCTCTCAATAAGGCCATTTGATTGTGGAGTATACTTGGCTGAGAATTGATGTCTAATTCTAAATTCATCACACAACTCATTAATTCTAGTGTTCTTGAACTCACTACCATTGTCACTTCTAACTCTCTTGATGGTTGTTTCAAACTCATTGTATATGCCCTTGACAAATGATTTGAATGTTGCAAACATATCACTCTTGTCCACTAGAAAGAATGTCCAAGTGTATCTAGTATAGTCATCCACTATCACAAAGCCATATTTGTTTTCACCGATGCTAGTGTATTGTGTTGACCCAAACAAATCCATGTGCAATAACTCAAATGCTTTACTAGTGCTCATCATGCTTTTCTTAGGATGGGTGTTTCCTACTTGTTTGCCGGCTTGACAAGAGCTATAAAGCTTATCCTTCTCAAATACAACATATTTTAAGCCTCTAACCAAGTCATGCTTAACCAATCTATTCAATTATTTCATTCCAATATGACCAAGCCTTCTATGCCATAACCAACCCATATTAGACTTAGTAAACAAGTATGTTGACAACTGAGCTTCACTATCATTGAAATCAACCAAGTATAGATTCTTATATCTAAAGCCTTTGAAGATCAAGTTAGAGCCATATACACTTATGATTTCTACATCATCTACCCCAAATATGCACTTAAATCCAAGATCACACAATTGAGCTACAGATAGCAAGTTAAAGTTCAAGCTCTCTACTAGCAACACATTGGATATGCTCATGTCATTGGATATTGTAATCTTACCAAGCCCTTTGACCTTCCCTTTGCCATTATCACCGAATTTGATACTATCATAACTATTGCTATCATTGGTGTTAATTGAGTTGAACATTCTTGCATCACCGGTTATGTGTTGAGTGCACCCACTATCAAGAACCCAATGCCTTCCTCCGCTTTATAATTAACCTATAAAAGTAGATCAATTATTTTTAGGTATCCAAACTTGCTTGGGTCCTTGAAGGTTAGTTACTAAGCTCTTTGGTACCCAAATGGCTTTCTTCTTTGAGCCCATCCATGGTGCACCAATGAATTTAGCCTTCATACCATTAGTGCCCTTGGTAAGCACATAGAAAGAATCAAGCGTAATTGAGGATATATTTGCTTGTGATCTCTTGTTCATGCATTTTTGCTCTATGTGACTAACTTACTTGTAACTAGTTTAAAACCGATCATTGTTCTTCATAAAACTAGTCTTGTGAGGAGCAAAGGCCGCCTTGCCTTTCTTGGGGGTATAGCCCAATCTCTCTTTATAGAGAGAAGCTCTTTGGCTATCCAAGCACATAAGCAAGCGGTCCTCACCACCATAGGCTTTACCTAAGGTGCGAGTGAGCTCATTTACCTAATTCTTGAGGGTCTCATTCCTAACCATTAGTGAGGCATCACAAGTAAAACCATCACTCATAGGTGAGGTGGAAGTGGATGATGAGTTACATGAAGGGTTAGCGGGAGCAACAATAATAGGTTTATAGAATGATTTATTAATTATATCACAAGTTAAGCCTACATCACATGTTACAACATACTCTTTCACATTTAGCTCATCAAGTAAAGAGGAATGAGCTTTTTCAAGCTTCTTGTGAGCTTTGCCAAGCTTCTCATGGGCTTTCTCTAGCCTCTCATGAGATGCATTGAGCTCATCAAAGACTTGAATAAGGGCTTTTAGTTCCTTACGCAAGTCTTTGCATTTCTTCTCTTAATGTCAAAATGTTCCTTAGCATCTTCTAACATGTCAAGTAGTTCATCCTTAGTTGGTTCATCATCATTGTCACTTTCACTTTCATTATCATGTTCCTCATCACATTTATTGTCACAAGTTTGTACCTTAGTGGCCTTAGCCATGAAGCATGATGGAGTGTCAAAGAGAGAAGGCTTCTCATTGATAGCAATGCTTGCAAAAGCCTTCTTCTTGGTGGTCTTGTCATCATCACTATCATCATCATCACTTGAGGAAGCATCACTATCCCAAGTGACCACATATGAACCACCTTCTTCTTCTTCTTCTTCTTAAAGGTCATCTTGTCCTTCTTCTCCTTCTCCTTCTTGTCCTTCTTCTTGTTCTTCTTGTCATCATCATCATTGTCGCTATTGTATGGACATTAAGCAACAAGATGATCATTGCTTCCACACTTGAAGCACCTTCTTGACTCTTCCTTGTTCTTGGATGAAGACTTCTTCCTTAGCATGATAGCCCTTCTTCACCATGAACTTGCCAAATCTCTTCACAAAGAGAGCCATCTTTTCATCATCCATCTCATCAAAGCTCAAATCTTCATCTTTACTTGATGATTCTTGCTTTGCCTTGCCCTTGGATGACGTGGCTTTGAATGCCACACTCTTCTTCTTCTCATCCTTCTTCTCATCTTTCTTCTCCTTCTTTTCTTTCTTCTCATCATCATCCCTATATATTGTCATCGTCATCACATCTTCCAACACTTGGTTTGGTGTCATGGTATCCAAACCACTCCTTACTAGAATACTGACCAATGTGTCAAATCTTGATGGTAAGCATCTCAAGAACTTGTGAGAGAAGTCCTTGTCCTTTACCTCTTCTCTAAGTGCTTTGAGATCATTGACAAGCATTTGAAGCCTATAGAACATCTTCGGCACACTCTCATCTTTCTTCATCTTAAAGCTTACAAACTTCTCCTTAAGAATATATGCCTTTGCACCCTTCACAGCTTGAGTGCCCTCAAATAATTCCTTCAACTTCTTTCATCTCACTACCAATAAGTTAGTGATCTCTAAAAGACTAACTAAAGAGCCTCACTAATCACTAGACCCGACACAAACAAGCTCTCAAAACTAATTACACTAAAGAGCGTAGAAACATTAGAAATATAAGTGCCAGAGAGGGGATGTGATAGTAATACCGCTGTGGCAAGAGATGATCAATCCAATCACAATGAATATAAAAAAATCCTCGAAGACAAGATGACACAAGATTTTTCACCGAGGTTCACTTGCTTGCCGGTAAGCTAGTCCCCGTTGTGGAGATTCACTCACTTGGAGGTTCACGTGCTAATAAGCATCACACGCCTAACCTATAACCGGGTGCCGCACAACCAACACAAGATGAGGATCCAACACAATCCACTAGAGTACATTTTGGCTCTCCATCGGGAAATGGTCAAGAACCCCTCACAATCACCACAATCGGAGCCGGAGACAATCATCTTCCTCCGCTCGATGATCCTCGCTGCACCAAGCCATCAAGGTGGCAGCAACCACCAAGAGAAACAAGCAAAACCCATAGCGCAACATGATCACCAAGTGCCTCTAGATGCAATCACTCAAACAATACACTTGGATTCACTCTCAATCTTAGAAAGATGATGAATCAAAGATAGAGATGAGTGGGAGGGCTTTGGCTAAGCTCACATGGTTGCAATGTCAATGCAAATGGCCAAGAGAGAGAGCTTGAGTCAGCCAACCACCTTTTATAGGCCCCCAACGAAATAGAGCCGTTGGCTAAAAGGGGCAGCTCACTGCGCACTGACCGAACGCAGCCCGACAAGCATCCGGTCGCTGGATGGAAGCCACGTGGCCTCTACGTTCAACCGTGGCCACGCGATCCCAAAGTTCAAGTTGAGATCGGACTCGCCAGCACAAGACCGAATGCCATGCATCCGCATCCGCTCATGCGCTCCCATGCTACTACATGTTATGACCTGACGTACTGGTCTACTAACCAGACGCCAAGACCCCTAGCATCTGATCACTTCTAGAAATGCACCAGAGAGGAAAAATTGTGACCGGACACGTCCGTTCAGGGTTGACCGGACGTCGCCCTGAGTCCAATCCTCACTGGCCTCGCGCACAAGCTCATGTCAGCATATGTTAGCCCTTGACTGGACATAGGCCCTGCACGTCCGGACACTTTTACTATTCAGCATCCGGTGCTAAACCCTAAGCATCGCTGCCTCGGCACCACTAACCGGACACACTGCCCGAGTCCAGTCACTGCGTCCGGTAGAGGGAAAACAGCCCCTCGACTTCACCAACTTCGCCACCCTTGATCAAAAGTGCTAACCACCAAGTGTATCATCTTATGCATGTGTGTTAGCATGTTTTCACAAATATTTTCAAGGGTGTTAGCACTCACTAGAATCTAAATGCATATGCAATGAGTTAGATCATCTAGTGGCACTTTGATAACCGCATTTCGATACGAGTTTCACCCCTCTTAATAATACGGCTATCAATCCTAAATGTGATCACACTCACTAAGTGTCTCGATCACCAAAACACAAAAGCTCATATCAAGTTTCACCTTTGCCTTGAGCTTTTTGTTTTTATCTTTCTTCTTTTCCAAGCTTGAGCCCTTGATCATCACCATGGTTACACCATCACCATGATCTTCACCAATTGCTCCATCACTTGGAAAGTACTTAACCTGTCTCATATTCACTTAGAGCACATAGGTTAGTACCTAGGGTTTCATCAATTCACCAAAACCAAACTAGAGCTTTCAATGTTGGTGCTAAAGATGTGTAAATCTTGGACCTAAGTGCATTATTCACGTCTAAGTTCTATTCGAATGTTTAGCTGTGTTTGAACCTTTTGATAGGCTAGTACTAATTTTTTTCATCTATTGAAGTATCCAATTTATGGTGCCTTTCCTCATATTTTGTGCCCCACCCCTCCTTTCCTTAGGGCCTGTTTGGTTCAAGGGACTAGAGACTAAAACAGGGACTAAACTTTAGTCCCTTACCCTATTTGGTTCAAGGGACTAAAGACCATGAAGGCAGTTAAACAAAGACCAAGATAACCCTATTCAATGCACTAATCTGCTGGGGGCTGTACCCCTGTTGCCGCACTAGCCATGCTTGTCGCACTGCCCAGCTTGCCTTGTCATGTTGCCCTGCTTGCCTTGCCACGCTGCTGGCAGGCTTTGCACGCCCCAAATTATTCATATATTCAAAATAATGTTCATGCAGTAAACAAATCTTCATTATTACAAATCATCAGACCTTCGACCTACTAAACAAACCATCGACTATCCAATCCCAAAACTGATTCATATTTTGATCTTTGTCCCCTTGACGTGTACTAGCTCTATTTCATTGAGAAGACGATGCTTCGGCTAGTGGAACGTAGTTTTCATCATGATCACACATATCAAAGTCCCTATCCGCTAACTTTCTTGAATGAAATTATGAAGGGCCATGCACACGATAATTATTTGGCTTTGCTTTGGCATTGGATAACTCGGTAAATCTAACAAAATCCTCCACTTCATCTTCAAAACTCCAAAAGACTGCTAGATGACATTTCATAGTGAAGAATGTGCATAATTAAAGAGCTCCTTTTTACCTCTTGGCATTGGGCCTTGCCGAAACTCTAGGAGATGATACTTTATACCCTTGTATGGTGCAAGACAACCCTGTCGGTTTCGGTAACCCAAGTTGACAAGATAAAACTTCCCTACACAATCATAATTTTTTTGTAAGTGAAAGGTCCTAATGGCTAGAGGGGGCATGAATAGCCTATTAAAATTTTCTACAACAACACTTAGCAAACCGGTTAGATAATTATGAGGCAAAGCAAGTGTTGCGCTACCCTACTAAAAATGCAAGCCACCTACCATAATTCTAGTTTCTATAGTTTCTAACCACACAATGGCTATGCCACTATACTAAGTTAGTGTGCTCTCAAAGACTAACTAAAGAGCCACACTAACCAAACTAACAAGCTCTTACAACTAGCTACACTAAAGAGCTTGATAACTAGTTTGCGGTAATGTAAAGAGAGTGAGCAAGATGGTTATACCGCCGAGTTGAGGAGTGAACCAATCAATCATAAGAATGAATACCAATGAAAACCAATCACCTCAAAATCAAATGTTGACACAATAACTTTTTACCGAGGTTCACTTGCTTGTTGGCAAGCTGGTCCTTGTTGTGCCGATTCACTCACTTGGACGTTCACACGCTAATTGGCATCACACGCCAAACCCTCAATAGGGTGCCGCACAACCAACACAAGATGAGGATCACACAAGCCACAAGCAATTCACTAGAGTACCTTTTGGCTCTCCGCCGGGGAAAGATCAAGAACCCCTCACAATCACCACGATCGGAGCCGGAGACAATCACCAACCTCCGCTCGATGATCCTCGTTGCTCCAAGGCGACTAGGTGGCAGCAACCACCAAGAGTAACAAGCAAATCCTGCAACGAAACACGAACACCAAGTGCCTCTAGATGCAAACACTCAAGTAATGCACTTAGATTCTCTCCCAATCTCACAAAGATGTTGAATCTATGATGGAGATGAGTGGAGGGCTTTGGCTAAGCTTACAAGGTTGCTATGTCAATGCAAATGGCCAAGGAGTGAGCTTGAGCCAGCCATAGGGCTTAAATAGAAGCCCCCACGAAATAGAGCTGTTGTACCCCTTTACTGGGCACAACTCGGGGTGACTAGACGCTCTGGTCATATCGACCGGACGCACCCTGCCAGCGTTCGGTCAACGGATCGCTGCCACGTCATCTCTCTCTTCAAATACTGAGCGCCCAATCCCAACGGTCAAGTGATTATCGGACGCAACATAGTGCCACGATCGGACATAGGAGCCTAGCGTCCAATCACTTCTAGTAAGGTTCCAGCTGTGACCGGACACGTCAGTTTGATCATGACCGGACGTAGGACCCCAGCGTTCGGTCATTTCCAGTAAGCCTCCACTCACGACCAAAGCGTCCGATCAAGCCCGATCGGACTCACCCAGCGTCTGGTCACACACAGTCTCCTCTGTGCACTGCCACGTCAGCAAGACCGGACGCACTCATCCAGCGTCCGGTCACAAAGTGGCCTAGCGTCCGGTCACTCTGTGAAATCCTATCTTTTCTATATAGGGCGCCGGTGGCACCGTCGGACTGTCCGCACTCTACGGGCGGACACTCCGCCAGTGAAGATTCTTACCTTAGCTCAAATGTGCCAACCACTAAGTGTATCACCTTGTGCACATGTGTTAGCATATTTTCACAAACATTTTCAAGGGTATTAGCACTCCACTAGATCCTAAATGCATATGCAATGAGTTAGAGCATCTAGTGGCACTTTGATAACCGCATTTCGATACGAGTTTCACCCCTCTTAATAGTACGGCTATCGATCCTAAATGTGATCACACTCACTAAGTGTCTCGATCACCAAAAACAAATTTGCTCCTACCACTTATACCTTTGCCTTGAGCCTTTTGTTTTTCTCTTTCTTCTTTTCAAGTCCAAGCACTTGATCATTACCATGGCATCACCATCATCATGTCATGATCTTCATTTGCTTCACCACTTGGAATGTGCTACCTATCTCATGATCACTTGATAAACTAGGTTAGCACTTAGGGTTTTATCAATTCACTAAAACCAAACTAGAGCTTTCAGTAAGTCACATGCAAAGTATGAGAATCTAGGTGAGAGAAGAGATCATAGGACACGTCAATACCTTGAGGTGGATGTGGAAACTTGTCGCCATACTTCTCAATTGCATCTTTGAATACCCTCATATCATGAACAGATCCAGGCCATCCCGCCACAACAGATGTCGACCTAGGAGTTCAAATCTAGGTTCTCCATGCGCATCCAGGGAGCAGACAGGCTGGGGGCGGCATAGGGAGAAGATGAGGCCTAGGAATGAAGGTCGAACTCGTCGGCGTTGGGGAAGGCAGGGTAGGCAGAGGAGCCGATGGCGGTGTAGGAAGAAGACGATGCCTGAGGGAAGTAATCCCAATAGTTGTTCCCGTGGTCGTTCATGGCGGATGCGGCATGGGGAGGGGGGGAGGATGCCGCCTAGGGAGGGAGGGGGTGGGTCGGGCGTGTGGGCAAGCGGAGCTGGCATGCTGAGCGGGCAGGGAGGTGTGGCGAGTGGGTTCGGAGGGCACGAGAGTGGACAATAATTGAGGGGCAGGCCTAAGTCTATTTGGGCCATGTTTAGATTGCAAAAAATTTCAACCCGATAAATAGTAGCACTTTCGTCTTATTTGGTAAATATTGTCCAATCGTGGACCAACTAAGCTCAAAAGATTCATCTCGTGATTTTCAACTAAACTGTACAATTATTTTTTTTTACCTACATTTAATGCTCCATGTAAACGGCTAAAAATTGATATGATGGAGAGAGAGTAAAAAAACTTGGAATTTGGAGGTGATCTAAACAAGGCCTTGGGCCTTTAGTCCCTAATAGCCACCCCTCGAGGGACTACATGGCTAAACCATTTTAGTCCCTCTTTTAGTCCATGTTTGATAAATTAGGGACTAAATGAGGCTAAAATGGGGGGACTACAGTTTAGTCCCATGGAACCAATAAGTCCCTTGGTGTCAGGGACAATGAGCTCATCATATCTACTCAAAGTTCGATTAGACCATGGGTACAACAATGGACTAGGATGAAAATAGCTAGAACTAGAAAAAAAAACCCACAACTCCGTAAACATTGATCTTCTCTGTCTGAATGAAAATGTGTCAGCAACAACTATGCTGCAAGTTACACAACCTGCTGTACTTTGATTGAAATGGTTTTATCGATGTCACTATTTATCTTTCTGTAATTATTTATTTAAGACTGATTTTTCAATAATCAATCCTTACATGTGAGTTGAATAAATGTATTTTGATAAAAAAAAGTTTAATAAAATAGATTTTGACCGTTAATTTGTCTTAATATATATTGTCATTTGCTAAAGAACTATTCACATAACTTTTGCATTTTAAATACAATCCAGTACATTGATACAAATTTCATATTTTGAACTTGTATATAACTTAAACAATTGTTAGTCAAAAATTATATAAATTGTTTTTTTTCCTATTTAAAATATGATATTATTTTGGGACGGGTGGAGTAGTTTGCTAGCTCGTGTCCTCCGTCACAGTCGATGCGGCGTAGCAGTTTGTTTGTGGGCTCGAACCTCGTGCCCTTCTCGGGGTGGAATGTCCTACAGAATATCTTTGGGCCTATTGTTACTAGAGCCCATCCAAATCTAATGTTGGCCCAAGGCCCATGAATTGTAACACACGCACGCACTCGAACACCCCTGAGCCGTCAGCCCCGCCCTCAGCCCAAGCCAGACGCAGCAGCTAGGCATTGCAGATTGCACTTGCAGGTGTACAGGATCATGAGCACATGAGATAGAAGAAATCGATGGTTGGATTGGATTGGATGATATCTGAGACCGGGAAGCGTCAGTGCCTAGCTAGTTCCAAGAGAACCAATAAGTGATTCATCACGTACAAAATATAACACTGAAAATCGAAATGAGCCAAGTCTAACAACGTCTCGATCCCTTTGGTAATTGGTACTTAAAACAAAAGCAGAGCAGGGCACACAATGCAAGGTGATTCGGCAATGGAGACAGCTAGCTAGCACTCCCAGTCTCTCAGCCGCTAAAAACGACTTCAGCTGAAAACGGCCTCGCTCGCTCACTTCTTGTCGTCCTTCTTCCCCGCCGCCGCCTCCGGTTTCTTGCCGTCGTCCTTCTTTGCCGCCGCCGCCTCCGGTTTCTTCTCCTCGGGTTTCTTCTCGGGCTTCTTCTCCTCCTTGGCGGGGCCCACCGAGACGATGTCGACCTTGCCGAGCTTCTTCAGCTTCTTGGCGATGGCCACCGTGTCCATGTCGCCGATCACCGTCATCTTGTTCTCCTTCACGTCCGCCGCGATCGAGTCGATGCCTGATGAACCAACCAACCAACAAGACGTACGAGTACGACGGACTCCGTCAATCAATTATATATGTAATAATATAATTCTGTCAGCTAAGCAAGCAGGCAGGCAGAGCTGGTGGTCTCTAGCTAGTTTCTACTGGTGGCAGGCACTGATGGATCGTGTAATTCACTCACGACCACGATCGATGATTGGATTCTCCTCCGTGTGCTGCTGGTTTCGATCGATCAGCTGGTCATGTCGTTTACGCAGCATCTTTTTTAGTACTTTTCTTTTATTTCTTTCAGTTTTGATTATCTTCTGACCACATGTCATCAGTCATGACTGATGAGTGATGGCCCACCTCACGTTCTGACAATTGATTCTCTCGGCCCCGTGTTTGATTGTCAGGCATCGCAATCCAATTCCATCTCCACCTAACGATCTGACCTGACCGTGCCAGCTTTAATACGATCACAAGATCGAATAGTTCAGCTACCAATTGGTCGTAAAGCCATTTCCCTGATTCTGAATAACAATAACGACAGCTGCATATACAGCAGCAGCTCTAGCAAGCTCACAAGGCCAACAATGAAACCAAGGAAGAAATTAAGGTGAAAGCAAGCAACCTGGACTGGTACGTATCTAGTTTCAGGCTTTCAGCTGCAGAGATCATGCATATTTTTTCACAGCTCTCTCCCCCACCCCCGTCCAAATTCACTAAACTGACTGCCAAAACAAACAAGCAAGGAAGGAACGGCGTGCTTATTAATTATCTTGATCGCTTGCTATGCTTACCGTAGATGTCGGCGACGGCCTCCATGGCTTTCTGCTTCGTCCTGTCGTCGGTCATGGTTGGCACCCGGAGCACCACCTTCTGCTGGCATCGGCCGGCGAACGACACGGTTAGAGCGAGAGATTCTTCTCTTTAGCCATGCATGGAAAAGAGAAGGAGAGGAACTGAGGAGATGCATGCATGCATATGGTGTCAGGAACCGCGAACCTGGGCCATCGATCTCGCTCAACTATGAGTAGCTAGCCTTCTTTGGATTATTTGGATGGATGGCAGTAGTCAGTAGAGGAGGGACCGGAGAGGCTGCCTTCAGAGTTCAGACCCCGGACCCCGGACCCGGAGAGCTACTAAGCTGAGAACGAAGCTCTATTTCTTCAGAACTGGCAACTAATGGCAGGAGTAATGTGAACAAATAAAGGGGAAGAGGGAAGAGTGTTGCGGCTGCCACTGGTGTTAATACGTAGACTATAGAGTCTGCTGAGCTGAGGTGAAGTCACTGTAGGCCCGGCCTGTCCACTTTGATTGGATTGGATGAGCACTAGTAGGACAGAACAAAACGTTTCCTCTGTCACTCTCTGCCATGTTAGAGCTGGACTACACAATCCTTTGAATTAAATTAACCACGGCAGGACAAAGCACACGTCTATATTATATTCTTTGTCTTATTATAGATAGCCTTCGTTGTTTCTGAAATTGGGTTTTGAATTGTTTTGCTCTATATAATTTTTTATTTGCCTGGAGATGTTGAGTTGATGTAAGCCGGCCGGATACTTCTTTCTTTTTATTGGCGTCAGAGTTCAGGCTCCCCAAGTTGACGTCGGTGCGCCACCGCTGTCAGGCAGTGGCGGAGACTTTCGTGCGAATGCATGCCTGAATGATTAAGCCCTCGTTTATTTCCACCCCAACTTCTAAAAAATTGCTATAAGACATCGCATCGAATGTTCAGGCATTGGCGAAAAGAGACTTTCAAATGCGAATGCATGCCTGAATGATTAAGCCTACGTTGGCCCTCTGAATAGTCCGGCGAACAGGGCCGTTATTAGGGACCTGCTTTAAACCTTTTTCTCCGTCACGGGATCGGACCATCTATTTTTCTTCCTTGAAATCTTAACGTAGGAGTACGCCGCAGCAGCATTCACATGTGCAGAAACAATCCGGCCGCCGGTCGACGTCAAAGTCGGCGGCGGTGGCAAGCGCAGCGCAGCGTAGCCGTGACGTCGCCGTCGGTCGTCGGTCGCCGCGTCCAGGATTCCTTCCTGGTTCCTGCCTGTCACGGTGGCACCGGCACCGGACAAAATGGCAGATCGAGCTGAGAGCTGAGAAACTGTGACTGGAATCGGGTGGGTTGGGGGACAGGCCACCTTCCCTTCCATTCCATTCCCGTCCCAATCCCATGCAGGAGTAGAGGAGGCGGTAAGAGTAGCTTAATAGGGTTCTCGCGTGCTGGTATTATGAAAATACATTCATCGATTTATGCACTAATTATACATATAAATATTAATATTTTTTAATAATATTTTATCAAACTTGAAAATATTCAACCTGTTGGAAAAACAAGGAATAGGTGCGTTACATTCGCGCTCTCCTCGACAGCTCACAGGAAGATGGTTTGTTACCACTTACCTTCGCCATGGGCCCATGGCTGCTATGCCTGTGTTTGACTTCTTTCGTTTTGATGATACCTAAAAATAATCTAACTTCTTTTCTTTTTCTATTGTCAATCTTCTGTGTAACTCCTAAAAGTATTTTTGTATTTGCATACAAATGAATCCAAGGACGCAAGGGACCATTCCAACCAAAGCTCTCAATTTTAATTCGGAGCTAAGTTAGAAGTCTCTATAGTGGGATGCCAACACCAAAGTAAATTACTTCAGGGAGAAGTTGATGCTTCAAAGTTACTTTTGCAGAACTAATACTCTTCTAAACCATAATTGCACACCACGCACAAGCAACTTCAACTTTCTGTCAAATACATCACCTAAAACCTCAAAGACATCGGCGGAACCACAGAAAAAACTAACTAGGGCCAAGATGAATGTAAGACTCGGTTCAAGAACTTCTTTCCTTTCAAATACCTACTACTACAATGGCTGAAGCAGGGTTATTTAAGAAAAATTCAGACCTAGCCCCCTAGTTCCGCTAGTGCTCAAAGACACTACTACACGCATGTCGGTGTTTTCGGACCACCGACGAGTAAATTTGTATTTGCACGTCTGGCTCGGATGGTGTGCTCAGAGGACACAAGGGTTTATACTGGTTCGGGCGGAACGTCCCTACATCTAGTTCGCTGCTGCTCGTGTTTCAGGCACTTGGTTTGCAGTAGGGTTTACAAACAGACGAGAGAGGGAGAGGATCCCAAGTCTCTGGTGGAAGGAGTGAACGGGTGCTGAGAGCTCACTTGTCGCTCAGCCGTGTGCTCGTATTGTGCTCTTGTGTCCAGATCCCCCAGGTAGGGGCGCCCTGCTTCTCCTTTTATCGGCGAAGGGAAAGCGCGGGTTACAAAGGAGGAAAAGGAGAAGAACGAAAGAGAGAAGAAGGCTTCCAGGGTTGCCGATTTCTTCTTCTCCTTCATGCGGGTCCCACCGATCCTGTAGATGTCAACAGGGATGGCTCCATGTAGCGGCCCTGTTCGTCACTGGCGCCATGCGCAGGCATCATCTGCTAGTCATGGAGTTCCACTCCGTCCCGGCGGACGTCGTGGTGAACTGACGCGTCTGTTAGCGTCCGTACGAGGATTAGGCAAAACAACACCGGTACGTCCAAACACTGTTCTTAATGTGAATCCCCAGGTATGGCCCGTCATGGCCACGGGTTACATCGAGGTGTGCCAGTCTCTTCCCTAGCGTCAGAGTTTTGACCTAGGCCTATACACTTGGACCTGGAGTGGTTGGCGGTGGTATGGGTTCCTATCGGACGAGACGGAACCCGCGTCCTCGAGGTCGGGCGAGACGGAGCTCGTGACCTTGGGCGAGACGAAAACCGCGTCCTTGGGGTCGGGCGAGATGGAGGCCGCACCCAAGGGGTCGGGCGAGACAGAGCCAGCGGCCTCGAGGTCAGGGAAGACGGAGCCCGCGGCCTCGAGGTCAGGCGAAACGCAACCAGCGGCCTTGGGGTAGGGCGAGACAGAGCCCGCACCCAAGGGGTCAGGCGAGACGAAGCCCGTGGCCTCAAGGTTGGGCGAGACGGAGCCCGCGCTTTGGGGTCGGTCAAGACCTTTTAATACGTCTTGAGTCATCCGGAGAAGTCAGCGTGGGCGCTAGCTTTCTTACTTTGGGTATCCCTAATTTTGATACCGGACAATGCACTACAACCAAGTGCGAGCGCCACCCATAAGACCAGTCTTAGTGATGGTTCATGTCCCAGATTTCAACACATCCATATTTTAAAAATAGTGCAGAAGAGTTTCATTAAACTCTCATCATCTTTCTTCATAAATACGGAGTAGGTGCGCTACGTTCGCACTCTCCTCGACAACTCACAGGAGGATGGTGCGTTACCTTCGCCATGGGCCCATGCCTGTGTTTGACTTCTTTTGATTTGATCCCTAAAAAATTTCTAGCTTCTTTTCTTTCTATATCATCAATCTTCCCTGTAGCACCTAAAAGTATTTTGTACTTGTATATATTCCCTCCGTCCTAATATATAAGGCGTAATCACTTTTTATTCATGTCGCATAATATAAGACGTGCTCTCTCTAAACTCACATATATTGATGCAATAGTACTAGTGTTGGCGGAGAAAATTAAATACGTTTCTTAGTCTTTAAACCAAAAGTGATTACGTCTTATATACTGGGACGGAGGAAGTATATGAACCCAACTACCCAAGGACACAAGGACCATTCCAACCAAAGCTCTAACTTTTAATCCGGAGCTAAGTTACAAGTTTCCAACTCCAAATAAAATTACTTCACGGAGAAGTTGATGCTTCAAAGTTACTTTTGCAAAACTAATACACTTCTAAACCATAATTACCGAGTTCAACGACACGCACAAGCAACTTCAACTTAAGGCCCCGTTCGGCTTGCTGAAACTTGGCTGAAACTAGCTAAAAAATACTGTTCTGACTGAATTATTGTAAAAGAAAAATACTGTTTCAACTAAGAAAACGAATCGAACAAACCGATTTCTAGGTAAGCCGAACGGCCAGATGTCAAAGACGTAAACCTCAAAGACACTACTCCACGCACAACCATGTGCGAGCGCCACCCATATATTTTTTTAAAAAAAAAACCTGCTGCGGGTCATCAATGCCGAGCTATATGCCTATATCACACACTAACATACTAGGCTCCAAGCATTTAAGGCCAAGACGTGATTGTTGATTTGTTTCTACAAATATTCCTTCTAGTTGTATTTATAACTTACGACATAAAAATGACTACAAAGCTAGTCTAACAAAGACAGGGCCTGTTCTGGCGGTGGTATTTCGATTGATTTTGACTGATTCAATAGTATTTTTTAAGAGAGAATAAGCTAAAATAAGCACAAGCCGATTGAAAAGTAGATAAAAGTAGATGAGCAGAACAGGATGAGGGATTTTTATTATGTTCATGTGTAACTCAAACCTACACAAAATAAAACGGAAAGTCAAGCCTCAAGCCGCAAGTCCGCAACCCATATATGGCTCATGCTTACTACTCCCTCTATTCTAAATTTTAAGCCACTTTGAATTTTCTAGATACATGGTTTTTATTATATATTTAGATATAAGATATGTCTAGGTGTATAGTAAAATTTAGAACCGAGAGAATAGTTCAACTTACAATTTAGAACTGAGACTAGTTCAACTTACAATTTAGAACTGAGAGAATAGTATTTTGAAGAATATGTTTTTATACTTAATCTTTCTATCTCATAAAGAGCGAAAAGTTTCTCTCACTCCCTCACCAGTTCATCACTCACTCCTCTTTTGCCCCACTCCACCACTCGTCATCCGCCTCTCGCTCACTCTCTCCCTAGTCTATTTTCTTCCGTCCCTCATTCTTCCCTCTCCGTCCGTCACTAGCTCGCTCCTTTTTCATCCCTTGGTCCATCACCTCCTCTCAATTTCTTTCTTCCGTCTCTCACTGTCTCCCATGTCCATCCATCACTCACTCCTCTTTTGTCCCTTAGTCCCTCACTCTTACCCTTGCTATGAGTTTGGAGCTAAAAAATCATTGTTGGCATCACACCACTCATGTCACGGCATGTTCCTCGCTTCATCGTTCCCGATTCTCTCACCCTTTTTGTTTTGAGTTCGGAGCTACAAAACCTTTGTTGGCACCACACCACTCACATCATGGTCTGGCCATCGAACCTGTTAGCGTCACACACGTGTGTGGACAATAGGTGCACACAATAGCCACTTATTTAAGTTTCGTTAGTTTCTTGTCAATTTTTTCATATGTGATTAGTATTTTATTGCACTAGTATTAATTATGGGCCTTGGAATCTATTTGATTTAAGGTTAGACCAAACCCGAATAAATCCAACAAAAATAGCTACTTTATTTTTATTGTCACGAGCATCATATAATAAAGTATACCTCCCATTGCAATGCAACGTATGGACATGTTAGCTAGTTCTGTATAAAAAAAGTGTGCTTTAGTAATTTCTAAAAAAGTTCTAGATATTAAAGAAAAATGTGCTTTAATTTCAGCACGTCATATTTCATCGAACTCGGCCCAGACTGCATGCAGCCATGCAGGTCTGCAGAGGCCAGGCCCAATGTTTGAAGGGACTGATGGAGGGTTATGGAGGGAATGCAAATCGAGCCCAAACCCCAAACCTAATCGAGCTTCGAGCGGCAGCCGTCGCCGTCAATTCCAAGCGCTATTCGCAGCCTACGCCGCCTCGCCGATGGCCGGCGGCGGCCACCTCCGTCCGGGCTCCTACCTGGGAGACGTCTCCGCGCTCTCCTTCCTCCCCTCCTCGCCGCACCCTCTCCTCCTCGCTGGTACGCTCCCGTCTCCTTCCTGCGCTCCTCGCCGCACGCCCTCCCGCGCCTACCTGGCTCGCCCGCGCCGCTGTGGAATGCGTGTGTCGTCTCTGCTTGCCTCAGCTGGCGGGTGATAATATCCACGCCCTTCGCCCTGTGGCCGCAGGCACCGGATCGCAGCTGCTCTTGTACGAGGTGGGCTCCGCCAGGCTTGTCGCTTCGTTCCGAGTGTTCGACGGGGTGCGCGTCCACGGCATCGAGCCCCGGAGCGGAGGCGCCCGACAGCTACACGCTCGCGGTGTTCGGCGAGAGGAGGGTGAAGCTATTCTCCCTCGGATTCGGTGTTGAAGCAGATGGCGGCGAGGTGGGCGAGGCGCGGCTGGAGCTGGAGCAGAGGCTCCCGGGGTTCGACCATTGGGTGCTCGACGCTCGTTTCCTGGAGGTACCACGCTTGGTTCGCACTCTTATTGTGGAGTCTAGAGTGGAGCTTTTCGTTTTTACTAACCTTGCTACGACTCCGGTGCAGGTCGATGGGCTGCTTGCTATTGGTCTGAGTGATAATTCAGTAACGCTGTGGGATCTGAGCAAGTGTGCGTTGGTTACCCGAGTGAAGTCTCCAGGTTTGATGACCATGCATCTCCGTGCTAACTTTGGTCCAATTGACATGACCTGTGCTAAATTCCCCGTCCATGTTTGCTTACAAAATTGCCTTCTGGGTGCAGAGAAGTGCCTTCTGTATTCCATGAGAATGTGGGGAGACTCTGTTAGAGAGCTTCTTGTGGCATCCGGGACCATTTTAAACGAGGTAAGCTTTCCAGGCTCTCAAGCTGTTTCTGTTTCAGTTCCAGTTTAACCGTTTGAGGAGAGTCTTTCTAAATGTCTGTATGAGGAAGTTCACATCCATCAGAAATATAGCTCTCAACTTGAGTCTTATTTTCCAGATTCTCATATGGAAATTGGCACCACAAGTTCTGGGATCCTCCATGGTATGCTCAAATGAAGGAGATACTTCTGATGTAAACTGTCCCAAAATTATAAATCCTGATGATAATCAGCGCATGGCAGTTCATCTTGGTAGGCTGAAGGAGCATGAAGGCTCAATATTCCGAATAGCTTGGTCCTCTGATGGATCAAAGTTTATGTCTGTTTCTGATGACCGTAGGTTGGTTTATTTTGATTTGGGCTCTCACTACCTGCACAAGTAACTTTTTTTAGACTGCCTTTCATGATATTGTTGACCTATTTAGTTTCACTGATGTGGCAGTGCTCGCGTGTGGATGCTGAGTTTCAAATCACAGGGTTTTGTCAATCAGACAGCCAGTCAAGACAATGTTGAAATTATACCAAAACTCACTCTTTTTGGGCATAGTGCTAGGATATGGGACTGCTATGTTTCTGATTCTGTAAGTTTGTGATACTTTGTTCCCTCTCCCTTTGTATGTGCATCATTTGGCTATACTTTATTTTTTACTTGTATTTCTAGTTTGGAAAGATGTCACCAAACCTTTTTTCCCTGAATAAATGGAATTTTTGTAAAATTTCCAGTTCATCATTTAAAAAAAAAAGTTTTAGACTTCTTACTGTTTGCAACTGTGCTTTGCTTTTAGATGGTTATAACTGCTGGTGAGGATTGTACTTGTTGCATTTGGGGAATGGATGGAAAGCTAATCAAGATGTTCAAAGAACACATGTAAGTTGGAAAGATGTAGCTGTTAGATCGTAACTTTTTAGTAATCTGGTGTTTAACTATCTGGAATCTACAGCGAAAATAATTCATTGCGCTACTCTAATCTACAGTGGGCGAGGAATATGGCGATGTTTATTTGACCCAAGCTCACTGATCGTGGTGACAGCTGGGTTTGATTCAGCAATCAAAGTGCACCATCTATGCAACTCCATTTTTCATGACATAGTGGAAGATAAAAGGGTCTCTGATGGTCTGAACAATGATTCTGAGATCTTTGCTGTATCCTCTCCTTCTGTTTCGGGGCAGTATGGTCCCCTGGATAGGTGTGATGTACTTCTTTACGGTTTCACAAATTACATGGTACCTCTATCTCATCTTGTGACAATGAAATTGTTTATTCATTGGTTCGTTACAGCAAAAGCGAGTATGTTCGTTGTCTACACTTTGCAGAAGAAAATATTCTGTATGTTGCCACAAATAATGGATGTCTGCATCATGCTGAACTCTCTAACATAGAGGATGTAAGATGGACTGAGATTATTCAGGTCACTGAGAAAGCACCAATTATCTGCATGGATGTCATGACAACATACTCAAACCTTTCTTTGAATAGGGAGGACATAATTGCCCTTGGAGATGGACGGGGAAATGTTACTATTGTCCGTTTAACCAGTGCCAGCAGTGAACCTAAACTAGATCTATCTTTTACCTGGTCAGCAGAAAAAGATCGGCAACTACTAGGAGTATACTGGTGCAAGGCACTTGAATGTAGGTCAGTGAATTGTTAAATTTCTTGTTAAGACATTTTTAAATAGCAGTTATTCATTATTCTCACCAGATTTATTTTTACTTGTAGCCACATTTTCACAGCTGATCCTAGGGGTGTGCTTAAGTTGTGGAACATAAGAGATGCCCTGTTCTCAAGTACTGATATTATCAATGCACCTCAGATGTTTCCACTTGTAGCAGTGTTTGAATCCTCCTTTGGAGCTCGAATCATGTGTCTAGATGCATCTCTTGGAGAGGAGGTAATGATCTTAAAGCCTGTCAGATTTCAGTTGAAGACAAAATCATCAATTCTTATTGATAGAATCCTTTGTGTGAACATTATGCATTAGTAACTGGGACTATATTGATAATGTTTGTATATCTAGGATTAGGCAACAGAAGAATGAGGATAATAAGGAAGCTTTAGATTATAAGTTGTACTAGCTTGGAAACTAGAAGAGGATGATACAGCCCCGTTGGGGAGAAATACATCATACCATTTAACTGCTAAATAGTTGAGATTTTCATAAAGCTAACAATAAGATGTGAATATGTGAGACATATTTTTTTTTCTCTTTTTTTTTTCTTGTGCAGATCCTTATAGCTGGTGATAAAAAGGGTAACATCACAGCCTTTCCTTTCCCTAAAACATCGGTACTGCATGCCAGTGGTCTGATGCAACAGAAGATGCTTCCATGTGATCGTTTTAAAGGAGCTCATGGCATTTCTAGTGTCACAAGTGTTCATATAAAAGACTCGATTTCTGATCGTATTGAAATTCACACTGTATGTCCAGAACGATATTGTTATTCATATTATCAAATTCATGGGTTTGGTCTGACATATGCTCCTCATCCTTGAAATTTTATAGACCGGGGGAGATGGTTGCATTTGCTTTTTCAAGTATGGAAGAAATGTGCAAAAGATTGAATTTTTTGGAATGAGGCAAGTAAAAGAACTGGGCACCATTCAATCCATCTACACTAATCTTGCTTCTGAGAGCCAATTGAGTAGTACCTATGCAATAGGTTTCACCTCTGCAGATTTTATCATTTGGGACCTTGAGAATGAAACAAAGGTAACAGAACACATGTACCATATGAATTGGCTAGTCAGAATCAACGGTTCAGCTAATCAGTAGTTTCAAACTTTTATCTTCTATATAGATGGCTCAAGTATCCTGTGGAGGCTGGCGGCGCCCTTATTCTTATTATCTTGGGACAGTCCCCGAGTATCAGAACTGCTTTGCCTTTGTAAAGGTTTGTGTTAAATTTCTTTGTTTTGTGCATTTGCTTTCTCAGCTGATGTTCTAGTGAAAGTCAACACACCTCACGGGAATTATTTTCTTCCATTCTGAAGCCATTCGCAATCTTGCCATTGGTAGCTTATTTTGAGGGGCTTGTAATTTTGAATTTGTCACAGGAGAGTGGCAACTTTAGTTTCCATCTCTTTGCATATTGAGACATTCGCAATCTTGTCTCACTCAAATGCTATTGGGCAAGTGTGATGTGCAAGTGTAGACTATTTTGTTTCCTCTATCTATCATTTTCCCTATCTTTTATTGGTTAGTTATGTGCAAGTGTAGACTATTTTGCTTTGGTTGTTACCTAAGGCATAATTTTGTGTACTACCAAAAAAGAAGAGTAAGGCATAGTGGCATACTCCACCACATTGTTGAGTTTTGTTGTTGGTGACTTGACTATATCTTCTGTTACACATTTTTCATCACATAGTTAACTTTTTGTGTTTTTTTTTTCCAACCAGGATCATGATATTCACATTCACAGGCACTGGGCACCAACTCATGATAAGAAATTACTCCCACAAGGTCTTCATTTGCAGTTTCATGGTAGAGAAGTGCACTCGTTGTGCTTCATAGATCCAGCAAGCCATTCGGATCCTGAGAATAACTCAGATCTGTTGATAGCAACCGGATGTGAAGATGGAACTGTGCGTCTTACAGGGTAAATTTGTTTCTTAAGTGTTAAGTGTATGTGAATCGCATGTTCCATTTTGATACTGAATTACTTATGTCCATTACAGTTTCTTGACTGGTAGTTCTGGAAAATGGCATTCCTCAAAGTTGCTAGGGGAGCATGTAGGTGGGTCAGCTGTGCGAGCAACATGCTTCATCCCAAAGACCTACACAGTAACATATGAATCATATAATTACAGTTTGAACGGTATTTCTGATGACATTTCTGTTGAAAAAGACGAGACTTTCTTACTCATATCTGTTGGATCAAAGCAAGTCCTCACTACTTGGATCTTGCAACCGAGGAATGCAGAAAACAGACAAGTATGTTCGAGTGGCTTAGATATTGATTCCAAGCAAAACTCCAAAAACTTGGAAAATGTTGATTCAGCCATGTCATTTCAATGGCTAACTACCCACATGCCACCAAAGCTTCCTAGGAACGGGCTGAAATCTGGCCACATAAAACAGAGCGTTGAGGAAGGAAATTCCTCTGCTGTACAGACAAATATGGACATTATGGATCACATGGAAAATGACTGGCGTTACCTTTCTGTTACAGCATTTCATTTGAAACATCCGGTTCTCAGGTAAGATCCAGTATTGTGATTCATGTGCTGCTGGCAGTACAGAGTCTAGCTAGCATAGCCTTTGCTTCATGCTCTTGCTTCCTGTAATCTTAATTTAATCTCTTCCGTTTGCAGCAGGTTGACAGTATGTTTTGTTGTTGTTGCTTGCTCGGATGCAACGGTTGTGCTTCGTGCTCTTCTGTTACCTTCTCGATTGTGGTATGCATTGTGCATTTCTGAACAGATTTTGTATTTGTAGTATTCTTGGCTGTCTCTGAGCTGCTTCCTTTTTGTACAGGTTTGATGTTGCCTTGTTGGTTCCACAGGCATCGCCAGTTTTGGTGCTGCGGCATATTATCATCAATGCTGGCCACTATAAAGGTCAGTTCTATCTTTCTTTTCTTCTGACCTGACAATGATTTATGTTAATGAAATTAGTGCTCTGTTTTTCAGATGATGCTGGATACCTTATTTTATGTTGATGAAATTAGCGCTCTGTTTTTCAGATGATGCTGGAGACAGATACCTTATTGTGAGTGGATCAACAGATGGCAGCATTACTTTTTGGAACCTGACAGAGACCATTCATGGCTTCATGCAACTAATATCGGAGACTCAACCACACATGAATATTGATTATCAAAAGCGTCCCAGGACCGGAAGAGGGAGTCAAGGCGGCCGTCGCCGGTGGAGATCACTGGCATACGCTTTGAAGAAGAGAGATGGAGATATGTCACCCTCTGATGGGAGCAACCTGGGTAGCCTAAACACTGCTGAAAATTCATCTGAAGCTTCTGGTGTGGAAAACACTCGGACTATAGTGCGTGAAGCAAGTGACGGCTCAAACACTGAGATGCCTTCAAGTACCCAATCATGTGATGTACCTGAATTGAGACCAATGCACCTGTTATCCGGTGTTCACCAGTCAGGCGTTAATTGCCTCCACATATCATACTCAACACCTGACAAGTCATACTGCATCATAAGTGGTGGGGATGATCAAGCTGTTCAGTGCTTCAACTTCAGAGTAGTATCTTCAGAGGATTGCTTAACAACCACAACAAGACTAAATTCGCATGACAATGACACACTTAAAATTCTATATCAACATAAGGCATCATCAGCTCATAGTGCAGCAGTTAAAGGTTTGTCACAATTTAAACCAATGTAGTTCATATATTCCCATTCTTTCAGCCTGTTTTGTTGGAGTTATGCAAGCATATGCATGTTTTCCACTAGGAATCTGGACAGACGGCACTTGGGCTTTCTCTACTGGCCTTGATCAAAGAGTAAGATGCTGGAAGATGGGATTGACCGGCCAATTCACGGAATACTCCCATGTTATCATTAGCGTGCCCGAGCCTGAAACTCTAGACGTTTTCCATGACCGGTGAGCAAGTCTTTGTCAATTTGTGTGTTTACCTCTATCTTTTGATGTTTCTGAATTCTAATGGTGGCGGTGGTTGCCTTGTTAGGGCAAAGAGGAAGTACCACATTGCTGTTGCTGGAAGGGGTATGCAAATGGTCGAGTTCTCACCACCTCGAGATGATTAACGAAGACGACTGCAATCTTATGGATGTGGCTTTGACTGGGATTGCGCGGATCATGTAGGTTTCTACTGAGAAGAATTATAGTTTAAAATTTTGTTATCAAGGCTGAAACAAGCTGAGAAATCAACATGTGTTATTACAAGCTTCTGATGCAATTTATTTTTGTGGGTGGGGTTTGTTGTGCACTTGTGCTAGTTCATGCTGGTTCTCCCTGCTTCCGTAGACGAATAATCTGGTGGCCTGATGTTATTTTGACTTCTGAGGTCAATTCCTTCAACACATCATCGGACACCTCAACGGAGCTTCATACTGTGCGACCTTTGACCCTACACTTTATATGGATGCTATCTGGTGAATCTAATACTACCTTGAACGCTACAATTTGCACTGCCCACAAGATGATCCACTGCTTTATTCCAGGGATATTTTGAAGTGTTAACAGTATGTTTCCATAGCTGTAAGCATTCACACTTGAAAAGCTCACAGAGATATCGATTTGCTAGCTTGACTATACACTATTGTCAGGAAACTGCTGATAGAAGGGAAGACAAGGCATAAGCGTGGCTGATGAGTGAGTGGATGAGCGGGAAGAAGAGCTAGTAGTCATTCAGTTAAGTGGGCTTGGCCCAGTAGGCTGCAGGGGCTCGGCCCAGGTGTGTGGGTGTTGGTGCGGCGCGTCGGCAATATAAGCCGGTTGTAATGAACTGAATGGCTTTATCGAATAACAAAAACGTAACCGTTCCCCCCTCCAGATATCTCCCTTCTCGAGTTCTTGCTCTTCAACCTATCCTGTTCTTGCTTCCGAGTCCCCTCTCTGCTGATTTCTCCCCAAAATTCCATCAATCTCCATTCCTAGTTACCCAGTTCGTAACAAATTGATATCGGGAGCCATCTTTCCTTGGCAGAATTTTTTCCCCTTTTACCCACCGGATCCGGACTGGCGCCGAAGAAGAAACCTCCATCGTTCCAAGCGAAGATGGCGAGTAACGTCGAGAACTTAGAGGAGGAGTTCAAGGGGTTCTAGTTGATGATGCATCAGATGCTATACAAGATGAATGGTTTTGAGGCTTGGAGAACCACCACCGACAAATCGTTGGGGTCACTGCTCACCAAGACGACGGAGACAGCGGCGCGGATCACCCACCTGGAGAAGGTCCCGACCCCACCGCCACCTCCTCCACCGGCGGGCTGGATTCCTGGCGGCGTCGACCTCAATCGCGCCCCATCACCAGGGGCGCATCCTTCCGCTTCATCGGCGGAGCGCCCAACGGGCACAGCGCGGGCGGAGGGGGTTCCACGTGGGTATGCACCCCAACCCTTCTGTTCATCTTGTTGATGATTCGTCTGGTTCGCATTCTCATACATCTTGTGCGGGTTCCACGTCGAAAATGGATTTTCCAAAATTCGACGGCGACAACCCGAGGCTATGGCGGGAGCAATGCAAGATCTACTTCGAGATTTATGGGGTTTCAGAGATGATGAAGACTTAGGTTTGCCACTCTGAATTTTGTGGGCATAGCTGCACTCTGCTGCAGACTGTTCAGTTGAAGGGCCGATTTCAGTCTTGGGAAGCAATGCATACTGCAGGTTGTGCTCATTTTGATAAGGATCAATATCCCTTGCACATGAAACAACTTGAGAATATGAAGCAGACAGGATCTGTAGCTGATTATGAGGCTAAGTTTGACCAGCTTGCTCACAGTATACTTCTGTATAATCCAGCTTATGATGTTGTGTACTTTGTCACAAAATTTTTGGGAGGTCTGAAGGAAGAGATCAGGGCACCAATCACATTGCATAGGCCACCAAATTTGGAAACACTAGTACCTTAGCTCTATTACAGGAGGCTGAATTGAATTTGGCAAGACCAAAATCTCAATACAAGTCTGATTACATAGATTCAGGCAAATTTCAATCAAGATATGGTATGACTTTAGAGAAACAGAAGTTGAAGAAAGAGGAGCCCAAACCTACAGAGCTATCTCAGAACAGTGCTTCTTCAGACAAGTTGACAGCCTTGAAGTTTTACAGGCGTGCCAACAATTTGTGTTTCACTTGTGGTGAAAAGTGGATAGGCAGAAATCATAAGTGTCCAACACAGGTTCCTTTACACATCATACAAGAACTATTGGAGACAGTGCAATCTGAGTCTGATCCTGATTATACATCTGCTAAGGAGGATGCTGAGGCTTCAGCAGGTCAAGTGGTGATGTCTGATTCTCTAGTATGTGCTACTACATCTATGAACAATGAGAAGAGGAAGAATATAACTCTCAGACTTCAAGGGTTCATTGGCAAACAGGAGATATTGATCCTACTAGACTCTGGAAGCGCCGGTACATTCATCATCAAAGAAATGGCTAAGCAGGTTAAGCAAGAGATCAAGACTTGTGAAGCTCTCCACTTCACAGCTGCTGATGGGACTATTATGCCCTCTGACCAGTATATCCCTCAGCTGCAATGGCATGTGCAAGGGCACACATTTGCCTATGATACCAGGATCTTACACATTAAATGCTATGACATGATAATTTGGGCAGATTGGCTTGAGGACAACAGCCCTATGTGGATTCATTGGAAGAAGAAACTGTTGAGGTTCACCTATCAAAAGAAGAGAATACTTCTAAGAGGTATTAGTGACCAATAGACCAGATGTGCTCAAATATCCATGGGCCGGACCGTCCCTGGGAGCGCAGCCCATGTAGTCTGCTGCGGATATCTGGGGTCGTACCCCCCACAAGGACCCAAACCAACCACAAGTGCCACAGACCAGCACTGCCATGATTTTTAGGTTGTCAGTGAATTTTTTCTCCTCACCAGAATTTGAACCCTGGCCAATGTCTCCCTCAGGTCTCCTTTATATACACCCATTTTCCATAGAGAATGGAGGGGATTGAGGGCCAAGTGAACTATTTCCCCCCTCAATCCCCTTCAACCCCCCCGAGGAATGATTGATCCAAAGGAGCCCAGAATGATTAATCACAATTTCAAGGTATAAAGTACAATTATTTATATTATTATTATTATTATTATTATTATTGAAATGGCAGGTTTTTCTTATGGAAGTTGAAATTTGGCAGACTATAAGTGACACAATTAATTCATTATACTAGCAATGTGTAAATGAGTTCACATGCTTCAAACAATCAATAATTCAATGTCGAGTGCAGAGAATCAGCGAAATTGGTAGACCGGGGCTAAGATGTATAAAAACATTTGGTTTGATTTTTAAGATTTACACAAGTTAGACTTTTTGTGCTGAATTATGAACATAGTGAAAAATATTATGCTGATTTTGGCTCAAAAACCTAATTATTGAACTAAGCTCACAAGTCCGGGATATTCCTTGAAAAATCTGGAAGGCAAAAAAAGTGTATCGATATGTGCGATGATATCCATACTTGATAGGCTTGAATAATATCATCCGAGTAGATGGATTTTGCAAATACAACCTCATCTTGGTAATTAGTTTGGGCAAATCTATATACTACGCTAACATCACAACAACAAAATAAGGGAAAAGACCCAAATGTCCTTTAGAAATGTTTCAAAAAAAAGTTATTTGGGAAACTAGCTTTTTGTAAATAATTAGGCTTTATAAACCAAAAACTTATTCGTACCATTTTCAAATCTCCTTTTGGGTTTTGTTCTGGGGTTACAAAATGAAAAATTTCAAATTGGGCTTTGAACCAAAAGGTTTGTTACAACCTATTTTGAGCAACTTTGATTTGATTTAAATATTTAGATGTTGTAACCTTTTACCTGGCAAAATTTGCAAATAAAGGATTTAGAACCTATTCAAAACGATTTACTAAAATGCTTTTAAAATAATTTTTAAAAAGTCTTTCTTCACCTCTAAAACTTCCTATCCCAAGCTTGGGCTAATTGGGATTATGTTGGTGATTCATTTGGTAGTGTGCTAAGACTGACTTATGGTGCCGCGACGAAACCTAGGGCCCATATGTGATGTATCCACATGGCTATGCTCTTGGACATACGATCTTGACCGATCCAAATCGCGCCAACACAGTACCACCACCTTGAGCTTTCCCTTTTAAAACCATATTACAAAAATCCAAGTCCCTTGAAAATGTTTTACCTTGGAAACGGAGTTTGTTTAAAAACAAAAAAAAATCCCCTACATTCCATTTTGATTTAACAATAAGTTTTATACCAAAACTCTTACCTCACTTTCAACATGTGATTGTGTTGCTTGAAAACTCCTTTGTTACCATATCTTGAAAGAATGATTTTGGTTTCGAAACATACAATTTGAGTATATTTTCTCTCTCTCTACAAAACAGTTTTTGTGGCTTTATACTTTTAAAAAACACTCTCAAATTGTCCTCCTTCTTGGGTTTTGAAAGGAAAACTTGAGAAAAGCTCTCTTATTTTGCCCATGTATTCTAAACAGTGATATATGAAAACCTGTTTCATCTGTTCTTCAAAAAGTTTTACAAAACCAAGAAAGATTTATGTTCTTCAAAAAGAGTTACATTCCGATAAGAAGTCGCATCTAACATTTTTGTCGGATCCTATATTTGCTGTTTCTTTCTTGCAATAAATTTCCAGTAACGTATATGATCAAATCAAACGGGTGACTGCCAAAGAAGAAGAAAAATCCAACAAAGCGCGTGTTCAGTTTCAAAAATAATTCCAAAAAAGTGCTACAGTACCTCCCATCACATCGAATCTTACGATACGTGTATGGAGCAGTAAATGTAGACGAAAAAAAAACTAATTACACAGTTTGGTTGAAAATCGTGAGACGAACGTTTTGAACCTAATTAGTCAATGATTGAACACTATTTATCAAATAAAAACGAAAGTGCTACAGTACCCAAATTCTAACTTTCCCTCTAAGGCCTTGTTTAGATTGCCTCAAAATTCTAAGTTTTTTCACTCTCTCTCCATCACATCAATTTTTGGACGCATGCATAAAGCATTAAATCTTTTGAAAAAAAAAAATAACTAATCGGACAAAGTTTGTTGTAAAAATCACGAATATCTTAATATTTTAAATTGTAAAAATTTGCGATCGGACAAAGTTTGTCAAATATAAACAAAGCGCAAAGCCAAAACACTCCAGAACAACCCCCCCCCCACGTATACGATCATGACGCACGACACGAAACACAGCCAAAGGCTGAACGGCGATACTCCATACCCAGCAGGCGGGGGTTGCGACGACGGCTCCGAGTCCGAGAGCGCGGCCGGGAGGGCGTCGGTGTCGGTGTCGGAGTCGGAGACGGCGGCTGGCGGCGTCGAGGTCGGCTTTTGAGTTTGAGGCGGAAGGGATAAACGTGAGAGGAAACGGTAATCGGGTTCCGGAAATCCGGATCGGACGGCTTCTCTTTACAACGTGCTCGGAAAGAGCTCGCAATCGATTATCGACCGGAACAGACCAGCCATATAGATAGACAGCGCCCCCCGCCTGAGGCCTTCCTAAAAAAACTCTGTCGCCTCCTCACCCACGAACTCGCTCACTCGTGAACTCGCCGCCGCCGCCGCCGCGGAGCCCCTTCCGACTAACGTTAGCGCGCGCTCGGCTGAAGGCTCGAAGGAAGATGCCGTCGAAGGCGAGTTCCGACCCCGTAGATCTGGAGAAAGGTGTCACCGGACTGAGGAAGGAGGAGGAGCTGTCTGCGGTGGACCCTCGCAAGTCCATGTGCATAAAGCTGTTGTTGGTGAGTTTCTGTCCCCCCGCTTTTCCTTCCTTCCTCTTGATCTGATCTATCTGTTTTCTCGGCACTTGGTCTAGATTTGGGATCCTGTTGTTGTGTTGGATTTGTACCAGATTCGCCGAGTCCAACATGCTAGCAGCAACATCCTCAGTTCAATTTCAGTTTCATTCTCGCGGTTATGCTCTGTGATCGTTGCGTTATAGAATAATCATGAATCAATTTCTACTAGTAACTATTCTTAAGTTGATGATTGTGGTGGTGTACACTCAAATTTCTGTTTATATATGCCCATACCAATAATAGTAATAGTAATAGTAATAGTCGAGAAGACGCCATCGGAAGCATCCACTGTTTATCTGCTCATCTTTGTGCTTGATACATACAGTATAGATAGATATAGATTATGCTGTGCTGTTTCTCGACAATCAACCACCCCACAGCTAGTATATATCAAAACTGCTTGTGTGCTGCGTCTGTAACAAGAGGATTCCAATGGCTTATACTTATCTAATGCCTCTATTGTTTCTGCAGGATGCAACGGCCTTGCTCTATGTGCTGTTTTTTGTCGGCTTCATGGCCTGGGCGATTATGGTTTCAAACACCTGGTGGGATCCGTTGCCGGCTCTTTGTATCATGTTGCCGATCTTGCTTTTGACGCTCTGGCTGACGATCAAGATGAAGGAGGTGTGCATTCAGGGACATGACACGGAGGAGGCTACACTGGGAAGCGACGACAGCGATCTTAGTACCAAACTACTAGGAGCATCTTCTAATAAGAAATAAGCTTAGTGAGCGAAATGAATAAGGGGCACCGTTTTTGTTAATTAATATATATTTGAAGTGTGGTGCCCTGGTAGTATGCACTTTGATCTAGTATACTACTAGGTAATTGATCGGCGTTTGATGGGTGTGAATTTCATTTTGAATGGTTATTATATATGTCGCGTGTGTAACTTAACACCTCATATCGTGCCTTCCATGCCTTTTTTTTTTTGTTCCATGTGTTTGAATTCCACTGCTAGTCTATTGCGTTGCGTGATTGCGTCAGAACCAGTTTGACCAGGTTTGGTCTTGTTCACCGAACAAGAATGTCGTGCATCCATCTCTGACTACCTATCTCCACTCTACAACAACAACAACAACAACAAAGCCTTAAAATAATCCCAAACAACAACAACAACAAAGCCTTAAAATAATCCCAAATGTAAGTGTGCCTCGAAGAGATCCTTAAAATAATTTTCTAATATGTTTTTATCTTTTTATCCGGGCATTTCATGAGATTAAGACCGTATTTGCATCTTATAGTCGCTAAAGTTTGGACTAAATTTTAGACCACTTTGGCCACGTTCGCTGGTCTGAAACTTGGCTGAAACTGGCTGAAAACACTGTTCCGGCTGAATTGTTGTGAGAGAAAAACACTGTTTCGGTTGAAAAAAAGAAGCCGAACAAGTCGAATATGGGGTAAGCCGAACAGAGCCAGCTCACATTTATGCTCTAATGAACTAATATTTTGTGAGGTTGGCTAAAATTTAGACACAACTTTGGACGCCATATTTAGAGCCTCAAGAGATAAGAGTAATCTAAAGGTTAGTAGCTAAATAGGCCCTAAGAAGGTAGTTAGATTTAATGTCTAATAGTCCATGTGAAGCTTAATCCGTGGAATGAGATCACTCCATCCTAGTTAGCTGACTAATCAATTTCTTTTAATCCTCCTCCTATATATAAAAGCTTATATATATATATATATATATATATATATATATATATATATATAAGCTTATTATGAAAAAAAATATAAGATAATGATACTGACATGTCATTAAACTCCTTAAAAGCTCAGCGAGAAAATGTCAAGAAGTGATATGGCATATTATAAATTTATTGTTCGTTGTAAACTCGTATGAGAAAAAACTTTATAAGAAAAAAAAAGCTCATAAGAAAGTTTACATAACAATGGTATGATCTATGGATCATAACTAGAATAACCTTCTCCAAAATCCTATGGAAAAATATAAGGATGGATAACGTCTTTGGTATCTTCTAAAAAATCTCTATACAGGGAAATAAAAGATTTGACGTAATATGTCTCCAATATCCTCCGTCGCCGCAGAAAATAGGAGATAGGTCCATCAACTGGTCAACCATAAGCTAGAAAACGGGATGGGAAAAATCCTAACTGACACCGTATACTGCTTTACCCGATCGTATACCTTTTTCTCGGGAAAAATAACGAAAACATGATCGAAACCTGTTGAGCTATTTTCCCGATCGTATTCTCGGTTCCTGTATTTTACGAGAATTTTCCTGCCAGGAATACCGTATTACTCGTAGCTAGCTCCTCCAACCGGCCAGGCAGCACCGCCACAGGTCAGCAGCCCAGCCCAGGTGGCCAGCGCCACAGCCCACCTACCGAAGCCAGGCCCAGTCTGACGAAGCGACGAGTGAGTCCAGCCACGCTCTGGGATTCTCTGTGTCGCCGCATGCTGCCCCTCTATGTGGCTCTACGTATCTCTCACCCACGATCACAATTCTCAGTTTCTCACACCGCCGGCCGCACATGTTGGAGTCTTGTCGCTGTTGTAGAAGAAACCAAGTAGCGGACTGTGATAAAGTTGGCGCCCCCCTGAAAACGACTTGGCCCTAGATCAGTTCCTACCCTATAGTTCAGCCCCTGTCGTATATTTGACATATGACACGTGTATAGAATATTAAATATAGACTAAAAAATAACTAACTGCACAGATTGTGATTACTTTGCGAGACCACTTTTTTAAGTCTAATTAGTCTATGATTTTAACAATGTTGTGCTACAGTAAATATATGCTAATGACGGATTAATTAGGCTTAGTAAATTCGTCTCGTAGATTCATGAGGACTTCTATAACTTATTTTATTATTATTATTATCTAAACACTCCACATGACACCTGACGTGATATTTCTAAACTTTAGCCTCTGAATTTAAACACAATAATTTCACGTGTAGGTTGTCTGCTAGCCTAAAAATGGACAGTGTGTCTTAATTACACCGCTGCCGAGATGTGATCAGTTATACCATTTAGCATTAGCAGTTAGAGATTTTTTTTTTTTTTTTTGCAAGCAGGCCGTAGAGGGTGAGACGTGTATAAAAACGGTACGTTTGTGATGTCCCAAATTTCTCGTTTCCATTTTCTCAATCGAGATTCCCGAATCCCGACTGTCTCCGTTTCCGTATAAAAAAAATGAAACAAAAACGGTTAGAGTTTTTCCGACCATTAGATCGGATCGGGTGGTAGGCCAACGATCCCCAGGAAAACATGCGTCCATCGATGCAGGGTCCTGCTTGCTTTGCTTTATGTATGTACCCCGTACGTGTGTGACTGTGTGTGCAGTTCGCGGAGACCGCGTCAGACTCCGACACCGACATCACCATCTTGGTTCTACGCGGGATCGCACGGCGACGGCGAGCCGCTCGATGGCCCTCACCCTGGGCACGCTCGCGCACGCCTAGCTTCTCGCCCATGGACGACCGGTTCCACCTGGAGGATGCCGTGGAGGAACTGCGGAAGCATGGGTGGTTGGCAGCGACGTGTCATGCTCATCCACGCACCACGCTCGAGGTCACGCCGACGTCGCCGGCGACGAGGGACAGCAGCGCCAGCGCAGCCGCGCTTAAGCCCGGACACCTACTTGGAGCCACCTTCTCCTATTGGGCTCCGTTGGCACCGCTGCCAAGGTTATGTATAGACCAAGAGTAGACATTTTGAGACTTTGGGGAACGGGACGCCATATTTGATGAACGGTGATAAATTTTTCTCTACATTTTTTTTTAAAAAAAAATGTCTTAGTCTTGCGTAAGAGAAGCTTTGAACTGGACTGATCTCCCTACTTCTGTCAGAGACGTTATGCAGACCTGGCTGAGTAGATTAGGAATTCCTCACCGCCCACGCCCAGCCATTCTCTGTCTCTTGCACTTTGCAGGTTTTGGATGGTCCCTGTGGATGAACAGAACAGGGATAAGATGGCGACTGAAAGACTCTTCTCTGGTTTGTCCTTCCTGCAGACTTGGACCGTGTTGCTAATTAAACAAAGGGAAAATGAACGGCCAACGGTGGAACCAGGGGGTGCCAGCAGCGGCCATGCCCCCCACGATCGATGTCGATGCCCGAACTGAGTGGCGAGTTACTGTTTGGCCTAGTGTTGTGCAGTACTAGTATGTTGCATCTCAAGAAACTGACACACAGGTGAGGTGGAATAATCCATATACGTATTAAATTGGCTGGCCGGGCTGTTGAGCAAGTAACTGAAGAGGAACTTAAACAGATCGAGTGAGTATACTATGAAGATGTGTGTGCAGTCGGGGAAGACATGTGCATGCAGGTCTGCAACTGCCAAGCAGCCAATGCAGAGGACCAAGTGTCATGCAGCTCAATTCGTTGCCGTGAGAATTCGGTCGCTGGGGGACGTTGGTTGGTTGGTTCCCTTGCCAGGTAGGGTACCTGGGGATTCCCCTATCCATCTTCAGGTTGCGCTTGCGCATGGTCGACCTGAAGGCACTGGAAATAAGGAACGGCGATGCAACTTGGAATGTCGTACACCATGCAATGCAAATTTATGGCAGAGCCTTGAAGAGTTGCACCATTTAATCTGTAATATTATACACATATTATAATACCAAAAGGTATGTGCTGTTGGCTTGTTCTGCCCTATGTTCATGACAACGGACATGCAAAGGAGACAAAGAATTTCCCAACGATCTGTGTTTACCTGCTGCACATAGGAGAGTCATCTTTTTTTCTTTTTAATCTAGCAGTCAACCAAGGTAACTGCAGTACAGCGCACTAAACTTAATTTTGAATGAAGCATAACTATAGATGTCTTGTTTTGGATTGAGATAATAAAAAAAAAAACAATTGGCTTTCAGTTTTATGACCAAGGCAGAATTAACTGCGTGCATGGAAAAAATCACAAACTTGATTTGGAGAGCTTGCAACATACGGAGTAACACACAATCTCTGATTGCTTGCTAATCTAAATATGTAAAACAGTATTATCAAGGATCTTCTAGACCATGAACTTAATTATAATTTCCCTTCAAGTTCTACTTTTATCAACATTGCTAACGTTGCCTTTTTGAGTGCGCAGATGATGACTATATATGGCAATAAGTCACATATGTTGCCTTCTTTTAGTGCGTAGATGTTCCCCTACACTAATATGGCACATGATCACAAAGAACAAAAATAAATCATATGTTGGCTATATACTACAAAGTAATATGTTGGCCTAAGGTCACGTTCTGAACAGAATCAATATGACACATCAATAACATGTACAAAGGGTGTCAAGAACTCAAGATGCATGTTGATGTCAGTCTCAGCTAGCTTTGGAATTCTAACCCTTGGGCTGGCATCAAAACCTGGTTGCAAGAGTGGGCTTATTGGCCAAGATTCATAATCAGACAGCCCGCCTTAGAAGATAGTTGAGATGGGTATCTGGTGAATTTGTTTAAGAAACAAGTATTGCAGTTTGGCGTAAACAAATCACTGGTATGGAGAGTTGGAGACAGTCTTATTTCGGTTGCATAGACATCTGAGCCTAGAGTGCTAGCACCAGCAGGATAATCTCGGTTACAGTTTATTTCATAAGGAGGTCTAAGGCAATCTTTTTTAGCAGACTAATGCATAGTTGTATCAACTTGCACTTTGTGAAATGGAGGGAAGACAAAACAACGGTCTATTGGAGATAAAGGGCATTTCATTTTCAATCCGCAACACAGGTAGAATTTAGTTGAGAAAACAATAATCCAGTGAGGCTACCAGGATACTAACATAATCCGCTAGGGTGTTTTGATTGAAACAGTAACACTTGTCTGCACAAATCATCAAAGTATATGCCTTGACAAACAACGATGACCATTACCTAGCTATTCTAGTGAAGTGAAGCTAGTATATATGGTAAGTGTTCACTGGTTGTTTCCCTATCTACAATGCTATACAAATTTTAGGGGAAAAGAATTTGCGACTCAGAAGTAAATGGATAAAAAAAGAGAATTTGTGACAGCATTAGCATCCTGTCATCTTATCAAATTGACGGTTCTTTCCATGGTCCTCAAGATCCGTCATGCTTTATCTCACACGGCGCCTGGGCTGACGCCGCCCAGCACACGCATGACGCACGCGTACGTTGGCGGCCGCGGGCACGCGCAGGAGCCGCCTTGCCACCGCACAGCTCCGCCATGAACACCACCTCCAGGTCCGTCAGAGATTGGACGGATTGTTCCAGTCCCAGCTCCGTTTGCCAGTGTAAGTTCATAGCTCCGCAATTAGCAACATTTGGAGCTCGGTCCTTGACTGTTTTATTCAGTTCAAAACCTGTGTGACTCGTCGTTGTTAACCTGGTGCGTTTTACCTCCGGCCAGGCTGCAACCCACCAAATGACTTGGTTTTGATGAAAGGACCACCGGAACAGGTACATCAGCTAATGCTGGATCATGATGGAAACCAAATTTATGATCTGTACATTATGAACAATCCTTCAAGCGCCATCAGGTAGTAGCTTACATTTGTACATTGATCTGCTATCACTAAGCACTAGACAAAACTAACATGCTAATACTTCCATGTGTGAATGCTCATATTTAGGTGAAACGAGCAAGAGATTTCGGTGGCTTCATGAACTCAGACAGAGGTGCAGCTTGTTCACATGCCCAGAACTACATTGATGACTGATCGATATAGCATCGCAACTAGCATTCTGCAGAAATTCAGACAGACTTGCAGAGCCTTATCCAAAATTCCAGCCTTTGCCTGAAATCAATGCAAACAGCATTAATCATACATTTTTCAGATAACTGGAATATAATGCTTCAGGATATCCCGCATTGGGGAAAGACGAGCAGAGTAGCAGCTAGAACTGGGAAACGCAAAGCATGAGCAACGAGCAGCTATAATGCTTCGATGGGTGAGGTGATGATGGCCTACCTTCAGAATAGGCATGAGGAGCGAACATGAGGGGCCGTTACTCGTGGGCGGCGGCGGCGGCGTGCCGATCTCGCGAGGCTGACCTCTTCAGCAGAGAGTCTGCGGGATCGTGTAAGGAGCCAGTAAGCACCGGCGGCGGCTGGCTCGCTACAAACCGAGGAGCTGCCATAGTACCGTAGTACGAGAAAGAGCAAAAGCTGAATTACCAATATATCCTCTATAATAAAAATTACATTTTATAAATAATGTTCCTTAACTAATTTGCTAGAAGACAGAAAAAACTGAAAGTAGCTGGAAGTATCACTAGTGCTTTTCCAACCATTGTGAAAGATCTCAAAAAAAAGTTAAGGTTACTACTCATTTAGAAAAGTGGATACTAAAAGGTAATGTTAACAATTACATACGTAATTCACATTGGTTGGTGTCATTCCACTAAACAGTTTGGGGGGCATATGGATACAAACGTACTTGGAGGCTACTGCAACTCTGGTGTATGATCATTACAAATTTTATTTAGTTTGTCTCATTATCACCAATTAATTGTAGCAGACAACTGTTCTTAAAATTTGAAGTAAAATATTGCAATTCTAAGGCTCAGAGAGACAAAGCTAGCCAAAAATTGAAGAATTCCCCCACATAGAATGGGAGTGGCGAGCAATCATGTCGGAGGGAGACCTATGATTAGCTCGTGTAGTACCAATTAAAACCTAAAAGAAACACATTTGGCAATCAAGAACTCAAAATCTTGATGCTCTGACTGGAAATTGCATTAGATTTGAGTTCGGTTTGGAGCAAGAACACACAATCAAGATTGCAAGAAGTGAGGTGCGTCAGGCTCTGTACCATGACTTGATGAGAGTAGGAGATGGGGTATCTTGGATGCTGAAGTGCAGCATCAGTAGTCAGTACAGAGCGTATGCGCGCCGGTGCCCGGTGGGAGGAGCACGCCCCTGATACGTACAAGTAGCCTCAGGTGGCTCGCCTTGCGGCATGGCATCCAAGCGTTGACGATGGCGGGGAGCAGGCTGTCGGCTCGGCCGCCGTTGAGAAGGAGGCTCGGTTGCCACCGGCACGGCGATGCTTCCCATTCCTTTGCTGTTAGGCCCTGCGCATGCCAGCGATTTCTTTTCTTTTACTGCTAGACTTTCTTTTCTTCTAGTTCTAGTGCTAGACTAGCAGCCTGTTCGGAGGCCGTATCGTATCGTGGATTATTTACTGCTGGCTGGTTTGGTGTGAGAGAAAAACACGGTTCCCGGCTGAAAATTTACGATCGTTTACGAGCAAGCGAACAGGCTGACTGACCAGTCTAGACACAGGAGGATTTGTAATGGCCCGCAGCAATATACCACGCAGCCAGGACGGCAGGCACGCCCACGCGTCCAGGACGGCAGGCACGCGTCGAACGCACGAGTAAGAGACGCCGAGAAAGGTCGCGGTGGAGCAGGATGGACCAGCCTTGCCATCGTGCCGCTGTTCTTTACCGTCGCAGGGAGCGGACCACCCTGTTCGCCATCCGCCGGAGCCGGACGTCGCTGTGGACCTCGTCGGACCCCTTTCCGCGACGCCGGAGCCGTGACCAGCAGCGGCAGCACCCTCTTGGACGTCTGCTGCTATGTCCAGCAAGCCGCCGGCCACTTGAAGCCAGCCCGTGACCAGCCACAGCCACCGGCAGCCAGCTGCAGCCACCCCTGGCTGGCCACAGCCACCCGCAGCAGGCCACAGCCGGCCAGGGCATACTACAGTTGGCCGCAGCTTGCCCGGACGCTCCGCAGCGAGCCTCGCCTTCCCCGCCATCGTCAAGGTCGAACTTTTGAACCCTGTCGACACCAACCTCGACGTCGACAAAGCTCTTGCTTTTCATTTCTTTTCATTTCTTACATGCTCCTAAACATGATTTATCTATATCTACACATGCCTGTGTTGTGCCTTCGCCGCCGGTCTATCTCTTGTCGCTAAGGATATGTGCTACTCCATTGTGTTGTCGGTTCTTGTGTGTTTGTGTTGTTGCTTGTGGACCGTGCCTTCGAGCCGGTTGAGGGGTTGTACCTTGCTCGAACGTTTTGGTAGTGGGATTTGTCCCTCCGTGGCCGTGATGTCAAACGTAACTCAACCCCTCGTTTTTAGTTGACTTTGTAGTGCCATGATCGTTGGCCCCTCCTATTCCCTAGGGTGTGGCCACCATGGACTCGACATCGGTGCGCTTCCTACCCGCACATGATGAGTCCATCATGACCTAGTCTATAGGAGACGAACTAGGGGACGATTATCATGGAACATACCAAAGCCAACTCGTTTAGGTAAAGCTCATGGCCGTGAATTGCCTCGCCATGACCATCGGGCTTTACCCCTTTTGCTCGCTTGTTTATCCTAACCACCTCGTATGCTTGTACCACTTTGACCATAGCGTTCCTTCGGATCTAGTGGTGACAACCGCATCGCTACGGACCTTAGGGATAGCCTTGTGCTGATTTAGTTGCACGGTCGTGGTGCCCTACGAGTGGGTTTGGATCGTGTCTCCTTTCTTCCAACCTTCGTCCGTTCTATGACGAGTTGGTCGAAAGAGTACGGATTCCATTCTTCTCTCTCCTCTTGTTCTCGATCCTCATCGATCCAATAAGATGTGGATTGAGCCCATCGCTTGTTTGGTGTTTATTGCTCTCTTGATTCCATTCCTTCGATTCGTGTCGTTTGCTATGGCGAGTGGATCAAAGGAAGTTGGATCCCATGTCCCCCTCTTTTGGTTCTGTCGTGCTTAAGCTCTTGTATGCTTGTACCTACTTAGACCGAAGCATTTCTTTGGTTCTTCCGGTGACAACAGCACCGCTAAGAACCCTAGGGATGTCTTAGTGCATTTAGTGCACCTAGGTCGTGGTACCCTACAAGTAGTTCGAGCACTTTGTGTTCTCTTGTGTGTCGCTCCTTTCAATGCCTCGTCTCTTGCCATGGCGTGTGGATTGGAAGAAGTAGACCACCTCCTTTCTCTTCTCTCCCCCGTTCCACCCTCTCTTGGTTCTCTCCAATTGTAATGGCAAATGGATTAAGAGAGACCGAAACTGCTTTCTTTTCCCTTTAGCCCGCTCTATTCGATCCCGTCATTAACCATGACAATCAGATCAAAGACCAGGCTATCACTTCTAGTTGGCGAGGTTAGCATCTATGTCGTGTTCTTGAAACCATGCAAGTCGACCCGATCGACTATTAGAGTGCCATCTCTACCGAGGATGAGACACGGATGTGCCTAGCTAACTTTCTCCCTCGCCTCTTTTTAGCTCGAGGAAAACGAACTTGCTTCGTGAGGGCTAGCCTAGTTGTTCCATGGTGTTTGCTTAAGTCGAGCTAGGGTCTAGGCCATTATTCGTGAAGCCGTACAGGTGGACACGATCGGCCCGGGAAGTACTTGCTAGGCTGTGACTCGAGCTTGTACTTAGCAGTCAACCACTTCTGTTTCTCTCCAGCCCAAAGCTCGGACTCCCTCTGTGAGGGCTAAGTCCTTTTCTCTCAGTGCTCTTTTGGTGTTTTTCGATCTTCCCGTGTGTTGTTGCCTCTTTATTCGTAGTCTTTCTTGGTTTAGGGATTGATTGCTCTTTTGTCTTGTTTGTCACTCTATTGTAGTAGTTGCGTCGAGGATAACAATGATTGGATCGGAACCCGTTGGAGGAAGGACATGTGAACGATAATAGGACTTGGAGGAGAACAACTACGACTACACTGAGGATCTCGGAGATGATCAGTCAACAGGTGCTACGTCCCACTCAACCTCGTATAATCCTATTAGACATGCAATAATGTAGCTGCTAGTGCTTTACTTTTATGCAATTGAACTGTGATAGGTTGCATGGTAGAATTGCTTGAAAGCCATTACCTTGATGCAACCTCTACCCCTACACACCCGCTGATAGGCTAGACGCTCGCTTACTACTTACTGCTTACTTCTACTATGCATTATATCTATGATGTGATGTTTGGTGGAGGATTGTTTATGAGTGGCTAGGGCACATGGTGTCGCTAAAACTGGTAATAACTTGGGGAGATCTCGGCGTGTGTCTTGGGTCTGTGGTGAGGGTTGAGTCGATTGGACAAGATTCTACGACGAGTCTTTGGACGAGTCTTGCTAGGGGATGCGACCTGGGCATTTCCTACGAGAGGTACCTATGGCGGGTACATGTGTGAGGAGTATATTTCAAGGAGGCAACTCTTCAGGATGGAGGTGTCGTCGGGGCACAGGGTGTTGGTTATCCCCTTTGAGAAGATGTCCTGTCTGGTCCCCCTAAGGACTGGTATGTTGAGAGAACTAGATCATAGGACCTTACGTGCACACCACTCATTCCTAAATAGTCGGGGAACAGATGCTGACTAGTTAGGACGGTGCCACTACTACTAGGTTGTTAGCAGATAGTGTAGAGAGGTACGGGCATGGGACCCACACCCTCCTAAGACAACGTAGTGACCTCTAGGGGCCTGGTACTATGCCTCATAGTCTCAGCGTGCCAGTGGACTCTAGGGTGGCCCAGGGCTGAGTGGTAGAGTGGCATCACACCGGTTGGAAGGTAGCCCGGTATCAGCCTAGGCGGGGCACCGCCGATGATGGTGATCTTGTGGTTTCAGGTGTACAAGCTCTGCAGAGTTGATCGATCTATACATATAGCCGAGTCCTCAGATATGGAAATTCCTATGACATACGCTTCCCTTAATTAGTGAGAGGAGTCCTTTCTTCTTTCTTTCCCCTGGGTTTGTTGTTGATTTTTGGCTTTGGTCGTTGAGGCAAGGCATGAGAGGGAGTCGTCCTTGCCGCCTAGAGAGTGAAAGTATGGTGAGATGTGTGTGATGAGATGGATGAACGTGTGAATGAGATGGGTTAAAACTTGATGAATTATTATTAAATATTGATGATCTTGCATAGGAAACCTACAGCCATATATAGGCCTTTTGCTCTACCTTTGCATTCCACTTACCACAAAGCAAACACAAAGCATAGGGTGGGAGCCAGTGGCCAGTACAAATCGTATTGAAAGATATTTGGCGGGTTTGTATGTCATCTACGATGACGACAATGGAGGATAGAGGGATTATGTGGTCTCGTTCCTGCGCTCAAGTTTGGTTGAGGAAATGAAGTCTACACCCGCTGACACTCTACGCCTACTCTAATGATTGCCCATTGAAAGCTCTAGTTTGGTTTTGGTGAATTGATAAAACCCTAAGTGCTAACCTAGTTTATCAAAGTGATTATGAGATAGGTAGCACTACTCCAAGTGATGAAGCAATGGTGAAAATCATGATGATGGTGATGGCATGGTGATGATCAAATGCTTAGACTTGGAAAAGAAGAAAAAGAAAAATAAAAAGCTCAAGGCAAAGGTAAAACTTGATAGGAGCTTTTTTGTTTTGGTGATCGAGACACTTAGTGAGTGTGATCACATTTAGGATCGATAGCCGTACTATTAAGAGGGGTGAAACTCATATCAAAATGTGGTTATCAAAGTACCACTAGATGCTCTAACTCATTGCATATGCATTTAGGATTTAGTGAAGTGCTAACACCCTTGAAAACATTTTGTGAAAATATGCTAACACATGTGCACAAGGTGATACACTTGGTGGTTGGCACATTTGAGCAAGGGTAAAGAAGATAGAGTTGAAAAGGAGTTAGTCGCGCTGGTCACAGAGTGACCGGACACGTCCGAAATTGGGACCGGACGCGTCTGGTATTTTATCCAGTATTGAGATAGTCAGACAGAAGTGACCAGACATGTCCGGAATCAGGACCGGACGCGTCTGATATTTGGACCTGAGGTGAGCGACTAAGTGAAAGTGACCGAACTCTGGCTCAGTGGAGTGACCGGACGCTGACGAGTTACTGTTCAGCGTTAGATCAAAGTGATATAGCCTAATGCAAGATTGCAGAGAGCGACCGGACGCATTCGGTCGCTAGTCCGGTGTGAACCAGCAAGTCTCGGGTTTTGAGCGCAATAATTCATCAGACGCTGGGAGCGTCCGGTCCGGTGTGATCAGACGCTTCCGGTCGAACTAGAGCGGCTCTGGGAGCTCTCTGGACTCGACCTGACGCAGCGTCTCTCGGGTTCGATCATTTCCTAATAGCGCATCCGATCACATAGTATTACTATGCGCAGAGATAGCCATTGGGTGCTAATGGCTAAACAATTTGAAAGGGACACGTGGCGGTCATGCTGCGACCGAACACGTCCGGTGCACACGACCTGCGTGTCCGGTCGTCCCGCAGTCAGCCTAATAATTGAGCCAACGGCTCTATTCTTTGGGGATGTCTATAAATATCGTTTGGCCGGCTCTAGCTCACTCTCTTGGTCATTTGCATTGATATAGTAACCTTGTGAGCTTAGCCAAAGCCCTTTCACCCATCTCCATCTTTGATTCATCATTTTTGTGAGATTAGGAGAGAATCCAAGTACATTGCTTGAGTGTTTGCATCTAAAGGCACTTGGTATTCATGTTTCGCTGTGGGTTTGGCTTGTTACTCTTGGTGGTTGCCGTCACCTAGACGGCTTGGAGCAACAAGGATCGTCGAGCGAAGGTTGGTGATTGTCTCCGGCTCCGATCGTGGTGATTGTGAGGGGTTCTTAACCTTTCCCCGGTGGAGAGCCAAAAGATACTCTAGTAAATTGCTCGTGGCTTGTGTGATCCTCTTCTCGTGTTGGTTGTGCGGCACCCTATTGAGGGTTTAGCGTGTGATGCCAATTAGCACATGAACCTCCAAGTGAGTGAATCGCCACAACGGGGACTAGCTTGCCGACAAGCAAGTGAACCTCGGAAGAAAAATCATTGTGTCTTGATTGTCTCCTTGGTATTCATTAGTATTCACTCATTGGTCACTTGTCACGGCGGTATACCTCTCTACCACTCTCTTGTATTTCATTATACATTCACTTGGATAGAGCTAGTGGTAGTTAAAACTAGATAGTGTATCATTTAATTGTATTACTCTCACTAGGTTGATCACCTAGGTGTATATTAGTGACATAGCTTTGTTGTGATATACTAGAGATCATAGAAAATAGAATTGGGTAGGTGGCTTGCAACCCCAAGTATAGTGCTAGTACAAAATTCGCTTCGCCATCTTATTGACTAATCGTTTGTCTTAGTGTTGTTGTAGAAATTTTTAATAGGCTATTCACCCCCCTCTAGTCATTAGGACCTTTCACCTGTGAAGGAGGAGCCTTCACCCATTGACGCTCCACGTCTACTCTGATGCTGCTTAGTGTACGTTTTCGCTAGTATACGTTGTACTTAGATGTGATATCACATGTTGTATTACCTTGTAAACTTGTAATTCTATGATGTATGAACTGTGACATCAACTGAATAATAATAATGTGATAGTTTGGTCTTCTTGGACTCTCACATTATGATGTAATATGTGGATTTCCCTTCGAGAAAATCGTGGATCGTTTCACACTATAGCGATGAGGGCCCTGCTAGGAGCGGACGACGTGAGCCGCCGTTCCTCGGAGGGGTTCGGAGGGAGGGCTAGTGACTTCCTCCGGCTTCCTTTTGTGTGTGTGGGAACAGAGCGCCCTATTTCATCGGTACCCCGTTCGGAGGCGTCTGAGGCGGTGGAGGCGCCCTATTTCATCTCTATTCCCATGTTCTTGCTTGCCTGTGTTCCAAAGGCCACAAGGTGTGTGTCACTCGCGGGACGACGGCCGGAGTCCGAGGCTAGTCGTGGATGAGTTTAAACTTCGACTCTGTCTACCTGGCTTTTAGGTGTTTCACCCTGTTCTAGCACACGATTTTTTTACCGTACGATGAAGATCCAACGGCCTCTACCTCTTCTTCTACCTCCGGTCGCACCCAGCTTTGCCCCGCTGCATAGCGAGCGCTCCGCCACCGCCGCTCACCCAGTCGCCGGCGCGCGGCCCGCCTCTACCTCAGTTCTTCCTCTCCCGCGGTTACTCCTTGGCACAAATCACAGATCACATATCACAAGAAATAATTTTTTTCTATGAAAGGACAATGACAAAATTTGGGGGAGAGGCTCGCCGGTGTAAGGAAAATAGACCATAGGCACATTTACTTTGAATTTTGGTGTTTGATGACCAATACAACCAAATTGAACTAATGAATTTGTAAGTAATTGTTTTGTAATTCAATAGAGTGCAAGACGTGACTTGGACGAAGGCGACATGATGATCCTACGATCAACACCATAATCAAGACCCTAGAAGCACAAAAGAAGACCCAAGATATCAAGCATAATCCAAGCACGAAGATGGGAACCAAGCCGGACGCAAGATCGCGAAGAAACGAGCTCGGTAGAGATGACCGGACGCGACCCTTATAGGGACCGGACGCGTTCGATCAGTTGCTCGGCAACAGCAGGCGTCAGCAGCTGTGACCGGACACTGAGCGAAGCAATGACCGGACGCACCGATGACACTGTTCTTTCGTCATGGCAATGTTTTCAGCGTGACCGAACGCAGCGGCACTGGACGATCGGATGCACAAAGTACAACGTTCGATCGAGTCTAGAGAGGTTCTAGAGCGGCGTCAGCGCGACCGGACGCGTTCGATCGATGATGACCGGACTCGGCCCAGAGTCCGATCAACGTGCACGCTCTAACGGTCGGGACGTCTAGACGCGTCCGGTCAGGACGACAGCAGCGTCCGGTCAGTAGCAGAAAGCTAGGTTTCTCCCCCAACGACTACTTTCTCGGTGGGGCTTATAAATAGACGAACCGACCGGCCATTTGAGAAGAAGAGAGTTGAGGAAACATACCAAGGGTGTTTATACACTATTTTAGTGATCTCTACTTGCATAGTGCTTAGTGATTCATTAGGTGATTAGCGTAGGTGCTTTGCGAAGTGCTTAGGTTGATTAGACCACCGCTTGTACACTTGCTTTAGGTTTAGTCCTAGTGTTTAGTGAGGTTTGCATACCTCTTACCACTCGGTGCTTGCGCGCACCATTGTTGTATATCGGAGGGGCTTATAATCTTGCAAGATCACACCAACCGCGTTTGTGGTGTGGCCGCCACCGTGTACCGAAGGGAACAAGGCCCGCGACGATTCGGTCGGAAGCTTGATAGTGAAGACGGTGGGGAGCATCTAGGAGAGGCTTGCCGGAAGGCACGTCGGAGACCCACTTGCGCGTGGGGAAGGCTCAAGGCTATCCACGGAGTTACCCGACCGAGAGCTTGACCTTGCACGGGATTCCTAACGAGGGGCTCAAACGAGGACTAGGAGGAAGCTTGCGCACTTCTCTATACCTCGGTAAAAATATCGGAGTCGTCGACGGAAGTTTGTATATCTCTACCTTACCCTTTAGCTTTCGCATTTACATTATTTGCATAACTCCTTTTACGGTAGAGATAGCAACACACTAGTAAAACCGTAGTTGCACATTTAGAAAGTTTATCTTTTTGCATAGGTTTTGCTAAAATTAGAAAAAGAGGCCATAGTTTAGAGTTAGAGTTTTAAGTTGCGTAATTCACCCCCTCTTAGGCGCCACGGTCCCTTACAATTGGTATCAGAGCCGGTTAGCTCAATTTGGACCTTTGACTTCACCGCCGTAGAGCCGACGCTATTTAGAGTGATTGGGATAGAAATCTCTAGGCCTCCGCATTTTGATGGCACTAACTTTTTTTACTATAAAGCTAGAATGGCTTGTCACCTTGAGGCGGTAGATTTGGGTGTTTGGAGAATCACTCGTGACGGGATGAAACCCATTAAGAATCTCGATAAACCCACAAAGAGTGAAGAAAAATAAATTCATTTCAATGTTAGAGCTAAAATTACTTATTTAAATCTTTTAGCATGGATGTGTTTAACCAAGTGTTCACTTTAAATACAGCACATGAAATTTAGTAAAACTCCAAGAGCTCCATGACGGCACAACTAATGTCCGTGAGCAAAAACTTTGTCTAACTAAACAAAATTATGATTTCTTTAAAATGAATGATGATGAGCTTGTTCGTGATATGTATTCTCATTTGAATCTAATTATCAATGAGCTCTATTCAATAGGATTAATAAAGCTAGATGATGCGGACATCATAAGGAAGATCATCTCCGTGCTACCATAAAAGAAATATGCAAGCATCATCACCATCATTCACAATATAGAGGACTTGAGCATCATGACCCTGGTCATAGTCATTGACAAGATAGTGGCATTTAAAATGTCACGGAAGATGGGTCAAGAAGAAGCCTCATCATCAAGCAAAGGCAAAGCCCTCGCATGTAATGAGAAAAAGAAGATGAAGGGCAAGCAAGTTGAGACAAGCTCAAGCTCAAGCTCCTCAAGTGAAGAAGAAGAAGAAGAGTACAAGGATGATGAAGAATCAAGTGATGATGATCAATCTTCCTCCTCCACCAACGACCTTGATAAAGAATCAATTAAACTTATCAACAAGGTAGAGATGATGATTCAAAGGCTCAATGTCAAGGGTGTGCCCATCCAAATTCAAGATTTCATTTTCACCAATCAAAGAAATTAGCAAAGGAATAAAGGATGCTATGGATGCGGTGAGTTGGGGTACTTTATGGAAGTTTGTCCAAATAAGCCCACACCAAGCACTCATCGCCAAGCACTTCACGAGTGTGCCTTATGGTACGAGGTAACAAAAAGTCTATCCCTAGTGATAGCGACAATAATAGTGACAGTGATGATGAGCTACCTTCTTATGAGCAACTTGTACAAGAAAATCTTAAATATGTTAAAAGTTACACTAGTCAATAAAAGAAGTTAAAAATGTTACAAGAAAAGCTAGATAGTTCACAAGAAGCATATAAAACATTGCTCGAACAATATAAGACATTTGCTAATCTCAATATTGAACTATCTACTAAAATTGAGCAACTTGAGGCTAGTGCAACAACAAATACATGCACAATCAATGATGAGCAACTTGTAAAGAAAAATAAAAAATTAAAGGAAAAGTTAGCTAACTCATAAGATGATTATAAAAGTTTGCTCGCTAAAATGAAAACCATATGCAAACATTGTGATGAGCTAACTAATAAAGTTGCTAATCTTGAAGCCGTCGGTACAACCCCCACCGAGGCACCTAAAAAGAAAGGTTCAATTTTTGACATGCCTAAAAAGGATGTCTCCACTTCTTGTAATGATTTATGTGGAGTGAAGAAGCTTGATGAAGGACAAATCATGATTTGTTATGTATGCCACAAGGAAGGCCACAAGTCCTATGAGTGCAAGGTGAAGAATGGGGGATGAGCTAAGAAGAAAGAGAAAAATAAAAAGAAAACAAGCAAGCTCTCCAACACCTACACCAACAAGGTGGACAAAAAGGCCTCCACAACTTATCTCTTGAAGAAGAAGAAAAATGACAAGGTGGTGGCCATCAAGGTGAACAAGCAAGCCAACAATGGGGCCAAACACATTTGGGTGCCAAAGAAGATCATTTTCAACATAAAGAACGCGAAGAAGGTTTGGATCCCTAAAGGAAAGTGAGAAGTCTGATGGACTTTGGAGAATTTGAAGACTTGGCAAAGTATGGGTGCATTTCATGGGATGCATCATTATGGACAAGGTAATTGCCAAGTGGGTTAGTGAATACTATGGACCCAAATTCCCCTTCCTATGGTATGTAACTAGATTTAATTTCTTACAATTTCAATTAGCATCTAGTTTCTTTTTCATGCCTAGGTTTGTATTTACATGTTTAATCTTTTATCTTGCATACACTAGGTATATCTTATGGTAGGCTTGCTCGGTTTCACTCTTAACCCTTGGAGCAAACCTACATGGTTTAAAATGTTTAGGAGCATGGCACATAGCTTGTTTTACATTTGTTCATCTAATATGTGCCTAAGTCTAAATTGTGGATAATTTCTCCTAAATATCACTTTCGAAAATGATTCTTACATTCATGTGATGTCATCTTTGAAGTGGTATTTTTTATTCTAAAATCAATGTGCATATCTCCTATAAGCATTCCATACTAGTGTACACAAATTTAGTGGGAGGTTACTTTATAAGTTGGATGCTTTGAGACTAACACATTTTCAAGCTTATCATGTGTGTAGTAGTCTCATTGCAAGGAAAATAGAGTCCTCGGAGTTAAGCATCATACTTTAAATATTCACCACCTATTGCAAGTGGTATAAATCAAATTGGTTTCCACACGTGTTATTTCTAAACCGATATCATTATGTTGATTTTACTTTGGTATTTATATGCTTTCTTCATGCATTATATAGATTAAACTCCCTTTAGCATTAATTTGCCAATTATACGTAAACTACATTCTCCATCATATGCATGCATATATTTAGGGAGAGCTTAGTCTATGTAATGTGATAGTCAAATTTTATGACATATTCCACTCCGCATATAAAGGATCACAAAGTTTGACCCTTTCTTGTGCTACTAATGTCTTCATTTTTGGTATTTGATTTCAAAGGAGGAGAATTTGTAGGATCAAAAGCAAGCCTGATCATAATAATTTATAAGTGCTAATGGTTCGAAAAAGGGAGGATAGTGGATTATGGAGTTAGGGAAAGGCTTAAATCCATAATGCCACATGGGGACATTTGCAAGGACAAGATAAGTTTCTAAAGATATTTACATGTGGTATCTTTTAGCATCATATAACATTATCCCTTTTACATTGTATCCTAGCAAGTAAATTGTTTTAAATTCTAAAATTTTTATTATTTGCTTGTTTTGTTTGTGTTGTCATCAATCACCAAAAGAAAAGATTGTAAGGAAAATGAATCCTATATCCATTTACTTTAAATTTTGGTGTTTGATGACCAACATAAGTAAATTAGACTAATAAATTTATAAGTAATTGTTTTATAGTTCAATAGGGTGCAAGACGTGACTTGGACGAAGGCGACATGATGATCCCACGATCAACACCATAAGTAAGACCCTAAAAGCACAAGAGAAGACCCAAGACATCAAGCATAGTCCAAGCACGAAGATAGAAACCAAGCCGGACGCAAGATCGCGAAGAAACGAGCTTAACAGAGGTGATCGGACGCGGCCCTTATAGGGACCGGACGCGTCTGATCAGTTGCTCGGCAACAGCAGACGTCAACAGCTGTGACCGGACGCTGAGCGAAGCAGTGATCGGACGTACCGATGGCACTGTTCTTTGTCACGGCAATGTTTTTAGCGTGACCGGACGCAGCGGCACTGGACGACCGGACGCACAAAGTACAGCGTCCGATCGAGTCCAGAGAGGTTTCAGAGCGGCGCCAGCGCGACCGGACGCGTCCGATCGATGATGACCGGACTCGGCCCAGAGTCCGATCAACGCGCGTGCTCTAACAGTCGGGACAACTGGACGCGTCCGGTCAGGATGACAGCAGCGTCCTGTCAGTAGCAGAAAGCTGGGTTTCGCCCCCAACGGTTACTTTCTCGATGAGGCTTATAAATAGACCCCTCAACCGGCCATTTGAGAAGAAGAGAGTTGAGAAAACATACCAAGGGTGTTGATACACCATTTTAGTGATATCCACTTGCATAGTGCTTAGTGATTCATTAGGTGATTAGCGTAGGTGCTTTGTGAAGTGTTTATGTTGATTAGACCACCGCTTGTGCGCTTGCTCTAGGTTTAGGCCTAGTGTTTAGTGAGGTTTGCATACCTCTTACCACTTTGTGCTTGCGCGCACCATTTTTGTACGTCGGAGGGGTTTGTAATCTTGTGAGATCACACCAACCGTGTTTGTGGTGTGGCCGCCACCGTGTACCGAAGGAAACAAAGCCCGCGCGCGGTTCGACCGAAAGCTTGATAGTGAAGACGGCGGGGAGCATCCGGGAGAGGTTTGCCGGAAAGCACGTCAAAGAACCACTTGCGCGTGGGGAAGGTCCAAGGCTATCCATGAAGTTATCCGACCGGGAGCTTGGCCCTTGCGAGAGATTCCTTGCGAGGGGCTCCAACGAGGATTAGGGAGAAGCTTGTGCGCTTCTCAATACCTCGATAAAAATACCGGAGTCGTCGACGGGAGTTTGCATATCTTTACCTTACTCTTTACCTTCCGCATTTATATTGTTTGCATAACTCCTTTTACGGTAGAGATAGCAACACATTAGCAAAAACGTAGTTGCACATTTAAATAGTTTATCTTTTTGCATATGTTTTGCTAAGATTAGAAAAATAGGCCATAGTTTAGAGTTAGAGTTTTAAGTTGTCTAATTCACTTCCTCTTAGATATCACGGTCCCTTACAGCCGGAACCCTAGCCACCGCCGCCGTCGTCTTTGTCTCCGATCGGCACAGATCCACGAAGAGGAGGAGGAGGAGAAGACCTACCTCGCACGGATCCACCATGGCCGGCGCGCGTGGGGGCGTGGGGAGGCGCACGGGTGCGGGTGCCGGGAGAAGCTCGTCGATCGCCGGTCGCCATCGCCGGTGAGAGAGAGAGCATGCGGAGGGAGGACGGGGCGCGGAGAGGAGGAGTCGGGGCTGAGTGTTTTAAGTTGAAACCTGACATCTGCACCCTGCATGTTAGAGAAAAAAAAATCATGTATATATAGATGTTAAAACACACGGTGGTGTTGAGCGTTCCTGTGAACTTCAACCCGAACAGTCACGCCAATTTTTTTCCTCTTCCTTAGCAGACGAAATAAACCTTCCAGAAACAAGCGGAAAAGCGTCCCGAATCCAGCACACGCTGACACACCGGCGGGGCAGACAGGCAGGCAGATCAGCCGCACCTCCCCCGCCCACCTACGACGACCGCCGCGGCCGAATCAAAACAGCTTCCTCCTCCCGGCGTCGACTCCGCGCGCGGAGGCTCCGATCCATTCCGCCGCCCCGTAGGGTTTTGCTCCCCCGATCCGTGCGCCAGATCTCGCGTGGCGACACGCGGATCTGGGGTTTCTCTAGAGGCGGCGGCCGCGGCCGGAGCAGGAGGAGATGGCGCTTTCGGGGATGCGGGGGCTCTCGGTCTTCATCAGCGACATACGCAACTGCCACAACAAGGAGCAGGAGCGCCTCCGCGTCGACAAGGAGCTCGGCAACATCCGCACGCGGTTCAAAAACGAGAAGGTCACACCCTTGCTCCCCTCCTTCTCCGTTGAACTTCTGGTTTCATGCTGGTTGCTAGTTGCCAACGCATTTCCGTAATTGAGGTGTAGAGCTCTCGGGATTTTGCTCTAGTGTCCCGCTAGACGAAAATTGAGGAGCTGCACGGAGCTGAATTGGTGCTTAGTAGTGTGTTCGGGGCAGGAAGCTCCCCGGCGTCGTTTCAGGCTGTACTAGTTTCAAACTTGTTTCCTCTCCGATAGGATGATGTTGAACTATACTGTTTCGGTCTCATGAGGCAGCAAAGGCAATGCTGTCTGTTAAGTCTTAATCGTGAAATGGTTGCAACAGTTTCACGACACTGATCATTCCGAATGACTTAGGTTCGAGCTCAATTATTCCAGCCTTTGGTTGCTCGTGCTTATCTGGAAACAGCTTGCAACTATGAAATGATCAACTCACACTGCAACTGGTAGATTTGGATTCTCTTGGAAGTTAGAGATAGTGGGATTTTGTCATTGCCAGTGTGCCTTGAGCCCCAGGGTCACACAACTAGCTAATTTTCTTTAACCCTCTCCAGTTTTTGCAGCATCTTATGTTGATTTAGCATCAATAGTTCTCCCCCTCTATTAATAAATAATTTTCGTTCAGACACCACTAAGGTCTCCTATCCACTGCTTTGCCCCTCATTTTCTCTAGTTAAGTGTTATTTGAAAGGTGTTCACGGAATGTAATGTTAGCAACATATTTTTTGTGCAATCGCGGTCAAAATTAGACAAGTCTGATTGCCTACATTCTAAAGAGAGATGTGTTCTAACTGTGGGATTACAGAATCTGAATGATTATTGTGAATTTTGATGCGTCCAATAACAATGCTCTATGACATGCTTGGCATTATATGTTTGTATACAAAGACTAAATGTTAGACATATGAAACGAAACTGCTGATAGACTTGCCATGTATAGACGTGCTTAAATTCATGGACCTGCACTAGGGAGCTCTGTAGTTCTGTACTAAAATAAAATAGAACCACACTGTGCTATACAACATTAATCATGTGGGGATATCGATCTCGTCAGCGCATACAAACTTCCCCATGCAGAAAAATAGACAATCTGGTAACTTCTTTTCCTGTCTTTGAGTATACTTGTGTTTTCGCCAATGCATCGAATTGTATAAACCATGCAGGCAGTTCTTGTTAACCTTGCGTAGAAGTAGAATGCCAAAGATAACCATTTCCATTCAAGCTAAAACTTTGATCACCAAGGACCTGCTTTCCCTTGAAGTAATGTTGTTGTAACATGCAGTTGTAGCCCTCCCCTTGATGTTCCTGAAACCCTCAAATCGTGGACCCTAGTTTGCAACCAATGCTATAAATCATGTGATTTCTTATCTTGCAGGGTTTATCACCATACGAGAAGAAAAAATATGTATGGAAAATGCTTTACATTTATATGCTGGGTTATGATGTTGATTTTGGGCACATGGAAACTGTCTCGTTGATATCTGCACCAAAGTATCCTGAGAAGCAGGTACAACATTTAGTTTTAATATCCTTTGTCATAGCAATTTTGCTCAAATGGTATTCTTAAATTTGATGTAGAATAATCAAGATTTCTTAGGGTAGCTGTTTACTAATTGCTATCCTTTGATGCATGCTGCAGGTTGGGTATATTGTGACATCTTGCTTACTGAATGAGAATAATGATTTCTTAAGAATGGTAATAAATACAGTACGGAATGACATAATTGGACGAAATGAGACTTTCCAGTGCTTAGCATTGACAATGGTATGTTATTCTGTCTTGTCCTCTGTCTTGTCTGGGGACTTGGTCTTGGTCCTATCTTCCTTTTCTAACTATCGCATAAATTTGATTTAGAAAAGGCACTTTTGTCATTAAAACTATCTTGTGATTTAATAAGTTGTTTAGGACATCAAATTGGTATGAACACTATTAAGGAAAAGAAAAGCAGTGTCAAAATTGTAGAGCATGCTGTTAAGAACTTTTACTATATTTTAGGCATTTTCTTGTTATTTAATGGTTTTTATTTCTGTAACGTGTACGCCTTTAGTTTGTTCCATTTTTTTTTTGCAATTTAGTGTTTTTTTTTTGTTTCTGTGGCACCTTTTTCCTGTCTCCTGTGTCATCTTTTATTGAAATAAATATTTTTCAGGTAGGTAACATTGGTGGGAAAGAATTTTCTGAGTCACTAGCCCCAGATGTCCAGAAACTTCTTGTAAGTGAATGTTCTATTGCTTATGTATCCCTTTCATTGTTTTCTGTATGATCAAATTAATGAAACATCTTATGGTTGTCAGATTTCAAGCAGTTGCCGTCCTGTTGTCAGAAAGAAGGCTGCTCTATGCCTTCTGCGGCTTTATAGGAAGAATCCTGATGTTGTGAATATTGATGGCTGGTAGTAACATTATACAATATAGAAGTGTTACATTATATTATACTCTACTTAATTAATAGACTGATCGAATTCTGTATATCAGGGCTGATCGAATGGCACAACTTCTAGATGAGCGTGATCTAGGTGTGCTAACATCTGTCATGAGTCTTTTTGTTTCACTAGTATCCAACAATGCTGAAGCATATTGGAATTGTCTTCCAAAATGTGTAAGAATACTGGAGAGGTTAGCAAGAAATCAAGATATTCCGCAAGAGTACACTTACTATGGAATTCCATCTCCTTGGCTTCAGGTACTTTCCTTTCATGCTACCATCCATTCATCCAGCTTGATTTATTAGTAAAGTTAGGTCAGATCTGTATTTAATTAGTGGTCATTAGGCCATTACCTTCTATTAAGCTTAACCAATAACTCCAGTTAGTCTTTGTTTGGAGGTATGTAAATAGCAACACAAGCAATTAATCATGTGTATGCTCATGACTATATGGTTGCTACATAAACCTTCCATAAGAGTTACTCTAAAGCTATTTAGGCAAGTTGTGATGCAGGGCTAGTTTTTTGAAGTTTATCACAAGCCTGAAACCCTTCTTACGCATTTTGTACTGTGAATAATAAGTAAGCAACCATATGAATTAATTACTGAAACTAAACATGTGGAGTTGCTATTGTTAGAATGCCTGTTTCTTTTTATCATTAGGGAGATGGAATATTTTTCCTTCATAGTAGACTTAGGTAGTGCATTGGCCATGGCAGATGCGCAGATCGTTTGATATTACAGTCTTTCTTCACGGATCTGAATTATTTTACATCTTTGTTTCTATGTTGGTGTGTTGAAGGAAAACATGCATACACATTGGATTGAAATTGTCCACGTATTGAACTAAGAATAAAATTTTATTTTCACAGGTTAAGACAATGAGAGCTCTTCAGTACTTCCCTACCATTGAAGATCCCAACGCAAGACGAGCTTTGTTTGAGGTACTAGCTTTTCTTTTAACTTTTCTACTGCACCTGTACGAAAATGTGTGGACAATAATGATATTGTTGTCATCCTTCAGGTTTTACAGCGCATTTTGATGGGTACTGATGTTGTTAAAAACGTTAACAAGAACAATGCCTCACATGCTGTTCTCTTTGAAGCTCTTGCTCTGGTGAGTTTGCACTGACTTAGCGATTAATCACCGCACCCCCCACCCCCACCCCCCCTCCACCCCAGCTTGATCTTGCATTTCCTTTTCTCCATAAGTTATGTTTCACAAAGTCACAGTTTGGTATCTTGTCTTTTTAATTAAGTCTGTTTGCATGTATAATACTCCATATAGGTCATGCATCTGGATGCTGAAAAGGAGATGATGTCACAGTGTGTGGCTCTTCTTGGGAAGTTTATTGCAGTCCGGGAGCCAAACATTCGGTACCTCGGTCTGGTAATTGCATTTCTTGTTAATATTTACTTGATTAATGCCTTTTGCTGGCAGTCTTGCTTCCGCATCAAGTTGTGCAAGTGTAAATTTACCATATTGAAACAGTAATCGATCCATCTTTCAGGAAAACATGACTAGGATGCTGTTAGTAACAGATGTGCAGGATATCATTAAAAGGCACCAGGCTCAGATCATTACATCTTTGAAGGATCCAGATATCAGGTTTGATTCTCTTCCAGTCTGTAATTTTCTTTACTTTTCAAAAGAATTGAATTGTATAACATGAACATCCAGACTCTTTCCCAATGGATGATATGATATTCTGAATTATCTAGGGTGGCTTCTACATCAACTCCACACTTTTCCAAATACAACAAAACCTTTTAGTCTCAATCAAGCTGGGTTGGGATAAAAATGAAATCACACGAGTCACAAATACATTTTTAGTTCCAAGTGAATAGCTGAAATGCAGTTTTATTGTTTTTTAATCACACTAGTGGGTCCAGTCATTCAGTTTTATGTGTAAAGTGCCCCATTCATTATATTGTACTTGTCCTAGAATGTCTGAAGTTACTCACAATCTCTTGCATTCGGGAGCGACTTTGGATTGTATCATGTTACATGCTAGTAAAGGGTGAACATTAAGAATAAACAGTGCTTAACATTTTCACTTGTGCGGGAGCTAATTTATATTAGCTCTTTGCCTCTCTGTGGATTCTGTTTTTCTTTTCAATGAACTGTGCCACATTCACCTTTGCTGCAACTTCATGTTATTGTATTGCAGCATTAGACGGAGGGCTCTCGATTTATTATATGGCATGTGTGATGTTACAAACGCAAAGGAAATTGTTGAGGAGTTGTTGCAGGTAATTAATCTTTTGAGTGTCCTGCGCACCACTATTGTTTATTCATGTCGTTCTTACTTTCTAAGACTGAATCCTCTTCTCTTACCTCACAGTACCTTAATACAGCTGAATTTGCCATGCGTGAAGAGTTGTCTCTGAAGGCAGCTATTCTTGCAGAAAAATTTGCTCCAGAACTATTATGGTAAGATTTTGATCACAGGATCTACCAGTTTTCCAGTTACTATGTTGCAAATTTGGCATTTCCGTAGGACATATGTAACCATTGCAACCATGAAGTTACATGTTGTAACTGTGCTTTGCCTAGTTATCTGATAATAACCTTGATAAGGAATGATTGTTTAGGAACCAGTAACTGTTTGATGCCTTTGAATGCTTGCACATCTTTTTAGATGTAAATTTTTGAAAGAGGAATGCTAATAGTTGTGTTCAACCTGGTGTTTAATTACTGGTTGGGTGAGAGGTGTGGTGTTGCACCCAACCACCGAGGTTCAAATCCTCTCTTGCACTGAATTTGGGTGCCTATTTCTCTTCTTAATGAAAAACCACCTAGTTCCTCCTAGGTTGGATCTCGTTTTTTTGGATTTAACAACTGTAGCAAATTGTGCTGTTAGTTCTATGAGCATTTTAATTTATGCAATCTCATCACCATGAATTTTTGCTGTATCTGACTTGTATTTGTGTAGGTATGTTGATGTTATTCTTCAACTTATAGACAAAGCTGGAGATTTCGTAAGTGATGATATATGGTATCGAGTGGTACAATTTGTCACGAACAACGAAGATCTACAGGTTTGCGTATATATCTAATTAAACAAAATCATCTCAACTTTGTTTGGTTAATTTGTGGTTCATTTTTTGCAATTTTATCAGTCATATGCTGCAGCTAAAGCGAGAGAATATCTTGACAAGCCTGCTTTACATGAGACGATGGTCAAGGTATTTTTCATCAGCTGAAATTGCGGTATTATGAAGACTGAATTTACGGAACTACTATATGATACTTCATTCCAAATTATAAGACGTTTTGGCTTTTCTAGATTCATACCTTTTGCTATGTACTTAGATATATACATTATGTCTAGATATATAATAAAAGCAATGTATCTAGAAAAGCCAAAATGTTTTATAATTTGGAATGGAGGGAGTATTAATTGTCATTGAAACATGATATACAATCCTTAGTACAATAGTTTTACCTTTATGTTGAATACATATTCTGTTACATGAAATTGCCCGTTGATTAAATTAGAACCTTTATTCTGTCTTTTATTTGTTTACAAGAAGAGAATGGAATCTGCCTGACATTGAGTACTGTCCTATTTGTGCCTACATACTTTCTTTCTTGCATTACATTATCCTTCTTTTGCAACTATACAGGTGAGTGCCTACCTTCTTGGGGAGTATGGCCATCTTTTGGCCCGGAGACCTGGCTGTAGCCCTAAGGAATTGTTTGCTATTATAAATGATAAACTTCCGACAGTATCGTAAGTTGTGAAAACTCGTAGAGTAACTTCAATGTCATTTTCTATCATGTTCTAATGCATGCACTATCGATTCACCAGGACGAGTACTGTAGCTATTCTTCTGTCAACCTATGCCAAGATATTGATGCACACTCAAGCTCCTGATGTTGGACTGCAGCAACAAATCCTCACAATATTTAAAAAGTAACAAATGATTCTTCCAGCTCAAGCTTTAGTGATATACTACCACTTTATGTGTTGCTAAACTTTTGTTACTCTTTACATTATATTCCAGGTACGAGAGCTATATTGATGTTGAAATACAGCAGAGAGCAGTTGAATATTTTGAACTAAGCAGGAAAGGCCCTGCTTTGGCAGATGTGTTGGCTGAAATGCCGAAATTCCCTGAACATGAGGTAACTCCATTGATAGGTCTATTGGTCAATTTATTCCATTGAGAAGGATTTTTTTTCTTACTGTGGGTTATTTGCCAAATCTAGTCTGCACTGTTGAAGAAGGCTGAAGACGCTGAAATTGACACAGCAGAGCAAAGTGCTATAAAGCTACGAAGTCAGCAACAAACTTCCAGTGCTCTTGTCGTAGCTGATCACCCTTCTGCAAATGGATCTGCACCACCAGCTAATCATCTCACTCTTGTGAAGATGCCAAGCCAAACTGTTTCTGACACTCAGGAGAGTGGAGTAATTTATGAAGAAGCTCCTAAGCCTCCTGTTGAAGCTCCCAAAGAAAATGGGACTCCTGTCGAAGTGGAGAGCAGGGACACAAACATTACTGAAATCAACAATGAGATTAAAGCTGAACCTCCCTCTACATCCCAGTCTACTTCTCCCGCAGACCTCCTGGCAGATCTTTTGGGTCCTCTTGCGATAGAGGGTCCTCCTGCAGTAGAGCAAAATCGTGCCCAAGGATTGAATGCTAATCAAAATCCAGTTGGTGACATGGCACTTGCTACCCTTGATGATCAGTCCAACTCAGTTCAGGTACTAGTGTACTCTTATTTCCTTTGTCAGGCTGTATGCTAGTCGAACTATTGTGCTGGTAAAAAAATGTTTTTTATAGGGGCATGTTCTCTTCTACTGACACCTGTGAAATGAATTCTGCTTTATGCAGCCAATTGTCAACGTCAAGGAAAAGTTTCATATATTGTGCACAAAAGATAGTGGAGTGCTGTACGAGGATCCTCACATTCAGGTTTGCATAAATTGATTGTGTTGCATCACTTCACATAACTGTACGTTTTTATCCTCACTCATGATGTGCATCTTCTTTTTCCTACTATACCTTGTGTCTAGATTGGTTTGAAAGCGGAGTGGCGTGCCCATCATGGCCGTCTTGTTCTTTTCCTGGGTAACAAAAATACTTCAGCCCTTACGTCAGTGCGGGCACTGATTTTGCCTCCTAGTCATTTGAAAATGGAACTTTCATCAGTTCCTGATACTATTCCTCCAAGAGCGCAGGTACCGAGTGATGCAGTATAATGCTTTTGCACCCTTATAGTTTTCTTCCATGTCGTACTTCAATTCCTTGGTTATTTTTTGTAGGTGCAAGTTCCACTTGAGGTTGCAAATCTCCGTGCAAGTAGAGATGTTGCGGTTCTAGATTTCTCTTATACTTTTGGAACTTCACTGGTGATTCTTCTATGCTATCATATTTTTTTCCCTGAGTGTCTGAATATTCACCAATTATTGTCACCAGGTAACAATGCTGTCCTTGTTTTGCTTATGCAGGTAGATGCGAATCTTCGACTCCCTGTTGTATTGAATAAATTTTTGCAGCCTATAACTCTTACCCCCGAAGAATTTTTCCCCCAGTGGAAAGCGCTGACTGTTCATTCGCTGAAGGTTCAAGAAGTGGTAAGGCGTCAATTGTATTGCTGAGGATAGGAAGGGGCAACACGGTGGGAGTGGGGAGTTGTCTTCTGATTTCTGAATGATGTAGAAACTGAAATTCATTTTCATAATGAATATTTGAGCAATCTTTCTAATGGCCATATTTTCATGTGAACAGGTTAAAGGGGTGAAACCAATGCCTCTTTCCGAGATGGCTAATCTTTTCATGAGCCTTCACTTGGCGGTCGCTCCTGGACTTGTATGTAGTTTGATATTTGTCTCTCCATTTTGAGCCATTTTTGTTTTTCAAACAGTTGAAGTTCTTGCTCTTTTTAGGATAACAACCCAAACAATCTGGTTGCATGCACGACATTCTTTTCTGAAGCAATACGTGCCATGCTTTGTCTGGTAAGCATGATTATTTAGTGCCGTTTATATTCTTAGCTGTGCCATGGCAATTTTCCTTAAGAAATGAATCCTGTGATAAATTTTTATGGTTACTGAATGCATCTGTGCCTGGTAATATTCTTTCGGAGCTAGAGTTGTAGTGAGCCTTTTAATTTTACTAATAATAATCAAACTCCAATCCACTCCACTCAATATTGGATATGCGACGTCAACCATACCTTGGTATCAAGCTGACTCATTTAGCGCTTAGACCAACTTGTCACGGACAAGCACAATTCGGTGATACTTTAGAATACACGCTGGTTCAATCCAATTTTTTTTTTTCTTTAAGGTTCATTTCCATCGCTGAACAGCAGCCCATTAGGGTGACTGTCAAGTTGGATCTAGAATAGCAAAAACTATGAAAAAAAACAGCAAAGATTAGGTTTGTGTCACCGCATCAATTATGGTTTTGATAATTGCCATTGCTTTTGTATTGTTTTGACTCATGCCACCACTGTGTAAAACGTTTATGCTACTAATGTACTAATTTTAGGCAAAACTTCAATTCATGCCAGTCGAAGTGGTATGTCAGTTGCACAAACGGAACACATTTTGCTGCTGTCATGAGTCAAAATATTACAAAAGCAATGACAAATATCAGAACCGTGATTGACATAGTGGCACAAACCTAGTTGCAAAAATGGTTTTCCTAGTCTCTGCTTACTAGTGATGCATTATTGTATGCTGCTGTCCTGTGTACTGGTCATCACAATGGAATAATGGATACAATAATTGCACATTAGCTGAATACCAGACCTTAAAAGGAATCCTGTGCTTGAGTCTTTTGTCAGCTGTATCAAAAGCTGAGATTTGCAGTCTTTAATCCATTCTTAACAGTTTATATTTTGTAACTTTCACCCAGCTACCTTCTGTGACTTCCAAACGTGGCATATACACAGTCTTGTTCATAAACTGTTTTTTTATTCCTTTAGGGCTCGTTCAGTTCCTAGGGAACCATTCCTACCCGGATTGCTTGTCTAATTTATATAACCTTTGATCAGCTGGAATGATTCCTGGGTGGATTCCTGGAGAACCGAACGAACCCTTAGGGAGACCTGTATTTTTGTTCCCCTTTTGACAAGATGTAACACTTTGCTGCTCATCTTTTGACTCTTTGCAGATAAGAGTTGAAACAGATCCACAAGACAGGACCCAACTGCGGCTAACAGTTGCCTCGGGCGACCAATATTTGACATTCGAGTAAGTCTTGCTCCTTTTCTTTAAATTATGGCTTATTGCTAATGGGAATGCAAAAGTTGATTGAAAGATTTTGGTAAACAGGTTGAAAGAGTTCATCAAGGAACATTTGATTGATATCCCAAGGACTCAGGCTGCCCCACCTCGTGCAGCGGTCCAGCCACAGTTGCCTACTGCAGCACCTGCCACATACAATGACCCCGGTGCCATGCTTGCTGGACTGCTATGAGAAGTAAAAAAACAAAGCAATAGTGTTTTGATGTACATGACAGTTGTTTAATACGAGGATCTAACATCTCCACAAGCATCTTGCTGCCAAGACGAACACGTGGAGCAACAAAAGGGCTGGCGGAGTAGTCTTCAGCTGGATTCTAAACCGAGAAAGAAGCTAGATTCTTTTGGGCGGTTTCAAGGCCCCCCTTCCCATCCATGGAGCAGTTGCCATATTGTGTAAGCGTAATTTGTTGTTTCTCATTGTCATCCCCTTTTGGCCCATTTGTATAACTTGTATTGCCCAGGTCTGGTGGTGGATAATCGGTAGTTTTGTGTGTTAATATAAGGTGCTAGGTTTTCCACCATGCGGATTGTAAAGTTGCCTTTAGTGCGCATTGCATTACGATTTGTACCAATAAGGTCGGAATAGGGAAAGGAAATTAATAGAGGTTTTGTTTTGTGCATGTTTTATGGTTTGCATAGCTCCGAATCTCCGATGGTGCCTACTTTGTATGATAACAATAGTTAGACAAGCGATGGTGTGAACAACACTTGCTGGAGGAAAGTCGTTGAACTAACTAATTACACTGACTTCTGTTTTGAATCGAAAAGCGAAATACACGGGACTGTGTGTCCGATTGATGTACGTACGCCCCGCCAGGCCGCCATGTCGAGCTACATCATGGTTGGCCCTGGGCCTTGTTCCAAGGTTCCCAAGGCCCAATTGCACAAACCTATCGCCTTTTTCCCCCTTTTTTTATACCCCTTACTTTTGTATCTAAGAAGACGGAAGGAAAGATTTCGCATTTCGATTAGGAAAGCGTAGTTTTGTCGTCCTTGGTAGCTCCGACTTGTACTTTTCTAAACATCCAGTGACGAGTCGCTACTGCACACATGTGTCTTCGTCTTATACACGACACTTGTACGGTAGATATAAGCGATAACAACACTTGCTGGATGAAGAAAGTCACTGAAGTAAGTAATTGCTGCATCCAAATCCCAATTCCCCAACGGTGGTAAATCACATCACCAAAGAAAAGAAGAAAACGGGGGCACAAAGCCGTGGGGGCACTCCACTCCCTGAGTGATATATACCTAGCCTAGGCCTAGCTACGATATATCCATCCCGTATCGGAGCATGGCCTCGTTTAGTTCCGTCGAATTGTCCAATTGTTGACTAATTAGGTTTAAAACGTTCGTCTCGCAAAGTACAACCAAACTGTGCAATTAGTTTTTGATTTCGTCAATATTTAGTACTTCATGCATGTACCGTAAATTTAATATGATGGGAAATTTTTTTTTTTTTACATAGTATCGAATTCTGGAATCCGGAGCAAACTAAACGCGGCCCATGTGACATGTCAGTTGCCATCAATCAACGATATATACAGATGCCCGAACGGTTGCCGTCGCTGTCGCCGGGAGATGGCCAGTAGCTGTTCGCTGCTTCGTTGGCGATACGATACGCTCGGCCTTCCTGTTGGCCCCACCCACCTGCGATGCTGCGATCCTTCCACAAGGAACACATGCTGCTGCTGCTGCGCCCGTTGGCACCCCGCAGCAGGCGTCGCTCCGTTTTCTTCTTCTGCTGTCACGAGGACATCACTCGCTTGGGAGGACGCAATCGGCGTTAGCGTCGCATTTCCTGTCACGAGGGCGAATGGGCGACGATAAGATCGATCGTCCCCTCGTGCTTGAAAATGGACCCGTTGCTTCTTTTTCTCCGGGACAAACAGTCGGAGGCTTTGCAAGGCGCCAGCGTCCACGCGATCAAGGCGCTGCTGATCCATAGACGATGGGATGGCCGTTTTTTCCTCTTCTTCTTCTACGGAGTATACTATTAAATAAATACAAATCAAATAAAAAAGCATATCACTCACTTAGTTTTATTTATTTACTTACTTTCGATAACAATAAATAAAGGATGCAGTCGGCATTAACTTCACATTTCCTGTTATAACGGCGACGAGCCTAATCTCGTACGTGAAGCTAGGCTCTATTTGGATACCTCCAATCTGGTTCTTAAAAACCGGGTGAAATCTAAATAGGCTAGTTTTTGTTTTTTCTAGTTAATTTTGTCAGATTCTTAAAAACTAAGAAGATGTTGATCCTTATGTTTTGCTAGTTTTATGTGACACTATGAGCAATAAATGAAGCAAGATTCTTATAAACCAGAGGATCCAAACATCCCCACCATTTTTTTCTCCGAATCCAGATTTTATAAACTAGAGATCAAAACCGGTTTTTAAATATCTGAAACTCATCCAAACGGCCCCTAGACCCGCTGCATCCCTTTCTCTACGACGACAGCCGCGGGCGTGCAAGAAGCCAACGTCCACGCGATCGAGGCACTGCTGATCCATAGGTGATGGGATGGCCGTTTTTTCCTCTTCTTCTATTGAATAAATACAAATAAAATCAAAAGCACATCACTCACTTAGTTTTATTTATTTACTAACTTTTGATAGCAATAAATAAAGGACAATGCCAGCGTTAACGTCACGTTTTCTGTCATGAGAAGGCGACGAGAACGTACCCTCGTACGTGAAATTGGACCCGTTTGCATCCAATTCAGAACTAAGAAGCTAGGCTCTATTTGGATACCTCCAATCTGATTCTTCAAAACCGGATGGAATCTAAATAGGCTAGTTTTTGTCCAGTTTCTAGTGCTAGTTTTTGTCAGATTCTTAAAAACTAAGAAGCTGTTGATACCCAGGTTTTGCTAGTTTTTTGTGACCCTGTGAGCAATAAATAAAGCAAGATTCTTATAAACCAGAGGATCCAAACATCCCCACCATTTTTTTCTCCGAATCCAGATTTTATAAACTAGAGATCAAAACCGGTTTTTAAATATCTGAAACTCATCCAAACGGCCCCTAGACCCATTGCATCCCTTTCTCTACGACGACAGCCGCGGGCGTGCAAGAAGCCAACGTCCACGCGATCGAGGCACTGCTGATCCATAGATGATGGGATGGCCGTTTTTTTCTCATCTTCTATTGAATAAATACAAATAAAATAAAAAGCACATCACTCACTTAGTTTTATTTATTTACTAATTTTTGATAGCAATAAATAAAGGACAATGCCAGCGTTAACGTCACGTTTTCTGTCGTGAGAAGGCGACGAGAACGTACCCTCGTACGTGAAATTGGACCCGTTTGCATCCTTTTGGCCGGGACAACAGCCGCGGGACGTGCAAGGTGCCAGCGTCCACGCAACCGATGGGGGATGGCATCGGGATGCCCGCCGCTAGCCGTGGTGGAGACGTGGCGCCAAATAGGCAAATGTACCTTTGTCATTTTGCGTCGCGCACGGATGCTGATGCTGCTTCAGCTTCTTCTTCCTCCAGTCCGTCTGTCCCAAAAGAAACACCAAAGCGTGTCACCGTCACTACTTTTGCTGTTTTGCTAGCTGATAATGATAATAATAAAGCACATAAATACTACGTTAGTCTTCAGCTTGTTCGTTTCGGCTGAAACGATCGTGGATTATTACTATTGGTTTAATGTAAGAGAAAAATACCGTTTTAACTTATAATCTACGATCGTTTACGACCGAACGAACATGCTGCTTTTCTTTGACCCGCGGTGGCTGAGCGGCGGTGGAAAGAGAGACAGCAAAATGCACCAAAAAAAGAAAAGAAAAGAAGAAGCAAAGGAGAGAGAGGCAGAGAGCTGGGATCAGAAAAGCGAGGGTCGACGAGCAAGCATCTCACATTCCGAGCGGTCTGCAGCTGTCGTGCTCCTCCTCGGCTCCTACTACTACCAGTCTATAGTCTGGTTGGTCCACGCTTAGGGAGGGAGGGACGGACGGCGCCAGGAATCTGCATGTCCTGGGCGGAGGCGACGGCTTGGTGGTGGTGGTGGACTGGCGGTGGCTGGCTCCAGCTTAGTTCCAGCCGACCGAGTCCAGTCAAAGCAACCATTGGAGAGGAGTATCCGAGTATGGACCGAGTCCAGCGTTACGTTCGCTTGGCTTATAAGTCATCCTAACAAATCATCCAATAGTGGTTTCGTTCGGCTTGCTAAATTTTAGCTGAAATTGGCTGAAAACACTGTTCTGGTTAAATTATTGTGAGAGAAAAATACTCTTCTAGCTGAAAAAAACCCCGAACAAACCAGATACGGGATAAGCTGAACTGGGCCGATTTCAGCCAAGCGAATAGGCCAAAAACAAAAGGGGCCTGTTGCTGCTGCCCCCGGGCCATGCCGCGCCGAGTCCAGTCTGCAGCGTGCGCTAGGCTAGTCCGCCCCTCCCACGTCCCGTCTCTATCACTCGGACGCCGTCTCGCTCGCGCTCCCAGCGCGAAATCCCCGAGTCCGCGGGGGCCGAACCGGGAAATCCTCGGCCTCCCTGGCCCCCGTCCCGCGTGATGTGTCACCCTCACCGTGTGTCCAATTACGGCCCCACAGCGGCTGGACGCCTGGACACAACGCGCGGATCGTGGTCGCGTAGTCGCGTGCGCTCCCACCGGCCCAACCCCCTGCAAGCGGACGGCAGCAGCTGACGCCGACCGCACCTCCGCCGAATCATTCCCAGGGAGGGGAGAGGAAGCACAGCAGCTCTCGCTTTCTCCCCTCCCTCCCCCCACCCCCACGCGCCCACAGGGGCAGGGCAGGGAAAGGGAAGCAGGGGGCAGTAGGCTCACGGGTAGTCATCGCACGCGAGTACGCGACGCGAGAGCCCAGCAGCAGCAGCAGCACGGGATTAGACGAGACCGCCGCGGCGGGAGACGAGGAGGAAGACGTCGTCCCTCCCCCCGTGGTCGACGACGACCGCTCCCACGCTCCCCGGCCGCGGCGACGCTGCGGGCCCTAAACCCTACCGATCCATGGAGGACGCCGCGCCCGATGGGGCCCCGCAGGCGTCCCCGGCCCCCGCGGAGGCCGACTGGCCGCCCGAGCTCCGCCTCCCGCCGCCGCCGCCCCCCGCGGACCCGCCGCCGCTGCTGCCACCTCCGGGGACGGACGATCCGCACTTCCTGAGCTCGATCATCGGGGACGCGGCGGCCCCACCCCCGCCCCCGCCGCCTCCGCTGCCGCTCGGGCAGAAGCGGAAGCGGGGGAGGCCGCCCAAGAGGAAGGACGGCGCTGGCGCGGCATCGGGCGCGGGGGCAGTGGTACCGGCGCAGCCGCCCGCCCGGGCCGCCAGGAGGAGGGAGGACGAGGAGGAGGTCGTCTGCTTCATCTGCTTCGACGGGGGCAACCTCGTCGTCTGCGATCGGAGGTGGGTGCCCGTGCAGCGCGCGCTCCTGCTCCCCCTCCGTGTTGACTGCGGGAACGCGTCGTGGGAGTTCTCCGAGGCTCTCTGCCCCGCACGTGTTGCCTCCGCAATTGCGCGCTCGAATTTTGTTTTCTCTCTCTTGCGGATTGCCGGATTGGGGATTGACTAACCCGCCTGCTCGTCGTCTCTGTTTCTTACTCCAGGGGTTGCCCCAAGGTCTACCATCCGGCGTGCATCAAGCGTGACGAGGCATTCTTCCAGTCCCGGAGCAAGTGGAACTGCGGTGAGTTTCATTCATCCAGTGCTTAAACCTGTTGTGGCAGGGTGGGATTATTTCGCATTTCTTGCTGCGCAATTCTAAAACCCAAAATTAGGAATCATGCATGTGTTACTGGTTATATTTCTTTTTCCTAGCAATTGTGTGAAGCGAATATTGGTTGGTTGGCGATTGGATACACTTGCAGACAATGCTATTTTTGAACTGATTTAGAGATGCGCATGCTTTGCACGGGGCTCGTGTGTCGCTAGCTTCTCCGACAATGCTAACGGACTTAGGTTCCCGATATTGAGACAATAATCCTGCCTCTACCAATCAGATGGCTCGTATCATGAGTTCGTGCACGCTTTCCACGGGGCTCGTGTGTCGCTAGTTTCTCAGACAATGCTAACGGACTTAGGTTCCCGATATTGAGACAATAATCCTGCCTCTACCAATCAGATGGCTCGTATCATGAGTTCGTGCACGCTTTCCACGGGACTCGTGTGTCGCTAGCTTCTCGGACAATGCTAACGGACTTAGGTTCCCGATATTGAGACAATAATCCTGCCTCTACCAATCAGATGGCTCGTATCATGAGTTCGCGCATGCTTTCCATGGGACTCGTGTGCCGCTAGCTTCTCGGACAATGCTAATGGACTTAGGTTCCCGATATTGAGACAATAATCTTGCCTCTACCAATCAGATGGCTCGTATCATGAGTTTGCATTCCCTTACTTTGAGTGGGGTTACCATTCCGTACACTGCCACGCTAGAAACGTGAATAGCTAACATGGTAAGTGATAACTGATAGCTAAGAAGACAGGTCCAAAGGGAAAGTAGAATACATCACGTGTGGTGGAGAACAGTCACGTGCACAGTAACTGAGTTCCCAGATCGATTGGGTCAAGGAACGTGGTATGCTACTTCAGGAAGGTTTTGCCAAGGCCGGGACGAGATTGTTTCCTCGATCCCAGGACAAGGAACGTGCCATCGTACCACTTCCCTGGTGACACTGGTCACGTGTCATGTTAAGGGCAATAAATAGTCTTGATCAACCTTTTGTGTGCTTCATTGTATTTACACGTGCGATTCAATTCATTAACCTAGTATCATCAGTATGAATGCTCAACTGCCTATCTTTTATCATTGAAGAATTCCTGTTTTCCGCGCTCCCAGGACAAGGAACGTGGCATCGTACCACTTCCCTGGTGACACTGGTCACGTGTCATGTCATGGGCAATAAATAATCTTGATTACAACACCTTTTGTGTGCTTCATTGTATTCACACGTGTGATTCGATTCATGAACCTAGTATCTTCAGTATGAATGCTCAACTGCCTATCTTTTATCATTGAAGAATTCCTGTTTTCGTCTGCAGAAGTTTCTGGGATGTGTTTGTGTAGGCTCTTTGCGTGGTTACATTCAGTTCTTGGGATTGTGATTGTCTAGTTCTGTTCCTCCTTTTTTATGCAAATGTACAAACCGGTATGTTTTTGTTTTTGAGGTGTACCATGTTGTTGTTTGTGAGGGTGTGATGATAACTGATGCGTAGTTCCGTAATGAAGCTCAGCTTGTTCGGATTTTTGATAGTAGAAGATGGAGTATGTATCTTAATGCGATGTTTAACCTTGAAATGGTAAACCCGCTTAACTGTTTGTTCTGTGTTTCTTGTCGTTTTGTATGCCAGGCTGGCACATATGCAGCAGCTGTGAAAAGGCAGTGCACTACATGTGCTACACTTGTACATACTCCCTCTGCAAAGTGTGCATCAAGCAGGGTAAATTCTTCAGTGTCAGGGGAACAAAGGGCTTCTGCGATACATGTTATGGGACTATACTTTTGATAGAATCCAAAGATGAAAGTGCAACAAAGGTAAACCTCATAAACATGTTTCAGTTCAACTTTTTAGCAAGTTGGTCATTCACTCGCTCCTGTTCTTTGAGAGATTAATATTTATTCTTTGCCTATCTTGCCCACAAGCCGCACTGTCCTGCTTAGCACCGAACCTCATATGGTCCATACTTTGAGAAACTAAATATTTCACATATGATTTGATGCACTTCCCTACATGCTCAATTGACCCTTTCTTTTTCATGCTATGTGTCTATTGCAGGTTGATTTTGATGACATACTCAGCTGGGAGTACCTGTTCAAGCTATATTGGTTAGATCTGAAAGGGAAGCTTTCATTAACATTGGAAGAACTTACTACTGCCAAGAACAGATGGAATGTCCCTAGCACTTCTGCTAGGAAAGAAAAAGAGGAGTCGTCTGATGACCTGTATGACGCTAATGATGATGATGATGCTGGTTCTGACTGCTGCTCAAGAAAACGAAGGCAAACTAATTCAAGGAAAAAGGGTCAAAAACGCCGAAAGATAAATAAAGATTGTAGCACTGCTGCAAAAAAGGTTGAGCTTCCAACTAGAAATACTGAGAGCGTTCCCACGGAAGTGCCAAATGAACGGGTGCCATTGCCAGTACACACAAAAGTACCAAATGGACGGATACCCTTGCCAGTAGACACAAAAGTACCAAATGAACCAGTGCCCTTGCCACCAAACATGAAATGGGCATCACCAGAGCTATTGGAGTTTATAGGACACATGAGAGATGGCGATCAATCTTTCATTTCTCCGTTTGATGTTCAGACTCTTCTGCTTGATTATATCAAGAAGAATAACCTTCGCGATCCTCAGAGGAAAAGCCAAATTATTTGTGACTCGAGACTTCACCGCTTGTTCAGGAAAGCACGAGTTGCTCACTTTGAGATGTTAAAGCTTTTGGAAATGCATTTTCCTATGAATGAGACTTCAACAGTATCTGATAGTAGCCAAGTGACTATCAATCTCAATTCAGCACATGTAGATACCAATGGATACAATGACATGGCTGCAAAATTTTCTCCTGATAAGAGGAGAAGGATCCATAGAAAGATGGAAAGAGATACACAAGTTAATCTTGAGGATTATGCAGCAATTGACATGCATAATATAAATTTGATTTACATGAGGCGCAGCCTGATGGAGGATTTTATTGATGATGCCAAATTCTCAGACAAAATTCATGGTGGTTTTGTGAGGATAAAAATTTCTGATGTGTGCCAGAGACAAGACATATATCGTCTCGTAAAAGTTATTGGTAAGATAATTTACTTCTTTATTAAATTTATTCTTAAAGTTTGTTTTAATGGTGAGCTATTTTTTTTTTTCATTTTCTTTCTTTTCTTTTTGCAGGAACACACAAGGTTCCAGAAAAGTATAGCATTGGAAAGAAGATGACAAATTTTGCACTCGAGATATTGAATTTAAACAAAAAGGAGATTATTACAATGGATACAATATCTAATCATGATTTTACAGAGGTTAACATCTTTTACTTACTGTCCTGTCTGATGTTTAGCTCCCAGAGGTAGCATTTTTAGAAGTCCTTGTTTGATTTTATTGTCTAGTTTGTGTTGTTGAATGCTTGGTATTTATGGCCGTACCTTTTTACCCAAGGGGGAATATGATCAAATTCTAGTTCTTCCTTCCAAGTTAGAGGCGGTAGCGGTACTCTTAGTTGAACTACATTGGGTTTCATTTTTACCTCTTTTTGATATTTACATTTGCTTGTGTAGGAGGAGTGCAAACGTTTAAGGCAGAGCATGAAGTGTGGTGTAATTAGCAGACTAAAAGTGGTACTGCTACATGGGACTGAACACTTGTGACCTAATTTCGTTTTGGCCCATCAGATATGTGTAGGTTTGATTTGTGTTTGTTTTGTATTATTAATGCAGGGGGATATCCTAGAGAAAGCCATGATATTGCAATCTGTAAGAGTGAATGATGTAAGGACAACTCGACATGTATACAATGATCGTTTTTTTTCTTCAAAAGATCTCAAACTTGACTTACTGGTATTTATAATCTTTACAGTGGTTTGAAAATGAAAAGCAGAGGCTTGGGCATCTTCGTGATCGTGCAAGCGAAACTGGGCGCAGAAAAGAATATCCTATTGACCATATTATGATGTGTGATGCCTTTATTATCACTTATAATGTTTTTCATTGACTGAATTGCCATTTCTTGATTTCTGGATCCTTATTCGCTCCTTCCTAAAATTGGCTATGCTTCATTTATAATTTTATTTAACTTAGGGCAGCTCCCATTTTCTTGTCATAGCTTGGCAGTAGAGAGGCATGCTTCTAATAACTTGTAATCCTCTGCTCAGGAATTGTGAATATTCGTGATAATCAAGTACAGCTTTATTTTTGTTATAGAACTATAGGCAACTACTTGTACTGCATGCTTCATTATTTTGTGATCCTTGACTGTATCATACACTTAGAGAATATGTAGAAAAGCTGCAGCTTCTCGACAATTCTGAGGAAAGAACTCGTAGGATTAATGAAGTTCTGGAAGTGCATGTTGATCCACATATGGATCCTAATTATGAGTCTGCTGAAGAAACAGATGAGAAAAGAACTGGTATATATCTTCCTGTAATGTTAATGCTTCAAGTTGCATGTTGATTAATAAATATTGGAATGTAACTATTTCTCTTGTATCGAATAAATCTTGCAACTGTAGCATAATTTCATGTGGTTTGTTGAGTATATTCTAAATATCCATCTAGTATAAGTTTCTGCACTGTAATTTTCTTCCAAAGTTGCAATGCTGTACATTTGAATTTATGTTGTGATAAGCATCAACTCATTAAAATAAATCACATTTCTAAGTCTAAGCGTTGATTAAGTGTAGTGTTTGAGCATTTGCTTGTTTATTATATGCAGTTGCAAAGTCGGTAAATCGGACAAGACCAGATACAACCATATCGCGAAGAATATCAAGATATCTTAGCACTAAGCAAAACCATCCTCAAAAAGTTTCTGATTCTAGCCACCATCCAAAAAGCTTGTCCACAGAAAGTACAATTTGTGAATCAGGGGCAAGAAGTTTGGAGAACAGCACAGCAAAGAGAACTATGTATGAAGCTGGATCACTTTCATCTTCCGGAGTAACAATGTCAAATGACACAGAGCCGGAGAAAGTCTGGCACTACAAGGATCCTTCTGGGAATGTTCAGGGTCCATTTACTCTTTTGCAACTATCAAAGTGGACAAGTTACTTCCCACGTGATCTGAGAGTATGGCTTACATTTGAGAGTGAAGAGAGATCATTGCTGTTGACTGAAGTGCTTTCAAAACAGCAGAAAGATTTCACTCAGGCTGCATCACATACAAGTAGCAAGGCAACACTGGTTGGCACTGGAGATACAAGGAACAGCCCTAGTGTGGATCAGACCAATGCTTTCACCCCTTTTGGTCATAGCATGGTTAGTTCTTCTGGAATAACTGTTCAGTATAGTAAGTATTCTGTTCCAGAAAGGGAAAGTGTGTACTCTCCAGATGTTAGCTTGTCGCTATCAACTAGTTCGGTTCCACTGAAGGATGCTTATACTGTGAATAGCCAAGCACACTGCCAGAATAAGCATTCTGTTTTCATTCAATCTCCTGGGAGTTCATATGGGCACACAGACTTGAACCATGATGGAATACAGGGATGCTCTGGTGAATCAAACCACCATCACAGCAGTGGAACCCTATGGAGTCCTACCGTGGCACATATGAGTTGTAGTGGACGTGGTAATGTGGAATCTCATCAGAATCAGTACGTTTCCTGGTCACAAAGTCAACATGAATCTAAAAATAGTTCACAAAGAGGACCTGTTAAAGATCTGATGAATTCAAGGCGGGATCTATCGAAAAATCTACCTACTCAACGTATCGGGAAAGATGTATCCAGTCCTTTGTTTGCTTGGAGTCCGGCCGAGTCGAGGACAGCTTCAAGTCAACATGAAGGCTCTTGCTTAAGTTCAACACCTAATCCAAGCTTTCTCGATGAACTTCATTCTTCTATTGCTTCTGCAAAGCCTAAGAGCTGTGCTCCAGCAACCGCTATTGAAGACAGAGGTTCTAGTTCACCATCTGGCATGCTGAGTCATGCAGAAAGAGTTCCAATCTGCAGTCCACAATCAGCCCCTTCGGCATCTGCTTCCGATATGTGTAAGATGGATATCACGAATCAGCAAAGAACACTTGAGGCGGATACATCGAATGCTTCAGTTAACCAGTCTCCGGAATCAAAGATTTTCCCTGTATCCTCTCCTGATAACCGAGATATTGACCATGAGTTTCCTAATCCAGTTCCAAGATCTGAGAATAAGGACATTGCGGTTGACAGCTCAGGATTAACACCAGCATCACCTGAAAATATTACTACGAATTTGCCTGGTTCAGATACATCCAAGATGGAGGAGGTCGTGAGTCAGCAACAAGTAATTGGGGCTGTTGTATTGAATTCTTCAGATAGTCATTCTCCTCACTCTAAGGTTTCCCCTGTATCTTCTCCTAATAACGAAGATAAGAAACATGAATACCCCAGTTCTACCCCAAGGTCTGAGAATAAGATTCCTGCTGTGGACAGTTTACTTTCAACATCAGCTGCTCCTGAAAATCTAACGACAACTTCTGCCCATGATTCTGATACATGCAAAATGGAGGAGTTAGTGAATCAGCCAAAAACACTTGAAGCAGATGCATCAAATGCTCCACTTTGTCAACCTCCTCATTCTCACATTTTCCCGGTACCTTCTGACAATCAAGATATAGAGCGTGAATGTCCAAGTCCAACTCCAATTTCTGACAGTAAGGATCCTCTTGTGAACAACTCAGCGACAACTTCTGCATCAGCCTCTGATACAAGCAAAATGGAGGAGTTTGTGAATCAGCAAAAAACACTTGAAGCAGATGCATCAAATGCTCCACTTAATCAGTCTCCTCATTCTCACATTTTCCCAGTACCTTCTGACAATCAAGATATTGAGCGTGAATGTCCAGGTCCAACTCCAAGATCTGACACTAAGGAACTTCTTGTGAACAACTCAGTGTTAACATCATCAGCACCTGAAATTCTAACGACAACCTCTGCAGCCTCTGATACATGCAAAATGGAGGAGTCAGTGAATCAGCAAAAAACGCTTGAAGCAGATGCTTCAAATGCTCCACTTAATCATCATCCTCATTCTCACAGTGTTCCTGTATCTTCTGATAATCAAGACATTCAGCGTGAATGTCCTAGCCCAACTCCAAAATCTGACAGTAAGGAACCTCTTGTGGACAACTCAGTATTAACATCAGCGGCGCCTGAAATGCTAGCGACAACTTCTGCCTCTGATACATGCAAAATGGAGGAGTTTGTGAATCAGCAAAAAGCACTTGAAGCGGATGCAACAAATGCTTCACTTAACCAGCCTCCTCACATTTTCACTATATCTTCCGATAATCAAGATATTGAGCGTGAATGTCCTAGCCCAACTCCAAGGTCTGACTGTAAGGAACCTCTTATGGACAACTCAGTATTTACATCAGTGGCGCCTGGAATTCTAGCAACATCTTCTGCTTCTGCTTCTGCTTCTGGTACATGCAAAATGGAGGAGTTTGTGAATCAGCAAAGACCAATTGAAGCGGATGCATCAAATGCTTCACTTAATCAACCTCCTCACTCTAGCGTTTTCGCTTCATCTTCTGGTGATAACCAAGATAATGCGTGTGAACGTCCTAGTCCAAGTCCAAGATCTGAGGGTGAGCAGCCTCTCATGGATAACTCAGGGTTAACATCAACAGTGCCTCAAAATCTAACTTCTACTTCTGCATCTGCTTCTGAGATATGCAAAGAGATCTTGAATGAGAAAAGAATACTTGAAGCAAACCCATCAAATGGTTTGATTACTCAATCTCCTCAATCCATGGTTTTCCTTGTACCATCTCCTGATATCCTAGAGCGTGGATTTTCTAGTGAAACGCCTAGGCCTGAGTTTAAGGAACCTGTTGTGGACAGCTCTGGGTTAACATCAGCAGCACCTGAAAATTTAATGACTAAGCAACATGTCCACTCATCAGATGCCTTTGTACCACCAAAGTCTGGTGCTCCAACTGGGGAATTAGGCGACGCGAAATTAGATTTTAAAGGTGAAGAAATTATTCAAAAAGAACAATATTGTGAGAGTGAATCTATTGTTGCTACAAGAAAGAATTTGTTAATTGATCCTTCCTTTGGTGCTGAGTCGATAGATGTGTCAGATGTATTGGAATCCTTAATGGAAGAAAGGGGTGGAACTTCGTACATGCCAGGATCAGTAGAGGACTTCCTAGCCGCTTCAGCCGAGGAAGAACCACACTACTCAAGCCCTATCGCATTATCTCCTTGGGGTGAACCTAGTTACTACCAAGGTGATGCTGTTAATTCTGCACTATGGGGTATTCAAGATTCGATCAATGATATGTGGCCATTGCTTTCACCAAGACCTATGCTCCAACCTTCATCTGGTTAGTCAGCGTGTCGATGATTAGCATTTCCAGAACTCTCCATTAATTCTATTCTATTGTTGAATCATTTGTTTTCTCTCCACCAGGTATTGGAACTGAGGGGAAGGAAACTTATGATATCAACGAGGTGGCTGTGACCCATGTTAATAGTGATTTTTTTCAAAGAGGATCAATGATTGGGGAGGAAAATGTGAACCAGGCTAACTTGAGTGCTGTTGCAGATTGGATGCTGTCTGATCAGGTAATGGTGTTGCAATATTTTAATGTCATTTATTTCCTGTATGCTTTTCATATGACATTGTGTTTTTCACTACTTTAGGTCCCATCAATACCAAATGGTATGTCAACATCATCAGTAGATGAGAGCACCAGAGTTTTAGGTTCTCAAGCATCAACCAATCAGAGCTTAGACTGGGGTACTACATGGACTACTAGTCAGAATCTCAGCATGTATAGCAATGAAAAAGCAGAGCCCTCGAGTAAAAGCTATTTGGAAGAATCAAGGAAGCAGGAAACCACCAATTCCAGTGTTTCTATTTCTGGAGAGGCCATTGGAAACAACAAGGGCTTGAACCCTCCTGATAATGCTAATCGGGGCAGCCAACTGAGTCATCATCACCGTGGCAGGTACTCCCAAATCAGTGAATCTTGGCTACTTAGTTCAAATCACTCTAGGAGTAGGTCTGATAGATTTGGCAGCGGTGGGTCATCAAGATCAACTTCAAAGGGACAAACTAGGGGCTAATGTATATTCTCAAGAGCGGGAGAAAGGGTGCATCTTGTAGCTACCTGCATCCTTGATCTCGCAGCAGGAATAGGTTTTAAATTTCTTTGTCATATCTTTGCAGTTTGTATAGGCTAATTACAATTTAGTCAACAGAGCGTAAATGACCATCTCTGCTCCACTCAACTGTAGCAAGGAGCATATGTTTAGCATAGAGGAATGGCTGAATGGCCCTGCCCAAGAAGTAGATTCAGCTCTTGGGCATGGTCTGTATCATCTTGACATTCTGTTGGATGGAACTGCATCTGTACACCGGTATCTCTTGACACCGAAACGCCTGATGTGTTGGAAACAATTATATCTGATTGATTGATTTAGCTTCTGATTTGTTTCGGTGTTGATGGGACGATTTAGCTTACTGATGAACAATGTTCAGTATTCTTGGCTTTCGCAGTTTGATTGGATTTTACAATCATGGATAGCGTTGTGCGATGTTCAGATTGATGATAATTTTACTTAGGAAATTATGTGGAACGGAATAGTTTGCCCACACGTCCTATGATGGTACCACTTTTATCTTGGTGCTTCATATTTGTGGTGAGGATAGTTTGTAAAGTTCATTTGCAGCTGTCGATGTGATAATTGAATACTCTCTCCATCTCGTTTTTTGAGCCAACAAGAGCCAAGTTTGATCAAATATATATAAAAAATGCTAATATTTATAATAGAGAATAAGTATTATTAGATTAATCATACTTGTGAACCTATTCAGAAATACAAATAATGTTACTATATTCTATAATTTTAAGTAAATTAAAATGAGATGACTTACCAAAAACAGGATATGTATTTCCTTTTTTATGATTAAGTATTGTTACTACCTTCGTCCCCAAAAAGATAAAATTGTAGATACTGACTTTAAATATATATACTATGAAAATAAATTTTATCATTAATTTAATAATACTTATTTTGTATTATAAATGTTACTGTTTTTTATCAATTTATAATCAAACTTAAAAATGTTTTACTTCGAAAAAACAAAAAACGCATCTTTTATTAGACGGAAGTACTCGCTCTATTCTAGATTACTTCTAAGATATTGTTTTTAGTATATCTAAACATAATTTATCTCTATACGTAACTCTTTGAATCGCTATTTTCAAGTGCAAGCCACGTCAGCGCTACTCCGTATGGGAATGAAAGAAAAGAAAATCACAGAAACAACAGAGCACTGTACGATTAGTCATCAAGAAACTATAAAGAATTCAGTGATTATTTCGTTCCTTCCACTGTTCCATTTCCATTTGCTTCCCGATGACGATTAGTCATCGTCTAGACAGCTGTAACATTTTTATGTAAATTCGAAAGTATATTCCTCCCTGGATATTTACATCTTTTCTCAAACCTGCTATCGTCAAACTATCTACATCTGTTATTTCCTGGCCTCCGGAAGGGGAACAAAAACAGGATAGTAGGTATTCAGTTCAAGACGCTCCAGGATCTGCTGGGCAGCCGACAGGTACGAAGAATGGCCATCAACAAGCTCGGTAACATCAACCTGTAAATCGTGCACAGTAAATAAACACTAAAAATAATGAAACCTCGCTAAAAAATACAAGAATTATCACCCAGATGCTTACGTTTTCAACGCCAGGTACATCAATGGCCTGGATGCCAGCCAGCCCTTGGGTGAGCAGGCTACGTCGCCCTGTTCGCTTGAGCTTATTCAGAACTACTTTTTAGTTATAGAACATTGTTTTTCTCTCACAACATTTCAGCATAAGTATAAGCATAAGCTAAATTTCAGCATACAGGTGCGACTTAACTGTTTCAGCAATGACTATCCAATTTGAAATCAATCCCATTTTGTTTAGAACCTGTAAGCACTTGAATATGACTCGCACTCCAAGCGAGAACCCAACGAGAGTCACAGGCCTGACCAGTTTAGAATCAGGAAAAAAAGTAGAGAGTTTGCATTTACCTGTCAATAGCAACAGACCATTTACTGTCAATAAACAGCCTGTTCGGTTGGGGCTGAAACGATCGTATACGATCGTGGATTATTACTGCTGCTGACTGGTTTGGTGTGAGAGAAAAATATTGTTCTGGCTGAAAATTTACGATCGTTTACGACCCAGCAAACAGGCCGAAAATCTGTAGCGGCAAGCAACGTAGCAGGCCAAGCAAATGCTGCAAGAAGGCCACTTAAGACGGTTCTCATAGCACCTTGTTTCATCAATTCCATTGCAAGTCCTGCATAATCAACAACAACACTAATTACAAGGTGTTCACTAACAGTAGTGCAAGGCAGAGTACAAAACCCTGAAGATTACTTGATGTCAGCCAATCCTGTATTGCTGTACTCACTGCGATTAGATGCTTGGACTCCCATTGAAGGATGTACCTGTCAAACATTAATCAAAAGTGTAAGTAACAATGCTCCACCCTTATAGCATAGATGTAAAATATGTGACTATGATTCATACAACAAATATGAGAATACATTCCATACTTCTCTAGGTTATCCTTCCAGCCTTCCCAAGGTTTACAGAAATCCTCCTCATCAAATGCAAATCCAGAAACCAGGATGCCAACAGCAAGGCGCTGAAAGAGTTGCCAACATTTACAAAGACCAAATAAGTTTGATTCCAAAATGGGTGAATGGCATTTTAGTCAGAGAGAGAAAAGGGACTTACACCCTGATTATGGTTATCACCAATAGGTTTGAACTCAAATTCTTTCACTTTACCAATTCGTCTTGCCATTTTGGTACCCGTCAAGCCAGCCCCAGCAGCTAATTTGTAAAAACAAAAATCAATTCAAGGAACATTAAAAGCTAAGCACAACACTTGTACACCACTTTCTCTCTCTTTTTTGGGATACTGCATTACAGCTTGTACAGGAAATTCATTTGGGAACAATTTTAATAATTTATAAATGTGTCAGTGCTTATACAGAGGGGTGCATATTCATTATCTGTGTAGGTTTCCTAAGCAATACAGTAACCACCATAAATAATGGAGGCAGTTGTTGCTAACTTAAAACAAATCTTGACTGTTAGACTGCCCAGGACATATATATAATGAAGAAATAAGAGCTCCAGATAATAGCATAAGAGTTTCCAAGGAACATTTATACCAACCTCCAAATGAGGCAGCAACTGCCACGGAGCCAGCAACAGATCCTGCCGCAGCAGCCATAGCAGCAAATCCACTGGCTCCTATGAAAGGGACAAGTGTGCCCAGTGTTGGAGCTAGAGCACCAAATCCTGCAGCAATGGCTGGTGCAGCTAAACCTGTCGGGTCGAAGAGAATGAGAGCATATGTATCACCTGGCGTAGTGTGTCCAAGTGATGCCAAGATGTTCAGAATTTCATTGGATATATTATCTGGAATGCAGTCCTACCCCCAGTAATAGCCAGCAATTCCTCCAGTCAAAGCAGCTAGCGGCACCAATAATCCCCCCACGCTTCCATTTCTCCCACTTGCTTTTCGGTGATGCGTTTTCACGCTCTTGTTCTCGTTCTTTTGACGCCGCCATGGCAGAGCATGCGACCATCACCTCCATAGCTTCCTATAATGCCAGGATTAATGATTACAACTTTACAAGTCAATTCAGGCTGTGGAAATGCAAGGATATGAATGAGTTGAGTTTCTGTTTCTCTCTTGGATGATCTCATATCATTCTTTTTAGTCGAGAATAAACTGCAATCAATTTTCACTCTGCCACACTGAGAAGAAGGGATAACTTGTAATAACCATTTTGATCCACTTGACGTCAAGCCATGCCGCTATCAACCGAAGAGCGACACGATGCCGAGCATCATAGCCCTTCGTGAAGAGCGACGACTTCCTGTCCTCTTCCTCTTGCGAGACGGGTTTATCAGCGATACAGGCGGAGAGAAGCGCATACAGCAACGCCATGTTGCGGTGATCTTTCGCGGGAACATCTTCTAAGGACAACTTGTCGATGCCCAGCAAGTTCTCAGACGAGCCTGCCTCCAGAGACTCCGCCGTCGCAGAGGTACAAGCCCTGGAGTCTTTACACTCGCCTTTGATTTTCAGGTCCAGTACGGTGCAGTGTTAGTGTCGCTACCCAAGCTCATGACCGTCACATCAACTGCTTTCGCCAATGCGAGTTCCTGCTCCAGCTTGTTCGAAGAGCTCTCGCCGTCTTCCTCAAAGAGTATCCTTTCAGCCTTAGAAACTGCAAAACCCCACAGAGTGAAATGAAACGATGGGATACTGCAATAGTGAAAGGGTTAAATATATTCACGACATTGGCACTGAATTTTGAACCCCATTGCAGAGAGATGATTCATGATTGGTTGGCTCAGCAACAGAGATTTGGTAGCAATTTGATGGGGTTGGGGTTGAACCCTACAACTTGAGTGGCCGCCTGTCGCGCGCCGGCAGCTCGTGGGGGAAATTTCGGTGGGGGCGTGGGAGCCGAGGGAACCGTGGGATACGCGATACGAGGAGGTTTGACTTGGGCGACGCTTGCGCGGGAAAAAAATTCCCGCAGCGTGTCTATAGACTCCATCCGCTACATAGGTAACCTCAGCGTGGGCACCGGCGCGTCAGATGCTCACGAGGAACGGACGCTCGGCTTGGCTTCGTCAACTCTTTGGCTCTACATGTACTTCGGCTCCTCCCACGCTACGTTGAGCTCGGTAGTCGGCTTGGCTCCATCCTGAGTAATCGGTTCCTTGGGCCACGTCTCGCTTATCACACACGTCGCGATTAGATCGTGTCTTGCCAACCGCCGGTGGTAGACCTTGGCACCTTGCGCCACCGTCTCCATATATGGACGACGCAGCCGACATTGACAGGAGAAGGAGGCCAGGAAGGTGCTAATCGTCGCGCCGCCGTCTCCATAGACAACGCAACCGACATGATAGGAGAAGGAGGCCAAGAAGATAATTTGTCACCATCCCAAGACAAACCGTCGTCCATGGTTTCTACCTCTGCTGTAGAGCACGACATAGCTAGAGAACAGTTGCTCTCACTTGTGCGTGATAATGACGGCGCGATCAACATTTCGGCGACGGGCTTTGCCATTAACATCAGCTTCCTCGACAATAAGTTCGCCAATATTTCTGACGTCAAACAACACAGCCTTCAACAGCCTTTTAGCAATCGGGTCTCGCCAACAACTTCGGCGTCATCAACAACGTGTTCGCCAATGCTTTGGCTAGGAGTTTCGCCATCAAATTTGGCATCATCAACTTCGCCTTCGCCAACTTTTCGGCTAGGGGCTTCATCGCCAATTCCGGCACCGTCAACTACACCTTCGCCAGGGTTTTGGCAAGGGGATTCAACAACTTCGGCATCATCAAAAATGTTTTCAGCAACATTTCGGCATGAAGTCCCCAACGGCATCTTCGACTTCGACTTCACCGATATTCTAGAGTGAAGCAATCGCCATCGCTATCTTCAAAAGGGGTTGGCGCTGAGCGCATTGGACAAGCAATTCGTCCGAAGACAAAAGCTTTGCCTGGCGACAGTGAGTGAAGGCTTGAAGACACGTTCTGACCATCTACAACTATTTCGACTGGTGTCAACTGCTTCGCCTGCTTCAACCACATCAATGTCTTCTTCGATGAAGGGCTGAATTGTGAGCAAGCCACCAAGGACTAGGCCACGGAGGCACAAGCAAAGGGCGCCATCGAAGACTAGCTGAAGACAAGCCGAAGACTAGTTAGAGACAGAGCAGTCCCTAGACTATCTCTGTATAGACGAAGTTGCATACTGGATCGAGTTGTAATCGGGGCCACATGTTGTATTGAGCTATTGAGTTTTGAACTTTCAATCAAAATCGAATAGCTGAGGGGCTACACTTGGGGTGTGTTATATGTTGGGGACCCGGTTACCATGTTTAGGGCCTAATTACATAGCGTAGGGCTCACAAAATAATATTTGGGAGCCATTTGTGATTTTTTAGTGATGTTTTTATAAATACAAACCCCCAGGTCCATTTGTAGCCCTAGCGGCGTTTCTATAAATACAAACCCTACCGAGGAGCATAAAGAGAACCTCCTCTATAAAAGGGTGACAGAGACTTTTGGGTTGGTAGTTCACTCGCTTGGCTTTCTCCCTTATTCCTCCTTCACTCTCTCATTTTGTTTGCTAGACCAATACATAGTGCCCTACCTAATTGGCAATCTACTTAACAATTCAGCTACATTGTCTAACTTGGTGATTCAATTTGTAAATTTAAGCACTGATACCTTCATGTGATTTGACTCTTTCATTCACTCTCTTTATATTTTATTCTCCAATACGCTCTACAGTTAGTCAAAAAATTCTAAACTTTACACCTTCTTATTCACTATTTAACATATATCTCTTCAAGATTGTATTAAATCACAGTTCAACTACTAAAATGTGGGGAAAGGAACAAACTGTCTACCTAAAAGTTGGTCATTTATTTTATCATATATTAGTGGTTGTTCACAGTTAGGTGTCTAACAATCAGCAATGAACTGACTCGTCTTGACTTCTAATTCAAATTACAAAATATCAGCTCAAGTATGGACTAATGCTCACATTCACGATCTTGGTTTTCATCACACCTTCCATGCAGGTCGCAAATGTATACCCTTGTTCAACAAGAACTGTCAGCATCTTTTTGTAGGTTGCGTTGTCCTTAGAGCCAATGAAGTATAAGGCACGCAAGATGTATACCGAAAAGAGAGGCGACATGTGAAAAGTAAAAACATAGCGGGTTGGAATATGTTATTTTTTTCGAACTAGGGATATCCCCATTTCCATAGCATCACCACGGAAATACAGCAGCAGTTAACAGATAATTCAGAGTAGCATAAGGAGATGCAAGGGAAAGTAAAAAAGTGCGACAGAGGGATCTATGCCCCAGCAACAGAGAACATCCCAGAGAACGGTAACTACTATACTAACAAAAAGACCATCCCAACGGAGTTGGGGGAGAGCAGCACCCCAGGCCTCAGCTTTTCACTCCCTGTCCTGCTGAGCTTCATCATCATCGCTGGTGACGTCTTGCAGTCTGTTGTTCTTCCTGGCGACTTGGCTCTTCATAGACAGTAACTGCACCGCAATCTTGAACATGGTCTCTATACCTTTGACCAATGTTTCCTTGTCCACCTCCTTCTAGAGACCTGCCCAGAACTTCATTAGAGCGCAAGCATGACAGACGATCTCAATGGAGTTACTGAACTTCTTCCCCTCGAAACAAATTTTGTTTCGCATTTTCCAGATCGACCAACATACAACTGCAATACCAACAGCAAAGAATTGCTTTCCATTGGGAATCCATTTCTCGCACCACTTCCAGCTTTGCTGAAAGGAAGATGGGATATCATTGGCCCCCAAGTAGGTAGCAATTGTAGCCCATACCACCTTAGCAACCGAACATGTAAACAGGAGATGAGTTACAGTTTCATGTTGTCGACAAAAATAACAAGAAGGATCACCATTCCATTTTCGTTTGACCATGTTGTCCTTAGTTAATATAGCATCATTTGCTACTAACCACAGAAAGATCTTGATGGGGTGGAATTTTCGCTTTCCAAATATACTTGAAGTGGGGATCTGAGCTTGTCAAAGCATTATATGTTGATTTCACAGAAAATTTACCTCTATTTTCTAGTTTTCAGGAAACCATATCACGTTCGTCCTCTAGTTGGAAGACAGAAACATCATTGAGAATCTTACCCCATTCCAGACTAAGTTCCAGAGTCAACCATCTTGTAAAAGTAACGGAGACCGTTCCACTGATCATTTGATATACAGAAATGTTCTGTTGCTCACAAATCTTAAACAGGTCAGGGGAAAGATTACACAAAGGGTCATCATAAAGCCAAGCATCATCCCAAAAAGATGTTGACTTACCATTTTTAACAATCCTTTTCCTACCTTGAAGATAGATATGTTTGACTTTGAGGAGGTCTGACCAGATAGGAGAGTCAGTTTGTCTGTGTTTCACAGAACAAACTGAGTTCTTCCTCAGGTACTTATATAAAACCAGGTCCTGCCAAAGATCAGATTCACGTTCTAGTTTCCACCACCACTTACAAAGTAGGCTTAGATTCATTTTTCTAATATCTTTTATTTCCAAATGATACCCCCCCCCTCCTTTCTTCTTGCTTTTGCAGATTTTAATCCATTTCACCAAATGATACTTTCTTTTAGAATGGCCACACTGCCAAAAGAAGGTTCTTCTCACTTTATCCATTTCTTTTATCACAGTTTTGGGCAAGAGATAAATTGACATATAATAGATTGGAGTACTGTTCAGACCGGATGAAATCAAAGTTGACCTTCCGGCAATAGACAAAGATCTCTGCCAGATATCTAGTCTTTTAGCATTTTTTCCAGAAGAGGCAGCCAATCAGCAACATGTAATCTACTCGGACTTACTGGTACCCCAAGGTACTTAATAGGGAAGTAGCCAATCTGGCAATTGAAAGTTTCAGCATAGGCAAGAGCCATATCATCACAATCATTAATCAAAACAATTTCACTTTTACTAAAGTTAATCTTTAACCCAGCCATCATCTCATATAGGTAAAGGAGCAACTTCAAATTTCTGGCTTTTTCTAAATCATGTTTAAGACAAATGATGGTGTCGTCAGCGTATTGGAGGATTGCGACCCCATGAGGCACAATATGATCCACTAAGCCCACAATCAGATTATTACTTTGAGCCTGTAGTATCATTCTGGTTAGGTAATCGGCTACAAAGTTAAACAAGATGGGTGATAGAGGTCCCCTTGTCTCACCCCCCTGTGGCTTTTGATGTAGGGGCCTGTCAAATTATTCAACTTTACACTAACTGTTCCACCAGCAATAACTTGCTGAATCCACTTACACCAAATTTCACTAAAGCCTCTGGCTTTTAGGCATGTGAACAACATATTCCAATTCACCTTATCATAAGCTTTTTCGAAGTCAAGTTTTAATACCACACCACATTCTTTTCTTTGCTTAGTTTCATGCAAAATTTCATGAAGGCAAGGACCCCAGACATGATATTTCTGCCTTTTATAAAGGCAGACTGAGCAGGATGGATTAGGTTGTCTGCAAAGGGTTCAATTCTCAAAGTTAACGTTTTGGTGATCAACTTATATAAACAATTTAGAAGGCAGATAGGTCTGTACTGCTGAATCCTAGCAGCATCAGAAATTTTGGGGAGCAGAGTAATAATACCATAGTTGATCCTCCTAATATCAATTTTGCCTTGATGAAAATCAGCGAAAAGTTGGACAATGTCCTTCTTAATAATCTTCCAGCAAGCTTGGTAAAACTCAATAGGGATACTGTCAGGGCCAGCTGCCTTGTTCTTTTCCATTCGGGACAAAGCATGCCATATCTCTGTCTCAAAGAATGGTCTGCAGAGTTGCTCATTATAATGAGCAGACCCATCCCAAATGCCGTCATTGATTTGAATATTGAAATCAGGGGCTGGGCCTGTTGGAATATGTTATAGATGCAAACGTAGCTGATGAGAATATCCTACACACCTTCATAAATCTTGTCGTATTTAGAGTCTGCTAACAAAGCAAAAACAATGAATCCAAAGCCTGCTCAGCCACTTCTTCTGGAGTCAACTTTGGTTTGGATATACGTCATAGAACCAACTATATGGGTTAAGTATTCCAGCAGCATTACCAGCAAACACCCTGCCCATTTTGGCACCGAAACGTCTGATGTGTTGGAAACAGTTATATATGATTGATTGGTTTAGCTTCGATTTGTTCTGGTGTTGATGGAACGATTTAGCTTGCAGATGAACACTGTTAAGTATTCTTGCCTTTCGCGATTTGATTGAATTTTACAAGCATGGATAGCTTTATGCGATGTTTAGATTGATAACAATTTTACTCGGGAAATTATGTGAATAGTTTGCCCATTGATTGACGTCCTGTGATGGTACACTTTTATCTCCGTGTTTCGTTGCCCTGTTCGCTTGGCTGATAAGTTCATGGTTGAAAGTATTGTTGACTGATTTGTTGTGAGAGAAAAATATTGTTCGTTGGCTGATAATCGAATACTCTTCATCTCGCTTTTTGAGTCGATAGGAGCCAAGTTTGATCTAATATATTAAAAAAACTAATATTTATTGTTTCAAAAAATATTAATATTTATAATGGATATAATTAGTATTATTAGATGAATCATAGTAGCGAACCTATTCAGAAATACAAATATTGTTACTATATTATAAAATTTTAATTAAATTAAAATTAGTTGACTTCTCGAAAAATAGGATATGTATTTCCTTTCGATAATGATTCCACACGAGCGTCCGTACAGATGGAGGCGTCTCCCCCACTCGCTATCACGTCTTTGCTCTCTCTCGTCCGTACCCTGTAGAAAAAATAAAATTCTCCACCGCGCCCTCTCTCGCTCCTACCCACCTCCACCGTGCTACCTGCTCGTGCGCGCTCGTGCTTGCCCGGCCGCGCCCCACCGCGCTGTCTGCTCGTCGCGGCCGGCCCGCTCGCTGTGGCCACCTTGGCCCGCTCACTGTGGCTACCTCCACCGATCTGGCGAGCCACGGCCGCCTCCACCGAGCGAGCCGGTGAGCCTTCACGACGGTTGCTCCAGCAAGCAGGCGAGGGGGATGGGCTTCGTTTGAAGCCGTCCCGTCGAGCTCTATGTGCCGCTGTCGACCTCCACAACGACAAGCCTCCATTCGTCTAAGCAACAAGATGACATTACTTTGAAAGTCCATGTTGTAAGCGTATGTTTCAAGTATTTCAGATGTTTCATCTGGATGTTGTAAGTGTTTTATCTTGATGCTGCAAAAGTAGATCAGGATGTTACACATGTTGCAATGGCTATATATGTATGTTCCAAGTGTATGTTCCGAATGTTTTATCTGTTTTTCTAAACGTATGTTTACAAGTGTTTCATCTGGATGTTACACATGTTTTTGCAAGTGTTTTAGACGTATGTTCGCAAGTGTTTTAGTTGTTTCCGTACGTATATTGCAAGTGTTTTATCTGGATGTTTCAAAAGTAGATCTAGTGTTGCAGCAAGTGTTTCGTATGCATATTTCAAGTGTTTCATCTCCTTTCAGACGTATGATGCAAGTGTTGCATTTGGGTGTTTTAAAAGTAGATCATGTGTTTTATCTCCCTCTTTGCTTTTCTGCTGCCTCGCATTAGTCTCTTCCTCCTCCGGCGTCGGCTGGGCATGCGCCGCCTCTCCCTCTCTTTCTCGATGTTGGTGATGCTCGGGCCGATGCAGGCCCTACGTGGGCGCGCGAAACGGCATGGGAAACGACTGCATGTGCAAGCGTCCATGCGCGGGCGTTCGGACGCCCCATCCGTCCAGACGTCCTGGCGCTAGTAGTTCCGATTTTCTTTTTATGAGAAAGTATTGTTACTACCTTCGTCCAAAAAAAGATACAATTATAGATACTATGACTTTGAATATATATACTATGAAAATAAATTTTATCATTAACTAATAATTATTTTATATCATAAATGTTACTGTTTTTTCCAATTTATTAATTAAACTTAAAAATAGGCTTCTAGAAAACAAAAAATGCATCTTTTATTGGACGGAAGTACTCCCTCCATTCTAGATTACTTATAAGATATTGTTTTTACCATATATTTAAACATAATATACCTCTGTATGTAACTCTTCGAATCGCTATTTTTAAGTGTAAGCCACGTCAGCGCTACTCCGTATAGGAATGAAAGAAAAGAAAATCACAGAAACAACAGAGCACTGTACGAGTAGTCATCAAGAAACTACAAAGAATTCAGTGATTATTTCGTTCCTTCCACTGTTCCATTTCCATTTGCTTCCCAATGACGATTAGTCATCGTTTAGACAACTGTAACATTTTTGGGTAAATTCGAAAGTATATTCCTCCCTGGATATTTACATCTTTTGTCAAACCTGCTATCGTCAAACTATCTACATCTGTTATTTCCTGGCCTCCGGAAGGGGAACAAAAACAGGATAGTAGGTATTCAGTTCAAGATGTTCCAGGATCTGCTGGGCAGCTGACAGGTACGAAGAATGGCCATCAACAAGCTCGGTAACATCAACCTGCAAATCGTGCACAGTAAATAGTAAAAACAATGAAACCTCGCTAAAAACACAAAAATTATCATCCAGATGCTTACGTTTTCAACGCCAGGTACATCAATGGCCTGGATGCCAGCCAGCCCTTGGGTGAGTAGGCTACATCAGAGAATTAGTAAGTCAGTGAATATATCGACTTAACTGTTCCAGCAATGACTATCCAATTCGAAATCAAACCCATTTTGTTTACCTTGCACGGAAGGTCACACCGAGAATCCAGTCATCTCTCGAGTACACATTCACAAATCTCCCTGCAACCATCTGCAGTGAAACAGAGGCTAGTTAAGTGATATAAGCAGGCAAACACTACCTTTACGGGGCATATTTGTTGCTGAAGATTACTGGTATCTCTGCATTTTAAGTGGAGAAGGGATAGTTATTGCTGTACCTTCCTGGCAAGCTCCCACCTCTCACCTTTCACTGAAACTGGTGCACCAAGGAGTACAACCCTCTCGACAAGTCCCTCTGATTCATTCCATCAAGCATAAGATCAAAGTTATATGAAATTTAGGTTACTATAAATAAAGAACAGATACCATTGTCGTTTGATAAAGCTAGCTCCTGTAAGCACTTGAATATGACTCGTGCTCCAAGCGAGAACCCAATAAGAGTCACAGGCCTGAGAAGTTTAGAATCAGGAAAAAAGGTAGTTGGGGGAACTACTGTGTTGGATGACACTTTTTGTAGTTGGAACTACCTGTTTCCTTGCAGTCCCTTCAGAAGCACTTCTGCGAGCATTTTTCCTGCCTTATCTGATCTGAGAGGATACAGTTCATCAGTTAGCTAAACAAGTTGTTAGGTACACTACAGGTATTCTGAAGTGTTCTAGCTGGTAAATTAGTGCGGAGAAATATTAATACTGGAAACAATGTACTACGAGAGTTTGCATTTACCTGTTGATAGCAACAGACCATTTACTGTCAATAAAATCTGTAGCGGCAAGCAACGTAGCAGGCCAAGCAAATGCTGCAAGAAGGCCACTTAAGACAGTTCTCATAGCACCTTGTTTCATCAATTCCATTGCAAGTCCTGCATAATTAACAAGAACACTAATTACAAGGTGTTCACTAACAGTAGTACAAGGCAGAGTACAAAACCCTGAACATTACTTGATGTCAGCCAATCCTGTATTGCTGTACTCACTGCGATTATATGCTTGGACTCCCATTGAAGGATGTACCTGTCAAACATTAATCAAAAGTGTAAGTAACAATGCTCCACCCTTATAGCATAGATGTAAAATATGTGACTAGGATTCATACAACAAATATGAGAATACATTCCATACTTCTCTAGGTTATCCTTCCAGCCTTCCCAAGGTTTACAGAAATCCTCCTCATCAAATGCAAATCCAGAAACCAGGATGCCAACAGCAAGGCGCTGAAAGAGTTGCCAACATTTACAAAGACCAAATAAGTTTGATTCCAAAATGGGTGAATGGCATTTTAGTCAGAGAGAGAAAAGGGACTCACACCCTGATTATGGTTATCACCAATAGGTTTGAACTCAAATTCTTTCACTTTACCAATTCGTCTTGCCATTTTGGTGCCCGTCAAGCCAGCCCCAGCAGCTAATTTGTAAAAACAAAAATCAATTCAAGGAACATTAAAAGCTAAGCACAACACTTGTACACCACTTTCTATCTCTTTTTTTGATACTGCATTACAGCTTGTACAGGAAATTCATTTGGGAACAATTTTAATAATTTATAAATGTGTCAGTGCTTATACAGAGGGGTGCATATTCATTATTTGTGTAGGTTTCCTAAGCAATACAGTAACCACCATAAATAATGGAGGCAGTTGTTGCTAACTTAAAACAAATCTTGACTGTTAGACTGCCCAGGACATATATATAATGAAGAAATAAGAGCTCCAGATAATAGCATAAGAGTTTCCAAGGAACATTTATACCAACCTCCAAATGAGGCAGCAACTGCCACGGAGCCAGCAACAGATCCTGCCGCAGCAGCCATAGCAGCAAATCCACTAGCCCCTATGAAAGGGACAAGTGTGCCCAGTGTTGGAGCTAGAGCACCAAATCCTGCAGCAATGGCTGGTGCAGCTAAACCTGTCGGGTCGAAGAGAATGAGAGCATATGAATCACCTGGTGTAGTGTGTCCAAGTGATGCCAAGATGTTCAGAATTTCATTAGATATATTATCTGGAATGCAGTCCTACCCCCAGTAATAGCCAACAATGCTCCTCCAGTCAACGCAGCGGCACCAATAATTCCCCCACGCTTCCATTTCTGCCACTTGCTTTTTGGTGATGCGTTTTCACGCTCTTGTTCTTGTTCTTTTGCTGCGGCCATGGCAGAGCATGCGACCATCACCTCCATAGCTTCCTATAATGCCAGGATTGATGATTACAAGTCAAATTCGAGCTATGTGGAAATAGTATACAAGCATACGAATGAGTTATGAGTTTCTCTCAGGGCTTTCTTTTTTAGTCGAGATTAAACACCATCAACTTTCACTGTGCAACACTGAGAAGAAGGAATAACTTGTACTAACCATTTTGATCCACTTAACGTCAAGCCATGCTGCTATCAACCGAAGAGCGACACGATGCCGAGCATCATACCCCTTCCTGAAGTGAGATGACTTCCTGTCCTCTTCCTCTTGCGAGATGGGTTTATCAGCGACACAGGCGGAGAGAAGCGCATACAGCAATGCCATCTTGCAATGATCATTTGCGGGAACATCTTCCAAGGACAGCTTGTCGATTCCAAGCAAGTTCTCGGACGAGCCTGCCTCCAGAGACTCCTGTGTAGCAGAGGTACAAGCCGTGGAGTCTTTACTCTCTTCTTTGATCTTCTCGTCAGGCACATTTTCGCTGCCCAAGCTCATGACCATAACATCAACTGCTTTCGCCAAGGCAAGCTCCTGCTCCAGTCTGTCTGAAGAGCTCTCGCCGTCTTCCTCAAAGATTATCCTTAGAAACTGCAAAATCGAGGAGTGAAAGGGTTAGATATATTCACGGCATTGGCACTGAAGTTTGAAACGCTTTGCAGAGAGATCATTGGCTGGCTCAGCAACCGAGATTTGGTAGCAATTTGATGGGGATGGGTTTGAACCCTACAATACAACTAGAAGTATAGACGGTGCTCCGAATGGAACACCGGAACCCCCAAATCGAGCCCCGCGGCAGTGACCCGCCGAAACACATACCCAACTAGTACTACTGTAATAAGTAGGTGAGCACAGATAACACGATCGGGTGGGATGGAAGGGCCCGTACCGCGCCGATGTGATGCTTGGCGTCCGGAGACGCGGCCGTCTCCTCCATCCCCGCCCACGCCATGGGCTCGATCTCCAGGAACCTAAAGCACGACACAGGAGGCACGGATCGCAAGTGAGTGAGAGACGCGAGCGGCCACGCCGGCGAGTTAGCTACACGGCACCTGAAGACGGGGCGGAGGAGGCCGCGGGAGTCGTGCGTCCAGAGGCCGGCGCCCGAGGCGGTGTCGGAGCCGCTGCTGATGGTGGCGGTGGAGGAGGAGCTCCCGCTGGCGCTGCTGGCGCGCTCCTCATCATCGGGTCCGGGATCAGGGGAGCCGGAGCCGGAGCCGGAGCCGAGGGGTGCGGACTGGTGGATCTGCGCCTGGCGGAGCGCCAGCGCCAGCAGCGCCCCCGCCGCGTAGCGCTGCGTGGGCGTCAGCGTGGTCGCCATGGGTTTGGCGGGTGTAGTGGCCGCCTGTCGCGCGGCGGCAGCTCGTTGGGGGAAATTTCGGTGGCGGGGGCGTGGGAGCCGAGGGAACTGGGGACAATGCGAGGAGGAGGCTTGACTTGGGCGGCGCCGGCGCGGCCTGCTGCTGGTTGACTGCTTCTGTCCGCTGGACTCTGGACACCCGCAGAAGGAAGCCCGTAAGCTGTTGTATGCTCATCGTGGGCCGCTACGCCACGACTCCGCTCCGTTGTCCACGGGCCGAATCGAGCAAACTGCATGGGCCGCAATGCCACCGGTGAGACATCATTTGTGTCGTGTCGATTCGCATGTCAAAGCGCCGCGCGCAGCATCATGTGTGCTGTGTGCCTGTGTCGCTCTGTGGTGGTGCGTTGAAGCAGCTAGTTCACGGGTGGCGTGATCGCCACCGCACATGGATGGCGCACCTGTGGCGATTTCAGCAGATCATCCACCGCGTGGCCTGCATGCCTCCTCGACGACCGACGACCGTGCACATCGTCCTTGCCCGATCCGCTCCACGCTTCCCTTCCTACTCTTCCGCAGCCATCCATGCTCCATTTGCACCGTCCGTCTATCCGATCATCCCTGGCTGGCTAATGTAATGTAATGGATACGGACACCGGACACGATCCTACTAGCTTGTTCCACACCGATCCGCCCAACTTGTTTCCAAGTCTATGTTCTGTTTGATTACCACCACTAGTACGTACAGTATTTCTCAACGCTAGTCAGTGACCAATCTGAGGGGTTTCTTCCCATTATCTTCTAAACATATAGCCCCTCCTTTCAAGCTTTCATTAGGTACTAATTGGAAGGGGCTCCATGCTTCTAGTAGCGGTAGCGGTAGCGGAGGCTCGAGCCCACCCCGCCCCGGTGCTTCATCGATCAGCCCCTGACTCTAGCGCACGCCCTACATTCATTAGATACATAATGAAATGAAACGTATATTAATAGATTATCTATTCGAGATCACAGATGTTAATAATACTTCTTCTACAACTTCAATCAAACTTACGATGGTTTGACTTAGGACGGCTGAAGATACATGGCTACCTCGGCCCCCAGAGAAAATGGCCTTAGGCCATCTCCTGTGACAGGGCAAAAGCGACTCATGAGTCCTAGCTAGACCGCGATGAATCGAATCACCTCACTGCAACCGACTCACCATTGGTGATGCTCTTATAGGTTTAGTAAGAATCAAACTATTATAAATTTGATCAAATTTATAAAAGATGTATCAATATTTATGATACCAAATTAGTAGAATTAAATTTGTTAGGTAATATAGTTCCATTGTATGGCTTTATAAACACTGCAAATTTTGTCACACTTATATGATAGTTTCACTTCGACTAATAAACCTATAATGTTATACTTTTTCAGGATGGAGGGAGTGTATACTCTGACATAGCCTAGAATCTTACGTTAGAAGTTCCATGGATAAATTTGGTAAGTACAACTAGTCAAAATTGATCATCTTTACTCTCATAATAACGTACATTTCCATGCTCTGTAATCTCTGTCCGTTTGTTGTAAAGTTACCAATTACTCTATATATGTTATCATCTTTGTTTACTTTGATTTGAATTTAGCACCGGTATGGAAACATGTATAGTGTACTTTGTGGTTGTTTGATTTTTTCTATAACAATTAATATTAGTAATTAAGAAGTAGATTTGAAAAGTATTTTAGTTTATGTTTTATGATGATATACGTGGGTAATCTAAATGCAATTTAAAGGGTTCCTTTTAGTACCTTTCATAGTTTCAGAGGTGAATAATTTTTTTTAAATAAGGGCTACAGACTTACCATGTTTCTGATTCTCACGAGAAATTCTAAGATTTAAATTTTTCCTAGCATACCTCGTGAGGAATAACATGGCGGCTCTATTAGATTATTACTTCAGTTAGTAATTTTAAGATGTGATATCTACGTGTGCACACTCATTGGTTCGTTTCCACGATCTGCTTATATAGCTTTATAATAATAAATATACACGCCCTCTTGGTAGTTTTGTAAATAAAATGGGCATCTACTCATGAACCATTCGAACCGACGATGCGTGAGAACGAGAATGATCATGCATGGTCCAAGCAGCCGCTGATGCCGGTCACCATCAGAGACGAAAGAAGGGCGATAAACAAAAGCAGGTGCAAAAGATGTCCCAGAGCATAAGGGGATATATTGCACTGGACGATTGCTCTGTAGTAATAAAACTAAAGCAATGCAAATAGAGATAGGTAGCTAGCCATCGCTGATTAAACTAAACATCTAGTAATATATATATATATATATATATATATATATATATATATATATATATATATATAGCCGGCCAATTGATTCCCATATAGACCTAGCTTGTTGCCACATATAATATAATATACAAAATGCAGAAGACAGGACGGGCCCATGACATCACGGACACGGTTAGATAGATGTTAGAGACTCCATCCATGGTGGTTGAGGTGTATCTAGCCACTGGGCGGCGGCGTCACGGAGTTTTCTTTTCTAGCCTAGTCGTCAACTCGTCGTCGTCATGCATCTCGACCGACCGAACCGAGACGAACAAGCATTCAGGTGAGACCACCACCATCAGGATTCAGGAGCGCGCGCCGGCGGACCAGGCCACAACAAAATGTAACGCCGCATGCTACAAAACTTATTATTAGCGGCGGGGCCGACCGAGATACCGCAACGACGTCACGAGATGATGCGGCGCCCTCTCTGTTTTAATTTGTTTTTAAAAGAGAGAGTTCACATTTAAATTTGATTAATTAATGTCAAAGTATTCTTTTTTTCTACAAAATTTACAGAAATAGTATCAACAATTATGGTTTTAAATAGAAACAGTGTAAAGATATACTTATTTCATGATGAACCTAAGGACACTTATTTCAGCCTGAGCACGGAGAAGGATCGATCACGGCATCATGCATGCATGACGATGCATTGGATTGATCGAATGGAGCTAGCGAGGAATCGAATCGAATAATCGATACACAAATGAAACACAGACTAATTAACTAGTAGCGATGTGCTCCCACCCCCACATCCTCAGCCGGCCGCCGGTCGCTTGCGAGAGACAGTCAGAGATGCGACGCGACGGCCATTTCCCGCCCGGTGGTTTGGCTGTGTGCTTTCATCACGACCGGGACGTACGCCCCACCAGCCCACGACGCCGCCGCGCACCACCAGTCCACCACCACGACGGCGACGACGATGAGCTGATCGATCGACGAGGCCCGACGACGACGACGAGACCGAGGGGCTCCACGTATATATATGCACATATACACGCCACACGCAACGTACCGCCACTTGTGCTGATTTATAAGGCTGATTCGTTGTGAGAGAAAATATTGCCACTACACAAAATACCGAGGCGGACGTTTTCGGTTTTCCGCATGGCCTCTACACGGCTTTGCTTCGCCGCGGTTAATCGATTTAGCGGCGGGGCCGGCCGAGATACCGCGGTAAATATACGTCACGACGCGGCATGTTAGGGCGCCCTCTCACGGTTAATCATTTAAAAAAAAAAAAAAACCAGAGCCAACCGGGCGAGCCCATTTCGATTGGCGAGCCCACCGGCGACGGATCCGGGCTTCCCACGGCCAAGAATTTAGGGAGAAATAGTAGCAACAATTATGGTTTTCTGGAGAAGCCGGCCGACACGCCGACGCCACTCGCAGGCAGGCCGCCACCACAGCCGCCAGACGGGATATAGCTTATTTCCTCGCGGATGAACCGCTGGTGGTGGAGGGAGGCCACGCCACAGCGGCCTTGCCCGCCGTGGTGGAGGACGGAGAAGGATCGATCATGGCATGTGGTGGAGATCCACCGCCGGATCCATCACTCCACCGCAGATGACGATCCGTGGGGAGGAGGTCGCCGCCGCCGGATCCGTGGAGGAAGAGGTCGCCGTCGCGGATGGAGAGAGGAAGAGGGAGGAGTGAGGGAGATGGAGAGGAAGAGGAGATGAACTCACTGGATTTGAAACACGTTGTTCATGGAGGATCCATGGGGGGGGAGGACTAATGTCGCTAGTAGCGATGTGCTGCCCCCACAAGCACCTCGATCCGCCGTCTGGAGGCCCGCGCTTTGGAGGAGGGCCGGTCGCATCGAGGGAGAGAGAGAGAGGAGAGAGAGGAGGCAGAGGAGAGGGGAGGCGGAGAGATGAGAGAGAGAGTGGGTGAGGGGGATTTGGCAGAGAGAAAGTGGGGAGGCGGCTACGATGGTGCGAGGATGTGGGTGATATAGTTTGTTGATCGATTACACCGTGGAAGTCGTCTTAAGATGTCCGGCCGAAAATACTATTTTCATGGCGACATCTTAAAACGTCCGCCACGGTAAATCGACGACGGCGGCATCCTAAAATGTCCGCCACGGTCGATCGACAGGGCGCGACATCTTAAGACGTCCGCCACGGTAAATCGATTTACCGTGGCGGGCAAAAATGCCCGCCATAGTAAATAAAAAAATGCCCGCCTAGGTAAACCGTGGCATTTACCGTGACGTGCAAAAATAGGTGCCCGCCTCGGTGGCCTCCGGGCGGTGTCGCGCAAAATCATTTGTGTAGTAGTGTACCATGACTGATAAGTCGACTTATTAGAGCAGCCGAACATAGCACTCATGAGATGAGCCCCTGCCTGACCGACAAAACTGTTAGGTGGAACATTGCCATTGCGAATACTACGACTTCATCTCTCTATGTGCCCGATCACGACGCCACAATACCCTCCAAACTAGCTATACATACATACTATATCATCCATATATGCATTATATATATAATACTGCTTCAACAGATTTTCACAGGATAATAAATGTATAGGAGGAGTACGCAGATACATGCAACACAGACGAACACGCATGCAAGAAAAAAGAAGCAGCAACTCGATCTCTTTCTTCTATTTATATATATATGTACGTATACAATTGTAGTTACTACTATATACACATTTGATTGATTGGAGTAGTGGCCGCGAATTCCATCCTCCTCCTGTTCGTTTTATCTCAGCTGTTGCATTGCATGCGCTTTTAATTTGGTGGCTAATATAATGACCTAGCTACTACTAATATAATCCATCATTCCCAAATAAAGATGACAAGCAAATCACCCCCCAATAATCCCAAAGAAATGAGAATAAAGGCGTCTCCTCCTCCGTCCACTCAAGTCCTTGTCCAAACAAGCCAGATGTCTGTTCTTCTGGTAGCCTTCAGCACCGGCTCCTGTTCCTCACCAACCCAATACCCAATAGAGGGCGAGGTGAGCAATCGCATCCCACGGCCACAATGCGCGCCACGTCGGATGATATCAGAGCATGCATCTGATTCCCCCCTGCACCACCACCCTCCCTCGCCTCGCCAGCCATGGGTGTACGTGTCACCTGTCACGGTCTACTACAGCTTCCCACCGGCGGCGGTGGACACGACGACCGAGGACCGGCCGTGCTGCAGCTGCTCCAGGGTCCGCACAACGTCGGCCATGGACGGCCGGAGTCCCGGGTTGTTCCCGACGCACGCGGCCGCCAGCGCCACCACGGCCGCCGCCTCGCGGGCGTCGTACCGGCACCCCAGCCTCCGGTCCACGAGCTCGCAGGCCACGCCGTCCCCCGCGGCGGCGGCGAGCTTCGGCGCCACGGACGCCGTCAGGAGGCGGCCGTCGTGGAACGCCTGCACGCCCGTGAGCAGCTCCAGCAGGAGCACGCCGAAGCTGTACACGTCGCTCTTCTTGGTGACCACGCCGGAGCGGAGGTAGTGCGGGTCCACGTAGCCCGGGGAACCCAGCACCGCGCGCACCCGCGGGCGCGGGCAAGAGACAGGGCCAGGGCGGGCGACGACGGCCGCCGACAACCCCGCGCGCGCCGACCCGAAGTCGCAGAGCCTGGCGCCCATGCCCGCGTCCAGCAGCACGTTGGACGCCTTCACGTCGCCGTGCACCACCTGCGGCTCGCACCACTCGTGGAGGTACTCCAGCGCGCGGGCCACCTGCAGCACCACCGACACCCGCCGCGCCCAAGGCATCGGCGCCGCCGTGGCATCGCCGTGGAGCTGCTCGTGCAGGTTCCCGTTCGGCGCGAACTCCAGCACCAGCACGCCTTCGTCTGCATGCATGCGTGCACGGTTCGATCGGTCATCAGAGACTCAGAGGCTGGCTGTCACAGGCCCGTGCCCAACGAAACGAACGAATGAACTCTACCTCGCTGGTCGCAGAAGCCGAGGAGGCGGACGATGTGGGGGTGGCGCACGCGAAGGAGCGCATCGAGCTCCTGGCGAAACGCGCGGTGGAGGCGCTCGCTGCTGCGGTGGACCTTGACGGCGGCGAGGGACCCGGCGAGGCGGGCGAGGTAGACGGTGCTGAAGCCACCCTCGCCGACGACGGCCGACGTGAAGCCCCCCGTCATGGCCTCCACCTGCGCCCACGACAGCTGCCTCGCGGTGGCGGCAGCGACACCGGCACCGGTGCCGGCCGCGCTCTTGGCGCCGCGCGGCTGGCCATCGGCGGCGTCGTCTCCCGAAAAGGGCGCGCGGCCGCCGACGGCCACGGCCGCGGCGCTGCCACCGCACCCGCAGCAGAGGAGGCCGCCGCGCCTTTGCAGCAGCATCGATCGATCGTCCCTGCCGGCTGCCTCTCGTAGTCGCACTCGCACGCACCGGTGGCCGGCCGGTGGCGGTGGGGGAGCCTGGAAGAGGACGGAGACGCACTACTCGTGCAGGTTCTGGCGCCGCGTGTGCGCGGTGCAGGGGTTTATATAGTAGGTGCCCGGGCCCGGCGAGGAGCAGCCATGACCATGAACCGGCCAATTCGATCGGCGGCCGCAGGGTGCGCGCGCGCGCCAGGTAGGGATTATTTGGAAGGCGACGTCGACGTGAAAAGGTACGGTGAGTCGGTGACCGTGAAATGGTAGTTGTAGTAAACCTAAACCCAAGCCCATCACCGGTCGTCAGTGTAAAAAGGCGATTTTTAGCCTGTTAAGTTCTTTGGATTAAAAAACAGTTCAAACCTTGGGCACGCTCCAGGAGGAAAAACCATCACTACCTTTACGCGACTGGATATTGGCATATTGGTTGGAAATGGTCAAGTGGGCCTACTAGGGCAGTCCAATTCTCCCATTAAAATGGTGTTCAGCTCCGATTAATAACTAGGGCATCGTCACCGCTTGCTGATATCTAGAAAGAGTACGTGAGAACGAGGGCAGCTAGATGATGACTTACGAGCTAATTTTAAGCATATTATTTCATATTTTAATAGAAAATAAAAAAATACTACCTATTAATCAAAACTAGTCTCACACACACACACACGTAGGGTTGTCATGTGAACCTATTCATATCATTAGTTATGTGCTAAATATTAATAATATTGGAGAAATTGCCTTAGAGATAGTTGCTACCTCAAATTGTTAGGGGTGTTCTAAGAGAAGAAAGAGGAAGTAACGAACCTCCTTAGGTTTCCTCAACAAGCATAACTAAATCACCAATTGGATGGAAATGAAAAAAAAAAAGAAAAAATTTGTCTGCCGCATAGCATAGACATGAGTGGGTCATGCCACAGAGACATTGGATTCATGGGAAATTGTGCTAGCTGAGCGACAAATTCATCGCTAGCAACCAGATTCTTAGATATTCTCTCCTCTTCACGTAATCAAATAGCTAGCTAGGAATACCTTTTTGGGACGCCTTTACTAACGATCCTAGATCCACTACTGAGACTGCATCACTCTCTAATTACAGTGTACAATCCTCGGCCATAGGTTCCACTAAATTAGTAAAACGAGTTAAAGAATACAGTTTCACCAACGGTATCACTCCGTGCATGTGATTTTTCTCTTAGCGCAAGCTGTTGAAGCTACATTGAACTAAGGCGCATTTAGTTCCTTCGCTCGTCTCGTCTCACCTACCAAAGTGAGCTTTGCTAGCGTGAGTGAGCCAATCTTGCTCTCCTCTAGCAGTAAGGGAAAATGTTGCTAGCATAAACCCAAAGGCAAACTCACTTAGAAATTAAACTAAATGCTTGTTCTACCTCGATTTTTGTCCAAGTAAGGGGAGGCAAGGTATGGCCAAAGAACCAAATGTGCCTTACTTTCTATTGAGGGCAGTTTTTTTCTCCATTCGAGCATCGCCCTTGCAATGTGTAAATCAGTGCTTTGATATTCTCTTTCATTTCGCAGCATAGGAAAAAAATCATACATTGTGGGCTTGTGGCTATTCTTATAGCGTCACATATGATGTTTAGCGCTACATTAGATGTGAGCGCATAAAAAAAGGGAAAACTGGTCTCATGCAAGCCATATTCCATGAGAAAAACAATGCACTAGACACTACCAAATTTTCCATTGAAAAAATGGTTTCTTCTTGATAGGTGGGAAAAATGACTTTTTTTACCGAATCAGCAGAGGAGTCCCCTACCTATTTTTTTGATTTTCCATTAAATAATGGATAAAAAATGACTAGTGGATATGAATAGAAGAGACACACTATAGTAAATAATTTAAACGGCTTAATCCCTTAGAACATTGGCTATATTCATTATATAGTTGGCATAATTGATACATCTTTTAGTAGGACTCCAATAAGTCTACTTGGATTACATGTACAATACTACATTTAAACCTATTAGACCTCTGGGATTCCATCTCTATCTCTAATTGTACATATCTACACTTGTAACAATACAACTCACTTATATCATCTTCCTTTTAAGATAATGGAATTAAACATCCGGCTTCATCCCCTCATTGGAGGAGGAATCACACTAAAGTTATTACAAAGTTCCGATCCGGCTTCATATCTCATTAGAGTAATCGGACCAAATTTGCTACAAAGTTTAACACACAAAAAGTTATATAGTTCATAGAGTACCTTTAATTAAAACCAAGCCAAAAAGTGAAGGGCCGTATGTGGGATGCAGATAAAGTTATTGCTGCAGCCTTTTCTCTAGCGGAAATGCTCTCGCTTGTTTCCTTCGTGCCGGACACTTTTTTAACTAGACCAGAATCTATACAGCCTGCCAACGGCCCAACAATCTTCACCTTTCTCTCCCACGCCGCTGCTCGTCTCCCTCACGCGGTTTCTCGTCTCCCTGACGATGATGCGGTTGCTCATCTCCCCAATGTAGCTGTTCCGCTGGCCGCCTTACCCCCTCACTGCCTGCTTTCCTCCCTCACAACCCCATCTGCCCGCGCCCGTCCTTGTTCTTCCCTCGCCGCTGCACCCGCTCACCTTCCTACCTTTTCTTTTTTTCTCAAATACGCGGGAGAATTGCGTATCATTGTATTAATAGTAGAGAAAGGAGTCATACATAGACCCAAACACACACACACACACACACACACTTACTGACTGAGATGAAAGACCTGACCAAAGACCTAACCATCATCCCGAGCTGTGTGCTAGGATAGTCCCTTAGCACTAGCTAAAGACCACAAAAGGGCTTCCTCCCAAGCAAGGTTCAAAGCCATAGACAGTCTATGTTTCAGTTATCAATGTTAGGGATACCTGAAAGAAGGAAGCTAATGGTCGTGAACGCTTGAGCGTATTTTGGTCTCGCCCGACCCCGAAGGTACGGGCTCAGTCCCGCCTGAACCCAAAGGTGCGGGCTCCGTGTCGCCCGACCCCTTGGGCGCGGGCTCTCGTCTCGCTCGACCCCTTGGGCGCCGGGCTCTGTCACGTCTGAGCCCAAGGGTACGAGCTCCGTCTCGCCTGACCCCTCGGGCGCGGACTTTGCCTCACTAGAACCCTCGAAGGGGAATTTCGCCTCGCCGACGGGGGTTCATACCGCCTCCAACCACTATGGGTGTAAGAGTACGAAACTAGGGTCAAACTTCTGACACTAGAAAGGGAGTAGACGCGTCTTGATGTGACCCATGATCACGATGGGCCATACCTGAGGATCACGTCACCAATAGTGTCGGGCATGCCGGCGCTATGCTACCTAATCCCCGTACGACTTCCAACGGGGGTATCTACTAACCATGCCGCCCGTCGGGACGGAATGGAGCACCACGACCGGCTAACGATGCCCACGTATAGTGTCAGTGATGAACAGGGTCACGACGTGAAGCCATCCCCATCATCATCTACAGGACCGACGTGACCCGTGTAAAGGAGATGAAGGGCACCGCAACCTCGGAGGCCTTCTTCCTCCTCGCTTCTCTCTCTCTCTCTCTCGTGTAACCTGCGTCTTCCCCTTCAACTATAAAAGGGGAAGCAGGATGCCCCATGAAGACGACGGCAAAATGCTGAAAGGAACTAAGTTCAACTAGACTCAACTCCATTCGATCCTTCCATCAGATACTTGGGACCTTCTCCCTCTCTCGCCCGTTTGTAATCTCTACTGCAAACAAGTGCCGGTAACACGAGCAACCTCAAACTGGACGTAGAGACATTTTGTCCGAACCAGTATAAACTCTTGTGTCCTCCGAGCACACCATTCGGGCCAGACGTGCAAACACAAATTTACTAGTCGGCGGTTGAAACACCGACAGTTGGCGTGCCAGGTAGGGGCCTTTTGTGCGTCTCATCATCCACAACAGGCCATGGATGGCTAGCCACGGCATTATCTGGGTTCCAGATGTGCACGTGTGCTTCGAGAGCCTGGATTTCTTCGTCACCACGGAGGGAGAGCTGGCGCGGGCTCCCGCCCTTGTTCAACTTCTTTGCTCCACCGGCCTGGACAAACTGTTAAGGCCCTCGAGGAGCTACAGCTACACGCCCCAGAGGCCCGTGCCCCTAGGAGTGACCATCTCCTTAGCTTCAATTACGGGAGGCTGGAGCGCCAGCTTGATGCCTTCCTAGGACCCCGACCATCCTGGGAGGACCTGTGTTGCCTCACCTTCTCGTTCGCCAATGTCATGATGCAGCTTGCCGGAGGGGAACCACTCTCCCCGAAATACCTCACCCGGAGCGCCCCGATAGCATTCCCGTTCGATCTGCGCAATGCCGCAAGGACCATTGGTCACCTCATGACGCAGCGCATGCACCCGTCCCCCACGGATGATGAATTCATGGGTATGACGGACTATGTCGTGGAATCTTTCCATGACCTTCTTACGAGAGATTCAGAGACAATCTCTGACTCAGACTCCAGTAGGGGAAGCCATCACCCCTCACGAGAATGCTTCATGGTAGGCACCCCAAGGGGTGTGTTGAAAGCGTCCATGAGGGAGGGGCTACTCCTATGAATGACCTCGGCAATGATGTCGAAGGAGATGTAGGGGCCCCGCCTCGCCTGCAGGTGGAGCAGCTGAGGGCATGGCACAAGGAGATCGAGGATGCGTGACTCCAGCTGGAGCGAGGCGTGTGGAGCTCGAGCATGAGATCGAGCACCGCGGAGACGGTGGCCATGCGTGCGCCATCGCCCGCGACGTAAACCAGAGGATCATCGAGGACGACGGAGGCCTTCCGCACTTCACCCGGGCAAGCCAGAACATAGCTACCACGGTGGCCTTGCTTCGAGGGCTTCCGGAGTCCGCGACACATGAAGAACGTCAGGCCCATCGTGAGATCCACACGCTACTCAAGCTTGCGGTGGTGCAATAGGCAGAAAGCTCGTTGTCTTGGTGATATGAGCTCGATGCCAGTCAGCGTGTGTCTTCGAGGCGACATGGTCGGACGTGTCCGTCCACCAGGCACCACGCGACGGCTGGGGGGCTTTCCATGGTCCTAGTGCATGAGCGTCTCGGCCCCAACCGTGACGCACGTAAGACCCTGGACACCCGTAGGCATGGACGGGGGGCAAGAGAGAGGAGGCCGGCCGTGGCTACCATCCTCGTTGCGACGGACGCTACGACGGCAGCAAGGACCGGAGCCTGAGCTCTGATCTACCGGGGCCCAGGCTTTCGGCCGACGCATCCTCAACGTGGCTTTCCCGCCGCAATATCCACCGCCGACCAACATCCCAAGATACTCTAAGGAAATGAATCCCAGCCTATGGCTCAAGGATTACCGACTTGCTTGTCAAACCAGCGGTGTGGATAGTGATTACTTCATTATCCGTAACCTCCCCTTATTCCTGGCCGATTCGGCACGAACATTGCTGGAGCACCTTCCGTCCAAATGGATTCAAAGCTGGGTGGACCTGAAAGAGATCTTTGTGGGAAATTTCTAGGGCACCTACACGCGCCCCAAGAACCCTTGGGATCTAAAGAATTGCCGATATAAGTCTGAGGAAACTCTCTACGAGTACATCCGACCCTTCTCTAGGCAATGCAACGAGTTGCCCGACGTCGCCGATGTCGACGTCATCGGAGCCTTCCTGTCCGGGACCACCTGTGAGTCCCTAGTCCACAAGTTAGGACGCAAGGGCCCTCGGGCCACCAAGGAGCTCCTCAACATCGCAACCAGCCATGCCTCAGGCGAGGAGGCGGTCGGAGCAATTTTTTACCGCCCCAAGGGCAAAGCGAAGCGGGACGAGGACGCCGACGAGGGCACCTCCAACCGCCCGAACAAGAAGAAGAACACGAAGCGACACAGGGGCTCGCTCGTGGCCATTGCCGAACGGAAAGGCGGCCGGGTGCCCACCGAGGGCGTTGTCGACCACTTTGAGAAGCTACTCGAGGGGCCATGCCCGAACCATGCTTTTCCCATCAAGCACCTATATAAGGACTGCGCACTCATGAAGCATTTCCTATCCGACAGTTCCAAAAAGGGGGACGAGGGGAAGAAGCTTGAGCCGGCAGCGGACGATGCTGAGGGGAAGGATGGTGGCTTCCCAATGCCAGATGGCTGCCTTATGATCTACGGTGAGGCAGCGGCTTACGACTCCAAGCGCCACCAAAAGCTTGCGCGTCGTGAGGTCTATGCGGCCAAGCCAACCACACCGTCTTTTCTACGGTGGTCGGAGTCCACCATCACCTTTGATCGATCTGACCACCCAGGAGCGTCCCACGGCCAGGAAGGTACCCGCTCATGGTCAACCCAATTGTTGGCACAAAGCGGCTCACCAAGGTGCTGATGGATGGAGGCAGCAGCCTCAACATCATGTACGCCGAGATGCTTGATGCCATGGGCATCGACCGATCGTGCATCCAACCGACCGGGGCACCTTTCCATGGCATCGTGTAGGGGAAACAAGCTGTATTGCTTGGGCAGATCAACCTATCCATCACCTTTGGGGATCCAACCAACTATAGGATGGAGACCCTCACCTTCGAGGTGGTCGGGTTCCACGGAACCTACCACGCCATCCTAGAACGACCGTGCTACGTGAAGTTCATGGGCATCCCCAACTACACTTACCTAAAGGTCAAGAAGCCAGGCTCGCGTGGGGTCATCACCATCGGCACCTCCTTCTAGTGCGCTTACGAGTGCGAGGTTGAGTGCCGTGAGCACGCCTCAGCGATTATTGCCTCCGAGGAGCTCACGACCATCAAGGAGGGGACCGTCGAGGAAGCACCCAACTCCAAGCAGTCGGTCAAATCTGTTGAGCCCACAGAGGCCGTCAAGGAGGTCCTCATAGATCCTAGCAACTTCGAGGACAAAGTGGTGCGCATCGGCACTAGGCTTTCCTCCAAATAGGAAAGCACGCTCATCGACTTCCTCCGCGCTAATGAAGATATCTTCGCATAAAAACCCTCGGACATGCCAGGCATTCCGAGGGAAGTCACCAAGCACACCTTGAAGATTAGGCCAGGCTCCAAGCCGGTAAAGCAGCGCCTGTGTCGCTTCGATGAGGAGAAGCGTAGAGCCATCAGCGAGGAGATCACGAAGCTTTTGGCGGCCAGATTCATCAACGAAGTATATCATCCCGAGTGGTTAGCCAATCCTGTCCTCGTACAAAAAAAGAATGAGAAATGGAGAATGTGTGTTAACTACATGAATCTCAACAAGGCGTGTCCAAAGGATCCATTTCCTTTGCCACATATAGATCAAGTAGTCGACTCGACCTCGGGTTGCGAAACCCTCTACTTTCTAGATGCGTACTCTGGGTACCATCAGATCATGATGAAAGAATCCGACCAGCTCGCGACTTCTTTCATCACCCCCATTCAGATCGTTCTGCTATGTCACAATGCCATTCGGTCTAAAAAACGTAGGGGCTACATACCAGTGTTGTATGCTCAAGTGTTTTGGGGACCTCATCGGGTGAACCGTTGAGGCTTACGTGGATGACATCGTGGTCAAGTCCAAATAGACTGACCAGCTCATAGTAGACCTAGAGCAAACCTTCATGAAACTCTAGGCAAATGACATCAAACTCAACCCTGAGAAATACATTTTTGGGGTCCCAAGGGGTATGCTGCTTGGGTTCATTGTCTTCGAGCGCAACATCGATGCCAACCCAGAGAAGATCTTAGCCGTCACAAGGATGGGCCTAATTCAGAATCTAAAGAGAGTACAGTGAGTTACAGGGTGCCTTGTCGCGCTTAGCCATTTTATCTCATGCCTCAGCGAACGAGGCCTCCCCCTATATCAGCTTCTAAAGAAAATCGACCGATTTGCGTGGACGCCCGAGGCTCAGGAGGCACTTGACAAGGTCAAGGGGATCCTGATGAGAGCCCCGATTCTGGTCCCACCGACCGATAGGGAACCACTCCTGCTTTACATTGCGGCCACCACGCAAGTGGTCAGCGTCGCCCTGGTGATAGAGAGGGAAGAAGAGGGACACGCCCTCAAGGTGCAGCGTCCTGTATACTTTGTTAGCGAGGTCTTGTCAGATTCTAAGACTCGCTACCCCCAAATCCATAAGCTCTTGTACGTCGTCCTGATCGCCAAGAGGAAGCTACGTCACTACTTCGAGTCACACCCGGTGACGGTCATGACGTCCTTCCCTCTCGGCGAGGTCATCCAAAACTAGGACGCCACAGGGAGAATCACGAAGTGGGCACTTGAGCTGATGGGTCAGGGCATTTCATATGCCGCTCGGACGGCTGTCAAGTCCTAGTACTGGCCGATTTCGTTGCAGAATGGACCGAGATCCAAATGCCGCTAGCATCCATCGATCAAGAGTACTAGATGATGTACTTCAACAGATTGCTGATGAAAGGCACCAGCGTGGGGCTAGTCTTTGTTTTCACCCCTCGGAGTGCGCATGAGGTACACGGTTCAAATTCACTTCCATGCCTTTAACAATGTGACCGAATATGAGGCACTCATCAACGGCCTATGCATCTCCATCGAGTTGGGCATCCAACGGCTTGATGTTCGGGGTGACTCACAACTAGTCATCAATCAAGTCATGAAGGAGTCAAGCTATCGCAGCGCCAAGATGGCTACGTATTGCTAAGAGGTCCGCCAGCTGGAGGACAAGTTCGATGGCCTCGAGCTCAACCACATCCCAAGATGGCTCAACAAGGCGGCCGACATGCTAGCGAAAATGGCATCCAGCCAAGAGCCAATCCTGACTGGCATCTTTGCCAGCGATCAGTACAAGCCCTCGGTCCGCTATGAGGAGCCAGAATAGACTAATGACGGGCCGCATGCCCTGGGCTCCGAGGCTGGCCGACCATCGGATCCTTTGACCCTAAAGACATGGGGCTTGACAGAGCTCCAGTGGCAGAGCCCGACCCTCTAGTTGACTGGAGGACACCCTACCTCGATTACCTCCTCTGTGAGGTGCTCCTGACAGATAAAACTAAGGCCCGGTGGCTCACACGTCGTGCTAAGTCCTTCGTCATTATTGAGGAGGAGCTCTACAAGCGAAGCCACACCAAGATCCTAGAGTGTTGCATCCCCATCCATCAAGGGAGGCTACTACTGAAGAACATCCATGGTAGGGTCTGTGAACATCATGCCACACCTAGAACCTTGGTCGAAAACGTATTTCGACAGGGCTTCTATGGGCCAATCACGGTGGCCGACGCCGAGCAAATTGTGCGCACCTGCGAATGGTGTTAGTACTATGCTCGTCAAACCCACCTACACCGGCCTAAGCGCTCTAGACAATCCCCATCACGTGGCCGTTCATGGTCTTGGGGCTTGATCTGGTTGGGCCCCTCAAAAAGGCGCTTAGGGCTACACACATTTGCTTGTCGTCGTGGGTAAGTTCATGAAGTGGATAGAGGCTCGGCCGATTTCTGTGATCAAATCCGAGCAGGCCATGCAATTCTTCCTCGACATCACCCATCGCTTTGGAGTCCTGAACTCCATCATTATGGACAACGACACGTAGTTCACCGAAAAAAATTCATCCAATTTTGTGATGACTGCCACATACGCGTCGATTGGGCCGCCGTGGCACACCCCCGCACAAACGGATAGGTTGAGCATGCGAACGGCATGATCCTACAAGGCCTCAACCCTAGGATCTTCAACCGACTGAACAAATTTAGCGGACGATGGGTGTGGAGCTTCCTGCTTTACTCTGGAGCTTGAGGATGACCCCTAGCCTGGTGACTGGCTACACACCTTTCTTCATGGTCTACGATTCTGAAGCAGTCCTCCGACCAACCTCGATTATAGAGTGCCGAGGGTCAGGGCGTATGACGAATAGGGAGCCAAGACATCCCTTGAGGACACCATGGATCAGCTTGATGAAGCATGCGACATTGCCCTTGTGGTAGAACCGCCCGAAATAGCACGCTTTCGGAGACGCTCGTCTCCACTAGACGCTAAGCACCCCGAAAGTAAGCTACAACGGATGGTCCCGTCGAGCACACCCCAAGGGAGAACTCGAACAATCCACATTTTTCATCCAAGATCCAATAATGAGAACGGGTTTACAATACTTAGTCCATTTCATACAACAAGAGTTCTCGGAAATACATTATTACAATACCAAGTTTAGAGTGCGGAATTGAAATAAACATCTAACGATAGGATACAAGGATCTGTCTGTGCTCACCAGAAGAATCCTCCACACAACAGCCACTCCTCAAGCTGCACCTGCAACAGGGGTAAATAAATCCTGAATACACAACGTACTCGCAAGACTTACCCGACTAGTGAGAATAATTTTCCGATTCAAAGGATATAAAAAGTTTTATGGTTTGTTGGGTTTCCTTTTTGTTTGCGAAAAGCATTATTAGTAGTGAATCCTTATGTATGTGTTTTATTTGCAGTTATGATTAGTTTATTAGCTAACCATTCTATGTAAGCACATGTTCTACTTTTAAGCAAGAGTTGAGCAATCAGATCCATTCACTCCCTTTCATCTTCCAGTTCTTACTATGGTGCTAGATCATAGCCAAGCCGTACCATATCATATGGTGATTCATGAACCAATGTATCCTAAGCTGGATACCCCAAAAACACGCCTCGCTTGTACCCTAGGCACAAGCAAGACCAACCCACCACTCTCCTGTCAAGGGGTCCAGGTCTCCGTCCAAACTTGGACTCCAAACCCCCACTCCTGAGTCCCGGACTCAGTGTGGTGCTTAGACCTCCACCATCCCCACCTCCAATCAGTCGGTCCGAAAGAACCAAAACCTATGACAAGAGAGCAACGAGCCTTCCCGCTCCCATAAGCAAGTATGTGCTCAGGATAATGAGCCTATGACCTGATTAGAATCCAATGCAACGGCCGGTCCTTAACCGATATGGACAGGGAAAACAGTGTAACCAAGCTATGCCCCATTGGCCATGGGACATAACCTATTACACCCGTCAATACCCGTACCATATCCCTATCCGGTCTCCATTTTCTTTCACCGTTTTATCATGAGAGTAATAATAATTATCACCTCTTGTGAGTAACGGCAGTTTACTCACGCTACCGATAGCTCAAGTATAACAACTACTCGACCTATACTAATAGGACTCATAGGTAGGTTATCTATGCTTGTAGTTTTAATATAAATCATATAACGTAAATGCACATCACATATATATGCAGTGATCATTCAAAATAAGGGTTATGCACCGGGACTTGTCTTGGACAAGCGGATTGTTAGCTAAGTCTGTCAGTGACGGCTTTGGGACCTCCTCCTGTACAAGGACCTCCTCCTCATACTCCTCGATCACGTCCTCGTACTCCTACTCTCCGGCGGTCACGAACTCCACCAACTCGTTCTCTACATGCATGCAACGATGATGCAACACTTAGTATTTTGGCAACAACAACTCTTAAAATAAGAATACATATGTTAAGTTACTAAGCTAGCTCTAATGACTAAGATACTAAGCTAATCATTATCTCTACCAAATAGATTCCAAGCTCACCCTACAAGTGCTTAATTTTTTTAAACCAATATCATGCCATTATTTATTTAGCCTTAATGGGTATTTAGCTATCATATTAAATAGTCTATTTTAGGGCTATAAAAATTACAGTGAGCCCATAATAATACAATGAAGCTACTATAAAAATTTCAGGGTTAAAGCCATCACCAATTTACCACAAAAATTCCTATAATATTTAACCTAATAATATTAAGCACTCTCAAATGATTTAATAGCTCCTGATAACAACAAGCACATATATGAACTAAATACACTAACAGATAGAGCATGATTTTAGAAACCTAACAAAATTAGTTTCACAATTTTTAGATATCTATATTATTTTATATTAATTACCAAAGTTCAGCTCAGAATTAAAATAAAAAGCTATTTCTATTTTCCACAAAAAAGATAAACCCATTTCGGCCTAACGCGGCCCACACGCGGAGACAGCCCGCGGCGGGTAGCCCCCGCGCGCGCTGGCACTCTTGCAAAAACGCTCTGGCGTTATCAGACAATAGCGCGAACACTACACATACTATTTCTATAGATAGCGACTTTGCAACGGAGGCCTCGTATCTTTTCAGCTTCGCACCGGAGAGGTCCTCAGGACGCCCCGTGCTCGTCGACGTGGCGGGCGGTGGCACTAGGCGGTACGCTGGCCACCCGAGACTCTTGCAGACCTAGCTAGGGGACCGATGCTCACCTATGGGCCAACGCGCAATGATGGACGATGGTTGCACGAACGGGGGTGAAGCAGAGCGGGCTCTCCCCGGCGGCGGCGACCTGCAGCGGCGGCAACCGTGTTCTAGTGAGCCACAACGTACAACAGATAATAGAGGTGACGGGTAAGCATCAGTGGCGCACCGCGATCCTACCCGTGGCGGTGTCTGGCCGTGTGCGTGCGGCGAGCTTGACGGCGAACCGCAGCGACACGGCCATGTCAGCGGCGTGGAGGCGGCACTAAGGCTGCAACTAGCGTGCACACGACGAAGAGGGGTTCTAGGCGAGGCAAATGGTACGGTCAATTAGGCACGAGATGGCGAGGTTGGAGCTGGCCATGATGAGGCGGGTTGGGCCTTAATGGCGTGGCGGTGGGAGCAAAGCTCCAAAATTGGAGCTGGCTCTCTGATGCACCGTGATCGCGACTCGACGGCGGCGGAAAGAGAGAGAGAGAGAGACGGGGCGTGGCAGGTGGGCTCGGCTCGTCCACACCTTGGCGGGACGCGGCCGACCGGACGTAAGGCGGCGTCTGCGCACCCGCTACACAACAATATGGCAAACCACGTGCCCGCGCGCGGAGACTGATGTTGCAACATGTTTTTTTAATGTTCCAACAGTCATTTAAGATGTTGCAACATGTTTTTGGATGTTGCAACTGTCTATTTAAGATGTTGCAACATGTTTTTTGATGTTACATGAGGTTTCAGTATGTTGCAAACCTTTGTTCTTGAATGTTGCAAGCAATGATTAATATTTGATCTATTTGTCTCTCTTTCCATCTCTCTCCCTCACGTACGGCAAGGTGTGGTATCTGCAAGCGCTATAGGAAGCGCAACCACCATTACCGTGGTTTAGTATTGCATGATAGGAGGAAGGAGGGAGCCGGAAGGGGATGAACGCTAGGGTGGGATGGGTAAAGTGAAAACCTCAGGATCTGAAAGTGAAGGAGCGCAGCGGAAGCCTCTGAATCCGAAAATGAAGGAGACGGGTAGAGCAGAAACGTTCGGACCAATTGTTTATATCTGGACATCCGGACGCTAAGTATTTTCCTCTCTCTTATTATCGCTTCGCTGCAATTGGGATACTGGCTCGTAGAGAGCTAGGAAAAAAACTCATGATGACTAGTCGTATGTACTGATGTAGTACCGGTTACCTAACACTATACGTACTATACATGATGGGCATATGGCAAAGTGAGGAGAGCGAGAATGGACTTGGTTTACACACAGCCACAAAAGTCATAGGAGGTGTCGTCGTCGTCGTCAGTAGTACCGAGCTGATGAACTACCTAACAACAATGGCCTGGCCGTTTGTTTTGTCAGTCAGTCCCAATGCAAGTTGCGGGCCAGATCGAAAGAAGCTTCCTGCTTCCTTAAGCCCAATCAAGGACCATTGCAAGGTACGGTGTCGGCTTGGTTTGGTGCGCTGCTTGGAATGGAAGCCGTGCCGTGCGTGACGGCGCGGCGGTCAAGGAACGAAGCCCGTACGTGACTGCTACCTGATGAAATCACCAAGGGAAGAGCTAACCGATGCAAGTTAATGTTTACGAACTTGTCAGCCGATATGACGATGACCAACCAACCAACGGTGCGTACGTGGTGTTACGTTGATGCAATGCAATGAAGTGTTGGTGAAACCGTGAAAGTTAGCTGCACTTAGCTAGCAAGCTAGCATGTAAAACCTTTGCCGTGTTGTCAAGAAATTAAAGAAATGACAGTGGTCTCTCAAGGCGCGGCGGGCGTTAGTTGCACAAAAGCAAGAACAGTCTGAAAGAACTGGAAAGAAGATTCTTCAAGTTACTACATATAGTGCGCCCTGGAGTATATATTTCGAAGTGTGTTTGGCGCGACGTCTGGTTTCCACTCTGATGTTGGTTGGCCGCTGCCTCCCGCCGAGCACCCAATCCTGTTTGCGCGAGAAGCAGCAGGCTGCCGCGCGCCTTGCCAGAAGCCAGATGCCAGATGCCAGGTGAGGTGATCTGATGAAGAAGAAGCTAAGAGATCGACGCGATCGATGGAGCTGATCGATCGATGCCTTGCCGGCTCATCACACGAGGTGCCAGTGAGTGATCAGCAGCTAGCAGCACAGTACGTATGTATGCGTGCAAGCAATAGCAACCTGTCGAATGTCTCGTTGAGATAGGGCCCTGCATTCACCAACCAAAACCATGCATGCATCTGATCGACCTCTGATTCCTCCTCTCTCTATTGCTCTGCTACGTACAGTGCCCCTGAGGGAGCTGAACCTGAACCCTGATGCTTGATCTCACCGGGTCTAATTTAATTGCATTGCATTGCATTGTATATAAGCAGCTTAGCAGAGCATGTGAACTGATCACTCAGTTCACCGGTAATAATGCATGCATTGCTAGAGGCCTTGGCGTTTTGCACAACTTTGTTAGGTACAGGTAACAACCTATACTGCAGGTAGAGTATATTTCTTATATAAGGCTTCCAAAAAGCAGATTCGCAAGTGTGCGTGTCTCTCTCTCTATATATGCACCTGGGTGTATTCTGTGCAGCAAATGCACCCGACCGCGAGCGCGAGACGCGCGGAGCGTGGCGAGCGGCGAGCGCGAGGTAAGTCTACGCTCCTGCATGCAAAACTAAATGGAGACAACCAACTACATGATGCCACCTAACAGCTCAACCCACACACCAGGAAGCATGCATATAGGAAATCTTTTGTTGATTCCAAACGAAAAAATGTGATATCTTCTAAACCACAGATCCAATTTTAGATCTGTTTGAAGTAGGTTGTTGAAAAAAATATACTTAACACAACGAGATCCATGAAGGCTGTATTTGATGAAGTTTTTTTTAAATACGTAATTGTAATATGTTGTACTATGAGTTGCAAGCACTTCTACAACATAATTGCAACTTGACTGTAGTGTATTTAGCACTAGTTGCAATGAAGGCTGTATTTGATAAAGTTTTTTTTTCAAATACGTAATTGCAATATGTTGTACTATGAGTTGCAAGCATTTCTACAACACAATTGCAACTTGACTGTAACGTATTTAGCACTGGTTGCAATGAAGGCTGTATTTGATGAAGTTTTTTTTTAAATACGTAATTGCAATATGTTGTACTATGAGTTGCAAGCACTTCTACAACACAATTGCAACTTGGTTGTAGCGTATTTAGCACTGGTTGCAATGAAGGTTGTATTTGATGAAGTTTTTTTTTCAAATACGTAATTGCAATATGTTGTACTATGAGTTGCAAGCACTTCTACAACACAATTGCAACTTGGCTGTAGCGTATTTAGCACTGATTGCAACTCAGAATTGCAACTTGGCGTGATTATAGTGACCAGATGCATATAATATACGGAGTTATAACTAGTTGCAACTAGATGGTGGACAGAGTTGCAATCGGTAGTACATTGACATGCAACTCGCTTAAAGGATAAAAAATATATCCATATTGGATCTAGTTTTGCTTAGAATATTTTTTTAAGTCGGATGCAACAAACGGTTTGTCAATCAGGATTACGGTTTAGGAGAAAATTTGTTTGAAAGATTCAAACCAACAAAAACTTCCATGCATATATTCGTTTGGGCGCGCTAGTTACTTCAAGTTGGTGCGCCCGCCGGCCTGGATGCATTCTATATACAAGATGCCACCAGATGTACCCAGATGTATATATATATATATATATATATATATATATATATATATATATATATATATATATATATATATATATATATAAACAGGTACTGTAGTGGTACCTTTGAGAAAGATGCATGTAGATATTATATAAACAACTATACCAGCAAATATATGAGAATGTGAGGATCATGCCCAAACAAACAAACTCGTAAATATATGAAGAACTAGCACTACTTTTTTCCAAAGGGAAAGAACAATTATACTGATCATACTAAGCTGTGAAAGGCAACTCCAGCGTCTAACTAACTTTATCCCCGATAACGAAAGGGATAAAGCGCACAACCAGAGACAGAAGCGATATTATGATATGATGATGGTGGACAAGAGGACCTGAGCCCTGAGAGCCCTCGCGCGCCGCTTGCATTGCATTTGCTGATTTGCATATTTGCATTGGTGGTGCTAGCCAGGGCCTTGTTTAGATTGTAAATTTTTATAATCTGGACACTGTAATATGTTTCGTTTGTATTTAATAAACTTTGTTCGATTATGGACTAACTAAGCTCAAAAGATTCGTTTCATGATTTACAACTAAACTGTGTAATTAGTTATTTTTTTTACCTATATTTAATGCTCCATGCATATGTCCAAAAATTGATGTAATGGAAAGAGAGTGAAAAAACTTAAAATTTTGATGCAATCTAAACCAGGCCTAGAGCTAGGTTTCGGGCAGCAGGTCGCCATCGGACAAGTACAAAATGAAATCCACTCGTCACATCAGAATCACAGGAATGGAGGGACTACTTTAATTCTACCTCTAGCTGTGGTCGCCTCGCCTGTCCATTTATTTTTAGTACAAACTCAAGAGGACATCTTAACCGAGACGCAGACGCCGCAGGGACACGACGATTTTGCCGTTGCATTCCCGTAACATCTCCCATCCCATTTATTTTCTTTTCTTTGCTTTGCATTTCGTTTCGTTTTCTAGCTCGTCCTTGAAAACGAGTTTGTGCACGTGATTCATTACAAAGAAAAAAGTTTATTTATTACAAGAGTGGCGATAGCGAGGAGGAATTCAAGTGCAACTCCATTCCATTTCTTTTCTTTGCTTTGCATTTCACTTCGTTTTCTAACTCATCCTTGAAAACGAGTCTGCGCACGTGTTTCATTACGAACAAAAGAGTTTATTACGAGGGAATTGCTGGCGCCTGAACGTCCGATGAAATAGGATTCCATCCGTCGATACCGAACGGCTCAAAGAAACGTGTCACACTCCCACCATTATCGTTGTAGTCCTTCCCCGTCTGCCTCATCCCACCACGCACGCATACCCCGCCCCCGTCCGTCTCGCCCCGCCCCACGCTCGCCGCTCCTTCCCCCTCCTCTCTCTCCACACGAGCGGGACCTGGGAGCCATGATGAGGACGAGCACGCCCCGTTCGCAGGGGGCAGGACCCTAGGCGTGCCAGCGCCCCATCCACCGGCGCTCGGCTCGCCGTGCCCCTTCCCTTGGCGCCCGGGCTGTGCCCCCATGACTCTCTGAATATACCTCTAAAACACGAAACACTTGCAACATTAAACACTTAATATTTGGATACAAAGAATTGGAAATATAGCATCACGTCGGCCTCAGGATAGCCTATAGGGACTATCGGCCTCCCAGGAGCGGACTATGCTCCGCACGTGACTGGACACGGCATGCAAATGCACCCTTTCGGACTGATAGGATTGTCGGCCTCCAGGGGGCCGATAGGTTGGGGGTCCGCTCGACCCCATGTGCAGCCTCCTGCCCCCGATGAAGCCTGCAGGCAATGCGCCCACGACAAGCCTACTGCTCATCGCCTGTGGTAAGGAGGCACGGAAATCAAAAAATATTTAAATTGCTATAACTTTTCAACTATACATCTGTTTTCAACTCCGTTTCCCACCGAAATGTTCAGCGTGATGAGGCAAATAAAACTAGACCTCAATTGCATATGTTTCAAAGAATTTATTGTAGTAAAAATTTATGTGTGTCATATCACTAGAGACGACTCTAAATTGTAAATTCTAGTCGCCTCTACAAAAAGGGTTCTATTTTGAGATACAGCTAAAAATACTAACCACGAAATCGTTGAGACTCTCTTTCTCTTTGTAAAGGCAGCTAGAAATATACATGCATCTAGGCAAAAAGATAGACTAGTTTTTGTAGCAAGACAAAGTCATAGGAATTTTGTCTTCTTGTGCACATGGACACCAATTTTGTTATTTTTGCATTGTTTGTTTTGGACTGGGTTTGAATCTCAACTTTTGCAACAAAGCACACACACACATATATATATAGACGCATTATGGATGTGCATTATTTAAAAAAAAAAAATAACGGAAGTATGATTTTAAAAAAAGTTTGCATGTTTGCACTACATATTTTCCCAAGGATGTGTAAGTGTTGAGTTGTAGGTCGTGGGTTTGAGTCTTGAGAAGGACATAATTTTTTGGTTTTTTACGTTTTCTATTAACTATTAATGTAGACGGGCACATTAAGACGTCTGTCTCGTTAATCGATTTTCAGATGTGGGGCATGTTAGAAACGGACAACTAGTGGAATGTATAATCAAAATGGAGCATTTTTTAGATGATATTTTTTAATGATTATTAACTGCAAATGTAGCATTTGGATACAAAGAATTGCAAATATAGCATCATGTCGGTCTCTGGACAGTCGATAAAGCTATCGGCCTCCCAGAAGCCGACTTTGCTCCGCACGTGACTGGACACGACATGCAAGCGTGCCCTATCGGACTGATAGACTCATCGGCCCCCAGGGGGCCGATAGGTTCCGTCATCCGCTGGCCGACAGGCCACAGCGCGCGACCCCATGCGCAGCCTCCTGCCCCCGATGAAGCCTGCAGGCAAATGCGCCCACGACAAGCCTACTGCTCATCGCCTGTGGTAATGAGGCACGGAAATAAAAAAAAACAAAAAAAATATTTAAATTGCTAGCCCACGACATGAGATGGAGATGCTAGCTAATTAACTTAGGTGGTCAGGTTAGCTGCAAGATAGATGACTCCAGGGGTATAGGTTAACTGAATGACAGTATACTGAAATTAGCCTATAGAATTTTGAGGTGGCTGTAGAGAGATTGTGATTTAGAGATGAAAGGCACGAAGGCAGTTGCAGTGTCCTGGCATCTTGGTTTGTGTTCACAGTAATCATTATTCTCGGTGCAAGCCTTGTGCATGCATTTTTAGTTGTTCTACTAAAAAAACTCTTAAACATACTTGTCGACAGGGATGATCTGATGACACCCAACTTGTGCACCACTGGCAACATGTTGTAGATAGTCAGATGAAAAGCAGTAAAGCAAATTTCTAGTTCCCAATTCTGCAGAATCGACAGTGATGCAAATGCAAATTTGTACACAATTTAGATGGACTTCAGCAAAGCACTGAATCTGTATACGTTCTTATCCCGACCATCTGTGCCAAATGTGAAATTGGCCACAATGACTCTGAAACTACTGATTTATTACCACAGTGACTCTGAAACTACTAATTTACCACATCATGGGAGTAATTGGCCATCAAATATGCTATCTTGAAATCTAAAACCACAGTGACTCTAAAACTACTAATTGCAGGGAACTGAAAGGGAATTACGCCAATGAAAAGCAGGGGGTTTGGGGTTCGGACTGCTCACTGGTGGAGTGAAGGAACGTCGCAGAACCGGGGTGGCGCGCCGGGCGGCCGAGCAGCAGGGTGTCGTGGCCGCGGATGTTTGGCGGTGCAGCACAGGGACGTCGGAGCCACGTCCTCGACTCTGCACGCTAGTCGTGGCCGTGGACGACGGCTCGACGTCGGACGAGGCCACGACGGATCTCGGGCTTGCCGCTTGGTATGGACGAGGCTGCACCCGACTACGCAGGAGAGGCCGCCGCAACGCCGGCGTGCACGACCCCGACTGTGTGGGAGCCGGCGTGCAGGGGCTTGCCGCTTGTGGCGGACGAGGCTGCGCCGGGCGACGCAGGAGAGGCCGCGCGTGCACGACCCCGACTGTGTGGGAGCCGGCGTGCAAGGTCTGGCGACGGCGTGTGGACGAGGCTGCAACGACGGCACGGATGGGAACGACCCTGACTGTATGGGCGCCGGCGTGCAGGGCCGGGGCTGGCGGCGGCGTCGGAGCGGGTGCGGCGTCGGAGCGTTGAAGGCGTGGGTCATGGGGAGGCTAGGGCGCGACAGTTTTGGGTTTGTGGGAGGCTTCGCGCTGTGCAAGGTAATTGGGGGTAAGCGGTCCGATTAGTCTAATTTGACGATAACACGTGATTCATATATATATATATGACTAGGAACTATATCTATCTCTACAACTAAAAGAATCACGTGTTATCTCATGCAGTAATGAAAGAAGAGCCCTAGGCTCTATCTTGTTAATTAGTCATAGCTAGTTAGACATGCATGCAAATGAACAGTTGCAGCCTAGAAGCAAAATGTCATATTCACTTTGGCATGAAGAATCTCTTGTTTCTGTTATAAATAGACATGGAGGAAAACACACACACGTTTCCTATTTCAAGCATATTTTCTTTGTGTTGCGCAAAAGAAATAACAACTATTTAGTACTCCCACCATTCCAAATTATAAGAAGTTTTTTTTTCCAGAAACGTAGTTTTTACAATGCATTTAGATATACACTATGTCTAGATAAAAGGTAATGTACCTTAAAAAGCCAAAACATATTATAACTTGGAACGGTGTGACTACATTTAAGTATTGTGCTGAGAAAAGAATATCATCTGTTCTTAATAATATGCATCTGAACAAAACATGTGGATCCCTCAAGGTTGGCACGGACATCGTCATGCTTAGTGAAAAAAGAGATGCGATATGCATAACCAAGCAGGAACCTTTCCTAAAAGGATTAGGATTGCTAATTTTGGAAAAAGGCTTGTCAGTGCATGCTTTTGACCTAACAAGTTGTCTTTCTCTATGTAAGGAAAATGGACCCTTGGCCCATTTACTTTGGATTTTGGTGTTTGATGACCAACACAACCAAATTGGACTAATGAATTTGCAAGTATTTGTTTTGTAGTCCAATAGGGTGCAAGACGTGACTTGGACGAAGGCGACGTGATGATCCGATGATCAACACCTCAAGCAAGACTTTAGAAGCACAAGTGAAGACCCAAGATATCAAGCAAAGTCCAAGCATAAAGATAGGAACCAAGCCGTACGCAAGATCACGAAGAAACGAGCTCGCAGAGGCGACCGGACGCTGGACCGGATGCTGGAAGCGCGACCGGACGCTGGACCGGACGCTGGAAGCGCGACCGGACGCTGGACCGGTGGCTCGACAGATAGGCGACCGGACGCAAGGACCGGACGCTGGCGGCAACCGACCGGACGCAGGAACGCAGCGTCCGATCGAGTACAGAGAGGTTCCAGGCGCGCGAAACTGCGACCGGACGCGTCCGGTGGCAGGCGACCGGACGCTGGCAGCGTCCGATCGGTAGTTCGCGGTTGCAACGGTCGGGACGACCGGACGCGTCCGGTCAGGACGATCTCAGCGTCCGGTCAGTAGCAAAATTGCGGGAGTTCGACCCCAATGGCTACTTTCTCAATGGGGCTTATAAATACAACCCCCAACCGGTCATTTGAAAAGAGTGGAGCTGAGGAAACATACCAAGGGTGTTGATACATCATTTTAGTGATCTCCACTTGCATAGTGCTTAGTGTTCCATCAGGTGATTAGCGTAGGTGCTTTGCGAAGTGCTTAGGTTGATTAGACCACCGCTTATGCGCTTGCTCTAGGTATATGCCTAGTGTTTAGTGAGGTTTGCATACCTCTTACCACCCCGTGCTTGCGAGCACAAGAGTTGTACATCGGAGGGGCTTGAAGTCTTGCGAGATCGCACCAACCGCGTTTGTGGTGCGGCCGCCACCGTGTACCAAAGGGAACAAGGCCCGCGGCGTTTCGGCCGAAAGCTTGATAGTGAAGACGGCGGGGAGCATCCGGGAGAGGCTTGCCGGAAGGCACGTCGGAGACCCACTTGCGCGTGGGGAAGGCCCGAGGCTATCCACGGAGTTACCCGACCGGGAGCTTGGCCCTTGCGAGGGATTCTTTGCGAGGGGCTCCAACAAGGACTAGGGGGAAGCTTGCACGCTTCTCGATACCTCGGTAAAAATACCGAAGTCGTCGACGGGAGTTTGCATATCTCTACCTTGTTCTTTAAGCTTCCGCATTTACATTGATCATATTATTATCATCTATGGTAGAGATAGCAACACACCAGCGAAACCGTAGTTGCACATCTAGATAGATTATCTTTTGCATAGGTTTTGCTAGAAGTAGAAAAAGAGGCCATAGTCGTGAGTTAGATTTTTAAGTTGCCTAATTCACCCCTCCCTCTTAGGCGTCCACGTGTCCTACAAGTGGTATCAGAGCCGGTTGGCTCATATTTGGACCTTTGGCTTAACCGCCGTTGAGCCGACGCTTTTGTAGAGTGGTTGGGATGGATACCGCTAGGCCTCCACAATTTGACGGCACTAACTTCCCATACTATAAAGCTAGAATGGCTTGCCACCTTAAGGCGGTTGATTTGGGTGTATGGAGAGTCACTCGTGACGGGATGAAACCCATCAAGAATCCCGAAAAACCCACAAAGAGTGATAAAAAAGAAATGCATTTTAATGCAAGAGCTAAGAATTGCTTGTTTGAATCATTTAGCATGGATGTGTTTAACCAAGTGTTCACCTTAAATACGGCACATGAAATTTGGTTAAAACTCCAAGAGCTCCATGACGGCACAAGTAATGTCCGTGAGCAAAAACATTGTCTAGCTAAGCAAAATTATGATTCCTTTACAATGAATGAAGATGAGCTTGTTCGTGATATGTATTCTCGATTGAATCTAATTATCAATGAGCTCCACTCTATAGGATTATTAAAGCTAGATGGGTCAAGAAGAAGCCTCTTCATCGAGCAAAGGCAAAGCTCTCGCATGTAGCGAGAAAAAGAAGATAAAGGGCAAGAAAGTTGAGATAAGCTCAAGCTCAAGTTCCTCAAGTGAAGATGAAGATGAGGATGATGATGATGAAGAATCAAGTGATGATCAATCTTCCTCCTCCACCTCCGACCTTGATGAAGAATCAATCAAACTTATCAACAAGGTGGAGAAGATGATCCAAAAGCTCAATGTCAAGGGTGTGCCCATCCAAATCCAAGACCTTATTTTCACCAATCAAAGAAACGAGCAAAGAAAGAGAGGATGCTATGGATGTGGTGAGGTGGGGCACTTTGTGGAAGTTTGTCCAAACAAGCCCACACCCAAGACAAAGAAGAAGGCGTACAAGAACAAAGCCCTCACATCAATAAAATCATGGGATGATTCTTCAAGTGAAGAAGACCATCACAAGAGGCGAGGGCGCAAACACTCATCATCAAGCTCTTCTCATGTGTGCCTTATGGCACGAGGTAACGAAAGCTCATCCTCTAGTGAGAGTGATAGTGATGATGATTTGCCTTCTTACAATACAATTGTGCAACAAAATCTTAAATATGCTAAAGTTTGCACTAGTCAACAAAAGAAGCTCAAAATTTTAAAAGAAGAGATAGGTAGTTCACAAGAAGCATACAAGAACTTACTTGAACAATATGAAAACTTTGCAAAACTCAATGTTGAACTATCTACTAAAATTGAGCAACTTGAGGCTAGTGCAACAACGAGTGCATGCACAATTAATGATAAGCAACTTGAAAAGAAAAATGAAAAATTAAAAGAAAAGTTAGCTAGCTCACAAAATGATTATCAAAGTTTGCTTGCTAAAATGGAAATCATGTGCAAGCATTGTGATGAGCTAACAAATAAAGTTGCTAATCTTGAGGCCGTCAAAAATACCCCCACCAAGGCATCTAAAAAAAATGACATAATTAAAAAAGATGCCTCTACTTCTTGCGAAGATTTATATTTAGACTCACCCTTATGCAACCAAGCTTGTGTTGAGAAAGTGATTGTAGATACATGCACACAAGAGGTTGTAAAGGAGAATGAGAAACTCAAGCAAGAAGTAGTTCGCCTCACCAAGGACTTGACTCAAGTGAAAGGCAAGGCGAAGCAAACCCAACTTCGTCAAGATAACACCGTCAAGGGAGTGAAGAAGCTTGATGAAGGACAAACCGTGGTTTGCTACGTGTGCCACAAGGAAGGCCACAAGTCCTATGAGTGCAAGGTGAAGAATGGGGAAGGAGAAAAGAAGAAAGAGAAAAAGCAAACAAGCAAGCTCTCCAACACCTACACCAACAAGGTGGACAAGAAAGCCTCCACACCTTATCTCTTGAAGAAGAAGAAAAATGACAAGGTGGTGGCCAACAATGGGATCAAACGCTTTTGGGTGCCAAAGGAAATCATTTCCAACATGAAGAGCACCAAGAAGGTTTGGATCCCGAAAAGGAAGTAAGAAGTCCGTCAGACCTCGGAGAATTTGGAGAATTGGCAAAGTATGGGTGCATTTCATGGGGTGCATCATGATGGACAAAATCATTGCCAAGTGGGTTAGTGAATACTATGGACCCAAATTCCCCTTCCCATATTAGGTAACTAGATTCAATTTACTTCAATTAGTATTAGATTTAAAATCTTCCTAAAATTGGTATCTTTTAGCATCTAGTTACTCTTCATGCCTATGTTTGCATTTGAATTCTTATATCTTTTGTCATGCATACACTAGGTATATCATATGGTAGGCTTGCTCGGTTTCATTATTAACCCTTGGAGCAAACCTACATGGTTCACAATTGTTTACGAGCACGGCACATAGCTTGTCTTACTTTTGTTCATCTAATATGTGCCAAAGTCCAAATTGTATATAATCTCTCCCGGATATCTTTTTGAAAATGATTCTCACATTCATGAGATGTCATCTTTCAAGTGGTATTTTTTATTCTAAAATCAATGTGCATGATTTCTACAATGTATTCTATATTTGTGTGCACATATTTAGGGGGAGTATTTCTACAACTTGGATGCTTTGAGACTAACACTTTTTAAATGGTATCAACTTTTCAAACCTATCACATGTGTAGTAGTCTCATTGTAAGGAAATTGGAGTTCCCAAAGTTAAGCATCATTCTTCATTTAGTATCATCATGTTGACTTCATTTTGATATTTATATGCTTTCTCCATGTATTATATAGATTAAACTCCTTTGTGCAATAATTTGCCAATTATGCATATGCTTTGCCTTCTATCATATGTATGCATTTATTTAGGGGGAGCTTAGTCTATATAATGTGAGAGTCAAATTTTGTGATCTATCCAAATTCTACATACAAAGGATCACAAAGTTTGACCCTCCCTTGTGCTACTAATGTCTTCCTTTTCGGTGTTTGATGCCAAAGGGGGAGAATTTGGAGGACCAAAGACAAGCATTAAGTTAATGTCTACAAATGGTAATGGTCTGAGAAAGGGAGGATAGTGGATTATGGATTAAGTCTAAGTAATGAGGAGAATTTATAAGAAGCAAGACTTTAATCCATAATGCCACATGGGGACATTTGCAAGGGCAAGCTAGGTCTTCAATTGGTATCATAGTCTTTCATGTAGTATCTCTTAGCATCATAAAACCTACCTTGCCCCTTGCATTGCATCCTAGCAAGTAGATAGTTTTTAAATTAAAAATTTTGTTATTTGCTTGCTTTGGTCATGTTGGCATCAATCACCAAAAAGGGGGAGATTGTAAGGAAAATGGACCCTTGGCCCATTTACTTTAGATTTTGGTGTTTGATGACCAACACAACCAAATTGGACTAATGAATTTGCAAGTGTTTGTTTTGTAGTCCAATAGGGTGCAAGACGTGACTTGGACGAAGGCGACGTGATGATCCGATGATCAACACCTCAAGCAAGACTTTAGAAGCACAAGTGAAGACCCAAGATATCAAGCAAAGTCCAAGCATAAAGATAGGGACCAAGCCGTACGCAAGATCACGAAGAAACGAACTCGCAGAGGCGACCGGACGCTGGACCGGACGCTGGAAGCGCGACCGGACGCTGGAAGCGCGACCGAACGCTGGACCGGTGGCTCGGCAGATAGGCGACCGGACGCAAGGACCGGACGCTGGCGACAACCGACCAGACGCAGGAACGCAGCGTCCGATCGAAAGTCTGAAGAGGTTCAGCGGTGCTGAAACGACGACGGACGTGTCCGGTAGCGAGCGATCGGATGACGGCGGCGTCCGATCGGTAGTTCAGCAGTTACAGCAGTCGGGACGGACGACGGACGCGTCCGGTCAGGACGATCTCATCGTCCGGTCAGTAGCAAAATTGCGGGAGTTCGACCCCAACGGCTACTTTCTCAATGGGGCTTATAAATACAACTCCCAACCGGCCATTTGAGAAGAGTGGAGCTGAGGAAACATACCAAGGGTGTTGATACATCATTTTAGTGATCTCCACTTGCATAGTGCTTAGTGTTCCATCAGGTGATTAGCGTAGGTGCTTTGCGAAGTGCTTAGGTTGATTAGACCACCGCTTATGCGCTTGCTCTAGGTATATGCCTAGTGTTTAGTGAGGTTTGCATACCTCTTACCACCCCGTGCTTGCGAGCACAAGAGTTGTACATCGGAGGGGCTTGAAGTCTTGCGAGATCGCACCAACCGCGTTTGTGGTGCGGCCGCCACCGTGTACCAAAGGAAACAAGGCCCGCGGTGTTTTGGCCGAAAGCTTGATAGTGAAGACGGCGGGGAGCATCTGGGAGAGGCTTGCCGGAAGGCACGTCGGAGACCCACTTACGCGTGGGAAAGGCCCGAGGCTATCCACGGAGTTACCCGACCGGGAGCTTGGCCCTTGCGAGGGATTCCTTGCGAGGGGCTCCAACGAGGACTAGGGGGAAGCTTGCACGCTTCTCGATACCTCGGTAAAAATACCGAAGTCGTCGACGGGAGTTTGCATATCTCTACCTTGTTCTTTAAGCTTCCGCATTTACATTGATCATATTATTATCATCTGCGGTAGAGATAGCAACACACCAGCGAAACCGTAGTTGCACATCTAGATAGATTATCTTTTGCATAGGTTTTGCTAGAAGTAGAAAAAGAGACCATAGTCGTGAGTTAGATTTTTAAGTTGCCTAATTCACCCCCCTCCTCTTAGACGTCCACGTGTCCTACACTCTATATCTATATCTATATATGTATAGTATACTATATCCACTATTATAAAATTGATTTTCAGCAATGGGAGCTTTTTTAGAGGTAGGTCAATTAACAACTGCCTTTACAATAGCCTCCGAACCGAGCCGCTTCTAGAAATGCATTTGTAGAGGCTGTTGTTGTTCATAGCCACCTCTATAAACGCCCCTACCTCTAGAGACTGATTTCAGCCGCCTCTAGAAATACGAGCTGCGTATTAAATTTGAATTTCCAAACGACCTCGGGTGAAGAAACAACCAAAATAAATGTTATAGATCTCGTAAAGTTATGCAACTTTTTAGTTGATAAATTTTCCATTTGAGTTCATCTATGCATGAAAAATTACATTTCAATTTCTTACATTTGAAATTCAAATTTTTGAAACGACGTCGGATGGAGAAACGACCAAAACCAAAGTTGCAGATCCCGAAAAGATATAAAACTTTGTAGTTGACATTTTTTCCATTTGAATTCGTTTAGGGTCTCAAATACTCATTTCAAAACTAGATGAAAATAAAATGAGGAGGACCAATGTCCTAAGTGGACACAAGTGTGTTATGGGTGGATTGGTTAGGGGAAGAAAGCGCGAAAGCTGAGATTGTGGGTTCGATCCTAGTGTTCGCAAAGCACGCAAATAACTACGTGACTTGTGACTTGTGGAATAACTACGTGACTTGTGGTGGCGTGTGCATGTGACTGCCTAGTAGGGTCTCCTGGGATTAAAAAAGAATTTGTAGTTCTAGACAACTATTTGTAGAGTCGGCTTGAAATGCAACCACCTCTAGAAATCCAATTTGTAGAGGTGTCTGCAGAACCGTCTCTACAAATCGTTGATTTCTATGTAGTAGTGATCTATATCTATATATCTAAAAGAAAACCTCGATACTTTCAATATCAAGAGGCAAGCTATCCTCGTCATCCTCTACTAAATGCCACATCATCTACCCACTAGTTTTAAATCTCAACATGCAAGTCATTTCCCCGCTAAATGCCACATCATCCCACTACCCCATCCCCCAACTAACTTTCATTGTCTTTAGGCAAACTATATATCCACACCATCCCCAACTATGTGTAAAAGATATATATATATATATATATATATATATATATATATATATATATATATATATATCCATGTGTACTCCACTAAGTGCAATTACATTGTTTCAAAGTATATGATACAATAAATTTAGATTGGTTTGGTACCTTGTTATGCTCAGCCTCTCCTAAAATATTTTTTCTGCATCCGCTGGTTTGTCTGTTTAAATTGTAGAATTTTTGAACCGTTAGATCTAAAAGGAAAGATGGGAAGAGTGAATGTGTGATGAATTAAAGTGGGAGATGGGCGGGGGAGGAGATACGATGGGTCTTCGTTCACACCAATTTTGAATCACAGTGGAAACCATGGAATCCAGCCATCCGTAGAAATTGTGTCATATCACTAGAGATGACTCTAAATTGTAAATTCTAGTCGCCTCTACAAAAAAAGGGTTCTATTTTGAGAGGCAGCTAAAAATACCAACCACGAAATCGTTGAGACTCTCTTTCTCTTTGTAAAGGCAGCTAGAAATAGACCTGCATCTAGGCAAAAAGATATACAAGTTTTTTTAGCAAGACAAAGTCATAGGAATTTTGTCTTCTTGTGCACATGGACACCAATTTTGTTATTTTTGCATTGTTTGTTTTGGACTGGGTTTGAATCTCAACTTTTGCAACAAAGCACACACACACATATATATATATAGACGCATTATGGATGTGCATTATTTAAAAATAAAAAAATAACGGAAGTATGATTTTAAAAAAGTTTGCATGTTTGCACTACATATTTTCCCAAGGATGTGTAAGTGTTGAGTTGTAGGTCGTGGGTTTGAGTCTTGAGAAGGACATAATTTTTTGGTTTTTTACATTTTCTATTAACTATTAATGTAGACGGGCACATTAAGACGTCTATCTCTCGTTAATCGATTTTCAGATGTGGGGCATGTTAGAAACGGACAACTAGTGGAATGTATAATCAAAATGGAGCATTTTTTAGATGATATTTTTTAATGATTATTAACTGCAAATGTAGCATTTGGATACAAAGAATTGCAAATATAGCATCATGTCAGCCTCGGCCTCTGGATAGCCGACACGGCATGCAAGCGTGCCCTATCGGACTGATAGATTTATTGGCCTGGACTTATCGGCCCCCAGAAGGCCGATAGGTGCGGGCTTCCGCTGGCCGACAGGCCACAGCGCGCGACCCATGCGCAGCCTCCTGCTCCCGATGAAGCCTGCAGGCAATGCGCCCACGACAAGCATGCTGCTCATCGCCTGTGGTAAGGAGGCACGGAAATAAAAAAAATAAAAAAATATTTAAATTGCTATAACTTTTCAACGATATATTCGTTTTCAACTCCGTTTACACCGAAATGTTCGACGTGACGAGGCGAATAAAATTAGACCTCAATTGCATATGTTTCGAAGAATTTATTTTAGTAACAATTTATGTGTGTCATATCACTAGAGGTGACTCTAAATTGTAAATTCTAGTCACCTCTACAAAAAGGGTTCTATTTTGAGAGGCAGCTAAAAATACCAACCACGAAATCGTTGAGACTCTCTCTCTTTGTAAAGGCAGCTAGAAATAGATCTAAAAGCAGATGAAACATTTGGAACATACATTTACAACATGTGAATAAGACATATGCAACATCCAGATAAAACACTTGCAACTTGCAACATGGAAGCACTAATTGCAACATAAGATTGAAACAGCTGAAATATTTTGAACATATTCTTGCAACATATGTGTGAAACATATGCAACATCCAAATAAGCACACTTGCAACATACGTCAAAAAACAGATAAAACATTTAGAACGGACGCTTGCAACATACGTGTACAACCATTGCAATATGTGCAACATCACGATCTATTTTTGCAACATCCATATGAAACATTTTGCAGCATACCTCTGAAACATCTAAAACAATTTAAACATACTCTTGCAACACGTGCTTTCAACGTAACATCTCCTTGTTGCTCGGTAGGATGGAGGCTCGTCGATGTGTGGTGTTCACCGAAGGCAGCGGCCCGGCGATGCTTGTAGGCGGCTGGGCCGGCGGCAGTGGCTACACGTCGCGGAAGGGAGGCATCGGCTACACGAGCGACGGGGAGGCCGCAGACCACGTGACTTGGAGAGGGCAGCAACGCGCCGCGCCTGGCAGGGCCGGCAGCCGAGCGCCGTGTCTGGCAAGACCAACGACCGAGCGGTGTGCCTCGGAGGTAGTTGAGCCTCGGAGGGCCAGCGATTGTGCGCTCGAAGGCGGCAGGTGAGCGGATAAGAGCTATAGAAAGATGAGCGAGTGGATATGAATAAGTGGATGAGGAGATTTTTTTGAAAAAACGAAGGAGCGTGGGTTGTTGGGCTGGTGTCGTGGCCCGGCAACGGAACGTCCGGGCAAACGGACGCTCGGTCTAGAGCATTACCGTTATTAGAAAGCATAGAGGAATTCAACGTTGAGGGGATCCAACAAGAATAGCATGCCCATAATAGGGTGTGTTAGACTATCTCCAACGGCGTAGGTAAACGGTGACCCAAACACAAAATGCCTACTGCACAGTGTTTTGGGTCCCGAAATCACGCTCCAACGGAGAAGGCAAACACGATAGCCATTTTGCGTAGCAATCGACTCGGAAGGCAAAAAAGGGTCTTCGTTCTCGATGACGCAAAACATGGGAGAGAGAGAGGGAGGAGCGGCGACGCGCGGGGGCCCTTGAGGGGTGGGCGGCAAAGGCAGGCGCCGCAGGCGAGGGCAGCCCTAGCCTTGCGCCACGCCTGCGCCCTCATTTTGGTTGCGCTGCAGCGTCGGGGCCACCTCGCCCAGCGCCCATAGGCTACAACCGGGCCTACCAGCAGGCGGGGACTACTACGCTGGGCCGCGCTGCGCCAAGGCAGGGCCGGGCCCTACTGTGCTTGGTCTTGCGCCGCCACACCGAGGGCGCCTGCGTGCCGGACCCACAGCCCTCTGCGCCACCACGCTGGCTGCGCGCCCGCTTGCGAGAGGTGCCCTCACTTAGGTTGCCAGCAAGAAGAGAGCCGACCGCCGAGCCTGTCAAGGCCAGGGCGAGAGGCGTCGTGGCCCTTGCCGCTTGTTGGTGAGAGTCTTCTTGCCACTGGGAGAGAAGAGAGTGAGGGAGCATGGAGAGAGAGGAGAGATTTGGGGCTTCCTGTTGGGGCCTCCGTTGAAGAGCTCAAGTTGTGGGTACGTAACATTTTCACTGTGCGTTACCTAAACTGGGAAATAGGTCTCAGCCTCTCAGGTTTGGGTTCACGCGGTTGGAGTCAGTCTTAGAGCTAATTTTTAGCTGTAGCCTATCCAAATAGGTATGGAGCTGGGTGGGCTAATAATTTTTTTAAAGTTAAGGGTACTAGCCAACTAACCCTAACTAATTTGGTTTAATTTATAGCCCTAATTAATTCAAATGACCCAAAACGCATAGTGCAGTGCGAATGTGTGATCCTTTAGCGTGTGGGGGCACACTGTATCTCCAATTTTCGCTCAATGCAATTCTTCGCGAATGTGTCCTTGTGACACATATTTTATTAAGACTTTAAGAGGAAGCAGGGTCCGAACACCGAGCCTGTTGCCTTCAAACTGGGACCCAGCAACAAACTTGAACGATTGATTCCTTCAGTTGGTAAATGGTACATCTACACCATCAAGGTAAGGGATGAAATCTCTGGTTATGTTGGTTATTTAGGAAATATGGCGAGAAAGAAACAGGCGAATTTTCATGAAGGAAAGCAGGTCAATACAGCAGGTGATGGAAGGCATATATGACGAAGCAAAAGCCTAGACTTACGCCGGAAACAAAGGGCTTCAACAGGTGCTGCCGAGGCAGATTTCTCAGGAGGTAGGAGTAGATGATGGGCACATTCATCAGTCAGCATTGGTGAATGATGAAGTTGCTTTTATTACTAATGTGAATTAGCCATGTGTAAAACTCAGGGTGGCTTCGAGCTCAGACTGCTGAACTCCAAGCAAAATCGCTGCTGGCAGCTTGTGCCGCCCTTAGCTCTTGTAAATTGTCTCTTCTCTTATCATTGAAAGCCAGTAACGAATCTTTCAAAAAAAAGAAAGAGGAAGATAAGAATCAAATAGGTTAGAACGACCCAAGTAATCCAAGGATTACTGAGGAACACGGTGGAACTCACTAAGAGCGCACACAGGCGCACACAAAAGCAAGCCTAAGCCTAATTTTTTTTTGAAAACCTAGCCTAAGCCAAATTTACGTGATGTATCTGCGACGAAGTGCCGGCCGACAAAAGGCATCAACCTACGGAGTACGGAGCTGCCTCAAGCCTGCGAGAGTTCCCAAAGATTGGCTTCATCAACAAGAGCCTGGAGAAGCCCAATGCAATTCTGGTTCTGATATAAATAAATAATATGTGTGATGAATGGTCTGTTCGTTTTGCTGAAAAAACAAGCCGAAATACTATTTCGGCTGATTTATTGTGGAGAAAAAATATTATTCTAACTGAAAAACAAGCTGAAAAAAACGGATTATAATATAAGCAAACAGGGCTATGTATGTTCCATTGGTTTCCTCCAAACAAAAGAGCATAAAGGGGTCCTACCTACATTATTGGCAGGATGAATTACTCGGATCATCAGCGGATTTAAAAAGCGAATGCCTAATGATGGGCCAAAGTTTGGTGCATTGGATAGTACTAGAAGTATGGTACCTGGAAGATGAATGCTGATGATTTATTGAGCCCGTTCGTTTCGCTGAAAAAATAAATCGAAACACTGTTCCAATTGATTTGGGAGAGAGAAAAAAACGTTGTTCCGGCTGAAAAAACAAGCTGAAAAAAACGGATTATAAGAGAAACGAATATGACCATTAGATTTCATACTGGGATGGGATGACATGTCTAAACTGAGAGCCATTATATATCATTGTCGGCTAAACTGGTGCCTTTTTTCAGATGAATGATGATTGAGTGATGGGCTAAATAAAGCTGGTGCTGAATTAGAAACAAAAGTTTTATATCCTTGGAGAAAATGTTAAGTATTCCGTTCAAAATAAAAGGCAAGTTTTCTTTCTTCCATTCTATAGAGTGAATTGACAAAATTGTGGTGATATGAATGGCAAGGAGACGCAAAGTAGGAATATCAACGCTAAATTGTTGGGGGAGTCTGCGTCTCTAGTGAATTGCTTAAATGAGTTGAAGAATAAGAAACTATAAATTAATAGTTTGTCTATAATATCAAAATGTATATCTGTTTGTTAGGATAGTCCAGCCCACGACTATCATTCTGTAGACCTCCTAGGGCGTTCGCCAGATGCGCGTTGTTGTATCAAATTTTTCTACCTTAATTACAAAGATGCACAAGTCTTTTGCATATTCGAGAAAAAAATAGTTTGTAAACCTGATATCCCTGAATCAGTTTAGGGCTCGCCAGTCCATTTAGCTCTTTTAGATATATTTTCAAATTTCTTTTATTTTTGCGAATTCAAATTTCTTTTCTACTAGGGACAAGTTGGAATCAATGAAGCTGTGGCCCATTATGTCGCAAAAAAAATGAAGCTGTGGCCTATTATAGGAAGGCCTGTTTTAGGGAAATATAAGGAACGCATCAAAGCAGGCTCAAATCTACAAAGAACACTCTACCACAGTTGTTGGGCCTCAAACTAATAGTGGGCCTCCTCACTTACAAAACGAGCAGGAGATAGAGGCCCAGCCGAATCGCCACGGCCTTGTCCTGCCAAGTTTCCTCTCCCCGTCCACGCTTCAATATCTTCCACACCGGCCCACGCCCCACGCACGCGCAGCGGCGCAGGCAGCCACCATGACCGAGATCCACTCAAAAAAAAAAAAAAAAACACCATGACCGAGAGTGATCTGTAGCGGCGGCAGCTCCTTTCTGTTGGCAAGTGGCAACTGGCATCGCGTTCGCAGCGAGAGGTGATGTCCAATGGAGTCTGCGAGGTCAGGGCAACTCCAAGCAAGCCTATCCTTCTTTAGGGCTCTGGGACTTAAAAAGTAGCTCCAACCGAAACCTCATCCGGCCCCGATGGATCAAGCACTTCCATTTATCTCTTTTAAACCTCTAGATGTAAAAGTCCCTCATCCCTCTCTCTACTCCTCATTTCTTCCTTGATACAAGGCTGACAAGTAGGCTCAATAAGTGAGACACATGACAATATGATGTAAAATAGGAAAGTTTTAAAGGATCGGTTGAAGTGTGCTGACAAGTAGGAGCTTAAATATAGATGATGGACTCTCATTTTAGGAGATAGGGGCCAAAATTTGAGAAATATGTTGGAGTTGCCCTTAGGGTTTAGTCGTTCCTTCAGCGGCTTGCTGCGCGAAGAGGCGAGGCGGCGATCCCCTTCTCATCCTCACTGGCCCCTCCCGCCGGAGCAGAATGGAATGGCTTCCTGTCCGTTCGGAGTTCGGACTTCGGAGGGGCGCTGGGGGCACAGGGGTGAGCACGAGATAATTCCCCTGCATAGGTACTAACGCGAAAGACCATAACCACAGTTGATGAAGGCACGAGGTCATCCCTGATCTCTTGATGCTCCTGGCGAGCAAAATCTTATTCATAGCTATGTTTTCTCCCCGGGCCCCGGCAATTCATCACGACGTTAGTGCTGCGTGCAGATCTTTTGATATTCTCGCTGCTGCATTTTCACATTATCGCAATTTTGATAAGGATCGTTTGAATTGTTGCTCAACTGCTCCATTATGTTATCAATGTTGCGGTACCTGCATTGTCATTTTTTACCGTCACTGTGTCAAGTATGTTCCAAGCCGCCCGCCTACATCAACAATTTAACCCGGCCTCCCTGTGTTGTTATGTAGCTTTACGCCTGCACTGGCATTGATAATCACATTTCCACTGTACGCACCAGGCAGTGCCACTATGCTACCTATTAAGTACGTCTTGTTTGCTGCCTTTTACAATGTTCACTGTTTTGGTTTATTATCCCTGAATGCTTACACTGCTCAATTAAATGGACACCGTGTCACATTTGAGCTGTTGATGCATAGCTATGTCTTACCTCGTTGTTTATTAGTTATTGATTCTGAGTGAGAACTGTTTATATTTTAGTTGTACATTTTGTCATTGCTTCCTCACTTCTGATATACTTTCATTCACACAGTCATTCGGTACTAACTCCTTATTTGCCCCCTCTTGACAGTTTCAATGGGCACTCTTTGCCATCCCTAAGATTTTTATCATGGCTGTTCGTGATGTCAATTGCCTTGTTGCAACCGTTATGACTCTTCTCGATGTCAGCCAGACTGCTATGATTACTGCAGTGCTCGACGCCAAAGTAAGCTCTTTTTTTGAGGGGGTTTCCTCAAATTTTAGCCGTGCAAAATTATTTATTGCTGCCAGTTTAGTTCACTTCAGTTAAGAGAATGAACAAAAACATGCTTCTCTAGCATCATGTATTGAGGGAAACTTTGCTTCAAATAGGCTCCAATTCACTCACTTGTTATTCAGTATATTATTGCTAATTAGTTATTTTTGTTCATCTGAAATTTTGAAGTTGAATCTGAACTTGAAAGCGAGCAAGCTCTCTGAAGCTAACATCTATCAGAATGCTTTATGAGATTTGTCCCAAAGTCAAGCAATTGATACCTATAGGATAGCAGCAGCGCTTAAGCTTTGTAGTACATGTTCAAACCTAACAAAGCACACTTTTAACTTCACTTCCAAATATTTAACGCAAGTTTCTTCTGATAAGAAATGGAGATACAACAGTCGCATTCCAACCATATACTGATAATATAGTAAATGCCTATTGTCAGCAGATTGTTTAAAATCATTGAGTTTTGTGTATCTATAGTTTGTGTCTTGTCATTATCTCTTTTTATTGGGTTAGGGCATCTCCAAGACTTATCTTAAACATGATTCGCCCTAAATCCTCATATAGGGTACATTCTAACAAAAAAAAAATCCTCTCTAAATATTTCGCTTCTCCAACAGTTACCCTATCGCAAATAGTATATAGGGCGGACAACTTTTTTTTTTTGAACGAAGATAGGGTGCATAACATGACATCTCAAATTTGAGAAGAAGGGAGGATAATTTAGGATACCACTAAATATGGGATGTTGAATAGGGGACTGTTGGAGGGTGATTTTTGTTACATAAACCTTAATTTTAGCTCTAGGGAGATGAATAGGGGAACTCTTGGAGATGCTCTTAGTATTTATATAAATTTGTGCTTGTTCAAGATAGAGCATCAAATTACTTCTAGTTTACACAAATTATATGTTCAGTGTCTAGTATTTCCTCTCTTGAAGCTGGTACATAATCAATACATGTAGAGTTTTTCTTATTGGATGAAACTAGAATCTGTACAGCCTGAGCCAATATACTCTCTTGAACTAGGGAAACAACAGTTCCCTTGCTTCCCTGAAAGGCTTGTTAATTGGGCTCTGCAAAATGCTGAACAGGAGCACACTTGCATTTGCATCAAATTTCTATTCCTTAGTCGCTTGGAATGTCAACATGGTTTTCTTTTGAGGATCGCCAACTTGGTTTGGAATGCTTAACGAAGATGGTATACAGTATACTTTAGAAAGCATGCCAGGCTCAGCATGCCGATTCATGTCAAAATCTATGGATGCATAACCATTCATGTCTAGAATTTTCCTTCTTATATTTTTCAGGACCTGGTGCAAGCGGTAGAGTCTTACCGCCTGTGACCGGAAGGTCCCGGGTTCGAGTCGCGGTCTCCTCGCATTGCACAGGCGAGGGTAAGCCTTGCCACTAACACCCTTCCCCAGACCCCGCACAGAGCGAGAGCTCTCTGCACTGGGTACGCCCCTTTATATTTTTCAGGACCAAGTTTATATTTTGATAATTATATTTTTCAAAGTTTATTCTGGGTCAAGATTCTTAGATGGGCATATGCTGATTGAATACCTACTTGGGCTTACATTACAAACATGGACATATCAGTCCATCATCCACCAGATCGGACTTGGTCGCGCTGTTCTTTTCAGTTTTCACAGGCTCCCGGCCCATTCTGTCTGGTGTGTTTCTTGTGTGTGAGTTTGCGTTCTGTGCTGTGTTTGTAGTTCTTTTTTCCTTCTGGTTTTCTTCTTTAATACAAAAATACTCAGCTCCCTGCATATTCGAGAAAAACAGAGACCAACCATGGTGGCAAGAGTTCATTCTGGGCTAATAGATTTGATCCAAGACTACTTTTATTTAACTTGATTTGCATTTTCACCATCGAATCTACGAGAAGGGTGAGTTTTCCTATATAGGAATGATATCTCAAAAGACTATTCCACTCATGTGGCTTGCGATTCTGCAGAATTTGGTTTCTCAATCCCTCTTACTGTCTATGGTAGAGGTTTTATATTTTTATCACCTTGGGATCCTTTTCCCTGTCATAGCGTGGCATCTGACCCATCTGTGCCCTTATAATCTACTTTTGTAGTTATCTAACTGAACACTTGGCCCACTTGCCCAAATACTTCTCGCATCTTATGGGTGACATGATGACAACGTCTCAAAGTTAGCCTGAAAACGAAGGATGGTACGGATGGTACAGATGGGCATCAAAGTGAAGGAGATAAATCTTGTCACTTTCATAAGAATGGGAACTCCCACCAGTAGTGAATATCTTACATAATTTCCATCGCTCATCAACTAACATGCTGTTTTGAGTTCAAAATGCGAGAAGCGAGATAGGCCGTTCCATTGTGGATACAATGAATAGTTTAACCACCTTGGAACTGTTTCCTATCACGTCTGTATCTAGTTTCTGTTCATAGAGAAACTAGTCAGTACATACATTATAAACTTATTTAGGTTATTTGGTTGTTGCTTTCTCAAGCAATCTCTTTAATTGCAGTTTCAATGTTAACTATGGGAGAAGTGAGAACGAGATGGGGTTAGTTATGAGGCCATGTGCAAAAGATGGGCAGAACAACACAAGTGGGGAGCAACAGTTGGATGGGGGGTAACATGGGATGGGAGCAATGTCTGTCCATGTTACTTAGTGTATATTTTCTGTATACCTTTCAATCTTGGCTGGACTCCTCTGGCAAGGGAATAACAACCACCAACTTAATATCCCCACTTCCACTTTATCTCTTTAATTCTTTATCCTTTTTTGTTCTTCCATTTGGAAAGATAACAGTGGGGCTACAGTGATGCCTTTCTTTATTTTCATTTACGAAATTGAGTGAAACGCAAGGCATACACCAACTGTTTGCAATGTCCCTTTCATATTAAACCTAGCTGAGTCACAGCAATGGTTTCCATGCTTATGGTTGTAGGGGAAATTTAATTGTGTACATATTCAGTGAGTATTGTGGACCACTTTTAGCAGGGTGAATCTCATAAAAAGCTGCCTGAGATGCATTGCATCTGCTTTAGGAATACAGAGCATGACAACGATAGTAAATGATCACCTAACGGTTTGGTACAATTGTTAAGGTGAGATAAGTTCTTAGTTGGCAATGCTATGGACTGGTCATTTGTATGTTTGTAAAATAGTAGGGGTGTAGATGTCTCTGGGACGGATTTTTTTGCTCTTAATTAACAGGCGTGGAACTGGCTGCAAAAGCTGAACCATAAAAAAATAGCTTTGTCTAATTTATATTTGCTTACTTTCTACTTTTATTTCCTTTTCTATTTCTATTTCGAGTAGGATTCCTATTCTAGACAAGAAGTCTCATGTGACAGAAGGAGTCTATTTGGATTAGTACTCCTATTCACCTTAAGAAACCCCATATATTCATGTAATAAAATAGTAGGAGTGTAAATGTGCTTGGGACGGATTCCACATTCACAAAGTTAGTTAAGGAAGGACCGGACAAAAAAATGGGTGGAGAGAAATTTTGTCTATTTAGTATTATTTAAGTGGGTTGGAAGGGTTGGAACTTCATTTACATTTTACAAAGGGATCTGGGTGCATTTAAGAAAAATCATTGCACTTTGGCCTTAGAAGGAACAGGGAATAAGTGGTCGCAGCATGATTAGGCAGTTATTGTGGCCTGGACAAGACGACCCTTATCACTTTGGAAGGCCCTAAATGTTGTGAATAACTCTGAGCACCAGCCTATTGGTGGACTTGACTACTTGAGATATCAAGTTTCATGCATCTTAGGTATCTTCATAGAATATTGGAAGAGCACAGGGTGGGCATTTCTTATTTAAGACGTGGTATTACTTTACTCGTGAAAGTGAGCTAGTGGCACTTATTTAATATGTTGCAGTGTACTCTGCAACTTCACCAATTTCAGTTTAGACCACTAAGCTATGCACCTAGGATGGTGTCGATGAGTTCTTTTTTCCTTTTGCTGATCATCTTTTGGTGAAATGTTTTCAACACAACATTCTTCAGCTGTATTGTCAAACAAAAAACGAACAGCATTTATCATTGATTCTTGCAGGTGTAAATCAATGGCAGAGACCAATGGCTACGTGTGAAACATTTCCAGCCCTAACGTGGAAGAAAATGATAGGTTAAGGTGCGCATATTTTGAGGAACTTCGCTTCTGTCTTTTCATGTGGCTTATTGATTTTTTTGGGGTGGGGGGAGGGGGGTGTTACTAAAACAGTAAGATCCGCATACCCATATTGGACACCGGTCAGCAATATTCATAGGTGTTGCTTAGGTATCACTGTCAAGCGTCAACATTCGGTCCTAACTCCTAACACCACTTAATAAGTACAGCAGGTCGTGCGGTTAATAGCTGGGGCACCTAATAACGCTTTATAGAGGTGGAAAAGGGTTGTACTCTAATGCTAACTGTTGCCATTAAAGCTTCTCTTGGCAAGCTTCAATGGGATTGCAAATCGAAAGACCATTTTCCTTAAGACTCGTCCCCTAGCTAAAAAATCTTTCTTACATTCCAGTCAGTCTGGGGAGAGATTTCACTGTGATGCATGGTAATATCTGCCTCCAGTGGTCCACGGTGGACAAGGCTTTCCTTGCAAGACTGTAGACGTTTACTTGCTCACTGAAGCAGGACAAGGGAAGAAAGATATGTCCAGATCGGCGTTTATAATTTAGCGCTCCATCCAGCGTCATGGGACCATATATAATAACAATAATGCTTCACTTGTTAGTCTGTACTGTGTCGAGGAGCACCGAAATGGACCCCCACCTGATGAGGCGTTTTATTCCGAAGTGAATGATCGCCACGGCTTATCTACGGCATGGGTGCCTTGCATTCATTCTGCTTGGTTTGGTTCAGTCGCTCTCTCTTCATTTGCATTGTGCCCCATCAGATGCATTATACATCGATTTCATTATATCATACAGTATGCTTGAATTCTCTATATATACTGGAATTTTCAGTTAAAATTCACTGTGCTCTTTTTACTTGCTGCAGAATTCTCTGTATCTATTTTCTTTGTAGTAACAAACTCTGATGATGGTTAAGAACATCTTGTTATCCTTTCTGTACTTTTGGGGCAGGCACGCAAATCATTCAGAGCCATGCAGCCTTGCAAGTCACGCGACGCATGCAGGCTCAAAGGCAAGTGTTTCAATTTAACGCCCCTTGGCGGCGCCGGCGCTGCTGTTGGAGTGGAAGTGGTGAGTGAGTCCAATCCCAAGGATGAAGATGGAGATGAAGACGAAAACGATGCCGCTACCAGCCCATGCACGCATCATTATGTCGTTGTGGTGCAGGCTCTTCGTACAATTCTACACGCTGCCGAATCAACAAGGCGCACCCCGCCCCCTTCGTCTTATCATTTGCGCTGTCTGTGACCCCGTCGTTTTGGCATCACCTCCCTTTTTTCTGCCTCCCTCCATGCTCCATGGCCTTAGCCTTTACCAGTTTGTCGCCTTGGCCACGCGAGGTGCCTTTCTGTCTGTGCCTTTAATTTGTTCGATGCTTCAGCAATCAGCTAGTAAATGAAATGAAATCTGTTACTTTCTCCTGTTTCCTTCAGTTTTGTTTTTGCATGCTTTACAGTGTGACTGATTGCAAACCTGCTCCCTTTTTTTTTCAGATCTCCTTAATATGTAGTCGTGGTGGTATCTTTCTGTGAAATTATGAGGAACAATTATTCGGGCAACTACTATTTGTGGCGATTTATTGAGGAAATAACCTGCCGGATGGGACATTTTGATCTTGCCAATTTCTGCCTTGAAAACAAACGGGCATCGTTTTCACTGAACCGCATGCATTAAACCTAGACGATGCTGTCAGCATTCAGCACAACCAGCGACCTAGGATCTGACTGGATGTTTGCTTTATTTTTTTTAATCTTCTTGTTCTTTCTGAAAGATAGATGAATGGTGGCAGTAGGTAACCTAATAATACTCTACTATGTGCAAATATATCAAATTTAAGTCATTCTTAATTTTTATTAATAATCAAACCACGACGAAAAAGAAGTGATATTTTACACAAATTTTACAGTCATCAAACTTGGTGTCAAAAAAGTCAAAATTTTGGGAAATTTTGGGAAATGAGTTTTACTAATTACTACCTGGAAAGATTAGCTTCAGTAATTTACTGTCGCCAGCCCTTCCAAGAAGGCAAGGGTAAGGACTCATTAACTGTTGTAAGTGAACTTGTCTGTAGTTAGTGTTAATGAAACAGTTGCCATGTAGCTTTCTGAGCAGAGATGGGCAGTAAAGTGCTTGCATAACATGACTATAAATGGTGATTGGTGACATGCATATATACAAGCGAGGCAGTAGTGCAATTATATATGCCCTGAATGTGTGTGACTAGCCTAGCCTGAAGGCCAATCAACCAACGACCCAGCGCTTAGCTTGCTTGTGTGATTAAGAGGCTGTCCAGAGTACGTATTATGTACACGTACTAGCTCAAATGTGTACGCAAATCCCAACTAACTTTTTTTTCCTCGGACGTTTTGCAATTCAATTTATTTTCTGAAAGAAGTAGCAGGAACTCTGCCGACTGTTCGAGCAGAGGAAGCGAGTTCATTGTGCACCGAGAGAGACGTGACGCAGGCACGAGTGAGAGAGACCCTGGCACGCGAGTCACGACAGAAGCACGTGTGGTGTGCGCGATGGGTGTGCACAGGACACGTGTGGTGTGGGGGTGGTAGCTCTCGTACGTGCGGGCACTTCGAATTCTCTTCCCTACCTGATGGAGCCTCGAGGCTGGAGCTACTCGCTACCGCTTTAAAAGAATATATAGTTTAAAAATATATATTTCATCATTCAGTTTAATTATAATTATTTGATATCATAAATAATTTTATTTTATACTCCCTCCATTCCAAATTATAAGTCATTCCAAGAATTTTGGAGAGCTGAAGCATCTCAAGTTTGACTAAAATTATAGAAAAAATAAAAAGATTTATAATATCAAATAGGTATATTATGATAATATAATTAATGAAGAATCTAATGATACTTAGTTGGTACCATGCATATTGTTATTATTTTATCATATAAATTTGCTCAAACTTGAGATCCTTTGACTCTCCAAGATTCTTGGAATGACTTATAATTTAGAATTAATGGAGTATATATTTAGTTGTATTTGAGATATATTGATTTATGAGTAGAAATTATATTTGTGTTTTTTTAAGACAGAGAGAGTAGTACTCATGCTCCAGGGGCGAAACTACCACCAGAGTAGTAGGGTGTGCTCGAGCCCTCCGCTACCGCTACTCGAAGCATGGAGTCTCCTCTAAACCTCTCTATAAACCAGTACCCATAAAAGCTTAAATGGAGGGATTAGGGATAGAAGATAATAAAATGAGCCCTTACTAATCAATTTTCCTAGACCCGCCATATTGTCATGCTCCATCGCAGCGCGAAGCATGCACCTGCGTTTGGCTCCCCAGACCACACCATGAATTTAATCGAAAGCCATCCACCGATCCATCATTCATGCGAACAAAATGGCAACCCGACACAATTCATTCAAGACAAATTGGATGCAGACAAATTGGATGCGTGTGGCACTCATACCATCTCTACTCCTATGCTCTCTTGCTTCGCATAACGACAAAGGGTCGTACCAAAAAATGCCCATAATTCAATCCAGTCCAATAATTGTTGGTTTACTTTATTTATTACTTTCATTGAAAAATCAGAGCATGTACCGGCGGTACAGGTTTTCGTGGGCGGCGTAGCCCTGCCCTACTGTAGGCTGTAGCAGCACGTACAAGTTTCTGGGCGGCCTGTGCATGCATTTTTGTGCATGTTTCGTTCTAAGCAGCGTTTACAAGAATTTTTTTTTCTGGGCGGCCTGTGCATGCATTTTTGTGCATTGTTTCGTTCTAACTTGTCCAAATCCCACGGGTGATTTGAAGCAAAATTTTCTGGAACTAAACTGGACCTAACTTGTCCAAATCCCACGGGTGACGTGAAGCTGCACGTAAGGGGTCGTACCGGTACTCTCCATCCAGCCATGCCAGCAGCGAAATCCATTCAATTCAAGGCGTGTTTGAAACGCAAGAGAGGTGGTATTGTGACGCACGCACGCACACTGGTCCTCTGCTCTATCCATTTCTCCACTGGATTGATGGAGCTGGAGAATTTTGGTGAGGAATTCATTCATCGGTGACGTACTGTGACCCGGCCAGTAATAAGGCCTGCGAAGAGTCGAGAGAGCATCTCGAACAGTATAAAAACACTTTTTCCAAACCTTTATTTTCTAGCGAGATTGAAAAAAAATTCATCTCTAACAACCCCAAATCGAACCACTAATCTTTTGGCACTTGGTAAAAAACACCCCAACATACGCAAAGATACGCGGAATCGTAGGCGGGGTATCCTCACGAGGAGTCGGGGGAGCTTCCCCATGCCTTCTCCTCAGCTCCGCCATGCAGAGAATTCGGTCGGACGTGCTCTTGCTGCAGGTGGTCACCACGCTACTCAACGGCCGACGCCTCTTCTAGCCGCAATGTGCAGCCGTTCCTCGCCGCGTATAGGTTCAGGTAGCTGGCTGTTGAAAGGTCTTAAATGGCTAGAGGGAGGATGAATAGCCTATAAAAATTCTCTATAAATCACTAGAGCAATTCGATAGTACACTAAATGGCATAATACAATTTTGCTCTAACTCTACAAGGGTTGCAAGTCACATATCCCAACAATTCTAGTTGCTATGATCACTAGCCACACAAGAGCTAAGTCACTACTCACTAAGAGCTCTCAATAAAGCTGCACTAAAGAGCTTCACTAGGTGAAACTAAACTAGCAAGCAAGCTCTCAAAACTAGCTACACTAAAGAGCTTGCTACACAACTAGATTGCAAAGAAAGTAAAGGAGTGGGTAGGGTGCATTATACCGCCGTGTCGAGGAATGAACCAATCACAATATGAATGTCAATCAATCACAGAGAGAATTCCAATCACAATGGACACCAAGATTTTTCTCCCAAGGTTCACGTGCTTGCCGGCACGCTAGTCCTCGTTGTGTCGACCAACACTTGGTGGTTCGGCGGCTAATAGGTATCACATACCTAGCCCACCACAAGGGCGCCGCAAGAACCTACCACAAGTGAGGTAACTCAATGACACGAGCAATTTACTAAAGTTACCTTTTGGCTCTCCGCCGAAAAAGGTACAAGACCCCTCATAAATCACCGGGAGACGGTCACGAACAATCACCAACTAGGAATCGTGCCGGTCAAAGTAACTCAAGTTTGACCAAATATATAGTAAATAATATGAAAATTTATGTCTTCAGATAAATTTATTATGAAAATATATTCCATAACTAATTTAATGGTACTTATTTTGTCTCATGAGAGTTAGTATTTTTCATATAATTTTAGTCAAAGTTTAGACTGTTTGACTCCTCGAAATGTGTGAATCGCATTCTTTTGTGGATGAAAGGAGTACGGTATAGGAAAGTTCAAGAAATAGACCGACCCAAGCCGACGTGTTCGTCATGTGGACGGAGGCTAGGAAATTTGACCTGATGTTTTTTTTCCTCGACTTGAACCATAGCTCCACCTGACTGTGCAATGCGTTTGGGGGCATTTTTACCATTAATCTGGAACTGCAAGGCAGCCCCAGTGACCCACCCTATCCCACTGGTATACTGACCTTGTTCGGATCCCATAAACTAATAGTAGGAGTAGCTGTTAAAATTAGATTCAGTAGATTCAAACACCACAGCTAATAGTTGAACTAATAGCTCAAAATAAACTATCTAGCTAATGAAAAGCTATTAACGGGATCTTACTAGCTACTCCCTCCGTAAAAAAAAGGTTAGACACTTAAAAGCAGCAGCATTTTTCCAGTGACAGGTAAACTAGTATATAACTGCAAAACACGACTCCCAGACGTGCCTGCTTGGCCGGCTCACTAGCAGGCACCGATCCCACAGCTATTTTGTTTCCCACTAAAAAAGAACACTTTTTTTTTTTTACTACGGAGTACGTATGGCACAGCACAGCAGTGACATCATCACTTGGCCTGCAACTGGCAACTGCAACCACAGCCGCTTCTACGGACGGATCCAGCACTGACTCTGAGTAAGGCTGCCAAATCTGGCACAAACAACGAGGTCCCCCCGCATTCCTCCTTCGCTCACATGCACGTCACGCTGTAGACCATCGTCCCGGATAATTACTGCTCCCGATAAAGAATAAAATTCTAGCATAGTATCATGTTTTAGTATGTTAAAATTTGATCAATTATAGATTAAAAAGTCTTTATAATTATGATATTAAATAAATAATATTAAATTAAGTATGAAATGTATTTTCATAATCAATTGATTTGGACCTAGAAATATGAATACTATTCACTAGAAATTTGGTCAAACGTGCACCACTTTTGCTGGCACCACTTTTGCTGGCACGTAATCCATAGTTGTATTCTTTTTGGATATAGGTAGTACTATTTAATTTTTATCATGGGTTTAATATTAGTTCTAATATATACTCCCGCTAATCATCCCTAAATAAATCATTCATATAGTTGTCTTAAATCAAACTTTTTAATTTTGTGAGTAAATTTATAGAAAAGATAGCTAAGGTTTATGATATCAAATTGGTATCATTAAATACACCATAAACTATATTTTCATAATACTCATTTGGTGTCACAAATATTAGTACTTTTTCTATAAATATGGTCAAGCATAAAAAATGACTTAAGTTAACTCTAAGAATGAATTTATTAAGGGATGGACATTGTATATATGAAACAATGTGGGTTGCTTTAACCGGTAGTGCTCAAATTCATCGATTTATTTGAATGCATTTGTTTCATCTCTTATTCAAATAATTACGATCACAAAATCAAAATGGTTCTAGATCTCTGTTTATGATATATAGTCAATCTTATTAAGTTACAACACACAAAGCCTACGTTCAATGGGGGCGCTACGTACAGGAGTAAGTTTGTGTTACTAAACTAGCATCAAATTAATGTGCACTAAGCACAAGTTTTTGTATTATATTTGTATTCATATGACAAAAAAACATGAGAAGATGAAATGGGAGTAGATTCACCGTATTCATATAAATAATTGGCTGTACAGTGTTCCATCCGTTCTAAATTGTAAGCCATTTTGGTTTTTTTTCTAGTTGTAGTTCTTACTATATTTTTATATAGTATATATTTAGGTGCATAGCAAAAGCTATATACCTGAAAAGCCAAGATGACTTAGAATTTAGCACGGAGAAAGTAGTAATAAGAAATTTTTATACTTTCCATGAAAAAAATAAACAAGGTTTGAAACCAGAATGTGCAAGTCCGTAGTTGGTAAAACTTCAGCAACCATTTCATCCGTCAGGAATAAGCACCTACACATGCCAGCCCGGCATGTTCTCGTGTTGTAGCTTCTCTACTTTTACGTTTTTTTTTTGTAAACTGACGTTGAAACACACATATATCAGGTTATGTACCAGTGGTTGTATTTTTAATCAAGAGTTGGAACTTACTAGCCCTATGGGATCTAAAGGGGAAAGGTGGCAGTTGCAATTGACAATAATAATAAACTAAACTTAGCTTTGGATCCCAAGAGAATACCACAACTCATTTAGTATTTTAATGCAACCACGTACTGATCGACCAGCCATGCACGCATCCTGATCTAAGGTTAAAAAAAAGTGACAGGCAAATGCTCTAACGGCAGTAAAATTTAACAATTACCAAGTAGTTCTTACACGGAGAACCTCAATAAGGATATTACAATTACCAACAAGTGCACTACACAGTATAATTTAACAGTCATTAATATAACCACAGTATATGTAATGACGAATTTATAATAAATTACATAATGGACAGTTCAGTAACAATTCTTCTTAAAAGGGGAAAGAAAAGAAAGCCCCGAAAGTATACCCTCACAAAAAAAAATCCGGCATGAGCACATGTTCCCATCAGCTCAAGATGTCTCTTCTTTGTTGTACCACATACAACTGTAGTGTAATAGCAGTAACACACGGTATATATGTACCCCGCAGTAGTGTGTACACCCCATCAGCTTCTTCCTCCTCCAATACCACCACCATCTATACGTATATGTACGGTGAATCCCACGTGTCTATGCATGCATGCATGTGTATATGTGCAGGATTGGATTTTGGGTCCAGAGATGAAACGATGAACAAGTAAGTGAAAGAGCTTAATTGTTGGTGTGTGCATGCAGGAGCAAGCTCGCTCCATGGATCGAAAAGAGTAAAATGCATGGTTTTGGTGCTGTTCGGTGTTCATGCACGGTGTCCACTTTTTTTTACCTGTGCAAGGACACGTACAACAAGTTTGCACGCTTTGACATGTATGCATGCATGCAGCTAGTGATGGACCATGGTCAAGAAAGACCCACTTGTTGTCGCTGCCGGGCCGGCGCCGGCGCCACCGCTCGCGTTGGGCCGGACGCCGCCGCCGCTCTGGTTGTTCTGCTGCTGCCGCTGGAACTGGATCTCGTACTGCACTTTGCTGTTGCAGCCGCCGCCTCCGGGAACGTCGCCCTCCTCCTCCTCGTCGTCAAAGTCGTCGTCGTCCATGCTGCTGTCGCTGTCCACGGCGTCGTCGTTCACGTAGCTGTCGTTCATCGACACCGGCTGCGGCCTCGTCTCCGCCTCCGCCGTCGTCACCTTCCTCATGATGATGCCTTCTTCTCGCTGTAACAAGCAGTACGGTAGCATGCATCCTATGATCATCAGCAACCGGATCGATCGGATCGGATCGCCAAAAGTGTGGATATATATGAGACACCATGCATGCATGCTACTTGATCGATCGATCGATTACCTTGTTCGTCGCAACAACGCCATTGCCACCGGCGCCATTGCTCGCCTGCTGCTTCTGCATGCCCCCGGAGCTGCCGCCGCCATTGTCCGAGCTGCCCCTGCTCGCGCACCCATTCCCGTTGCCGTTGCCGTGAGGCGCCGTCTGGGACAGCGGCACCGCGGCCAGCACGGTGACGGGCGCCGCAGCAGCCTGCAGATCCGGGCGTGGCGGTGCCGCCGCCGGAGCTGCGCGCCGGACGACAACGACGCGAGCGCCTTACTGCGGTAGAGCGCATCGAGCTGGTGGTAGTAGGGGCAGGTCTTGGAGTCCTCGGGTCTCTTCTTGTTGCTCTCCTTCACCTTCTTGAAGTACTTGTTGATGTTCTCCCACTTCTCCTTGCAGCGCTTGGCGCTCCGGTTGTACCCGAGCCGCCGCATCCCCGACGAGATGTCCTCCCAAGGCGGGCCCTTGGGCCCGGAGTCCTGGTACCGAGTCTCCAGCTCTGTGCGCAGCTTGATCAGCGCGTGCACCTCCGCCTTGGGCCACCTCGACGGCGACGGCGCGCCGCCACCGGACCCCGCCGTGTCCTGCGACTCCGCCGCCGGCGGCGCGCGGAGGACGATATCTTTATTGCCCTGTGGATGCGTCACCGGCGACGGCGCCTGATGTGGATGTACCTGTGCCGTCATCGGCATTGTTGTGTGCGGTTTCGGTGTGGTGGGTGACAGCTGATGAGCTGGAGGCGGAGGTGGCTGCGCCGGTGCAGCGGAAGCGACCGGCGTGGGCTGCAAGGGCGGCGGCGTATGCGTCAGCGCGGTGATGAAGGCCAGCGGAGGCGCGACGGAGGAGGGCATGGGCATCGAGATGGTCTGGCCGGTGACCCGCTGTATGAAGGAGACGACGGCGGCGTCGCGTGACGCGGCCATGGTGCGTTCCTGGGCGAGCGCGTCGTGCTCGCGGGCGAGGCGCGCCACCTCCTGCAGCCGCCACGCCTCCTCGCGGATCATCCGGTCCTGCTCCCGCCGCTCGATGGCCTCGATGAACCGCCGCTGCATCTCCTCCTGCCGCTCCATCACCTGCCGCATCAGTCCCTCGAAGAACCGCATCATCTTGCTGCCGCTGCTGCCGTCACCGTCCCCGTCGTCCCGCTTCCGCTTCCCGCCGTCGCCGCCGCCGCCGGTTTCCTCCGTGTCCTCCCCGTCCGAGCCCGAGGAAAAGCTGACGTCACCAGGCGTCATCATGCATGCCGTCGCCGCGTCGCTGGCGGCGACTGCAGGGGGCGCGGTTGTAGCAGTGGCACTGCCAGTCCCCGTCGTCGGAGCCGGCTGCGGCACTGCGGCAACGACACGAGGCTGCGGCGGCGTCAGTGGCGGTGGCTCGGCATGCAAGGTGGCCGGCACCATGGTAGGCGCTCCCACAAGGGCCGTGGCCCGTGGCGCCACGGCCACAGGCGTCGGCGCAAGAGATACCACCACCGGCGGGTGCGGCGCCGCCGGCGAGGAGGCACCGTGGAGAGCCTCGAGCTCGGAGAAGAAGCGGTAGGCCTTGCCGTCGGCGCGGCCGGCGCGGCCGTCCTTGGTGCGCTTGTAGTACTTGTCGACGTTCTCGAACTTCTCGCGGCACTTCTTGGCGCTCCGCTTGTAGCCCATGGCCTCCAGCTTCCTGCAAACATACACAGCACAGCTACCACAATTAACCTCGTCTCGTGTCGTCCCCATGTCATGCGCCCACCACCACTGCCATCACGATCGCATCCATCGCCATGCATGCACATGTAGCTCTCTAAGAAAAAAGAGGGAGACATCTCCATATGCATCTACTCATCTACTTGTACTACCTACCTACAGCACTAGTTGCCAGCCTCCAAGCTCAGTACAATTCTATCTGTTCGATCTACTTTTCCACATCTATCTACATGTAGTTTGTATAATTTCCATTTGGTTATTAATTAACAGAGGGAGGGAGAGAGATAGAAAAAAGGATCTTTCTTTACTAAAAGTATATATACTCAATTTGGAATAAAATGCAGAAATTAAATTTGGGAATAATTGGGATTGATGCCATCTGCAGGCATCAGATCTGAAGTGAGTAGTCGTATTACTTTATCTATCTACTAGGAGTACTACATGTATCTCTACTATGGGATAGACGATGATGAGGTGACGACACACAAGTATACTAAAGGTTGAGAAAAAAAGAAGAAGAATATGAGTGGAAAGTGGAGGAGGAGAGCGATGTGTGTATGGTTTTTAATTGGGAAATTCACTGTGTTCGTCGTGGCCGTGGGAGGCGACGACGATGCCATGATCTGCGCCACACGATCCAAGAGGAAGAGGAGGCGACCAGCTGCTGCAGGCTACTTCCATCACATCGAAACAGACCGAATTTGAGCTGGAACGAACGAATCCGACAGCGAGATTTCATGCAGCGTCGCGTGAGGCCATGGAGAATTCTCACGGCTGGCTTAGGCTTAGGCAACTGCACACGCATGACGACGCACCTGGCGACTTGCTCCCAGAGGGGTCCCTTGAGGGCGGCCTCCCGGAACGCGGCGTCCATCTCGGAGCGGATCTTGAGCAGCGCCAGCGTCTCCTGCCGCGGCCACCGGTTGCCGCCGGACGGCCCGTTGCGCTCGCCGTCGTCGCCGTCCGCGGAGGCGCCGCCGCCGTCGTGGTCAACGACGAAGCTGCTGCCGGCGGAAGCCGAGCCGCCGCCGACCTCGTCGACTTGATGCTGCTGCTGCTGCTGCTGCTGCTGCGACTCCGGCGGCGGGCGGCTGCTGATGGGCGTGGCGTGCTGGCCAGCCGCGGCGGCCGTCCCCGCGGCAGGCGAGAATGGCGGCGGCATGGCCGGCTGCTGCATGCCGGCCTGCGTGGCGCGTGGAATCAAAGGCGGAATCTCTCGCCTTCCCGGCGCCCGGCCGGCGCTGGCTCGATCTTTTCCCTGGCGCTAGCTAGCTATAGCAGGCTAGGCTGCTGCTACGGCAGAATTATCGAGGCGGAACGGAGAAGATGGGCGGGACTAGTGGAGCTAGCGCGCATGGAGGTGACTAGCGCTAGTGGAGGCGTGGTGTGGTGAGGAAGGGGGGGTTGGAGAGATGAGGCCGGCCAGCCGGCCGGCGAGCACAGCACAGCAGACAGCATAAACTGGAAAGAGGGGTGTGAGGAAAAGGGGAAAGAAAAGGGCGGTGGAGGAGGGAGATAGACGACGAAGAAGAAGGGGTGGGAGGAGGATTGGGAGAGTGGCAGTTGTACAAGGCTGGCACAGGGAGAAGAGAAGGAGATGCCCACGATCGATGACGACCACGAGCAGAGAGGAGAGGAGCGAGAGGGCAGCGGCAGCAGTCAGTATGTACTGGTAGCAGTAGGGCTAGGCTAGCAGCACTAATAAATAGCTAGAATAGGGCGGTGAGGAGAGAGGAAGACCGGTGAGCATGGGCATCCATCGGCGGTGTGTGTCAACCGTGAACTGAAGCGCTTACTAGTATGGCATGGCTAGATGAGGTGAGAGAGAGATTGAGATGGTGGAGAAGGAAGATGATGTGAGAAAGAGAGGGAAGAGCGGCGCGCGGTGATGGGCAGACGTACGCATCCATGGAACGCACCAGAGATTGCTGCGCTGTCAGGCGGGTTACAGCCTAACAACTACTAGTAGTAGCAGATACACCATATATGTACACGTACGCCTCTAGATAGAGTACTGTATAGTACTAGTAGCTAGTATACATCATCATCAGCTGTAAAATTAAACACGTACAGAGATCTACATGTACAGCTGGTTGGTAATCAGTGGAAGAAATTATAATCACCCACCGCCGTAGCTTCCTACCTCATCAAATCCGATCCGATCCCCTGCTAGGTTATTTTTTTTCGAAATTACATAGTACGCAGACTTTCATAAGTACGCACACTCGTCCATACGAACGTCCGCACGCAAACCTTACCCATATAAGCATCTTCGACGTCTAAATCGGCAAATCCTTAGGATTGACAAAGTCAACAACAACACCGTTAAATATGTGTTACCGAGGCTCCTATAACCACTAGGCTACAGACTATTTTGCTTGATAGGATTATTTGGCTACAGTACATGCTGTGGTAATGGTTGTATATCAATGGTGTATAACGGGAGAGCAAATACCTTTTTGTGTTCTCTGGTATTGCCAATATTATACAATTCAGTGAAAATGTTTGTCCCTGCTACTGGAAGGCAGTAGGAGGAGGGAGGGAGCAGGAGAAAACAGAGGAGGAGGCAGACTGTCACAGGTGGTTTGTCGCTGCCAGCCCTGATGCAGCTCCAGGGACGATCGCATCCACCATAACTAGACAGCTAGTAGGCCCAAATTGCAGCTCTGACAAAAAATGTTTTGCAGAATATATATATATATATATATATATATATATATATATATATATATATATATATATATATATATATATATATATTCGTCATGTTAGCTTAATTTATAAATCGTATTTTTTAAGCTAACAAATAATATTTTTCTCTCATAACAAATTAGTTAATAATATTTTTAGTCATGGCTTATCAGCCAAGTGAACATGACAATTATATGCATGTATATATGTACTATACGTTATTCACTGTAAATTCACAAGGCAAGAATGTACAGTAGTCGTACGTGGTAGATGGATCGAGGCAACAGGTAACAGCACGGAGAGAGAAGAACGGTTGGACGATGAGAGAGTGCCCAGACAAGGCCACACTATAACAGCTGTGCGCTGGGCCCCGCGGCGTAGCGAGAGGAAGGTGGCGCGCAACGTGAGCGGGCCTGGGCCTGGCTAACCCCACCCGGCAAATCCACACGCCCGTCCATCCCGCTGCCCCTACGGCCCCGCCACCACATATATATCCGGGTTTAGGTTTACACACATACGGCAAGGCATGGGAAAGTTTTTTGTTGTTGTTGTGACTTAAGGCATGGGAAAGTTAGGCGGCAGTGGATGAATCAATTATTATCATCACAACTTAATGCTTTGGATTTTTTTGGTTTTTGCTCCTGTCAATTACAGAATTATGTATGTAGGCAAAATCTTTTTTTTCATAAAAAACAAATGGCATGGCATTGAGTGATGCGTGTACGGCAGCGCTTGTGTCATATATAAACGAACATATACGCAGAGACGAGACATCGTATATGGTAATATGTGTTCATATATATATGTGTGTGTGAGAGATATTTGGATTGATTGTGACCTATTAGTCGGCGCTCCAACAAGCTACGTACTATCTATATGTGCCTAACCACCAGTCGGATCATCACATCAATATGCATGGTTGGCCCCATGCATGAGATTAATATAGTTTCCCACTTCTCTTAATGTGCAAAACTTAGACGGCCTAATAAGCATGCATAAGTAAGTTGTCGATATATGACTGGAGAGAGCCAAACTAATATAGGAGTATCAAGAAGGAAAACTAAATTAAAGATGCATTGAACCATCATGCATGTCGCTACTACATTGAGGAAATAGTGTAGTAAAGGTTACGGCAGCGAAATAAAATGCACATGCACTTGTCCACATAGCCGTGGGCGTGACAACCAGGAATAAAAACCCTGTACTTTTACCAGGACAACTAGCTAGATACAGCATGTTCTTCTGATGATCACCTGATCGATTATTTTCCTTTTTTTTCTTTGCTAGCTGGATGTATGTAGTATACATGTATGTATGCATGCATCCATCCACGTGCTTGCTTCTTTTCTTAAATGTGGTAATATATATATAAATCACCGTAGACAATAATTAATCATCGTACATGTAAAGTAGCTGGTATAATCTCTAAGTTTTGATATATGGTAGTACTTAGTTTAACAGGGTATGAAGCAAATAAATTGTGTACTATATCAAACAAATAAAGTGTGCGTATTCCTTCAGTTTTTTTTATTTTTAAAGAGGTGACGTTTATTATTAGGAAAAGCTAAATAGATAATTTGACATTTTGAAAATGGAGGCAATAGTAATGTACATAATTTAGAGGTTAGATCACAGAATATAAACTACAAGTACAATATAACTTACAAATATATGCTAACTACTACAACGAGTATTGTAGTATATAGAGAGACATAGAATGTTGCTTCTCTTTTGTGTTTATGATACTATGTCTTTGTTCGATCAGTTGCACACCCTTCTCATCATCATCCATTGGTAGCAGATGAATTCTTCAACTTATGTAGCAAATTGACCAAAACATATGGGGAAAATTGGTCTGGTAGCATTAAAAGATCGCCGTATTCGGAAAATACCATCGAAACTTTGCCATTCCATAAAATACTATCGAAAGAATGCAACGTCACCTAGATATAACATTCCGTCACATTTGGAGCAAACGCCGTCGCCTCCGTCAAGCTCCTCCCCTTCTCCTTCCTGAGGTGAGTGCGGCCGCAGCCTCGGCTCCAGGTAGGGGGCCTGTGGCGGCGAGCTCCGGCCTTGGGCTGCTGCGGAAAAAATCGCGGGCTGGTGTGGCGCACGCCGTTGACGCCTCGATGCGCGCCACGATCTCGGGCATCGCCGGCCGCTGGTCCGGGGCGGGCTCAGTGCAGTCCATGGCCAGTCGCAGCATCTCCACCATCTCCTCCTCGGGTACCGGGTGCCTGAGCAGCTCCATGTCAAACACCTCGGACGTCCACTCCTTCTTCACCATGGAGCGCGCCCACCGCGGGAGGTCCACGCCTTCGTCATGCAGCACCGCGTGCGTCGGCGCCTTCTCCGTCAGCAGCTCCAGGAGCAACATGCCGAAGCTATACACGTTGGCCTTCTGCGACGCCCGACGCGTGTCCGCCACAACTTCAGGTGCGCGGTACGCCGGTACCCCACGACGCGGGCCGTCGGCGAGCCCAGCGGGGCCGATGAGGTGCGCGAGCCCATGTTCGACCACGCGCGCGTCCACGGTGCGGCTGAGGAGGATGTTGGAGGACTTGATGTTGCCGTGCATGGCCATGGAGCCCAGCGTGGATGTAGTCAAGGCCAGCGCGATGTGCCTCCTCGACTCCTAGCTCAGCGGCGACCGGCGAGGCTGTGGTTGCCTGCAATTAGGAACCCCATCAGAAAACCTCATTCAATTTGGTCATCAAAACAGAGAGGGGTCGCAATCGCAGATCGCTTGACAAGAACAGAGCACGTACCGTGAAGCATGGAGGAAAGACTGCCCATGGCCACGAACTCGATCGTACACCATGAGCTTCTCTCGTCCTTGCTGAAGTAATAGGCCTGCAGCTTGCAGGAGCACGATGTTGGGATGGTCGATCCCGCGATTCCGCCTGCAGCAGCCAGACGCCGGAGCTCGCTGCCATGGCCCCCCGCCTGGAGCAGAGGCAGCGACCACGCTCACCTCAGGAAGGAGAAGGGGACGAGCTTGACGTAGGCGACAACGTTTGCTCCAAACGTGACGGAATGCTATATCCAGGTGACCTTGCATTCTTTCGATGGTATTTTACGAAGCGGCAAAATTTCGATGGTATTTTCCGGATACGGCGATCTTTCAATGCTACGAGAATAATTTTCCCAAACATATGTTGATGCAATTTTGATCTTGCACCCAAAAGAGTTAATAAAGTGCTCTGATCACATGAGAATCAACTTGTGGCCGTAAACCTTGGTGAAACCAGCCTCACAAAGTTTATGAAATTGTCATAGCCATTTTTTTATCCCACGAAAACCTAAGAACACCTTCTCTAAAAGGAGCCCACCGGGGAGGCACATCTAGGGTTGTTCTAGTATCGACAGGTCATCTAGAATGCCCACAAACATTCTAGAACGCCCACAAACATTGTCGATATGCTTGTAGAACAACAAGTAGGGAACTGCTTGGAAATTAAAGCTTGGGTTATAAAAAAAAGATAAAAATAGTAGTTTTTTCCTTTGATCGATTGGATACCCTCAACTGTCTTTGGGCCTTTATATTTCTAGGATGGGGTTAACCTAGCCTGCTTGAAGTGGTTTACAAGTCGAATTTAATATGAATCTTCATGTTACACCAGGATCGTACAAAACTATTCTAGCCAGTTTTGCTATTAATTAAGGCCACAATAGTCAGTCGTTTCTAGTCATCAAGAAAAATGCTTTGAAAATGGAGGCAGTAATTATATATATGAAACATGTCGATGTTTTACCACCGATAGCCTGCCACGGGGGTACCCGAGAACAGTTGTTCGGGCTTCGGCGAATAGCGGAATTCGGCGGTTGCGCAAAGAGACTCACGATTTATATTGGTTCAGGCCCTCGACTTGGTTGAGTAATAACCTTACGTCCAATTTTGGCGTTAGCCTATTTGCGTTGTATTGCTTTCAGTATCGGGTATGCGTTCTCTCTTTTTACAATGGGTACCCTCACCAGCCCTCTATAGTCCAGGCGCTGAGAGGCGTTGTTTGTGTCCTATTCGGATACAAGGTCAGAGTCCTAAGCTACGCTTCGGGCGCCTTTCCTTGTATAGTTTGCGTTGGAGTTTCGGTTTTGCACGTTGCTTTGCTCCGCGTTCTTCTTGGCGATTGGGCTGTAGGCCTTGCTACCAAGGCCTACCTCCCTGTAGTATGGTCTATGGAGGGCCCGTAGGGTTCCCCATCGACAAGCCCCTGAGCATTTTATGATTGAGCTTCAAGGGTCGAGTTGTTGTAGTCTTGATCCGGGTCCTTCTTGAAGTGAAATCTTGATATGGTCTTCTTTGATTCTTCTTTTGGCTGATGTGCACTTTTGCTTGATGTCCTCCGGGTTCTTTTTCCTCTGAGTGCAGCGAGTGCAATTTTGCACATTGAGTGTAGCCCCCGAGCCTTCTGTTTTTTTGGTAAAAAAGCTGGAGGGTCAAAAAATTTAAAATTATGTTTTTCTGTGGTAGGTACTTGCAGCCCCCGAGCCTTCTCTGGGTTCTTTTCTGTTGAAAAAAGCCGGAAGAAGGGTCTTGATTTGTACTCATTTGATCTTTGTCTTTTGCTGGTTACGGATGGGTCTTGCATAGCCATGAGTGAGCGTCTTCTTTTACTTTTTGTCAGGAATCTTGCTTTTGGGTACTATTCACCTTTTTTGCTTTGCTTTTTTGTTCTTTTTCTCTCTCTTTCTTGTGATCTTTAGTCTTGTTTACTTCTGGTTTGCTATAAATACCTTCTTTGTTGGTTGTGGTTCTGCCTTGAGTAGGAAAATTCTTCTTCAACTCTTTCTTCATTCGTAGATATGCTGGTGTGTGAGGTTGAGCAGCCCCCGGGCTTATGCTTGGTTGGTAATGATCATACTGCTCTATCTGTTCTTCTGCGTCAGAAATTGCCATGTTCGCCGCCATACCACTATGTTCCTTGTTGCAATATTTAAGAATTTTGTCTCTATCTTATGTTTGAGTTTATCCGGTCCTGTTTGGCCGTCTGTAACATTTGTATTTGTCTTTGATCAATGAGATTTATAATTTTTCTCCATCCGAGTTCTTTTTCAACTGTAATCCTTTGACACTGTAATTTTGTATGTGATCCTTCACACGTCTCCGATTTGTTTGTTCGGCTGCTTATTGCTGCTGTCATTCTGGTTGTTGGAGAATTCAATGTGTCTTCACGGGTTGTATTGTTGCTTGTGGAATATTCTCTTGGATATGCTTGTCCTTGAGTGTCGTTCTTTCACGCCAGAGTCCTCTTTCATTGAATTCTTTCTTTTCATTGTGTCCTTTGTAAGATTTCTTCTGTTGGTGCTCCTAGTCCATGTGCACCACTTCTTTTGCCTATAAATGCCCTTCCGGAGTACTGTTTTGATTCACCGAGCCTTTTGTTGCATGTTCTGAAGTCTCTGTAGTTATGAATATGATAGTGTGTGAAGTAGAGCAACCCCCGGGCGTATTTTGTAGTTCTTGTACATTTTGTTGTAGCTGGAGGAAGTCTTGTGATAGAGATTAGAGGTAGACTAATCCCACAGCGGCATTGTACTTGGAAGTACGTGGTGGTAGTTGGAGGAAGTCTTGTGATGTGGTCTTCGTTCCTTCATCCAAAGTGATTACGGGTTGATCCTCGTAAATCTGTCTTTGAGGCGTCGGTGTAGATCAAACACTGATCTCGCATCACGTCGGGCTTGGGTAGAGCGGATGCACCGCCAACTTCCCCTGGTCTATGTTGTCCCACCGTGCTGCTGATTTCCGCCTTGGATGCACTACGTCCGTCCTTTGAAGAAAATAGTGTAGCCGAGCGCGGTTTGTTCTACCGAGTAGCAAATTGGAGCACGTAGTCGTTCCAGAGCCTAGTTATGTCCGGGCTCCTTTTTGTTACCTTGCTTGTCGTAGTACCGAGTTTATTGGGTCTTGTAAGATGTGTAATCTTCTATTTTTGAAGCCATTTGTAATGGAAAGAATCTTGTCTTCAGAGTTATCATTCATTTTTCTGCTGTAATCCTGGTTATTCATGAGGCTCCCGAGTTCTTTCTTTAATAACCGGGTTCTTTTGTTCCTTGCGAGGTGGCCCTTTGTTTCTTCACGGTTGATGGGTTGTTCTTGTAGTAATCTAAAAATTCTGCCGTAGTGCTGGATGGATAAGTCTGAAATCTGCCCGTTGGATCGTACCATTGTGTAGATTTGTGCCTTCCGTCATTTTAGCTGTGTCAATAAATGGATCGTCGTGTGGTTGATGGTAGAAGCCGAATCGCCATATTGGTTTTGATGAAGGAATTAACTCCGCCCTTAACTTTTTATGAAGAAAGTTTTAACTCCATCCTTATCTCGAGGAGGCTGTTGAATTGCCTGGGATGGCAATTTGGTCTCTCCTCTATTTAACTGGCCACTCCGCAATTGTTTTGCCATAGCCACAATGACGAAGAAGAAGTTCATCCAAAGGCAGAGTGTCCGTAAGGTGTCGCATTCTTCGCTTGTTCGCTCTCCGAGGATGGCCGTGGCGGAGTCGTCGAGCAGAAGGTCTTCGTCGTCGCCTTCATTGCCAACCCCTCCGGTGGTGGGGAAGGCTCCCCTTGTTGGGACATCAGCGCCGGTTGTCCCTCTGCAGAAGAAGGAGGATCCCTCGGCTGCTCCTGTGGTCACTCTTGTCCCCCTCTCTGCTGCTGACACTACTTCGACGAGGGCCGATTTGATCGTCCTTAGTAGTGACAGTGAAGATGAGGTTGATTGGGAGGTGCTCGCCGCCGAAGACAAAGTCGACTAGGGCGCCCTTGCTGTCGAAGATGACGATGATGTCGAATCTGTGGGTAGTGGTTCTCCAGCGAGGAACTGATGATGGTTGGATGCGTTGTCATTAGCCCTCGCTTTGATGTTGGCACAAAGGATATCGAAGGGCAGATTGTCTGGTCGTAGATTTATCTTGGTGATTTGATGTATGTAGTAGTCGTGTTCTTCTATGATCATCATAAACTTTGTTTCCCCAATTTCTCTTTTCCTTTTCTTTTGATGTGGCTTCTTTTGTTTCTCTGTGTGGATGTCTCTGCTTTACTTATTCGTCACATGAATTGTGTGAGTGATCAGGATTTCTTCCGAGCAGTTGCTTCGTGGTGCGTATCCATAGCTTTGAGTAGACGAGTTGTTTCCATTTGTTGTGAAATGACTCTTTGATAGGTGGAGTGCTTTGTCTGGCTTTCATTTGCGCCATGTAAACAACTCAGTATGTGTAGAACGTCGTCTTGAGAGACTGTCTTTGAGTGCTTTGTCTGGCTCTCGTGCAAACAACTCGGTATAAATTGTTGTTTTATCAGACTTCATGTTCTTGCTAGTACTGAAAAGACTTAGGATCGGCGATCTTGAGATTGACAAGCTTCTGAGTACTTCATGGTGGAGTTCTGGGAATTTCTTCTTGTTCCTTCAGGTCTTTGCCGAGCACGGATTACTGGTGCTTTTTTCCTAGTTTTATGATTTTGTGAAGGGTGCATCAACAATGTGGTTTCGTATGTCCGGGTTGTTGCCCCTGATGCTAATTTTGAGCGGATTACTGAAGCTTCTGTAATGGCTGAGTTTTCAAGACACTGGGAGGAGGCCAAAGTATAGCTTAGTGGTCTATCAGACCAAATTCTTGATCAAATGAGTGTACTTCCTCCTTCTCTTCCGTCTTCTTGAACATATGTGAAAAGTCAACTTTCTTTTGATGTCCTTGTAATATACTTTGTCTCTGAAAATATGATCAGGCTTTTCCCTGCTTTTGAATTTGTCTTTGACTGAAATGAGCAGGCTTTGACCTGTCTTTCTTTTTCTTCTGAGATGTCTTTGAATAACAAGGAAAAGTTTCGCCCTGTCTTTCCTTGTGACTTTTTCGTGCTCTGCCACAGCTTGTTTCTTCTTGGTGATCGCTCTTGGGGTAGGCGATCGAGTTGTTGGAGTGTTTGTGCCCCTTCTTGGGCGTAGTAGTCGATCGTACCACTCTTGGGGTAGGCGACCGAGCTGTTGGAGTGCTTGTGCCGCTTCTTGGGTGAAGTAGTCGATCGTACCACTTTTGGGGCAGGCGATCGAGTTGTTTAAGTGCTTGTGCTCTTCTCTGGTCGAAGTAGTCGATCGTACCGCTCTTAGGGTAGGCGACCGAGTTGTTGAAGTGCTTGTGCTCTTCTCTGGTCGAAGTTGTCGATCGTATCGCTCTTGGGGTAGGCGACCGAGTTGTTGGAGTGGTTGTGTCCCCCTCTGGGCGAAGTAGTTGATCGTATTGTACCGCTTGGGCGAAGTAGTCGATCGTACCACTTTTGGGGTAGGCGACCGAGCTGTTGGAGTGCTTGTGCCGCTTTTTGGGCGAAGTAGTCGATCGTACCACTCTTAGGGTAGGCGACCGAGTTGTTGGAGTGCTTGTGCCGCTTCTTGGGCGAAGTAGTCGATCGTACCACTCTAGGGGTAGGCGACCGATTTGTTGGAGTGCTTGTGCCGCTTCTTGGTAAGTAGTCGATCGTACCACTCTTGGGGTAGGCGTACCGAGTTGTTGAAGTGCTTGTGCCGCTTCTTGGGGAAGTATTCAATCGTACCACTCTTGGGGTAGGCGCCCGGACCCGTATAGCACAAATTGTTTCGGGTTGGGCTGTTTGCGAGGTAAGTAAGCAATCGTACCACTCTTGGGGTAAGCGATTATACCAGATAGCAACAACCGTTTCGGGTTGAGTTTGTTGGCGTGGCTGCCCCTTTTTCCCCAACTCGATTACGGGTTGGTTTCATCCTTTAGACAGTATTTGTCGATCGTACCATCTATTTATGGTAGAGTGACAAATGCTAGCAGGTCTCCTTACCAAAGAAGCTATTTGGCCATTGGCCGTTAGTCAGACCATCTCCATATGGTTGAGTGACAAGATTGCCCGTGTAGCACAACCGTTTCCGGGTTGGCTGTTAACAGGGAAGCCTCTTTTTCCCCAACCTGATTACGGGTTGGTTCATCAGATTAGGATGAGAGCTCATATTTGAAGTTATTCTTCTTGAATAATCTCTGTTTTATTTCTCTTGAAACTTGAGTACAATCTGTTGTACTTAATTGTAGAATCTTTTGAGTTTGGTGATATGCCAAGTGTTCTTTTCTGTGTATTTCATCCAGAGTCATTAAACTCGTATGTGCCGGGTCTGTTGTTGTCTTCACGATGAAGGGTCCTTCCATGGACCCGAGTAGTTTGTGTCGTCCATCTTTCTTCTGGATTAGTCGTAGTACTGAGTCCCTGGCTTTAATGATCGGGGTTGAGTACTTTTGTCATAATGTCTTCGTAAGCCTTGCTGATATCTTGCATTTTGTATGATTGCACTGTCTCTTATTTCTTCTATTGAATCAATTTCTAACCGCTCTTGTTTCTTACGCTTCGCCTTCTTCATATTGTTCTATTCTTGGAGATAGCCATATTAAGTCTAATTTGTAGTAATCTGCCTCTCGATTCATAGACTAGAAAGAACGGTGAGTATCCGATTGTTTCTCTTGATCCGGGTTCTTAGACCCCATATTACTTTTGGTAATTCATCGATCCATTTTTCAACATAATCTTTCAAATCTTCATATAATCTTGGTTTTTAAACCTTGTAATATGAGTCCATTTGCTCTTTCGACTTGTCCATTGGCCTGCGGGTGTGCTACTGATGCAAAGTCAATTTCTATCCTACAATCTTTTGCCCAGTATTGGAATTCTCTTGCTGTAAATGGTGAACCAAGATCTGTAATTATTCTGTTGGGCATGCCGAACCTATGCATGATGTCTTGTATGAATTCCACTACCTTTTCACAGATCAGATTTGACCAAAGGTTTGTATTCAATCCACTTTGTAAATTTGTCGATTGCCACAAATATGTATTGAAGCCTCCTTTTGCTTTTTTTGAGTGGTCCGACTTGATCCAAATTTGACATGAGAACGCCAAGCCGGCGGTATGCATATTAAGTTGTGAGCGGCACATGTGATTGCCTAGCAAACATTTGGCAATTCTTGCATGTTCTGACGAGCTCTTTTGCATCTTTGAGTGCTGTTGGCCAATAGAAACCGGTTCTGAATGCTTTGCCGACAGTGTCCTAGAGGCTGCATGATTTCCACAGCATCCTGAGTGGATTTTGTCCAAGATTTCCTTTCCTTTATCTGTTGGAACACATTTAAGCAGTACTCCTGATGATGCTGCTCTTTTGTATAGTTTATCCCCCACCAGAACGTAGTTTTTGCTTCTTCGTACAATCCAAGTTGCTACGCTTTGTCTTGGGTAGTTTCTTCTCTTTGATAAAATCAATGTATGTTTGTCTCCAATCACTTTGTATGACCATGATTTGTCTTGGTGGTGCGGTTCTTACGCTTATCTATTTCCATTAGATCTGTTGTCTCCTTATCTTTTTCTGTGTTTCTGAGTTGTTTGATGGATGGGGCTGTGAGTTCTTCCACAAATATACCGGGTAGTACTTTTGCTCTATCTGACCCTAACTTGGCTAGCACATCCACATAACGTTGGAATCTCTTAGTACATGATGGATTTGAGCCCTTGGAAAATTTTCTCTAATTTTCGACTTACGCACGAAAGACGCATCCATATCATCTTTTACAATCCCAATCTTTGTTGACTTGATTGATTACTATAGCTGAATCACAGTAGACAAGTAGTCTTTTGATCCCAAGCGAGCTTGCAACTCTTAGACCGTGTATTAATGCTTCAGATTACGCCTCATTGTTAGTTGCCCGCCAAAGTATTTGTAGTATATTTTAAATCGCTCTCCCTTCTAGTGATATGAATAGTACTCTGCTCCAGCTCCTCCTAACTTTAGGGAACCGTCAAAATACATTTTCCAATGATCAAGTATTGGTTCGGGTTCTTTTTGGTGATTTACATCCATTCAAAGAATGAAGTCGGATAATGCTTGAGATTTGATTGCTGTTCTTGGTTTGAAGTCTAGGTTGAAAGCACCGAGTTCCACTGCCCATTTTGATATCCGACCTGTTGCATCTTTGTTGCGTAGAATGTCTTGAAGTGGAAAATTGGTTACCACTGTAATCTTATGTTCATGGAAATAATGTCTCAGCTTTCTTGATGATATCAACACTGCATAAAGTAGTTTTTGCACGTGTGGGTATCTCACTTTTGATTCTGTTAGTACTTCGCTTATGTAATAGACTGGTCTTTGCATTTTGTATGCGTGTCCGGGTTCTTCTCTCTCGACCATAATTGCTGTGCTGACAACGTTCTTGGTTGCTTTAATGTTTAGCATCATGTCCTCTTTGTCTTTTGGTGGTGTCATTACTGGTGATGATGCCAAGTATTCTTTTAACTTTTGGAATGCTTTTTCTGCCTCTTCTGTCCATTCAAAATTTCCTGCCTTTTTTAATAATTTGAAGAAAGGTAGCCCTTTTTCTCCTAGTCGGGAGATGAATCTGTTGAGTGCTGCCATGCATCCTGTAAGCTTTTGTATGTCTTTAACTTTCTTTAGAGGTTTCATATCCATGATGGCTTTAACCTGCTTTGTACTTGCTTCAATTCCTCGGTTACTGACTAGAAACCCGAGTAGTTGTCCTGATGGTACCCCAAAAACACACTTTGTGGGGTTTAGCTTCCACTGCCATGCTTTTAGATTCTTGAAAGTCTCCTCGAGGTCTTCTATCAATGATCCGGGTTCTTTTGTCTTGATTACTACATCATCAATGTATGCTTCTGCATTTCTTCCGACTTGACTCCCCAAGCAAGTTTGAATTGCTCTTTGATATGTTGCCCCTGCATTTTTTAGCCCAAAAGGTATTGACTTATAGCAATATGCCCCAAAGGGTGTAATGAACGATGTCTTGCTTTGGTCTTCTTCTCTTAAGGATATTTGATGATAGCCCGAATAGCAATCTAGAAAGGATATGAGTGATCCTCTTTGTCGAGTCGATGATTTGATCAATTCTTGGTGGGACATATGGATCTTTTGAGCAATGTTTGTTGAGGTCTGTGTGTAGTCGATGCACATGCGCCATTCTTTTGAATTTTTCTTCTCTACTAGGACCAGGTTGGCAAGCCAATCCGGGTTGATTATTTCTCGATGAATCCTCGCCGCCATGAGCTTGGTGATCTCTTTTTGATTGATTGCTTTTACATGCGAGCGAATCTTCGTAATTTCTACTTAACGGGTTTGGACCCTTTGTTCACATCAATTATGTGCTCGATAACTCCCTTGGGACCCCTGGCATGTCTGGCTGGCTTCCAAGCGAAAATATCTTTGTTGTCCCGAAGAAAGCTGGTGAGCGCGAGTTCCTATTTGGGGTCGAGATTTGCACTGATGATTACCGTCTTCTCCGGATCACCAGTCAGTAGGTCAATAGTCTTGGTAGCGGCTTCTTTTGGTGGTGCGAAGTTGCTTGGCTTCTTAGCCGGTATCTTAATCTCATCTGGGTTCATTTCGTTGGCCAACATTGCAATCTCCTTTCCTTCCTTTATATCTTGTAATCTTTTGAATATTTGTACTGCTTGTACGTCGCAATCATGTGCTTTCTTTAGATCTCCTTTCAATGATAATATGTCCTTTGTTGTTGGCATCTTGAGCAGTAGGTATGGATAATGTGGTACTGCCATGTATTTTGTTAAAGCTGGTCTCCCAAGTATTGCGTGGTAGCATGATTCAAAGTCTGCAACTTCGAATTTGATGAATTCCGTCTGGTATTTGTCTGGTGTGCCAAAGGTGACAGGTAGGGTTATCTGTTCGAGGGGCATAGCTACTCTGCCGGGTACTATTCCGTAGAATGGTGTGCTTGTGGGTGTCATTAGCCCTTCACAATCCAGATTCATCCTTTTGAGAGTATCTGCGAAAATTATGTTAAGCCCGGCTCCTCCATCGATGAGTACTTTAGTTACTGCTACTCCTGCGATAGTCGAACCCAGTACCAGCGGGTAGCATCCTACGTTTGCTGCACTGGTCCATTGGTCTTCTCTTGTGAAGTGGATGGGGTACTCTGACCAATCTAGATATCTTGGGATGGCTGGTTCAGCTGCCATGATGGCTCTGTGAGCTAGTTTCTCTTGTCTTTTACTTCGTGTGTTAGGAACACCTGAAAATATCACCGCTAATTGGCGTTGGGGTTCTTGATAATCTCCTTCAGCTCTCTTTTCCTCCTTGGATTCTTCTTGCTTTGGCTCCGAGTTGTTTTTATTCCTGTTTTCTCTCTTCATGAATTGCCGCTGAAAAGTGCTGCATTCAACTAACTTGTGTCTGACCCCTGGGTGTATGTGACACGGCATGTTTTCTATGTTTTCCGGCGCTCTTCCTCGGTAGTTGTTACTCTGATAGTTGTCATTACTGTTGTAACTGCTGTTGTTACGGTTGTTGCTATTGTTGTAGTTGCCATTGTGATTGCTACCATTGCTATCATTGTCGTTGCCATTGTATCTTCTTTTGTTGTCTGTGGTTGCCACCATATTGTCCTGCCTTGGTCTTTTGTCTTGCTGTCTGTAATCGGGTCTTCTATTCTCTGGGTTATCCCTAGCAAATCTGTGCCGAGTTCTTTCTTCTGACAAAATTAGCTTCTCAACAACCCTCTTGAAGTCTTCTTTTGTTCTTGGGTTCTCTTTGAAATAGTCCTTGTATTGCCAGTTTGCCCAGATTCCTTCTGCAAAGGCCTCTATCACCTCCCTATCAGTGATGTCGTGGACTTGAGCCCTGAATTCTCCAAATCTTCTATAGTATTCCCTTAGACTTTCTCCTCTCCTTTGCTTTACTCCTTTCAATTCGGCTACAGTCATTGGATGGGTAATAATGCCTGTGAAGTTGTTGCAGAAAGCTTCTTACAAGTCTTCCCAATACCTGATTGATCTTGGCCTCAATTTGTCAAACCATTGTAGCGGCATTGCTTCGAGGGCCATTGGGAAGAATAGAGCCTTGATGTCATCGTCTCCTCCAGCTAATTCAATAGATTGGGAGTAAACCCTTAGCCATTGTCTTGGTTCGACTTTGCCATCATACTTGGAATGATTTGCTGGTTTAAACTTGTGCTGTAGCTTTAAAGTTTGTAGTCTCCCTGTGAAACAAGGGAATCTGTCGTATGGTTCCGTTCTTCTGTAATATGGCGATCTTGCCCTTCTGTAATAAGACCTGTCTTCTTTAAACTCAGACTCTCCGTAGTCATCTTCTTTGTCAAATCTTCTTGACATTTCTTGGTAGCGTTGGCTCAAGTCTGGTTTGTCTCTTTCTTGTTGCTCTGAGTAGTGTTCCTTCCTTCCATTGATATCAGCACTTTCTACTGGTCCTATCCTTTGAAAATTCAATTTTTTGGTTGGTTGCTCCCTTTGTGGCTCCTGTGGAATTTCTTCGCCGGGTTGTGTTTCTGATCCCCCAACTTCTTTCCTCTAGTCTTCCTTTGTTTTCCCGTTATTCGTGAGGGTGTACAACTCCTTTGTTAATTCTTCAATTCTTTCCCTTTTTGTATTTTTTGTGGCTTCTTTTTCCGCCTTTTTTTGTTGTATTCCGTTAGCTCCGCTTTGTATTTATTCCAGACTTGCTTTCCTTTGTTTAGCCCGGTTCCTCCTTCCAGCTTTCAATTTGTTCTTCTTTAGCCTTGCTAGTCTTTGCTCATCATTTTCATTGTTGTCGCTTTTCTCATCTGGCGAGATGTTGCCTTCGATTCATCTCGAAGATTTTTATATCTGTATCTGTGGTGGCTCCAAAGGTTGTTCTAATCGCTCCGCCCATACACAGTATACCTCTTCCGAGCTCTTCTTGTACGGTATTCCATCCTTCGTTTGGTTGAGCTATATCGTAGCTTACGAGGCTGGATCCGAGTTCTTTTCCCTCTTGATAAGGTAGTTCTTCAACGCGCGTGCTAGTCTGGACTTTGCTTGAGGTGAAAGAACTGGCCAATGCACCACACAATTATGGGTCTTTGTCATGATCATCCTTCTTGTGCTCCCTCCGGAGTATTCTTCTTCTTGAGTTCATCTTGTTTTGAGTAAAGTGTTGATAGACCGATGTCGCGTTGCTTGCGATCAAGTAAGTTCCCAAGTTCTTCTTTGAGTTGTACGGGTCGTATCCCTTCGCGATCGTTGTTGTGTCTCCGAGTCCAATTAAGCTTGGCTCTTGTGCCATGAAGATTGTCTTGGAATCGGGTTGTATCTCTTTTCGAGTCGGTTTCGTATCCGCTTTCTTCCTTATTCCGAGTTGTATCCGAAGTTGAGAGTTTCATCATCTTCTCGGCGAGTTTGTATTGAACTTCGTCATCGAATTCTTTTTCTTCTCGAAGACGGGCACGAAGCTTGCCGTCGTGCGTCGACCTTTGCAGATCCGGGATCCGAAGACAAAGGTTGTTCCTTGAAAAAGGTCATCTTGAGGTTGAGGTCCGCCGAACTCTCGAGAAAAAATTGCCGAAAGCCCCTACCAGCGCGCGCCATTGTCGATGTTTTACCACCGATAGCTTCGCCACGGGGTACCGGGACGATTGTTGAAGCTTCGGCGAATAGCGGAATTCGGCGGTTGCGCAAAGAGACTCACGATTTATATTAGTTCAGGCCCTCAACTTGGTCGAGTAATAACCTTACGTCCAGTTTTGGCATTAGCCTGTTTGCGTTGTATTGCTTTCAGTATCGGGTATGCGTTCTCTCTTCTTACAATGGGTACCCTCACCAGCCCTTTATAGTCCAGGCGCTGAGAGGCGTTGTTTGTGTCCTATTCGGATACAAGGTCAGAGTCCTAAACTATGCTTCGGACGCCTCTCCTTGTATAGTTTGCGTTGGAGTTTCGGTTTTACACGTTGCTTTGCTCCGTGTTCTTCTTGGCGATTGGGCTGTAGGCCTTGCTACCAAGGCCTACCTCCCTGCAGTATGGTCTATGGAGGGCCCGTAGGGTTCCCCATCGACAAAGCATGACATTAAGTAAACGGGGTTTAGATCACTAAATGGTATACAAGCATGTAATATAATAGGGAGTTGCTATATTTTAGGTTCCCGGCGTTTTAGATTATTTAATTTCAGGCAACAAATATTACACAACCAACTAATACAATTGAAAGGACAATTTCAAATTTTTTTATAGTTAAACAATGGTAAAATTGTCTATTGCCTGGACAACAACAACAACAAAAATCAGGTACTTGATAGTAAGTTATTATATGCTAGCTACTTCAACGAGAGCTAGCATATATAGAGAGATAGAGAGATATTGCTTCTCTAGCTCTATGTTTACGATACGATATGTCCTTTTGCATGATATATACTCCGTATACTCTAGCATGCAAGTTGTGTTATTATTATTACAGCATGGTATTGGTATATGTAGAACTTGCATTGGTACCGAGATTCGTTAGAAAAGAGGGATCGGAGAGGGAATATTAATTGTCATTCCGAGGTGGCAGCATCCATCCAATCAGCTTCAAGTCTTCAACCATGTTCGTTCTGCATATCATCAGCATACGCGTGCATGGCGCGAGAAATTATTGTTTTTTTTAGGGGAGTGATAAATAATTGGTGGTGGTGTGTGCTAGTGCTAGCAAGGCTTGAGAGGGATGACGAATCGGAACACAAACCGGTTCCCATCCAACTGGTCTACTGGCGAGAAGGCTCTCCCCCGTCTACAGTTCGAGGGCGAAAAAAAGGCGATTTGGTCGCCGCCGACGGAGCTGGCGGTCTCTTCCGCCTCCGATGGCCTGCGGGGCGTCGTGAGGTGACGGAGACCGCTGGTCTCTTGCCGGCTGGTAGGGTAGGTTCTAGTTTAGGTCCTAGGGTTTCTAGGGTTAGATTTCCTGGCGGCGCCGGTGAGGGGCGGTGGCGGCGGCGTCGCCGCGGAATAAGTCCTCTCGGACTCTTCCTCGCCCCGTCGGCGCTCCTCTCCGGCGACGACGATGGCGAGCCCGTGGAGGTGGTACTCCAGGTGTGGAGTCCCAGTGCAGGAGTCATCGGTTGGCAGCCACTCCATTCGGCGTTTGCCGAGGTGAGTTGGGTGTCGGCCTTTTGTTTCATGGATGGAGAGGAAGCTGTGGGTTTTGTGGCGATGTGGAGGACGGATCGAGCTCGATCTTCCCGTGGCGGCTGTCGTCGTCGATGGCGGGCTCGGATCCAAGGCCGAGGGTGCTTGGGGCGCGGCCCCGGCCGACGAGCGTTCAGCGGTGGCTTATCTCGTTCTTAGGGACGAGTGTCTACTTCGGCTCTTTGCAAAGCGTTCGTGCGATGGAGCTCTCTCAGATCTGGGGAAGATGGCGCCTGGTGTTGGCTTTCGGCGATGATCGGCGGCGACCGATGCAGGCGGCCATGGCGAATGCAGGGTCCAGGGACTTGTTTGTAATTTTTCTCTTTTCTAGGTCCTTGTGTGCAAATAGGTTAGGACAGCTGTCCTCCGTATCCTACTGTTACATACATGTATTTCTACTGGTCTATGTACGTTTTCCTTAATATTAATACAGGTATGTTTGATATAAAAAAAAAAGGGCTTGAGAGGGATGTAACACCACCCGGCTGGGCCGGGCAGGGCCGGGGCAGGATAGCCCTCACAACAAAGCACGCGCACTAGGAGCATGCATATGCTGCATGCATGCAACAAAGTTGATGTTTTTCACGAAGCAATGCAACTGGCATTTGCTTTATCTGTGCAAGAATAAAACTTGTACGAGTGTGTATATATCAAAAAAAAGTTAGTTGTGTGCACCGCCACGCATCAACACTTAACGCCTAACAGATCAACTTATTAGGCGCGCGCATGCATTACAAAACTTGTTTGAGTACAGCTAGTATATATGCTGCTAGCTAGTTTATCTTTATTTTCTCCTTTTCCACACTTTTGCGTGCGTGCACATGGGCATGGTCGTCTTTGTGTTTCTAGCTGGATTTTGCATCGATCACTTGCATGCATTGCTGCTGCTACCTACTACTACTACTACTACCACTACCACTACCACTAGCTGCTAGCGTGTATATATGTATGTTTTTTAAGGACCGGAGGGGATCATCATGTGAGCACTTAGGTAGTTAGGTATAACAGTCTGGCCTCATCATCATCACTGCATGCAGGCGCTGGAGGTTGCTAGCAGCTCTAGCAGCTCTAGCAGCTCGATCTGCTAGCTACCGCCAGTTTTAACTGCCGGATCAGACTGATGATATATATTAATTCGATGATCAGATACATATGAGATCGATCCACATATATCTCTCTTCTTCGTTACACGCGATGTATATGCTGCTATAGCTGGATATGCATATATTTACACATGCATGTGTGACCTTGAATGCCTCCTAATGATGTAAAGCCATGCATCGTCTTTATTTTGCCTCCCATAAAAGTAGGTGAAAGCAGAGCCTGGCTTTTTCGCTGTCGCACACAGACGACCATCTATATCGTCTCTGATCCATTGCATGCAGTGCAGGCAGCTAGCAGAGTTAGTTGCAACCGCCAGGCCCCGGCTTATCTCCACACAAAGTGGCCAGTGCTTACTACTCCATATTCAGTATATTTCTTCTTCGTCACAACTCATAATTCATCTATCATCGTCTGCATACTGATGGTAATGTGTAAGCTAGCTAGCTACCTGCTAACTGCATACTGATCGTACTAACTGAATTTGTTTGCAAATACTACAACCGGTACCTCGGTCATGGTTAGTTGCAATTTGCAACTGTTGACTGATGCATGCTATATTACTCAAAGAGAAGTAACAGTTTCAGGATTGTCGGCTGGGACTACTAGCCATGCATTGTCAGAGTATATAAGCTCAAACCCCATTACTAGCTTTCTAGCAGTGCAAGTCGACAGAGCCACTAGGACAGTAGTTTATGCATGCAGCTCGTCCTTTATTAAATGCAGTGACACGCACTAATACAAAATCAACTTTTGTTGATACTTGTGATTTAATTTCTTCACTGGCGGTTAATAATATATATATATATATAGGTTCATTCTAAAACTAGCCAGTTACTGTACATTACTGAAAAGTGGGATGATTATGCAGTAACAAAACTAGCTATATATTCTTGGATGGAGGGATTATACTCCCTCTGTCCCTAAAAAAAGAGTCATTCTCGCTTCCTAAAAAGTCAACAACTTTTAACTTTGACTAAATATATTTAACAAGATATAAATATTTGTAGTACATAATTAGTACATATCATTAGGTAGATTATTAAATATATTTTTATAATAAACTTATTCGAAGATATAAATTTTGCACATATTTTCTATAAACCTAATTAAAGTTGAAAAAGTTTTGACCAATACGATTCCTATAGCGACTTTTTTTTTTTTTAACAGACGGGGGGGAGTATATGGCAGTGAAGATGAGATGGAGAGACTGCTGGCGAGTGGCGAGTTATTAGTAGAAGAAGAAGGGGGGAATAAAAGACTAAACTTTCCGGCGTTCCTACGGCACATAAATGCACGCGCGCGCATGTCGTGTTCCGGTTGGTGGCCATGCCGCGCCGCATAGACCGACGATCCACCGCATACGGGCTGTACGTACTAGCTACACATGTGTGGGCCGGCCGACCGGGTGGTCACGGACGCAGTGTGCGTGCATGCATGCGTGCGCGGTAGAAACCGAAGAACTCCAGCGGGAAAGCTAGCATATACTCCATGCATGGCGGCTGTAACACTGCAAGAGCTAACGACATTTGGTTGGCAGCGGCACACCGTCACCGTGCGTGCAGGACACGGCAGGCCGGCCGGCAGGCTGCAGGGACAGTTTGCTCAGAGCAAAGTACGAGAGCGCAGAGCTAACCGCCGTACAGCTGCCGCACACCACCGCATGCCCATGGACGCGTCGCCGTGACTGTCTATGGGGAAAAAAAGGCCGGCGTCTCGGCGAAAGAGATGGAAGAGCTTGGGGTGGGGTCAGGCAGTCAGACACCACTGCAGACGCCCTCTTTGCCGAGTGCTGGGGGCACTCGGCAAAGCCAGCCAAGCACTCGGCAAAGGCTTTGCCGAGTGCGTTCTCTCGGCAAAGATTTTATCGGCAAAAGATTTTATCGGCAAAAATTTCTTTGTTGAGTGCCAAAATCGACACTCAAGCAAAGCCTTTGCCGCCAAGCAAGCCCGATTTCGGCAAAAAATAACGCCGAAATCAACATTTGACGTCGACTTTTGAATGAGTGCCTGGGGACCGGGCAAAATTTGAATTTTTGTCGAGAGTCAGGCTCAAGACTCGGCAAAGAAACCATTTTTAAAAAAATCTTTTTAAAATAGTCTTTTGGTAGTAGTACCACTGGGCACTCGGCAAAATTGACCTCTTTGTGAAAGTGCCAGTCAGGCACTCGGCAAAGCGGGAAGTGGCTGTTTTTTGCAAACATTTTTTCCCGACTTTTGCCGAGTGCCACACCCCCGCACTCGGCAAAGACTTCTTTGCCAAAGTGTTGGCACTCGCCAAAAGTGGGAAATTTGCTATTTTTTTGTTTGTTGCTTTCCTTGAAAGCAAACACGTAAAACTCATATATAATACATGAGACAGCACACAGGCATTTAGCATCACACAAAATGCATACATAATTCATCACATACATCCATAATACATCACAAGCACATCCAACATCCATCACAAGCACATCCTCCTGCATAATCCATCACACGTACATCCAATGTGCAAATACATGACAACATCTAAGAAGTCTTCATCCAACATAAGTCCTAGATCAAGAAAAGTCAATGAAACATGAAGGGACACCACCTACTGCCACTGATCCCAATGGGAGCCTGAAGGGGCACCTCCGTGCGGTGGTGGACCTGTCCAGCCGGGGTGTGTGTGCTGAGGCGAAGGAGTCGCGTTCGAACCCGACGACTATTGATGCACAAAGGAGAATTGAATTCATTAGTATCTACACAAGCTAAATGACTTGATCAACCATATATATATACTCACCGGAGTGCCTAGAGCCAGAGGAGTAGGAGGCACAACTAGAGCGAGCAGAGACTGGGGCACCACCACACCCGGGAGAGTGGTGCCGAGGCTCGACATGAATGAGAACATGTCCTGCATCCTCTGCGCCTCGGCCGCCCTCTAGGCCCTCAGGACCTCCCACTCGGCCCTCTCGGCCTCCCTCTGGGCCCTCTCCCTCTCCCTCTCGACCCTCTCGGTCTCCATCCTCTCCACAGTGGCCTGCAATATTCAATCACCAACATTTAAACAATGCAAATGCAAGGTACATGTGTAAAAGTAATGAATGGCGAATGAAATAGAACTACCTGGAGTGCCGCCATCTGCTGCAGTGTGCTCGCCTGCCGAGGTCGAATGGGGACGGAGGAGCTCGTGCTCTGTGCTCGGATCTAGGCGAGGTTGGGCACAGAGGTCGAGTCGACCATGTTGGAGGCCATCCAGTACCGGCCGTGCTGCTTCCCTCCTCCGAGCCTCATCACGAGGTCGGTATCAAAGGCTGGGTGGCGGGGTGAAGTCCTCCCATGCCGCTTTTGGGCGCCGAGGCGTAGTCGGTGAGCTTCTTTGTGGACGCTTCGTGTTCTTTGTACACCTCGGCCCCATCCTCCGGGTTATAGGCGGTGTCCGGTCTGTCGCCTTGCCCTTGTGTGCCATGGCGTATGCCATGAACTCGTTGCATTCCTGGCCATCATGCGACTAGGACTGCGCGAGGAAAACACAAAGACGATTAGAAGTAATGAGAATTGAGCGTTAGAACAAATAAATAAATAAGTGCGAAGCGTGTACCCGAGCTCGGGCGTATGAACTGAGGGGGGCGGTTGCCTTGGTGGTGTGTGCCCACCCATCTGCATGGCGGCACTCCCGACGGAGGGCGTGCCTCTCCCTCCACTCATCGGAGACCCACTTGTCCACGATGGCCGCCTATGATCTGTGGGTGGCGCACCAAGAAGGACACATCTGCATGCCATCAAGTATTAGAAATGTTAGAATATAAAATGAAGGCTACCTATTCTTCATGGAATGAGTCGATAACAATGTTTTATAACTTCTCATGAGGTCTTGCTCCCCTGGTGAGTGTCATGGTCTGGCCTCACTCTTCCCGTGCACCAACGAAGGGCGTCAGACGAGTGGTTGATGTGGCACTCGCAGCCTCGCCTCATAGTACAGTCCGTGATTTCGCCCTCCTGATGCCCTATATCTCGCACCTTCGTCACCTAGGCGGGGTCATGCCCTCCTCCAAAGTGAAAGTCCTGCATCTGAAACATGTGTCCTTTCATTATTTCAAGAACGTCTAATGAATTCATAGTATTGAGCAATGTGGTGTCATCATCTGAGGTGCAGGATCGGTGACTTCAACACCTTTCGTGAAGTTCTTGATGTCTCGTCTGAATGGATGGTCAAGGGGGAGGAACTGACGATGTTGGTCGAACGAAGAAAACTTGCCACCACTCTTCAACCAAGTGAACCTCACACCTGCCTTGCATATTGGGCATGGGAACTTCCCGTGAACACACCACCCGCAGAATAGGCCATACGCCAGGAAGTCATACAGGGAGTAGTGGTACCACACATGCATTGTGAAGTTTCTCTTTGTAGCTCGGTCTAATGTCAGTACCCCCTTTTCCCAAGCATCGATCAAATCATCAAACACAGGCTCCATGAACACACCCATATTGTTCCCCGGATGCCCAGGAATTATCAGCGACAAAAATACGTTCTTGGGTTGAAAGATGACACCGGGGGGGGAGATTCAGGGGTATCACGAACATGGGCCAACAAGTGTATGGGGCCGCGGACAATCCATACGGGTTGAACCCATCTATTGCCAACGCTACACGTACATTGCGAGCCTCCTCAGCTTTAACACGATGTATGCCATCGAAATGGGTCCAGGCGTCGCCATCCGATGGGTGTACCATTTTGTCCGGATTGTATCTTTTGCCATTTTTGTGCCATGCATTTCGCGGACTCCTCTGTCATGTACAGCCGTTGGATCCTCGGTATGAACGGAAGGTACCGTAGGACCTTCAGAGGGATACTCATTTGTTCCTTCTTGCCATCACTAGTGTCGACCTCCGGTACCTAGAGGATTTGCACTTTGGACAAGTCGTTGCTTCCTTGTGATCTTTCCTAAAAGGACGCATCCATTCGGACAAGCATGGATCGCTCATACGGCATCTTAAGTGCACGAAGAAGTTTCGTGACTCGGACAAGTTCTTGGCGGGATGTGATCCTCCGGAAGCGAGGATCCAAAAGCGCCAACATACCATCGAAGTTGTCCCGACTCATGCTAAAGCTGCGACTTCAACCCCATGATCGTCCAATTGCATCCGGTTGCGATACCGTTGTCTTTTCGTGCAAGGGCTTCTGCGCTGAAGATGAGATATCATAGAACGCCTTTGCGCTTTCCTCTCGCTTCTCCTCCAATCCTTCACCGAACCGCGTACTGTGAATGTCATCCATCCGATCACGCTACCCCGCCATCTCCATCATAATCCTCGAGGCGACTGTCTCACCACCTCCTCTCTAATACGATCGGCTTCACCATGATGGATCCAATGGTATAGTTTGCCGTGAATCCATACTTGATAAGATCTTCCCCACGAGCCTCTTAATTTTTCTTTTCTTGTTGCCACATACGCTACACGGACCACGGCATCCGGTGACCCTTTAGCGACCTCGCCAAATGCATGCTCTAGGAAAGCATTGGTCTTGGTCATCCATTCGGGGTCATACTTGCGTGGCCGTGTACATCCACTCACGATTATCCATCCTCTCGGCACATGCATATGTAAGTTGAGTAATAAAATTGCGGAGTAAATCCACAAGGCGTTCCTACTATACATCTAATAGGTGAAGGATAGGTCCTAATCCCACCCGAGGATGCGTAGATAAGGTTGGCTTCCATGGTCCGCTCCTATCCAAGATAAATTTTGAAGACACCTCCCATTGTTCTCCCGATACACGCCCTGGTAGGGAGATTGTGTATCGGGAGAACAAAGAGGAGGTAGTCTTGAAACTCTGTCTCAGACAGAGGCGGACACTGAAACCAACCCATCTACGCATCCGCTGCTATCAAAAACGTGGACAATCCGAAGCAGTGCGAATTTGGTATGCAAAGATCGCATACCAGCGATCGTATCTCTTTCGGACGGGAGGCGCCTAAGCTGGGGTTACACGAGATACAAGTATGGAAGATGGGTTATACCTAGGGTGTCGGTGAGGTCAGGCTAGTGGGGGCGGTGGCGAGTCGAAGAGTAGTGGCGAGCTGACGGTGTGCAGCAGAACCGTAACACCGACGAAGGCGATCGGGTCGCTGAGTGCCTCCCAGCGGTCCTCGTCCCGCAAAGAAAAGGCAAATGGTTAGACTCCATTGAAAATTCGGCTGCACACCTCCCGCACGGAGAGGTTCCCAAAACCTACAGAAAACATTGGCACGAAGGCCAACAACCACATGTATACCAAACATAGGCACGAAGGCCATCAACCACATACATACAACAATAACTACTACTAACACTAAAACTATGAACAACAACTACAACTACTACTCATCACTACGACTTACTAACTAATACTAACACTACTAATTAACTACTACTACTAACACCACTACTTACTAACTAATACTAACATTAGGGCATACCTTGCCCCGAGAATCGAAGACCGAGGGCGGCGGCGACATAACGGGACGACAGCTCTCATGGGCGTGGAGGGTCGACGGTAACCGAGGCGGCACTTTTTCTCTCTCTCTCTCCTCTTCTCCTTCCTCTCCTCCTCCTCCCTTCTCTTTCTTCTTCTTCCTCCTCCCCTTCTTCTCCTTCCTCCTTTCCTTCCTCCTCTTCCTCCTACCTCCTCCTCCTTCCTACTGCGGGCGCGCGGGCCGGGGATGATGTCACATGTGATGATGTCCTGGTTTGTGAACACCATACGTGATGACGTCCTCCAAACGTTTTCAAATTTTTACCACCGCATATGCATGTGATATCACGACATCTCGCCAAGTTTCATGATTTTTGGGATTCGTTTGAATTTTATAGAATTAAATAACCACTGCGACGCAAGTTCGCGACGTTGCCCGTGAGCACGTTGATCGAAATTTGGAGACAGTTCCTAGATTTAGCATAAAGTGACACTAACAAACAAGAATAATATTTTGGAATGGATCAAAACTATTATTCGATGCACTGATTCAAACCTATATTTTTAGGAAAATTGCAAGAAAAGCGAAATAAAGTGAAGAAATATAGCAAGCAAGCAATGAAATTGTGCCAAATTTGAACATGTTGTTCATGGTACAAATACAAATCTAAGAAAAAAAGTTGGTGGCAAAAAACAAAAAAAAAATTATTTTGCCGAGTGCCAAGGTTTGGCACTCGACAAAGTGAATATTTTGCCGAGTGCTAACCCTAGGCACTCGGCAAAGCCAATATTTTGCTGAGTGCCAAACACAAGGCACTCGACAAAGAGAACGGCGTTGGGTACCGTTATCCCTGGGCGCCTCTTTGCCGAGTGTCTGGCACTGGGCAAAGTTTGGCTTTGCCGAGTGCCTTATTTTGCCGAATGCCAGACACTCGGCAAAGCCCTATTTGCCGAGTGCCAAGTTTCGCTGAGTGCGGCACTCGGCAAAGGTGGCCTTTGTCGAGTGTCCGATATTTAACACTCGGCAAAGATTTAAGCACTAGGCAAAGTCCCAATTTCCTGTAGTGAGAGACAGAGGCCCCCGTCATCCTCCATAGAGCGGAGCCTCACCCGGGCGGCGGCCAGGCCGTACGTACTAGCCGCTAGCTACCTGCTGCTGCAACAGCATGAACGGGCGGGCATTTAACTCCACGGCGACAGCGATGGCCTTTACGCTGGGCTGCCAAGTTGGTTGTTGTTGCCTTGATGATGATGATACATGTCGTTCATCATAGGTTACCTGCGTGCTAATTGAACCCGCAGTACGACATTCTAGAACGTGTGTACTCCTATATTATTGGAGACAAGCCTTAGCCTTTTATTTTCTGTCATCTCTCTTTCGCTGACGGCGGATCACGGTCACACTATAACACTACCGCTCGATTTGGTAAAAAGGTGTCACGGCCGGGGCAGTAGTTGACGAGACGTACGTACTACATCGAGTTCCCTTCACTTTCTCCCGTTGTAGCAGTAGTTCATTAAAAGAGTCTAGCCATAGCATTAGTTTTTTTTAGAAAGAAAACGTGTTGCATAGATTTTTTTTCTTAAACAAAGTTGTCAATCTGAAGCTGCTTGCTGGAACAAGTCAACCTCATCTCAAGAACAAAATAAATGGGCCTGTTTGTTCCCTCGTTATCCCCTAACCAGGCTTCCTGGAGCCAATTTGAGCTTGTTTTGGTTGGCTGAACAAGCCTCTTAACCACGCCCCAGCGAGCCACCAAAGGGGGTCTTAGCCTGACTCCAAATGGAGCCAGAGGCTCTGCCCAGCCTTGCACTGAGTCGCCTCACCTCCCTTCGGTGAGTGTTCCTCCTCCGCTCGCCTCTGGTCGCAGTCCTGCCATCTCCGGTGGCCCTCCCCAGCGGCCCTCCCCGCTCACCTCTGCTTCTCCACGCTCCCTTCTTCACACCATCGGTGGACCACGTGAGCTCTGACGAAGTACCTACCATGCGAGCTGGGACGAGGTCAAGCTAGATCTCCAACGAGGCCACCACCGTGCGTTGCCAAGCCGGGAGCCTTCCCCACCTGCGGCAACGTGCTCGTGCAAGCGGAAACTGGGCGGCCCGTGCAGAGGAGGATGAGGAGGAGGCTGGGTTCACCGTGTTGGTTTGCCGGCGCCGGAGGAGGAGGTTGGGTTCGCCGTCGTCTAGGTTCGCCGGCGCCGGAGGAGGAGGCTGGGTCCGCCGGCGCGTCCCTCTTCTCCTTCCTGGGTGCGTCACTGCCGGAGCCTGGACAGGACAGTGAAAGCGAAGCGTAGGGGCATCACCGTCGGGGTGCTTGCCGAGGCTTGTCGTGCTCACCGAGGCTCGTCGTGCTTGTCGAGGTGCTCGTCGTGCTCGTCGAGTTGCTGCATAGTTCCTCCTCCTGCGCACCCACCACCTGTTCGACGAAATTCCTCAGAGGAGGTAAACTTACCAAGTTGAAGAAGGGATGACTCAAAGCAAACCAGGCAACAAATTTAAACACATTATTTGCTAGTCAAGCTTAGATAAAGTAGACAACCAAACAATTATAGATTGGCTTGGTAGAAGCAGGTTAAGACTACCCAAGCTAAGAATCTAGCCAGGCTAGCTTTAGGCCGAGAAACCAAACATACCTTGCGGGGTCCGGTCAGGTGTAAGTGTAAGCGAGCCAAGATGACAACCGCAGCCGCAGCATTTCACTTTGTTTCCCTCGAGGGAAAATATCGTTGTCGCATGCTACGTTCCGGCCCAAACAGAAGGACAAATCAAAAGGCTAGTCCGCAGAGCCCATCATCCCTTCCTTCCGATGGGCCACTCTAAGAGGAAACCGGCCCAATAGTCCTTCTATGACTAAGAGGTCTCAACGGAGTGGAGGGGCCTTCTCTTGTCGATTGCAACCCCGGCCAGCCCACCGAACAAAAAAGCCCAAGCAGCAGGCCCGCTCTCAACAATCACATGACGAGTCCGTGCAGGTGGCACGGCGTCGGCGTCGGCGTGTACGCCGAGTAGGTAGGACGACGAGCAGGTCGAGACACGAACAGAGCGGAACAGGCGCAAGCTGCCAAGCTGCACAGCACAGGGTTCAACGTCGTCTCGAGGCGCTCACGCAACCCCCAACCACTCCTCCACCCGCTGTCCGCCCATCGCCGATCACCGTCCGTCTCTCTCTAGCAGTCGAGCTAGGGTTTCGTTCCCAACAACCCCGCGACGCCGTTCAGATCGCCGCGGACGCCCCCGATCATGCGCCACCCACGCCTGCATGCGTACGTGGACACCCCGCACCGCTCGATCTCTGCCCGCCGCCGCCGTCGCCGAAGTCCCAGTCCCGCTCGGCCCGCCCTCTTTAAATGCGCTTGAATGCAATGCCTGCGGCCCTTGCCTGCCGTTTTTCTACTCGCCATGTGATGGCGCTGTGGCCGTTGCGTTTGGCCATTACTGCTCGCTATTACTGCTCGCTAGAGCTCGCCGCTCAATGCTCCCAGCCGGACCAGCCTTTTTCCATCAATGCGCGAGCGTGGCCCCCGCGTGTCTGTGAGCCGGCCGCCTGCTTGTTGGTGGTTGTGCGAGCACGAGGCCCGAGGTACGGCTCTCACGTTCCGCGGCGCAGTGTCCGCAGTGTGCGTGGTGTGGTTGTTCAAAATTGTAGGCGGGCGGGCGGGCGACTAATCATTCAGGCTATCATGACCTCATCATATATCGCAGCATGCACGCAGCTCGCAAACGGATTCAGATTTCAGAGAGCTGGGTTCTCTTCCTCTCTCCTGCGTGTGGGTGTCTGGGTGAGGAGGGACTATACATAAAGACACCCCGGCCGGGCTTCATTCCTTGGGGAGAGAGAGAGAGAGCTTTAGAGAGAGAGGGAGATCGAGAGGGATGAGATGAACACGGAGAGGAAGTGAATGAAGGAGAAGGAAGCCATTGCTCTGTGTGGAATGTTGTCTGGTTCTAGGCCTCTACATGCATGCATGGCTCCGCTCTCATGCAGCCTCGCAGCCTACTGCAATTGCTGGGACCTCGGACCAGGCTTCATTCCCCTCAGAGATAGCTTCCATGCATCCCAATGGGTGGTTTCAGAATTTCAGTAGCTAGGCTTGTTCAACTGATTTTTTTTTTTTCATGTTGCTCCTCCTCCTTACATCTCCCTGTACGTCTCTCTCCCATGGGAACGGAGGAGGTGCGGAGAGTCTACCCAGGTTGAGGTTATTGGTGCAATGATTCCTTCAATCTTTATCTGTTGGGGTTTTATGTCTTCTTCTTCTTTTTTTTTTTTTTTTTTTTTGGTTGGGGGGGGCGGATCTGCAACACAGGAAGTGGGAGCAAAGGAAGATTGGGGCAATGATGGCGCTCTGAAGTCTGAATCTTTGCTTCCTCGACTTCATCCATCGGTATCTGTTGCCTGCCTGCCGCAGGGACGCAGGGTGATTCAAAAGGTTTCATCATTGCCTTGTCATTGGAACCCTCGAGTCTCTCTCTCTGGGAGTTGTGTGTGGCGTGTGATGTGACTGTTTTCCTCTAGAAAACATTATGCGTCCCAGAGACCCTGAACGAACGAGTACTACACTCCACGTTCTCCAACCATCCTCGTTGAAGAGCTACAGATCCACCTTCTTCTTAAAAGAAAAAACTTCTGGTGTTCATACAGATCCACACGACGAATGGGAGGAGTTGTGTGTTGCTTCCCATCTGTTTCATCTGTGTTTCAAGCATAGTACAAGCATGCGTTTGATTGTTTTGTTTCTGTTGAGATGCTTATGTATGTTTCGAGTAAGCAATAGCATGGCTTCTGATATCTTCTTCACCATTTATATGCATGTGCAGATTGCAGAGTGTTACAGATCCAAGTAATTAATAAAATTCATATATACTATGCCAGCTAGCTATCAATATGTTCATGTCCCCATGCTTTTCCTCAAAAAAAAATGTTCATGTGTCCCCATGCACTACTTACTACAAGCATAGAAATTCCTCCATGCAGTTTTTAAAATATTTGATGATGAGTCGATCAATGTCGTCTAGCAGATTCATTTCCCAAGTACTCGTACTACACAACGAAGAAAAATTATAATGTACCAGAGTAGTAATGTAGTATAAAAGAAGATGCAGCGGCAGAGATAAACCAGCCGTGAGGTTCTCTCGATCGATCCGCCTGTTCTCGATCTCTTCTTCTCTCTCGAACGAATGTATGCTATCTTAGCTTGTTCACTACTCAGACTCGATCCTGCAGGTTGAAGAAAATAAGCCAAAGTACGAATTATGGAGCATGCATGTCAATGCCATCATCAACAATCTCGGACGGAATCACACTACTACAAAAACAATTATATGAGGCGTTTTGAAAATGGCGTCGTAGGCAGGCGGGAATTTCAACCGCCTTCCGATTAATGTCTGAGATTAACTGAGACGGTCACAATTAAATGCCTCGCAAAATAGATTTACCGAGGCGGTTAATATACTCCCTCCATATCGTATTTAGGTGTCATTCTAGAGGCCAGGCCGGTTGCGGCAAAAGAAGTCGTTCACGATAACGAGGGCGATTTTGGACGCGATTACCCCTGGCTAGCCACGTGCGCCGCCCGTTCGTATGGCTGCCCGTTCGCATGGTCTCCTCATCATTAATCGCGGACTCCTCGATTGAAGAGATCGCCTCAGCACGCAGACCGCCCACAGCACGCTCGCCGCCTGTCCGCACGCCTACTTCATCTCCCTCACGCTCGCCTGTGGATTCCGGCGGCTAGGGTTTAATCTTTATTCGTTCGTTTCGTCTCTATGGAGACCGCGGCGTTGCTGTAGTGTGCTCGTCGCCGCTTGCGGCGTCGGCCGAGTCGAGGAGGTGCTTTCGCCATGAGGAGGACATCGGGCCGAGTCGGAGGAGGTCGCCGAGGAGGACGTCGTCGACCATTGTTGTCCGTGGACTCCGACCCATTGTTTGTTCGTCATATTTGGATTCACAAGAGCCGGACGAGGTCATCGTGCTGCTCGCCGCGCAAAATAGCGAAATCCAAAAATATGTGCGCCCACCAGGAATCGAACCTGGGACCTTGGGGCACTAACAGCACTGCGCTAGCCACTCCAACTCTGATTCGTTCTCGTATACAATGCACCCGCAGGCATATTTAATAGGGGCAGACAGGGAAAATACCTTCTAATTAATGACTCATTGGTAATCACACTCATGTTCTAAACGACTTCTAATTACGATATGGAGGGAGTATATTAAGGGCCTCTTTGGCACGGCTTACGCCGGCTTCAGCTTCATCTATTTTGTGCAAATCGAGGCACTGTAGCGTGAAGCCGTTTTGTAAGCCGGGGTTAAAATGAACTAGAAGCCAGGAAAAGCCAATTTTTCTGGCTTCACCGGCTTTGGCTTCACCGGTGAAGCCGTTTTGGATGAACCGTGCCAAAGAGGGCTTAAATACCCCTATTTTCGGAGACGGACCCCTAACTTGCCCGCTCGGAAAAAAGGCCGACACCCAAACAGGCCCACGCCAAGGCCCGATATGCATTCAAGTATAAATATGTAACTTAGGGTTTCAATGGAACCGTCACACTCTCTTTCTCCCTCTGCCTCTGACCGAGCAGCACCGCTCCCCCACGTGCCCCTCCCTCGTGACTTCGAGCAGCACCGCGCGCGCCCCTCCCTCGCAACTCCGAGGCGCGCGCGCGCCCCACCCTCCCAGAGCAACGCCGCCACCCTCTCCTTCTCCCTCTTTCTCTTCCTCGCTCGGCTCTCCGGCATGGCGGGCGCGGCTCTCCTCCATCAGCGTCGGGCGTGGCTCTCCTCCGGCGGTGTGGCGGGCGCAGCCCCTCTCCCTCACCCCGGATTTGGCTAGATCCATGGCGGGCACGCCACCCGGCAGATGGATCCGGTGGAGGACGGCCGGATCCATGGCGGGCGCGCCCCTCGGCGGCTGGATCCGGTGGAGGGCGGCCGGATCCATGGCCGGCGCGCTTCTCGGCAGCGGATCCAGGGCGGTCTCGTCCTCCGGCGGTGGATCCATGGTGGGCGCGATCTCCGGCGGCGGATCTAGCGACGACGGCCGGCGGCGGCGCGTGGATGGACTCGGCGGGCCTATCCACGGGTTTTTCCTTTTTTGTTTGTTTCTTCGATTTACCGAGGCGAGCATCCAACCGCGTCGAAAAAGATCTCATTTACTAGTTTCTGCCCACCTCGGTAAAGTTTTGAGTAGTAGTGTCACCGGTGGCCTGTCGATTCCAGCCATTGCCGACTATCTCACCCTCTGGGACATCATGGAATCAGCTGGTGGCGGCGGGTTCGCTCAGACGGGCATGTCACACAACATGGCGGGATTGATTCACTCTTTGCGCTAGTCTCCTGGGAAGTTTAGATTTTGGGGAATATTAACATATTTACCATCATTACGACGCGAGTGGTATAAAAAATACCATGTGAGTGACTCAAGTGTCAGTGACACGGTGTAAGATGTCATCTGTAATAGTAGTAAATATGTAAATGCCCCGGATTTTGGAAGCAAAGGAACGCCCGGTATTTCAGAGATGCAGTAGTCACACCCAACGAACTCCTCAGCCATTCGAGCAGAGGCAGAACGCTGGACTCAAGCAGGAGCAGCAGGCTTGTCCAGCCTGGGAGCGTCGAGTGCTGGTTAGTGTATAACCAGCAAACGAGAACCGAGATCTTCAATAGCAACAATGTAATCTATATGTTTTCTTGCCAGGCCGGTCTAAGGCCGCCAGTCTATAAGTCGTTTTGTGTTGATTTAAACGGCTGATTTGTTGAGAGAGAAAAATAATGTACCAAACATAATAAGTCGGTTTATAATAACAGCCGAATAAAGCTATAAAGTTCTACTTCCTTCTTAATATAAATGATACGTAATGCTCTTGCGTATTCGATAAAAAACGATTTCGGAGGGACATGCATGTCTTGAGAAGGCCCGGCCACTAGCTACAGACCGTACGTACGTGGCGATTATTTTGCCCTTCGATCCTTTGAGGGGCCATTTAAGTAGTATTGTTTATTTTTTGCAACGAGAAAAAAATGTCCATTTATATATTGTATTGTACTCAAAGCCCGTACGTACTTTGAATTTTTTTAGAAGCCGTATGTACGCTGATGTGAGAACGAAAAGTGTTGCTAGCAGCCCCAGTTGTCATAAACATGAGCCAGGCAGCCAGCATTGCTGATCTGTCCCACCGCGCATGCATTATTTACAAACGATTATTCAACACTGAACAGCATCGCCTCGTGACATCTCGTGTATACTTATATGCTAGCTAGTATATGCTGAGAGAGACAGTTTCATTCTTATTTATTATTAGGATAGGATCATATAAGTAACTATTTCATGACACTTTTTGGTTTCTTCCTCTACCTAGCTTATCCTAACTCCTAAGGCCCTGTGTAAAACTCGCTTGGTTCATCAGTTCAGTTCAGTTCGTCCTCTTGCTATTACTAATTTCAGTTATCAATCAACTCGATCTTTGGCCAAACTAAACCACTGCCTGGTTTGGTCTTACGCTCGTCCGCGCCCGCCGCGGGAAACCATGCATCTCATTCATTGGGTAAGCCCACGCTGATCGGCTTCCTGGGCCGCCATATATCCATCGGACCTACTAGCTGCCTTGATTCGTGGAGGATTCCTCCTCTTCTCCCTGCCCCAGAACCAACCAGTCGCTTGCCCTCTCTTTGGCTACTGGGCCACTGGGGTCTGGCCGTCTCGCGCTGGGCACAAGCAAACGTGACACGACACAACACAGCTACGCCTCGGTTAGATTGGGGTTACGAATCAATATTGGGCACTGTAGCATTTTCGTTTGTATTTGACAATTATTGTTCAATCATGGTCTAACTAGACTTAAAAGATCCATCTTGTAATTTACAATTAAACTGTATAATTAGTTGTTTTTTTATCTACATTTAATACTCTATACATGTGTCTAAAGATTTGATGTGATCGAGAGAAAGTGAAAAAACTTGGAATCTAAAACAAGGCCCTACTGAGAAACTCGTGGCACAGTTGCGCTGACGCTGACGCAGTGACGCGACGCGCCTGCCAAAGCCAAGCTGTTGACTCCAAACAGACCATGGAATCATCACACACGGTTTGTTCAAAACCTGTTGACAAACTGCGCAATTGCATTTTTCATGGTATGATTACTTCTTATAAAACTTTTTCCTTTTTTTTGATATAGTCATCTTGTGAAGTTTGCAACCTGTTGACTTTTTCGATGTATAGTCATCTTGTGAAGCGCACTCTATACACTCATCTACACGTGTAGTAAATGTAGATCTAATTTTTATTAGCTAAGGGCACGTTTAGTTTCAAAAAAAAATTGGTTTTTGCCCATCACATCGAAAAATTTTATACGCATGCATGAGCATTAAACATGTAGTTGAAAAAAATTAACCAATAAACGTTAGGTGAGAAAATTAGCTAAATTCGAACCTAAGAAGTCTAGTATTAGTACACTAATTTCAACAGGATCCCGGATTGCACTTAAACAAAAGTTCCGTGGGTCATGGCCATAATTAAATTGATAGAACAAGTCTAGTAGCTTCTTTGACACAGCCCACTTTTGAAATTAAAAAGAAATTCAGTTATTGGTTTGTAGAATCCATTTCCATGTTCACCCTGTTGTCTGCATGCGCCTCTTCTTCCCATTCTCCTCCCTCGCATGCTGGGCCCTCCTCATCTCCGCTACATCTCATCTCACTACCATGCTCGCTCACTCCCACTCTCGTGCCATCTACAGTATCGTCGTTACTGCTACTAAACCAGGACCGAGATCATATTTGATCGTAAACAGCTACATGCTTATCTCTATGTGCAAAAGGTATTCAATCGATACTCAATCTGATTGAACACTGAGATGGACATCTCTACATGCCATCCGATTGAACACTAAGATCATATTTGATCATAAACAACTACATGACATCTCTATGTACAATTACATTGGGCCATATTAGCATGAGATTGCGATTTGCTGCCTCTATGCATTTTTTTAATGCGGGACTTGTTATTTTTAATTAGCATTGTTCACTTTCAATAAATTGGGGGTATATGGGTAATTTTCATTGAGCACTAATCTAATATCCGAAAAATTCTAAACACTATGTTTTAAGGAGGGAGTAAAAATTAACCTAAAGTAACAAATTAGACAAATTATTTTACTGGTATTGACTGGTATATGGGAATATAGTTATCGAAACATAAATTATATATTTATTGGTTATCCATACATGGACATGTCTTGACCAGGTACTAAATAGCGTTCATAATGGCTGTTATAACAACCATTATTTAACGTAGTAGTCCGCTATAGCGGCTCGATTCTTAATTTAAGATATATTTGATCGAGAATCAACTCTTCAAAAGAATTAAATATCTACTTACACTATTTAAGTTATATGTCTATTAGTCTATCATTGATTTGTATTTGGTTGATTTTTTAATGTGTAAAAAAGTCATTTTTTAAGATATACATATACCTAAATTATATGAGATTATTAAAAAATGTTATTGGAACTTAGCGTCCACTAACCTCAATCCACGATGTAGATGTCAATCCGCTACAGACCCACTAACGCTATTTGTTACCTCTGCGTGATGCACAACATATATATTTACTTTAAACTAGTCTTTTTATATATTGGTGCTAATTAAGCTGGGTCATCTAGAAACATACAAAAGGTCTGTTTATGTTTTTGTTTTATAAAGTCAGAAGTTGTAATTTTATATGCAGAATTAAGTGTTAACTTGGATTATCTATCTTAATGTCTGAGTGGACAAATTAGACCTAACTAAATTTAGGTATTATTTTAGACTAAATTTAGGTGTTATTTTAGATTAGTTTTATAATAGCGTATGGTGTTATAATTTGAATCCCGGCGGATCGATAGACAAAGGGATGTGCTTGCGCCGGAACGTTCAACAAAATATTCTGTTAGACGGTTGTTTCTAGCGCGCCTGCACAGCCTATCCCCATCCGCTAATTTGCCCTGCCCGCATGCGCATTGTGTTGTCGTCACATTCGTACGACTCACTCGCAATCCACCCCGTCCGCCTAGATTCGTCCAGCGCCCGCAGGTGCACCCCGCCCCATCGTGCCCCGACCGCCGGCCCCCAGAGCGCTACGCGCCACGTTCGTCGGCCACCGGCTCGCGGCGCCCCATTCCTCGACACCCGTGCCGTGCCACCATCACTCCCCGCGCCCCTGACTGTCCAAACAGGATGAAACACGTCATATGTCTGAAACATATGATACATCTGGAAAAATACACTTGTAACTTATGTACAAAAACATATACTACATCTAGATAGAACACTTGCAACTTGCAACATGAAAACACTTGCTGCAACGGAAAGACTGGAACAAGTGAAACATTTGGAACATACTATTGCGTTATATATGTGAAACATATGCAACATTCATATCAAAACGCTTTCAACATACGTTTGGAATAGATGAAACATTTTGAACAAACTTTTGCAACATGTCTCAGAAACGCTTGCAACATATGCAACATCCCTCGATCTACTTTTGCAACATCCATATAAAACAACTGCAACATACCTCTGAAACACCTGAAACACTTAAAAACATATACTTGCAACATAGGGGAGGGGGAGCGCCCATGCCGGTAAATTTCGGCCATCAGGATGGGAGCCAGCGACGAGTGGCGACGCACGAGCACCACTAGCATCCAACAATGTGCAAAAACGATACCACCACCACTGCCACCACCAAAGACTAGGCTTGGGTCGGCCGGGATAGCGGTGTACACGTGACAATGAGCGAGCACTAGTGAAAGGTCCTAATGGCTAGAGGGGGGTGAATAGCCTAATAAAATTCTACAACAACACATGGCCGAAGCGAGTGTTGCGCTAGCCTACTAAAATGCAAGCCACCTACCATAATTCTATTTGAATAGTGTATGTCCACACAATAGCTATGACACTTAGCTAAAATAGTGTGCTCTCAAAGACTAACTAAAGAGCAACACTAATCAAACAAACAAGCTCTCACAACTAGCTACACTAAAGAGCTTGATAACTAGTTTCATGTAATATAAGAGTGAGCAAGAGAGTTATACTACGTGTAGTGGTAGGAACCAATCAATCACAATAATAAATACCAATGTAGACCAATCATAGAATCAAATGATGAACACAATGATTTTTACAGAGGTTCACTTGCTTTGCAAGCAAGCTAGTCCTCGTTAATGGCGATTCACTCACTTGGAACGATTGGCATCATCGCCAAACCCTCAATAGGGTGCCGCACAACCAACACAAGATGAGGATCACACAAGCCACAAGCAATTTACTAGAGTACCTTTTGGCGCTCCGCCGGGAAATGTCAAGAACCCCTCACAATCACCACGATCGAGTCGGAGACAATCACCTCCTCCATTCAACGATCCCTTTGCTCCAAGCCGTCTAGGTGGCGGCAACCACCACCAAGAGTAACAAGCTTAAATTCGAACGAAACACAATCACCAAGTGCCTCTAGATGCAACCACTCAAGCAATGCACTTGGATTCTCTCCCAATCTCACAAAGATGTTTAATCTATGATGAAAATGAGTGGGAGAACTTTAGCTAGGCTCACAAGGTTGCTATGTCAATAAAAATGTGCAAGAGACATCCCTTGAGCCGGCCATGGGGCTATAAATAGAGCCTCAGTGAAATAGAGCCGTTGTACCCTTCACTTTGGGCACAACGCAGCGGGTGACCGGACGCTCGGTCCGATCGACCGGACGTTGGCCCTCGGCGTCCGGCCACGTGATTCACGCCACGTGTCCCCGCTTCAAATGTTGTTCGTCAGATTTCAACGGTCATGAAAGCGACCGGACGCTTCGGTAAAAACCGACCGGACGCTTTGAAGCCCCGCGTCCGGTCGTTTCAAAGAAGCTCCCGAGGCATGTTTTTTTTCCGGACGCGCGTCGTCCACCTTGACCTTGACGGCAGTCGGTGTCTCGTGCTCAACCCTAGCCATCAGGTTGGCTCGAGCTCGGCCGGACGACCTTTTCGCCGTCGGTCATTGAGTGACAGCGTCCGGTCATGAGACCGACGCTTGACATCATTTGATCAACTCCATTTCAACTCTTACTTCTTCACCCTTGCTTAAGTGTGATGAGGATGGGTAGCAATAGAAAATAGACATTTTATTTTCCGAAGCGTTCATAAGCTTCGGGGGGAGAGAGGGACCCAAACCCATCTCAACCCTACAAACACCTTGTGCACATGTGTTAGCATATTTTCACAAATATTTTCAAGGGTGTTAGCACTCCACTAGATCCTAAATGCATATGCAATGAGTTAGAGCATCTAGTGGCACTTTGATAACCGCATTCCATCGAGTTTCACCCCTCTTAATAGTACGGCTATCAACCTAAATGTGATCACACTCTCTAAGTGTCTTGATCACCAAAATAAAATAGCTCCTACAAGTTATACCTTTGCCTTGAGCTTTTTGTTTTCTCTTTCTTCTCTTCAAGTTTAAGCCCTTGATCATATATCATTGTCATGTTATGATCTTCATATCTTTCTTGAAGTGTGCTACCTATCTCATGATCACTTGATGGTAGGGATTAATTTACCAAAACCAAACACGGAGGCTCACCGAGATAACCCGCAAAGATAATAGAGGGGCAAACGGGACCTCGGAGGGATGAGGATGGGTGTTTTTTTTAATAAACTCATTGGTAAGCGAAATGGCGGGTAAAAGCGCAACAACCAGGCGGCGGACAAGCCTCGGACCAGCTACTGACAGCCATAATGGTGAAGGTTAACACGGAGGCTCACCGTGATAACCTGTAAGATAATCCAAACGGGCCCTCTGTCGTGTCCAAATGGCCATACCGGCGGAGCCTACCAGGTACTGGCCCTTTTGTGCCATACTGTGCCACGCCTCGCCTCTTCTCCTGGCTCAGCTCAGCTCTCAATCATGCAATGCGACGCACGCACGCACGCAGTTTGGTCCGTGCAGGTGGAAAGGCCGGCCACCGTGTCAGTGGCCGCACACTGCTTTCCCAAAAGAGATGGATCCAGCTGCCGTTTCCCGGCCCTCCGGCTGGGCTGGGCTGGACTGGCCCGCCGACGCCGAGCCCCGAGCGAGACGGGATGGATCGACGCGACGCCATGTCGCGATCGATGCGGTTCCGGTTGTACCATCCACGCGAGATCGAGGAGAGACGCGCCGCGCACACGGCGTGTCATGGCTGTCTGCTCTGCTCTCTGCGGCCCCGCCGGCCGCCGCCCCACTCCACAGTGCCTCCCTATGGTACCTCTCCGCTCGTCTCCTCTCTCTCGTCATCTCATCCATCTGTGGCCACCAGTGGGGTTGCTACTTGCGCATGGAGATTGGGGATGGGGTCCATTGCCTTGCCGGTGGGTCCCTGGCGCCGCCCGTACTCGCATCAGAAATCTGCTGCCATCACCACGCCCGCTCCCACCACCGGACACCAATCATCCAGCTAGGCACGAGAGGCATATGGAGCCCGCCGGCCGGCCGGCAGCGACGAGCGAGCGCGAGCCCTGGCCGTCCGTTTCACACCACCATGTGCAGTGACCATTGGCAGTTTCAGTCTCGCGATGGAGCCGTGGTCCGTGGCCAAACCCACAAGTGCTTCCACAACCTCAGTTCTCGCCTACCTACCCTGCCACTGCCGAGGGCCAGGCTAACTTAAGGACTGAAGAAGATCGAGCACGATTATTACGCCTCGAGAAAGTTGTGATAATTACGAGGCGTTTTCTTCGTGCCTGGCGTGGAAAATCTGCTCTCCTCGGCACCCTCTGGGTCTTGTTTTATGCATGTGTTTGTCTCTCAAAAATAGAATGTAATTTAATTTAATTCTACCACAATCTACTTTAACCCATATAAATTAAGATAAATACATACGAATCAAACCAGACCTCAAGAAGCACATGAATTGAAAGAGAGCGCCAGGTACGTTGCATCGCATCCCTGACAGTCAAAAACTAGTTTTGGAACGGTCCATGGGCCAGGCACTACTTTCACCATCAGGCCGTCACCAAAACCAATTCCTCATCCTAAAACCTCAGTATCAAAACCTCAGTAAGCACAGGAATTGAAAGAGAGCGCCAGGTACGTTGCATCGCATCCCTCCCTGAGTAACGTTCCCTGAGCGCCAGGTACGTTGCATCGCATCCCTGACAGTCCAAAAACTAGTTTTGGAACGGTCCATAGAGGCAAATATATCCGAGGTCAAGCTAGTTGAAATAGCGGACTTCTTTCACCGTCAGGGAGCCGAATATATATACTCACCAAAACCATTATTCCTCATACCCGGGTAATGTAGCCACCACGTACAAGAATTAAATCCAATAACGTGCCTGCATGGTGCAAAATGTCTTGTCGTAAAACCTGTCGGGTACTCGGGTTTCGGGTACCCATTGCCATTTTGAGTCGTGCCTGCTCCTCCAGATACTTAGTTTAATTTGGTTGCAGCGGCAGCAGTAGTACATTAACCTCAACAAAGAAAAGCTCAACCTTCCAACCAGGTGTCGCCATCGTCCAACTAAGTTTGCCTCCAGTTTTCCACCTTGTTCGGTGGATCCGGTCCTGCTAGTCGATTCAAGACGTACGATGATGTTCGGCGGAGCTATCAAACCAACGTCGGAGGAGCTGGCTGGCTGAAGCAGAGAGCGACAGGACTGTAGGCTGCAAGAAAGAGGTGGAATGCGACAAAGGTTGCGGAGCGGAGAAAAGCAGATCTCGATGATGGTGAGTGGAGGTGGGAGCGGAAGTAGAGGAGGGATAGCAGGAGAACGGATTTATTTTATTCATACTGACCATGACAGAGACGTCGTCGATGGCGAGGAAGATGTCGACGAAGGCCGCAGCAGCAACAGCGACGGTGACGGCGACGCCCAGGCAGACACCCATCTCGGGGATCTCTATAGCTACTAGCTACTAAGTACTAGGAAGGGGCCCACTCCCTGCCGCTGCGGCGAGCTTGCCGGAGACGGAAGGGAGGGGTCCGACGGGATCTGGATCTAGGACGCGAGGGCTCGAGGAGAGGAAGAGGAGAAGTTGCGTTTGGGGTCTCGCAACACTTCGTTTTAAGCATAGTATTGGAAGAAACTATGAAAGCTTCAATGTCCTCCGCAGGTTCGCCATTTTCTCTGGCGCCTGGCACCCAATAGTCTGCCACTGAATATCAAAAGGCGGGGAATTGACTTACACAAGAAGCCCTGACGTCTTTTGAAGTGTAAGATAAAAAACACATGAAGGGGTGCTGGCGTCGTTTCCTAGCTCGCCGTCGAGCAGCAGGTCCCCGGCGTCCGCCTTCGCCAGGACGCCCTTGATGCAGTTGAACCAAGGTCCAGGCGCGCCAGGTCCGCCAGGAACACCAGGTCTCGTTGATTTGGATCTCACCACCACGCATTGTCGATTGAATTCGTAGAAATTAGGATCGAACACGAACTGCAGGTAGATGAATCTCCGCGGCCGGCCGGGTATATAAAAAAAAAGTGATACTTCACGCGTCTATCAAGTGAAAAAAGCATCATTTGTTCTGTGGAAAAAATTGTGGTATGGGATCTATGATCTTGTGATGGGATGCACGAAAAAAAGAGTGAGCATGTAATCTGTCAGGCAATCTTAGAGATGGTTGGACTGTGCTGAAGAAACCAATGCAGAAACTGAAGCCTGCTGGCGTCTTTTGGAGATGGAACCAATCCGTCAGGCTCTGCTGGAAGCCCGGTCGACGAAGGAATTTGTGAAGAATGTGTTCCAAATTAGAACAAGCTATGGCCTGCAAAGTGAGCATCTTGCTGTGGAAGTGGTGGGAGTGGGACGCACGAAAAAAAGAGTGAGCATGTAATCTGTCAGGCAATCCTAGAGATGGTTGGACTGTGCTGAAGAAACCAGTGCAGAAACTGAAGCCTGCTACCGGGCCAAAGCCAATATGCTCGAAGCCCTCTCAAAGGTGTTCTACTCCGTTGACGGAGAGAGCGCCTCGTGTACAATACAATAAATTTCTACGCCGTTGCAACACTGATTGGATGATATGGTACAGAAAATCACCACGGGAACCCTACTGCATCTACCTGGAGATTCCCTGGACCCTTTCGTCGAGCGGGGCCCAGGCGATGAGAGATGACACGTCATCGCCGTCCTTTGCCCACTCACTCCGTCACACTCTCCTTCCTCCGTCCTCTTCCAGCCCACCACTATATATAGGCAAAGCAGCAATCCAAACCCAACAGGCCAACACAATCACTTCTTCATCATTTGGGCGCCGCAGCCGCCCCCACAGCCTCCAGAGCACGAAGCGATCGTGAGACGGTGAGAGGAGAGGGGAGGGCCGACCTGATCCTGATCAGATCAGCTGAAGGGGTCGAGCTCTTGGCTGCCTCCACCCGCTGCTGCGCGGCAGTCAATGGCGATGCCGAGGGCGCCGGGCGCGGGATCGCTCCGCTTCCTGGGCCTCCTGAAGCAGCCGGAGTCAGCAGGGCCCGACGCTGCGCCGTTCGAGCTCGACGAGCGCGACGTGGTGTGGCCGGCGGGCGGGGGTCAGCAGGACGGTTGGGCCGCCCCGCCGGCGCCGGGGCCGGCGCCGAGCGCGGCGAGGCGGCGTGCGCACGCCGTGCCGCACAGCTTCGGTCTGTCGTCCCTGCTGGCCGAAGGCGGTGGCGGCGGCGGCGGGGTGCCCGTGCCCGTGCCCGCGAGGGCGGTGGCGCCGAGCGCCGCACCGAGGCAGTCGGCGCCGTGGCCGGGGAAGGCGGCGGGCGGGCGACGCGCGGGGGAGGACGGCCGCGGCGTCGGCGGCGCAGGCGGCAGGAGGGCCGACGAGGACGAGGAGGACGGGGACGAGTTGGTGCCGCCGCACGTGGTCGCGGCGCGGCGCCACGCGCGGTCGTCGTCCGTGCTGGAGGGCGCCGGGCGCACGCTCAAGGGCCGCGACCTCCGCCGCGTCCGCAACGCCGTGCTCCGGCAGACCGGGTTCCTGGACCTCTGAACGTCCGCGAGCGAACAAAGCAAGCAACGGTGCCAGGACCAGCCGTGACAGAAGAAGCCGATGGATGAGCAGATCAGAGATCTCTTTCCTGAGCCCCTGCCATTTCAGCTGCCAGCTGGCTCCCTCTCGTCTCCAGTGTAACAAAACCCCAGACCTTCCTTGCTCCATGTCCCTCCCTCAACACCTGAAGAACTGAATTCAACAAACCTGTTTGTTGGTTGGTTTTTAGGCTGATAAGTTCGGTTAGTATTAATTTGTTGTGAGAGGAAAATATTATTGGTTGCTGATAAATCATGACTAAAATTAACAAGCAAACAGGCCGAATGCATTCAATTTGATTGGTCTGTTTGAGATCCCTGCTCTTCTTCTCTTGTGCACAAAGCCTCCGACTTTTTTTCACCTGAATTCAACACATTCACCTAAAGATGGACTAAAAGCGGATACTTAGTTTAGATATCCATACCATGAGCAAAAATTTCCATTAACAAATCACGGGTAGAAAACCATGCCCGTGCCGCTATCATGGATATCACATCGAATGCACACCGTGTATACCCAAAAAATGAAGCAACAAAGCACCCAACCATATCTTAATAGCAAGTAAGAAACAATATATCAAAACATAAACATCTATATCTCAACATTAGATAAAGTATGACACATTGACCATACAAGAGTCATCAAAAGTCTACATTAGTGTATCTCAAGTCATCAAATTTAACACGAATAAAGACATACAACCGTATATAGACTTATAGGGTCATTAATTGGTCAATGTTTAGGGACGTATATCATTTTCCAAAGTAAAATCCATCGGGTTTAGAATCACACCATGCCCGAAACTCGTAAGCACAAACTTAAACCCATATTCATGCCCATCGAGTTTTCTATCCGCGGGCACGCGGATATTTTGTGTCCGTTGCCATCTTTAATTCACCTGATGACTAACAATAGATACGAAATGGATCCCTCAAACAAAAAATAGATACGGAACGGACGAGATCAATGATCAGGACGAGGAAGAAGATGATGAAAAAACAAATACAGAGCGCCCGCACAACAACCGCAATCGAGTGGATGGTCTACTCTACTACCAAGCTGGGCTCATCTGCCACTAAACAAGCCATGGCTGTGACATGGACAGGCAATATAATACGATGCGAGGCCTGAAGCCAGCCTGCGCCTAGTACCTGCATCCTAGGAGTAGAATATAGCAGCATCTGCGGCGCTGACCGCTGGGTGGCTGTTTCGCAATCACACCAGCATGAGCATGACGCGGCGTAGCTCGTTCCCATTCGCCCAACTAACCAACCCGCCATTGTTTTCCTTCTTCGGATCTGACAGGGGTAATCAGAGGAGTCATGGGCCTTGTTTAGATGCTATCCAAATTTAAGTTTTTTACTCTCTTTATCACATCAATTTTTAGTTGTTTGTATGGAGTATTAAATGTAGGTAAAAAAATAACTAATTACACAGTTTAGTTGAAAATCACGAGATGAATTTTTGAGCCTAATTGGTCCACGATTGAACAATATTTACTAAATAAGATGAAAGTGGTATTATTTATCAAGTTAAAAAAATTTGCAAAATAAACCCAGCCATGGAAGAACGTGGGTGTAACATGGACGCCAATAGGCTCGTCGAGAATTCCAATCATCATCATTCCTCTCTCTGCTCTGCTACCGTCGGCGGCGGCGGTGCGGTTGGTGGCGCGCGCACGTACAGCGGGCCTGCATTATTTTACCTGTCGATCGCCGGTGGCTGGCGGCGTGACGACGGCCTATTGCGGTTTCGTCAGAGATCGGGCAAAGGCAGGCTCAGATCCCCATGCGTGCCATGCCGTGATTGTCCGCTAGCTTCCACTGTTCCACGGGCAGGCGGGCAGGCTCGAGATTATGTTCGGTTGGCTGGGTCGCTCGAGATTACGTTTGGTTGTCTGGTTCATGAAAAAATACTGTTGTTTGATTTATATGAGAGAAAAATACTATTCTAGCTAAAAATTTACGATTATTTACTGTTGATTGATTTATATGAGAGAAAAATATTATTCTAGCTAAAAATTTACAATCATTTACCACGAAACAAACGATCAGGCCGGCCGTCGATCCGCCGGCCGTCGTGTGCGGGTGCGCCAGCCGTCCTTTTTGCCTCTCGTCGTTTCGTGCAGTGTGGGCTGTCCCTCTCACGTGTCATCAACACTCATCATGGACTCGTCACACGTCACTGGGACTGGGATGGAGCATGCTGCATGCCTGGTTAATCTCCCTAAATAATATTATTCTATTATATATATTGAATAAATTTTAACAAAAAATGTCAATAAAATACTATATGTACTATTAAAAAATATTCATTAAAAACAAACAATGCTTAGTTGGCAATATTATATTGATATCTTTTCTATATATATAAAATTTGGCCAAATATATTAACTCGCTACTAGTATAATAGAATTACTCCCTACGTTCCAAAAAAAATATATATAATTTTAGTAGCTTTGAATCCGGACAAGAGGAAGTATATGATTTTTGGGACAGGAGTATCTATCGTGCATGTTTATCTCTTATATGCACGTTTATCTCTTCACCATTGGTTAAAAAATGCATGCATGTTCATCTTCCACCAGTTGAGATTGGGGTTAGCATTTGTTCACCGTACGTGGTAATCCGTTTCTGTGGGCTAATGAGTGTAACAATAACTCTGTTGGAGAGTTGGTTGTCGATGAGTCAATGACACGACAGGGCTGATGGACATGGAAGGGTAATATATCGTATATGTACTCTCGTTCGTACTGCGCGACAAGCAATCAAGCTTCTCTTTTTCCCCTTTGTTTTGCGTTTGGATTGGATTACGGCGATGGGAGTATTGTATCACGCTTGGACAGTGACTTGTGTAGAAAATGGCAAGGTACCAACTCTTTTAACACAGAGAGAAAAAAGAGTTTGCCATCTGCATGCCCATCTGCATCAGAAAACAAAACGATGTCTGTAGCCTGTGCACATCCTGATATATATTCCCTGGTTTGGTTTCTCAGATTTCTAGAACTCGATCGGCAGCATCCTGCTGACATGCGTGGCACACGATCCAAAACTCATCGGAATGTTTTTTTTTCAAAAGAGTATTTTTTTATATAAAATTTTCAAAAGAGGTTGGGTAAGTCCAACGTCTCGACTTATCCTATATTTTGGAGTTTATACGTCACGTTACGTATGCAGAAGCGGAATGTGCATAAATTTTACCTGCAGAGCTTTCAGCTTTGCTTTGCTGTACTCATTAAACCGGGTTTAGAAATGTAGCATTGCAATTCGTCATGGTGTTGAACACCTTCTCAGCTTCTCTGAACGTCGTGTAGCCAGATAATGCCTCAAAATACGGCACTCATACATTTTCAGGTTGTTTTCTCGTGAGTGCGTCTCCACCAGTCTATCATCAGAGTCACTCCCTCATTTCAAATTATAAGTTATTCTAACTTTGTGGAGAGTCAAATCATATCAAGTTTGACTAAAGTTATAGAGAAAATTTCAAAGAAAAAATATTATTGTTTTAATATATAAACTTGGTCAAACTTTAGATGATTTGACTCTCTAAGAAAGTTGGACTGACTTGTAATTTGGGATGGAGAGAGTATAAGATATATACGTTTATATATGAGACAATATACTTTGTCATTGAAAAAGATAATCAACCCATTTATGCCACTAAAAAAGTTTGTCAACCTATATATACCATAAAAAAATTACCATCACTCATATACCAGCTTCTAACCTCTTCTTCCCCTTGTGCCACTTCTATCAAATGGTTGTTAACCGCATGACGGAAAAGTGGCACCAGCAGAAAAAATAAAACTCATAAATTTTTCAAGTAAAATTGGGTGAAGACAAAATTGATATGAAAATTAGAGAGTTTGGCGAGATCTAAAACTTTGTAGTTGACCATATTTTCACTTGCGATCATTTAGGAGCCCATGTATATACATATATAAAGTTCTTAGATATTGAAATTCAAAATTCTCAATTTTTCATATGATCTTGGATGGAGACACACCTTATATAAAAGTTGTAGTGCTCGATGACATTGAAATCTTTGTAGTTAAAATTTCTTCCATTTAATATGATTTGGAAGCCAAAATATTTAATACAAAATTTGTACATGTGTCGTTTAGTTTTTTAGACAATTATGTTCCATTCATTAATTAACAGTGCCAACTAGGGAGTTAACACCCACTTGATGGAAGTGGCACCAGGGGAAGAAAAAAATAAAAGCTAATATAGAAGCTACAATAACCTTTTTGATGGTACATTTGGGTGACCACTTTTTCAGAAGCACGTACAGATTTGTCTCTTCACCTTTCTACTGAGGTACAGGAGAGAAGTATTCGTTCAGAAAGATAAGAGAGAGAAGTTAAGTTTTGCAAAGTTTCACTAACAAAATTCAGTTAAATTATAAACAAGTTCAGGCCTTAAAACTTGCATTAATAGATTTGTAATCGCACGTACTATCCAATAATTATAAGTTTATAATCATAAAAATATTATATAAATAATGAATGATTAAAGTGCAATTTTACGTCCTATAAACTGGTCTAGAGGTCGTGTTTTTCTATTAACATGAGCTTGGGTCAGATCGAGCTAGGTATGATAATAATAATGGACAAGAGTGGTTTGTAGATAGACTGCTGCTTTATTCCTCCTACGACTAGACAGGATGTAGGATTAGGGGTTTACGATAGTTGCGTCCTATCCAATCGACGATTAAGATTTTCTTATCGTGATTGGTGCACTTTTTTCATACAGGGTGGGGTGTGTTCAAACCGCCAAGAGGCCAAGATCCAACGACAATGACGTGGATATGATGAAATCGATCAATGAAGTTGGCGATGGATGCTCTTGCGCCGTTGTTCTCGCTCGTCCTCTCAATCTGCTTGAGATGCCGGAGAGGCATATACGTCTTGGCTTTGCCGCAATGCTGCCTTCTCCGGAGATCGCTCCGGGTCAAGGGCAAAACGAGAGAAATTTTCGAGAAGAGTGCGTTTGTTTTGTAGGTGCATATTTTTTTTTATTATAGAGATAGTGAAAACTTGATCATAATCACTGCTCTCTGCCAACTATGTAGCTCCGTAAAACCCTGCTTAAAGGCGGTGGAATTCTATCCAATGGAAAAAGGATTAGAGAAAAAAAATTTGAGTAGGAGGTCGTGTCTCATTAAAAACTCCATAGAATAGAAAGTATCATGATTAGTTTAATACGTTCATTAACGTATCTGTCCAAACATCCAAACATCCATATATATGAATATATATATATATATATATATATATATATATATATATAAGTTTAGCCTCCGCCGCCTTTCTATGATCATCCTAAATTTATGTAACAATACTGAAAACATTTTTCTTCAATTGATCCTCTTAAATTTATACAATAATTTAGGGTCTGCATACTTTGACATATTTCCTCAATCCTCCTCGATCCTCATAGTTTCGGAGGCTTGGAGGATTTATGTTCCATCATCTTTTTCTTCTTTGAGAATCTTATGCATCGACTTATTCCGTATCTAGGACAACGGCTGCACGGAACATTCTTACAACGTTCTGTCCCACAAGCCCACTGATGTGCTTCCGCTAATTATCAAAAAAGAAAAGAAAAGTGCTTCCGCTGGCTAGGCCTGCGGCACAGATGGCCCAAGAAGGAGAGGCCCACTGAGATCAAAAAGGACGAGCCGACTCTCCCCAACCCCAACAAAACGTGACGGTGGGCTCGACTCCCAACGGTCGGCAGTAGTATCAGGCAGCTGTTCAAATTCCAATCGCGGGGCAAACAAAGGAAAGCAACCAAAGGCATTTCGCTTGTCCCCCAACAAATCCATACCCGATAGCAGCCGCGCACATCTCCTCCAACTACCCCGAATCCAAGCTCGCCCAAGCTATCGGATCCAACCCAATGGAAGGCGCGGAGGCGCTGTTCCCCGGCGACGGAGGCGGTGGTGACCCCATGGACTTCTCGTGGACAGCTGACGGGGAGAAGCACCCGGACCCGGCGGCTTGGGTCAGCCCCGGCCGCGACGACGAGGCTACCTCGGCTCCGGCCCCGGCCCCGCCCCCTTCGCCGCGGGAGGTGGCGGAGTCCATGATCCTCGTGCCCGGGCCGCGCGTCGTCATGTCCGGCCTCAGGCTGGCTGATTGCCGTTCAGGTGGTGTTTCAAAACCTTCCTCTTAGGTTAATTCGCCTCGGGTCGTTCTAGCTCGGTGCCCTGGGTTCTTCGAGGTCAGGAGTTGTCCTCTGTAGGAGAGACTTGATGGGTGTCGGGGGGAAGAAACCCTAGGAACGACGCCTCACCAAATTGGTTCCTTCCCCCGTCAGATTTAGGACCTAGATCTATCCAGATTTAGCAGGTCAACAGGTTTTGTCGCGTGCGCTGGTGTCATTATCCAACTAGAGACGTTCCTGGGGTGTTGTGCTGTACAGGGAGGTTATCATTTTCTTCCAACGTAAGAGAAAAATCCTTTATAGCAGTGCCATTGTTGTCCATCTAATCTACTTGAAACATTCCCTGATACGAAACTGGTGGGCGTTCCCTTTACATCAAGAATCTAGAAATTATTATTACTGTAATACCTGCCGACATAGCTACTTTCGATTGATCAGTGTCCTTGCCCGATTTGGTTAATGCCAACTAAGTGACTGAAGAACTGATTTTCATTGGGAAATAGGTTTGGTCATGTACATAAACTAGGATAATTTTGTGGGCTGGAGCCTACCGTATTATATGCTTTGCAGTCCTACAGTACTGCACCACTATTGTCTATTGAACAAGGAAACATAAGCTTTCATAAGTAAAACTGGGCTTGTTATCATAGAACCACATCTTTCATATAGCCATTTACACCGAAGGATTATTACTTTTTTCTGTGTAAAATATCTATATGTCTTTTTCTGTTCAGAATAAATTATTCCGTTAGACTGCAAACTACAAAATATTACAATCCAAGGTTTTGGTGGCCTAGTATTTTGGGTGGCACAACTACAAGAAATTACGATTTTTCTTCAGATAGTTGATTCAGAATCATCTTTTATATAGACATGAGATTGCTCCTAGTACCATACTGTCAATGTCAGATTTTTATTATGTTTTGGTAGCTCTAGAAACCTCTTACTCTCCTCTGTTGCCTGTCATGATGCAGATGACTGTGTTCTCTTCATTAATGCTGGTGGTGGTGCAATCGAAGGCTGTGATCCCCGTGTGAAGGTTTCTGGTGATTCATTCTTTGAAGGAGGGGATGTGATAGAGACAAATGAGAGTATAGTTGAAGGTGGTGATTGTCCATTTATTTATCACTCAGCACGATATGGCAGTTTCAGCTACAAGTTCAGTGGTCTTGCCCCTGGAGCCTATTTTCTAGATCTGCATTTTGCTGAGATTCTCTACACATGTGGGCCAAAAGGAATTAGCATGTTTGATGTCCTTGTGCAAGACGAAAAGGCAAATATGCTAACTTGTTAAAACTTAATAACCGTGTCTCATGATTTCTGTTCAGGTTCAACTAAAAAAAGAATCACTTTTGAATCCACAGGTATTGTCTCAACTCGATGTGTATGCTGTAGTTGGAGGAAACAGGGCCCTTCAAGTGCGTGATATTAGGGTTACTGTTGAGATGAATGGTGCTGTTATGATCAATTTCAAAGGAGTAAGAGGAAGTCCCATGGTTTGTGGGATCTGTATTCGCAAAGCACCACTTTTATCAGGTAAGGAGTTGATTTGGTGCAATTTACTTATTTTTTTAGAGTGATAACCTTGGTCTTACACTCATGGCAGCAAACTCAGTTACAGATGGCAATGTCTTGTGCAAAAGATGTTCATCTGATATTGATGTCTTAACTACCCAGGTCAGAACTTTCACATGATGTTGCAGCTTCATATGTGATTTTATGATACTTATGCATGGTCTTTCTATGAGCATACAGACTAGGACAAGTAAACTGATCTCAAAGTATGAGAAGCAGATTGAGGAGCTCACCAGCCAATGCACTATGAAGTCCAATGAGTGTTCTATGGCATGGTCTTCTGTAGACACTACCAATGTGGAGCTTGGCAGACTTAAAATAGAGCTTCACCAAAAGGGTGCTGAAATGGAGAATCTTGGTATGGATTATGCCAGTTCAGTGATCCTCTTCACATGCTAATTGGTTGCATATGCTCACCACTTTTATCCATTTTCCGACAGTGCAAACTCTTGGTAGAGAGAGTGACCGACTAAGAAATGTTTCCCATAAATTTGAAAATGACAAGAAATTGTGGGCTGCTGCTATATCTAATTTGGAAAAGAAAATCAAGGTAAAGCTGATTTAATGCATGCGTTATCACAGCAACTTCTGAAATAACTTGAATATTTTTTCACTTCTTAATCCACAGGCCATGAAACAAGAGCAGGCATTGTTGTCACTTGAAGCACATGATTGTGCGAATGCAATTCCTGATTTGAGCAAGATGATCGGAGCAGTTCAGGCCCTAGGTAACATTTGAACTTCTGAAGTTTCATTTTGCAGCCTTGCAAGTGTTAAATAAACAATGTATGGTTTAATTATTGCAGTTGCACAGTGTGAAGATTTAAAATTGAAGTACTATGAAGAGATGGACAAGAGGAAGAAACTTCACAACATTGTTCAGGAGACAAAAGGTATCTATTATCCTTTGTTTATCCAGTTCTTTGTGCTTACTCTTAACAATTACCTGAGAGAATGAATTTCGTATTCTCATTCTATTTGTCTTCTCAACTATTTCAGGAAACATTAGGGTTTTCTGTCGATGCCGGCCCTTAAGCAAAGATGAGGTGTCATTAGGCCAGAAATGTGTAGTGGATTTCGATGGATCCAGTGATGGTGACATTGTAATTGCAAATGGCGGAACAACTAAAAAGTCCTTTAAGTTCGATAGAGTCTTCACGCCAAATGATGATCAAGGTATATTAGTCATAACTTTGATGTTTGAATGAAGCTGTAGTTTATTTTACAATTGTAATCCTGTCACTGTGTTAGAAACAATAGTCTACAAATTCAGTTATTTGAGTTTAACATTATAAAGACAAGATTTTGCTAGCTGGGTACTTGTACATGTTTGGCTAAAAAGCATTTACAATCGTTATCCTGTCACTGTGTTAGACACAATAGTCTACACATTCAGTTATTTGAGTTTAACATTATAAGGAGAAGATTGCTAGCTGGGTACTTGTACATGTTTTGCTAAAAAGAAAAAGTGCTAAATTATTATGTTGAAACAACTTACCTTATATGACTTCTGTTGTCTAATGTGCAACTTGAATTGATGGGCAGATATAGTGTACGCCGATGCATCTCCACTGGTCACATCTGTCTTAGATGGCTATAATGTATGCATCTTTGCCTATGGGCAGACAGGAACAGGAAAGACGTTTACCATGGAAGGAACTGAGAGTAATAGGGGTGTTAACTATAGAACTCTGGAAGAACTGTTCAATATTGCAGAGGAGAGGAAAGAAAGTGTCACATATGACTTATCTGTTAGTGTTCTTGAGGTCTACAACGAACAGATCAGAGACCTTCTTGCCACGTCTCCATCTAAAAAGTATGAAAATTTATTTTCAGGTTCTGTTTTTTTTTTGTTTATAATAGTAGGAGCTCGTGTTAACTCAACATTCATCCTTTGCATTTAGGCTGGAGATCAAGCCGAACAGTGAAGGACAAAATCATGTCCCTGGGTTAGTGGAGGCCAAAATTGAGAACATAAATGAGGTTTGGAAAGTTTTGCAAACTGGAAGCAATGCAAGGGCTGTTGGTTCAAACAATGTTAATGAGCACAGCAGTCGCTCCCACTGGTTGGACACTGTTTTCATTATAATATCCTTTTTTATTCGTGAGCTGATTGCTTGCTGTCCAAATGGTTCTTCTTTTAATCTTTATAACTTTTCTTCAGCATGCTATGCATCATGGTGAGAGCTAAGAACCTGCTTACTGGAGAGTGTACAAGTAGTAAGCTTTGGCTTGTAGATTTGGCTGGAAGTGAGCGTTTAGCCAAGACTGACGTGCAAGGCGAACGACTTAAGGAAGCACAAAATATTAACAGATCACTTTCTGCATTGGGTGATGTCATTTCATCTCTTGCTACAAAAAGCAGCCATATACCCTACAGGTTTGTGGTATTCATATAACTGCATATGTAACTATTTAACTCCTTTGTTCTATCACTCACTATTTATGTGTCTTATCTGGTCAGAAATTCCAAATTGACACACTTGCTGCAAGATTCTCTAGGTAAGATGATCTGCTTGCTCAGGGAAAACTATTACCATGATTATGTCTAACTTTTTCCTCACTTGGCCACATGATTAATTTTCTTTCTGTGGTTTTGTTATTGATAATAGGAGGAGACTCAAAAGCATTAATGTTTGTGCAAATTAGCCCATCCGACAATGATGTTTCAGAAACCTTGAGTTCATTAAACTTTGCCAGCCGTGTTCGGCGTATTGAATTGGGACCAGCAAAGAAGCAGGTTGATACTGTTGAACTTCAAAAGACCAAACAGATGGTGGGTTTTAGTTGTGCATTTTCCTAAGTTAACTTTCAGGATTGTCTTGAAGCAACTTGCTTGAAGCTGGCCTATTGATATATTTATGTTTTTCCTGCTGAATGAATGTCAGCTTGAAAGAGCTAAGCAAGAACTCAGACTTAAGGATGATTCTTTGAGAAAGCTAGAGGAAAACTTACATAATTTGGAGACCAAAGCCAAAGGGAAAGAGCAACTTTGCAAAAACTTGCAAGAAAAGGTACATATAATTGATGAGGGTAATATTTGAAGAGTTGGTCCTTATGGTGTTTCTTGGTTGTTGTTTTTCACTTGTGCCTGACAGCCTTCTCGAAAAACATGTTAGGTAAAAGAGCTTGAGGGCCAGTTAGATTCGAAGGCACATTCTCAAATTACATCAGAGAAACAGCAGCGTCAGCTTTCTGGAAAACTAAAAGAGAAAGAAGAAATGTGTACTGCACTTCAGCAGAAGGTACGTTGAAAGTAATTACTGCTGTTTGCATGCTAATGCTAGGAGCATGAATAGTTAGTATTCTTACAGCTTCTTAATTCGGAGACTTGAAATTTTTATGTTCCCATGCTCACCCCTTTTCAGATTGTGGACTTAGAATGCAAGCTTAGACAGCCACACCAATCAGAATCTGAGGTTGCACTTCTCAAGAAAACGGTAATTTTACAAGTAATTTTCAATGGCATTTAGCATCATGCTCGGACTAGGTTTTATGATTTTTTTCTTTTCTCAGATCAAAGAGTTGGAGGTCAAGTTGAAGGAACAAGAACATGACCGATCAGTTGTGGAATTAAGTGTAAGTTCTACGAAGATGTTATCTTTGAATCTGGTATACTATATGAATTGGTCTTATCATTACTATTATTATTATTATTGGTTTTGTCAGATCAAAGAGCTGGAGCTCAGGCTGAAGGAACAAGAACACCAACGATCTGTTGCAGAACTAAAGGTGACTCCTAGAATGATGTGCTTTCTTCAATTCTACTGTATTATAAATTTTGCGACCAATTTCCTGCCTTCTATTTCAAAAGGGAAATGATATTGCGATTTGTCAACAGTTTTGGGTTTGTTTTATGAAGTTTTTCTTTTCTTTTCTTAGATCAAGGAGCTGGAGCTCAAGTTGAAGGAACAAGAACACCAGCGATCAGTCGCGGAACTAAAGGTATCTCCTCTATAGATGTTATGCTATCTATCATTGATTCCACTTCATGTTTCCAGTCTTCCAGACAAAGGTAGTTGATCTTCTTATGCCCCCAAAAATGCAGGCAAGAGAAATAGGACATGAGCTGTTGGAAACACAGAGAACCGAGTCAATGCTTCAGATTAAGGTAGCCTTCTTTCTCAGAGCTGCTACTTTGTATTCAGTACTGCATTTGTTTAAGCATGTTGGGGGGAAGTAACATAACCCGGAGCTTGGCGTCTCCATATTTCAGCTAAGAGATCTTGAAAGCAAGACGAAAGAGCAGGACACGAACATGATGACCGTGGAGTCCACCGTCGTCTCGACTCCTGTAAACGCGAAGGTGCCGCCGCCGCCGTTTCCCAGGGACGAAGCGATGAGCGAGAAGGAGAACCGCATCCTGAGGAGCTCAGACGCTCTAAACAAGCAGCAGCCTCACGCTGAGAACCCTTCACTTCCTCCTGAGGCTCCTGAAGCGGGCAACGAGAAGAAGAGGAAAGGGGGCGCGAGGAACGCGTCCATCGGCGGCGGTGAGCAAGAGAACAACGGCGTCATCCCAGGCGGTCAGAACACTGGAAGGAAGAGGAGCCTGCCGGCCGAGCGTGAGGCGAGGCTCAAGAGGAAGTCGACGGAACCTCCTCCTCAGGTGAAGAATCTGGTGAGGTCGACGGCGTCGTCGAGGGCGGCTGCCGCTGCCGCTGCCGCTGCTACGCACAAGGTGGCTCCGAGCTCCAGAGTCACCAAGCAGCAACCAGGCGGGAACAAGACCAGAGGGTGGGTTAGGTAGATTATGACGGTGCGGGCCTTAGTGCAGAGTGCCCGTGCTGTTCTTGTGTTGTACGGTGGTTGTGGATGGCTCAACTTTTTGCTGAGTCCCACCTAGTGCATACTTGCAGTGAATTATTTAGCCTGTTATGGAGATGTTTTGTAGTGTACTGTGTTTGCATATTCAACAGAAACGGCAAAATTAGCTGCATAGGAGTACCATTTTTCCGGAGGAAGTCGTGTTACTATATATGCTGTTGAGTTGTCATTCCCTTGGGTGTTGGACTGTTTGTCGCTGCACGCACTGAACAAGTCTTGGGACTTGGGAGTGTCAGGTAGTGACATGTCCGCGTGTGTTGGTGTAGTACGTGGACGGAAGCTCTTTGTATTTACTGTAGAAAAAAAAGTGATTTCATAATTAATCTTCGATATTTGTTTTAAATTTCTATTGATTAGGCCCCCCGTGGAGGTAGAGGTAGACTCGGGCGTCGGAAGCGCACGTATTGCGAGAGCGGCGGGAACACGATACAATGCGGGGGAAACAGTATTTGGCTCCATGCGGCGAGGCCGCTTCGGTAGCAACGCAACGCCCATACCGTCCGTCATACGCCTGCGAAGGCGAAGGCGAAGTCGGACCTGGTGGTGACATGTTTCAGGCTCGGTGCACACCTGTCCAGTGTCCCGGCAGCGGCTGCGGCAGCGGCAGGCAGCCAGCCTGGACGGCGGGACGGACAGGCCCCTCCGTCTCACACTCTCACACGTCAGCTACACCCCACCGCGACCAACTTTAGCGGAGGGGACGATGCATCGCTGCCCAGCAGAATAGGACGCGACGAGATGAAGTCAAACTAGTGTAGTGGGCGAGCAAGACGCGAGCCGACCCCGCTGCTGCCGGCCACGGGCCACGGCCAGTGGCACCGCGCCGAGGCCACGTGAGCGAGCCGAGCCTAGAGAGGCAGAGACAATCGGAAACCAAAGCAATGAAAACCGTGTGCTCCGCAGTCCGCACGCCCGCCCCGTTTTGGCCGATTCCACCACAAAAACCCCGGGCGCCACGCGGAAAACCACGCGCCCACCCTCCCCGCGCGCCCACCGGACGGCATCTCCCTCCCTCCCGCCCCCGCGCTCGGCTTTATCACCAAAGCTCCCAGCGCCCGGCCTCGATCGGTCATCACGAGCTGAGGAAGAAACCCAACACGCGAGAGCACAGAGCAGCAGCCAGGAAGACGAAGCGGCACACGCCCACGATCACCGACCGGTTGGTTCCGCGATGTGCCGCGCCACGTCGATAGAGGGCGGCTTCCTCCGCCCGTCCCCGTCCCCGTCCCCGTCCCCGCGCCTCGACATCCGCGCCTTCTACCTCCGCCTCTCTTCCTGCTCCCCCGTGGCGCCGGCGCCCACGGAGCTCACGCTCGTGTACAACCCGGCCATCGGCGGCGCGGCGCTGGGGCTCAACGGCCGCGCGCTCCCGCCAGCCGCGCCCGCGGAGGTCACGCTCCGCCGGGTCTCCAGCGGGGACGCGTACGCGTATGCGAGCGCCGACCGCGTCGCTGCCGCCGAGGGCGCGCGCTTCGAGGTGCTCGCCGGGGAGGAGGTCGCGGCGGAGGGCGTTTTCTTGCGGCGTCGCGGCGGCGAGGGGTGGCGCGTGGAGTGCCGCCGGGCGCCGGTCTCGGCCTCGGCGTCCGTGTGCGTGGCGGAGGTGGTGGTGCTCGCGGAGGGCGGCGTGCTGATGCGGGACAAAGCCCGGGCGGCCGGCCGGGGCCGGATGCGGTGCGGGGCCACCAGGCTGGAGGGCATCCCGGAGGAGGCCACGGACCTCGGCAGCTGGGGCCGCTGCGAGTGCCGCGCCTGCGGTGACGACGGCGACGACGGGTGGGAGGTGGTCGGGGACGCGTCGGACGACGGCGAGCCGTGGAAGCACGAGGAGGAGGAGGAGGAGGAGGAGACGGTGAGGTGGGCGATGGAGATGGGCGTCTGGGCCGTGTGCCTTGGCGTCGGCCTCCTCGCCACGGCCAGGCGGTTCCGGCGGAAGCACGCCTTCTGGTGACCGCCGCCGGCGCCTTCTTTGCTTCGGCTGCCTCCGGCCAAGTCCACGACAAAAAATTTGCCTGTAGCCTCAGGTGTAGCTTCGGAAATTCTGTACAGGTTTCGCGGAGGTTTCACTCTGCTTCACGAGTGTACATTTTTTTTATTTCCATGATCAAATCAACGATGACTCCCACTCTTTCTTCATCCTCTGCGTGTACCAGTCCCACTGTCTGAATCCTCTGCGCGTACTAGTCCCACTGTCTGACTTGCGCCAAGGATCATAGTCTGACTTGCTCCAAGGATCATCGCTGGTTATGTTAATTAAATGAAATTTGCCATGTACTTGTTCTCGTCCTCCGCCCGCAATTCTGCATTCCAAACTAAAAAAAAAATCTGGTTTTGACATCAAAACATCCGAGTTTTGCCCGCAATTCTGAATGAAACCATCGATCAATTCACCAATCAGCATAGTTGCCTCTATACGAAAGCATTCATTCTCACCTGACATCATTTTATAATAGTATACTATTTTCTTTCTCTTTTCGGGTGGGCGCGCACGCATTTCATTTTCTTTCTTTTTTTTTTAAACCATACGCACGTAACTTAGATAACTGAATTAAACAACATAATTTTGAAGAAAAACTTAGCAGTGCTAAGTTATACAATACTACCTTTTCTTTTAACGTAAAATTTACATTTTCAAAATACCTGCGAGAATAACGCCCTCTTTTAGGTTTTAGAAACTAATGATTCGTGAACATGAAAAAAGGGTTTATAAAAAGGTGGGGATGAAATAAAAGTAACTTTTACAACGTATATTACACAGTGAAAGCGTCTAGGTCCCCAGTTGGATTTCGGTGATTAATGACAATACGTGATTACTATAACTAACGTGTGTTTTGCATAGGCAATTAAGTTAGATCATGATAATATCAATTGATTGGGCAATCATAGTTGTCATGTCCCTACGATGAAAATCGTTTCGGTTTTCAAAGGATGGACGACAAGGTTAAGAATGGACTAGTTCTAAGTGTCGTTTGGTGTTGAAGAGACACTTAGAGTAGTTTAGGACCTTGTTTTCCTTTGGCCGTACTATTAGGGGGGTGTAAACTAGTTGTTTGACCTAAGTGACCTAAGTGAGTCTAGTGGGTTATGTGTGGTGCACACTTGTCAAATTTAGCACTAGGTAGCTCGGAAGTAGCCCTAAGATCAATTGGAGCGGACTTTATTCACATATGATTTCGAGTTGTAAGTGAATGGAGGGTCAAATATTAACCGAATGCTGGTTCCGGTGTGACCGGATGCTGATAGTAGAGTCCGGTCAGTTCATTTGATCAAGAGAAGTCGTCTGGATGCGACCGGACACTGAGTGAAAAGTAACCGGACGCTGTGTGCTAGAGTCCGGTCAACTCGAAGAAGGTTCAGAGATGGAGAATCTGATCGACGCGTGGTCCCGGTTAGTCTTGACTTGACGATATTGGTCAAGTTCCGATTCATCGACCGGATTTGAACGAACAAAGTGACCGGACTGGGCGCCAAACGTCCGATCAACATTAGTAAGGTTCAGAGAGCAGGATCGACGCTGGCCCGGCCGCGTCCGTCGATCTTGCCGGACACAGTCGAGTTCGGTCACAACTTGACGGCTCTATGGCTGGGAGAACTGACCGGAGCGTTCGGTCACCTTGACCGGAGCGTTTCCCCGCTTCTGGTTCTAGCTTCGAATCTCGGGATGAGATTCTTTTTAAGGGGGTTGGTTGTAACACCCCTGGTGTTACAATCTTATTTAGCACCGCGATTTAGGCCTAAGTAAAATTTTTGAAACGAGTTTATAGGATTTTTGATTTAAAAGTACTCGACGTTAAAAAATATTTAGGAATGTCAGACAACAATCTAGCAAATAGATAGCGAATGGCTTGTTTATTTGATTGGGCATGAAAAATAATTTCTATAAACAAAAAATTGTTGAAAGTAAATTACTAAACCTTAGAGCTTTAGTTATGCTTGTACATGCATAACGTTGTTTTAGAAAACGAATTTTTGGAAGTTAAAATAATATTAAATATAAACGGGAAAACTCATATCATCAGCAGGATACGAACCTCGTAAATATGTTGGTACGCTTGTTTGAGTGTCAATGTGATGTTGTTGGTTTAAAAATAATGACGAGGGTACCGCTGGCCATTCAGCTCACCTACCTCAACGGTACGACGTGCGCGTTAATGAAGGATTTGCTGGGCTAGCTGCCTTCGCGTCCCGCTAGGTTAAAGTCATCCTATCTAGGCGCTAGTGTGGCGACGGTGGCGCGTCCCCATTCTCTGAACCAGTCGTTCGACTTGTTGCATCGTCGCGTTGCCTGCCGTGTCACTATTGCGCGTGGCTGCGCACAGACATATCTTCGTGGTGCTGCACGTAACCGTGGCCCTGGTCACAGTGATGATGGGATGCATCGCTGCCTGGCTTGACCCTGCCGACCACGTTGGGCCAGGACGTCCTGCCACACCGAGTTTATGAAGTAAGTGACAGAGCCGCTTGCTATCTTTCTTTCAATCATGTCGGTCTCTCTCGTGCTCCCGTCCTCTTCGTCGCCGTGATCGAGTCAGTGGGGGAGGTGCTACTACCGTTCCTTTTTCTCCACCAGGCTACCACTCCTCCCATCCTGCAGCCGCTTCCCGGTCCTCAGTCGCTGCTTTCCCCTCCTCCTTTTTTTTTGCTATCGTGGGAAGAGGCGCCCCTGCTCCTGCGCTTTCCTCCCCGTCCGGTGCCGGCCATTCCCACGTGCGCGCCCTGGCCCCGTGTTGGGCCTGCTGTTCCTCGGCGCGCCGTGGCCGCTACCGCCCCACGTGCCGCTCTGTCCTTCCCGCTCCTCGCCAATGTTGAGCGCTCGGCCGGACGTGACCCGACCGCTGCCACAATCACCATGGCCACCCCTTCCCTGCTTCTTTGTTGTCCCACCGTGTTGCCGCACCGCGTCACCGAAGCCGCAGTGCCCCACCGTTGATGCATCTTCGGTCGTCGCCGGCCACCGCGCGTGAGCGCTGCCCCTCCAATTCCTGCGCTGGATCGAGCCGTAGCGCCTGTCGTGGCCGCGCTTCCATCGCCGGCCACTGCGCACGCGCCTCCACCGTTTCCCCTGCCTGAGCCATGCTCACCTTCACCCTCTGTGCTGCTCCTACCGCGTGGCCTCACCGCACCACCGCCGCTCCTCCCGTTCACTGGAGCCGCGCGCAGCTCCTCCTGCCAACCGCAGCGCCGCGCCCCTCGGTCCCACGCTGAATCCGTTGCTCCGGGTGACCTCCTGCTGGCTCGGTGGCCGCTCCCGTCGCCGGTCGTCGCTCGTGCCGGTGCGCCGGGTCCCACGCTGCGTCCCCACGCCAGATCGTGGTACCGCAGCGGCCCCGCCGTCGCCCGCTTCCGTCGTCGTGCGCGCGAGCACGCTTTGCCGCCGGTGCTATGGAGCTTGCTGCGCCGTGGCCGCCACCGCCCGGCCGCGCACTCATTCCCCCGCGCACGCGTGCCGCCGTTGCGTCGGCCGGTGACTTTCCCCGTCCGTGCTCTACTTTGAGGACGACGAGAGGGACCCCGGGGTAAGAAAGGAGTATTTCCAGGGTGATTGCTACGAATTGGATGACTCATATGAACAGTAGCGTACCAAATAGATAGAAGTGCAAGGGCATCTTTGCATATATGCCGTCACCACCATGCCCAAATCATGTTGGGCCGGCTTGCTGGGCCAGCCTGCCGCTGACCGCGCGCCCTGGCTGGGCCGGCCTTGTGCTGCTGGGTCGTGTGCGCCTACGAGCCGTTCGCTGACCGCCCACCTGGGCCGCTCGCCCCATGCTAGGTCGGCTTGTTGCTTGTGCCGCCGGGCTGATCCCGTGGTTGCTGGTCCATTTAGTTTCGAAGAAATTATTAATTTAGTTTCGTAAATAAAACTGTAAAATTCATAGTAAATCATAGAAAAATCGTAAAAATGCCAAACTAGTTTTGTTGAGTTTATAAAATCATGATCTACCTAGTAGTGCATTTTGTTCATATAGTTTGATAATATTCTTGAAAGCTATATAATTAATTTAAGGTATTTAATATGGTAAAAAGATAACTTGTAGGAATTGTTGTGATCAATTGGTAATATTGTTGAATCTAAAATTTGTACAGTAGGCTTCTAGCAATATTAGGCAATATTCTCTCCAGGAGATTGTGCAATGGGCTTTCTATCCAGTTGATGGGGATGATGTGAAGACGCAAATACTAACTTTTTAATATATATCTTACCCAGACAAGCTCCGGTGCATAACCCCTACTTTTCTGCAGTTTAAATTATATTTGTGCATTAAGTTTTAAGGAGTTGAATGAAACCCACTTGCATTCACAGATTTATTATCCCGAGCACATACTTGTGTATGAGCGCTTGGAAGACTTGTTACTCTCATATCGTGGATCCGGCTCTTTTCGAACCGATTGTTAGGGTTTTGTTTTTTGGTGGAGGAGGTCCTTGCACCGCACTGAGTCCGAGACTCAAGAGCGGGGGCTTGAAGTCCTAGTTTGGACGGGGACCTGGACACCCAGGACATGAGAGTGATGGGTTGGTTCTGCTTGTGCCCGGGGTACAAGCGGGGCGTGTGTTTTTGGGGTACCCAGCTAGGGACATTAGTTCACGAATCGTCACTGAGTCGGTACAACTTGTCTTAACTCTAGCACCGTAGTAAGAATTGAAAGATGAAAGATGGAATAGAAAAAGGAAATCTGATTGCTTACCACCTGCTTAAAAGTAGCACAGGTGTTTACATAGAATGGTTAGTAATGAACCAATGCGGCTATTAATAAAAATCAAATATAATGACGCACGCTTAGTAAAGCTTTCTGTAAATGCAATAAACCCACCAGCCAGATAGTCTTGCATATCCTTGGAGTCTTTTCTTTTCTCCTGTTGGGTAAGTCTTGCTGAGTACAATTGAGTACTCAGGATTTTATTCCCCCTGTTGCAGGTGATAGGTGGATGCTAGAGCTGACCCTTGTGTGTGGACATCTCCTGGTGGGCTCAGCGAGGATTCCTTTACGCTACGATCGTAGTTGTTATTTATAACTCTCACCAAATACTTTTATAAATAAAATTTTCATAATTTGTTGTCATAGTTTATATATCAATACTTCATCATGTCATGATTAGATATTTATTTCCGCTGTAATTCAGATCACATGTTTATATTCCGCTGTTCGAATAATTGTTCATTACTCTGATAATATGATTACGTTCCGTTGTTATAATAACAAATATTATACTCTGATGTTGTATTAAAAGTGATGTAAGAAATGGTTAAGAATAATATAAGCTTTATTCTCTCATTTGTGATCCTGATGACAAAAGGTGGATTTTCGGTTCTCTCTCCGGGTGTGCCCGACGGAACCAAAGTAATTTAGTGTTCTCCCATGGGTGCTTAGTGTCTAATGGAAGACGAGCACTCCTAGGAGGCATTAGATTAGGCGGTTACGCCACAGTGGTATCGAGCTTAAATGAGAAAATATAACTTCGAAAACCTTTTCTAAACTAAAATTTGATAACAAACTCTTTTCAAAAAGTTAGGGCGTCTTTATGCGAAGTTATATAAGTAGCCCTATTATTATGGTTATGTATCCAGGATAGATGGCACTCTACTGACTTAGGTAGGTTTAATCAATTTTTCTGCAGGTACACTGACCCGAGCATAGTCCGACAATATCGACTAGTTACAGGGAGAGAACGATATGTCAAAAATCTAAGAACGGTTGCCCTATATGTTGGCAACAGTGAAAGGACGTATATGACGTGCATTCATGCATATCCTGTTTGTGCATTGTAGTGGCGTATTGCTTGCGAATCGCCATCCATAGGTGTCCGCGCGTGTAGTATTATGTACGATCGACTCATTCTCGCCCCGAGAGTTAGGTCTCAGACTGTGGCTTTTTGTGTTTCGTGTTCGCCCGTGGTTCCTGCCTGTAGTGACCCACATCTCCCAGTACCCCTTTTCTGCGCTCTTGTCGGACCCTTACCCCGCAGTCGTACTAGTCAGCAATGGCATGGCACGTCGCTTGCCTCGAACGCGTAGAATTTGGTCGATTCATTCGTAGTCACCCCACGCCAGGACCACTGAACGCTCCGCCTTTATAAGCAGAGCCTGACTTAGCCCTTGGTACCACCACTCGACGTACTTTAGCTCGCTTAGCTTTTCCTTTGAGCCAGCTTTTCGCTCAGCCTTCCTCACTACCACCGCCAAAAATGGCAGGAGCCTGGGTTAGTAGTTACTGCCTTAACGTTGAGGGTTTTCCTAGAATCTTGCATGCCACACTACAAAAGCTCAGAGTCAAAGATCGTCCCGAGTATGAGGGCCGTGAGTATGAGGAGCATGGCACCGAGCAGTGTGAGGTTACCGTTTACATTAGGGAGAGCAAAGAGTTTCCCGACCTCACTGAAGCCTGGAGTGTGACCGCAACCGGGTTTAGCTTCATCGACACCTACCAGGTTGTGGCCTGCAAAGCCTTGCGGTACCTTTGCCAGATCTATGAGGAGTCCATTGCCCATACCCCCATGAGGTTCTTTCCACCTCTGGACAAGAATTGGCTCGCATGGAGGCCTTGCAAGGGCGTGATGCGTAAGAGGACAGTCCTACCATGGTGCACTTGACCACGTACCTACTTGCTCTGGATGAGCAGTATGACCGGCAAGCCTTGGAACTGAGGATCTGCCTCTGTCGAGCCGAGAAAGTCGAGATCTTCAACCGGATGCTTCATGTGCAGCTCGCCGAAGCGCTTTCCAGTGCTGCAGCCGTAGAGAGCTGGGAGACTGCCATGTCGGAAGCTCTGAAGGAGGCTGAAGATCGGCATGTCCATCAGCTGCATGCGGCCTATCTTGTCACCAGGGCCAAGCGAAGGATGCTGGCTCCTGAAAGGCATGATGCCCCAATCTTGGAAGGGATCCCTATCCACCCGCCAGAAAAGAAGGAGAACCGATGTTGCAGTGCCGCCAGCACCTCCACCTTCGAAAGTGTCAGAAGTAGAGCCCTTGACCTCCACCTTCAAAGAGAAGTGTAGCTAGGACGGTGGTAGAGCCCTTGAGTCCCGTTAGTAGCGCTTTGCAATTTTGTTATTTTGTTGTGTTTATTATGCGTTCATCTACCTTAAGTCCCGTTAGACCGCGTGCTTAAGGTTTTCAAAGGTGTTTATGCGTTCATCTAAGCAATGTTACAAGTTACAAGAAGTTACTATTCGGATGCCAACATACCAATTGTAATTGGAGGACATTAGACATTGATCGACTAATTGTGGATGCTCCAACAGAATACTTGAATCTTTTTTAAATCAAATCCATACGTTGGATTTAAATTCCTTGTCCCTTGTTATGAAGGGAACCCTTGTGTTTGAATTTTCCCTTGCAATACTCCCCTTACTCTGTGGTCTATGACCCCACTGCTTTCATGGCGTATAAGTTGGTAATAGTTGCCTGGTTAAAAGCTTATGGTGGCACGATGAAACCGAGGGCTCCTCGTGGAGCAATTTGCCATATGTTGATGCTGCCGCAAGACGAAGCTTTGGTATCGAGGTTGTTAACCAAGTACCTTTACCAAGTTACACCGCCATACCATTTTGTTACAAAATATTCTCCTTGGAAATATTTAGGTGTTCAAACGAAAAAAATCCATGATGGGTCGATGAATTAGTGTTCTCTCAAAGTAAGCAAGAGGAGGTGGTTTTGGAGGAAGAAAGTATGGCATGGTCTCAGTCTACATGAAAGACGGATGTGGTCAAGGAAGGGAAAGAAAAAGAAGAGTAGCAAGGAAAGTTAGCCTCGGGTAGTAGGTAGTGTTTGGTAAAGGCACGAGTGGACGCGTCATGTCCCGAGCCCTGTGTTTAGTTGACTGCGCACTGAATCTTTGGGTCATTTCATTGCGTGCCTGCGAACACTATCTGTATCGGGCCCTTAGCACCCCATTCGCGTGTGGCCGCGGCATCGTGCCGCACTCACCGTCCTTGTGCACTGTGCGCTTTTCCTTTCCCCCCGTATCCGGTCGACTCTTGACTCTCACGCCTCGTCCCCGTACCTGACCCCTCTTTCCCCCTCCCTTCTTTCTTCTTTTGTGAACATGGTCGCCCGCACTCCTCCCTCATCGAGCACATCCTCTTATCTCCTCTCCTTTATTTCCCATCCGCTCACTTGTGCAGGGAGCGCACCATGGCTGTGTTTACCGCCACAGCATGAACCATCGGTGTATCCCATCAACTCCACCTCCACTTTCGGTGTGTTGCGCCCCACCTCCGTTCACCGCTATAAGATACCCTTGGTCCTTGCTCTTTTTCTTCATCCCCATTCCCCTCGCATTTGGAGCAGAGCTACGAAATCCAGTCGACATTGTGAAGCTAGGTTCGTCAGTCTGAGGTCATGGTGTAATCCGAGAAGAAGAAAGGATATGGTTTCCGATGGAGTTCAAGTTCACTTGGTTAGTTTGGTCTTAGGGTTCATGATGTTTGAGTTCTAGGAGTCCTGTTTCTGGATCTGTTGGTGCTACACCATGTTTTGGATCATCATTATCTTGTTGTTTCTCCACTGTCCTCGTCTATCTCGACTTCTGGATTAAGTCTCAGTTGTACCAGGTTGCTCTTAATCATGTATCCCTAGATCCCCGTGTGGTTTAGTATTCGAAGTCGTGTAATCTTTCGTGTAATTCCTGATCTATGAAATGTAATCATGTTTCCCCTCTTCTAGTTCTAGCTTTGAATCTCGGGACGAGATTCTTTTTAAGAGGGGTTGGTTGTAACACCCCTGGTGTTACGATCTTGTTTAGCACCGTGATTTAGGCCTAAGTAAAATTTTCGAAACGAGTTTCTCGGATTTTTGATTTAAAAGTACTCGACATTAAAAAAAATATTTAGGAATGTCGGACAACAATCCTAGCAAATAGATAGTGAATGGCTTGTTTATTTGATTGGGCATGAAAAATAATTTCTATAAACAAAAAATTGTTGAAAGTAAATTACTAAACCTTAATGCTTTAGTTATGCTTGTACATGCATAACGTTGTTTTAGAAAACAATTTTTTGGAAGTTAAATAATATAAAATATAAACGGAAAACTCATATCATCGCCAGGATACTGAACCTCCCCGAATATGTTGGTACGCTTGTTTGAGTGTCAATGTGATGTTGTTGGTTTAAAAATAATGATGAGGGTCCCTCTGGCCATTCAGCTCGCCTGCCTCGACGGTACGACGTGCGCGTTAATGAAGAATTTGTCGGGCTGGCTGCCTTCGCGTCCCACTAGGTTCAAGTCATCTTGTCTAGGTGCTAGTGTGGCAACGGTGGTGCGTACCCATTCTCTGAACCAGTCGTCTAACTTGTTGCGTCGTCGCGTTGCCTGCCGTCGTCGCTATTGTGCGTGGCTATGCAGACATATCTTCGTGGCGCTGCACGTAATCGTGGCCCCGGTCGCAGTGGTGATGGGATGCATCGCTGCCTGGCCTGACCCTACCGACCACGTTGGGCCAGGACGTCCTGCCACGTCGTGTTTATGAAATAAGTGACAGAGCCGCTGCTGTCTCCTTCCCACTGTTCCTCCCCATCTCTGGCTTGCTGTCTTTCTTTCAATCATGTCGGTCTCACTTGTGCTCCCGTCCTCTTCGTCGTCGTGATAGAGTCAGTGGGGGAGATGCTGCTGCCGTTCCTTTTTCTCCACTAGGCTGCCGCTCCTCCCGTCCTGCAGCAGCTCCCCAGTCCTCAGTCGCTGCTTTCCCCTCCTCCTTTTTTTGCTGTCATGGGAAGAGGCACCCCTGCTCCTGCGCTTTCCTCCCCGTTCGGTGCCGGCCATTCCCATGCGCGTGCCCTGGCCCCGTGTTGGGCCTGCTGTTCCTCGGCGCGCCGTGGCCACCACCATCCCACGCGCCGCTCCGTCCTTCCAGCTCCTCGCCAGCGCTGAGCGCCCGGCCGGACGCAACTCGGCAGCTGCCACAATCACCATGGCCACCCCCTTCCCTGCTCCTTCGCCGTCCCACCATGTTGCCGCGCCGTGTCACCGTAGCCGTAGTGCCCCACCATTGCTGCATCTTCGGCCGTCGCCGGCCACCGCACGCGTGCGCCGCCCCTCCATTTCCTGTGCTAGATCGAGCCGTAGCGCCCGTCGTGGCCGCGCTTCCATCGCTGACCACTGCGCACGCGCCTCCACCGTTTTCCCCTACCTGAGCCATGCTCACCTTTTCCCTCTGCACTGCTCCTTCCACGTGGCCTCGCCGCACCACCATCGCTCCTCCAGTTCACTAGAGCCGCGCGCAGCTCCGCCTATTGACCGCAGCGCCGTGCCCCTCGGTCCCGCGCTAAATCCGTTGCTCCAGGCGACCTCCTGCTGGCTCGGTGGCTGCTCCCGTCGCCGATCGTCGCTCGTGCCGATGCGCCGAGTCCCACGCTGCGTCCCCACGCCGGACCGTGGTCCCGCAGTGGCCTCGCTGTCGTCCGCTTCTGTCGCCGTGCACGCGAGCACGTTTTGCCGCGCGGTGCTGTCGAGCTTGCTATGCCATGGCCGCTACCACCCGGCCATGCACTCCTTCCCCCGCGCACGCGCGCCACCGTTGCGCGGCCACACGCCTGGATGTGCCGTCCCGCCGCCGACCGATGACTTTCCCCGTCCGTGCTATGCTTTGAGGACGACGAGAGGGACCCCGGGGTAAGAAAGGAGTATTTACAGGGTGATTGCTACGAATTGGATGACTCATATGAACAGTAGCATACCGAATAGATAGAAGTGCAAGGGCATGTTTGCATATATGCCGTCGCCACCATGCCCAAACCGTGTTGGGCCGGCTTGCTGGGCCAGCCTGCCGCTGACCGCGCGCCCTGGCTGGGCCGGCCTTGTGCCGCTGGGCCGTGCGCGCCTGCGGGCCGTTCGCTGACCGCCCGCCTGGGCCGCTTGCCCCATGCTGGGTCGGCCTATTACTTGTGTCGCCGGGCTGATCCGGTGGTTGCTGGTCCATTTAATTTCGAAGAAATTGTTAATTTAGTTTCGTAAATAAACTTGTAAAATTCGTAGTAAATCATAGAAAAATAAAAAAAATGTCAAACCAGTTTTATTGAGTTTATAAAATCATGATCTACCTACTAGTGTATTTTGTTCACATAGTTTGATAATATTCTTGGAAGCTATATAATTAATTTAAGGTATTTAATATGGTAAAAAGATAACTTGTAAGAATTGTTGTGATCAATTGGTAATATTGTTGAATCTGAAATTTGTACAGTAGACTTCTAGCAATATTAGGTACTCACTGTAATATTTGTAGCTCTAGAATAATTAGTTTGCTAAATAGATAATGACGTCTTATTTTGAATAATGATTAAATCAATAGAATGAAATAAAGAAACCACTTGGATTTATATAACTAAAATAATTGTTGGAAAATAATGCATGATTCGACAACATGAATATGTGGCCTAAGTATGATCATCGTTAGAACTAGCTCGTTAACTTGAGAGACGTAAATCGTATTTTACGAGTCACAATTGCAGTCGATTAATTACGTATTTGCATTGCATCGCATTGCATATCATATAGGTACGATGATAGATCAGCGGATCAATTGAAGGATGATTAGGAATCAGAAGATGGTGTAATGGTATTCTCTCTATAAGATGATGCAATGGGCTTTCTATCCGGTTGATGGGGATGATATGAAGATTGAAAGGTACTAATGGCTAGAGGGGTGGTGAATAGCCTAATAAAAATTCTACAACAACACTTAACAAAAGGATTAGACAATTATGAAGCGAAGCGAGTTATGCGCTAGCCTACCAAAATGCAAGCCACCTACCACAATTCTAGTTTAGATAAAGTATATCCACACAATAACTATATCACTACACTAAGTTAGTGTGCTCTCAAAAACTAACTAAAGAGCCACCCTAACCAAACTAACAAGCTCTCATAATTAGTTACACTAAAGAGCTTGACAACTAGTTTGCGGTAATGTAATGAGTAGGCAAGAAGGTTATATCGCCGTGTAGATGTATGAACCAATCAATCACAAGTGTGGATAACAATGAAGACCAATCACCTCAGAATCAATGATGAACACAATGATTTTTTACCGAGGTTCACTTGCTTGCCGACAAGCTAGTCCTCGTTGTGGCGATTCACTCACTTGGAGGTTCACGCGCTAATTAGCTTCACACGCAAAACCTTCAATAGGGTGCCACACAACCAACACAAGATGAGGATCACACAAGCCACGAGCAATCCACTATAGTACCTTTTGGCGCTCCACCGAGGAAAGGTCAAGAACCCCTCACAATCACCATGATCGGAGCCGGAGACAATCACCGCCCTCCGCTCAACGATCCTCGCTGCTCCAAGCCATCTAGGTGGCGGCAACCACCAAGAGTAACAAGCGAAATCCGTAGCGAAACACGAACACCAAGTGCCTCTAGATGCAATCACTCAAGCAATGCACTTGGATTCACTCCCAATCTCACTATGATGATGAATCAATGATGGAGATAAGTGGGAGGGCTTTGGCTAAGCTCATAATGTTGCTATGTCAATGGAAATGGCCAAAGATGTGAGCTATAGCTGGCCATGGAGCTTAAATAGAAGCCCCCACAAAATATAGCCGTTATAGCCCTTCACTGGGCATAAAGCGGGCTGACCGGACGCTCCGGTCAGTTGACCGGACACTGAGCCCCCAGCGTCCGGTCGCTTGTTGTTAGCCACGTGTCGGACTCCAACGGTCATCTGCCTTGCCTGAACGTACGCTCCGGTCAGTTGACCGGACGCTCGACCCTCAGCGTCCGGTCGTTTCCAGTAAGGGTCCAGAACCGATTTTTATCGACCGGACGCGTCCGGTCATGCTTGACCGGACACAACCCAGCGTCCGGTGCTTAACCCTAAGCGCTGTGCAGACCGACCACTTGACCAGACGCAGCCCTTCAGCGTCCGGTCGTCGAGCGACCCAGCGTGCAGTCAATAGACCGACGCCAGCATCTCACTGTTACACATGACCGGACGCGCCGGTCCCTCAGAGGTCCAGCGTCCGGTCACTGTATAACCAGCGACACTAACTCGTTTTTACTTCTAACTTCTCCACCCTTGCTCAAATGTGCTAACCACCAAGTGTATCACCTTGTGCACATGTGTTAGCATATTTTCACAAATATTTTCAAGGGTGTTAGCACTCCACTAGATCCTAAATACATATGCAATGAATTAGAGCATCTAGTGCCACTTTGATAACCGCATTCCGATACGAGTTTCACCCCTCTTAATAGTACGGCTCTCAACCCTAAATGTGATCATACTCTCTAAGTGTCTTGATCAGCAAAACAAAATAGCTCCTATGGTTTATACCTTTGCCTTGAGCTTTTTGTTTTTCTCTTTCTTCTTTCCAAGTCCGAGCACTTGATCATTACCATGGCATCATCTTCATCATGCTATGATCTTTGTTTGCTTCACAACTTGGAGTGTGCTACCTATCTCATAATCACTTGATAAACTAGGTTAGCACTTAGGGTTTCATCAATTCACCAAAACCAAACTAGAGCTTTCAAAGATGCAGATACTAATTTTTTAATATATATCTTACCCAGGCAAGCCCCGGTGCATAACCCCTACTTTTCTGCAGTTTAAATTATATTTGTGCATTAAGTTTTAAGGAGTTGAATAAAACCCACTTGCATATATATGTATCTTTATCCTATGAGTCTTACTAGTATGACAGGATCGTAGATTACTATGCTACTGAGGACTCGGTATAAGTTGAGTAATTACTTTGTCACTTTCATGAGATATAGGGAAATATGTTATTGTATTATTATCACTTGGAAAATATAAATGGTGGAAATGATAAATGGTGACCAAGGCGGGGGATATGGTTTGGGTATTGGTGGGTGTAAGAGGTAGTGTCACCGTGGACGCTTGGGCATGGCTTAGTTACTTGCTTTCTCTGTCTATGTCGATTCTGGACCGATTGTTGCATAAGACGCTAGGCAAGTCATGATTTATTATCCTGAGCACATATTTGTGTATGGCGCTTGGAAGACTTGTTGCTCTCTTGTCATGGATCCGGCTCTTTTCTGGACCGATTGTCGTGGTTTTATTTTTGGTGGAGGAGGTCCTTGCATCAAGATCGAGTTCGGGACTGAGGAGCGGGGCTTAGAGTCCCGATTTGGATGGGGACACGGACACCGGAGACGGAGAGTGATGGGTTGGTCTGCTTGTGCACGGGGTACAAGCGGGCGTGTGTTTTGGGGTACCCAGTGGGGACATTGGTTCGTGAATCGCCCGTCAGTCGGTATGACTTGTCTTAACTCTTGCACCGTAGTAAGAACTGAAAGATGAAAAATGGAATGGAAAAAGGAAATCTGATTGCTTACCACCTGCTTGAAAGTAGCACATGTGCTAACATAGAATGGTTAGTAGTGAACCAATGCGGCTATTAATAAAAATCGAATATAAGGACACACGCTTGGTAATGCTTCTTGCAAATACAATAAACCCACCAGCCAGATAGCCTCGCATATCCTTAGAATCTTTTCTTTTCTCTTGTCGGGTAAGTCTTGTTGAGTACAATTGAGTACTCAGTGTTTTATTCCCCCTGTTGCATGTGACAGGTGGATGCTAGAGCTGACCCTTGCGTGCGGACACCTCCTGGTGGGCTCAGCGAGGATTCCTTTATGCTACGATTGTAGTTGTTATTTATAACTCTCACCAAATATTTTTATAAATAAAAGTTTCATAATTTGTTGTCATAGTTTATATATCAATACTTCATCATGTCATGATTAGATATTTATTTCCGCTGTAATTCGGATCACATGTTTATATTCTGCTGTTCAATTAATTGTTCATAACTCTGATAATATGATTACATTCCGCTGTTATAATAATAAATATTACACTCTAATGTTGTGTTAAAAGTGATGTAAGAAATGGTTAAGAACGATGTAAGCTTTATTCTCTCATTTGCGATCCTGATGGCAAAAAGGTGGATTTTCGGGTTCTCCCCTGGGGTGTGCCCGACGGAACCGAGTAATATAGTGTTCTCCCATGGGTGCTTAGTGTCTAATGGAAGACGAGCACTCCTGGGAGACATTAGATTAGGCGGTTCTACCACAAATGGTATCAGAGCGCAAATGAGAAAATACAGCTTCGAAAACATTTTCTAAACTAAAAATTGACAACAAACTCTTTTCAAAAAGTTAGGGCGTCTTTCTGCGAAGTTATATAAGTAGCCCTATTATTATGGTTATGTATCTAGGATAGATGGCGCTCTGTTGACTTAGGTAGGTTTAATCAATTTTTCTACAAGTACACTGACCCGAGCATAGTCTGATAGCATCGACTAGTTACAGAGAGAGAACGATGTGCCAAAAATCTAAGAACGGTTGCCCTATATGGTGGCAACAGTGAAAGGACGTATATGACGTGCATTCATACATATCCTGTTTGTGCATTGTAGTGGCGTATTGCTTGCAGATACCCCATACATAGGTGTCACGCGTGTAGTATTGTGTACGACTGACTCGTTCCTGTCCTAGAGTTAGGTCTACACTGTGGCTTCGTCTTTCGTGTTCGCCCGTGGTTCCCACCTGTAGTGACCCGTCTCCCCGTACCCCTTTTATGCGCTCTTGTCGGACCCTTACCCTGTAGTCGTACTAGTCAGTAATGGCATCGCACGTCGCTCGCCTCGAATGCGCGGAATTGGGTCGATTCATTCATAGTCACCCCACGCCAGGACCACTGAATGCTCCGCCTTTATAAGAAGAGCCTGACTTAGCCCTTGGTACCACCACTCGACGCACTTTAGCTCGCTTAGCTTTTCCTTTGAGCCAGCTTTTCGTTCAGCCTTCCTCACTACCACCGCTAGAAATGGCAAGAGCCTGGGTTAGTAGTTACTGCCTTAACGTTGAGGGTTTTCCCAGAATCTTGCATGCCACCCTACAAAAGCTCGGAGTCAAAGATCGTCCCGAGTATGAGGGCCGTGAGTATGAGGAGCATGGAACCGAGCGGTGTGAGGTTACCGTCTACATCGGGAAGAGCGAAGAGTTTCCTGACCTCACTGAAGCATCGAGTGTCACCGCAACCGGGTTTAGCTTCATCGACACCTACCAGGTTGTGGCCCGCAAAGCCTTGCGGTACCTCTGCCAGATCTATGAGGAGCCCATTGCCCGTACCCACATGAGTTTGTTTCCACCTCTGGACAAGAATCGGCGGGCATGGAGGGCTCGCATGGAGGCCTTGCAAGGGCATGATGCGCAAGAGGACAGTCCTACCATGGTGCATTTGACCACGCACCTACTTGCTCTCGGATGAGCAAAGATGACCAAGCAAGCCTTGGGCCGAGGATCCGCCTCCGTCGAGCCGAGGAAGCCGAGATCTTTAATCGGATGCTCCAGGTGCAGCTCGCCGAAGCGCATGTCAGTGCTGCAGCCACGGAGAGCCAGGAGACTGCCATGTCGGAAGCTCTGAAGGAGGCTAAAGATTGGCACGTCCATCGATTATGCGGGCCTATCTTGTCACCGGGCCAAGCGGAGGGACGTTGGCTGCTTGAAAGGTAGGATGCCCCAATCTTGAAAGGATCCCTATCCACCCGCCAGAGAAAGAAGGAGAATCGTGTTGTTGCGGTCTTTGCGGCACCTCCACCTTCGGAAGTGTCAGAAGTAGAGCCCTTGATTCCTCTCACTCAGCCATCACCAAGAGAAGATGCAGATCCATAGCCAGAGCGGTGGAAGAATCCGTCATGCCCGGGAATGAAGATGCGTGGCTAGAGTAGCTTAGTTGCCTTGGAAGGCTGTACCCGTAGTAGTAGTGCTTTTCGTTGCTATCATTCGGTATTGTACTCTTACCGTTGTGGTCGTCCGTAGTTGTTGAGATCGTTCGACCGTAGGGAATGCTGTGTCGTGAATGGGAGATTGGATGCCTGTATGATGTACCCGTATAAGACCGTTGGAATGTGCAATTTTGTTATTTCGCTGTGTTTATTGCGTTCATCTACCTGAAGTCCTGTTAGACGTGCTTATGGTTTTCAAAGGCGATATTAAACAGGTTACAAGAGAAATTACTATTCGGGTGCCAACAGACCAGCCGTAATTGGAGGACATTGGACACTGTATCGACTAATTGTGCTTAAGGTTCATGTATAATTTGAAAGCTTTATAACCCGACAGGTTTAAGAAGGAGCAAAGATAAGGATTCCATCAAAGACAAAATAATAGGTACAAATATGAAATCCTACATGTTGCTCAGCTATGTCACGTATTGCAGGTAACAAGAATTGATTCTCCTCATGGGTGCACAAATAGTATGTCAATGCCTCACGAATAGGCTTTGCATGCTCCTGCGTGACATAAAAAGGATTTGGAAAACATCTTGTCAACTAATCTGAAGACGTAGGCAATATATCGTAATCAAATGATCACAGTTTTAAAAATAGAACTTGATAACGCCATAATTCAAGAACAAAGTAATACCTCTTTGAAATAAAGGTGAGTTAGGCCATCATATAAGTAATTCAAGAACATATTGAAAAGCACTATCACAATGAGTAATTAAATATCCATTTGAGAACAAAAAGTTAAGACATACAAGTAGCAAAACAAAATTTAAGCATATAATTTAATAAACCAAGTCCAACACACAAGTTAATTACTACAAGTTATGTGCAAAATATAATAAACCAAACAACTTATGTGCAAAAAAAGTTAGACATAAAAGTTAATAGCTACAAATTATATCCACAAATTTAGACATAAACTTTTGTGGAGAAAGTTAGACATAAAAATTACGTGCAGAAAGTTATACATGTGAAGAAAGTTAGATATAAAAAGTTAGACACGAACTTAATATCTACAGGTTATGTGCACAAAGTTAGATATTAAAGTTTGATAAAAAAAACTTACAACATAATACAGAAACTAAAACATAATAACTACAATATACAAGTTACATGCATATAATTTAATAAAACAAGTTCAGTATAAGTAAAATATTAGGACAATTCACACCAGTACTTCATACATATAAGTTATGTACAAAATAAGTACAATAAATTAATTAATCTCAATTGTAAAAAAAAACAAGAGATGCCTATAAATAAATTATCTGAAAAGAACCAAATATCAAATAAAAATGAACAAGGAACTCACAGAGAACATACCCTAATCACTGACATTAATTAAACCGGTTTTGAACTGCAATACTCCTCTCCCTTCGTTGTTGGGATCAAAACTCTGGGCTAGCGTGTAAGCATGCTCACAAACTGTATAAAATAAGTACAAACATAAACGTTACCAGATCAAACCAAGTTTCAATTGTAAAATATTCCATTTTAAAACCGAACTGTATTTCAGTGTTGGCTTTTGTCATCAGTTTGTCACCATACATTGATAATTGACATAACCAAGGACCCCACCAGCTAGTTGAAGAACAAAGTGGCAATTGGCAAACGGTAGGAACCTGGCTAAGCGGCATAAAATAATATTTTTCCTACTTTTATTAGACAGGTCGAAATAAAACAAAAGAATTGGTGTAACGTGTATATATAACTTAGTTGAAGAAATCTGATCAAGTTTATTTAATCATTATCCTTTGATTTGGTGGAAGTTTGATTTTCTGTAGTGGAGTACCACAGTACTGTTCAACGGATGAACTAAGCAGAATATGGAAACTGGAATGATGTCCAAAAATATAATCAATGATATAGGCATCTAAATTCAGAGAACTACTGATGTATTTAACTAAATTACCTGCTAGATACATAATGTCAGCAAGGTGCCAAGGTCCAACTAAGCTAAATGCATACAACTAAAACTAGCCTAGCCATGATTCTAAAACAGTGGCAGCTAATTACAGATAGAATACGCTAGCAGGCAACATGAGCAACGTAGGCAAACAAAAGCCCAGTGTCATCACAGGGACCCGATGCATGAATAAGCTGGAGGGGAAATAAATCTCGAAGAAGCAAACCACACACCATGCGTCGATCTAGGCACCACCACTCAGTCCTCCGCGTCGATCCGCCACTAGCAGCAGCCCCACACATGGGCTCGCCAGATCTGGCCTTCGATGTGGGGTCTTCATCTGGATCTCGTCGGCGGCGCAGAGAGCACCTCCTCGATGTGCACGTTGTTGCCGAAGCGACGACATCGCGTTCGGGCGATGCGGTGACCGGCTGCCCAGAGGCGCCGACGAAGAGCCGCACCCAGCGCACTAGCCTTTCCGGTTGGCCTCTACCCTCGCCATCGGTGGAAGCCCCTCGGATCTAGCTAGGGGCACCCAGCAGAGCTCAGAGGCCGCTCGTCATGGCACCTTGGCGCCTCAAGCGTCTGCGATCGATCGGGCGATGGGGATCGGCGCTTAGGGTTTTGAAAACGCCGCTGGCACGCGGAGGCGTGTGCAACGGAGGTGGTGGCATTCAAGCTGTGGGCGGGGAGAGGAAAGGAGGAGCAGTGGGCTAGTGGGGGGAGAAGGCACAAAAGGAAGAGCCTTTTAGCTGTGTGCAGTGGCGGAGCTTGCATGAATGTGCAGGGGCTGATTCAAAGCTACACTGCTACAGTAGCTCCGTCCGTTCATCCTGCAGCCGCATGATGGCGGGCGGCAAAAATCTCAAGCTTAACAGGGTATATAGAAATGGAGTTGCTTTAACCATTAGGAAGCGGGGGCACGGCAAAGACGAGCGGTATCATGTGTTCCAGCTTCCCACGACACAAATCAGCCGTCGCAACCCTTACCGTTCAGCGGTTGTGGATTTTTTCTAGGTGTTGAGACAGAGCAAATAGGAGAAAAGTGGAAATCTGTTAGATCGGCCCATTGTTTTTCGAGATGTTCTATGCGCCCAAAATGGACAGGTGACCTTTATTTAACAGAGCAGATAACAGTTGCCCCGTCAGTCTATATCAATAGCTACGCTGAACATTTCTTCCGCTGCATATATTCTCATTTTTTTACGGGGTAAGGGGGGGCCGGAGCCCTCTATGGCTAATACGTGGCTCGCCGGTGGTTGTGTGCTATTAAAAAATTTGTAATTACACATAAGCCATTAAAAAGTTGACCGCTTTACGATGCCACTACTCTAAACTTCTTTGCCTTACAAGCCATTCCGTCCTTGTTCTGTATGTTTTTTGCCGTTTGTGGGACCTGCCAGTGAAATTGTCCATGTTGCCCTTGGGCGGTGGAGACCGTGTTGACTACGATTAACTGCCACCTCAGTTTTCTTGGTCTCCCCATGTGCCCCTCTCGGAGAAGAAGGGGAGCGCAGGGGAGAGCCGACCGCCGCCGGAAGCCACGTCTTTACGGAGCTTGTGGCCACCGAGAAAGCTGCGTGGCCATCAAGCGAGCTTCTTGGCCGTCGAGACGCGACGCCGGAGCTCGAGACACGGTCACCGGAGCTCGGGACGTGGCCGTCGGATCTCAAGAGGCGACCGCCGGAGCACGTGACGCTGCCGCCGGAGCTCGGGATGCGACCGCCTTGAGTTGTTAACGCGCGCGCGTGGCCGTTGAGCATGAGCCGGTGGCGCGGCATTGGGGCGCTGGGTCTCGGGGCGAGACCGCGGGGCCGCCGGGGTTCGCCGCACGACCGCCTAGGAGGTCGTCGGGCCAAGTTATGGTTCGGGTCGCCGGGAGAGCGCGAAGCGCTAAGCAGCGCCGAACGAACCTTCCGCCGCCTGGGGCTGGGCGTCTTGCAATCACCGAGGACGCAGGGCCGGGCCGCCGCCGCCGAGGGTGCAGGTTGGTGCCGGGCCCGGGAGTGTGGGGCCAGGCCGCGGGGTCGGGGAGCGTGGGGCTGGTCGGAGGCGCCGGGCGCGGGCGGCGGGCCGAGGCCCGAGGTGCCGGGCGGGGTCGGGCACCGGCGCAGCAGTGATCTTGACGCAAGCCGTGTTGCGGTGCATACGAGCGTCGGGGTCGTCATGGGAAGGGGGAAGAAGATAAAGAGGAACACAGAGAGAGAAAACTGAGGTGGCGGTCAATCGTAGTCAACAAGGTCTCCACCGTCCAAGGGCAACATGGACAATTTCACTGGGTGGTCCCACCTGTAGGGGCTACCAAACGGCGAAAAACAAACAAAACAAGGACGGAATAACTTGTATGACAAAAAAGTTTAGAGCAGTGGCACCTATGTGCGGTCATCTTTTTTAATGATTTATGTATAATTACAAACTTTTTAATAGCACACAAGTAAAAGGCTCGAAGAGGAAAGGGAACGGGAAAGGAAAGGCCGCCGAAAATGAAAAGAGACGAGGCGGTTGGATCGTTCGCTCGGAACCAAAGCGGTGAACAACCGTAGCAGTGGAATTCGGTTTTGCGAGACGATCGCCGTCACGGTGCAAGATTTTTCAGTAAAAAAAATCTCTGGTTTTGACCTCAAATCATCCGGGTTTTCCGCGACGATCCCCGTCGTGGTACAAGATTTTTCAGTACATCAGCTGGCAAGTTTGCAGGGTCCTCATCCAGAAGATAGCAGACACTTGCAACCACGGCAACACATCAAAGGCTCAGTCGACGCACACTGGTTTGAGAAACAAGCCATCGCAAGGAGGATTCTTTTCCCGCCGTTCTGACTCCAATTTTCCAGGTCAGCAGCGGCAGCTTCAGTGAAAACAAAACATGACGAGGCAAACTCGACTTCCTTGACCATTCTAACATACATAGGCATATATAGCTCCAGTCCAATCATTCCATTCACAACACAAATATCTTCGACAGCGCAGGCAATCGTTCTTTAGATAAAACTATCAACGTGAATGAACAAGAAAACACACCAGGTGGGTATGTGGATGGCAACCGAACCTTAGTTGTTTTGAGAACACCCACTGACCCACAGGATTACCTTTGGTACTTTTCATCACAAATTACAACATGAATGGCATGCTACAATCTAAACTAGTTTAAGCATCAGAACCACTGTCTGAATCAGAATACAATTCATATGGTCTATTCCTGTTCGTGTTTGCTTCAAGTGGTGGAAGATCGTCATCTTCATCAGAATCTGGTCCCTCATCAACCTCGGAAGTTTGTGCTTCTGTTCCCGCCTCTGAAGCTTCATTTGGAGTTGAGTTGAAAATAGCTGGCCTAATATAAGAAGGGACGAATTGGTCAGAAGAACAATTTCAGGATGTCAAGGTAAGCAACATTCAGCAAAGGTACACTAGGACTTCAGTGCTGATACAAATGTCCACGAACTGATATTTTATAAGATCAAAATTAGTAGCTTAGGATCTCTAATCCTTTTTTTTCCCCCTCTGCCATTACTTCAAAATAGAAAATACAAAACAGAATTCAGCATATCCAAAATAATTCTTTCGTGGCCATTTGATCAGGTAAAAAGCTATATGTGCTGTTCAGATTTATTACTCAGTGACCCTTTCTTTTATTATGAGGCAAGTGAACTGTAACTGTATATCCAAGATGCAAAGAATTAGATGATCAATTTTGGGGGCTTGTTGAAAAAACAGAATTTTGGTTGAATGCCAATGACAACGACACCAGACCCAATGCACATTGAACATAGGTAATTAAACCAGTCACTTTGTAAATTGGCATTGCAGGTGTACTGTCATTTGGATATAGTTACATATGAGATATACCGCCACCAGCTTCAGTCAAAAAAAGAAGTTTTTTTTTATCTCAACCTAGATGGATCTTCCATGCTGCTGCTTATAGTTGGCCACTCAACAAAACCCTTCAAAACAGGAGGCAGCCAAACCAATGGGTGCAAATTATTCCGCATCGATTCTTCCTTCTATTTTTCATGTAGACTACATCAATTAACATGAAGGAAACTATCCTTTCTTGAGTCATGAGGCAAACAAATTGACACACAAAAGTAGCAGCAGTCAAGTGGATATTCTATTATAAGATATACCACGGTTTGTGGAACATTGCACGAAAAATAGCAAAGAAGAACAATATTTACTGCCAGCTAACTTTAAGGCGCTGACCGGGGTGAGGTCCCTCTCCAGTACTCCTACCAACGTATCCTAAGTTTGGATTGAACTCATAAGCCAGAACTGTGAGTAATTGCCATTATCCAGCACCATTTGCATCAAAGAACCCAGAAACTTACCAGCTACCAGTCTTCTCCAGAGCCCGAACTTGTTTGTGGAAGAGGACTTGCGAGACAACACACGCAATCTTGCTACCCGATTCCAGAGCCTGATCCCTCCCACTAGCGTCCACAACCACGAAACTCCCTGCGGATTCAGAGCAGACAGAGAGTTAAGTCGTAAAGCCAGTTCCTCTGTATCCAGGAGAACTAACCAACACCTCACGAATCACCCACCGTTCTTGATCCAGAAGCTCTTTTGGAACTTGGCAGGGAACAAGGCCAGGGACTTGACGCCCTCGCCGTCCATCACCTGGCAAGAAAGCACGCCGGTTAGGAAACGAAACTAGACGGTGCGCGACTGAACCCAGGAGCCCGGGGAATCATCGATAAGCGCCTCACCTCGATGACGTTGGAGCCGCGCAGCGTGAGGACCTGCATGATGCTCTCGCCCTCGGCGAGAGTGACGGCGGCGCCCTCGTCGCACGCCCGCCGCAGGTTCTTTCCTCCCCGCCTTCATCTGCTCCTCTCCCTTCTTCGAGGGGGTACAAGGGAGGCGGGGCCTTGCTTCCCGGGGACCGAAGCACAGGGAGAGAAGCGACGACGGGCGGCAACAGCGGCGGCGGCGGCGGCGAGGGGAGCAAAATTGTCACGGGTCAGGTAAGGCTTCGGCCTTTGGGCGAACAGCCAGCCTTCCCTGGTGATGTGGATGCAAATTGGGCTTGGGGCCTTTTTACTCGTAGGGCCCAATACACAAATGGCCTACACGGATGGAGGGAGTAATAAGGGAAATTAGAACAAGGTATATATAAAAGCATCCGTGTTTAAAAAACTATGTCTTGTACTGAACAAATAGAAAAAAATGCTGTTAACAAATGGGATATAGAGAAGTGCGCCCGGTCTGTTGATTTTTGTTTAGGGTCCAACGCCTTGCTTTATCCTTTATTTTCGTGACAACTGCCCTTAAAAGGTAGGGTCATTGAATATAAAAGGTAGAGCATTTTCCGCCGTTAAGGCACAAGTCGGGTTTAAGGGCACGCGAACGGGGCCGATATCTCTTTCTCCGTGAGGCATGCATGGGAGACTTTTAGAGCTCGTAATCGCGTGCGTCATCATTTAATTTTCGTCATGGCTGAGGCTGACCGTGGCTTGTTATTTCAGGCGAATGTCATGCCAAAGTTTATAAGACGCAAATGAAACGACGACGACTGCCAAGTGCCAAACTATTCTTGAGTCTCTGTAAAATTTCAACACGTGTAAATTTTCAACACGAAGTTGGTAAGAGTTTTCTCACTTCTTTCTAAATTATAATTGAATCTAGCTTTGCTAAAAGCTAAACTTCGCTATTTTGTTAGAAAACTTTCTAAAAATACAAAACATGTGTATAGAGGGCTAGAGGCTTTTAACATGACAATAGGCAGAGGAGCTATACTATGGTGGGGCTTCGGGTTCTTACAAGAAGCTCTGTCAAACGGCCATAAAAAAAACGGCTCCTTGCAAGGATTCTGAAGGAACCAGAGCCGAAAAAGTATCTTCTCTCGATTTTTTTCTCACAAACTTGATAAAAATGTGTAGTGGATTTCGATGGATCCAGTGATGGTGACATTGTAATTGCAAATGGCGGAACAACTAAAAAGACCTTTAAGTTCGATAGAGTCTTCACGCCAAATGATGATCAAGGTATATTAGTCATAACTTTGATGTTTGAATGAAGCTGTAGTTTATTTTACAATTGTAATCCTGTCACTGTGTTAGAAACAATAGTCTACAAATTCAGTTATTTGAGTTTAACATTATAAAGACAAGATTTTGCTAGCTGGGTACTTGTACATGTTTGGCTAAAAAGCATTTACAATCGTTATCCTGTCACTGTGTTAGACACAATAGTCTACACATTCAGTTATTTGAGTTTAACATTATAAGGAGAAGATTGCTAGCTGGGTACTTGTACATGTTTTGCTAAAAAGCAAAAGTGCTAAATTATTATGTTGAAACAACTTACCTTATATGACTTCTGTTGTCTAATGTGCAACTTGAATTGATGGGCAGATATAGTGTACGTCGATGCATCTCCACTGGTCACATCTGTCTTAGATGGCTATAATGTATGCGTCTTTGCCTACGGGCAGACAGGAACAGGAAAGACGTTTACCATGGAAGGAACTGAGAGTAATAGGGGTGTTAACTATAGAACTCTGGAAGAACTGTTCAATATTGCAGAGGAGAGGAAAGAAAGTGTCACATATGACTTATCTGTTAGTGTTCTTGAGGTCTACAACGAACAGATCAGAGACCTTCTTGCCACGTCTCCATCTAAAAAGTATGAAAATTTATTTTCAGGTTCTGTTTTTTTTTTGTTTATAATAGTAGGAGCTCGTGTTAACTCAACATTCATCCTTTGCATTTAGGCTGGAGATCAAGCCGAACAGTGAAGGACAAAATCATGTCCCTGGGTTAGTGCAGGCCAAAATTGAGAACATAAATGAGGTTTGGAAAGTTTTGCAAACTGGAAGCAATGCAAGGGCTGTTGGTTCAAACAATGTTAATGAGCACAGCAGTCGCTCCCACTGGTTGGCCACTGTTTTCATTATAATATCCTTTTTTATTCGTGAGCTGATTGCTTGCTGTCCAAATGGTTCTTCTTTTAATCTTTATAACCTTTCTTCAGCATGCTATGCATCATGGTGAGAGCTAAGAACCTGCTTACTGGAGAATGTACAAGTAGTAAGCTTTGGCTTGTAGATTTGGCTGGAAGTGAGCGTTTAGCCAAGACGGACGTGCAAGGCGAACGACTTAAGGAAGCACAAAATATTAACAGATCACTTTCTGCATTGGGTGATGTCATTTCAGCTCTTGCTACAAAAAGCAGCCATATACCCTACAGGTTTGTGGTATTCATATAACTGCATATGTAACTATTTAACTCCTTTGTTCTATCACTCACTATTTATGTGTCTTATCTGGTCAGAAATTCCAAATTGACACACTTGCTGCAAGATTCTCTAGGTAAGATGATCTGCTTGCTCAGGGAAAACTATTACCATGATTATGTCTAACTTTTTCCTCACTTGGCCACATGATTAATTTTCTTTCTGTGGTTTTGTTATTGATAATAGGAGGAGACTCAAAAGCATTAATGTTTGTGCAAATTAGCCCATCCGACAATGATGTTTCAGAAACCTTGAGTTCATTAAACTTTGCCCGTGTTCGGCGTATTGAATTGGGACCAGCAAAGAAGCAGGTTGATACTGTTGAACTTCAAAAGACCAAACAGATGGTGGGTTTTAGTTGTGCATTTTCCTAAGTTAACTTTCAGGATTGTCTTGAAGCAACTTGCTTGAAGCTGGCCTATTGATATATTTACGTTTTTCCTGCTGAATGAATGTCAGCTTGAAAGAGCTAAGCAAGAACTCAGACTTAAGGATGATTCTTTGAGAAAGCTAGAGGAAAACTTACAGAATTTGGAGACCAAAGGCAAAGGGAAAGAGCAACTTTGCAAAAACTTGCAAGAAAAGGTACATATAATTGATGAGGGTAATATTTGAAGAGTTGGTCCTTATGGTGTTTCTTGGTTATTGTTTTTCACTTGTGCCTGACAGCCTTCTCGAAAAATATGTTAGGTAAAAGAGCTTGAGGGCCAGTTAGATTCCAAGGCACATTCTCAAATTACATCAGAGAAACAGCAGCGTCAGCTTTCTGGAAAACTAAAAGAGAAAGAAGAAATGTGTACTGCACTTCAGCAGAAGGTACGTTGAAAGTAATTACTGCTGTTTGCATGCTAATGCTAGGAGCATGAATAGTTAGTATTCTTACAGCTTCTTAATTAGGAGACTTGAAATTTTTATGTTCCCATGCTCACCCCTTTTCAGATTGTGGACTTAGAATGCAAGCTTAGACAGCCACACCAATCAGAATCTGAGGTTGCGCTTCTCAAGAAAACGGTAATTTTACAAGTAATTTTCAATGACATTTAGCATCATGCTCGGACTGGGTTTTATGATTTTTTTCTTTTCTCAGATCAAAGAGTTGGAGGTCAAGTTGAAGGAACAAGAACATGACCGATCAGTTGTGGAATTAAGTGTAAGTTCTACGAAGATGTTATCTTTGAATCTGGTATATGAATTGGTCTTATCATTACTATTATTATTATTATTTGTTTTGTCAGATCAAAGAGCTGGAGCTCAGGCTGAAGGAACAAGAACACCAACGATCTGTTGCAGAACTAAAGGTGACTCCTTGAATGATGTGCTTTCTTCAATTCTACTGTATTATAAATTTTGCGACCAATTTCCTGCCTTCTATTTCAAAAGGGAAATGATATTGCGATTTGTCAACAGTTTTGGGTTTGTTTTATGAAGTTTTTCTTTTCTTTTCTTAGATCAAGGAGCTGGAGCTCAAGTTGAAGGAACAAGAACACCAGCGATCAGTCGCGGAACTAAAGGTATCTCCTCTATAGATGTTATGCTATCTATCATTGATTCCACTTCATGTTTCCAGTCTTCCAGACAAAGGTAGTTGATCTTCTTATGCCCCAAAAATGCAGGCAAGAGAAATAGGACATGAGCTGTTGGAAACACAGAGAACCGAGTCAATGCTTCAGATTAAGGTAGCCTTCTTTCTCAGAGCTGCTACTTTGTATTCAGTACTGCATTTATTTAAGCATGTTGGGGGGAAGTAACATAACCCGGAGCTTGGCGTCTCCATATTTCAGCTAAGAGATCTTGAAAGCAAGACGAAAGAGCAGGACACGAACATGATGACCGTGGAGTCCACCGTCGTCTCGACTCCTGTAAACGCGAAGGTGCCGCCGCCGCCGTTTCCCAGGGACGAAGCGATGAGCGAGAAGGAGAACCGCATCCTGAGGAGCTCAGACGCTCTAAACAAGCAGCAGCCTCACGCTGAGAACCCTTCACTTCCTCCTGAGGCTCCTGAAGCGGGCAACGAGAAGAAGAGGAAAGGGGGCGCGAGGAACGCGTCCATCGGCGGCGGTGAGCAAGAGAACAACGGCGTCATCCCAGGCGGTCAGAACACTGGAAGGAAGAGGAGCCTGCCGGCCGGCCGCGTGAGGCGAGGCTCAAGAGGAAGTCGACGGAACCTCCTCCTCAGGTGAAGAATCTGGTGAGGTCGACGGCGTCGTCGAGGGCGGCTGCCGCTGCCGCTGCCGCTGCTACGCACAAGGTGGCTCCGAGCTCCAGAGTCACCAAGCAGCAACCAGGCGGGAACAAGACCAGAGGGTGGGTTAGGTAGATTATGACGGTGCGGGCCTTAGTGCAGAGTGCCCGTGCTGTTCTTGTGTTGTACGGTGGTTGTGGATGGCTCAACTTTTTGCTGAGTCCCACCTAGTGCATACTTGCAGTGAATTATTTAGCCTGTTATGGAGATGTTTTGTAGTGTACTGTGTTTGCATATTCAACAGAAACGGCAAAATTAGCTGCATAGGAGTACCATTTTTCCGGAGGAAGTCGTGTTAGGCCTTGTTTAGATGCATCCCAAATTCCAAGTTTTTTCACTCTCTCTCCATCACATCAATTTTTAGCCGCTTGCATGGAGTATTAAATGTAGGTAAAAAAAATAACTAATTACACAGTTTAGTTGGAAATCACGAGATGAATCTTTTGAGCCTAGTTGGTCCACGATTAGACAATATTTGTCAAATAAGACAAAAGTTGTACTATTCATCGGGTTGAAATTTTTTCGCAATCTAAACGAGGCCTTACTATATATGCTGTTGAGTTGTCATTCCCTTGGGTGTTGGACTGTTTGTCGCTGCACGCACTGAACAAGTCTTGGGACTTGGGAGTGTCAGGTAGTGACATGTCCGCGTGTGTTGGTGTAGTACGTGGACGGAAGCTCTTTGTATTTACTGTAGAAAAAAAAGTGATTTCATAATTAATCTTCGATATTTGTTTTAAATTTCTATTGATTAGGCCCCCCGTGGAGGTAGAGGTAGACTCGGGCGTCGGAAGCGCACGTATTGCGAGAGCGGCGGGAACACGATACAATGCGGGGGAAACAGTATTTGGCTCCATGCGGCGAGGCCGCTTCGGTAGCAACGCAACGCCCATACCGTCCGTCATACGCCTGCGAAGGCGAAGGCGAAGTCGGACCTGGTGGTGACATGTTTCAGGCTCGGTGCACACCTGTCCAGTGTCCCGGCAGCGGCTGCGGCAGCGGCAGGCAGCCAGCCTGGACGGCGGGACGGACAGGCCCCTCCGTCTCACACTCTCACACGTCAGCTACACCCCACCGCGACCAACTTTAGCGGAGGGGACGATGCATCGCTGCCCAGCAGAATAGGACGCGACGAGATGAAGTCAAACTAGTGTAGTGGGCGAGCAAGACGCGAGCCGACCCCGCTGCTGCCGGCCACGGGCCACGGCCAGTGGCACCGCGCCGAGGCCACGTGAGCGAGCCGAGCCTAGAGAGGCAGAGACAATCGGAAACCAAAGCAATGAAAACCGTGTGCTCCGCAGTCCGCACGCCCGCCCCGTTTTGGCCGATTCCACCACAAAAACCCCGGGCGCCACGCGGAGAACCACGCGCCCACCCTCCCCGCGCGCCCACCGGACGGCATCTCCCTCCCTCCCGCCCCCGCGCTCGGCTTTATCACCAAAGCTCCCAGCGCCCGGCCTCGATCGGTCATCACGAGCTGAGGAAGAAACCCAACACGCGAGAGCACAGAGCAGCAGCCAGGAAGACGAAGCGGCACACGCCCACGATCACCGACCGGTTGGTTCCGCGATGTGCCGCGCCACGTCGATAGAGGGCGGCTTCCTCCGCCCGTCCCCGTCCCCGTCCCCGTCCCCGTGCCTCGACATCCGCGCCTTCTACCTCCGCCTCTCTTCCTGCTCCCCCGCGGCGCCGGCGCCCACGGAGCTCACGCTCGTGTACAACCCGGCCATCGGCGGCGCGGCGCTGGGGCTCAACGGCCGCGCGCTCCCGCCAGCCGCGCCCGCGGAGGTCACGCTCCGCCGGGTCTCCAGCGGGGACGCGTACGCGTATGCGAGCGCCGACCGCGTCGCTGCCGCCGAGGGCGCGCGCTTCGAGGTGCTCGCCGGGGAGGAGGTCGCGGCGGAGGGCGTTTTCTTGCGGCGTCGCGGCGGCGAGGGGTGGCGCGTGGAGTGCCGCCGGGCGCCGGTCTCGGCCTCGGCGTCCGTGTGCGTGGCGGAGGTGGTGGTGCTCGCGGAGGGCGGCGTGCTGATGCGGGACAAGGCCCGGGCGGCCGGCCGGGGCCGGATGCGGTGCGGGGCCACCAGGCTGGAGGGCATCCCGGAGGAGGCCACGGACCTCGGCAGCTGGGGCCGCTGCGAGTGCCGCGCCTGCGGTGACGACGGCGACGACGGGTGGGAGGTGGTCGGGGACGCGTCGGACGACGGCGAGCCGTGGAAGCACGAGGAGGAGGAGGAGGAGGAGGAGACGGTGAGGTGGGCGATGGAGATGGGCGTCTGGGCCGTGTGCCTTGGCGTCGGCCTCCTCGCCACGGCCAGGCGGTTCCGGCGGAAGCACGCCTTCTGGTGACCGCCGCCGGCGCCTTCTTTGCTTCGGCTGCCTCCGGCCAAGTCCACGACAAAAAATTTGCCTGTAGCCTCAGGTGTAGCTTCGGAAATTCTGTACAGGTTTCGCGGAGGTTTCACTCTGCTTCACGAGTGTACATTTTTTTTATTTCCATGATCAAATCAACGATGACTCCCACTCTTTCTTCATCCTCTGCGTGTACCAGTCCCACTGTCTGAATCCTCTGCGCGTACTAGTCCCACTGTCTGACTTGCGCCAAGGATCATAGTCTGACTTGCTCCAAGGATCATCGCTGGTTATGTTAATTAAATGAAATTTGCCATGTACTTGTTCTCGTCCTCCGCCCGCAATTCTGCATTCCAAACTATAAAAAAAATCTGGTTTTGACATCAAAACATCCGAGTTTTGCCCGCAATTCTGAATGAAACCATCGATCAATTCACCAATCAGCATAGTTGCCTCTATACGAAAGCATTCATTCTCACCTGACATCATTTTATAATAGTATACTATTTTCTTTCTCTTTTCGGGTGGGCGCGCAGGCATTTCATTTTCTTTCTTTTTTTTTAAACCATACGCACGTAACTTAGATAACTGAATTAAACAACATAATTTTGAAGAAAAACTTAGCAGTGCTAAGTTATACAATACTACCTTTTCTTTTAACGTAAAATTTACATTTTCAAAATACCTGCGAGAATAACGCCCTCTTTTAGGTTTTAGAAACTAATGATTCGTGAACATGAAAAAAGGGTTTATAAAAAGGTGGGGATGAAATAAAAGTAACTTTTACAACGTATATTACACAGTGAAAGCGTCTAGGTCCCCAGTTGGATTTCGGTGATTAATGACAATACGTGATTACTATAACTAACGTGTGTTTTGCATAGGCAATTAAGTTAGATCATGATAATATCAATTGATTGGGCAATCATAGTTGTCATGTCCCTACGATGAAAATCGTTTCGGTTTTCAAAGGATGGACGACAAGGTTAAGAATGGACTAGTTCTAAGTGTCGTTTGGTGTTGAAGAGACACTTAGAGTAGTTTAGGACCTTGTTTTCCTTTGGCCGTACTATTAGGGGGGTGTAAACTAGTTGTTTGACCTAAGTGAGTCTAGTGGGTTATGTGTGGTGCACACTTGTCAAATCTAGCACTAGGTAGCTCGGAAGTAGCCCTAAGATCAATTGGAGCGGACTTCATTCACATATGATTTCGAGTTGTAAGTGAATGGAGGGTCAAATATTAACCGAATGCTGGTTCCGGTGTGACCGGATGCTGATAGTAGAGTCCGGTCAGTTCATTTGATCAAGAGAAGTCGTCTGGATGCGACCGGACACTGAGTGAAAAGTAACCGGACGCTGGGTGCTAGAGTCCGGTCAACTCCAGTAAGGTTCCAGAGATGGAGAATCCTGATCGGACGCGTCCGGTTAGTGCTGACCAGACGCTGGTCAAGTTCCGGTTACTGACCGGACGCTGAACAGCAAAGTGACCGGACTCTGGGCGCCAGCGTCCGATCAACATTAGTAAGGTTCCAGAGAGCAGTTTTCGTGACTGGACGCGTCCGGTCAGTGCTGACCGGACACAGGTCAGAGTTCGGTCACAACTTGACGGCTCTATGGCTGGGAGAACTGACCGGAGCGTTCGGTCACCTTGACCGGAGCGTTTCCCCGCTTCTGGTTCTAGCTTCGAATCTCGGGATGAGATTCTTTTTAAGGGGGTTGGTTGTAACACCCCTGGTGTTACAATCTTATTTAGCACCGCGATTTAGGCCTAAGTAAAATTTTTGAAACGAGTTTATAGGATTTTTGATTTAAAAGTACTCGACGTTAAAAAATATTTAGGAATGTCAGACAACAATCTAGCAAATAGATAGCGAATGGCTTGTTTATTTGATTGGGCATGAAAAATAATTTCTATAAACAAAAAATTGTTGAAAGTAAATTACTAAACCTTAGAGCTTTAGTTATGCTTGTACATGCATAACGTTGTTTTAGAAAACGAATTTTTGGAAGTTAAAATAATATTAAATATAAACGGGAAAACTCATATCATCAGCAGGATACGAACCTCGTAAATATGTTGGTACGCTTGTTTGAGTGTCAATGTGATGTTGTTGGTTTAAAAATAATGACGAGGGTACCGCTGGCCATTCAGCTCACCTACCTCAACGGTACGACGTGCGCGTTAATGAAGGATTTGCTGGGCTAGCTGCCTTCGCGTCCCGCTAGGTTAAAGTCATCCTATCTAGGCGCTAGTGTGGCGACGGTGGCGCGTCCCCATTCTCTGAACCAGTCGTTCGACTTGTTGCATCGTCGCGTTGCCTGCCGTGTCACTATTGCGCGTGGCTGCGCACAGACATATCTTCGTGGTGCTGCACGTAACCGTGGCCCTGGTCACAGTGATGATGGGATGCATCGCTGCCTGGCTTGACCCTGCCGACCACGTTGGGCCAGGACGTCCTGCCACACCGAGTTTATGAAGTAAGTGACAGAGCCGCTTGCTATCTTTCTTTCAATCATGTCGGTCTCTCTCGTGCTCCCGTCCTCTTCGTCGCCGTGATCGAGTCAGTGGGGGAGGTGCTACTACCGTTCCTTTTTCTCCACCAGGCTACCACTCCTCCCATCCCTGACCGCTTCCCGGTCCTCGATCCGCCGCTTTCCCTCCTCCTTTTTTTTTTGCTATCGTGGGAAGAGGCGCCCCTGCTCCTGCGCTTTCCTCCCCGTCCGGTGCCGGCCATTCCCGTCGCGCGCTTCGCCCCGTGTTGGGCCTCGTTGTTCCTCTCGGCTGCTGCGGGCTGCCATCGCCCCACGTGCCGCTCTGTCCTTCCCGCTCCTCGCCAATGTTGAGCGCTCGGCCGGACGCGACCCGGCCGCTGCCACAATCACCATGGCCACCCCCTTCCCTGCTTCTTCGTTGTCCCACCGTGTTGCCGCACCACATCACCGAAGCCGCAGTGCCCCACCGTTGATGCATCTTCGGTCGTCGCCGGCCACCGCGCGTGAGCGCCCTCCTCCACCTGCTATTTGGATCGAGCCAGGCGCTTGTCGTGCCAGCAGCGCTTCCATCGCCGCCATCGCGACGCGCGCTCCACCGTTTTCGCTCGAGCCATGCTCACCTTCACCCTCTGGCTTTGCTCCTACCGCGTGGCCTCACCGCACCACCGCCGCTCCTCCCGTTCATGGAGGAGCCGCGCAGCCTCCTCGCCAACCGCCAGCGCTGCCGCGCCCCTCGGTCCCACGCTGAATCCGTTGCTCCGGGTGACCTCCTGCTGGCTCGGTGGCCGCTCCGCCGCCGGTCGTCGTCGTTTCGTGTCGCGCGCCGGGTCCACGCCGCGCGTCCCCACGCCTGATCGTGGTACATAGCATGCCCCGCCCGCGCCGTCGCCCGCTTCGTCGTCGTCAGGCGCTGAGCACGCTTTTGCCGCCGGTGCTATGGAGCTTGTCAGCTTGCGGGCCGCCACCGCCCGCCACAAGACTCATTCCTCACAAGACGCGCCGCCGCATGCGTCGGCCGGTGACTTTTCCCGTCCGTGCTTTACTTTGAGGACGACGAGAGGGACCCGGGGTAAGAAAGGAGTATTTTGGGGTGATTGCTACTGAATTGGATGACTCATATGAACGAGAGCGTACCAAATAGATAGAAGTGCAAGGGCATCTTTGCATATATGCCGCCGCCACCATGCCCAAATCATGTTGGGGGCGGCTTTGGGCCACCCTGCCACGACATGGCATACTGGCCGGGCCTTGTCTTCTGTGTGGGTCGTGTGCGCCACGAGCCGTTCACGACCGCCCCACGGGCCGCTTTCCCCATGCTGGGTCGGCCTGTTGTTTGTGCCGCCGGGCTGATCCCGTGGTTCTTTGGTCCATTTAGTTTCAAGAAATTATTAATTTAGTTTCAGTAAATAAACTCAGTAAAATTCATAGTAAATCATAGAAAAATCGTAAAAATGCCAAACTAGTTTTGTTGAGTTTATAAAATCATGATCTACCTAGTAGTGCATTTTGTTCATATAGTTTGATAATATTCTTGAAAGCTATATAATTAATTTAAGGTATTTAATATGGTAAAAAGATAACTTGTAGGAATTGTTGTGATCAATTGGTAATATTGTTGAATCTGAAATTTGTACAGTAGGCTTCTAGCAATATTAGGCAATATTCTCTCCAGGAGATTGTGCAATGGGCTTTCTATCCAGTTGATGGGGATGATGTGAAGACGCAAATACTAACTTTTTAATATATATCTTACCCAGACAAGCTCCGGTGCATAACCCCTACTTTTCTGCAGTTTAAATTATATTTGTGCATTAAGTTTTAAGGAGTTGAATGAAACCCACTTGCATTCACAGATTTATTATCCCGAGCACATACTTGTGTATGAGCGCTTGGAAGACTTGTTACTCTCATATCGTGGATCCGGCTCTTTCCGAACCGATTGTTAGGGTTTTGTTTTTTGGTGGAGGAGGTCCTTGCACCGCACTGAGTCCGAGACTCAAGAGCGGGGGCTTGAAGTCCTAGTTTGGACGGGGACCTGGACACCCAGGACATGAGAGTGATGGGTTGGTTCTGCTTGTGCCCGGGGTACAAGCGGGGCGTGTGTTTTTGGGGTACCCAGCTAGGGACATTAGTTCACGAATCGTCACTGAGTCGGTACAACTTGTCTTAACTCTAGCACCGTAGTAAGAATTGAAAGATGAAAGATGGAATGGAAAAAGGAAATCTGATTGCTTACCACCTGCTTAAAAGTAGCACAGGTGTTTACATAGAATGGTTAGTAATGAACCAATGCGGCTATTAATAAAAATCAAATATAATGACGCACGCTTAGTAAAGCTTTCTGTAAATGCAATAAACCCACCAGCCAGATAGTCTTGCATATCCTTGGAGTCTTTTCTTTTCTCCTGTTGGGTAAGTCTTGCTGAGTACAATTGAGTACTCAGGATTTTATTCCCCCTGTTGCAGGTGATAGGTGGATGCTAGAGCTGACCCTTGTGTGTGGACATCTCCTGGTGGGCTCAGCGAGGATTCCTTTACGCTACGATCGTAGTTGTTATTTATAACTCTCACCAAATACTTTTATAAATAAAATTTTCATAATTTGTTGTCATAGTTTATATATCAATACTTCATCATGTCATGATTAGATATTTATTTCCGCTGTAATTCAGATCACATGTTTATATTCCGCTGTTCGAATAATTGTTCATTACTCTGATAATATGATTACGTTCCGTTGTTATAATAACAAATATTATACTCTGTGTTGTATTAAAAGTGATGTAAGAAATGGTTAAGAATAATATAAGCTTTATTCTCTCATTTGTGATCCTGATGACAAAAGGTGGATTTTCGGGTTCTCTCCTGGGGTGTGCCCGACGGAACCGAGTAATTTAGTGTTCTCCCATGGGTGCTTAGTGTCTAATGGAAGACGAGCACTCCTAGGAGGCATTAGATTAGGCGGTTCTGCCACAGGTGGTATCAGAGCGCAAATGAGAAAATATAACTTCGAAAACCTTTTCTAAACTAAAATTTGATAACAAACTCTTTTCAAAAAGTTAGGGCGTCTTTATGCGAAGTTATATAAGTAGCCCTATTATTATGGTTATGTATCCAGGATAGATGGCACTCTGCTGACTTAGGTAGGTTTAATCAATTTTTCTGCAGGTACACTGACCCGAGCATAGTCCGACAATATCGACTAGTTACAGGGAGAGAACGATATGTCAAAAATCTAAGAACGGTTGCCCTATATGTTGGCAACAGTGAAAGGACGTATATGACGTGCATTCATGCATATCCTGTTTGTGCATTGTAGTGGCGTATTGCTTGCAGATATGCCATCCATAGGTGTCACGCGTGTAGTATTATGTACGACTGACTCATTCCTGTCCCAGAGTTAGGTCTGCACTGTGGCTTTGTGTTTCGTGTTCGCCCGTGGTTCCTGCCTGTAGTGACCCACATCTCCCAGTACCCCTTTTCTGCGCTCTTGTCGGACCCTTACCCCGCAGTCGTACTAGTCAGCAATGGCATGGCACGTCGCTTGCCTCGAACGCGTAGAATTTGGTCGATTCATTCGTAGTCACCCCACGCCAGGACCACTGAACGCTCCGCCTTTATAAGCAGAGCCTGACTTAGCCCTTGGTACCACCACTCGACGTACTTTAGCTCGCTTAGCTTTTCCTTTGAGCCAGCTTTTCGCTCAGCCTTCCTCACTACCACCGCCAAAAATGGCAGGAGCCTGGGTTAGTAGTTACTGCCTTAACGTTGAGGGTTTTCCTAGAATCTTGCATGCCACACTACAAAAGCTCAGAGTCAAAGATCGTCCCGAGTATGAGGGCCGTGAGTATGAGGAGCATGGCACCGAGCAGTGTGAGGTTACCATTTACATTAGGGAGAGCAAAGAGTTTCCCGACCTCACTGAAGCCTGGAGTGTGACCGCAACCGGGTTTAGCTTCATCGACACCTACCAGGTTGTGGCCTGCAAAGCCTTGCGGTACCTTTGCCAGATCTATGAGGAGCCCATTGCCCATACCCCCATGAGGTTCTTTCCACCTCTGGACAAGAATTGGCTCGCATGGAGGCCTTGCAAGGGCGTGATGCGTAAGAGGACAGTCCTACCATGGTGCACTTGACCACGTACCTACTTGCTCTGGATGAGCAGTATGACCGGCAAGCCTTGGAACTGAGGATCTGCCTCTGTCGAGCCGAGAAAGTCGAGATCTTCAACCGGATGCTTCATGTGCAGCTCGCCGAAGCGCTTTCCAGTGCTGCAGCCGTAGAGAGCTGGGAGACTGCCATGTCGGAAGCTCTGAAGGAGGCTGAAGATCGGCATGTCCATCAGCTGCATGCGGCCTATCTTGTCACCAGGGCCAAGCGAAGGATGCTGGCTCCTGAAAGGCAGGATGCCCCAATCTTGGAAGGGATCCCTATCCACCCGCCAGAAAGAAGGAGAACCGATGTTGCAGTGCCGCCAGCACCTCCACCTTCGAAAGTGTCAGAAGTAGAGCCCTTGAGTCCCGTTAGACGTGCAATTTTGTTATTTCGCTGTGTTTATTGCGTTCATCTACCTTAAGTCCCGTTAGACGTGCTTAAGGTTTTCAAAGGCAATATTAAGCAGGTTACAAGAGAAGTTACTATTCGGATGCCAACATACCAATTGTAATTGGAGGACATTAGACACTGTATCGACTAATTGTGGATGCTCCAACAGAATACTTGAATCTTTTTTTAAATCAAATCCGCCGTTGGATTTAAATTCCTTGTCCCTTGTTATGAAGGGAACCCTTGTGTTTGAATTTTCCCTTGCAATACTCCCCTTACTCTGTGGTCTATGACCCCACTGCTTTCATGGCGTATAAGTTGGTAATAGTTGCCTGGTTAAAAGCTTATGGTGGCACGATGAAACCGAGGGCTCCCTGTGGAACAGCTGCCATATGTTGATGCTGCTCGGCACGAGCTGGTATCGAGGTTGTTAACCAAGTACCTTTACCAAGTTACACTGCCATACCATTTTTGTTACAAAATATTCTCCTTGGAAATATTTAGGTGTTCAAACGAAAAAATCCATGATGGGTCGATGAATTAGTGTTCTCTCAAAGTAAGCAAGAGGAGGTGGTTTTGGAGGAAGAAAGTATGGCATGGTCTCAGTCTACATGAAAGACGGATGTGGTCAAGGAAGGGAAAGAAAAAGAAGAGTAGCAAGGAAAGTTAGCCTCGGGTAGTAGGTAGTGTTTGGTAAGGCCTGAGTGGACGTCATGTCCCGAGCCCTGTGTTTAGTTGACCGCGCTACGAATGCTGGGTCATTTCGCTGCGTGCCCTGCGAACACTATCTGTATCGGGCCCTTAGCACCCCATTCGCGTGTGGCCGCGGCATCGTGCCGCACTCACCGTCCTTGTGCACTGTGCGCTTTTCCTTTCCCCCGTATCCGGTCGACTCTTGACTCTCACGCCTCGTCCCCGTACCTGACCCCTCTTTCCCCCTCCCTTCTTTCTTCTTTTGTGAACATGGTCGCCCGCACTCCTCCCTCATCGAGCACATCCTCTTATCTCCTCTCCTTTATTTCCCATCCGCTCACTTGTGCAGGGAGCGCACCATGGCTGTGTTTACCGCCACAGCATGAACCATCGGTGTATCCCATCAACTCCACCTCCACTTTCGGTGTGTTGCGCCCCACCTCCATTCACCGCTATAAGATACCCTTGGTCCTTGCTCTTTTTCTTCATCCCCATTCCCCTCGCATTTGGAGCAGAGCTACGAAATCCAGTCGACATTGTGAAGCTAGGTTCGTCAGTCTGAGGTCATGGTGTAATCCGAGAAGAAGAAAGGATATGGTTTCCGATGGAGTTCAAGTTCACTTGGTTAGTTTGGTCTTAGGGTTCATGATGTTTGAGTTCTAGGAGTCCTGTTTCTGGATCTGTTGGTGCTACACCATGTTTTGGATCATCATTATCTTGTTGTTTCTCCACTGTCCTCGTCTATCTCGACTTCTGGATTAAGTCTCAGTTGTACCAGGTTGCTCTTAATCATGTATCCCTAGATCCCCGTGTGGTTTAGTATTCGAAGTCGTGTAATCTTTCGTGTAATTCCTGATCTATGAAATGTAATCATGTTTCCCCTCTTCTGGTTCTAGCTTTGAATCTCGGGACGAGATTCTTTTTAAGAGGGGTTGGTTGTAACACCCCTGGTGTTACGATCTTGTTTAGCACCGTGATTTAGGCCTAAGTAAAATTTTCGAAACGAGTTTCTCGGATTTTTGATTTAAAAGTACTCGACATTAAAAAAAATATTTAGGAATGTCGGACAACAATCCTAGCAAATAGATAGTGAATGGCTTGTTTATTTGATTGGGCATGAAAAATAATTTCTATAAACAAAAAATTGTTGAAAGTAAATTACTAAACCTTAATGCTTTAGTTATGCTTGTACATGCATAACGTTGTTTTAGAAAACAATTTTTTGGAAGTTAAAATAATATAAAATATAAACGGGAAAACTCATATCATCAGCAGGATACGAACCTCCTGAATATGTTGGTACGCTTGTTTGAGTGTCAATGTGATGTTGTTGGTTTAAAAATAATGATGAGGGTCCCTCTGGCCATTCAGCTCGCCTGCCTCGACGGTACGACGTGCGCGTTAATGAAGAATTTGTCGGGCTGGCTGCCTTCGCGTCCCACTAGGTTCAAGTCATCTTGTCTAGGTGCTAGTGTGGCAACGGTGGTGCGTACCCATTCTCTGAACCAGTCGTCTAACTTGTTGCGTCGTCGCGTTGCCTGCCGCGTCGCTATTGTGCGTGGCTATGCAGACATATCTTCGTGGCGCTGCACGTAATCGTGGCCCCGGTCGCAGTGGTGATGGGATGCATCGCTGCCTGGCCTGACCCTACCGACCACGTTGGGCCAGGACGTCCTGCCACATCGTGTTTATGAAATAAGTGACAGAGCCGCTGCTGTCTCCTTCCCACTGTTCCTCCCCATCTCTGGCTTGCTGTCTTTCTTTCAATCATGTCGGTCTCACTTGTGCTCCCGTCCTCTTCGTCGTCGTGATAGAGTCAGTGGGGGAGATGCTGCTGCCGTTCCTTTTTCTCCACTAGGCTGCCGCTCCTCCCGTCCTGCAGCAGCTCCCCAGTCCTCAGCCGCTGCTTTCCCCTCCTCCTTTTTTTGCTGTCATGGGAAGAGGCACCCCTGCTCCTGCGCTTTCCTCCCCGTTCGGTGCCGGCCATTCCCGTGCGCGTTCTCGCCCGTCTTTGGGCTCTTTCTTTTCCCGCCGCGGGCTACCACCACCATCCGCGCCGCCTTCCTTCCTTCAGCTCCTCCGCCCATTGAAGCGCCGGCCGGACTTAACTCGGCGGTACCGCCACAATCACCATGGCCACCCCCTTCCCTGCTCCTTCGCCGTCCCACCATGTTGCCACGCCGTGTCACCGTAGCCGTAGTGCCCCACCATTGCTGCATCTTCGTTGCGCCGCCACGCACGCCGCGGCGCCGCCCTCCATTTCTCGCTATTTGGATCGAGCCAGAAGCGCTGGCCGTCGTGGCCAGCGCTTCCATCGACCACCGCGCGCACGCGCCTCCACCGTTTTCCCCTACCTGAGCCATGCTCACCTTTTCCCTCTGCACTGCTCCTTCCACGTGGCCTCGCCGCACCACCGTCGCTCCTCCAGTTCACTAGAGCCGCGCGTAGCTCCGCCTATTGACCGCAGCGCCGTGCCCCTCGGTCCCGCGCTAAATCCGTTGTTCGGCGACCTCCCGCCGCTCGGTGGCTGCTCCGTCGCCGATCGCCGCTTTCGTGCCGCGCGCCGAAGTCCCACGCCTGCGTCCCCACGCGGACCGTGGTCCCGCGAAGTGGCCTCTCATGTCGTCGTCCGCTCGCCGCCGCACGCGAAAGCACGCTTTTGCCGCTACGGTTTGTCGAGCTTGCTATGCCATGGCCGCTACCACCCGGCCATGCACTCCTTCCCCCACGCACGCGCCACCGTTCTTGTGCTGCCACACGCTCGATGCGCCGCCCCGCCACCGACCGATGACTTTCCCCGTCCGTGCTATGCTTTGAGGACGACGAGAGGGACCCCGGGGTAAGAAAGGAGTATTTACAGGGTGATTGCTACGAATTGGATGACTCATATGAACAGTAGCATACCGAATAGATAGAAGTGCAAGGGCATGTTTGCATATATGCCGTCGCCACCATGCCCAAACCGTGTTGGGCCGGCTTATTGGGCCGACTGCCATTGACCATGGCAGCATACTGGCCTGGCCGGCCTTTGTGCCATTGGCCGTCTTGGCTGTCATGAACCGTTCATCGACCACCGCGCTTTGGCCGCTTGCCCCATGCTGGGTCGGCCTATTACTTGTGTCGCCGGGCTGATCCGGTGGTTGCTGGTCCATTTAATTTCGAAGAAATTGTTAATTTAGTTTCGTAAATAAACTTGTAAAATTCGTAGTAAATCATAGAAAAATAAAAAAAATGTCAAACTAGTTTTATTGAGTTTATAAAATCATGATCTACCTACTAGTGTATTTTGTTCACATAGTTTGATAATATTCTTGGAAGCTATATAATTAATTTAAGGTATTTAATATGGTAAAAAGATAACTTGTAAGAATTGTTGTGATCAATTGGTAATATTGTTGAATCTGAAATTTGTACAGTAGACTTCTAGCAATATTAGGTACTCACTGTAATATTTGTAGCTCTAGAATAATTAGTTTGCTAAATAGATAATGACGTCTTATTTTGAATAATGATTAAATCAATAGAATGAAATAAAGAAACCACTTGGATTTATATAACTAAAATAATTGTTGGAAAATAATGCATGATTCGACAACATGAATATGTGGCCTAAGTATGATCATCGTTAGAACTAGCTCGTTAACTTGAGAGACGTAAATCGTATTTTACGAGTCACAATTGCAGTCGATTAATTACGTATTTGCATTGCATCGCATTGCATATCATATAGGTACGATGATAGATCAGCGGATCAATTGAAGGATGATTAGGAATCAGAAGATGGTGTAATGGTATTCTCTCTAGAAGATGATGCAATGGGCTTTCTATCCGGTTGATGGGGATGATATGAAGATTGAAAGGTACTAATGGCTAGAGGGGTGGTGAATAGCCTAATAAAAATTCTACAACAACACTTAACAAAAGGATTAGACAATTATGAAGCGAAGCGAGTTATGCGCTAGCCTACCAAAATGCAAGCCACCTACCACAATTCTAGTTTAGATAAAGTATATCCACACAATAACTATATCACTACACTAAGTTAGTGTGCTCTCAAAAACTAACTAAAGAGCCACCCTAACCAAACTAACAAGCTCTCATAATTAGTTACACTAAAGAGCTTGACAACTAGTTTGCGGTAATGTAATGAGTAGGCAAGAAGGTTATACCGCCGTGTAGATGTATGAACCAATCAATCACAAGTGTGGATAACAATGAAGACCAATCACCTCAGAATCAATGATGAACACAATGATTTTTTACCGAGGTTCACTTGCTTGCCGACAAGCTAGTCCTCGTTGTGGCGATTCACTCACTTGGAGGTTCACGTGCTAATTAGCTTCACACGCAAAACCTTCAATAGGGTGCCACACAACCAACACAAGATGAGGATCACACAAGCCACGAGCAATCCACTATAGTACCTTTTGGCGCTCCGCCGAGGAAAGGTCAAGAACCCCTCACAATCACCATGATCGGAGCCGGAGACAATCACCGCCCTCCGCTCAACGATCCTCGCTGCTCCAAGCCATCTAGGTGGCGGCAACCACCAAGAGTAACAAGCGAAATCCGTAGCGAAACACGAACACCAAGTGCCTCTAGATGCAATCACTCAAGCAATGCACTTGGATTCACTCCCAATCTCACTATGATGATGAATCAATGATGGAGATAAGTGGGAGGGCTTTGGCTAAGCTCATAATATTGCTATGTCAATGGAAATGGCCAAAGATGTGAGCTATAGCTGGCCATGGAGCTTAAATAGAAGTCCCCACAAAATATAGCCGTTATAGCCCTTCACTGGGCATAAAGCGGGCTGACCGGACGCTCCGGTCAGTTGACCGGACACTGAGCCCCCAGCGTCCGGTCGCTTGTTGTTAGCCACGTGTCGGACTCCAACGGTCATCTGCCTTGCCTGAACGGACGCTCCGGTCAGTTGACCGGACGCTCGACCCTCAGCGTCCGGTCGTTTCCAGTAAGGGTCCAGAACCGATTTTTATCGACCGGACACGTCCGGTCATGCTTGACCGGACACAACCCAGCGTCCGGTGCTTAACCCTAAGCGCTGTGCAGACCGATCACTTGACCAGACGCAGCCCTTCAGCGTCCGGTCGCCGAGCGACCCAGCGTGCAGTCAATAGACCGACGCCAGCATCTCACTGTTACACATGACCGGACGCGCCGGTCCCTCAGAGGTCCAGCGTCCGGTCACTGTATAACCAGCGACACTAACTCGTTTTTACTTCTAACTTCTCCACCCTTGCTCAAATGTGCTAACCACCAAGTGTATCACCTTGTGCACATGTGTTAGCATATTTTCACAAATATTTTCAAGGGTGTTAGCACTCCACTAGATCCTAAATACATATGCAATGAATTAGAGCATCTAGTGCCACTTTGATAACCGCATTCCGATACGAGTTTCACCCCTCTTAATAGTACGGCTCTCAACCCTAAATGTGATCATACTCTCTAAGTGTCTTGATCAGCAAAACAAAATAGCTCCTATGGTTTATACCTTTGCCTTGAGCTTTTTGTTTTTCTCTTTCTTCTTTCCAAGTCCGAGCACTTGATCATTACCATGGCATCATCTTCATCATGCTATGATCTTTGTTTGCTTCACAACTTGGAGTGTGCTACCTATCTCATAATCACTTGATAAACTAGGTTAGCACTTAGGGTTTCATCAATTCACCAAAACCAAACTAGAGCTTTCAAAGATGCAGATACTAATTTTTTAATATATATCTTACCCAGGCAAGCCCCGGTGCATAACCCCTACTTTTCTGCAGTTTAAATTATATTTGTGCATTAAGTTTTAAGGAGTTGAATAAAACCCACTTGCATATATATGTATCTTTATCCTATGAGTCTTACTAGTATAACAGGATCGTGTAGATTACTATGCTACAGGACTCCGGTATAAGTTGAGTAATTGCCTGTCACTCGCGAGATATAGGGAAATATGTTACTGTATTATTATCACTTGGAAAATATAAATGGTGGAAATGATAAATGGTGACCGGGCAGGGATATGGTTTGGGTATTGGTGGGTGTAAGAGGTAGTGTCACCGTGGACGCGGGGCATGGCTTAGTTACACTGCTTTCCCTGTCTATGTCGGTTACGGACCGACTGTTGCATAAGACGCTAGGCAAGTCACAGATTTATTATCCTGAGCACATATTTGTGTATGGGCGCTTGGAAGACTTGTTGCTCTCTTGTCATGGATCCGGCTCTTTCTGGACCGACTGTCAGGGTTTTATTTTTTGGTGGAGGAGGTCCTTGCACCGCACTGAGTTCGGGACTCAGGAGCGGGGGCTTAGAGTCCCAGTTTGGATGGGGACCTGGACACCCAGGACAGGAGAGTGATGGGTTGGTCCTGCTTGTGCCTGGGGTACAAGCGGGGCGTGTGTTTTTGGGGTACCCAGCTGGGGACATTGGTTCGTGAATCGCCGTCGAGTCGGTATGACTTGTCTTAACTCTTGCACCGTAGTAAGAACTGAAAGATGAAAAATGAAATGGAAAAAGGAAATCTGATTGCTTACCACCTGCTTGAAAGTAGCACATGTGCTAACATAGAATGGTTAGTAGTGAACCAATGCGGCTATTAATAAAAATCGAATATAAGGACACACGCTTGGTAATGCTTCCTGCAAATACAATAAACCCACCAGCCAGATAGCCTCGCATATCCTTAGAATCTTTTCTTTTCTCTTGTCGGGTAAGTCTTGTTGAGTACAATTGAGTACTCAGTGTTTTATTCCCCCTGTTGCATGTGACAGGTGGATGCTAGAGCTGACCCTTGCGTGCGGACACCTCCTGGTGGGCTCAGCGAGGATTCCTTTATGCTACGATTGTAGTTGTTATTTATAACTCTCACCAAATATTTTTATAAATAAAAGTTTCATAATTTGTTGTCATAGTTTATATATCAATACTTCATCATGTCATGATTAGATATTTATTTCCGCTGTAATTCGGATCACATGTTTATATTCTGCTGTTCAATTAATTGTTCATAACTCTGATAATATGATTATATTCCGCTGTTATAATAATAAATATTACACTCTAATGTTGTGTTAAAAGTGATGTAAGAAATGGTTAAGAACGATGTAAGCTTTATTCTCTCATTTGCGATCCTGATGGCAAAAAGGTGGATTTTCGGGTTCTCCCCTGGGGTGTGCCCAACGGAACCGAGTAATTTAGTGTTCTCCCATGGGTGCTTAGTGTCTAATCGAAGACGAGCACTCCTGGGAGACATTAGATTAGGCGGTTCTACCACAAATGGTATCAGAGCGCAAATGAGAAAATACAGCTTCGAAAACATTTTCTAAACTAAAAATTGACAACAAACTCTTTTCAAAAAGTTAGGGCGTCTTTCTGCGAAGTTATATAAGTAGCCCTATTATTATGGTTATGTATCTAGGATAGATGGCACTCTGCTGACTTAGGTAGGTTTAATCAATTTTTCTACAAGTACACTGACCCGAGCATAGTCCGATAGCATCGACTAGTTACAGAGAGAGAACGATGTGCCAAAAATCTAAGAACGGTTGCCCTATATGGTGGCAACAGTGAAAGGACGTATATGACGTGCATTCATACATATCCTGTTTGTGCATTGTAGTGGCGTATTGCTTGCAGATACCCCATACATAGGTGTCACGCGTGTAGTATTGTGTACGACTGACTCGTTCCTGTCCCAGAGTTAGGTCTGCGCTGTGGCTTCGTCTTTCGTGTTCGCCCGTGGTTCCCACCTGTAGTGACCCACGTCTCCCCGTACCCCTTTTATGCGCTCTTGTCGGACCCTTACCCTGTAGGCGTACTAGTCAGTAATGGCATCGCACGTCGCTCGCCTCGAATGCGCGGAATTAGGTCGATTCATTCATAGTCACCCCACGCCAGGACCGCTGAATGCTCCGCCTTTATAAGAAGAGCCTGACTTAGCCCTTGGTACCACCACTCGACGCACTTTAGCTCGCTTAGCTTTTCCTTTGAGCCAGCTTTTCGTTCAGCCTTCCTCACTACCACCGCCAGAAATGGCAAGAGCCTGGGTTAGTAGTTACTGCCTTAACGTTGAGGGTTTTCCCAGAATCTTGCATGCCACCCTACAAAAGCTCGGAGTCAAAGATCGTCCCGAGTATGAGGGCCGTGAGTATGAGGAGCATGGAACCGAGCGGTGTGAGGTTACCGTCTACATCGGGAAGAGCGAAGAGTTTCCTGACCTCACTGAAGCATCGAGTGTCACCGCAACCGGGTTTAGCTTCATCGACACCTACCAGGTTGTGGCCCGCAAAGCCTTGCGGTACCTCTGCCAGATCTATGAGGAGCCCATTGCCCGTACCCACATGAGTTTGTTTCCACCTCTGGACAAGAATCGGCGGGCATGGAGGGCTCGCATGGAGGCCTTGCAAGGGCATGATGCGCAAGAGGACAGTCCTACCATGGTGCATTTGACCACGTACCTACTTGCTCTGGATGAGCAGTATGACCAGCAAGCCTTGGAACTGAGGATCTGCCTCCGTCGAGCCGAGGAAGCCGAGATCTTCAATCGGATGCTCCAGGTGCAGCTCGCCGAAGCGCATGCCAGTGCTGCAGCCGCGGAGAGCCAGGAGACTGCCATGTCGGAAGCTCTGAAGGAGGCTAAAGATTGGCACGTCCATAAGTTGCGTGCGGCCTATCTTGTCACCAGGGCCAAGCGGAGGACGCTGGCTGCTGAAAGGTAGGATGCCCCAATCTTGGAAGGGATCCCTATCCACCCGCCAGAAAGAAGGAGAATCGGTGTTGCAGTGCTGCCGGCACCTCCACCTTCGGAAGTGTCAGAAGTAGAGCCCTTGATTCCTCTCACTCAGCCATCACCAAGAGAAGATGCAGATCCATAGCCAGAGCGGTGGAAGAATCCGTCATGCCCGGGAATGAAGATGCGTGGCTAGAGTAGCTTAGTTGCCTTGGAAGGCTGTACCCGTAGTAGTAGTGCTTTTCGTTGCTATCATTCGGTATTGTACTCTTACCGTTGTGGTCGTCCGTAGTTGTTGAGATCGTTCGACCGTAGGGAATGCTGTGTCGTGAATGGGAGATTGGATGCCTGTATGATGTACCCGTATAAGACCGTTGGAATGTGCAATTTTGTTATTTCGCTGTGTTTATTGCGTTCATCTACCTGAAGTCCTGTTAGACGTGCTTATGGTTTTCAAAGGCGATATTAAACAGGTTACAAGAGAAATTACTATTCGGGTGCCAACAGACCAGCCGTAATTGGAGGACATTGGACACTGTATCGACTAATTGTGCTTAAGGTTCATGTATAATTTGAAAGCTTTATAACCCGACAGGTTTAAGAAGGAGCAAAGATAAGGATTCCATCAAAGACAAAATAATAGGTACAAATATGAAATCCTACATGTTGCTCAGCTATGTCACGTATTGCAGGTAACAAGAATTGATTCTCCTCATGGGTGCACAAATAGTATGTCAATGCCTCACGAATAGGCTTTGCATGCTCCTGCGTGACATAAAAAGGATTTGGAAAACATCTTGTCAACTAATCTGAAGACGTAGGCAATATATCGTAATCAAATGATCACAGTTTTAAAAATAGAACTTGATAACGCCATAATTCAAGAACAAAGTAATACCTCTTTGAAATAAAGGTGAGTTAGGCCATCATATAAGTAATTCAAGAACATATTGAAAAGCACTATCACAATGAGTAATTAAATATCCATTTGAGAACAAAAAGTTAAGACATACAAGTAGCAAAACAAAATTTAAGCATATAATTTAATAAACCAAGTCCAACACACAAGTTAATTACTACAAGTTATGTGCAAAATATAATAAACCAAACAACTTATGTGCAAAAAAAGTTAGACATAAAAGTTAATAGCTACAAATTATATCCACAAATTTAGACATAAACTTTTGTGGAGAAAGTTAGACATAAAAATTACGTGCAGAAAGTTATACATGTGAAGAAAGTTAGATATAAAAAGTTAGACACGAACTTAATATCTACAGGTTATGTGCACAAAGTTAGATATTAAAGTTTGATAAAAAAAACTTTAAAAACATAATACAGAAACTAAAACATAATAACTACAATATACAAGTTACATGCATATAATTTAATAAAACAAGTTCAGTATAAGAAAAATATTAGGACAATTCACACCAGTACTTCATACATATAAGTTATGTACAAAATAAGTACAATAAATTAATTAATCTCAATTGTAAAAAAAAACAAGAGATGCCTATAAATAAATTATCTGAAAAGAACCAAATATCAAATAAAAATGAACAAGGAACTCACAGAGAACATACCCTAATCACTGACATTAATTAAACCGGTTTTGAACTGCAATACTCCTCTCCCTTCGTTGTTGGGATCAAAACTCTGGGCTAGCGTGTAAGCATGCTCACAAACTGTATAAAATAAGTACAAACATAAACGTTACCAGATCAAACCAAGTTTCAATTGTAAAATATTCCATTTTAAAACCGAACTGTATTTCAGTGTTGGCTTTTGTCATCAGTTTGTCACCATACATTGATAATTGACATAACCAAGGACCCCACCAGCTAGTTGAAGAACAAAGTGGCAATTGGCAAACGGTAGGAACCTGGCTAAGCGGCATAAAATAATATTTTTCCTACTTTTATTAGACAGGTCGAAATAAAACAAAAGAATTGGTGTAACGTGTAATATAACTTAGTTGAAGAAATCTGATCAAGTTTATTTAATCATTATCCTTTGATTTGGTGGAAGTTTGATTTTCTGTAGTGGAGTACCACAGTACTGTTCAACGGATGAACTAAGCAGAATATGGAAACTGGAATGATGTCCAAAAATATAATCAATGATATAGGCATCTAAATTCAGAGAACTACTGATGTATTTAACTAAATTACCTGCTAGATACATAATGTCAGCAAGGTGCCAAGGTCCAACTAAGCTAAATGCATACAACTAAAACTAGCCTAGCCATGATTCTAAAACAGTGGCAGCTAATTACAGATAGAATACGCTAGCAGGCAACATGAGCAACGTAGGCAAACAAAAGCCCAGTGTCATCACAGGGACCCGATGCATGAATAAGCTGGAGGGGAAATAAATCTCGAAGAAGCAAACCACACACCATGCGTCGATCTAGGCACCACCACTCAGTCCTCCGCGTCGATCCGCCACTAGCAGCAGCCCCCACACATGGGCTCGCCAGATCTGGCCTTCGACTGTGGGGTCTTCATCCTGGATCTCGTCGGCGGCGCAGAGCACCTCCTCGATGTGCACGTTGTTGCCGAGCGACGACACGTTCCCGGCGATGCCGGTGACCGGCTGCCCGTAGGCGCCGACGAGCCGCACCCCGCGCACCAGCCTTTCCCAGTTGGCCTCTACCCTCGCCATCGGTGGAAGCCCCTCGGATCTAGCTAGGGGGCACCCAGCAGGCTCAGAGGCCGCTCGTCATGGGCACCGCGCGCCTCCAAGCGTCTGCGATCGACTGGCGATGGGGATCGGCGTTAGGGTTTCGAACGCCGCGGGCACGCGGAGGCGTGTGCAACGGAGGTGGTGGCATTCAAGCTGTGGGCGGGGAGAGGAAAGGAGGAGCAGTGGGCTAGTGGGGGGAGAAGGCACAAAAGGAAGAGCCTTTTAGCTGTGTACAGTGGCGGAGCTTGCATGAATGTGCAGGGGGCTGATTCAAAGCTACACTGCTACAGTAGCTCCGTCCGTTCATCCTGCAGCCACAGCGGCGGGGCGGCAAAAATCTCAAGCGAACAGGGTATATAGAAATGGAGTTGCTTTAACCATTAGGAAACGGGGGGCACGGCAGCACGACAGTATCATGTGTTCCAGCTTCCCACGACACAAATCAGCGTCTGCAACCCTTACCAGTTCAGCGGTTGTGGATTTTTCTAGGTGTTGAGACAGGAGCAAATAGGAGAAAAGTGGAAATCCTGTTAGATCGGCCCATTGTATTTTCGAGATATTCTATGCGCCCAAAATGGACAGGTGACCTTTATTTAACAGAGCAGATAACAGTTGCCCTGTCAGTCTATATCAATAGCTACGCTGAACATTTCTTCCGCAACATATATTCTCATTTTTTTACGGGGTAAGGGGGGGCCGGAGCCCTCTATGGCCAATACGTGGCTCCGCCGGTGGTTGTGTGCTATTAAAAAATTTGTAATTACACATAAGCCATTAAAAAAGTTGACCGCACACGATGCCACTACTCTAAACTTCTTTGCCTTACAAGCCATTCCGTCCTTGTTCTGTATGTTTTTTGCCGTTTGATAGCCCTTACAGGTGGGACCTGCCAGTGAAATTGTCCATGTTGCCCTTGGGCGGTGGAGACCGTGTTGACTACGATTAACTGCCACCTCAGTTTTCTTGGTCTCCCCATGTGCCCCTCTCGGAGAAGAAGGGGAGCGCAGGGGAGAGCCGCGACCGCCGCCGGGAAGCCACGTCTTTACCGGAGCTTGTGGCCACCGAGCAAGCGCGTGGCCACTGGGCAGGCTTGCGGCCGTCGAGACGCGACGCCGGAGCTCGAGACACGGTCACCGGAGCTCGGGACGTGGCCGTCGGATCTCAAGAGGCGACCGCCGGAGCACGTGACGCTGCCGCCGGAGCTCGGGATGCGACCGCCAGGTTGCCAACGCGTGGGCGCGCGGCCGTTGGAGCACAGGCCGCGGCCGCTGGGGGGCGCTGGGTCTCGGGGCGAGACCGCGGGGCCGCCGGGGTTCGCCGCACGACCGCCTAGGAGGTCGTCGGGCCAAGTTATGGTTCGGGTCGCCGGGAGAGCGAAGCGCTGGCGGCACGACACCGCTTCGGGCGTGGCTGGGAACTGGGCGCGGCGTAATCACCGAGGACGCAGGGGGGCCGCCGCCGCCGAGGGTGCAGAGTTGGTGCTGGCCCGGGAGTGTGGGGGGCCAGCCGTGGGGTCGGGAGCGTGGGGCTGGGGCAGGAGGCGCCGGGCGAAGGGCGGGCCGAGGCTGGAGGTGCCGGGCGGGGTCGACACCGGGCGCAGTCTTGACGACACGCATAAGCCGTGTTTGCAGTGCATCTGACGTCGCCGGGTCGTCATGGGAAGGGGAAGAAGATAAAGAGGAACAGAGAGAGAAAACCGAGGTGGCGGTCAATCGTAGTCAACAAGGTCTTCACCGCCCAAGGGCAACATGGACAATTTCTTTGGGTGGTCCCACCTGCAGGGGCTACCAAACGCAAGAAAAAAAAAAAAAAACAAGGACGGAATAACTTGTATGACAAAAAGTTTAGAAGCGAGTGGCACTATATGCGGTCATCTTTTTAATGGTTTATGTATAATTACAAACTTTTTAATGCCACACAAGTAAAAGGCTCGAAGAGGAAAGGGAACGGGAAAGGAAAGGCCGCCGAAAATGAAAAGAGACGAGGCGGTTGGATCGTTCGCTCGGAACCAAAGCGGTGAACAACCGTAGCAGTGGAATTCGGTTTTGCGAGACGATCGCCGTCACGGTGCAAGATTTTTCAGTAAAAAAAATCTCTGGTTTTGACCTCAAATCATCCGGGTTTTCCGCGACGATCCCCGTCGTGGTACAAGATTTTTCAGTACATCAGCTGGCAAGTTTGCAGGGTCCTCATCCAGAAGATAGCAGACACTTGCAACCACGGCAACACATCAAAGGCTCAGTCGACGCACACTGGTTTGAGAAACAAGCCATCGCAAGGAGGATTCTTTTCCCGCCGTTCTGACTCCAATTTTCCAGGTCAGCAGCGGCAGCTTCAGTGAAAACAAAACATGACGAGGCAAACTCGACTTCCTTGACCATTCTAACATACATAGGCATATATAGCTCCAGTCCAATCATTCCATTCACAACACAAATATCTTCGACAGCGCAGGCAATCGTTCTTTAGATAAAACTATCAACGTGAATGAACAAGAAAACACACCAGGTGGGTATGTGGATGGCAACCGAACCTTAGTTGTTTTGAGAACACCCACTGACCCACAGGATTACCTTTGGTACTTTTCATCACAAATTACAACATGAATGGCATGCTACAATCTAAACTAGTTTAAGCATCAGAACCACTGTCTGAATCAGAATACAATTCATATGGTCTATTCCTGTTCGTGTTTGCTTCAAGTGGTGGAAGATCGTCATCTTCATCAGAATCTGGTCCCTCATCAACCTCGGAAGTTTGTGCTTCTGTTCCCGCCTCTGAAGCTTCATTTGGAGTTGAGTTGAAAATAGCTGGCCTAATATAAGAAGGGACGAATTGGTCAGAAGAACAATTTCAGGATGTCAAGGTAAGCAACATTCAGCAAAGGTACACTAGGACTTCAGTGCTGATACAAATGTCCACGAACTGATATTTTATAAGATCAAAATTAGTAGCTTAGGATCTCTAATCCTTTTTTTTCCCCCTCTGCCATTACTTCAAAATAGAAAATACAAAACAGAATTCAGCATATCCAAAATAATTCTTTCGTGGCCATTTGATCAGGTAAAAAGCTATATGTGCTGTTCAGATTTATTACTCAGTGACCCTTTCTTTTATTATGAGGCAAGTGAACTGTAACTGTATATCCAAGATGCAAAGAATTAGATGATCGATTTTGGGGGCTTGTTGAAAAAACAGAATTTTGGTTGAATGCCAATGACAACGACACCAGACCCAATGCACATTGAACATAGGTAATTAAACCAGTCACTTTGTAAATTGGCATTGCAGGTGTACTGTCATTTGGATATAGTTACATATGAGATATACCACCACCAGCTTCAGTCAAAAAAAGAAGTTTTTTTTTATCTCAACCTAGATGGATCTTCCATGTTGCTGCTTATAGTTGGCCACTCAACAAAACCCTTCAAAACAGGAGGCAGCCAAACCAATGGGTGCAAATTATTCCGCATCGATTCTTCCTTCTATTTTTCATGTAGACTACATCAATTAACATGAAGGAAACTATCCTTTCTTGAGTCATGAGGCAAACAAATTGACACACAAAAGTAGCAGCAGTCAAGTGGATATTCTATTATAAGATATACCACGGTTTGTGGAACATTGCACGAAAAATAGCAAAGAAGAACAATATTTACTGCCAGCTAACTTTAAGGCGCTGACCGGGGTGAGGTCCCTCTCCAGTACTCCTACCAACGTATCCTAAGTTTGGATTGAACTCATAAGCCAGAACTGTGAGTAATTGCCATTATCCAGCACCATTTGCATCAAAGAACCCAGAAACTTACCAGCTACCAGTCTTCTCCAGAGCCCGAACTTGTTTGTGGAAGAGGACTTGCGAGACAACACACGCAATCTTGCTACCCGATTCCAGAGCCTGATCCCTCCCACTAGCGTCCACAACCACGAAACTCCCTGCGGATTCAGAGCAGACAGAGAGTTAAGTCGTAAAGCCAGTTCCTCTGTATCCAGGAGAACTAACCAACACCTCACGAATCACCCACCGTTCTTGATCCAGAAGCTCTTTTGGAACTTGGCAGGGAACAAGGCCAGGGACTTGACGCCCTCGCCGTCCATCACCTGGCAAGAAAGCACGCCGGTTAGGAAACGAAACTAGACGGTGCGCGACTGAACCCAGGAGCCCGGGGAATCATCGATAAGCGCCTCACCTCGATGACGTTGGAGCCGCGCAGCGTGAGGACCTGCATGATGCTCTCGCCCTCGGCGAGAGTGACGGCGGCGCCCTCGTCGCACGCCCGCCGCAGGTTCTTCCTCCCCGCCTTCATCTGCTCCTCTCCCTTCTTCGACGGGTACAAGGGAGGCGGGGCCTTGCTTCCCGGGGACCGAAGCACAGGGAGAGAAGCGACGACGGGCGGCAACAGCGGCGGCGGCGGCGGCGAGGGGAGCAAAATTGTCACGGGTCAGGTAAGGCTTCGGCCTTTGGGCGAACAGCCAGCCTTCCCTGGTGATGTGGATGCAAATTGGGCTTGGGGCCTTTTTACTCGTAGGGCCCAATACACAAATGGCCTACACGGATGGAGGGAGTAATAAGGGAAATTAGAACAAGGTATATATAAAAGCATCCGTGTTTAAAAAACTATGTCTTGTACTGAACAAATAGAAAAAAATGCTGTTAACAAATGGGATATAGAGAAGTGCGCCCGGTCTGTTGATTTTTGTTTAGGGTCCAACGCCTTGCTTTATCCTTTATTTTCGTGACAACTGCCCTTAAAAGGTAGGGTCATTGAATATAAAAGGTAGAGCATTTTCCGCCGTTAAGGCACAAGTCGGGTTTAAGGGCACACGAACGGGGCCGATATCTCTTTCTCCGTGAGGCATGCATGGGAGACTTTTAGAGCTCGTAATCGCGTGCGTCATCATTTAATTTTCGTCATGGCTGAGGCTGACCGTGGCTTGTTATTTCAGGCGAATGTCATGCCAAAGTTTATAAGACGCAAATGAAACGACGACGACTGCCAAGTGCCAAACTATTCTTGAGTCTCTGTAAAATTTCAACACGTGTAAATTTTCAACACGAAGTTGGTAAGAGTTTTCTCACTTCTTTCTAAATTATAATTGAATCTAGCTTTGCTAAAAGCTAAAGTTCGCTATTTTGTTAGAAAACTTTCTAAAAATACAAAACATGTGTATAGAGGGCTAGAGGCTTTTAACATGACAATAGGCAGAGGAGCTATACTATGGTGGGGCTTCGGGTTCTTACAAGAAGCTCTGTCAAACGGCCATAAAAAAAACGGCTCCTTGCAAGGATTCTGAAGGAACCAGAGCCGAAAAAGTATCTTCTCTCGATTTTTTTCTCACAAACTTGATAAAAATGTGTAGTGGATTTCGATGGATCCAGTGATGGTGACATTGTAATTGCAAATGGCGGAACAACTAAAAAGACCTTTAAGTTCGATAGAGTCTTCACGCCAAATGATGATCAAGGTATATTAGTCATAACTTTGATGTTTCAATGAAGCTGTAGTTTATTTTACAATTGTAATCCTGTCACTGTGTTAGAAACAATAGTCTACAAATTCAGTTATTTGAGTTTAACATTATAAAGACAAGATTTTGCTAGCTGGGTACTTGTACATGTTTGGCTAAAAGCATTTACAATCGTTATCCTGTCACTGTGTTAGACACAATAGTCTACACATTCAGTTATTTGAGTTTAACATTATAAGGAGAAGATTGCTAGCTGGTACTTGTACATGTTTTGCTAAAAAGCAAAAGTGCTAAATTATTATGTTGAAACAACTTACCTTATATGACTTCTGTTGTCTAATGTGCAACTTGAATTGATGGGCAGATATAGTGTACGTCGATGCATCTCCACTGGTCACATCTGTCTTAGATGGCTATAATGTATGCGTCTTTGCCTACGGGCAGACAGGAACAGGAAAGACGTTTACCATGGAAGGAACTGAGAGTAATAGGGGTGTTAACTATAGAACTCTGGAAGAACTGTTCAATATTGCAGAGGAGAGGAAAGAAAGTGTCACATATGACTTATCTGTTAGTGTTCTTGAGGTCTACAACGAACAGATCAGAGACCTTCTTGCCACGTCTCCATCTAAAAAGTATGAAAATTTATTTTCAGGTTCTTTTTTTTTTTGTTTATAATAGTAGGAGCTCGTGTTAACTCAACATTCATCCTTTGCATTTAGGCTGGAGATCAAGCCGAACAGTGAAGGACAAAATCATGTCCCTGGGTTAGTGCAGGCCAAAATTGAGAACATAAATGAGGTTTGGAAAGTTTTGCAAACTGGAAGCAATGCAAGGGCTGTTGGTTCAAACAATGTTAATGAGCACAGCAGTCGCTCCCACTGGTTGGCCACCTGTTTTCATTATAATATCCTTTTTATTCGTGAGCTGATTGCTTGCTGTCCAAATGGTTCTTCTTTTAATCTTTATAACCTTTCTTCAGCATGCTATGCATCATGGTGAGAGCTAAGAACCTGCTTACTGGAGAATGTACAAGTAGTAAGCTTTGGCTTGTAGATTTGGCTGGAAGTGAGCGTTTAGCCAAGACGGACGTGCAAGGCGAACGACTTAAGGAAGCACAAAATATTAACAGATCACTTTCTGCATTGGGTGATGTCATTTCAGCTCTTGCTACAAAAAGCAGCCATATACCCTACAGGTTTGTGGTATTCATATAACTGCATATGTAACTATTTAACTCCTTTGTTCTATCACTCACTATTTATGTGTCTTATCTGGTCAGAAATTCCAAATTGACACACTTGCTGCAAGATTCTCTAGGTAAGATGATCTGCTTGCTCAGGGAAAACTATTACCATGATTATGTCTAACTTTTTCCTCACTTGGCCACATGATTAATTTTCTTTCTGTGGTTTTGTTATTGATAATAGGAGGAGACTCAAAAGCATTAATGTTTGTGCAAATTAGCCCATCCGACAATGATGTTTCAGAAACCTTGAGTTCATTAAACTTTGCCCGTGTTCGGCGTATTGAATTGGGACCAGCAAAGAAGCAGGTTGATACTGTTGAACTTCAAAAGACCAAACAGATGGTGGGTTTTAGTTGTGCATTTTCCTAAGTTAACTTTCAGGATTGTCTTGAAGCAACTTGCTTGAAGCTGGCCTATTGATATATTTACGTTTTTCCTGCTGAATGAATGTCAGCTTGAAAGAGCTAAGCAAGAACTCAGACTTAAGGATGATTCTTTGAGAAAGCTAGAGGAAAACTTACAGAATTTGGAGACCAAAGGCAAAGGGAAAGAGCAACTTTGCAAAAACTTGCAAGAAAAGGTACATATAATTGATGAGGGGTAATATTTGAAGAGTTGGTCCTTATGGTGTTTCTTGGTTATTGTTTTTCACTTGTGCCTGACAGCCTTCTCGAAAAATATGTTAGGTAAAAGAGCTTGAGGGCCAGTTAGATTCCAAGGCACATTCTCAAATTACATCAGAGAAACAGCAGCGTCAGCTTTCTGGAAAACTAAAAGAGAAAGAAGAAATGTGTACTGCACTTCAGCAGAAGGTACGTTGAAAGTAATTACTGCTGTTTGCATGCTAATGCTAGGAGCATGAATAGTTAGTATTCTTACAGCTTCTTAATTAGGAGACTTGAAATTTTTATGTTCCCATGCTCACCCCTTTTCAGATTGTGGACTTAGAATGCAAGCTTAGACAGCCACACCAATCAGAATCTGAGGTTGCGCTTCTCAAGAAAACGGTAATTTTACAAGTAATTTTCAATGACATTTAGCATCATGCTCGGACTGGGTTTTATGATTTTTTTCTTTTCTCAGATCAAAGAGTTGGAGGTCAAGTTGAAGGAACAAGAACATGACCGATCAGTTGTGGAATTAAGTGTAAGTTCTACGAAGATGTTATCTTTGAATCTGGTATATGAATTGGTCTTATCATTACTATTATTATTATTATTTGTTTTGTCAGATCAAAGAGCTGGAGCTCAGGCTGAAGGAACAAGAACACCAACGATCTGTTGCAGAACTAAAGGTGACTCCTTGAATGATGTGCTTTCTTCAATTCTACTGTATTATAAATTTTGCGACCAATTTCCTGCCTTCTATTTCAAAAGGGAAATGATATTGCGATTTGTCAACAGTTTTGGGTTTGTTTTATGAAGTTTTTCTTTTCTTTTCTTAGATCAAGGAGCTGGAGCTCAAGTTGAAGGAACAAGAACACCAGCGATCAGTCGCGGAACTAAAGGTATCTCCTCTATAGATGTTATGCTATCTATCATTGATTCCACTTCATGTTTCCAGTCTTCCAGACAAAGGTAGTTGATCTTCTTATGCCCCCAAAAATGCAGGCAAGAGAAATAGGACATGAGCTGTTGGAAACACAGAGAACCGAGTCAATGCTTCAGATTAAGGTAGCCTTCTTTCTCAGAGCTGCTACTTTGTATTCAGTACTGCATTTATTTAAGCATGTTGGGGGGAAGTAACATAACCCGGAGCTTGGCGTCTCCATATTTCAGCTAAGAGATCTTGAAAGCAAGACGAAAGAGCAGGACACGAACATGATGACCGTGGAGTCCACCGTCGTCTCGACTCCTGTAAACGCGAAGGTGCCGCCGCCGCCGTTTCCCAGGGACGAAGCGATGAGCGAGAAGGAGAACCGCATCCTGAGGAGCTCAGACGCTCTAAACAAGCAGCAGCCTCACGCTGAGAACCCTTCACTTCCTCCTGAGGCTCCTGAAGCGGGCAACGAGAAGAAGAGGAAAGGGGGCGCGAGGAACGCGTCCATCGGCGGCGGTGAGCAAGAGAACAACGGCGTCATCCCAGGCGGTCAGAACACTGGAAGGAAGAGGAGCCTGCCGGCCGAGCGTGAGGCGAGGCTCAAGAGGAAGTCGACGGAACCTCCTCCTCAGGTGAAGAATCTGGTGAGGTCGACGGCGTCGTCGAGGGCGGCTGCCGCTGCCGCTGCCGCTGCTACGCACAAGGTGGCTCCGAGCTCCGGAGTCGCCAAGCAGCAACCAGGCGGGAACAAGACCAGAGGGTGGGTTAGGTAGATTATGACGGTGCGGGCCTTAGTGCAGAGTGCCCGTGCTGTTCTTGTGTTGTACGGTGGTTGTGGATGGCTCAACTTTTTGCTGAGTCCCACCTAGTGCATACTTGCAGTGAATTATTTAGCCTGTTATGGAGATGTTTTGTAGTGTACTGTGTTTGCATATTCAGTCCTGGTTTAGTTCGCGAAATTTGGATTTGGGGTTACTGTAGCACCTTCGTTTTTATTTGGCAAATAGTGTTCAAACATGAACTAATTAGGCTCAAAACGTTCGTCTCGCAATTTTCCACCAAACTGTACAATTAGTTTTTCTTTTCGTCTACATTTAATGCTCCATGCACGGGCCGCAAACATTCGATGTGACAAATACTGTAGCAATTTTTTAGAAGTTAAGGTGGAACTAAACAAGGCGTCAACAGAAACGGCAAAATTAGCTGCATAGGAGTACCATTTTTCCGGAGCAAGTCGTGTTACTATATATGCTGTTGAGTAGTCATTCCCTTGGGTGTTGGACTGTTTGTCGCTGCACGCACTGAACAAGTCTTGGGACTTGGGAGTGTCAAGTAGTGACATGTCCGCGTGTGTTGGTGGAGTACGTGGACGGAAGCTCTGCGCTGTTTAGAGGTAGAGCTAGACTCGGGCGTCGGAAGCGTACGTATTGCGAGAGCGGCGGGAACACGATACAATGCGGGGGAAACAGTTGTTTGGCTCCATGCGGCGAGGCCGCTTCGGTAGCAACGCAACGCCCATCCATGCGGCGAGGTTGGTACTGGCTTCGGTAGCAACGCAACGTTCTCGACCTGGAATTTACGATCGTTTACGAGCAAGCGAACAGGCTGCATACCGTCCGTCATACGCCTGCGAAGGCGAAGGCGATGGCGAAGGCGAAGTCGGACCTGGTGGTGACATGTTTCAGGCTCGGTGCACACCTGTCCCGGCGGGCGGACAGGCAGAGTCAGCTACACCCCACCGCGACCAACTTTAGGGGAGGGGACGATGCATCGCTGCCCAGCAGAAAAGGACGCGACGAGATGAAGACAAACTAGTGTAGTGGGCAAGCAGGACGCGAGCCGACCCCGCTGCTGCCGGCCACGGGCCACGGCCAGTGGCACCGCGCCGAGCCCAGAGAGGCAGAGACAGTCGGGAACCAAAGCAAAGCAAACCGTGTGCTCCGCGGTCGGCACGCCCGCCCCGTTTTGGCCGATTCCACCACAAAAACCCCGGGCGCCACGCGGAAAACCACGCGCCCACCCTCCCCGCGCGCCCACCGGACGGCATCTCCCTCCCTCCCGCCCCCGCGCTCGGCTTTATCACCAAAGCTCCCAGCGCGCCCCGCAGCACAAGCGGCCTACCTCGATCGGTCATCACGAGCTGAGGAAGAAACCCAACACGCGAGAGCACAGAGCAGCAGCCAGGAAGACGAAGCGGCACACGCCCACGATCACCGACCGGTTGGTTCCGCGATGTGCCGCGCCACGTCGATAGAGGGCGGCTTCCTCCGCCCGTCCCCGTCCCCGTCCCCGCGCCTCGACATCCGCGCCTTCTACCTCCGCCTCTCTTCCTGCTCCCCCGCGGCGCCGGCGCCCACGGAGCTCACGCTCGTGTACAACCCAGCCATCGGCGGCGCGGCGCTGGGGCTCAACGGCCGCGCGCTCCCGCCGGCCGCGCCAGCGGAGGTCACGCTGCGCCAGGTCTCCAGCGGGGACGCGTACGCGTACGCGAGCGACGACCGCGTCGCTGCCGCCGAGGGCGCGCGCTTCGAGGTGCTCGCCGGGGAGGAGGTCGCGGCGGAGGGCGTTTTCTTGCGGCGTCGCGGCGGCGAGGGGTGGCGCGTGGAGTGCCGCCGGGCGCCGGTCTCGGCCTCGGCGTCCGTGTGCGTGGCGGAGGTGGTGGTGCTCGCGGAGGGCGGCCTGCTGATGCGGGACAAGGCCCGGGCGGCCGGCCGGGGCCGGATGCGGTGCGGGGCCACCAGGCTGGAGGGCATCCCGGAGGAGGCCACGGACCTCGGCTGCTGGGGCCGCTGCGAGTGCGGCGCCTGCGGTGACGACGGCGACGACGGGTGGGAGGTGGTCGGGGACGCGTCGGACGACGGCGAGCCGTGGAAGCACGAGGAGGAGGAGGAGGAGACGGTGAGGTGGGCGATGGAGATGGGCGTCTGGGCCGTGTGCCTTGGCGTCGGCCTCCTCGCCACGGCCAGGCGGTTCCGGCGGAAGCACGCCTTCTGGTGACCGCCGCCGGCGCCTTCTTTGCTTCGGCTGCCTCCCGCCAAGTCCAAGACAAAAAATTTGCCTGTAGCCTCAGGTGTAGCTTCGGAAATTCTTTACAGGTTTCGCGGAGGTATCACTCTGCTTCACGAGTGTACATTTTCTTATTTCCATGATCAAATCAACGATGACTCACTCTTTCTTCATCCTCTGCGTGTACCAGTCCCACTGTCTGAATCCTCTGCGCGTACTAGTCCCACTGTCTGACTTGCTCCAAGGATCATCGCTGGTTATGTTAATTAAATGAAATTTGCCATGTACTTGTTCTCGTCCTCCGCCCGCAATTCTGCATTCCAAACTAAAAAAAAAACTGGTTTTGACATCAAAACCTCCGAGTTTTGCCCGCAATTCTGAATGAAACCATCGATCAATTCACCAATCAGCATAGTTGCCTTTATAGGAAAGCATTCATTGTCACCTGACATCATTTTATAATAGTATACTATTTTCTTTCTCTTTTCGGGTGGGCGCGTAGGCATTTCATTTTCTTTTCTTTTTTTAAACCATGTGCACATAACATTTTCTTTTTTTTAAAACCATGTGCACATAACTTAGATAACTGAATTTGACAGCGTAACTTCGAAGAAAAACTTAGCAATGCTAAGTTATACAATACTACATTTTCTTTTAGCGCAAAATTTACATTTTGAAAATACCTACGAGAATAACGCCCTCTTTTAGGTTTTAGAAACTAATCATTCGTGAACATGGAAAAAGGGTTTATAAAAAGGTGAGGGATGAAATAAAAGTAACTTTTACAACGTATATTACACAGTGAAAGCATCTAGGTCCCTAGTTGGGTTTCGATGATTAATGACAATACGTGATTACTATGACTAACATGTGTTTTGTAGAGACAATTAAGTTAGGTCATTGTAATATCAATTGATTGGGCAATCATAGTTGTCATGCCCCTACGATGTGAATCGTTTCGGTTTTCAAAGAATGAACGACAATGTTAAGGATGGATTAGTTCTAAGTGTCGTTTGGTGTTGAAGAGACACTTAGAGTAGTTTAGGACCTCATTTTTCCTTTGGCCGTACTATTAAGGGGGGTATGAACTAGTAGCTTGACCTAGGTGAGTCTAGTGGGTTAGGTGTGGTGCACACTTGTCAAATCTAGCACTAGGTAGCTCCGAAGTAGCCATAAGATCAATTGGAGCGAATTTCATTCACATATGATTTCGAGTTGTAAGTGAATGGAGAGTCAAATGTTAACCGTACGCTGGTTCCGATGTGACCGGATGCTGGCAGTAGAGTCCGGTCAGTTTATTTGATCAAGAGAAGTCGTCTGGATGCGACCGGACGCTGAGTGAAAAGTGACCGGACGCTGGGTGCCAGAATCCGGTCAACTCCAGTAAGGTTCCAGATAGAGAGAATCCTTATCGGACGCGTCCGGTCAGTGCTGACCAAACGCTGGTCAGGTTCCGGTTACTCTGAACATCAAAGTGACCGGACGCTGGCGCCCCGGTTACTAACCGGACGCTGAACATCAAAGTGACCGGACTCTGGGCGCCAGCGTCCGGTCAACATCAGTAAGGTTTTAGAGAGCAGTTTTAGTGACTGAACACGTCCAGTCAGTACTGACCGGACGCAGGTCAGAGTCCAATCACAACTTAACGGCTCTGTGGTGGGGAGAACTGATCAGAGCGTTCGGTCACCTTGAGCGTTTCCCCTCTTCTGGTTTTAGCTTCGAATCCTGGAAAATAGATAGCGAATGGTTTGTTTATTTGATTGGACATGAAAAATAATTTCTATAAATAAAAAATTGTTGAAAGTAAATTACTAAACCTCAGAGCTTTAGTTATGCTTGTACATACATAACGTTGTTTTAGAAAACAAATTTTTGGAAGTTAAAATAATATAAAATATAAACGGGAAAACTCATATCATCAGCAGGATACGAACCTCGTAAATATGTTGGTACGCTTGTTTGAGTGTCAATGTGATGTTGGTTTAAAAATAATGACGAGGGTACCGCTGGCCATTCAGCTCGCCTACCTCGACGGTACGACGTGCGAGTTAATGAAGGATTAGCCGGGCTGGCTGCCTTCGCGTCCCGCTAGGTTCAAGTCATCCTATCTAGGCGCTAGTGTGGCGACGGCCCAGTCGTCCGACTTGTTGCGTCGTTGAGTTGCCTGCCGCGTCGCTATTGCGCGTGGCTGCGCGCAGACATATCTTCGTGGTGCTGCACGTAATCGTGGCCCCGGTCGTAGTGATGATGGGATGCATCGTTGCCTAGCCTGACCCTGCCGACCACGTTGGGCCAGGACGTCCTGCCACGCCGAGTTTATGAAGTAAGTGACAGAGCCGCTTGCTGTCTTTCTTTCAATCATGTCGGTCTCTCCCGTGCTCCCGTTCTCTTCGTCGCCGTGATCGAGTCAGTGGGGGAGGTGCTACTGCCGTTCCTTTTTCTCCACCAGGCTGCCGCTCCTCTCGTCCTGCAGCCGCTTCCCAGTCCTCAGTCGCTGCTTTCCCCTCCTTTTTTGCTATCGTGGGAAGAGGCGCCCCTGCTCCTGCGCTTTCCTCCCCGTCCGGTGCCGGCCATTCCCATGTGCGTGCCCCGGCCCCGTGCTGGGCCTGCTGTTCCTCGATGTGCCATGGCCGCCACCGCCCCACGCGCCGCTCTGTCCTTCCTGCTCCTCGCCAGCGCTGAGCGCTCGGCCGGACGCGACCCGGCCGCTGCCGCAATCACCATGGCCACCCCCTTCCCTGCTCCTTCGCTGTCCCACCGTGTTGCCGCGCCGCGTCACCGCAGCCGCAGTGCCCCGCCGTTGCTGCATCTTCGGCCGTCGCCGGCCACCGCGCGCGAGCGTCGCCCCTCCATTTCCTACGCTAGATCGAGCCATAGCGCCCGTCGTGGCCGCGCTTCCATCGCTGGCCACTACGCACGCGCCTCCACCATTTTCCCCTGCCTGAGCCGTGCTCACCTTCGCCCTCTGCGCTGCTCCTGCCGTGTGGTCTCGCCGCTCCTCCCGTTCACCGGAGCCGCGCGCAGCTCCGCCTACTGACCGCAGCGCCGCGCCCCTCGGTCCCGCGATGAACGTTGCTCCGGGCAACATCCTGCTGGCTCGGTGGCCGCTCCCGTCGCCGGTCGTCGCTCGTGCCGATGCGTCGGGTCCCACGCTACGTCCCCACGCCAGACCGCGGTCCCGCAGCGGCCCCGCCGTCGTCCGCTTCCATCGCCGTGCGCTTGAGCACGCTTTGCCGCGCGGTGCTGTGGAGCTTGCTGTGCCGTGGCCGCCATCGCCCGGCCATGCACTCCTTCCCCCGCGCACGCTCGCCGCCGTTGCACGGCCACACGCCTGGATGCGCCGTCCCACCGTCGGCCGGTGACTTTCCCCGTCCGTGCTCTGCTTTGAGGACAACGAGAGGAACCCTGGGGTAAGAAAGGAGTATTTCCAGGGTGACTGCTACGAATTGGATGACTCATTTGAACAGCAGCGTACCAAATAGATAGAAGTGCAAGGGCATCTTTGCATATATGCCGTCGTCACCATGCCCAAACCGTGTTGAGCCGGCTTGCTGGGCCAGCCTGCCGCTGACCGCGCGCCCTGGCTGGGCCGGCCTTGTGCCGCTGGGCCGCGCGTGCCTGCGGGCCGTTCGCTGACCGCCCGCCTAGGCCGCTCGCCCCATGCTGGGTCGGCCTGTTGCTTGTGTCGCCGGGCTGATCCGGTGGTTGCTGGTCCATTTAGTTTCGAAGAAATTGTTAATTTAGTTTCGTAAATAAACTTGTAAAATTCGTAGTAAATCATAGAAAAATCGTAAAAATATCAAACCAGTTTTGTTGAGTTTATAAAATTACGATCTACCTAGTAGTGTATTTTGTTCACATAGTTTGATAATATTTTTGGAAGATGTATAATTAATTTAAGGTATTTAATATGGTAAAAAGATAGCTTGTAGGAATTGTTGTGATCAATTGGTAATATTGTTGAATCTGAAATTTGTACAGTAGACTTCTAGCAATATTATGTACTCACTATAATTTTTGTAGCTCCAGAATAATTAGTTTGCTAAATAGATAATGATGTCCTATTTTGAATAATGATTAAATCAATAGAATGAAATAAAGAAACCACTTGGATTTATATAACTAAAATAATTATTGGAAAATAACGCCTGATTCGACAACATGAATATGTGGCCTAAGTACGATCATCGTTAGAACTAGCTCGTTAACTTGAGAGGCGTAAATCGTATTTTACGAGTCACAATTGTAGTCGATTAATTACGTATTTGCATTGCATCGCATTGCATATCATATATGTACGATGATGGGTCAGTGGATCAATTGAAGGATGATTAGGAATCAGAAGATGGTGTAATGGTATTCTCTCCAGTAGATGATGCAATGGGCTTTCTATCCAGTTGATGGGGATGATCTAAAGATGCAGATACTAACTTTTTAATATATATCTTACCCAGGCAAGCCCCGATGCATAACCGCTATTTTTCTGCAGTTTAAATTATATTTGTGCATTAAGTTTTAAGGGGTTGAATGAAACCCACTTGCATATATATATCTTTATCTTATGAGTCTTACTAGTATGATAGGATCGTGTAGATTGCTATGCTACAGGACTCCGGTATAAGTCGAGTGATTGCCTGTCACTCGCGAGATATAGGGAAATATGTTACTGTATTATTATCACTTGGAAAATATAAATGGTGACTGGGTAGGGATATTGTTTGGGTATTGGTAGGTATAAGAGGTTGTGTCGCCGTGGACGCAGGGCATGGCTTGGTTACACTATTTTCCCTGTCTATGTCGGTTAAGGATCGACCGTTGCATAAGACGTTAGGCAAGTCACATATTTATTATCCTGAGCACATACTTGTGTATGGGCGCTTGGAAGACTTGTTGCTCTCTTATCGTGGATCCGGCTCTTTCCGGACCGACTGTCAGGGTTTTGTTTTTTGGTGGAGGAGGTCCTTGCACCGCACTGAGTCCGGGACTCAGGAGCGGGTGCTTGGAGTCCCAGTTTGGATGGGGACCTAGACACCCAAGACAGGAGAGTGATGGGTTGGTCCCGCTTGTGTCTGGGGTACAAGCGGGGCGTGTGTTTTCGGGGTACCCAGCTGGGGACATTGGTTCACGAATCACCGCCGAGTCGGTATGACTTGTCTTAACTCTAGCACCGTAGTAAAAACTGAAAGATGAAAGATGGAATGGAAAAAGGAAATCTGATTGCTTACCACCTGCTTGAAAAGTAGCACAGGTACTAACATAGAATGATTAGTAATGAACCAATGCGACTATTAATAAAAATCGAATATAAGGACGCACGCTTAGTAATGCTTCCTGCAAATGCAATAAACCCACCAGCCAGATAGCCTTGCATATCCTTGGAGTGTTTTCTTTCCTCCTGTCAGGTAAGTCTTGCTGAGTACAATTGAGTACTCAGGGTTTTATTCCCCCTGTTGCAGGTGACAGATGGATGTTAGAGCTGACCCTTGTGTGTGGACACCTCCTGGTGGGCTCAGCGATGATTCCTTTATGCTGCGATCGTAGTTGTTATTGATAACTCTCACCAAATACTTTTATAAATGAAAGTTTCATAATTTGTTGTCATAGTTTATATATCAATACTTCATCATGTTATGATTAGATATTTATTTCCGCTGTAATTCGGATCATATGTTTATATTCCGCTGTTCAATTAATTGTTCATAACTCTGATAATATGATTACATTCCGCTGTTATAATAATAAATATTATACTCTAATATTGTATTAAAAGTGATGTAAGAAATGGTTAAGAATGATGTAAGCTTTATTCTCTCATTTACGATCCTGATGGCAAAAAGGTGGATTTTCGGATTCTCCCCTAGGGTGTGCCCGACGGAACCGAGTAATTTAGTGTTCTCCCTTGACTGCTTAGTGTCTAATGGAAGACAAGCACTCCTGGAAGGCATTAGATTATGCGGTTCTGCCACACATGGTATCAGAGCGCAAATGAGAAAATACAGCTTCGAAAACCTTTTCTAAACTAAAAATTGACAACAAACTCATTTCAAAAAGTTAGGAGGTCTTTATGCGAAGTTATATAAGTAGCCCTATTATTATGGTTATGTATCCAGGATAGATGACACTCTGCTGACTTAGGTAGGTTTAATCAATTTTTCTGCAGGTACACTGACCCGAGCATAGTACGATAGCATCGACTAGTTACAGAGAGAGAACGATGTGCCAAAAATCTGAGAACGGTTGCCCTATATGTTGGCAACAGTGAAAGGATGTATATGACGTGCATTCATGCATATCCTGTTTGTGCATTGTAGTGGCGTATTGCTTGCAGATACCCCATCCATAGGTGTCATGCGTCTAGTATTGTGTACGACTGACTCGTTCCTGTCCCAGAGTTAGGTCTGCACTGTGGCTTCGTGTTTCGCGTTCGCCCATGGTTCCCGCCTGTAGTGACCCACGTCTCCCCGTACCCCTTTTATGTGCTCTTGTCGGACCCTTACCCTGTAGTCGTACTAGTCAGTAATGGCATCGCACGTCGCTGGCCTCGAACGCGCGGAATTGGGTCAATTCATTCGTAGTCACCCTGCGCCAGGACCACTGAACGCTCCGCCTTTATAAGCAGAGCCTGACTTAGCCCTTGGTACCACCACTCGGCGCACTTTAGCTCGCTTAGCTTTTCCTTTGAGCTAGCTTTTCGCTCAGCCTTCCTCACTACCACCGCCAGAAAATGGCAAGAGCCTGGGTTAGTAGTTACCGCCTTAACGTTGAGGGTTTTCCCAGAATCTTGCATGCCACCCTGCAAAAGCTCAGAGTCAAAGATCGTCCCGAGTATGAGGGCCGTGAGTATGAGGAGCATGGCACCGAGCGGTGTGAGGTTACCATCTACATCAGGAAGAGCGAAGAGTTTCCTGACCTCACTAAAGCCTCGAGTGTGACCGCAACCGGGTTTAGCTTCATCGACACCTACCAGGTTGTGGCCCGCAAAGCCTTGCGGTACCTCTGCCAGATCTATGAGGAGCCCATTGCCCGTACCCACATGAGTTTCTTTCCACCTCTGGACAAGAATCGACGGGCATGGAGGGCTCGCATGGAGGCCTTACAAGGGCGTGATGCGCAAGAGGACAATCCTACCATGGTGCATTTGACCACATACCTACTTGCTCTGGATGAGCAGTATGACCAGCAAGCCTTGGAACTTAGGATCTGCCTCCGTCAAGCCGAGGAAGCCGAGATCTTTAATCGGATGCTCCAGGTGCAGCTCGCCAAAGCGCATGTCGCTGTCTTGCTGCCCACGGAGAGCCGTGGAGACGCCATGTCGGAAGCTCAAGGAGGTCAAGATCTAAGCACGTCCATCGGTGCGTCGCGGCCTATCTTGTCACCAGGGCCAAGCGGAGGACGCTGGCTGCTGAAAGGCAGAATGCCCCAATCTTGGAAGGGATCCCTATCCACCTGCCAAAAAGGAGAACCGGTGTTGCAGTGCCGCCGGCACCTCCACCTTCGAAAGTGTCAGAAGTAGAGCCCTTGATTCCTCTCACTCAGCCATCACCAAGAGAAGATGCAGATCCATAGCTAGGGCGGTGGAAGAATCCGCCGCGCCCGGGAATAAAGATGCGTGGCTAGAGTAGCTTAGTTGCCTTGGAAGGCTGTACCTGTAGTAGTAGTGCTTTTTGTTGCTGTCCTTCGGTATTGTACTCTTACCGTTGTGGTCGTCCGTAGTTCTTGAGATCGTCCGACCGTAGGGAATGTTGTGTCGTGAATGGGAGACTAGATGCATGTATGATGTACCCGTATAAGACCGTTGGAATGTGCAATTTTGTTATTTCGCTGTGTTTATTGCGTTCATCTACCTTAAGTCCCGTTAGACGCGCTTAAGGTTTTCAAAGGCGATATCCAGCAGGTTACAAGAGAAGTTACTATTCGGATGCCAACAGACCAGCCGTAATTGGAGGACATTGGACACTGTATCGACTAATTGTGCTTAAGGTTCATGTATAATTTGAAAGCTTTATAACCCCACAGGTTTAAGAAGGAGCAAAGATAAGGATTCCATCAAAGACAAAATAATAGGTACAAATATGAAATCCTACATGTTGCTCAGCTATGTCACGTATTGCAGGTAACAAGAATTGATTCTTCTCATGAGTGCACAAATAGTATGTCAATGCCTCACGAATAGGCTTTGCATGCTCCTGCATGACATAAAAAGGATTTGGAAAACATCTTGTCAACTAATCTGAAGATGTAGGCAATATATCATAATCAAATGATCACAGTTTTAAAAATAGAACTTGACAAAGCCATAATTCAAGAACAAAGTAATATCTCTTTGAAATAAAGGTGAGTTAGGCCATCATATAAGTAATTCAAGAACATATTGAAAAGCACTATCACAATGAGTAATTAAATATCCATTTGAGAACAAAAAGTTAAGACATACAAGTAGCAAAACAAAACTTAAGCATATAATTTAATAAACCAAGTCCAACACACAAGTTAATTACTACAAGTTATGTGCAAAATATAATAAACCAAACAAGTTATGTGCAAAAAAACATAAAAGTTAATAGCTACAAATTATATCCACAAATTTAGGCATAAACTTTTGTGGAGAAAGTTAGACACAAAAGTTACGTGCAGAAAGTTATACATGTGAAGAAAGTTAGATATAAAAAGTTAGACACGAACTTAATATCTACAGGTTATGTACACAAAGTTAGATATTAAAGTTTGATAAAAAAAACTTACAACATAATACAGAAACTAAAACATAATAACTACAATATACAAGTTACATGCATATAATTTAATAAAACAAGTTCAATATAAGAAAAATATTAGGACAGTTCATACCAGTACTTCATACATACAAGTTATGTACAAAATAAGTACAATAAATTAATTAATCTCAATTGTGAAAAAAAACAAGAGATGCTTATAAATAAATTATCTGAAAAAGAACCAAATACTTATCCCCGTTTTCGTTTACTTGTCACCGAATTTTTACTGTATAGCAATTTTGACCATACGTTTTTTTCTACAAAAGATTTTTACATACATCAAGTTTTCACATATATGATTCTTTATTGAACATACTTCATTAGTGTTATATACATTGAAGTATCTAATATTTTTTTAGAAGAAAAAACAGATGGTCAAATTTGCTACACTACAAAGTTGCTGACAAGTAAACTCAAACGGAGGGAAGTATCAAATAAGAATGAACAAGGAACTCACGGAAACATACCCTGATCACTGACATTAATTAAACCGGTTTTGAACTGCAATACTCCTCTCCCTTTGTTGTTGGGATCAAAACTCTGGGCTAGCGTGTAAGCATGCTCACAAACTATATAAAATAAGTACAAACATAAACGTTACCACAAACATAAACGTTACCAGATCAAACCAAGTTTCAATTGTAAAATATTCCATTTTAAAACCGAACTGTATTTCAGTGTTGGCTTTTGTCATCAGTTTGTCACCATACATCGATAATTGACATAACCAAGGACCCCACCAGCTAGTTGAAGAACAAAGTGGCAATTGGCAAACGGTAGGAACCTGGCTAAGCGGCATAAAACAATATGTTTCCTACTTTTATTAGACAGGTCGAAATAAAACATCAGAATTGGTGTAACGTGTAATATAACTTAGTTGAATAAATCTGATCAAGTTTATTTAATCATTATCCTTTGATTTGGTGGAAGTTTGATTTTCTGTAGTGGAGTACCACAGTACTGTTCAACGGATGAACTAAGCAGAATATTGAAACTGGAATGATGTCCAACAGTATAATCAATGATATAGGCATCTAAATTCAGAGAACTACTGATATATTGAACTAAATTACCCGCTAGATACATAACGTCAGCAAGGTGCCAAGGACCAACTAAGCTAAATGCATACAACTAAAACTAGCCTAGCCATGATTCTAAAACAGTGGCAGCTAATTACGGATAGAATACGCTAGCAGGCAACATGAGCAATGTAGGCAAACAAAAACCCAGTGTCAACACAGGCACCCGATGCATGAATAAGCTGGAGGGGAAATAAATCTAGAAGAAGCAAACCACACACCATGCGTCGATCTAGGCACCACCACTCCGTCCTCCGCGTCGATCCACCACTAGCAGCAGCCCCCACACATGGGCTCGCCAGATCTGGCCTGCGACTGTGGGGTCTTCATCCTGGATCTCGGCGGCGGCGCGGAGCACCTCCTCGATGTGCACGTTGTTGCCGAGCGACGACGGCACGTTCCCGGCGATGCCGGTGACTGGCTTCCCGTAGGCACCGACGAGCCGCACCCCGCGCAGCGCCGCGCCCACCAGCCGCTCCCAGTTGGCCTCCGCCCTCGCCATCGGCGGAAGCCCCTCGGATCTAGCTAGGGGGCACCCAGCAGGCTCAGAGGCCGCTCGTCATGGGCACTGCGCGCCTCCAAGCGTCTGCGATCGACTGGCGAACGGGGATCGGCGCTAGGGTTTCGAACGCCGCGGGCACGCGGAGGCGTGTGCAATGGAGGTGGTGGCGTTCGAGCTGTGGGCGGGGAGAGGAAAGGAGGAGCAGTGGGCTAGTTGGGGGAGAAGGCAGAAAAGGAAAGGGAACCGAAAAGGAAAGGCCGCCGAAAATGAAAAGAGACGAGGCGGTTGGATCGTTCGCTCGGAACGGGCCTGTTCGGATGGCTAGTTCGTACGGTTGCTGGTTCGTTTATATGAGAGAGAAGTATTACTGGCTGGTTTAAGTAAACAGTACTCATGTGAGGGGGCTGGCCAGCCCAGCCAGCCCAGCGATCAGGCGGCAAAGCGGTGAACAACCGTAGCAGTGGAATTCGGTTTTGTGAGACGATCGCCGTCACGGTGCAAGATTTTTCAGTAAAAAAAAATATCTGGTTTTGACCTCAAATCATCCGGGTTTTCCGCGACGATCCCCGTCGTGGTACATGATTTTTCAGTACATCAGCTGGCAAGTTTGCAGGGTCCTCATCCAGAAGATAGCAGACACTAGCAACCACGGCAACCCATCAAAGGCTCAGTCGACGCACACTGGTTTGAGAAACAAGCCATCGCAAGGAGGATTCTTTTCCCGCCGTTCTGACTCCTATTTTCCAGGTCAGCAGCGGCAGCTTCAGTGAAAACAAAACATGACGAGGCAAACTCGACTTCCTTGACCATTCTAACATACATATGCATATATAGCTCCAGTCCAATCATTCCATTCACAACACAAATATCTTCGACAGCCCAGGCAATCTTTCTTTAGAGAAAACTATCAACGTGAATGAACAAGAAACACACCAGGTGGGTATGTGGATGGCAACCGAACCTTAGTTGTTTTGAGAACACCCACTGACCCACAGGATTACCTTTGGTACTTTTCATCACAAATTACAACATGAATGGCATGCTACAATCTAAACTAGTTTAAGCATCAGAACCACTGTCTGAATCAGAATACAATTCATATGGTCTATTCCTGTTCGTGTTTGCTTCAAGTGGTGGAAGATCGTCATCTTCATCAGAATCTGGTCCCTCATCAACCTGGGAAGTTTGTGCTTGTGTTCCCGCCTCTGAAGCTTCATTTGGAGTTGAGTTGAAAATAGCTGGCCTAATATAAGAAGGGACGAATTGGTCAGAAGAACAATTTCAGGATGTCAAGGTAAGCAACATTCAGCAAAGGTACACTAGGAGTTCAGTGCTGATACAAATGTCCACGAACTGATATTTTATAAGATCAAAATTAGTAGCTTAGGATCTCTAATCCTTTTTTTTTTCCTCTGCCATTACTTCAAAATAGAAAATACAAAACAGAATTCAGCATATCCAAAATAATTCTTTCGTGGCCATTTAATCAGGTAAAAAGCTATATGTGCAGTTCAGATTTATTACTCAGTGGCCCTTTCTTTTATTATGAGGCAAGTGAACTGTAACTGTATATCCAAGATGCAAAGAATTAGATGATCGATTTTGGGGGCTTGTTGAAAAAACAGAATTTTGGTTGAATGCCAATGACAACGACACCAGACCCAATGCACACTGAACATAGGTAATTAAACCAGTCACTTTGTAAATTGGCATTGCAGGTGCACTGTCATTTGGATATAGTTACATATGAGATATACCACCACCAGCTTCAGTCAAAAAAAGAAGTTTTTTTTTTATCTCAACCTAGATGGATCTTCCATGTTGCTGCTTATCGTTGGCCACTCAACAAAACCCTTCAAAACAGGAGGCAGCCAAACCAATGGGTGCAAATTATTCCGCATTGATTCTTCCTTCTATTTTTCATGTAGACTCGATCAATTAACATGAAGGAAACTATCCTTTCTTGAGGCATGAGGCAAACAAATTGACACACAAAAGTTGCAGCAGTCAAGTGGATATTCTATTATAAGATATACCACGGTTTGTGGAACATTGCACGAAAAATAGCAAAGAAGAACAATATTTACTGCCAGCTAACTTTAAGGCGCTGACCGGGGTGAGGTCCCTCTCCAGTACTCCTACCAACGTATCCTAAGTTTGGATTGAACTCATAAGCCAGAACTGTGAGTAATTGCCATTATCCAGCACCATTGCATCAAAGAACCCAGAAACTTACCAGCTACCAGTCTTCTCCAGAGCCCGAACTTGTTTGTGGAAGAGGACTTGCGAGACAACACACGCAATCTTGCTACCCGATTCCAGAGCCTGATCCCTCCCACTAGCGTCCACAACCACGAAACTCCCTGCGGATGCAGAGCAGACAGAGAGTTAAGTCGTAAAGCCAGTTCCTCTGTATCCAGGAGAACTAACCAACACCTCACGAATCACCCACCGTTCTTGATCCAGAAGCTCTTTTGGAACTTGGCAGGGAACAAGGCCAGGGACTTGACGCCCTCGCCGTCCATCACCTGGCAAGAAAGCACGCCGGTTAGGAAACGAAACTAGACGGTGCGCGACTGAACCCAGGAGCCCGGGGAATCATCGATAAGCGCCTCACCTCGATGACGTTGGAGCCGCGTAGCGTGAGGACCTGCATGATGCTCTCGCCCTCGGCGACCGTGACGGCGGCGCCCTCGTCGCACGCCCGCATCAGGTTCTTCCTCCCCGCCTTCATCTGCTCCTCTCCCTTCTTCGACGGGTACAAGGGAGGCGGGGCCTTGCTTCCCGGGGACCGAAGCACAGGGAGAGAAGCGACGACGGGCGGCAACAGCGGCGGCGGCGGCGGCGAGGGGAGCAAAATTGTCACGGGTCAGGTAAGGCTTCCGCCTTTGGGCGAACAGCCAGCCTTCCTTGGTGATGTGGATGCAAATTGGGCTTGGGGCCTTTTTACTCGTAAGGCCCAATACACAAATGCCCTACACGGATGGAGGGAGTACTAAGGGAAATTAGAGCCAAGGAATATATAAAAGCATCCGTGTTTAAAAAACTAAGTTTTATACTGAACAAATAGAAAAAATGTTGTTAACAAATGGGATATAGAGAAGTGCGCCCGGTCTGTTGATTTTTGTTTAGGGTCCAACGCCTTGCTTTATCCTTTATTTTCGTGACAACTGCCCTTGGCGGTGTGTGTTGCAACCGAAAAATTGAGCTTGTTCGCTGGTTGGTTTCTGGGCTGATAAGGCCGGCTAGTGCTGGTTTGTTGTGAGAGAAAAATATTATTGGTTGGCTGATAAGCCCTGGCTGAAACTAACAAGCGAACATGCTGACTATGCGCTCTGCACTTCAGCAGAGTAGAATGAGAAGGGATATTTGGGTTGTTTCGATCACCTAGGTTGTAGAAAAGCTTGGTTGTATATAAAAGTTAGGGTAACATTTTGATCCCTGAACTGTAAAAGGCTGGTTTGTAAATTGTGGATCATTACATATAAAAGGTAGGGCATTTTCCGTCGTTAAGGCACAAATACACAATTGGCCGGTATCATTTAACCACGTGATTTGGAACTTTTGGGTCTTTTGGGTTTGGTTTTATTTTGTTATAGATGTATTTTCTAGAGCTCGAATTGGATGCACGTAGCAGTCAACAGGTGTTCGGACACTTGCCTGCATTATTAGCCGTACGTGCGCTGTCATTGACTGGTAAGCTTTTTTTAAGACAAGCGACGGTATCTCTTTCTCCGTGAGGCATGCATGGGAGACTTTTAGAGCTCGTAATCGCGTGCGTCATCATTTAATTTTCGTCATGGCTGAGGCTGACCGTGGCTTGTTATTTCAAGTGAATGTCATGCCAAAGTTTATAAGACGCAAATGAAACGACGACGACTGCCAAGTGCCAAACTATTCTTGAGTCTTTGTAAAATTTCAACACCAAGTTGGTAAGAGTTTTCTCACTTCTTTCTAAACTATAATTTAATCTAGCTTTGCTAAAAGCTAAACTTCGCTATTTTGTTAGAAAACTTTCTAAAAATACAAAACATGTGTATAGAGGCTTTTAACATGACAATAGGCAGAGGAGCTATACTATGGTGGGGCTTCGGCTTCTTACAAGAAGCTCTACCAAACGGCCATATAAAAACGGCTCCTTGCAAGGATTATGAAGGAACCTGAGATGAAAAAGTAGCTTCTCTTGATTTTTTTCTCACAAACTTGATAAAAATTATTACAAAACGGCTACTCGAGCCGTTTTACCAAATATTTTTGAAAACAGCTCCAAATTCATCGTAGAAGCTGCTTCATAAGAGAAACCTGATCTAGAGCTCTTTTAGAAGCCTTATTAGCCCTGTCAAACTTGCCTCACAATCTTTTAATTATATTATTGCTAGGACCCACAACATATTGCTTCGATCTTAATTCCTGCATCCCAAAACCTAACTTGTTGTATACGTAGATCATAAATTTTACTTTCACAAATTGGTCTAGAGATCATGCATAAGTCATTGTAGAGGCCTAGATAAATACAAGGCGAAGCAATTCTTGCGCTAGCCTACAAAAATGCAAGCAACCTACCACAATTCTAGTTACTATAGTCTCTAAGCACACAATGCTAAGTCACTACCACTAAGTTAGTGAGCTCTTAAAGACTAACTAAAGAGCCTTGCTTTGAATCATGCATCTGATCGAGGCAGTGATCGGACGCTGTTCAACTTGTGACCTAACGCGACAGTCATGCGTCCGATCGGTGGTGACGTATGGTGACGTAGGCGAATGAGCGAGCGCAGTGAGGACCTGACGCGGTGGTGCGTCTGATCACGGGGAAGCAGACGCGTCCGGTCGCGTCTGGGTGGCTCTGGACTCGACCTGATGCTGGGGTACCACAGGCACCGGTGCGTCCGGTCGTAGTGTGGTGGCAGCGCGGGCACACTTGATCTGACGCAGTGGTGGTGTGTCCAGTCACCACTAAGTGATCACGTAGGAGATTTCGACCGTTGGACATTGGGCGGCCGTGGTTTAAACGGGGACACGTGGATGGTGATCCACGACTGAACGCTAGGGTGCCGCGCGTCCGGTCATCTTGTTCGGCACGTCCGGTCACCCCGAGGACAGTGAGGTATAGGGGGCCAACGGCTTTATTTCATAGGAGCCCCTATTTAAGCCCCTTGGTCAGCTCAAGCTCACTCTCTTGGCTATCTACATTGACATAGAAACATTGTGAGTTTAGCCAAAGCCCTCCCACTCATCTCCATCATTGATTCATCATCTGTGAGATTAGGAGTGAATCCAAGTGTATTGCTTGAGTGATTGCATCTAGAGGCACTTGGTGTTCGTGTTTCGCTGTGGAATTTGCTTGTTACTCTTGGTGGTTGCCGCCACCTAGATAGCTTGGTGTAGCGAGGATCGTCGAGCGGAGGAAGGTGCTTGTCTTCGGCTCCGATCATGGTGATTGTGAGGGGTTCTTGACCTTTCCCCGGTAGAGAGTCAAAAGGTACTCTAGTGGATTGCTCGTGGCTTATGTGATCCTCATCTTGTGTCGGTTGTGCGGCACCCTATTGAGGGTTTGGCGTGTGGTACCAATTAGCGCGTGAACCTCCAAGTGAGTGAATCGCCACAACGAGGACTAGCTTGCCGGCCGTGATAGAACCGCCCAATTCATACAAGCGCAAGTATGGCTGCCCCCATTTAACACGTTGACACGCACATACTTTCACTTATATAAACCCGATAGTCCACCGAGTGTCACGAAAGACCTCGGTAAATCAACATCACAACCAAGATCACATAATTAAGCAAATACACATCATATACATGGAGTGGCAGCGGAAATAATGTTTACAATGAGTTCACAAATAATAATACAAGTTTGGGTTTCAAAACTGATTAGTGAAAACAACATAACTTTCAAATGATTACAATAATATAAGTTCCAAATACATTGCTAGCATACATGACATCGTCTGACAAAAGCATATAGATAAAAACACTATATAGAGTCGTTGAGCCCACTGGCGGTTAGCCACTATCTTTAGGAGGCCGAGAACTTCACCTCCAACATGATGGGATAAACCCTGAGTACTCGAATGTACTCAGCTAGACTTACCCATCATAAACAAAAAATAAAGTGACACCAAAGATCATGCAAGGCTATATAAGTGGAGCTAGCTTGACAACATTTTGCATAAAAAAGCCACTAGTTGAGCTATATATTTTATAATTCGGTAACCAAGTTAATTATAGATATTTATCTCTAGATTAGCAACTAACCTGTGCCAAACATGTGGAATGTCATTTAGTAGCATGCAATAGTAACCATAGCAGGTGTAATTTTTCCATGTTCATCATAACCATCACATTCCATAGTCCAATTACTATGATGAAGGGGCTCCGTCAAGTTTCTCACTATCCAGGAGACACGACAATTCGAATCAATTGTAACCAGCTGGGAGTTTATTCCTAACACAAACCCAGACATACCTGCACCAAGGTAGTCTTAGGTCACCTTTGGTACAACTCAGGTCCAATTCACGGGTTCGATTAGTGCCGCACAATCAGGGACAACCAGCTGCCAGGACGATCAGGACTACCCTGCCCTTAGGCTCACGTCTGGCTCCCCGCACATCCTTACTACCATCCAGAGTGCGCACTTTGACAGAACAAGGCCCGACCTGAGTTGAGCTACTCGGCTTCGCGGTCAAAATGAGTTATCCGGCCATCTAAGTGAGAGGCATGCGTTCAAAATGACAAGAGGGCCTCCAACGATACGATCCTTAATCGGCACAGACGGAATCACATGAGTCAACCTACACATAGACTCCATTCAGCCTCCAGTTACATTATCCCATGGTTCTTTTCCACGATAGCAAATATAGCCAACCATGCTCTGCTATCCACCTATATCTCGCAGGTGATAGGAAATCACCCGACTTCTACCGGTCTAAGCATGGCTAAGCATATATTCGATCCTGGACCTACACAGGGTTTAAAGTATGCATCAAGTGTTTCCAAATCAACTCTTATAACCTAATGCATCAAACATAAATGACTCAAGTGATATTTTATAAAACATAGGAGGCTTAGAATGCTCCGGGGCTTGCCTGAGATCCAACACAAAGTCAGTTCAGTTAGCTTGCACCGTCTTGGGGAACATCTTCCACTCTAGGCATGCACTCTAGGGGGTCCTTCCATCTTCGGGATTGGTCCACCAACACCGTATTCTGGTTCGACTCCATTATCACGTGCTTCACGTCCACGTGTTGTGCATCTAGCGTACCTAGATGAGATGCAACAATACAAGTGCATAAATGCGAAGAATAGTAACATGAGATGCATCATATAAAAGCATTCAAAACAAGTATAAGGTTACACCTCAAGATATATGCACTTAGAGAGCAAGTCTTTTAACTAATTATCACTCAAGTGTAGCATAGGGGTAGCAAGCATAACAAGCATGACACACCAGTTAACTCAAGTCAAACTATTACAAGCATTTATCAATCAAGAATTAACTAAACATGTTTAGCCAAACAAGAGTAAGCTAATGCAATCAACTTAGTACATGCACAGAATCTGGACAGCAGTACACAAGCCACTTGTTTTAACCATAACTAGAGTTATAGACATCAAACAAAGGTGATCCTAGACTTTATGGAAAGCTTAGTAAATTGTATACAACTTTGTTATTAACACCAAAAGTTGATTCCACAACTAACAAGGTCAAAATACATCATGAAGCAGAGCTTATACAATTAAGGGCAGAAAGTTGATAGTAACTTAAGAAATGCATATCTCGAGTTCTATTCATCCAACAAGTATGATCTTTAACTTTATAGAAATATTATTAAGTTATCTACAATTTTCTTATTATCATCTTAAGATGATTCTATAGCTAACAATGTTAAACAACATCAAGAAGGCATCTTTGTTCAGATTTGAATAGAACATGACATTCCAATTTGAATAGCAATAACTAGAGTTCTAGAGCACCAAAAGCAGTGATCTTAGATATTTTAGAAATATTAGGAAAATCACTATAACTATCCTATTATCACCAATACATGATTCCATGTTTAAATAAGCCAAACAATACAATCATTCAGATCTGTTCAGAGCACATGCAAAAACTGATAGCAAACTTGTAAAATCTATAACTCCTAAACCAGCAGGCCTAAAATCATAAAAGTTTAGGACAAGAAGTATAAGGAAATTATCTACAACTTTTGTATTCAACATATCTACAGAAAACATCATTTGCATTACGAAAATATCACCACCATAGAAACTATACATGCAACCATTTTCAGCACATAAGCAAAGTGGTGCTTCACTTGATTCTATAACAAGGTGACATAAAAGCACATCCAACACATAGCTCTAAGCCATCGTGAGGAACCCATACAACCTCATCTCAAACCAACACATGACATTAGCATCACTAGAACCATGTATAAACATCTAATACGAAAAGCACATGCTCCTTCAAAGTTTAATTAACATGCAACTAATAAAAAGGTGATGTTGCAAACATTCTAATTTGGAGCCTAGATTTTTATTAGAGAGATATGATAACAAAGCATGGCTACTGTACAAATTTTGCATGCTCAAGTTTTATAAATTGATTATTACATGCAAAACAAGTTTTAATTGCAAATAAGCATGTGAGAGCAAGACAAATCTAAACCTCCATATTTTCTGTAAACACATGACCAAATTAGGTTTTCTTAGGTTACCACCACACCATGCAAAGGAAATGGAACAACATTTTCCATGTTTACACCTTTATGATATTTATCAAGCATTTACAACTATTTATCAAGCACCTAGCAAGATAAATTAATAACTCAGTAATACATGCATGAAAAATAATGAAATTTGAACCAGAGCTCATGCATCACATAGATATCCTACAATTAAAATTTCATGCCATTTAGAGCACTACAACTTTAGGTATGAGAATAACAAACAAAACAAGCTAAAATTGCCTATTTAACAAGATTAAGTCAAAACATAATAAAAATAGTACACAATTAGCATGTTTAATATTTTTATTAGCTAGATCACATCATCACAAAATTAAAACAACTATAATTACCATTTTTGGACTTCTATAACTCAAGATATGCATCTGTCCAACTTAAAAGTATTTTTAAAAGCACTTTACAAGAATAAATAAAAATAGCAGAAACTTTCTTCTAACACATATCGTATTATGACTCTACTGCATAGATCTACTCACAAGGATTCCAAAACATGTTTATTTGCTATTTTACGATTTTTCTACGACTTATTATGATTTTTCAAAGTTCCAGCCATAAAAGAAAAACACATTTGCACTAAGGACCCTGAACTTTCACGAAAGCATATTCCAGCGAAACGGTCCTTCTAGGAACTATTCACATGAGTCACGACTTTTGCAGAAAACCCCTTGGACTTGTTTCTATTTGAACGTGAGGTCCTCCACACCAATCAAAATAGAGGAGGCGGGGGAGGATCGTCGACCAACCGATTTCCGACCGGTGAGGTCATCACCGGCGTCGGGGAAATGGCGAGGGAGCACCAGGGGGCCGGCGCACACTCGTGGGGCTGCTCGGTCCAGCTGGAGATGGCCAAGGCGGCCTAGCCACGCGCGCCTGTGGCCTTAGGCACAGCGACAGAGCGCGCCGGTGACGTTTGGCTTGGGCGAGTGTACGCGCGAGATGGAGCACGATGAGGCGAAGGCGGTGGTGCAGGGCTAGCAGGCGCTTGGCAGAGAAGGAACAGCAATGGCCATGGAGCAGCTCCGGTGGTGGCCGGCTGTAGGCAGCGAGAGAGATAGCGCAAGGCGAAAAGGTGCCGACGGTGAGCTATAGGGCAGCGGCAATCCCTGGACCACGCCTGGCCCTAGCTTGGCCGGCGGTAGTGGTAGGAGGAGGGCGCGGCTGCGCAGGTGCTCTGCTCAGCCAGAGCAAGGGAGAGAGATAAGAGCGAGCGAGCAAGAGGGAGGACTGAGGAGGGGCGAGCGCTCGGCTTTGCTATATCGTTGAGCATGGGCAAGGTGGTGGTCATGCGAGCAGCGAGGGCACCACGTAGCGTTGAGTCCCTGCGCATGGTCGGCCATGACGAGCTCCAGTTTGAAATTAGCTAAAGAGCTGACAATACCACCTCAAAAATACGACTAAAACTCCATATTCTCCCCTTCATATCTCTCAAACCGGTTAGTGATTTGTTCAACCAATTGCACCATGTGATAGAGCTACATGAGTACTACAACTTTGACTAAAGGAGTTTGGTCCAAATCAAAATGGTTTGTGAGGTATTAATTCCCAAAGAGGGCTACATGAAAACTGAAAATGAGATTCAGATTATTCAGTCCAAGTTCCACGAATTCAGTGAAACTAGCAGTTTGGGAATTTATTTTTAAGGTCCAAACGAGCTCCAAATCTGGTGAGACTTGTTCCGTTGTTTCCTTCACAAAGTATACTTCAACTCATATTAAGGAATACAATCAAGCTACCATATGAATTTGAAAGATAAAATGTCACAAACATGTCAACTCACTGCTGCCGATTAAGGACATAATTTAAGGTGTAACCCAAAACAGCACTGGATTCGAAGTTGAGGACACTGTTTGAGCCACTTAGAAGTTGAATCAGGTCTTAGTCCAAAAATAAAGTTTGTTGTACTCCACTCAAACTTTTGGTCCGTTTTGAGATAGTGCTAATCTTGATGCAAGATAGATGCACGATTTGCGCTGAACTTACCATAGGCTCAAAAATTATTTTGGACGCACCCGATGGAATCCATGGTGATGTGGGTCATGTGGAATCTAGTTTCGGCCTATTTGGAAACAACATTAGTGTCGATGCAAGATAGGTGCATGATTTGCGCCAAATGTACCATAGGCTCAGAAATCATTTTACATGCACCCGATGGAACTCCTAGGTGACGTGGGTCATGTGGAATCTTGTTTTGGTCCGTTTGGAGATAGTGTTAGTGTCGGTGCAAGATAGGTGTATGGTTTGCGCCAAACATACCATAGGCTCAGAAATCGTTTTGGACGCATCCGATGGTACTCCTAGGTGACGAGGCTCAAGTGGAAGCTCGTTTCGGTCCATTTGGAGATAGTCCATTTGCATTAAGAGTGTAGGCACCGAAGATCAACTTGCCAACATATTCACTAAGCCATTGGATGAGAAAAGATTTTGCAAGCTAAGGAATGAGTTGAACATATTGGATTTCTCAAATATGTGTTGATGCACCTCCACTTATATGATATGCCTCTCCTTCGAGCAATCCAAGGTAAAAGTTGATTGGCATGCATACATCCTTTGCTAAGGACTTGTTTAGTGCATCTAGTCATTCCTCATGTCCTATAGACTCATTCATAAAAATCAAATGAATTTGATGCTTGTATGGTACCACTAATGCTTCTATGCTTGACTCGATCTAGTGGTAGCATATGACATGTTTGTGGGCTTGTGAACCTAGTGTTTAATCTAGAAAATGAGTTATAAGTGTTTAACTCAACATGGTATAAGATAACCCTTGAAATGAGGTGTGAAGAAGCTTATCCTTGGATCAAACCGAGTTAAATATCTTTGGTAAGTATTCTAGATTGAACCAAATTTGGGAAAATGATCCTCACCCCATTGATTAATATTAATAATTTTAACCTATCTAAAATTTGAACCTTTGTGATCATTGATGACAAAGGCGGAGAGAAACAAAGATATAAGTGATAGGGGGAGAAGTAATCACTAAGGGAAAGGTGATAGGGGAGAAGTAATCAGTAAGGGGGAGAACTTTGACATAGCGAGAGAGATATAACAAAGAAAGGGGATCAATTAAAATTTTAAGCACACGAGTAGGGGGAGCAAGCTCATTGTTGGTATTTATTAACTTGTCACTTGTTTAAATAGCCACCTATGATATTCCTACATCTCTTGACATTACTTGTACTAGGTTGTCATCCTTAGTGATGGTGCCAGAGATGCTTGTTGGTATTATATAGCATTACTACTAGAATAATACTAAGTAGTTCTTTATTAATTTATGTGACTAGGAAGAATATATAAATATATAAATGAAAAGGATCTGGAAGCGCACAGATAATTATACCATTGTAGCACTTCACTTGGGAGTATTTCAGGTATCGTTATTTATATTTTTACCATAGGGAAGGTCTAGCATGGACATGTATTGATAACTTATATTATCGATGGAGAAGTAAACCATAACCAATACTCTACTCATAATAACAGGGGTAAGTCATAGGATAAGATATATGTATGATAAGTATTGATCATCAATAATGATAAATCAGTCGGAGTACTCCTTTCTATGGCATTAGCATAGTCAGGTAGAATATGAGAGGAATAATTCCTAAGTCATTCTTAATTACAAGTCAAAGCATACATTGATTAGTGCAATTACACCTAGTAGTCATGGTTAAGGTTATCTTTATATCTACACATAAGGGATATTACTAAGGAAGATTAAAAATAGAGCTTGTTCTTCCTTCGTGATCGGACCCTACTTGCACCTATATTCGGGGAGTGGACTACAAAGGACTCAACGGAAGTGTCACATCCGCGATCTACCACATGACCCAGAATATAGGGTGTATCCATAGGTAAACAACGTATAAGCACTACGCTTACACAATATCGACCACTCACCCCGTGTACTTTAGAATGAGCGTTATACGAACTTATGCATAAACACAATGATAAACTAGCTATACTAAGTATATAATCAAAGTAGATGTTGAACATTATAACGAAGAACATGAACAAGATGAATACTAATGTTGGCATAACAATTGTAACTAGCATATAAAATAATGGAGGTACAAAAGAGAGGGGGTACAAAGATTATACCAAACCACGCTCTTGACACGATCGGGAATCCAAGCGAAGCCTGCTTGCCTCCCTCTAGACCTAGCCTAACTAGCTATGCCCTAGAATATAGTGGAGCTCTAAGGATGGTTAGGGTTTCTGTCTTCTTAAATGACTTGATGACTGGGGTTATATCGGGGGGTGGCAGGGGCTGGTATATATAGGCCAGAGAGTCCAACGTGAGCCCTTGGATCAAACCGACTTAAAGGATGGCGTAGATGCAACCTAGGAGGCAGTGGAGAACCGACATAACAACGGAGAGCTGGCAGGTGGCCTCAAGGGCCTACCGGCTTATAGGCAGGGCCGTGGCCGTGTCTCGCCCTCCGCTTCGGTGTGGAGTCCTCTTGAGTCTTATAAAACCTTTTGGTGTCCGTTTCGCTGCGGATAAGCTCAATTAAATCTAACATCTTGGTCTACCTTGATGGTTTTCTGGATAAACCCTATAGAAAATACAGATTTACCAAAATTCATCGAATTTGTTAGTTTAAACCCCTAGACCTTCGTTGGTAATTATATTTATGCCCTTATGTATGTTATATTGATGGTTTATAATGGTTGTTAACTACCGTCAACAAACTCCCCCAAGCTTAACCTTTGCTAGTCCCAGAGCGAAGCTAAACTTAGTAAATGGATTAGGAGTTACATCGATGCTTTCATCCCTCAAAAGTACACATGCGTTCAAACAAGAATTCTCCTCTGGATTAGAATAAACTGATCTGACCTTCAAACTTACCCATATTACCTTCAACCATGGGGCTTCTTAGCCTTCACTTGGGTCTTGAGCAATTGAAAGACAGAACGATCAAGTCAAACACTATGTCTTAAGTTCTTTGCTCAACCATTATTCTAGAGTTTTTTATAGATTTTTTAAAATAAAATTTAGAGCTTTCTTTGTATGACACTATCAAGTCTCTTAATATATATGGTATTTGTGGATCCTCACCAAGGCAAAAGTGATGTTATGCCTTTCTCTTCCTACAACTAAGGCTTATGTGGAGCTCATAGGAGTGGAAAAAGCATGAAAGAGCATACTTGCAATACATATATTGTAAAGTCAAACCTCGGATTCAAAGAGAGTTGAATCATACAATCAAATCAAGATTGCATGTGTGTGGATGTATGGTGGATATATTTGGGGCTAACCTAATTTTAAAATGTTCATTGAAAACATATCTCTCTTTTCAAACTTGAAAACAAATTTACAAGAAAATATGGGATATCTTATTCATCTTTTCTTCTTTATTTTCGGGCGGGCATCTAAGTACCCATTGTTTTAAATATCTCGGACATTTGTCCATTTTTTTCTCATCTTTCTTTTTTTTTATTTTATGAATAACTTTTACATAGCCACATGCTTCTTTTCTGCAACATAACTTTTGAGAGAGAGCAACAAGAACTTTGGAGCATTTATTTGGTGGATATCCTATCAAGAATATTTTGGTGTTTACTCCTAGTGTAGGAGTAAAATATTTTTGGGTGGATCTAGATGGAATGGCATGTTGTTGCGCCTACCCCCAGTGTAGGAGTAGTGCATATTTAGGTGATGTGTACGTGATCTTGATTTTAAGAGCATGACAAACATCTCATAAGGGTCAACAAAACTTGACTAAACTCAATGCAATGCAAGCAACATATATGAGTGGAAGTTTTTCTAACTTAAATAACATGTATGGCTCTGGTAGGAATTCAAGCTTTGTCATACAGGAGCTCATCATGTTGGATTTTTATGTTGTTCAAAAGACAAATCTTCAGAACTTTAGTGTCACTTGGAACAAGATAAACAACAACTCAGACCTTCTCATATCATATCCATCAATTACCTAGACTTAGATCAAGCATATGCTACCCACGAGTTTCAAGTTCAGAGTAAATTCTTATATCAAAATAGTCGTATCCAAAACTCGGGAGAATTCAAGGCTAAAAACTAGGTACTTGAAAGAAATTACGACAGAGCAACTTTTCATCATTTCCATTGCAAGAAATTTTCCTTAGAATTCATTTATTTAGCTCTTAAAAATCAAACTTAAAGAAAACTTAACACACCTTTTATTTTGTTTTCAAATTTAAGATCACACCTTAATATATATAACTAGCTAAGATAAATTTTTATTTTGCTTTTAGTTTGTTATGCATCTTTTTATTTCTTTAGCAAATATAAAGCAAACTTTAAAATAGTAAAACCAAAAGGGAAAGAAATACTTAGCTAGATACATGGGGGATGCTCCTCCCCAAGCGGGATGTTGTCGTGGTCTTCCTTAGAGTGAGTCTACTAGCAGAAGTCTTTTTCATCCATCCAAAAGTTGTGTTCTTTGTGCAGCGAGTGTAGCGACAGTTCGAGAAAATATACTTTGGATGGATGGCTTTACTCTTGATCATCCTACAAAATACTCCAACAAGAACACCAAAACTTATGGCACAGATTAGGATAAGGGGTTAGCGGTCAGCCATTCAGAGATTTGTTGTCCATGGGGTTTAGACAGATTTCCTAATTGGTAAAGTTCTAGCATGATGTTTATTTGATATTTTTTAGATTTTCTTATTTATATAATGCAGAAAAAATATGCATGCATGATATATATTATTTTTTTATGCCACCACAGTGAATACTCCCTTGGGCTTTTACACACCGAGAAATTTTTTCACATGGGGCTTAGGCTTTATGATGCAATGATGTAATGCAGTCATGAAACTCTTTATCTTCCTTTTCTAAACACAATGCTAATGCAGAAAAATGAATATGCTAAAGTGAAAAGTAATTCATGCAATACTAAAAAGTAAATATGGATAACTATCGATGTTACCTCATGGCCAGGGTTTGGATTTTTAAGTCCTCGGGACAGGACTTGGCTGGAGAAAAGTTCTTCACTCTTTGAGTGCATCATCCGGTGTCAACAATGGAGACCCAGATGGCTGTACATCTTGTGACGGTGTCTCTGACGGTGTCTCTAACGGTGATGTCACCTTCTCTTTCCATACTTGCTTGGTCTGTGGGCTTGACTTAGGCGGAGTAGGTTCATCTTTCACAACTTCTTTAGGTTCTTCATCTTCTTTCTATTCATTCTTTGGGAGGTGATTCTTTTGGTTTCGGGATGATCGATGTCTTCTCCTAGAGCAAGACTTCTTCGGCTGCTCATAAGTGGTGTAACTATTGAAATAACAGCGTACCTTTTCTCTAGGGAATTAGAAGTGGACTTGACCAGATCCAACGTAGATGATTGCGTTGGTTGCGTTGAGGAACGGTCTTCCCAATATAATAGGTGTATCATCTTCTTCTTAACCCATATCTAGAACCATGAAGTTAGCAAGGGCAAACTGATTGTGTATTCTTACCATGACATCTTTTGCTATTCCTTTCGAAAATTAGATTGATTGGTCCGTCATCTGCAATTACATATATGTAGGAAACAAATGTTTATCACTGAATAAGTATTCATACGTTACATTGAACATTATATTGACACCCGACCCAATGTCGCAGAAGGTCTTGTGGAAAATTCTTTATCCAATGGTACACTCGATCGTGGGTATGCCTATGTCATCCTTCTTAGCAAGGAATGGTGAAGCGAGGAGGTGGTCATACTCTGATCGAAGTGTGTTGATCATGTTAACTGATTCTTCTTGAGGCTGCCTGGCCTTGTTCTCCCTCCTTCTCCTGTTCTTCTTCGTCTTGGTCACTGTTGTCTCTTTGGGCAGGTATGGTGTCTACGGATGTCCCAAAGATTGCAGGATGCGGTTCTTGAAAGAAAATTTCTCCTTCATATCCTTGATTGTGAAGCAGATCTTGGCACTGTGCGCGTAGATGATGGCTTTTGCAGTGCTTAGGAAAGGTCGGCCCAAAATAATGGGTGCCCTTACATCTCCACCTATTTCTAGAACCACAAAGTCTACGGGAACATATGATTGTCCCACTCGAACAATGGCATCTTCAAGAACTCCCTTGGGTTAACAGAGTGACTGATCTGTAAGTTGCAAACGTATGTTTGTGTACAACAAAGTGTAACGTCCTGCCTCCTTGAGGCTAGGCCCGCTTACATCTGATAGCTTTCCTAAGACATAGACTGCCCTCACAGACCAACACCAGTCTTTTCTACGCACTTTGTCCTCACTCATGCGCCCCTAGGAAGAACTTCCTGGTCGGTCACCCATCGCTCCAGGCCAAGCACGCTTATCCTTGGAGTTCTTAAGAGATGGGCTTCCAGAAAAGAAGTTGCAACTTGTTGGTATGAATATTCTGGCTGAAGATAGTTCCTTTTCTCGGTCATGTGTTATCTGAGAATGGAATCTCAGTGGATCCTAGTAAGGTACAAGAGGTTATGGACTAGAAGGCACCAAGCACAGTTCATGAAGTTCGGAGTTTTCTTGGATTAGCCGGTTACTATCGTCGTTTTATACCGGACTTCTCGAAGATTGCCAAGCCGATGACAAGTTTGCTACAGAAGGATCATAAGTTCGTTTGGATAGAGGAGTGTGAGGTAGCTTTCTGCACCTTATGGAATTTGCTAACCACTGCTCCTGTTCTGGCACAACCAGATATAGAGAAGCCGTTTGATGTGTTTTGCGATGCATCAAAGAATGGTTTAGGATGTGTTCTAATGCAAGATGGAAGGGTCATTGCTTATGCCTCATGTCAGTTGAGGAAGCATGAGGTTAACTATCCTACGCACGATTTAGAGCTTGCGGCCGTTGTGCATGCTCTAAAGATTTGGAGACACTTCTTGCTTGGGAATGTGTGCAATATCTTTACAGATCATAACAGTCTCAAGTACATATTTACTCAGTCTGAGTTGAATATGCAATAGAGAAGATGGTTAGAGCTGATAAAGGATTATAATCTGAATGTGCATTATCATCCGGGAAAGGCAAATGTAGTAGCAGATGCCTTAAGTAGGAAGTCACATTCTCTTGCTGTGCAACCATTGTTTAAAGATGGGTTCAATTTGTTGCATCCTGCTGTGTTGCATAATATCCAGGTTAGTTGTACCTTGGAGAGCAAGATCATTGAGGGTCAGAAAATAGATAAGGGAATATTCTATATCAAGAAGAAAATGAAGAAAGAACCGACTAAGCACTTTAGAGTGGATGAATAAGGAGTGTTATGGTTTAAGGACCGTCTGGTAGTACCTAAAGATCGAGAGCTCAAGAACAAATTAATGGATGAAGCTCATCACTCTAAGTTGTCTATCCATCCTGGAAGTAACAAAATGTACGAAGAATTGAGACCTCGTTATTGGTGGACGAAGATGAAGAAGGAGATTGCAGCGTATGTTGCTCGATGCGACATGTGTTGTAGAGTGAAGGCTCTTCACATAAGACCTGCAGGAATGTTGCAACCTTTGTCAATACCAGATTGGAAATGGCATGATATAAGTATGGATTTTATCACCGGTCTTCCCACCACACCAAGAGGGAATGATTCGATTTGGGTGATTGTAGATCGCCTTACCAAAACAGCTCACTTTTTACCAGTCAAGAACACTTTTCAACCACCTCAGTATGCTGAGAAGTACATTGCAGAGATTGTTCGATTACATGGTATACCCAAGACTATCGTGTCTGACCGTGGGTCACAGTTCACCGCTCATTTTTGGGAGCATCTTCATAAAGGTTTGGGTACTAGCTTGATTCGGAGTACAGCTTACCACCCACAGACAGATGGGCAGACAGAGCGAGTTAATGCTGTTCTTGAAGATATGCTTAGAGCTTGTGTGTTATCATCTAGGGGTTCATGGGAATCATGGTTACCTTTGGCAGAGTTTGCTTACAACAACAGCTACCAAGAGAGTATCAAGATGGCTCCCTTTGAAGCATTGTATGGCAGGAAATGTAGGACACCATTGAATTGGGTTGAGCCTAGAGAAAGAAAGTTTTACGGAGTCGATTTTGTTGACGAGGCTGAGAAAAAGGTCCGTATTATACAACAAAACATGAAAGCGGCACAGTCACGCCAGAAGAGCTATGCCGATAAGAGAAGGAGACCGCTAGAATTTCAAGTTGGTGACTACGTTTATCTGAAGGTTACTCCAATGAAGAAAGTACAATGGTTTGGAGTAAAGAGAAAACTTGCTCCTAGATTTGTAGGACCGTACCAGATCATAGAGAAGAAGGGTCCTGTGGCTTATAAGTTACAGTTACCAGAAGCGCTGGGTTTGATCTTCCCAGTCTTCCATGTATCACAGTTGAAGCAGTGCTTGCGTGTTCCGAAAGAGAGAATAGAACCTCAGAGCATTCTGCTCAAATCAGACTTGGAATACCATGAGCAACCGGTTCGAGTTTTGGACACTAAGGACCGAGTCACTCGGAATAAAGTGGTGAGAACCTATAAGATACAGTGGAGTCATCATGATGATGGTGATGCGACGTGGGAAATAGGAGAATATCTGCAAAACGCTTATAAGGATTTTTATAACAAATGGTTCGTAACTGAAAATCTCAGGACGAGATTCTTATAAGGGGGGAGGGCTATAACACCTCGGTGTTAAGCATGCATTAACATTTTGCAAATTATGAGCATAATCCTTATTATGCATTCATAAGCATGACATGAAATATAGAATTAAAACATACTAATGAAACATGTATGTTGCATAGTTTTGTTTTAATAGATTGGATGCTATGTTTGTTTTGCCATGTGTGTACCTTGGTTGATCACTTAGACCAATTAGAAGTAACTAAGATGCAATTTGGAGCAAGGTGTATATTCAAAGTTTTCTCAAATTTTGCTTTTAAAAATAATCTTCTAAAATCGGGTTTTTGATTTAAATTAACTTTAAATCTATAGTTCAAAATCTAATTGGATTTTGGCCTTACTCTTTTTGGCAAAGTTGTAGAGTACTTTTTTCTGAACAACTTTCATTTTTACACCAACTTGTGAAAATGCTTCTAAAATGGCTCAAAATGGAATTTTAGTTCTGTTTATTTAAGAAATAAAAAGAAAATCATTTTTATTTTCCTTAGCGGGCCGCCGCCTCCCTTTCGGCCCAGCTCGCAGAGCCGGCCCGGCCTGCCCCGCACCTCGCCCGCTCGCCCGCGCCCGCGCGCTCCCGCCTTGCCCTTGCCCGCGCCCGCCGCGTGGAAGCCGCTCACCGGCGGCAAGGGGCGGTGCCCGCTCCGACCGGCCGTGCTCCGCCTTCAAGGCTGTCCGACCGCGCGCACGCCACCCCACTCCACACTCCATCCTGTCTCCTCCTCCTTCCTCTCCATTTCAAAGTTCCGTGGGAGCTCTCACCACCGAGCGCCGCCGCTGCTTCGCCAGCGACGTGCCCCTCCACCCGCACCTTTTTCTTCGATTCCTCTAGTCAACAGCTCCGCCTCGTCAAGCTCCCTCATTTGCGCCCGTGTGCGGCTGCCGTCATCGAGGTGAGAGGCTATAGTGGCCGGTCTTCTTCTCCGCTCCGCCATGGCCAAGCTCGCCGGAGCTCGTGCCCGCGCAGGCGACCCGCTCCACCTCCTCTTTTGCCCTTTTGGTCAAGTGCTTCGGCTTCTCTTTGGCACCGCAAGGCATATTCGCCCCTTGCCTAGGCTTGCCGCGGCCACGAACGACGGTGAGGCCGCCATGCAGCTCCGCCACTCATTGGCGTAGCTCGCCGTGGTGGATAGCGCCTATCCGCGCTGCCCTTTTCTAGCTTGCCGAGCTCGCGCTGCGAAGAGGAGTCCGTTGGTGCCGGTGGCACCACCGGAAGGCTCGCCGCCGGTGAGCTCCGGCCGGTGGAGCCTCTTCCCCTGCTTTCGTGCGGCTGACCGATGGGACCCGATCGGCTCTCGGGGCCTAGTTGCAGCGACTGGGTTCGGATCTGGGTGTACGGAGCTGGGTGCCCGTAGCATTTTAGATCCGGTTTTAAAGAAAAGGATTTCTAAAACGGTTTCAAAAATTGATTAAAAAGCTTGTAAAATGTATATCTCGAGTTATATTGCTCCAAAATTGATGAAACAAATTGTTCTAGGTTTCTTGTGATTAGATCTATCTGTTAAAAATATTGCATGTCAAATTTGTGATACTTTTTTGTGTAGCTTTATTTAAATTGAATAAATGCAGATTTCTTAGAAAATGTCTAATAAATATAATATACATCAGAAAAATATGGTTCCAGTTTTGTTAATCTCCTTTAGTGATGTACTTTGTAGGAAAAATATAAGTCATGCAGGTTCTGTAGAGAAATATTGAGGTGTAGTTCAAGTGCCTTTAATTGATGATTTTTATTATTTTAATAGAGAGCAAAAATTGTATAAAGCATGTGTATGATAATTTTTGTTCAGTTACTGTTTACTGTGTAGAACATAGGAAAAATACCAAATCTATTGTTTGACACTTTTCATAGTACAAAGTATTTTCATGCTCATATTTATGCCATAGTTTGTCATTTTTGTGTAGGCTATTTTACTTATCCAAATGCCATAAAAATTTTGTGGTAGTCTACTTAGAGTAGTACTATGCTACTGTAATTTTCTCAGATTTTTATGAGCACCAGAAATATATATTGCTGTTGTAGCCCTAGTTTAAAATGAAATAAAATAATATTCTTTAATGCATGTTTAGTTAATAATGTTTGCTTTGGTGTATCTTTGAAGCATCTTAACTTCTGTGGTGACTTGGCATGTTAGTACAGTGGTTGTAGTAGTAGTATAGTAGTACATGTTCTTGGATGATGTTGGCTACCTTGTAGAAGAGTTTTACTTCTACTATGTCCAATAAAGTTAAACATGTTCATCTACATTCCATGCATCCTGATCATTACATGTCATCTCTCCGATGCACCTATGCATGAGCACTTATGCATCTACATCATACAGAATCGTAGGAGGAGTTACTAGTAGCAGTTCAGGAAAAGCAGACCGGGTTAGATCCACAAGATGTCCAGGCACAGGAGGTGCTAGAGGAAGAGGAGTAAGGAGAGGACTTGCCCGAGTGCGTGGATCATCAACTTAGTTCGTTCGAACGAGGCAAGCCCTGGAGCATTCTAAGTCTCCTAATTTACAAAAACAATTCTTTCTATATATATGAGTTATATATTGTTGCATTAAGTTATAGGAGTTGATTGAAACCGTTGATGCATTTATTACTATCCTTGCCTACCTTATTACCTTTTATCCTATTAGGTCAGGATCGAATAACTGCTTAGCCTTGCTTAGACCGGTAGCGATCGATGATATCCGGTCACCTACATTATAGGTGGTTACTGGAAGAATTTAGCTATGGAAAGAATAATATCCTGGAATTAACCATGTGTGATGGATAATTGGAGACCGGACAGAAAAGTTAGAGGCAACCAGACAGGGTTCTGGGGTGCTATTAGTTTCTGTCTGTGTCGATTAAGGACCGATCGTTGCTCGTTCCTCTTGTCATGTTGAACGCATGCCTCACATTTAGCTGGCCGAATAAAGTACCTTTCGACCGCGAAGCTAGTGGCACTATTCGGGTCGGGATCTACACGAGTGCACGTATTGGTGCTGATGGGGGTATGACAGGGACGCGAAGAGTGAGCCCAAGGGTAGGTATGCCCTGATTCCTGGCAGTCGGGTGGTCCCTGGGTACTATGGCTCCAGATTGTCCCGCGGCTACCTAAATAGTGTCCTTGGTGATCTAAGCTACCCTGGTAGGGGAAGCATGGTTTGTGTGAGGAATAAATCACCAGCTGGTTAGGAATCGATTCGAATCGCCATCGCTCCTAGATAGTGAGCACTTGACTCAAGCTACGGCATCGTAGTAATTATTATGGAACAATGATGGTTATCTGGATGGTATGGGATATGCTAAATCTAAATTAGTAACTGGATGTTATTAGTTAATTAAGTGATTGCTATAGTATAGGTGCTTACCTAGATGGATAGGTCATAATAAAGATGATGCAAAGTATTTAAAATGGTTTCTTCATGATAGCTTATGCTTTTCGTAAACAAGTAAGCTAGCCTACTAAAGAAAGCCTTGCATAATCCTTGGTGTCGCTTTATTTTAGTTTAAGATGGGTATGTCTGGCTGAGTACATTCGAGTACTCAGGGTTTATCCTACCTTGTTGCAGGTGAAGTTCTCGACCTGTTGATGATGGTGGCTAACCGCCGGTGGGCTCGGTGACTCTATATTTACTTCTCACCTATATGCTTTTATCAGAGGATGTCACTTATGCTAGCAATGTATTTGGAACTTATATTAATGTAATCATTTGAAAGCTATGTTGTTTTCAATAATTGGTTTTGAAACCCAAACTTGTACTATTATTTGTGAACCCATTTGTAACATTATTTCTGCTGCAACTCTGCGTATGTGATGTGTATTTGCTTAATCACGCGATCTTGGTTGTGATGTTGATTTACCGAGGTCTTTCGAGACACTCGGCGGACTACCGGGTTTATATAAGTGAAAGTATGCGTGTGTCAATATGTTAGCAGGGACAGCCGTACTTGATCTTGTATAAATTGGGCGGTTCTGTCACATAAAGTATCTCCATTAATTTGATTATAAATTACCTTAGGCATGATGTTGTCACTTGCTCCGAAGTCACAGACACCTCCTTGAAAAGTGTGAGGTCCAGTGGTGATGGGGATGACAGGTCTCCCTAGATCGCTCTTCTTTTCTAGCAAGGTATAGTCTATCCACCTTGCCATCGATGGTTGTATATAATAATATGCTGCATAGTGAATATCGATAAGATTTGTAGTTTCTAGATCTTGTGATTGCCCTGGAATCTTACATTTGTCGGACAAAGGAACAACAGCTGCCAGCTGAGTTTTTTATGATTCTATCATTTTATTAAAACTATGCTGGTTCTTAATGGTAGAAGCAAAGCTATCCATTCTATTATTTATGTTCTCTAAAATTTTATCATTGGTAGCTACCTTTCTATATAATCCCTCCATAAGTTTTGATTGGCCAGCAATTAATTCCCTCAAGGGTGGTTGGTTGAAATTATTAAAATTATTACCTTGATAGTTACCTTGGTAGTTCAGCCTTTGTTGATTATTCCATCCTTAATTCTATTGAGGATGAAAGTAGTTGCTGTTGTTGACAAAGTTCACATCCTCTTGGATTTCAGGACAACTGTTCCCTGAATGTCCAGTATTTCCACACTCTTTACATGTCATGAGACAATCATGAATGTGCATGACTTCTTGCTTCTCAATGGCTCGATCTTCAAGCTTCTTCATCAGCAGGTCCATCTTGGCAGACAACATGTCTACCTCCTTGAGTTGATGCATACCTCCACCTCTCTTACGGGTCTAAAGACGTTCTTCATTCCAACCTTGGTTGGAGGCCATCTTCTCCACAAAAGTTGTTGTAGCTGGTATGGTGAGTGATAGGAATACACCTCCAGCAGCAGCATCCATAGTCTCACGGGTGCTATTGGTCAACCCGTGATAGAAAGTTTGCATGAGTAGCTAATTTTCCATCCCATGATGAGGACATTCCGTAATGTAATCTTGAAAGCGATCCCATGGCTCAGGGACAGATTCATCATGTTGTTGCTGAAAGGTTGAAATTCTCCCACGTAGAGCATTGGTCTTGCTTGTGGAAAAGAACTTTGCTAGGAAGGCAGTGGAGCAGTTTTCCCATGTAGTATTTCTATCTTTGTTGGCATAGAACTATTGCTTTGCCTTCCCCAAGAGTGAGAATGGGAAGAGGCGAAGTAGTATGGCATCTTAGGTCACTCCTTTGATGGTGAAAGTGCTACAAATCTCCAAAAAGTGTTGGAGATGTGCACTCGCATCTTCATGTGCCTTTCCACAAAACTGACTTGCTTGCACCATGTTGATGAGGGCTGGCTTGAGCTCGAATCCATTGTCTCCAACATTGACTGTTGGTCCAGTATGAATGTTGGCCGTAGTTGGAGCAGGGAATTCATAGAGTCCTGTTAGCCATGGCTTTAAATTTAGGGGTTAAGCTTCGCCTTATCTGGTTGTCTTTCGACTTTAAAACTGGAATTTTCTTGAGTTTACCTCTAGTCCTCATGATTAATGCTTCTAGATCTTCAACGTAGTTTGTCGGAAGGTCAAAACCAGTCATACATTACCCTGCATAAGATACACAAGTAGACAAAATAAGGGTAATCCTATTTGAGCAGAGGACAATGGTTTTCCTCGATCACATCAATAAGTATAAGTTTGTCAATACTTCCTTTGCCTAGCTACCTTCCCCAACAACGGCGCCAGAAATGCTTATTAACATTCCTTAGCGTCACTACTAAGAACAGAGTTGAATCTAGTCCCCCGGCAACGACGTTAGAAATGCTTGTTGGTATTTATTAACTTGTCACTTGTTTAAATAGCCATCTATGATATACCTACATCTCTTGACATTACTTATACTAGGTTGTCATCCCTAGTGATGGTGCCAGAGATGCTTGTTGGTACTACATAACATTACTACTAGAATAATACTAAGTAGTTCTTTATTAATTTATATGACTAGGAAGAATATATAAATATATGAATGAAAAGGATCTGCAAGCGCACAGAGAATTATACCATTGTAGAACTTTATCCGAGAGTATTCTGGGTATCGTTATTTATATTTTAACCATAGGGAAGGTCTAGCATGAACAAGTATTAATAACTTATACTATTGATGGAGAAGTAAACCATAACCAATATTCTACTCATAACAGGGGTAAGTCATAGGATAAGATATATATATATATATATATATATATATATAGATATATATATATATATATATGATAAGTATTGATCATCAATAATGATAAATCACTCAGAGTACTCCTTTCTATGGCATTAGAATATTAGAGGAATAATTCCTAAGTTATTCTTAATTACAAGTCAAAGCATACAATGATTAGTGCAATTACACCGAGTAGTCATGGCTAAGGTTATCTTTATATCTACACATAAGGGATATTACTAAAGAAGATTAAAAATAGAGCTTGTTCTTCCTTCGTAACCAGACCCAACTTGCACCTATATTTGGGCAGTGGACTACAAAAGACTCAACAGGAGTGTTGCATCTGTGATCTACCACATGACCCACAATATAGAGTGTATCCACAGGTAAACAACGTATAAGCACCACGCTTACACAATGTCGACCACTCACCCCGTGTACTTTAGAGTGAGCGCTATATGAACTTATGCATAAACATAATGATAAACCAGCTATACTAAGCATATAATCAAAGTAGATGTTGAATATTATAACGAAGAACATGAATAAGATGAATACTAATATTGGCGCGCGTTGCGCCGTGGTGGGCCGAGGTGTAGAATTTTGTTTTCTTGATTTCCAGAAGAATAGAAATGCTTATTTATTTTAGTTATGAGTCGAACTTCGATAAATCGTAGTAAATTGTGTAGTTGTCCAAAAATGGTGAGACTAATTTTGTTAGGTTAGCAAAAATACTATCTACTTGATAGTACAATTGGATTGCAGTTAGCTATGACGAGTACTGGGTCATAAATTCAAAATTAGAGAACTAATATGAGGTAGGTAAATACTTGTAGGAATATTTGTGGATAATTGGTGATAGATATAGCCACAAAAATTTTACAGTAGGTCCACCAGGTTGTTATGTACTTGCTGTAAATTTTGTAGCCTTAGAATGGGATGTTAAATAAAATAGCTAGTACTCTTGTTTTGTCGTATCTCGATTAGATCGGTATTAGGAGTAAGAATACCTGTAGTTGCTATAAGAATGTATGTCATGTTTTATACTTGTTGGTGGTGATGGTACGTAGCTTAGCCTTTAGTGGGTAGACCTCACTTAGTAGTTTAATAGATGTACTTTTGGGTTAAGAGCTGCTGTTGTCATATTATTAAACACTGCATCATCATTTCATGTAGATCACGAACTGGTAGATTTTGCGCCCGTCGGTGAGCCGGAGTACGATGAGGTGATCGAGGAGTACAAGGAGGAGATCCTCATGCAGGAGGAAGCCTAGGAGCCTGTTGGTGCTAACCCTGCTGACCCGGCGCCCGCCCAAGGCAAGCCCCAGAGCATAACCCATATTTTTATAATCACTGAATATATATATGTGATGTGCATTTAAGTTATAGGCATTTTGTGGAAACTACATGCATAAATATATCTACCCATGAGTCCTACTCGTACAGGTCGAGTAGCTGCTATGCTTATGATATTGGTAGTGTGAGTAACCTACCGTTACTTACAAATAGGTAATAAAATATGATCACTCATGATAAAATGGTGGAAAGGAAAAATGATGACTGGGTAGGGATATGGATTGGGTACTGGTGGGTGTAAAGGGTTGTGTCCTGCGGCCAACATGGCATGACTTGGTTACACTTTTTCCCTGTCCGTGTCGATTAAGGACCGGTCGTTGCATAAGGCATCACGGGCAAGTCACAGATTTATTGTCCCGAGCGCATACTTAGGTATAGGCATAGGGAAGACTTGTTGCTCTCTTGTTGTGGATCCGGCTCTTTCCGAACTGACTGATTGGGGGCAGAGATGGTGGAGGTCCTTGCACCACACTGAGTCCGGGACTCAGGAGTGGGGGCTTGGAGTCCAAGTTTGGACGGGGACCTAGACACCTGGGACAGGAGAGTGATGGGTTAGTCCTGCTTGTGCCTGGGGTACAAGCGGGGCATGTGTTTTTGGGGCACCGAGCTAGGCACATTGATTCACAAATCGCAGGGCGATCTGGTACGGCTTGTCTTGTGTTTAGCACCGTAGTAAGAACTGAAAGTTGGAAGGAGAAAAAATGGAACTGATTGCTCAACTTTTGCTTAAAAGTAGAACATGTGCTTATATAGACTGGCTAGATGATAACTTAATATGGCTGATAATAATACATAACTAAGGACTCACTATTAGTATTGCTTTCTGTCAAAAGAAACCAGCAAACCATAAAGTCTATCATATTCCTTGGAGTCAGGAAATTATTCCCACTAGTCAGATAAGTCTTGCGAGTACATTGTGTACTCAGGGTTTATTTACCCCTATTGCAGGTGATGCTTGAAGAGTACCTTTGTGTGGAGGATCCTTCTGGTGGGCTCAGACGGAATCCTCATCCCTACCGCTAAATGTTATTTTTAAATTCCACTGTTATCATTCCGCACTCTGGTATTTGTTATTGTAATCATGTACTTTTTAAGAAACTCAGATGTATGAAATGGACTTGTATTGTAACTCGTTCTCAATATTGGATCATCGGGAAAAATGTGGATCTTTCGGGTTCTCCCTCTGGGTGTGCCCGACGGATACCGCCCGTGGTAGATTGCTTTCGGGGTGCTTAGTGTCTGGTGGCAGACGAGCGCCTCCGTAAGTGTGCTATTTCGGGCAGTTCTGCCACAGTTGGTATCAGAGCCAATAATGATTACGAGTTCATCACTCTTTTCCAAAACTAAAAATTTGATCAACAAAAGTTTTGCGAAAAGAAGGATGCGATTAAGTTAAGTTACATAAGTATAGGCCCTAGCAATACGGTCTATCTAGGATAGCGGCACTGGTTTTATCTAATCAATTTTCTACAGGTACACTGACTTACGTTGCATAAGAAATCGCTTAGTATACGGAAAGTGAGTGTGCGATGTGCCAAAAATTTTACGAGTGCTGCTATATTCCGGCTTGAGTGAACGTATAGGTCGAAGCATGCATCATGATAATAGCATCTTACTTCAACTGAAATTCCCCTTCACGTATAATTGAATTAGTAAATTGATAGCACTAACTAACGAAATGCTTTAGTAAATGTGCTGTCATCCCTCTAATTCCTTGCTTCTGATTCGGAAAGGGTGTTCTAATAGATGGTTCCTATCTCTTACAGATGAACCTAAGGTCTGGACGTGAAAGCACCAGTGTTGGGGCTGCTCACGGGCTTGGCGACGGCCATGGCGATAGTGGCTAGGCCCATGAGCACAATAGGGAGAGCCATGGGGCTCCGCTTTTGGCTCCTCCTCCTCCACCGCCTCCGCTACCTCCGATGACCCACGCTGAGATAATGGCAGAGCTATTGGCTACTCACTGGGAGTCAGCTGCTGCTCGCCAGGAAACAGCTCGTGCCATGGACATTATGGCACAGGCTGTCGCGGGCCTCGCCCGCGGAGGCCACAGGGGCAATGGTGGGAATGGGGGTGGTACCCGCCGTCCTAGGGGACCATCCTCTTACCAGGACTTTCTCAAGACTCACCCATCCACCTTCACCTCGACTGATGAGCCTCTGGAGGCGGAGCACTGGCTTCGCACCCTAGAGCAGAAGTTTCTGCTGCTCGACATGACTAATGAGCAGAAGGTGCGCTTTACGGCGCAACAACTTTTGGGGTCCGTAGGTGCATGGTGGGAAACCTTCCATGCCATGGAGCAGCTGGATCATCCGGCAACATGGCAGGAGTTCTCCACCGCATTCCGAGAGTTCTTTATCCCTGCTGGTGTCATCAACTAGAAGGTGACGGAGTTCCTGGAGCTGCGCCAGGGGAACAGGACAGTGATGGAATATGTGAACAAGTTTAATCACTTGGCTTAGTATGCTGGCAGTTAGGTGGATATTGGTGACAAGAAGAGGGAATGCTTCTTTCATGGTCTAGCTCCCCTCCTTCAGGAAAAGCTTTACACGGCGAACTATCAGACCTTTAGTGCTCTGAAGAATGCCGCCATTGCCATGGAGGGTTTTCAGCGGGAGTCCTAGGCTGATTGGAAGAGGAAGAAGGTGGCAGCTGGATCCTCTAGCCACCCTCACACATAGAAGATACAGGTTGTCCGGCGGGGGTCCTATCAACCATCCGGCGGGCCTTTGTTCCGGCAACCCCAGCAGACTTCACAAACTTCCTCTACTCAGTACCGTGCACCTCCACAGCAAGTGCAGCCATAGTAGTCTCAGGGACAGCGGGTCCCACCTCATCAGGGGTTTGGGAATAGGCCAGGAGCTTGCTTCAAGTGTGGCAAAGATGGCCACTATGCCCGAGCCTATCCCTAGAACCAGCCAGCTCAGTCAGCTCAACCGTCCACAAATTCCAGGCTTATCAAGAGGACCATCATTAAGAAGAAAGTGCCCAGCAGGTCCAGCCAGGTGCATTTCACAGATGCCGCATAGGTTTTGCAGTAGGAGCCGGTGATGGCTGGTATGTTTACCATGGACTCCCATCCAGCTTTGGTGTTGTTTGATTCTGGTGCATCACATTCCTTTATGAGCATGGGTTTGTAGAGCGGCACAACTTGCCACTTAGGGCTATACCATATGCCTATAACATCCATACTGCGGGGTCACAAATGTTCATCAATACCTGTACGGATACAGTAAGTTTGGTATTAGCCACCCACACTTACCGCCTATAGTTCATGGTCATGCCTAGGCAAGGCATTGATGCTATTCTTGGAATAAACTGGTTGCGGGTGTATGGGGTAGTATTGGATATGTAGAGAAGTGTGGAGTTACGGCTTCCTTCTTCTGAGGAGAGGATGTCTCTTATTGTACCCTCAGAACCAGTCTTACCTATTGCTGCCCATGCTGAAGCTGCTCCTGATCTTACCTCCATTCTGGTTGTATGTGAGTTCCTGGACGTTTTCTCTAAAGATCTTCCTGGGTTGCCACCGGACCGTGAGGTAGAATTCTCCATTGAGCTTGAGCTTGGTACTACTCCCATTTCTAGACGTCCGTACCGCATGGCTCCAAGAGAACTAGCTAAAATGAAGAAGCAGATGGAAGAGTTAATGGACAAAGGTTTCATCCGTCCTAGTTCATCACCATGGGGTTGCCTGGCTATTTTCGTAAAGAAGAAGGATGGTACCTTGCGGATATGTGTGGATTACCGCCCCCTTAATGCGGTAACAGTTAAGAACAAGTATCTCTTGCCTTGCATAGTACTTTGTTCGACCAATTAGCTGGTGCTAAGGTGTTCTCGAAGATTGATCTCAGATCAGGCTATCATTAGATCAAGATCAGGCCACATGATATACTAAAGATAGCTTTCTCTACTAGGTATGGGCTGTATGAGTACCTAGTGATGTCTTTTGGTCTTACCAATGCTCCTGCCTTCTTCATGTACCTGATGAATTCAGTTTTCATGCCAGAAATGGATAAGTTTGTGGTGGTTTTCATTGATGACATCCTGATCTATTCCAAGAATGATGAAGAGCATGCCCGACACCTCTGGATAGTACTGACTCGACTAAGGGAGCACAAGTTGTATGCTAAATTTAGCAAGTGTGAATTTTGGTTAGATTGAGTGCAGTTTTTTTATTCATGTGTTGACACTTGAAGGCGTTTCTGTAGATCTCAGCAAGGTGCAAGATGTATTGGATTGGAAGTCTCACAAGTCTATGCATCAGATTCGTCAGTTCCTTGGTCTAGCGGGATACTATCGGTGTTTCATTCCTGATTTCTCCAAGATAGCCCAGCCCATGACCAAGCTGCTCTAGAAAGAAGCTAAGTTTGATTGGAGTCCAGCTTGTGAAGCTTTTCAATCCCTGAAGACTTTTCTGACCACAGCTCCTGTGTTGGCTCAACCAGATATTGATAGGCCCTTTGATGTATACTGTGACGCCTCGAAGACAGGGTTGGGGTGTGTGCTTATGCAAGATGAGCATGTGATAGCTTATGCTTCGCGCCAACTGAAGAAGCATGAGGTGAACTATCCCACTCATGACTTAGAGCTGGCTGCTGTGGTCCACGCTCTGAAGATTTGGAGGCATTATCTGTTGGGCAACAAAGTGCATATATTTACAGACCACAAGAGCCTCAAGTACATTTTCACTTAGTCTAAGCTGAACATGAGGCAAAGGAGATTGCTAGAGTTGATAAAGGATTATAATTTGGAAGTCCATTATCACCCAGGAAAGGGCAATGTTGTAGTAGATGCTTTGAGCCGTAAGTCACATCAGGTTGAGGAAATACCTTTGTCTCTCAACCACACAGAGGTGCTAGCTCATATTGCATTGACCTCAGAATTGCTGGAACAGATTATTCAAGAGCAAAAGGAAGACCCCGAAGAGATTCCTCACATCAGAAAATTGATGGCCGAAGGGCGTGGCCCTCACTTAAGTGTTGTTAAACTTGGAGTGGTGAGATATAAGGATAGACTGGTGGTTCCATCCAATGAAGAGCTAAATTTTTTTTTGAATGAAGCTCACCATTCAAAGTTGTCTATTCATCCTGGCAGTAACAAGATGTATCATGATCTGCACCCCTTGTACTAGTGGTCTAACATGAAGCAGGACATCACCCGGCATGTCATGGAATGTGACACTTGTGGCTGGGTTAAAGCAGATCATATGCATACTCCTGGATATCTGCAGCCCTTGCCCATTCTTGTATGGAAATGGGAGGATATTTCTATGGATTTCATTGTGGGTTTACCCCGCACAACCAATGGTTATAACTCTATCTAGGTCATTGTGGACCGCCTCACCAAGTCGGCTCATTTTATTTCGGTGAAGACTTCATATACCGCTGGGAAGTATGTGGAGATATACTTTGATCGGATTGTGACCCTACATGGAGTTCCACTAACTATCATGTCTGATAGGGGATTGATTTTTGTCTCTCATTTCTAGGAGCGACTCCAGGAGTGCCTTGGGACAAGTCTCCTCCGCAGTTCAGCTTATCACCCCTAGACTGATGGCCAAACAGAAAGGGTGAACCAGGTGCTCGAAGACATGTTGCGAGCTTGTACCATTTCTTTTCCTGAGAGGTGGGATGAATGCCTGAAGTTAGCTGAATTCTCTTATAATAATAGCTATCAGGAAAGCATCCGCATGGCACAATTTGAAGCTCTATACAGAAGAAAGTGTAGGACGCCACTCAACTGGGTTGAAGTGGGAGACCACAGATACTTTGGGCCTGAGTTCATCCAAGCAGCTTGGGATCAAGTGAGCATTATTTGGAGTCACTTGAAGGTAGCTCAAAGCCGACAGAAAGCTATTGCTGATAAGCGGAGAAGGGCCTTGGAGTTTGCAGCTGGAGATTATGTATATCTCAAGGTGTCTCCTATGAGAGGGGTGCATCGGTTTGGCATTCATGGTAAGCTAGCCCCTCGATATGTGGGTCCATATCAGGTGTTGGAGAAATGTGGTCTAGTTGCTTACCGTCTACAACTTCTAGATATTCTATCTGCAGTACACAATGTGTTCCATGTATCACAACTGAAGAAGTGTTTGCGGGTTCCTGATGAAGTGGTGGAAATGGAAGGAATGCCCCTCTAGCCAGATTTAACTTATGTGGAGCATCCTATCAAAATCTTGGATGAGAAGGAGAGAGTGACCAGAAACAGAGTGGTAAAATTCTACAAGGTGCAGTGGCAAAATCATTCAGAGGCTGAAGCCACTTGGAAACAAGAGAGTTACCTATTGCAGCATTACACCCACCTTCTCACCAGCTCAGATAGTTAGTTGCTGCGCCAAAAATGTATTCCCTATCTCTTTCTCACACTAGGCACATGAAATCTCGGGTCGAGATTTTGTTTTAGGGGGGTAGATTTGTAACACCTTCGGTGTTACGTTGTACTGTTCTTGCTAAAACATCGCATGAGCATCATATTTATGTGCATCTGTGTATAACATGAATTATAAATCAATGTTCGGCACTTGAAACATTTATGCGAAACGAGAAACGAATGTTACGTTTTGTGTCACATAACATTGTTTAGTATTCTAATCGAATTCGTGTCAAAACAAAAATGCTATAGAACGTTTTGCGAACGGCGATAAAACATGTGCGGTCGAGGACAAGGATAGCTAGCTAGTACATCCCATAGGTCGGATTTGGGATTTGACGCGAAATCGTTCGAATCGACGTCGTTCCGCGTAAGTTTGAAAAGGTGTCGACGAAGCCGTTTCTGGCCATTTGTGTAGAGCGATCGGCTTAGGAGGTTGCGTGATGTCATGACTTCGGTGGATAGCTTGATGTACCCTCTTACGTATCAAACAATTAGTTTGGCGTTTGGAGCATTGTGTACAAGTGTTCTAACTGCTTTAAAAAGCGTGCACGGCACATGGCCTAAGCCCTGGGTGCGGTCACCACCTGCTGCTGGCCTGGCATTGCTGCTGGCTTGCCAGCGCACGCTGCCACGCTGGCTACGTCCCACCACCGCACCTGTGCACGTGCGCGGCCCTTGCGCTGCGTGCCAAGGCCGTCTGCCACCACACGCTGATCGTCTGCCACCGCGCGCTAACCGCGGCCATCACCGCGCTGGACGTGACTGCCACCGCTGGCTCGCCCAAACACGCGCGCCGATGCGCTGGCCGCATCCACAATGCCACCGTGAAGGCACACGCGCGCTGGGTCTTGGCGCTGCTACCTTGTCCGCCTGCTGCCACTCGTTGGCACGCGGGTCACAGCACCCCGGCTGACACGCTGCGTCCGGGCCGCCGACCAAGCTCTACCGTGCCATGCCATGCCCTGCTTTGGCCGGAGGCGCACCGGGTCCCGCACTACACGCCGCCAGTGGCCACACACGGCACTGCTCCGTTGACTCACCTTGGCTGCTCGTGTGAAGGACGACAGCCTGCTCCACCATCACCTCCGCGTCACATTGCACTGTGTCCCCTTTGTCTGGCGCTGCCTGTTGCGACGCCGTGTCGAGCCTCGTCGGCTTGCAGCAGCAGCCGTGTGGACAGCCGCCTGGAGCATGTCCCGTTGTCTCCCATTGCTGTGTGTGCTTGTTTGTTGCGTTGACATCTGCAGCCTGGCCGAGCCAAGCCACGCTAGGACACCCCCCTGTCTCCGCTGTCTCCATGGCCGTCGGGACAGTTCTTTCAAATTCACTGGGGTAGGAGTGCCTTGATACAAATTGACTACGTCCTTGACTCCGCTAGGTAGCCTGTAGTCCTACCGACCCCACATCGCTTCCTGTAGCTTTGTCCTATGCTTCAATTTTGAATCACCGCTCGCCGGGTCCATAAGACCAGACAGACGTGAATCGTCAGCAAGTCGGCCATTCCGAGCACCTAGTAGCGATTCAGTGCACCCTCAGCCTAGTCGTACCCTCCCAAGCATCATGCGCACCTCAGCCATAGCTTTACAGCAATCCTGCCATCACCGACGCGGTCGTGCCATCATCGGGCGCCGTCGCATCGTCGGTGCGCACGCGGCCAACTCACCTCAGGCTTTCTCCGGCCAGACCATCACCTCTAGGGTCTCCGTGGGTAGTGCCTTAAGCTCACTAGCTATTTGGTTTGTTCCGTTTTCGCTTTGGCTCACGGGAATGCACCCGCCATCGCAGGTCAGGGACCATCGCTGGGGAGGGAGCCCGGGACGAGGCCCCTGTTCGCCGTATCGCTTCCAGCCGCTACGCGTTGCCGTGGAGGTAATCATCGGCCCCTTAGCTAGGCCTTGGAGGCTCGGGTGACGCTGGCGTGACCGCCCGGTGCCCGTGCTGTTGCGCCAGTGCGCGCACGGGTGCCGGGGGATGTCACCATGGCGAAGAAGAAGAAAGGGGAGGGTGTATCTGTAAAAACATAGACTAGCGAAATAGTGCCTTAGAGCTCGCTGTAAATACCGAGTAGATCAGGGGTGTTTTCGCATAATTGTCGTCGCGCACGGCTCTCTCTCCCATCGTGGGCCGTTGGCCGGCTGGGCCGCGCCCGCGCGTGGGCCGCGCTGCGCTGGCGCGCATCGCACCGTGGTGGGCCTTGCCACACGTGTTGGGCCGAGGTGTAGAATTCGGTTTTCTTGATTTTCCAGAGGAATAGAAATGCTTATTTATTTTAGTTATAAGTCGAACTTCGATAAATCGTAGTAAATTGCATAGTTGTCCAAAAATGGTGACTAATTTTGTTAGGTTCGCGAAAATACCATCTACTCGATAGTATAGTTGGATTGCAGTTAGCTGTGATGAGTATTGGGTCATAAATTCAAAAGTAGAGAACTAATATTAGGTAGGTTAATACTTGTAGGAATATTTGTGGATAATTGGTGATAGATATAGCCACAAAAAATTTACAGTAGGTCCACCAGGTTATTATGTACTTGTTGTAAATTTTGTAGCCTTAGAATGGGATGTTAAATAAAATAGCTATTACTCTTATTTTGTCGTATCTCGATTAAATCAGTATTAGGAGTAAGAATACCTGTAGTTGCTATAAGAATGTATGTCATGTTTCATACTTGTTAGTGGTGACTGTACGTAGCTTAGCTTTTAGTGGGTAGACCTCACTTAGTAGTTTAATATATGTACTTTTGGGTTAACAGTTGCTGTTGTCATATTATTAAACATTGCATCATCATTTCATGTAGATCATGAATTGGTAGACTTCATGCCCGTCGGCGAGCCAGAGTACGACGAGGTGATCAAGGAGTACAAGGAGGAGATCCTCGTGCAAGAGGAAGCCCAGGAGCCTGTTGGTGCTGACCCTACTGACCCGGCTCCTGCCCAAGGCAAGCCTCGGAGCATAACCCATATTTTTATAATCACTGAATATATATATGTGATGTACATTTAAGTTACAGGCATTTTGTGGAAACTATATGCATAAATATATCTACCCCATGAGTCATACTAGTACAGGTCGAGTAGCTGCTATGCTCAGGATATCGGTAGAGTGAGTAACCTGCCGTTACTCACAAATAGGTAATAAAATATGATCACTCATGATAAAATGGTGGAAAGGAAAAATGGTGACCGGGCAGGGATATGGATTGGGTACTGGTGGGTGTAAAGGGTTGTGTCCTACGGGCAACAGGGCATGACTTGGTTACACTTTTTCCCTGTCCGTGTCGATTAAGGACTGATCGTTGCATAAGGCATCGTGGGTAAGTCACAGATTTATTGTCCCGAGCGCATACTTGGGTATGGGCGTAAGGAAGACTTGTTGCTCTCTTGTCGCGGATCCAGCTCTTTCCAGACCGACTGATTGGGGGCGGAGATGGTGGAGGTCCTTGCACCACACTGAGTCCGGGACTCAGGAGTGGGGGCTTGTAGTCCAAGTTTGGACGAGGACCTGGACACCCAGGACAGGAGAGTGATGGGTTAGTTCTGCTTGTGCCTGGAGTACAAGCGGGCCATGTGTTTTCGGGGCACCCAGCTGGGCACATTGATTCGTGAATCGCCGGGCGATCCGATACGGCTTATCTCGTGTTTAGCACCGTAGTAAGAACTAGAAGTTGGAAGGAGAAGAAATGGAACTAATTGCTCAACTTTTGTTTGAAAGTAGAACATGTGCTTATATAGACTGGTTAGATGATAACTTAATACGACTGATAATAATACATAACTAAGGACTCACTATTAGTATTGCTTTCTGCCAAAAGAAACCAGCAAACCATAAAGCCTATCATATTCCTTAGAGTCGGGAAATTATTCTCACTAGTCGGATAAGTCTTGCGAGTACATTGTGTACTCAGGGTTTATTTACCCCTGTTGCAGGTGATGCTTGAAGAGTACCTTTGTGTGGAGGATCCTTCTGGTGGGCTCAGACAGAATCCTCATCCCTACCGCTAGATGTTATTTTTAAATTCCGCTGTTATCATTCTACACTCTGGTATTTGGTATTGTAATCATGTACTTTTTAAGAAACTCAGATGTATAAAATGGACTTGTATTGTAACTCGTTCTCATTATTGGATCCTCGGAAAAAATGTGGATCTTTCGGGTTCTCCCTCTGGGTGTGCCCGACGGATACCGCCCGCGGTAGCTTGCTTTCGGGGTGCTTAGTGTCTAGTGGAAGATGAGCGCCTCCGTAAGTGTGCTATTTCGGGCGGTTCTGCCACACCCCGCTTGTACTCCCGACACAAGCAGGACCAACCCACTACCCTCCTGTCACGGGGTCCAGGTCCCCGTCCAAACTGAGACTCCAAGCCCCTGCCCCTGAGTCCTAGACTCAATGCAGTGAAACGACCGACGTGAACCACGGGCGAATGCAGAGCACGAAGCCACAGTGTAGAAATAACTCTGGAACAAGAACGAGTCAGTCGTGCACAATACGACACGCGTGACACCTATGGATGGCATATCTGCAAGCAATACGAGCGCTACAATGCACAAACAGGATATGCATGAATGCATGTCCTATATGTCCTTCCACTGTTGCCAACATATAGGGCAACCGTTCTCAGATTTTTGGCACATCGTTCTTTCTCTATAGCTAGTTGATACTATCAAACTATGTTCGGGGTCAGTGTACCTGCAGAAAAATTGATTAAGCCTACCTAAGTCAGCAGAGTGCTATCTATCCTGAATACATAACCATAGTAATAGGGCTACTTATATAACTTCGTAGTTGAACGTCCTAACTTTTTGCAAAAATGGGTTGTCAAATTTTATTTTAGAAAAGGTTTTCGAAGTTTTATTTCCTCATTTATGCTCTGATACCACCTGTGGCAGAACCGCCTAATCTAATGCCTCCTATGAGTGCTCATCTTCCAGTAGACACTAAACACTCAAGGGAGAACAATAAGTTACATAGTTCCATTGGGCACACCCCAGGGGAGAACCAAAAAATCCACATTTTTCCATTAGGATCACAAATGAGAGAATAAAGCTTACATCATTCTTAACCATTTCTTACACCACTTTTAATACAACATCAGAGTATAATATTTATTGTTATAACAACAGAATTAAACATCTATTTATAACATGATGAAATATTGATATATAAACTACGACAACAGATTATAAAACTTTTGTTCATAAAAACATTTAGTGAGAGTTATAAATAAAAACTATGATCGCAGCGTAAAGGAAATCCTCTCTGAGCCCACCAGAAGGAATCCACACACAAAGGTCAGCTCTAGCCTCCACCTGTCACCTACAATAGGGGGAAATAAAACTCTGAGTACTCAATTGTACTCAGCAAGATTTACCCGACAGGAGGAAAGAAAAGACTCCAAGGATATGCAAGGCTATCTAGCTTATGGGTTTATTGTATCTGTAGGAGCATTACTAAAGTGCGTCCTTATATTCGATTTTTATTAGCAGTGCATTAGTTCATTAACCAACCATTCTATGTAAGTACATGTGCTACTTTCAAGCAAGTGGTAAGCAATCGGATTTCCTTTTACCATCTTTCATCTTTCAGTTCTTACTACAGTGCTAGACCGTCGACAAGCCGTGCCGGATCGTCCAGCGATTCGTGAATCAATGCCCCCAGCTGGGTACCCTAAAAACACATGTCCCACTTGTACCTCCGGCACAAGCAGGACCAACCCACTACCCTCCTGTCACGGGGTCTAGGTCCCCATCCAAACTGGGACTCTAAGACCCCGCCCCTGAGTCCCGGACTCAGTGCGATACAAGGACCTCCTAACCCATAAAACCACCCTGACAGTAGGTCCGAAAAGAGACAGAACCCATGACAAGAGAGTAACAAGTCTTCCAAGCGCCCATACCCAAGTATGTGCTCAGGATAATAAGTCTATGACTTGCCTAGAGTCTTATGCAACGGCCGGTCCTTAACCGACACAGACAAGGAAAGCAGTGTAACTAAGCTATGTCCCGTTGGCCGCAGGACACAACCTCTTACACCCACCAATACCCAAACCATATCCCTGTCCGGTCACCATTTTTCCTTTCCACCATTTTATATTTTCCAAGTGATAATAATACAGTAATATATTTCCTATCTCTCGTGAGTGACAGATAATCACTCGACTTCTACCGGAGCCTGTAGCATAGCATTCTACATGATCCTATCATACTAGTAAGACTTATAGAATAGAGATATATATATGCAAGTGGGTTTCATTCAACTCCTTAAAACTTAATGCACAAATATAATTTAAAGTGCAGAAAAGTACGGGTTATGCACCGGGGCTTGTCTAGGTAAAATATAATTAGAAGTTAACTTTCCATCATGGCGACACGATCCCCAAAAGTACCATTTCTCCCGCAACTTCCGATGACTCTGTGATACATCAGCGTCCCTATTATGATATGCAATGCGATGCAATGCAAAGACATAATTAGTCAACTGCAACTGTGACTCGTAATATACGATTTACGCCCTTCAAGTTACCGAGCTAGTTCTAACGATGACCGTGCTTAGGCTACATATCTATGTTGTCGAATAAGGCGTTATTTCCCAACAAATATTTTAGTCATGAAACCCCAAGGCATTTCTTTATCTATTTCATTGATCTAATATATATCCAAACTAGGACTCAATAGTTAACCTAGCAAACTAATTATTCTGGAGCTATAAAAATTACAGTGAGTAACTAGTATTATTAGGAGTTTACTGTAAATTTTTTAGGGTCAACACTTTCACTATTCTCTCGCAAAAAAATCCCACAAGTTAACCCTTTAATAATATTAAGCATTTTAAAATAATTAGGGAACTCCTACAAATATTATGCAACTATGTGGATAAATTACACTAACAGGTAGATCCTAATTTTATGAACCTAACAAAATTAGTTTCACAACTTTTGGATTCCTCTACTATTGTATACTGATTTTACAAGTCAACTAGAAACCTATATTAGAAAAGCATTTAGAAAATGGAAAGGCCGGCGGCAACCAGATTGGCCTAGTAGCCCAAAGACGGCTGGACCGGTGGGCCAAGGCAGCCAAAGTGAGGCATGTGGCCCAGCGATAAGCGCAGGCTCAAAGGGACGCAGCAGCGTGCGTGGCCTAGTGGGGACCGACGGCCCACGTAGACACGTGGCCTAGGCGGGGCGCGGCGTGATCGGCCTAGACGCGGCGGCCACAGGCCGGCCCAGCACGCGGCCTGCCCAAACCGGTCCGGTGATTTTGAAAAAATGACCCTGCGTTTACCATAAACTAATCCGCAGTCCACATACACTATTCCTATGAGTCACGTTTATGCACTTAGAACCCCCGAAATGCTTCTAATTACATGTTCTCACCTTCTCTTCTTCTTCTACGAACGGAGGAGTAGAGGAGCACCGGTTGGCGGTCAATCCTGGCCTAGGAGGGCACGACGACGGTAGAAAACCGGCCACGGGGCAGCGGCAGACCTGGGCGTGCATGGGCGTGGCCAAGGTAATCCCTACCGTGGTCCATAGAGAGCCTGACGACCGCAGCAGTGGCGGCGCGATGACAACCGGCGGTGGGCGGTAGTAGTGGTCTTCTTCTTGCTGAGGCGCCGTGGTCGTGGCGGGGCGGGCTTTAGGCACCGGGCGAATGTGGCACAGTCGACGGTGGGACGCTATGGCTCGAAAGGGGCAGCGCCATGGCTACGGTCCAGCGCGGCTGTGGGGACTCGCGCGCTCATGCGCACACGCGACAGGCCAAGCGACGGCGTGCGCGACCTCGATTCAATCCTCGGCATGGTCGTCCATGGGAGGTGTGGCGAGGCGAGGCCGTGCCATGGCGGATGAGCGACACGAACAAGGGTGGCGCAATCGGTGGCTCCAGCGCGGTACACTACGGTTCCCAGCATAGACGGCGGTGGGAGGGCGGCATGGTCCGCAGCAGAGGTGGAGCGGTGCAGGAAGGTAGCACGGGGAGCGAGGTGGAGATGCGCGTGGGTGTCGTGGAGCGGCGGCGTGGCACGAAGGTGGAGCGGCGTCGTGCGGGTCATGGCGCGGCATGGCGACCGGACGGCCCTACAGTGGGGATGCCGACGCGCGTGGCATGGAAGGAGCCACAGTTGCGAGGAGAAGAAACACTACAGGACCATGGGGGTAGCAGCCTGCTACGGTGGCCTAGTGCTCTGTGGGCATGGGCGCACGATGCGGGGAGGGAAAAGGAGGGGCAGCGCTGCGAAAGTTGCAGGGCGCTCGAGCGTGCTCGCGAGGAGGGTCGGGCGACGGGCGGGCATGAGGCACGGCGACAACGACTGCAGCGAAGAGAGGGAGAGCGGGCGAAGGCAGAGAAAACAAGCGCGCGAGGGAAAAACGATGAGCCATGTGCAGTGCGTCACCATCTTCATAGGCGCGACGTGGGCAGAGCAGCACAGCACAGCACGGCCGGCAGCGGTGCGCCTACGTGCGCACAGGAAGGTGATAAGACATGGCATGGCAGGGGCAGGACCACGTGCTCTCCTTCTGACACCCTAGTTTAAGAAGCGGCTCGGTCATCTTTCTTTAATGCACTCCAGATCAAGGACGCGAGGGAGAGGGAGCAGCGGCACGGCGACGGGACTCGACAACGCGGCGCGACGAGAATAACTCCGATGATTGATGGATTCAGAGCAGGGGCACCACCGTATTCAAGCGGCCAGGATGGCAGTGAGGCAAGGACAGCAGCTGAACGCATGGGCGTCACGTGGTTCTGCTGGCTGCCTGCCTACGCATGCGACGCGGATGTGAACAACGATACGTCGTCGGCACTCCAAAAGATCTAAATCCTATCGACTTCCATCACTAAACATTTCACGCGATAGCTCCTATTCCATACCCAGCCATAGAACAAAATATTAGGGTGTTAAGTAATTATTTTTGCGTAAAACAAATCGCCACAACAACGCTTTAAAATATAATTTCCGATTTTTATCGTTGACGCGAAAAGCTGGTTTTTAAATTTTAAATTTGATTTTTGAGCTATCATATGTATATACTATTGAATAACTTTTACTTACCAAAACAAACGTTGCATTTTCATCTATTAAACTTGGATTTATTCAAGTACTAAATACAAAATATATTTTATTTTGTTTATAAAAATTGCTTTTCATGCTTAATCAAATAAACAAGCCATTCGCTATCTATTTGCTAGAATTGTTGTCCGTCATTTCTAAATATTTTTACGTACTGAATAATTTAACTTAAACGTTTATTCGAGTCTATAAAACTGAGTCACACATGATTTCCTTATCACTTCAAGTATGTTTAAATCAAAAATCCGAGAAACTCGTTTTCGAAAAAAAAATTAGACCCAAATCACGGTGATAAACAAGATCGTAACACCAGGGTGTTACATTAGTGTTGCTACGCTCTTTAGTGTAATTAGTTTTGAGAGCTAGTTTGTATCGGGTCTAGTGGTTAGTGTGGCTCTTTAGTTAGCCTTTGAGAGCACACTAGCTTAGTGTAGTGACTTAGCCTTTGTGTGCTTAGAGATCATAGTAACTAGAATTATGGTAGGTGGCTTGTATTTTTAGTAGGCTAGCGCAACACTCGCTTTGTCGTTTAATTATCTAACATCTTTGCTAAGTATTGTTGTAGAAATTTTAATAGGCTATTCACCCCCTCTAGCCATTAGAACCTTTCAGAGAGAGAGATGGTTGTGCTCACTAAGATGTATTCTCAATAGAAATGGCCAAGAGGATGAGCAAGAGCCGACCAAACACCTTTTATCGAGGCTCCATCGAAATAGAGCCGTTGGGCTCAACAGGCAGCCCAACTCGGGGTGACCGGACGCGCTGGTCGCGCTGACCGGACACAGGCCCCCCATCATCCGATCATGGATCTCTGTCCACGTGTCCCCTGGTTCAACGTTGTTCTCACGATTCCAACGGTCAAAAGCCTCCCCATGCGTAGTTAAATAATGACCGGATGCACCGATCGCGTCAGATCACGCTCGCGCGCGCCAAGGCCACGCGCATGACCGGACGCGCTGCTCCCCGTGGCTTCTCGACGTCAGAAACATTCTGAGAGGTTCTAGAGTCACAAAACCGCGATCGGACGTGCACCAGAGTCCGATCCTCCTTTGCTTCTCACATACGCTTGCGTTAGCATACGTCAGCCCTGACCAGACGCAGGCCCTACGCGTGCGGTCACAATTACTGTTCAGCGTCCGGTCACAAGACCGATGGCGGCCTTCACTGCGTGTCACTGACCGGACGCGGGGTCAGGGTCCGGTCACTGCCCAAGGCAGAGTCCGGTCACTTCGAGACTTCTCCTTTTGACTCCAAACTTCACCACCCTTGCTTAGATGTGCCAACCACAAAGTGTATCACCTTGTGCACGTGTGTTAGCATATTTGTCATAAATATTTTCAAAGGTGTTAGCACTCACTAGAATCTAAATGCATATGCAATAAGTTAGAACATCTAGTGGCACTTTGATAACCGCATTTCGATACAAGTTTCACCCCTTTTAATAGTACGGCTATCTATCCTAAGTGTCTCGATCACCAAAACACAAAAGCTCCTATCAAGTTTCACCTTTGCCTTGAGTTTTTTGTTTTTCTGTTTCTTTTTTTTCCAAGCCCGAGCACTTGATGATCGCCATGCCATCACCATCATCATGATCTTCATTTGCTCCAACACTTATGTGTCATCTATCTTATAATCACTAGAGCAATAGGTTAGCACTTATAGTTTCATCAATTCACCAAAACCAAACTAGAGCTTTCAGAAACGGTTGTAGATCAAGCCACCTCTAAAAAAACTTCTATTGCTGAAAAATCAATTATGCAGTGATGCACGGACAACAGTAATTTTTGTGTGTTTTCGTGTTCGTGTTCGTGTTCGTGTTCGTGTTCGTGTTCGTGTTCGATTGCCATGAGCCCCTGATGAGTGTCGTGTTGAGAATTGTACCCACCGATCTTCTGCCACTCGAATCCAGTTCGCCGAAACGGATCTGATCGGATGGGACGTCGGCCAGTGCTAGAGATGCGTGCGCGACCACGACAGAGGCGCGACGGCATCACTTGCCACAACCGTCAAAAGCATGGTCGGCCGCCGTACTTGCCGATGTTGGCACGTCCTTGTTTTGAACAATGAACCTTCTCCCAGATCTTTGCATTGTCCGTGTGATCGTGTCTCTCTCGCTGGCCTTGGATTGGTTTCACTGTCCCATTCCCACGTCAGGATGAGAATCTCTAGCGCTTAGCAGTGGGGCAGTAATGCAGTATCCTGGGCTACTAGTAGGCAACGCACACATGCACCACCCAACTATCCTGTGTACTGTACTTCACCTTCTTCCACGTACGTACGGTTCCGTCCCGTCCACCAACACGTTTCGCCATGCATGCATCACGGTCACGGGCTACAGCGAGCACGAGAAACGACAAAGAAGGCCACTGGCGCCGGGCGGAGGTACTCGTCGTGACGCCGCCTGCTGGCCGGCCTGCGCGCTTGCACGTGGACGCGGTCCCGGGCACGGGCAGGCTCCCATGCGCTCCAGTCCCACCAGCCATGGACGCGCACGGCGCACGCGACGACGGCGTTGGATCCTTGTGCGTTGTGCTTGTGCCAGGTCGCGGGCATGCATTGCCATACAGGCCTGCCTCGTTGGCCGGCGCCCGCGCGTGGCGGCAGCGGCCGCCCAACCACCTCCAGTCGGCGGGTCGTACGGCGCGGACGGAGCCGGAGGTGGGCCCGGAGAGCAGAGCCCCGTCTCGTACGAGCGTACGTACCCGGCCGTGGTACTTGGGTCCGGCTCGCTCCCAGCCAGCCAGGCGCAGCCCGCATAGCGCCGGTCCGCTCCGGACGGGCCTGGATCCCATCTGGACGCCGACCTGGTGGCCGCTCTGTGTCCCAGCCGCGCACCACGCGCTACTCGTGGCTGTGGAATCATTATAGGCGTATAGCCTTTTCTGTTGCTCCGTTCCTGCGCACATTTTTCACCTTGGTGTCTCGGTCTTCACATACAGGTGGACAACAAGCCAATCGTGTAAATCACTTTATCGTAACAAAAAAAAAATTGAATACCGAACCCTCAATAAACACATATACTCAGACATGGTCAATTTTGTGTAATATATTACATAATTCAAAAGTAAAGGTTTAAATCATAGCATGTTAGCGTCTATGAAAAATATGAAACTTACGGTCCACGTTGACAACCACTTTTATGTTTACCTCTCAATGTTACTATAAATAATCTTCTAATATATGTCTTTTTTTACTTGTATCCCTTTTTTGAATTGGTACTTAGTGTGGAATGATAAGATTTTCAACACTTGCCCTGTATATCCGGTAACTTGGTTTCTATCCCTACACATCTTTGCCTATCAGATATCCTATCTATCCTCTGGCTACTATTAGCTATCTTTGACGCTATTGCCATTACAATCATAATGACTTGGCCAACTTTCACATGCTACTGTTTGCTGTGTAAACACGAGTATATGGATTTTTAAGAAAACAGTGTGCCGGTATAATCTTTTGAAGATGATTATAGGCATAGGATGTGTACGAGTGGATTTACATGGATGAACAGATGACCATATATACACATATATCCGCCAGTTTTATTATGCGTCTGAAAAAATAAATTTAGTAGTATTTTTGGAGCTCAGCGTCCTTTCCTTTTGCCAAACGATGGACCAGGAGACAATAATGAAAAAGAAAACATTTTCAGCCACACAAAGGCACCCCGCACACGATCCTGATCACAGACCAATATCGGGAGGCGGAGATCTCTCAGACAGTCGGCTGTATCTCCAATCTATCAAAGCCACCACCCACCGCTCAGACTGCCATCATGGACCCCACACGTCATCGTATTTACCGCAGGAAGCCAACCAATTAGACCCCGCCTCTCGGGTCCCACGCCGGCCACGTCACGCCAAAATAATTACCCCTCTCTTTCTTTCCCAAAATCCCGACTCTTTTTCTCCTCTCGGCTGATCTCCCCCAGTCTCCCCCTCCCTCTCCCTCGCTTCTCTCTCTCCAGTTCCCAGCGCGCGACACGACACGGGTCAGGCTCCCAGCCGCCGCCGCCGGCGGCGATCGCCGGAGCTCGGTGCCGTTGCTGCCGAGCACGCTCCGCGCGGAACCATGGTGAGGAGCGGGAGCATGCGGCGGTCCTCGGCGCCCACGCCCACCCGGGCGGCGGCGCCGGCGTTCACCGTGTCTCCCGCCGACTACCGCCTGCTGGAGGAAGTGGGCTACGGTGCCAACGCCGTCGTCTACCGCGCGGAGTTCATTCCTACCGGCCGGACGGTCGCTGTGAAGTGCCTGGATCTCGATCGGGTCAATAGTAACCTCGTGAGCTTCTCTGGAAACTTCATTCCTTCATCGCTCGATTCCTAGGGTTCGATAGTGATTGTTGGTTTTTGTTGATGATGGATGTAGAGGTGGGTTAGAAGCACCGGATGTTGATGCGATTAGTTGAATGATCGATGTAATTGTAGCATTTTTGTGTTGCCGAAGCGATTAGCTCAACAATCGGGCTCTTCACTAGTTCACTGTCGTTTCTCGTTTGCGGAGTTGGGGATAATCGGGAAACTTGACCGCTTCAATTCTTAGTTTTGTTATCAGTCTCAGTTGGCTCGCTTGCACAGTTGATGCTGGCCAGTGGCCACTTGCAATTACGCCTGCAGCCCTTAGGGCTTCTAGGATGGGATGCAGTTACTTTCTTATTGATCTCGATTAGTTGTGCTACAAAGATGCTATATCCTTTTTTAATGTAGCTTTTATTACGAAAAAAATTGTATACCCATTGGCGTGGTTCGTAGCAGCATCTTGTGTTAGCTAGCCTAACATCACCAGAACCTGTACATGAAAACATTTTTCAGAATTAATAAATAAGCACATGTACTGTTTTAAGCCAATTTTGGTTCTCTTGCTCTGCCCCTTTGTAAAATGAACACTATAATCAATGTCTGACTGTAGTATATATATCTATTGTATGCAGGATGATGTAAGAAAGGAGACTCAAACTATGAGCTTGATAGATCACCCAAATGTCATCAGGTCTTACTGCTCATTTGTTGTGGGTCATAATCTTTGGGTGGTAATGCCATTCATGTCAGAGGGTTCATGTTTGCACCTAATGAAGGTTGCATATCCCGATGGTTTTGAGGAGCCAATTATTGCCTCTATTTTAAAGGAAACACTCAAAGCTCTAGACTATCTCCATAGGCAAGGACATATTCATCGTGATGTGAAGGTTAGCTCTGTATGATTCGTTTGAGATTAGTTTTGGCAGTGCCTTTTCTCAACGTATCATTGTTGCAGGCAGGTAATATCCTTATTGATAATCCCGGTGTAGTCAAGCTTGGGGACTTTGGTGTCTCTGCTTGCATGTTTGATAGGGGTGATAGGCAAAGGGCTAGGAATACATTTGTTGGAACACCATGCTGGTAACTATGTTTCTTTTCTATAAATTTCTTCTGCTAGTGGTTCAATAGAAATTAATTACTTTATGCTTAATTTGGCATGTTTTTTCTTATTTTACTTGGTGTTTAGGATGGCTCCAGAAGTTCTCCAGCCTGGAACTGGATATAATTTCAAGTACGTGCTGAATATCAATACCTATCTTATGTTTTCTACGCTCGCATGCTTAGTTCTGCTTGACAATTAGCATTGCTTAATAAACCTAAGATTGAGCAAATACTACATTGGAGTTTGGTTTTACTTGTCGTGTTTATAAATATGAGTGCAGCACATCATCAAGTTGGAACTCTTCCCAGAAACTAGGTGTCACTAAGTTCTGGTTGGTTCTAGTTTGAGGTTTCTGGGAAAACTTCCCTATTATTGGTTTTCAATCATACTGCTTATGATTGTACTGATGTAATAATCATGTTTGTTTAACGCATCGTAGCTTTTTTATGTGTACTTTTAATTTTCTTGGTTGCTATTGTAAGCTACATCTTCTAACAACTATCGGCTCCTTTGTACAGAGCTGATATATGGTCATTTGGAATAACTGCACTGGAGCTGGCACATGGACATGCTCCCTTTTCGAAGTACCCTCCTATGAAGGTAACGCTTCATTTGCCTTTGCAAATTAAGATCTTAATTTTTTTCCTTTTTTCTCTTATGGAACAGAGCAATGTAATAATAGTTCCCAGGGAGCGTGAATGCTTGATGATTGATTGCACCATTTTTTTTTTTTTTGGAAATTTCATAAAGTACCTTATTTTGAAAGTTGCAGTGCAAGCATATGTGGTCTTAATCATTTTGCTATCCGATCATACAAATTACTAACTAGACTCTTTTTGTAGCCTCCACATTAATCGTCACAGGACACCGCTAGAAATATAGAGAACCTAGAGATTCTCCCATGGGCACACATTCTTTTGTTAATACTTATTTAGACTTGCTGATTGCCACCAGCTTGTAAAACTATTATAGGTGTCAGATAGTCTTATCCATGAAGTTAGCTATCCAACTTTACAAACTTTCCGGCTCAATAACTATTTCACGAAGTTCACCTAATTATGTGTGTGAATTCAGTGTTAACTGGTGACTTCCTTGGTGGCTCAGGTTCTTCTCATGACGCTCCAAAATGCTCCTCCAGGTCTTGACTATGACCGTGATAAAAGATTCTCAAAGGTAGTACTAGTCCTTTTGGTTAATTCTTGGGCAGTGAATTCTTTCTGATTATAGTTTTCTGTCACAATCTTTCTGTTCTAAAATGCTGTTTCAGTCATTATTTGTACAGAGTCTGGGCATTAGGTTAGATTATTGTGGTTGCTCTTCTAATGAAAGTTTTTCAGTTGTGACCAGTCCTTCAAGGAAATGGTTGCGATGTGCTTGGTGAAAGATCAAACAAAGAGGCCAACAGCCGAAAAATTACTTAAGCATTCTTTTTTCAAGAATGCAAAACCTCCGGAGCTAACTGTTAAGAGCATTTTAACTGATTTGCCCCCTCTTTGGGACCGTGTAAAGGCACTCCAGGTTTGTTTCTATGTATTTTTTTTCTTATTTCTCTTTTTCACAATGCTTGTGATTGTGTTTCTTAGTGAATGACTCTGTATTTCCAGTTAAAGGATGCTGCACAGTTAGCTTTGAAGAGAATGCCTTCTTCAGAACAAGAAGCACTTTCTATGGTTCGTGAAAGTGTACTTTGCCTATTTTTCTCTACTTGAACTTTATTTTTTTTTCTCTGAAGCAGGCTAGATGTATCCTTCATATTGGTGAATCTTATGCTTCATTTTATTTGGACCATGTTAACATTAAAGATGTGGCTTGAAAACGAATTTCATAAAATATGGTAGGAATATGTATGAGCAAAATGGTTGCTTTATTGAAAAAAGTAAATTTAGATTGTGAGAGTATTATGTCAATGCCCGAGTATGGTAGTATTTCCTAATGTTTATTGGTTGAACAAGGACTAGGGGAGAGCAATTAGGAACCATGCTACAAAACAAGACTCATTTCACAACCCATAAGATGTTAGTTTCTTAGGGATAAAATTAATGCTATAAAACGATGGCGCCTAAGCTATATGACGCGACTCTTTGTGGTAAAGTAGATGACTGCTAAAACATGTTTTAGCAGAAGCAATGGTTCATATAAAATATCTATTTAGCTCGTCAGGAAGCTGCAAACTTCTTTTGTTCTAGGGAGGCGTTTCTATTCCCTACTATGTGTACCTCTTCAGAGCTGCAGAAATTTGAAAGCACAAACCAAGGGTGAATTCTGAAAGCTAAGCCCTTGGACACCCAGGATGGCAAGATCTGTGTGACTCCAGTATATGGATATGACACTCACATGACTATCAACTATTCATTTCATATATAAACAATCAACTAACATTATGTTTAGTTGCTTAGATAATACCATGACTACTCACAAGATGTATTTCGCTAACTGTATTGTTTCGTTAGCACACCATCATGTATTTTCATAGGCATAGACGCACTATTTACTTCTGTCCTTCAATCCATCTATGCGACTATTTCTGAAGGTCCAATGGTTTATGTGACAGAGTGAGTACCAACGAGGTGTCAGTGCATGGAACTTCGATATTGAGGATCTAAAGGCTCAGGCATCACTGGTAAAGCAATAGGTTTTCTTATCTTTTATCGCTGCGATACCCTACTTGTATGTGCTAAAGTTGGCGGTGTTTTTGCCTTACAAGTAAGCTGTATAACTTTGCAGATTTGTGATGATGATCCACCTGAAATAAAAGAAGACGATGACACTGGTAGAATAACTGACATTGATAAGGTTTGCTTGACTCCTTTTTCTTTATGTTAAGAAATACCTTAGCCCTGTCTACTAGGAATAATGACATAAATTTGATGTAAGCTTCACAAGAAAGCTACAGAGTGATTGAAGAAATCATACGTAACAGTATCATCTGTCATATGTATATATTCACTATGGAAAATGTTACCATGTGGGTTTCAAAAAAGAAGAGAAAATAGATCACCATATGTTGGATTCAGACAGTAAGACATGTTTAAGCGGGGCTGAAATGCTCTGTGTAGATCTGTGGATGCATTTCTGGATTCACTCCACTAGGTACTTGAAAAAAAGATATGCAATCCTTTGGTTTTATATTTCACAGTTTTTCACTATTTGGATTTTGAAATTGCAAAAGACATCTGCTTGCTCTGTGTGTTTCTATAGCAAGAGAAAAGTATATGGTTGATGTGCAAGTCATTTCTGAATGCGCTATTACCAGGATACATCTTCTGACGGTTATTTTGGAAAGCCAACACCATCGAATGGAAATAACTGCAGGTCGAGTGAATCTATAACGTTTTAGCATCCTTTGGTTCCCAATAGTTTTCTGTTTTTTCATTTTCCATATCAATATCTTGAATACAGAGGGACCAGTGGAGTGGGCCTCCATGCATATTTCAGTTGCTGTAGGGTAGTTCATTTATAGTTTTCTGTTATGTTTCAGTGAGCGTTCTTCTGCGGCAGCAAATCCATGTCAAAATAGCCCCGAAACAAGCGAAGTATTGTCTTCCAACAATGGGAGTGCCTATAGTGAAAGGAAGGCTGATGGACCTAAAAACCCAGGATCAGAAAATGATTCATTGCCCTCTACATCGAAGCATGATCCTGATGGGAAAGATTGTAGAAATGAAGTCGGACAAAAACAAAGGACATACTCGGGTCCAGTTCTGCAATCTGGTTCGCATAATAGTTCGATGACTGAAAGGGGCCACATTATTGAAAGGTGTGCCTAACAAAATTTACTGAACGTGTTCCCTTTTAACTATCTGATTTACTTTAATCTGACTTACCTTCTGTTAATAAAAACTCTTCAATAATTCTTGGCTTCTGAAGAAGCATCGCAGACTTTGGGTACATGTGTCCAAGGGCACTAAATATCATTTTGATTTCTGAGTTCTTGAAAAATAAAAGTTGACATGAGCCTATGCATTGTATATTCGAAGATTCTTTGTCATCAATAATATTTCTCATGGCAGGGATGCAGGAGTTCAATCTGTATCTGATAAACAAAAGAATGGTACAAGAAGAGCCAATAATCTTAGTGGTCCTCTGTCACTTCCAACTCGCGCTTCTGCAAATAGTCTTTCTCTTTCAAGAACCAATAATCTTAGTGGTCCTCTGTCACTTTCAACTCGCGCTTCTGCAAATAGTCTTTCTGCTCCTATTCGATCGTCTGCAGGTAGGATTTAAACCTTCAATTGCTGTTTCCTTTTTATCTATGTATAGGCTTGCCTGTACATTGTTGTTAATGTAGCATTGCAGGATATGTAAGTTGTGCTTGACTTTTGGAATGTAAATCTAGCCCTTTATTTATTATGCCAATTGCTCTATTACAGGCTATGTAGGCTCTTTGGGTGATAAGCCTAAGCGCACTATGGTGGAAATTAAAGGCCGCTTCTCAGTGACATCTGAGAATGTGGATCTTGCAAAGGTGGGTAGCCCTCCCTTTACTGAACAAAATCAGTAGATCACTTCAGCCAAATAATCTAAAATCTACTTCACAGGTTCAAGAAATTCCAGGGAGCAGTACCCCACGTAAATTGCAAGAGGTAAGAATTTTTCCATGGTCCCTTGTTCATAAGGCACTGTTACACTACTCAGATATATCCACTGATCATGACCATTACTGGGGCTTTCAGGGGCCTTCACTGAGAAAATCAGCCAGTGTTGGTGATTGGTCAGTGGATGATAAGACAACGGTAAGCTATCTTCTCGAATTGTGCTTATTACAGACTAAAACTTCTAAATACCTTTTGTGCTAACAGATTTAAATGCTAAATTTTGAGTTTTTATCTTAGAGCAATGTTGTTGGGATTTTTTTTATTTCTGGAAGCAAAACTGCTTCCTTGCTCTTCAAGCAACAGCACACAATTTTGTCACTGGGAATTTTGTTATTTGCAGTCTACTAATCATCAACGGAAGGAACTCTGCAATAGCTCTGTATCTACATCAATTCTGATTCCCCATCTTCAAAACCTTGTGAAGCAGACTGCATTCCAGCAAGTATGCAACAAACTCAATATATTTTAAACATGTCCATTTATTTATAACTCTAGCCTACCCCAACTTGCTTGGGACTGAAAGGCTATGTTGTTGTTGTTGTTGATGTCCATTTATTTATAGCCTTGTAACGGTTTCAAATTTCCTTGCTACAGGATCTGATTACGAACCTACTAAGTAGCTTGCAGCAAAATGAGAGAGTCGATGGTACAAATTTTTCTCCTGTGCTGCTGAATGCACTTTTCCTTTTTCAACTTTTATTAAAACTATTGATTTTACCCAGCAGCTCAGTCAAGAGTTCAGAGCACAGGGAGTGATACAGTGGTAAGTACAAGCTCAGCTTAATATATCAGAATTTACCTTCATGGAAAAAATTGATGGCAATCTTATAAATCTATTCATGAATAATTTGGCAGGTTGAAGCTGCTACTGCTGAGAGAGAACACTCGTTACTTGTTAAAATTTTTGAGTTACAATCTAGGTAGGCCCGTTCTCTTTATAAGGTGGCAATTGCATCTTCAAGAATTCAAATTTTGAATTTTGAATACCTCCCTCATGTTTGGAAGAATAATTTTCTGCCTCGTTCAATGTTTCTATCTGTATCTGTTGTTAATGTCTCATGACATCTTGATTGATATTTAGCTGAGATATAGTGGGTAATTTCCTATTTCATCTGAATTTGGAATCCTGTGAACTTGAATAGATTGTGACTTGTATCTTGAACTGATTTCATTGTAAAATGGATCAAGTTGCCTCAAAAAATTTGTCCTCAAAGGTCTGAGACTTTGATATTGACAAGTATCATACTCTACAAATGCTAGGACCCATGGATTTTCTTGTTTTTGAGTTTGTTATTATGCTCAAGAAGCTCTAATATTTTATTTATATGTTTTTTCTTAACTAACTCTGTGTCGTTTCATTGTTTTTGCTGTATAGTACTCCCTCCCTTCCAAATTATAAGACATTTTGGTTTTTCTAGATACGTAGCTTTTGCTGTGCACTTAGATATACACTTTGTCTAGATACTTAATAAATGTAATGTATTTAGAAAAGCCAAAACATCTTATAATTTGGAACGGATGGAGTAGTGATTATTTGTGGCCAAAGATGGTAATGTTTTCTCCCCTTGCAGGATGATTTCTTTAACTGACGAATTAATTGCGACAAAGCTGAAACATGTTCAGGTCTGTATCTCATAATTTCTAGCTACCCTTCTTCACTGTGTTGGCACTCAGAAACACGTAGAGTAGGTGCATTATTTAATAGTCCCTCAACAAAAAATAGTGATAGTAACTATTAACACTATAACTCTTAGAACCTTGGGTTTTTTACCGTGTTATTTTGATGTGGACTGCAGTTGCTTCTAGAGAATTTTTTTCCCATACTAGTAAGATATTGCATTCTTGCAATGGCTGGCCAAAAACACACTTTCAACACCGTGATAAGTGAACTTAGGCAATTGTGTGCTTGTCTCACTTTTGATCCACTATGTTGCTATCAGCTGCAAGAAGAGCTAAATGCACTGTACTGCCAAGAAGAAATCGTGGAGATGAGAGAGGACGAAAACGAAGAAGCATGATGCGGTGAAGCCTCCCTTTTTCTTACTACTAGGAGGGGGCCTAAAACCCACATGTCCCGGGCCCATGCAATTGAGGCTTGGCTAACTGGCTGCGTACAAGGACCTGAAGGATCATTTTTGTGCTGAGCCAACCGACTCCGAGCGCAATCGAAGAACCTGCAGTGAGTTTGAAGGAGCGGGGAGACCGGGTTTATGATCGTTAGCCTCGGATTGAACTGTTATTATGTATATTCAGTCGACCCGTTGCGTTCGGGTTTGGTTTGTTCAGTGAGTTCTTAGGCGTCTTTGCGATGTGTATTCGTTTTGATCGCATTCGCACCTATCATTAAGATGGCTATGACGCCAGCCTCTAATATAGTAGTAGTAATAGGTATAGCCGTATAGTACCATTGTACTTGTACCTCAGAAGTCAGAAAGACTGCAACAATAATTGCATCGCGTCTATATACAGCGGAATGCATGTGTACCTACTGTATACAAGGGACTGCCCCAGCATCGAGCCTTTCGGCTGGGACCCTGAGCTCGACTGCCTCATGATCAGCTATATGGATCGACGTCAAGGCCATGATTATTTTATAAGTAACTTTCTTAATGATGTTTTAATAATAATACAAGCACAGTTTTTTTTTTTACATTTCTAGCACTTCTAGCCGAGACAAAGCATTAAGGGGCTGTTTGTTGCTCAGGAAATTTTGCCTCACCGGGCTGCAATCCAAGCCCACGATTTTGAGTCTTTGGTGGTCCAGATTTATTGCAGGGCAGCAACCAAACATGGCCTTAGGGTTGTTCAAAAAAAAAACATCGCCTTAGGGGCTTGTTTGCTTTGTGAACCGGAAAGCTTGCCTGGTTCAGGCGGTGATCCAAGGCGTCGATTTCGTGAGTCTGGGACTGGTTGCCTGGTTCAGGTAGGTAGCGATCCCATGCGTTGGTTTCGGCCTTTCGGGAGTCTGGGACTAGATCGAGCTGCCGCCTAGCCGGCGCTCCCAGACCAACCAGGTCGTCAAGCAAACATCGTAGGAAGCCATGATTGGCGGGGGGTTTCAGCCGGCGATAGAACCCGGCTACAGAAGGATTACATGCTCCTGTGGCCTGTGACGCTAGCCCTGGTAACTTCGTTTTAAAATCCAGCCTTGGTTTGACCGAGGTCAGAACAACAAATTTGTGTCAGAGCAGTAGTAAACCATGGCCATGGCCATTGATTAGGAGGGGCCAAGGGGGTACGGGCGCTATAGTTAACCTATTCCTCCAAGGCTTCAACGTGCAGCTGGGCCGTGGAGCACGCGGGAGTGGTCAGCCGACAATTTTCAACACCTAACCCCGGCCCAAACCCATCCATGGCATTGAAAAAATAAAGTTCGTCATGGTCCGGCTCCCTGACCCGGTGGATTTCTGAATCTTGACCAGGACTCCTATGCCTGCGCTGCTGTGCACCCTACGAGTAGCTAGGAATAGGCATGCAGTGCAGGGATGAGGGATCCAGCAGCAGCACTGCAGCAGCAATCATCACCGAGGCCGCGTTTAGTTCGGCCACCGAATCGGCGCCGTCGGATTCGGTGCGCACTATAGCTACGGTAGTGTTTTGTTTTTATTTGATAATAATTATCTAATCGTTGACTAATTAGGCTTAAAACATTCATCTCGTAAAGTACAACTAAACTGTGCAATTAGTTTTTGATTTCGTCAACATATAATATTCCATACATTTACCGTAAATTTGATGTGATGAAGAATCTTCTTTTTGCATAGTGCCAAAATCTGGAATTTTGGGTAACTAACGGCCAGTTTAGTTCTCCAAAAATTTTGCTAAATACATGAAATCCAAAATGGGGTACCAGCACACCAAAATGCTGACACTGACAAGTTTTTGCAGTTTGTTGTTTACTTGCCAAGAATTTTGCACCAGCAGTTAACATTGAATAGTAGATTTCGGTTGCATTAAATGTGTTCCATGCAAACTGCTGGTGCAGACTCAATCAAACTGGTTCCATGCAGATTTTTGAAAAGAATTTTCTCATTCATCAATTATTCAAACACATAATGAACAGACTTTTCTCATGCAACATTCACAACAATTATTCATCCCTATTACATCACAGACTGCTCAAGCATTCACAGAAGCCGTAACACACTGTACTATAGAAACATGTAATGAACCACACAAAACTGTCAATTACGATCCATCGGAGCATTAGCAAGCGAATCACGGATGGCATTCATGCATGACCACTCCTCATCCTCCACTTCCTCGGGTTGAGGTTGATTTTGATAAGCTTGTCTAAGCATTAAAGTTCTCATTTCGGTCACACCTACCAAATGCTTATCTGCTAAGCTACTAGTCCTCACAAAATTATGAAGAGCCATACATGCACAAATGATTTGGGCTTGCTTCTCGGTGAATAAGGAGGATCTTTTGCAAGATCCGCCACTTCATTTAAGTACCTTTTAATGACCTCTCAATAACATCCCTAAGAGAAGAGTGTGTGTAATTGAAGAGCTCTTCTTTACCCTATGGCTCGGGGCCGTCGCGGAAGTCCTGAAGATGGTACTTGCTTCCCTTGTATGGAGCAAGATAACCCAGCCGGTTAGGATATCCGGAGTCCACTAGATAGTATTTGCCTACAAAGACAAACAAATTATGAGCAACAGTACATAACCAACAAGGAACAATTGCACTCATGTGTACCTACGTACCATTTGGTGGATGTGGAAAGATCATGAAGTATGTTGTTGTAGAGTCATTGAACACTCTCATGTCATGAACAGATCCAGCCTACCAAAGATTAACAAATGTGAACCTCATGTCAAGTCACAACAGCCATTACATTTTGTGTAGTGATGCTCTTGCGGCACAAGTCTTGAATAAACAAATGGTTTGCACGACACAAGGGACATGAGTCCCATCTATAGCCCTATATGCGAGTTGTTGAAGTAGGGATAAAATCTACTACTTCTCGAGTGTAGGATGCATTGTTCGAATCGTGGATCTCATGGCTTAATATTGTCTCGCAAACAAGCCTGACTGGACACCTCAAAACTTTGGTAAACATTGTTGAAACAGTGCCCAATGACCTCTCAAACCTGTCCTCTGCTTGCCTAACAGACTGTGGTGCTCCTACCATCCAAAGAAACATCCCTAAAGCCTCAACAGATGTGGACTTAGTGGTAGACTTGAGCCCATATTTGTCCACTAACAAGTTATGAAGGCTATAGAATATTGTTGGGGTCATTCTAAACATGTTGTAACAAGAATTAATGTTGGCAAGCTTATCATGCACCCACTGGAAACCACTCACTCTTGGACTCCTATACTGAGCCCTATTCATATACTTGTCAATGTGAACAGCAAACTGGTACATACCATAGAGAAACTCATCATCCTCGTCATCATTCATTAGCTCTTCCATCAACTCATCATCATCATCATCCAATATCATCTGCAAAGAATCGTTGTCTTCTTGTATCCCCGATCATCATCACCAACTTTGTCATGGACAGAGAGAGAAGAGCAAGTCAGTCATTTGATCAAACAGTCCATGAATCCCATGCATCACTCCCCGCCATCCCACATGATCAAGTTCAAATTTAACTGACACATATATCCATTCCATAAGTTAATATAGGAAAACAGCAAATAAACCCATCGTACATGCATAACAAGTTCAAATTTAACTGACACATCACAACAGGACACAACAAGTTCCTACACCCTGCACCAAATGCCCTACATGCAGATAAGGCTAAGTTTTCTAGTTGTCCACCGGACCATGCTGCGAGATATTCAACTCGATGACATGCATCTTCCCTTCCTTAGTGTCTTGGGCAAGGAAGAAGTCCATTTCAGTTTCTGATTGCACTAGCTTGTGCAACCCAGAAAACAAAGTCTTCATTGTACTACTGATGCCCAGCTCTTGTAGAGCTATCCTGGTGCACTCTGTTATCTTCCAGGACTTGTCCTTAACTAATCTCTGCAGCACTTCCTCCCTTCTGCTCTCTCTCTATCTTTGAAGAACTGTAGCCTCTCTCTGCTTAAGTCATTGTGTGTGGTCATTTGGATGGTCATTGCCCTCACAGCTGGGCTCTTTGACCTCTTGCTGGGGCTGGATGCAGTTGTGCTTATACTGCTGGTCCTCTTGTTTCCAACACTCATAGGGGTCAGTTCGTCCTCCTGCTCATGTCCTGCTTCTTCATCAGAATCATCATTATTCAAGTCAATGGTCTCTCTTGCAGCAGGAACAAAGGAGGTTGTCCCATCAACTATGTTTCCTTTGAACATGCCATGCAGCTGGTCCAAGTATGCAGGCACACCTTCCCTTCTAATCTTCAGCAAATCATTGTCACCCTGTACAATATAGATCGATGTAGTTGTCAAGCAATTAGGGAATTAACATTTGTTAATAACAGAGCAACCTATATAACAAATTACCTGAGCATTGTCATTCCACCATTGGTCAGAAGCATGAATCTTTCCATCCGCATCTATACCTAAGCCGGTGTGGTTTTGTGCTTTGTCACACAATGTCCATATTTTCTCGAGTGTCCTCGGCTTGCCTTGAAGTCGTTTTCTCTGTCATGCATCAATCCTCGATGCTAAATAGTACCTTGAATGACGTTCTTCCACCCAAATTTGTTCATCTGTCCTCCTGGGACAGCTTCCCAAAGATGTATCTCGGCAAGGTAGGAGTCACAGAACTTTCTATGTTGTCCGTAACCAATTTGCTTTATGCTTCGAACCTAAACGGTGAAGAGGGACAGCAATATTGAACAATAAACAACGACAAGCTTTAACAATAGACATGCAAATTGAAACTAACAAGCATACAAGAACAATTCATAAACCGAGCTTCTAACAGATCAACATACATGAACATACTTGAACAATACACATGCAAAGCTAACAATAACGAGCATACAAGACCAATTCAAAAACTAAGCATCTAACACATCAGCATACATGAACAATTCATAAACCGAGCATCTAATGAGATGAACATACATCAACGATTTTGAACAATACACATGCATTTAATCGAGCTTGTAACACATCAACATACATCAGGATACTTGAACAATAGACATGCATCGAGAAGGTGCTTGCGGGTTAGGGACACCGAGGAGCCGTCGAAATTGTCACCGTGGATGGTTGGCCCATGATCGGGAGCGGTCGGCCCGCCGACGGATTGAACCGCTCGGACACGGCAGAGGAGAGAAGCCACCTCCGACGGATGCGGGCGGACCGTCAAGGCGGCACTTTCTCGCAGCTCCACCTACTCCCGACGTGGCTAGGGCGGCCGGAAATCGAGGCTCGAGACACGCCGCCTCGGAACGTGAACGGGAGGCAAGACGCCCCGGCTCCTTGAATGTGGTCCGCGATCGCCGGTAAACGCCGGAGAGGCCGCCGCTTAGGTCAAGCCGCCATCGCATTCGTTGGGGTTCGGTGGGCTGCTGGAAGCGCCGTAACGAATTTGGAACCCGGGCGTCGTTATAGACTTCGGCTCGCGCCGACATTACCCAAGAAATCTGTGGTAAAGCCGGCGTCGGCATCCCGCATGCTGGCGGGCTCGCCATGGAAGTCGTCGCCATGTCTCCGCCATCGAATCCAAGAAAGGAACTTGTCGATCCGGACGACGGCGGGTAGATCTATAGGTGGAGGTGGTGGATCCGAATGCCGCGGTGGAATGGAGCGAAAGTTGGCGGCGCTGGGATGGCGAGGACGAGAGCGGCAGCATTGCGATGGAGACGGCGAGAGAGGCGCGCGCGGATAGGGTTGGGCGAAAGCAAGTTTGAATGGATAGGGTTCGACGTATGCGGGACGGAGGGATAGGGTTGGGCACGCAGCCACGCAGCAGTCGAATTCAAAATTTTTGGCCCGAAATTTTTCGGGCCTGTTTAGTTCCCAAATGTCAAAACGCCAATTTTTTTGCATTTGGCCAAAAAAATTCGTGAACTAAACTGGGCCTAAGGTCCAGTTTAGTTTGCAAAAAATTTTGCAAAATTTTTCACATTCCGCATCACATCGAATCTTTGGACGCATGCATGAAGCATTAAATATAAATAAAAAATAAAACTAATTACACAGTTTAGACGAAATCCACGAGACGAATCTTTTAAGCCTAATTAGACTATGATTGGACACTATTTGCCAAATAACAACGAAAACGCTACAGTACTCATTTTACAAAATTTTTTGCATCTAAACAAGCTCTAAACGTGGCCCGAGGACAAAAGGCTTGTGAAAAGCTGTGAAAGAAGACGAGGAGGATTGGATTGGTGTGCCTGCCATGCCAAGCAATCCTTGCGCTCTCGCCTTTTCAGGTTTCAGTACAGTAGATTGTCTCCATGCCGATTTCAGAGATCAGAATTCTCAGAAATCCAGAAGAGGAATCGAGGATCGTGGTAGCAGAGTACTGTAGCCAGTAGCAGTAGCACAACGCACAAAGGTCACCGCGTGGCTTCTTCCTCCGGTGAAAAAGGCCTCAAATTTCGTGACCCCTCCTCAGGCGCTCCATGTCTGGTCAGTGGTCACCCACGGTGATTTCTGTTCCCCAAAAGGGCTACCTTGGATGGTTATATGGGCTACTACAGCCTACGGAACTGTACATGCTTTTGCTTTTGGCTCACGTTCTACTGGCAACACTTCAATAACCTTCGTCCTTCCATATTTAGGATATGATTGGATCCGCTATTGTTAATAGCTAGCAGCTGAATTTGTATGAGTAATCTAAATATACTTGCTAATAGATCAACTAACTAGCTAGATGTTCCTGCCAACCACCTAGTATTAGCAACATATTAGTATATGAATTTAAACAACTTTCTTCTAAGTATAAGTGAATCTAAACAACCCTAATATTAAATCAAACTTTTTAAGTTTTTTTTTCTCCATCACACAAAAGGTTTGTGCATCTTTGTATTAAGGTAGAGAAAAAGTTCGATACAACACGTCTTTCGACGCCCTAGGGGTCAGTAAAGATTTACATGAAGCTCACACCCTCTCTAGTACTCCCTTCGTACATAAAAGAATGCAATTATGGAACAGTATCATGTTTTAGTATATCACCTTTACCAATTATAGCTAAAAATTATAAATATTTATAATATAAAATAAATATTATTAGATTAATTACAAAATGTATTTTCATAATAAATTAATTTAGAAACATAAATGTGAATATTATTTACTAGAAACTTAGTTGAAGCACTCAAAGTGGCACGCAACCCATAGTTGCATTCTTTTAGGGATAGAGGTAGTATATTGTAAGCTAGGTTGTTACATTGGACTGAGATCGACCCAAATTTGGGGGCGCTGGTAAGGAGCTCTATGCCCTAGCCACCGGACGGCGACGCCGCTTGTGCGTGTCTACGTCGCCAACCGGAGGGGACAACTCACGCAACGCCTACATCTGAGCGGGGTCGCCATCGAATACCTCATCGTACGTTATCGCCGACGTCGACGGAGGCGGCATCCCGCTGGAGAGTCCCAGGCGCTTCATGACAAGGTACTCACCTCGCTTGTTGTCGGGATATGAGCCGTAGCCTGTGCCGCTATCCGTCTGCTTCGCTTGGGGAGCAAGGGCGGTGCACGTCCGCCAAGGGCCGCCTCATCTCCGGGCAGCTCGAGAAGTGGTGGTTGCCCCGTCTTTGTAACTCGCTCGGTGAAGCGCTTGAGGCGTCTATCGACCGAGGTCGTCTGAGGCGAAGGGTGCGGTTGACGTCATCCATCGCAACCACGATTGTCCGTCAGGGAGGGGTGGCTGCATCCGCGCCTAGAGTGATGGCATCGGACCTCTCTAGGCATGCCTCGACATCCACGATGTCGGCTTGTCGCTCCCGCGGTGGCGTGACGAGTGGCTGCCGAGGTGAGTCTGTCATCCCCTGTACAGTCTTCGCCGAAGAACAGGAGTCCACCAACGATTCTAGCTTCTACTTTTTTTAAGTTTAATTTAATTTATAGAAGGTATTAATTTAACTCACTTTGTAGAAAATATTATTACCATTTATGACTTTAAATGCACACACTACAAAAATATATTCATAATATATCTAATTGTAATTATTTGGTATCATAAATATTTTTATATACTTAGTCAGAAATTAAGATGTATTGATTTAGTAGAAGCTAGAATTGCCTCTTTTTAAAACGTTGGGGGTAGTGGGTGACACTGGTAACTATTTGGAGCACAGGGCTATTTGGTACTAGGATTCAGGGCCTGTTAATATTGGGGATAATTGTTAGCTGCTAAAAAATAGTTTTAGGTGATCTAAACATGATGACTAACAGTAGGGTGAAAAATTAGCTAAGCCATTGGCTAGTTATTTAGGGCGTGTTTAGTTCCGAATTTTTTTTGCTTTTGACTACTGTAGCACTTTCATTTGTATTTGGCAAAAATTGTCTAATTATGGACTATTTATGCTTAAAAGATTCGTCTCACGATTTCTCGGCCAACTGTGTAATTAGTTTTTTTTTCGTCTACATTTAATACTCCATGCATGTGCCGCAAGATTTGATGTGACACTTACTGTATAAAATTTTTTGGTTTTTGGGGTGAACTAAACGGTGCCTTAGTCCATTAGACAAGCACAACTAGGTAACAAGGGTTGATAGTTGAGCTATTAATTGCTATGGAGGTATGCACCTGCTAGACATGAATCCAAACAACACTAGCTCATAGTTATTACCTGGCTCTTTAACTGCGGCTAACAGTGAACCTTAACCGATTCAAACAGGTCCTCGAGCACCTAACGTTGAGTACTAGACGACAAAGCGGTTAATGGGTGCACTTCAACGATTACGCCCACACGATCCAACACAGACTTTGAATAGTTCACCGACCCATACAAATTAAACGCCATTTATCTAGTAGTAAAAGGCGGGACATATTTCAATATGGCCCTGTTCGTTTTGTTAAAAAGCTATGGCTGCTATTCGTTGATTTATTATAAGAGAAAAATATTATTTATTTACTGAAATAGTATGGCTCATGAGACCAAGCGAACAGGGTCAATTGTCACTTGGCCGGGTGATACCAGGTGCACCGATTGTTTATCGTGCAATCTTAACTGTATTATTTGTAGTATATAAGTGCAGCTTGCTGACAAAATTTTTAAGGCTTTCGTTTCATGTCATCATGTGTAAACATGACATAGTACAGATCATGCTCTGCATCGCTTTCTTGAGCTGGTGCAAGCACAGAGAGCTTTTCCAGATCAGGAGCAGAGCTTCAAGACCTGCTGGACACAGCTAAACTTCTGCTCCCATACACATGCGCAATCATAATCATAAACAAACAACTTGCTAAATACACGGAGGGAAGGGAATCCTTGTGCAGATGGCTGCGCAATCATGCGCTCACAAAACAACAATAATACGCATGTAGCTCGGTGCCTGTTTAGTTCCTAAAATTTTACAAAATTTTTCAAGATTTTCTGTCACATCAAATCTTTGGACGCATGCAGGAAGCATTAAATATAAATAAAAAATAAAACTAACTATACAGTTTAGACGAAATTTACGAGACGAATCTTTTAAGCCTAATTAGAATATGATTGAACACTAATTGCTAAATAACAACGAAAGTGCTACATTATTATTTCCTAAAAAATTTCGCCAACTAAACGAGGCCTCAGTTCAGCGTGCGCGCGGTGCCGCCGGGCAGGGAGCGGTCGGCGTGGCGGCGACGGTGACGGCAACGGCGAGGTGCGCGCGTGACGAGTGTCCATTTCGCGCGTTGTTATTCCTCGTTCGGCTTACTAAAACTTGACTGAAACTGGCTTAAAAAACACTGTTCTGGCTGAATTATTGTGAGAGAAAAACACTGTTTAGTATGGAAAAAAAACGAGCCGAACGGTGAACGGCGCTTGACGCCGCGGAGTCGTCGCCGTCGGATCGGCGGGCAAGTTGCGGCCGCCGGGCGGCCGCTCTGACCGGGCAGTAACCCGGCGGCCGCTCTGACCGGGCAGTAACTGCCTGCCGGCTGTTGCGATCGAGTCAATTCCCCAACTGATATTTGGGACCGGGTATTACTGGGAGTTGGATGCTGGAGCTGCAACTGAAGCTGCACTGATATTTACTCATGATTCAGGATCTTTGATGCAGAGGATGTGACTAAGGTCCAGTTTAGTTTGCAAAAAGTTTTGCAAAATTTTTTATATTCCTCGTCACATCGAATCTTTGGACGCATAAAGCATTAAATATAAATAATAAATAAAACTAATTACACAGTTTAGACGAAATTCACGAGACGAATCTTTTAAGCCTAATTAGACTATGATTGGACACTATTTGCCAAATAACAACGAAAACGCTACAATACTCATTTTGCAAAATTATTTGCATCTAAACAAGCCCTAATGTGAGATGCGCTACCAAGTGGTAATTTTCCATGCACAAATTTTGTGCCAATTTCATCGACTTATCCGATTCTATCCCATTTTGTTTATTTTTGAGTCTTTCACTCTGACGCAGTGCAAATGGTTGCTTTCTGGAGATTGAGACCACACAAGAATGCCTCTCATGTACATCACTCACAATCCTCCATCGTTGTTATCTTCCTCCAATTCTAGTTCTTCCATCCAGTCACTAACACCCAGAGTAGTGTAATAACAAACTGTAATAATAACAAGAAAAAAAAGGAAATGAAAAAGCTTTCTTTTTGCTGGCCACTACAATTCTACCATCCACAACGATCACCGCTCCCTGTCGTGGTTGCCCGGCGTCGGCGGCCCGTGCGCGTCGCCTTCCAGTGGCACGACGCCGGAGCCCTCCCTCCGGCTCCTGATCTTGATCAGCCCGTACAGCTTCTTGAACTCCCTCATCGGCGCCTCCTTGCCGAACACCCCGCACGTCGGCGGGACCCCGGCGGCCGTCTCGTCGTCGGCCTGCGCGGAGTCCGCGCTGGCGCGCGCCGAATGGGCCTGGTCCTCCCACTGGTGCCCGGCGCCGGACCAGCTCGTGTTCCGCCTGTGCGACGGGTTCCGCGGCGGCGCGGCGCCCCCGGACGCGACGTGCTGGAGCTTGGTGATCACGCTGCGGAGCGCGCGGCTCGGGGACGCGCGGTTGGCCAGCATGATCTCGCCGACCTCGGCGGGGCTGAGGCGGGCGCCGGCGGCGTGGAACCCCTCCTCCACCTGCGGGTACAGCTTGTGGTCCTTGAGCCCGAGGTAGTTGCTGGCCAGCGCCTTGAAGGCCTCGAAGTCGCAGAGCGTGAACTGGATGTGCACGTCCAGCCGGCCGGGGCGCAGCACCGCGGCGTCGACGGCGTCCTTGCCCCCGCGCATGGTGAACACCATGATGCGCTCCTCGCCGCAGCACGACGCGACGCCGTCCATGAAGCTCAGCACCCTGGCCGCGCGCGCCTCCCCGTCGCCACCCCCGCCGCCGCCCTGCAGGTACCGGTCCAGGTCCTCGACGAGGACGAGCGAGCGCGGGGTGGCGTGCAGGAGCAGCGCGCGGAGGTCGTCGCCGGCGGCGGCGGCGCGGGACAGGTCGACGTCGTAGACGTCGTAGCCCAGGAACCTGGCCATGGCCGCCGCGAACGTGGACTTGCCGGTGCCCGGCGGGCCGTATAGGAGGTAGCTCCGGCGCCAGACGCGGCCGAGGCGGTGGTAGTAGGCGCGGCCCTTGAGGAAGCTCTCGAGGTCGGCGCGGACGCGGGCCTTGAGATCCGGGTCCATGGCTACGTCGTCGAGCGTGGCCGGGTGGGTGAAGGGCGCCGACGCCCAGCGCGGCGCGCCCGTGGCCGCGTCGGTGCCGGCGTTGGCGAAGAGCCGCAGCTCGCGCCGGCGCTGCTCCATCTCGTCGGCCACGGACTCCACGTGCTGCAGGTAAGGTCGCAGCACGCGGGAGCGGTCGTGGCGGCGCACGCGCAGCACTAGGCGCTCGGGTCCGCCGCCGGCATCGCCGGCGCCGCCCGCGCTGGTCCACGCGAGCCGCGCGCCGAGGAAAGCGTCCCGCGCGGTGTGGCCTGGGCCGAGCTGGAATGTGAGCCCGCCGTTGGTCCGGGACGCCGACGACACCACGCACGCGGCGTCTGCGTCCTCCAGCGACGGCAGCGACGCCACGTACGCGGTGGACTTGCGGAACAGCGGGTTCTCGGCGCCGTCGCATGCGGCGAAGCGTGGCACCACGTGGTACTGGTACGCCTGCGCCCACTCGTCGGCGCACCGCCACAGGCGGCGCAGCGCGTAGAGCGCCGACTTGTAGGACAGCAGCAGCCGCAGCGCCGCGAGCGCGAGGGCAGCGTAGGCCAGCACGCCGCCGGCGCTCGCGGCGTGCAGTGGCATGGCGGCCGCTCTCTGTGTGTGACGGCGCGAGTCCGTGTCGCGGTCGCGGATGCCCTGTTGGCTGTTGCTGCCCTGCCCTCGTCGGCTCGTACTGTTGCCGATGTGAGAGGAGAGGCAGGGCTTTTTAAGAGGGGGGAAATGGAAATGATGTTTGACGAGAGCAATGCGGTCAAAGAAGGTGGATAGAAAAAGGCGCGGCAAAGCTTGGCAGGCAGGCAGCCGCAGCCGCAGCCTGCGTTTCACTTCACTTCACAGACCATCGGGCCGGCGTTTCAGAGTTTCAGCTTCAGTTCCATGAATGAAACCGGCCCAAAATCGAACTGCTGAAAACTGATTTAAAAATTTCGCACCGTTTGTTAGACTTCGTGTCGCAAAATTGACAAAAAGATGCAGATTTTTTTTTATCCGTCGGTGACAAAAAATTCACGGTGAAATCGACTGTAGACAAACCTCGCCATGATGCAATGGTTTTGGAATAGTCTACCTAATAACGTGGTGAATACTGTAGCAGTTACAGTTTCAAGCCTTCAAGGAGTTTTTTTTTTCGTTGAACGTGATCAGTAACCGACTAACTGCAGGTGTGGAGAAGACAGTTGGACGGAAACAGTCCCTCCCTTGACAGCAACAACCCCGAAACATTTTGGCCTCTCCTCATGCCAGCAAAGCGACGACTCACCAACTGCCAGTACTAGGCAAGAAGTTTATTCAAATGAGACACCGCGGTGGTGATGGGTGTGTTTAGTCAGTGGACGGAGCCACGTGACCCGAACTTTAGCTCGTTCGTGTATTTGAACCCCCGTTCGGCTTACTCTATATCCGGTTTGTTCGGCTTCTTTTTTCAACTATAATAGTGTTTTTCTTTCACAACATTTCAGCCAGAATAGTATTTTTTAACCAATTTCAGCTAAGATTCAGCAAGCCGAACGGGGCCTGTTCGAAACCACACAATTTCCGCATACCCATTTCCCCCCTTTATTGTGGCGTGATTATAATTATAACCTAGCTAGTTGCTCCATTTGAAGGCCTTGTTTGGATACGCATGTATTTATTTCAATCCATATGTGTTGAAGTAAATTAGAGCAGAATTAAACTAAGTTTCATTCCGATACACTCCAACACATGTGGATTGAAGTAAATACATATGCATCAAACAAGGCCGAAAATGGAAGAAAAGTATACATTTTTAGTCAAGACTTATGTTATGTCCAGTTCCAATCTACAGTGTGTCTGTTCTTCCCTATATCTTCCACTTTTTTCTTTGCGTGCTTAACTACATGCATGTGACAAATATAACCTTTTATATAGACACTAATAAGGGGGGCACTATATTGTGAATGTAGGTGAGTTCTTAGTTTTGTGCTAGGCATAATATGTTTTTCCGTCCCTCCAATCATGAATCAGGATGTATTTTTTTGTTCTATGAAAGCAAAATTGTGTCGTAAGTTCTAACTGAGTTGTGACAAAGATAGGAGCACAATCTTTATGAAACCGGAGGGAGTAGTAATTAATAAGAGGGCAACATAGTGAACTTAAAGTTCCTCTTGGTTTTGTGGTAGGTAAAATATCCTTCTTCCTCCCTCCAATTACGAATTATTAGGATGTTTTATTTCTTCTATGAAGGTAACAATGCATGACAGAATTTGATTACAAACTACTTTTTCCATGTTTAATTAGTTTATATGTTTGGAAACTATATATACTGTAAATTAACCTCCAAAGGTAGTTCCATATATATACGACGTGTGTTATACTTTTTCTGCATGCGCACCACAAATACATAATAGGAAAATATCGGTCAAAGTTCTATTTTGAAACCCTACATTATTATTACATCATCCTGCTGGAGGTGGAGGGTGCAACTTGAAACAAGCAAGCCATTCATATGCATGTTTGTTTTATGTGGGAAATCCGGAGATTTGGATGGATTAATTGGAAGGCATCTTCTCTTCCTCGGCGAGCTTGACATCAGTTCCCCTTCAAACAAAGGCTGCCTGGCCTGGTCGTCAGGCTGGACCTGGACCTCTTCTCTTCCTTGCTTGGCTGCTGGGTATGGGTGAAAACGGTATGGATATTTTCCGACCGTATTCGAGACCGAATCCGTTTAGAGGAGTTCTGATCTGTCTATATCCGAGTCTGGATATTCAATATCCGATACCGCATCCGTATTCGAATACTCAAATCGCATATTTATGATGTCGATACCCAATCGTATCCTATCCGGCATGGTTGACACTATCCGTATTTGAATCCGAATCCGGAAAGAAATATGAAAACAAATGTAATATCGGTGATATCCGTCCGTATCCGATCCGTTTTCATCGCTACTGCTGGGTGCTGGCACAGATGACAGATTCTTCCTTCCTTTTCCTGATGGCGTTGCTATCCATCTCCATCTATCTCTGTATCTATTTATTCTCTTCCTCCGTTCAATGGTCACAGCAGGGTGCCGCTAGCCATGGTTGTGCAAGTCGGCTGGTATTAAAGCCGGCTGATAAATCGGCTGAAACTGTTTTGTTGTGAGAGAAAAATATTATAGATTCTAGCTGATAAGCCGGTATATAAGTTCAAGCAAATAGGCCCAAGAACTGCAAGCTCTCAAGGAAATTAAGTCGCAGCCAAGTGTAATCAACAACTAATTAACCTGCTACCGGTACCGGCACTTGTATGCTTTTACCATTATTTCGGCGCACCTCTCTATTGACATTCTGCGCATACATACATACATACATACATACGTACGCACGTACGTACGTGAGGTGAAGGTGAGATGCATGTGCATGTACTTGCTATATACCCACTTGCATGCTTCATGTCACGGGGGCAGCTAGTGGCCAGTACCACGTACTGCTGGCTCCGTACCACAAAGAATGACATTTTTATTTTTCCAGGAGCCACGAATATTTAATTTTAACCAAATATATTACAAATTACTAATATTTATGATACATAATTAGTATCATTATTAGATGAACAATTAAATTAAATACAAGTTTATAAAAAAACGTATTTGATGATACTTGGTTGATACTATTTCTTTTTTGACTTAGTCCAAAGGACTGTTTGGTTTATTGTCAGCAGCAATCCAAGCCCTCGAGACCCTCGATTTTGAGGTGTCTGCTGGCCTGAGTTTGTTGCTTAGCAGGCCCTAAATCTAGGATGATCTTCTTTTACATAGGGAGTTTCTTTTTATTTATTTTTTAAATGGTATAGGGAGTACTTACTGGTTGAATATATAACAGTCCCAAATAGAAGAGCAGCTTGTTACTAGTAGTACATCGGTACAAAGAGACTGATGGATGAATCATCAATTCACCATATATCTCATCGGGCCGTGGCACTGGAGCTGCCAATCGATCGAGGGAGATACCAGAAGAAAGGACACACAAAGATGGCGTCCGGGGAATTCCATAGCCGAGTTTTATTCTCTTGGATAGTACTCCACTGTACACGAACCGTCGTCGTCAATGGGAACAGTCTGAATTTATTAGTACTTGAATGAATCCGTTTGTTGATTATGCATGACATGATGACATGCCGTTCAGACTTTAGCCAGACGCTTTGGCTTTTGGCATCGGCCATCAGGTAGTGGTAGGATAGGAGAGCAGTCGTCTTCCGGTCTCCAATGTGCTGCTGACTTTAATTAATATTTGCTATGCAAAAATGCATTGACATTGGCACATCTAGATGATGGACATATATGCCATTTCCCGCTAGCTCTGTCACTTGTCAAGCCGAGGAAAATGGTATGAGCACTACAGTGTTACCACCTCCGTCACTAAAAGACATAATTCTAGTTTTGTTCTGGCCCAAATTTCTAAAATTTTAACTAAATTTATAGATCGTACAATTAAAGTTTATGGCACTAAATAAATATACTATATTAATAATATTTATTTAGTACTATAAATTTAATACTTTTCATATAAATTTGGTTAAATTTTAAACTAACTGTTTTTTTTTTGTACGAAGGAAGGTACTACATACATCATTCACCGAGGGTGAGGATTACCAATACTCTACGCACTGTGCAATTGATGAGCCGCTGCTGGTTGACGTTTTGGACGGCGCCACCATCACATCAGAAGCGTCGTCGTCGGCTGCGCGCGCCACCGGAGCCGGAGAAGAATGGACGTCGCCGTCGCCTCCTCCTCCGACCGCGGGCATATGCATACAATCAACGCACTAGCCTCTGCTAGTGTGCACCAGCGTTGCGATTGCGATCGAGGCCGGATCGGAGGTCCCCCCAACGACGTCGATACGATGTCGATGTCGGAGGACAATCGATGGCCCGCCGGCGCCGGCGCCGGCGCCGGCCTGCTACCGCCGTGCCGTATCGTCACGAGGAAGGGAAGCCGAAGCCATTAGATTAGCCAACGGCCGGGACCACCTGTCGTAGCTGCGGCGGCGTGCCAACGCTGGTGCGCAGTAGCAGAGGCAGATGCGTGCCCCTGCCCGCCACGGCGTCGCATTGCTTTAGCGCCGCCCGATTGGACGACGTACGTACCAGATTCTGTAGCAAGGAGCATGGTAATGCTTACTCCCACCGATCCGTGTTCATAAGCTGCACACACATATACTAAGATTTAAATTTGATAATTTTATAATACTTCCTCCGTCCGTAAAAAAAATGCTACTATAAGATTTATGTCGGTCAAAATAATTTAAGTTTGATCAAATTTATAATTAATAGTACTAACATTTATGTCTCTAATAAAATTTTCTATATATTTCATAATTAATCTAATATTACTTATTTTGTATCATGAATATTAGTACTTTTTATACATAACTTTAGGCAAAGTTTAATCTTTTACTCGAAAAATGAAAAATGTATCCCTCTGTGAACGGATGGAGTACAAACTTGCTTGATACTGTAGACTTCTGATCATGTGTACTATCTAATAATCATAAATAACATAAGATAATACTTTCTTTGTTTCAAATTACAAGTCGTTCTTGCTTTTCTAAATACACTATATATTTAAAAACGGCGGAACAACTCATAGTTTATAACTGAGAGAGTATAAAATAAATAAACAGTGGAAGTGTAAGTTGGAAGACCATCACCCTGTTCGCTGATGCTGAAATTTTGCTTATGTGGATGTTTATGCTAAAATGTTGTGAGAGAAAAATACTATTCTATGACTGAAAATAGTTCTAAATAAGCTCAAGCGAACAAGGCGCATGTCTTATTAAACTATGCCTTTTAAATGGACTAGAGAGAGTAATTAGCACCCGATCCTAAGGCAGGATTTTACATGAGAAGATAAGAGTAGATTGGCATATACCACCTCCCTAACTAATAAACCAATTTTATTATTGAGTAAATCAATTTCAAGAGTTATTTTAAGTTAATTTCCATTCATAAATAAAAAAACAGTTGTGCTAGCACTCGGACGTCCGGACGAAAGCCCGCACCTACACTCCGTTTCGCGCGCCCCAGGCGGGGGCACGCGTCGTCCCGAACGTCACCAGCATCGAGAAGAGGGGGAGGGGGCAGCGCTCATCTGCGCCTCTGGTTTAGATGCCCAGCCGATGCCGGGAGGAGGAGGATGTAAGGAAAATGGATCATAAGCCCATTTACTTTGAATTTTGGTGTTTGATGACCAACACAACCAAGTTGGACTAATGGTTTTACAAGTAATTGTTTTGTAGTTCAATAGAATGCAAAAAGTGACTTGGACGAATGCGACATGATGATCCGATGATCAACACCTCAAGAAAGGCATGTGAAGATGCATAGAAGACATACAAGGTCAAGCAAAGTCCAAAGCACGAAGATTGGAATCAAGCCGGACGTAAGATCACGAAGAAACGAGCCCGTCAGAGGTGACTGGACGCACCGGTGACAGGCAACAACAGACGTTGGCAGTTGTGACCGAACTCTGAGGAGCAGTGACCAGACGCTGAGTGAAGCAGTGACCGGACGCACTGGTGACACTGTTCATCATCACGACAGTGTTTTCAGTGTGACCGGACGCAGCACAGTGGACGACCAGACGCACGAAGTGCAGCGTCCGATCGAATCCAGAGAGGTTCCAGAGCGGCGCCAGCGCAACCGGACGCGTCCGGTCGATAATGATCTCCACTTGTATAGTGCTTAGTGATTCATTAGGTGATTAGCGTAGGTGCTTTGCGAAGTGCTTAGATTGATTAGACCATCGCTTATGCGCTTGCTCTATGTTTAGGCTTAGTGTTTAGTGAGGTTTGCATACCTCTAACCACTCGGTGCTTGCGTGCACCATTGTTGTACAACGGAGAAGCTTGTAGTCTTGCGAGATCACACCAACCGCGTTTGTGGTGTGACCGCTACCGTGTACTGGAGAGAACAAGGCCCGCGGCGTTTCGGCTGGAAGTTTGATAGTGAAGACGGCGGGGAGCGGTTCGGGAGAGGCTTGCCGAAAGGCACACCGGAGACCCACTTGCGCGTGCGGAAGGCCCGGGGCTATCCATGGAGTTACCCGATCGGGAGCTTGGCCCTTGCGAGGGATTCCTTGCGAGTGGCTCCAACGAGGACTAGGGGAAAGCTTGCGCACTTCTCGATACCTTGGTAAAAATATCGAAGTCGTTGATGGGAGTTTGCATATCTCTACGTTACTCTTTAGCTTCCGCATTTACATTGTTTGCATAACTCCTTTTGCGGTAGAGATAGCAATACACTAGCAAAACCTTTGTTGCACATTTAGATAATTTATCTTTTGTATATGTTTTGCTAAGGTTAGAAAAAAAAGACCATATTTTAGAGTTAGAGTTTTAAGTTGCCTAATTCACCCCCCCTCTTAGGCGTCATGGTCTTCTTTCAGAGGAGACACCGATGCGAGATAGCAGAAGACGAGAAGAGGGATGCAACACCCGATTTACTTTTGAAACATCCAGATGCAACGCTTGCAACATACATTTGAAGACAGATGAAACACTTGAAACATACATCCGAAACACTTGTAAAACACCTGAAAACCATTGTAAAACATACGCAACATTCAGATGAAACACTTGCAACATATGTGTGAAGTATATGCAACATCCAAATAAATATACTTACAACATACGTCTGAAAAACAGATAAAACGTTGGAACATAAGCTTACAGCATAAGTGTACAACAATTACAACATACGCAACATACCGACCTACTTTTGCAACATCCATATAAAACAATCGTAACATACCTATGACACATCTGAAACACTAAAATATAGGCTTGCAACATGTGTTTTTCACTCTTCTTCTGTATAACGCAGCGCAGAGTGGGGGAACAGCTGGTTCTGGCTAGATGACGGCCGAGGATGGTGGCTCGGCCCGGCAGTGGTCAGCTGCGCCTGTGCGTGGCCTGGGCCTAGCTAGCGGTGGCCCCCCTTTCCTAGCCGCCTGGCCTGGGCGCGGCGGAGGTCGGGGCACGGCGGAGGACGAAGGCGCCACGAGGGATGGCGGTGGCGACGCGCCAGATTGGGGCACGGCGTGGGATGGAGGCGACGTGAGGGATATCGGCGACGGAGTGGGCGCGGCGCGGCGCAGATTGGGACATGTGCCGAGAGGCGGAGTGGGACGAGCGGACGGTCACACGTGGGTGAAAGCTCTAGTTTGGTTTTAGTGAATTGATGAAACCCTAAGTGCTAACCTAGTATATCAAGTGATCATGATATAGGTAGGACACTCCAAGTGGTGAAGCAAATGAAGATCATAACATGATGATGGTGATGCCATGGTGATGATCAAGTGCTCGGACTTGGAAAGAAGAAAGAGAAAAATAAAAGGCTCAAGGCAAAGGTATAAATTGTAGGAGCCATTTTGTTTTGGTGATCAAGACACTTAGAGAGTGTGATCACATTTAGGTTTGATAGTCGTACTATTAAGAGGGATAAAACTTGTATCGGTATACGGTTATCAAAGTGCCACTAGATGCTCTAACTCATTGCATATGCATTTATGATCTAGTGAAGTGCTAACATCCTTAAAAATGTTTGTGAAAATACGCTAACACATGTGCAAAAGGTGATACACTTGGTGGTTGGCACATTTGAATAAGGGTAAAGAAGTTAGAGGTGAAATATAGTTGGTTGCAATGATGCTGGCGTCGGTCTTCTGACCGGACGCTGGGTCACTCAGCGACCGGACGCTGAAAGGCTATGTCCGGTCGAGCTGTCAGACGGCACAGTGATTAGGGTTAAGCACCGGACGTTGGGCTGTGTCCGATCAAGCGTGACCGGACGCGTCCGGTCGGCAAAAATAGGATTTGGACCCTTACTAGAAACGACCGGACGCTGAGGGTCCAGCGTCCGGTCAGCTCTGTCGGAGCGTCCGGTCAACTTTTCGACCGTTGAGATCAAATGTTCACAGTTGAACGCAGGTAACACGTGGCCACCATCGGGCGACCGGACGCTGAGGACCAGCGTCCGGTCAATATGACCGGAGCGTCCGGTCGCCCGTGTCCAGCCCAGTGAAGGGGTACAACGACTCTATTTCGTGGAGGCTTCTATTTAAGCCCTATGACCGGCTCAAGCTCACTCTCTTGGCCATTTGCATTGACATAGCAACCTTGTGAGCTTAGCTAAAGCCCTCCCACTCATTTCCATCATAGATTAAACATCTTTGTGAGATTGGGAGAGAATCCAAGTGCATTGCTTGAGTGTTTGCATCTAGAGGCACCTGGTGTTCGTGTTTCGCTGCGGATTTTGCTTGTTACTCTTGATGGTTGCCGCCACCTAGACGGCTTGGAGCAGCGAGGATCGTTGAGCGGAGGGTGGTGATTGTCTCCGGCTCCGATCATGGTGATTGTGAGGGGTTTTTGACCTTTCCCCGGCGGAGCGCCAAAATATACTCTAGTGGATTGCTCGTGGCTTGTGTGATCCTCATCTTGTGTTGAGTTGTGCGGCACCCTATTGAGGGTTTGGCATGTGAAGCCAATTAGCGCGTGAACCTCCAAGTGAGTGTATCGCCACAACGAGGAGTAGCTTGCCGGCAAGCAAGTGAACCTCGATAAAAATTATTGTGTTCATCATTTGATTCCGAGGTGATTGGTCTTCATTGTTCATCTTTGTGATTGATTGGCTCCGTCCTCGACATGACGGTATAACATTCTTGATCACTCTCTTTACATTACCGCAAACTAGTTGTCAAGATCTTTAGTGTAGCTAGTTGTGAGAGCTTGCTTGCTTGGTTGGTGTGGCTCTTTAGTTAGCCTTTGAGAGCACACTAACATAGGGTAGTGTCATATCTATTGTGTGAATAGATATTATCTAAACTAGAATTGTGATAGGTGACTTGTATTTTGAGTAGGTTAGCGCAACACTTGCTTCACCTCATAATTGTCTAACCCTTTTGTTAAGTGTTGTTGTAGAAATTTTTATTAGGCTATTCACCCCCCTCTAGCCATTAAGACCTTTCAGTTGGGAGTTCTTTTTTTGAGTGAGGGCCTCCGGAAAGGACGTCCTCGTTCTATCATTAACGAGAAAAAATGCACAAAGATTTATAACATCAAATTAGTTTCTTTAAATTCATTCTGAAATATATTTTCATAATATGCTTATTTGTTTTACAATATTCATGCTTTTTTCTATAATTTGCTTAAACATCAGCTAGTTTGAGTGAGGACAATATATTCAGGGACGTATTCGTAATAAAATAGGGGAGAATGTGACACAAGCAAGTCTAATCTGGCCGCTGTGAATTCTATTCAAGCACGCACGCCTGGAATTCCCCAGTCAGATGATACTACTAGTATAATAAAGCAGATCTAGTGAATGGCTTTTATTACAGGGTCAGAAACACGGTCACACGAATTAGAAGGTTCGGCACGAGGTTTGACTGAATAAGCTGCCGCCAAGATGGGAAGGCGGTTGCTGTCATGTCATGAGGGGGGAGGGCACACAGCGTCAAGTTGGAATCCCTTTGCAAACGCCATACGATCGAGACATGCTACTTGCTACCTTATTCGATGAGCACCAAGACGAAGCAGAGCTCATCTATACATACATGTATGCAGATACTGAATTGCCTGTCTTCATCATGCTTCGATTCATTTCAGTCATTCAGTGTGCTTTAGTTGGGTGCTGAGTGCTGGCAGCACCACATCCATCCCCTACGCTCCAACAGCAGCAGCAGTAGAGCATCTTTGAACCTTACTTAAATCTCAAGAAATCAGCCAGCATTTTTTTCAGAAAAAAAACATGGAAGGCTTAGATCGACGCCAAGCGTTTTCTTGTCTGTTGTCACTCTGTCCTAGCATTCGACGCTGAATTCGTCTGACACTTGAGGAGGAGGAAGAGAGCGCATGCATCCTTTAAGAACTGAACCTTCTTCAGATCACTTGATCCACGCAAGCTGCTGTACCGCAGCCTGACACTCTCGTCGGCGGATTCACCTCCTGGTGGCCTTGTGGGTGCTTGGTGCTTGGTAGAAAAACAGCTGCTAGCTGCTGCTCCGTCGCTACCCAACCAACATCCTGTTCGCCTCGCCGGTAGGCTGCGTCGATCGTCCACACTGACTGAACTGAACTTGACTCCTATCCTATCCTTGCTTCACTTCAACTCCTGATTACAAAACACTTGCAACAAATCTCATCGAAGCTGAAATTTGTTGGGGGAGCATTTGTCGATCGCCCACACCGAACGACTGAACTTGATTCCTATCGTTGCTTTCAAGATGAGCTGTGCTTTACAGCCTTTTGACTATGATGACAAGATGCGAATCTTGATGCCAACACTAGTGATCAAAGAGCCAAAAAACAAGTAAAAAGAGCTCAAGATGCTCTCTGCACACATCATGGCATACGACGACATGATGCTCGACCAAACATTGTACTGACGGCTGACGCGTCGACGAGGCACGAGGCCGTTTTTGTGAGTTCTGAAGTCTGAACCAAACACAAGCAGCGGCTTCAGTAGGTTAGGCTACAGTGCTACAGACAGCACCGACCTGCAGTCCTGCACCTTCTCTGCTTCGCCCATGGCACTACGCCTCGGAGAATGCAGCAGGTCAGTGGCCGAGCTAGATTTAAAACTTGGGTATTCCCACTTCCACGTCATAAAAAAATTGAATCCATAGGCTTAAAATATAGCCAATAGCACTGCAAATCAGCAACTTTAAACCAATATTTGCTTTCTAGAATCTAGTCTTCTAATTGAAAGGCCAGTTTTTTTACTTGTTTCGAGCTTAAATGTGCGAAAATACTATTGATTATAGCATTATATATTTATATATATAAGTATATACACATATCTAAGTAAAAGTGTATCAAAATAGTTGGGTATTCCTTGTAATACGGGGGAATACCCCTAAATCCGCCCATGCAGCAGGTAGTGACTAGTGAGCACAAGGTGGCCGAAGGCCAACATGCCCACAAATTACGTCATTTTGCGACTCGTTCTTCTTACTTTTGTATTACATAGCTGCTCCGAAAACACCAGACCAAATTTCAGCAATTGCTCTGTCCTTCGGGAGCCGCAGCTTCCAAAGGTTCGCATCAGTGACGCACGCTGTCGACATCTGACGGATGCTTGCTTGTTCGCTCCGACCTGAAAACCACCCTCCCTGTTTCTTCGCTTCCAAAGCTGCCAACAGCATAGCGCTATGAAGGTGCTCCAGTGTTTCCGAGGGATGGTTGCAGGGCGCTGAATGTTGTGCAGGTCGCTTGGCACGTTGGAAGTGTCCATAGGCAGATCAATGCCAAGTTTAGCCCAGAACTCCTTTGCAAATGGACATCCCACGATCACATGATCTGCGGATTCATCCTCTTGCTCACAGACTTCGCATACAGCACTGTCGATAATCTGTTTCCGCAGCAGGTTTACCCGGCATTGAATCCGCCTTTGCATGAGCAGCCAAATGAACAATTGAAGCCTTTTTGGGGGCACAGCTGCCACAAACAAAACTGGCAGCCGGCAGGGGGTTACCATCTCTGAATTTCAGCAGCCTATATAAGCCGCCGGAGTCGAATTTGCCGTGTGGTAGGCAGGGGGTTCCTTACATCGGCCGTTTCATGCAATGTTGTTTGGAGTAGGAGTGTCCGCATCTCATCCATCTCGGTGGCAGCTTGCTATGAGATCATGACAAGACAAGGTTCCTTACAGGAGGTCCTTTTGCTCTTCTATCTAAATTCCAATTCCATGTGCAGCAGTTCATGACATGAGGATATTCTTAGTGGAGTAGAGTGTTTCATTTACGCGGTTTAGATTGATGAACGAAACAAGATCTTTCACTGCAGTTTATCTCTCGGTTTTACATGGCAGCCAAAAGCATTTACTACATGAAACTTGCACCGATAATGGCATGCTGAGCTCATGTGCATAGTAGCTGCATTCTTTGCTGTCATCAAAGAAAGCAAGTGCCTCAAGAGTCGGCAATCGGCTTGAAGAAAGGTGCCTCTACAAATCTTGAATCATGATGCCTACACAACAAAGAATATCTGACCATACAAGCAATAATACACACTTATGTGGCTCAAAAACCTGCTGACTCAAGTATGAAACGAAGTACACTTCTATGTAGCTATCAGTGGATACAGAATCAACCACGATACGCAGCATCTAACCCTTGGATACAGTGACTCAAGGCAATTTTATTCAATCTGATACCCAGCATTTGGTTCAAGATGCAACCGAACTCGGTTGGTCGCATATCTCAGGTAGTGAAGTGCCGAAATCTTTTTAGGATTACAAATCTGTGCTAACAAAATCCCCAAGGTTAGAAACTTGGTAGGCGCAATGAAACCGGCATGGCACGATTAGTCAGGCGTGGCCACACCCTGGTTAAGCTCAGCGAATCTCATGCCAACCCTCATGGAGTGCTTCAGGAACTTCTCTGCGCAGCGGCGGACGCATGACTCCTCTTGCTTGTCCAGGGTCTTGCGGCGGAATGTGTCCACACAGTCTGTGAAGCACCTCTCGACCAGGGAATTGTACATTCTTAGACTGCAAAGTGATAGAACAAAGATGTGATTATTCTTGATATGCGATTTGACAGATATATGCGGAAGGCGTGAAGGACCAATGAAACCAACCATCAGGCATTTGCAGGAGGTTTTAATTAATTAGACAAAAAGGTAAACCCAAATTTATGAGGAAACACCACTTGAAATTAAAGTCAAGCATAACAGGATCTGCGGGAGTTTTTAGACAGATGTCAAGATTAAATTTACAAGGAAACACCACTTAAAATTAAGTCAAGCATTTAAGTATTTGCAGGAAACACCAATTAAATTAAGTCAAGCATTACAATATTTGCTACAATCAAAATCAAGGATCATTCATTAATTCTACAGGAAATATTATCCTATTCCACCATCACATCCTTATTTCTCAACACTTTTGAATAGCTTTGCAGTATGACACCTAGTCCTACTCCTACCCTTAAATAACAAAATATCAACACTAGCACTTCTGGCTCCAGCATCTGCACCTTGAAAAAATTCACCCCTTTCCAGGTATCTAAAATGCTGTAAACTAGAATCAATGAATGAGCAATTTTGAGTGCAACAGTTGTGAATCACCGATAAAAGGTTTTGGCTTGAGCCTAGAACCACCAACCAACAAAGCCAATGTGTCAGAACTCAGAACTTATCATACAGAATATACAAAACCGACTTCACAGACAAACGAAAGGGATAAAGAAGCCTTGGAACTATCGATTCTGACCCACATGAACCTTGTTTACAGACGGAGTAGCTAAGGGTACCAAGTAATTCAATTTTTAAGTCGACAAACTCTGGGCACCAATTCACCAGACGGTTTGGCACCTTCCGAATCTAATGAAAGCAGTTAGCTTCCATTCGACTGCTCGACTAGGTAATAACCTTCCCATTCCCAACCACGATTGCTCATCCCAATAATACAGGGGCAAACTAAAGTATTTATCACTGAGCAGCTTGTCATACACAGCCAGACGCCTACGAAACCAATGCTTATATTTCAATCAACCAAAAGAAATCGTTGAAACATATACTGATTCGCATGATTTGCAACGTACAAGGTGCAAACTGCAATATCACAAATCTAGTGGATACCTATCGAAACGCTTCTGTTGCAATGCGCCGCACAAGTGTGCCAATCACTTGCAATACTTTTCACTGAAAAGTGAAAACCAGCGGTAGGAGAGCACAAAGCCCAATTCACGCTTCAAAATCTTATTACGCGCGAGCAACAGGGTCGCGTTCTGTTTCAACTTAACCGAAACTCGAAACTAGACTAGCAGGGACCAGTAAGCATCAGGATTCAGGATGCGTTCGTATGGCACTAACCTGTCGCGGATCTGGAGCTGGTCGATCATGGCGGCCATCCGCATCTTGTCCTCCTCAGGGAGGGCGTCCAGGTCGCCGAGCATGCTCTTGTCCATGGCCGCCGCCGCCACGGATCCAGCACCTAAACAACCGCCACGGATCTTAGCAATTACGAACACCCCCCTGAAACTCGTCGAGAGCCGAGATCCATACCTAGAGTAGGGAGGGGGTAAGGAGAAGGAGCAGGCAGATTTACCTGGCCGACGACGACGACCCGAACCCGACGCCGGGGAGGGCAGAAGCTTCGCCGGCGGCAGGCGCACGGAGAGGACAGAGGGGTGAGTCGGAGAGATGGTGACGCGAGCAGCGGTAGGGTTTAACGGAGAGAACCGGTCGCTGCAGGTGGGCCGCGTGGGGTTGGATGGCGCCGCGGCCCGTGCGATCTGGAACGGGCGGACACGATGGGCACCCGACCACGAAGCACGGCTACTGCATGCAAAAGTTTAAAGGGCCTTCTTCCTTTCGGCCCAGAACCCAACTCGCCACACGTGGAAGGCAGCCCACGCCGAGGTGGGCCCTGTGTTGGAGTATTGAGAGGATGGCGGCCCGATCGCATCGGCGTCCTCGCCGTCCGCCGCCCCTCGCACGCCGCCGCCCACTCGGCTGTCGGCTCTACTCGAGCGGCCATCCTTGGATCCACATTTCCGGTGAGCCTCTGCCATAACCAGCGGCCTACATTGCCCGTGTTCTTACTCTGCTGCCACTGGCCCTTGCCGACGCACGTCGTCGCGAAACCACAGTATTGCGTTGCCGCCGCCCAGCGACGAAGCCAGGAATCGACGAAGCCAGGGCTGGCTTCCTCTTCTTCTTCCTTGCCAGACGCTTGCCTTCTTCGTCGCGAAACCACAGCCGTAGGGGGGCTGGAGTTGCCGCCGCCCCCAAGCCAGTACCTCTATCAGATCAGCGGAATCGTTTCTGCTGAAACTATGGAATCGCGCCTCCTCTTACTCCCTCGCCACCTCTCCTTCTCCTCCGTCGCCCCGTCCAGCGCCGCTGTCGTCGCCAGCGAGATCTCTGCGCTCCTCACCGCCCGGAATTTCCTGGCTTCTGTTAACCGTGCGGAGCAGTTCATAAGCTCCCAGGCCGTCACACCCTCGGGCATCCCTGAGCTCTACCGCGCGGTGGCCGCCGCAGCCCCAAGTGGGAAGGCCCGTTACTTCATCGCCGTGGCCTCCGCGCTAGTCGAGGGATCCGCGCGCGCGGACCTCCCCGACGGCGCCCTGCGGCTGCTCGAGCTCCTCATCGACACGCCTGCGGCGCGGCTGCCGATGGGATCCTCCTGCGGCCACCTCATGGTGAAGCTCCTCTCCCTCGGACGCCACGCGGATGCGCGCCGCGTGTTCGAGATCCTCGCGGCTGCCGGCGAGCGCCAGCGCAAAAAGGCGATCAACGTGCTTTGGGCAGCCGGTAGGGGGGCCGACGCCTTCAAGGTGTTCGGCGAAATGGCGGATATGCCCGTGGCTCCAAATCGTAAAAGGTACATTTGCATGATGTATGATTACTTGAAGAAGGGAGACCTGGAGTCCGCATCCGAGATACGGACCCGGATGGTGCAGGGGGGCATCAAGCTATCCACTCAACAGCGACAAATGTTCCGGATGCTGGCAGAAGCCCGGGCTTGCCCAGGCAACATGCTGCGGAATAAGGTAGAAATTTGCATTATGGCACAGGATATCGATGAGGCCATCCGTTGGCTCCGCCATATGAGCCACGATGATAAGGCACCTCCAAACGCTCAGTCCTACAACTTGGTAATCGCCGGCCTCTGGAAGGCAGGGAGGGGTGACGAAGCTGTCAAGCTGTTTGGTGAGATGACAGACATATCCCTGGCGCCGAATCGTTTCACATATACTGTCATGATAAATTGCCACTTGAAAAGACTGAGTAATGGTCTGACCCCGAAGCAGAATGAGAATGGAGATCTGGAGGCTGCACTCCAGTTGAAGGCTCAGATGGAGCAGGCAGGCTTCAAGCCAGATGAATGCACCTACCATTTGCTGATGGCAGAACTCTGCTCGGCTGAACGGCTGGGAGATGTTACAGCTTTATTCCACGAGATGATGATACAAGGGACGACATTACATAAGATCATTCATGGAAGCCTGTTGGAGTTCCTCTGTAGAATCAATGAAGATCAGTTACTGGGCATCATTGAAGAATCTGCAAAGAATGGTGTTTCTGCAGCGGATAATGGTTGTATTACCTTGTTGAAGGAGCTTTGCAGGATTGATAAGGTTTCAAGTGCAGAAAAGGTGTTGCAAACATTTGCCAAAGCAGGGTTGGTCCCAACGACAGAGATGTACAACATTCTTATTGACGGGTATTGCAAGATTAGGGAACTCCAAGGGGCATTCTTGTTGTATCGCCAGATGAAATCACATGATCAGCTTGTACCTAATGAAGCCACCTACGAGGCACTACTGCTGGCTGTGCGCAACAACACAAGCATCATCTACTGGGAGGACGTGGAGGAGTTGTTTGAGAAAAATGGAGTTAGTATAGATGCGCTGAACTCCTTCTTTTCTGACATATATGGATTCAAGTCGGTATATTCTAGTACCTAGAAGGCTAGAATGCTTAAAAAGGTGTCAGTTCAACTTGCTAGCAAGCTATTTTAGCATCTATAGAATGGACATCTTCATTGTATATCTAGACTCCTAGCTTACACAGATGATCGATGATGCAGCATGTATTCTCTTTAATATCTGTATACAAGCATCTTTGTTTTAATTATACAATGTTCTCTATCCTAGATAGCTGATAGCAGCACAGTTTAGACGCCCTTAGAAAATGAAACATCAGAACCCACGAGATCCGCTTTCTGTTTAGTTCAGGGACAAGCGCCCCAGTCCTTTTGTATCGGAGAGGACAGAACTACACAATCGAATTAGCAATACTTGATTTATAATTGACAGAAACAATCCTTTCATCCATGCATTTTACATACAATTCAGCTATATACATGTGGTGCTGTACTACCTACATTGTGTTGTGTCAACTGCTTTTGAGTGTATATTTTCTCCTGCTTCCTCAGCTTCCTAGTTCTTTTATTGTGTTTGTTTGTGTGTGTGTGTGTGTGTGTGTGTTGATGAGAGAACACCATTACTATGATGCCTGTGTCCATTCAAGTTCATTTCCCTGCATGCTGAAAGACTCACATATATTGATCATTAATGACAGAGTACAAAGGTTCGGGAATGACACTGACTGCATGTTTGTAGCACGTTGCCGCTATGAGTAACTCTAGCTGTCTAGCATGAGAGAATAAGAATAACAAAAACTGCTACTATAGTAAGTAGCTATGTATTGTGGAAGTCGATGGCAATTGGCAAGCCTGTGCGTTTACACCTACCAAGTTCTTGATAGCATAATTCACAAACCAAATGTACACTTCTAATGTTCGTGGGATGTCTAAAGAGAGAAAACTCTTTGATCAGCATGCATAGCTGGATAATCTTATTGAGAAGGCAAGAATGATATGTGCATGGCAAAAAGTAAGTTAACTGAATGGTAACTAGGAAGTGATTTTTAAGTGCCACCTAGCTGTGAACTTGGACCATCATAATCTTTTTAATGTTTGGATCTTCTTCACAAATAAGTTATTTTTCATTTGCTACCCCAATTTATGCATGTGCGTAACATCAGTTTATAAGTTATGCATGATAATTTTTTCTGACAGAGAAAACTAAGACACCATTGTTTTTGGTTCCATCTTTTGAAATGGAGTTCTGGACCTGTATGTGGTTCCTCGAAAAAATAATGATGATCTGAACATCGACAAAATGTTTACCAAGATACGAAATAATGTTTTCTGTCCATCAGAAATATTGATGCTTTGTTTGGAACTTATTATTAACTTAACTGGCAGAATTAGGGTGAGACAACTTTAGACTATAATCTGTATTCTATCATTCTTTGTTTGCACTGCTGCTGTCTGTTAACCTGGAATTTTTCTGAGCAATGTAAATAAAAGGAAGTAGCTTGATTTAATGGAACTATTTGCTAGAGTTCCAATGTCAGGTTGGTGCCAAGGGAAATGGTTTGTTACATAATATTTGTGTGGCCAGCCTCGTCAGAAATGTCACACTGCCCATTTTGAAGTCCTGAGACACAACATGTGTGGGAGACTGATAAATCCATCAAAACATAACTTCATTTGCAATATTAGGTTTGGAAACCAACTATCAATATGTTTATTTACTTTCTAAGTTTCAGAACTGATCGATTAGAATAGGCAGATGCATTTATGCTTACCCCACTAATATTAGCAATGCGCTGAGGTGCAATACAATAATCTCATGGTTCATTCCTGTAACTATTTGTTTTCCAGCACAAATAATAGTATAAAAAGGGTAGCAAAACTTCACGATAAGGAAAATTTGAGTGATTCTCTTCTGTCAATAGGAGAATCATACCAAAAGCTTAGAAACTTCTGTTGAGTGGTACATGAAAAGCTGGAACATATACCGGTCGATTGCGAACTTTGAGGTGAGTCACTGTCTACCTGGCATGACCACCTTTCCGTTCTACTCGTTTACCTTGATGCCTCTAATTTTAAATTATGCTCATCTGGGATGTCCTCTTTCAGGGACAAGCATTAGCAAAAGTGAACATTGGCAATGTTCTTGGTTCTTGTGGTGACTAGGCTGGTCCATTGCAAGCTTATGAAGAAGGGTAGAGGTAACGTCTTCATGTCTTCCTTTCCAAAAGTCAGAAGATCTAGAAACACGCCGGATCAGTTAAAAGTAAATGGTCATAAACAACATATAGGACACGTCGCTGGAGGCTTATTCGCAACATTTCTTTTATGCATTCGAGAATCCATTTCTTATACAAATGAAAACGATACGTTCTAAAGTTTGCAGTTTAGAAATGAGAAATTGTGCGTGCCGATGATGTTTTTGATGATATAGCTGCATCGTTAGTTTTGGGTTTGCACCAATCTTCTAAGGAAACACTTGGCATATTGAAGGGATTGAACCTGTCCTAAACATCCGGTACTTTTGATACTTTTACTAACAGCTGGATTGTGTGTGTCAGTGTTGGATCCGTGTCCGTGCAATCTATGCACCATGTTGCTTCCATTTCTAGGCCCCGCTGGGCTGGTGCAAAAAAAAACCACTGTTTGTGGCGGAAAGTTACTGTTCACGGTTGCTTTTGTGAGAGGAAAACACCGTTCTGGGTGAAAAAGAAAGCGGATCAAGCCGGGTTTTGCACCAGCCGAAGTTTCTAAAATACTTGCATCACATCATATGCAGGATTGCTGTGGAAGGAGACCTACACTACACCTAGCTAATGGCTAATGTGTAACTTTCTGCCCTTGAGAACATGCATTCGAGCCATATGGTCCAGATTCGATAATAGTGAAGAACCAAGTAATAAGTTACTAAAAAAAGATCGAATTTGCACAAAAGGCTGTTATTTTACGCTATTACTACTAAAGAGGCTATCATTTTCAGGAAAATGCAGGGGTTATGGTATATATTAGTTGTGTTGGTTGGACCGGTTGGTTGTGTTCTTGTTCCATGATCTCACTTGGACAGAGTGCGGCTTGCCGACCTGCAGATCCACTGACCGAGGAGTGCTTGTGAGCCTGCCTGAAGGGCAAAACCCAAGTCCACAGTTGAGTTTCGCTGCAGGGCAGGCAGTGGGTGGATGTGGCCTACGGCCGAACATGATGGGTAGTAGTTATAGGATACTGCCAATTCCAAGGCTCTTGTTTGCTATATATATTGTGGTTGTATAATTATTGTACTCGTCGACATGGCCATGGCCCGTGCACTGTTGTGAAGCATATCTTTCTTTTTCTGTCTGTTTAGTGCGATTTTTAAGCTCCAACAGACGATCAATGGTCAAACAAAGTAGACAGTCAAATTAGCATTTGATGTACTCTTATTTTTAAAGACCATTTTGTGTCACATTATCATTTGTTTTCCAAATGAATAGATACGAGACATGTTAGAAAAATAGGATCATTAGGAGCAGATCTAGCGGGTAGAAACTTCACTAATCATGGCATAAACAAGTAGATTATCCTAGTACATGAACTAGAGAGGAAGAAGAGAGGGGAAGAGGGGTAGATGGGTCTGACCGTCCTGCTTGGAGGCGGATGAAGCCATGGAGTGGGTGACGAGGTCCACGCCGGGGTGAGTGGCTCCGGTGAAGGCGCTGAGGTGCTCGTCCCGACGGCATAGATCCAGTGATGAGGGTGGTGGCGCTTCCCGTCGCTGTCAGCGCTGCCCTCTCGATCGGACTAGGGTTAGAATGTCGGTGAGGAGTTGACGGCTACAGTGAACCTCGTACCCAGTGTCCCGCCCCTCACCTTCCTCTTTATAGCGCTGCGCGACGGAGGACCACCAATCATGATTGGGTTGGGCGTCCCTGATCAGGGCACGGATCAAAGGCCCAAATTGGCCGTTAGGCCAACTTAGTGGAGATCAACCTAACATTCTCCCCCTTTATCTCACCTTATGACTTAAACTTAAAATACTTATCTCTTTTTTCAATTCCATCACAGATTAACGCATAGAGCGTGCCTCGTCACAACAGTTAGTACCATTGGATTAGCAGCTACAACACACCTCTCTGTTTTGAAACAGATTCTCATTTAGACCCTTATTGTCTAAGAATTATAGGTTTTACCGTAAACCCATACCGGCTAAGTATTCTCTGAACACATTGGGGGTAAGCCTTTTGTAAGCGGATCCGTAAGTATTTTCTTTGTACTTATATGGTCGAGATTAATAGAATGATCCCAGACTTTGTTTTTCATAATATAAAACTTTTTGTCAATGTGTTTGGCAGCACCACATAACTTATTGTTATGAGCATAACATACAGCTGGCTCATTGTCACACTACAACTTGAGTGGCTTATGAATGTCATCGACCACTTTCAACCCGGGCATAAATTTCTTTAGCCAGTTCACCTGCCCCGTGGCCTCATAACATGCTACAAACTTGGCATATATCGTGGACGATCCAGTGATGGTTTGCTTGGAGCTTTTCCATGATATAGCTCCCCCTGCGAGAGTAAATACATAGCCTGATGTGGATTTTCTATCATCTACATCTCCCGCAAAATATAAATCTGAATACTCCTCTATATGGAGAGAATCATATCTTCTGTACGTTAGCATGAGACCTTTTAGCTTGTAAATGAGACCTTTTGTGTTCTATTCTTGCTAATAAATAACGTAACAAAAGCTTTAGGGCGTGTACATACTTTTACTATTTTCTAGCATATGCTTTCTGATCGATTCATATTGGTTCCGAGATTAGAATTCTCAAAATATCGCCCCAAGTATCCCGATAACCAAAGCTAAGATAAGGAGGCGGGTATGGTACATACTTGAGCATAATTCTTGTACCCAGCTTCCTGGCAATGGTGTGGTGTATACTACCCATACCGCATATACCATGGGTAAAAACCCATAAATAATATCAATCTCGCAATTTTAGCCGATATCATTTAGCTCATATTTGGCCCATATAAGCATATGAGTATATATATTGGAACTCCCTCAAACCTAATCCCTTGACTATATAAGCATATTTGGAATGAACCAATGAGGCATCATCGATCTATTTCAACTAGAATCTGGATATATGTTTTGTTTAGAACCTTTTCTTGATTTATTTTATGCTATTATATTTTTTTGGGTATAATCCTAAAACCCCTATTGAATTTTCTATCTTGATGAATCTATTCCTAAAACAAATGAAGTTTCACTTTTAGAATCTTTCATATCAAAATTTGAGAATCTCTATTCCTAAAACAAATGAAGTTTCACCGAGATCTTTCATATCAAAATTTGAGAACAAGAGCTTCTTCGTCTCCAGTAGTAGATTAACATCACTACTACCGAGTAAGATGTCATCCATATACAGGATTAGGAAAATAAATTTCCTATTCTTGAACTTTATATAAATACAATTGTCCTCTACATTCTCTTTAAACCCAAACTTCCTTATCATTCCATCAAACTTTAAATACCACTGTCTAGAGGCTTGTTTTAATCCATAAATGGATTTCTTCAGGCGGCATCCTATACGTTCTTTTTCTTTTATGACAAAACTTTTTGATTATGCCATGTAGATATTCTCATCTAAATCCCCGTTAAGGAAAGCCATATTTACATCTATCTGATGTAATTCTAAATCGTAATGCGCCACTAATACCATTATGATTCTAAAAGAATCATTGCATGAGACTGGAGAAAATATCTCATTATAATCTATTCATTCTCTTTGCATAAAACATTTCTCCACAAGTCATGCTTTAAATCTTTCCACATTCCCTTTGGAGTCATATTTAGTTTTGTAAACCCATTTACAACCTACTGTCATGGCTCATTTAGAAATTCTTTCTAAGTCCCAAACATCGTTGGTGCTTATTGATCTCATTTTATCTTGCATGACTTCAAGCCACTTTGATGAGTGAGCATTTCTCATGGCTTCTTCAAATGAGGTGGAATCACCCTCCATTTGAAATTCTTCACATTTATAGACTTCGTAGTCATCAGGAAAATATTGGTTTTCTAGCTCTTTGAGACCTTCTGGGAGCCTCATTAGTTGGCGCTTGTTCCATATGGGGCTGTTGTTGCTCTTCCTCATGTGCGACAATGGGTTCTATAGGATCCTGAAGGACAGGTTCCTCATATTCATTTACTGTTGCCACGGAAGAACTAATAACATGTGCTATCATAATAGTGTCATGTACTGTTGGTGCAGCAGCAATAGGTAGTAAGAAAAATAGCTCCTTAACCATCGGAGTGGGCACGTATACCCGCTTCTCCTCAAAGTTAATTTCTCGCGCTACCATGCTCCCCCGACCATATTATCCTCCAAGAACACAACGTGTCTTATTTCTACAAACTTTGTATGTCTGTTAGGACAGTAGAAACAATAACCTTTTGACTTATCTAGGTAGCCAATGAAATGGCAACTGACTGTCTTGGACTCTAGCTTCCCAATGTTTGGGTTAAATACTTTAGCCTTAGCTGGACAGCTCCACAAACGTAAATGGTTAAGTGAGGGTTCCCTTTCTATCCACAAATCATATGGTGTTTTGGGCACCAACTTGATCGGTACTCGATTGAGAATATGAATGGCAGTTTTCAATGCCTCCATCCACAAACTTATCAGTAAAGTGAAGTAACTTATCATACTTCTCACCATATCCATTAAAGTACGGTTACGTCTTTCAGCTATGCCATTTTCCTATAAGAACTTTGCAAAAAGGTCCAGGAACTTGGCCATATGGGGTATGTCGACCGTAGTACTCCCCCCACGGTCGGATCTTACAATCTTAATCTTTAAATTGTGTTGATTTTCTACTTCAGCTTTAAATATATTAAATTTATCCAATGCTTCTGATCTTTCCTTAATTTGATAAATATAGCCATAATGAGAATAATCATCTGTGAATGTTATAAATGAATCATAACCATCCACACTTTTCACATGAAAAGGACCATAGATATATGTGTGAATTATTTCCAAAATTCCTGCGCTTCATTTGACGTCTTTCTTTATTTTCATAACATACTTTTCTTTAATGCAATCAATATATTGTTCTAAGTCTAAAAATTCTAATGGCGGAAAAATTGATTTCTTAATCAATCGTTCTATTCTCTCCCTTGAAATATGGCCAAAACGACAGTGCCATAATTTCGATGACACATCATGAACTCTCTTCCACTTATTTCTTGCATTCATGGACGAGGAGACATTCTCATTCTTAGTGTTCACAGCATTCACATTCTTAGAAAGCCATAATAAATAAAGCTCGTCTTGTCGGATGGCAAGACCAACACACTTATGATTAAACATTATCTTACATTTGCCATTACTAAAATGACAATCAAATCCATCATTATCTAAACGTGAAACACTTATTAAGTTTCTACGTAAAGAGGGTACATAAAGGACATCTGTAAGCTTAAGTACAAAGCCATCATTTAGTTCTAATGGGAGTTCTCCAATGACTTCAATTTCAGCTTAGACTCCATTTGCCACCTTAATGTGTGTTTCTCCTCTTTGTAGGGTCCTCCTCGTATGGAATTCCTATAATGAATTTGCAACATGAATAGTTGCACCTGAATCAATCCACCAAGTAGATTTTGCATAACTTAAATACAAGAACTCATCTACGAATATAATAATATCCTCACCTTTTCTCATCAGGTGCTTCAAGAAATCTAGATAATCCTTCTGATAGTGTCCAGTCTTCTTACACCATCATTGCAATGAGCTTCTCATTGTCCCACTTATCTGGCTGTAAGTTGTAGTTCACAACAAAGGTCTCATACTCTTTGGGCAAAGAAGCAAAAATCAAATAAATTAGGAACTCATCCTTGAGTCCCAAGTCCATTGGTTTGAACTTAGATGTTATGTTGCTCATCTTCAATATGTGCTCTCTAATCCCTCCACCAAAGTATTTCTCATTAACTAACTTTTCTTAATAAGAGTGCTTGCATAAGCCTTTGAAGAGCCAGTAAACTGACTCTCCACCTTTTTGAGATACTCAGTGGTGGTGGTACATTCTAGAATTGATCTCCTTATTGGATCCTCAATGGAGCCCTTAATCACCATCAAACACTTGCGGTTTGAACTGTCCCACTTCGCACAATCAAGATCGTGCTTCATTCTTACTTCTGCATGGTCACGCTGCCGAGTAGCAAAAGCTGCATTAGTCTCATTTGCTTTCCTCACCGGGTCCACTAGTTTAGTGGGACATGAAGAGATAAGTGCTAGATCATTGTTAGAGAGTGCAAGTGCTATCTCAAGCTTCTCTCGCCATATGTTATAGTTGCTCCCATTGAGAGGTGGAATGGACGAGATAAACGTCTTTGGGTTATAGCATGAAAACAACATCAGAGAAAATGAGAAACATTTAACATAATAATTGCATGCCTTAATTTAACGTTGGTCAAAATTAAAACATACAACATTTTTCTACACTAATTCTACATCACCGTTGGGCAAAAATAGAATTAATATATAAAATCTCATGAATAAAAATTATAATATTGTTATTATCAAAGTTGGTCAGAAAATAATAATATCATAATTTATAAAAAAATATTACTATTCTTCAAAATTAAATCCTCCCGTTGGTTCGAATTTAATTAGAAGATTATAAACATCATCATTTGCAGCGGAAACATGAAAATAACCTTAAAATAATATTATTCAGAAGCATTTTAAAACACTTTTCTACTCTCTGAATAAATTTTCCATTTGCTTGAAATTTGTGCAAAGATAGAACATGAAAACTTCACAAAATTCAACAAAAATGATTCTAGAAAATAATAAAACTAAACTGACTCAAACTTTTCATTTTGGCAAGACGTGGCAAAGAACGCTCACGCGCACCCTCAAGGCTCCCTCGCGCCTAGGCCGCAACTTGAGCCTGGGCCGAGAATTTGGCTTCCCGCCTAGGCTGAATCTAGCCTGGTCGATCTCAGCCGTCAGATCTGGATCGACGGTGGTCCGCACACTTTGGCGAAACGAAAACAGGCCGACTCACTCAAAAACCACACTCATTTGCTCTTTGGCCCTTTCTCAAACCTCGACTCAAGCCCAATGACTCAAATAGTGGCGGCCGCAATGAGGAAAGGAGCCAAGCACCGCCGCCAGAGGCCCCTTTCGGCCGGCCAGCGCTCACCCGAGGGTTAGCGTGCCGTCGTCGAGCGTTCCTATGGCGATGCCCTATCCAGAGCTCGAGTGCGCGACGACGAGCGGCGACGGCTTTCTTCTCGCGTGCCAGCAAGGCGGCGGTGGGTGCTTCTTCCCGCGCGACCGAGATGTCTACGGTGCGGGTAAGACCAGATAGGTTCCTCCCCCTCTCCTTGCCCCACCTCGCATTAGGGTTAGGGTTAGGATTTGTGTTTCTTCCGAATAAAAATTCGTTTCACCTCCTTCTATATTCTTCCCTAAACTAGATCTACACACTAGTGTAGGCACTCCGATACCATTGTTAGAAATATAGGATCATTAGAAGCAGATCTAGCGGGTGGAAACTTCACTAATCATGGCAAAAACAAGTAGATTATCCTAGTACATGAACTAGAGAGGAAGAAGAAAGAAGAAGAGAAGTAGATGGGTCTACCGTCCTGCTTGGAGGTGAATGAAGCCATGGAGTCAGTGACGAGGTCGACGCTAGGGTGAGTGGCTCCGGTGAAGGCGCTGAGGTGCTCATCCCGACGGCGTATATCCAGTGATGAGGGCGGTGGTGCTGGCAATGATGTTTCTTGTCGCTGTCAGCGCTGCCCTCTTGATCAGACTAGGGTTAGGATGTCGGTGGGGAGTTAGCGGCTGCGGTGAACCTCGTACCCAGTGTGAAAGCTCTAGTTTGGTTTTAGAGAATTGATGAAACCCTAAGTGCTAACCTAGTTTATCAAGTGATCATGAGATAGGTAGCACACTCCAAGTGGTGAAGCAAATGAAGATCATTGCATGATGAAGATGATGCCATGGTGATGATCAAGTGCTCGGACTTGAAAGAAGAAAGAGAAAACAAAGAGTTCCTCCCAAAGGTATAACCATATGAGCTATTTTGTTTTGGTGATCAAGTTAGAGAGTGTGATCACATTTAGGTTTGTGTTTATTAAGAGGGTGAAAAAATGCGTTTCAGTGTCACTAGATGCTCTAACTCATTGTATATTCATTTCCCGAAACTAGATCTACACACTGAAAATGTTTAGAAAATATGCTAACACATGTGCACAAGGTGATACCATTGGCACATTTGAGAAATATAGGATCAAAAGGAGTTAGTGATCTGGCGGTGGAAACTTCACTAATCATGGCAAAAACAAGTAGATTATAGATAGTACATGAACTGAGAGGAAGAAGAAATGGAAGAGAGCCGGACGCTAAAGGGTCAGGTCCGGCCGTGTTGTTCAGCGGCACAATAAGAAGTTGGAGGTGTGATGGAGCCATGGAGTCGGTCAAGCATGATGAGACATGTCCGGCCGGTCGAAAATTTATTTGAAACCCGAGGTGAGTGGGCGGAGGCTCGAGTCCTGGTGGAAGGCATGGAGGCGTCCGGTCAACAGATGACCGTTGAGATCAGACGACTATCCGATGATGACACGTGGATGGGGTGGCCGCTGGGTCGAGTTCTCAATATGATCGAGCATCCGGTCACCCCGATGTGCCAGTGAAGAGGTACAACGGCTCTATTTCGTGGGGATTCTATTTAAGCCTCATGGGGAGCTCACTCTCTTGGCCATTTGCATTGACATAGCAACCTTGTGAGCTTAGCCAAAGCACTCCCACTCATCTCCATCATTGATTCATCATCTTTGTGAGATTGGGAGAGAATCCAGTGCATTGCTTGCTTGAGTGTTTGCATCTAGAGGTACTTGGTGTTCGTGCACTGGTTTCGCTTGGCCCCACCAAGGATGGTCGAGTTGAGGGTGGTGATTCTCGCCCGATCGTGGTGATTGTGAGGGGTTCTTGACCTTTCCGGGTGGATCAAAATGTACTCTAGTGGATTTGTTCGTGGCTTGTGTGATCCTCATCTTGTGTTGGTTGTGGCACCCTATTGAGGGTTTGGTGTGAGCCAATCGTGAACCTCCAAGTGAGTGAATTGCCACAACGAGGACTAGCTTGTCTTGACAAGCAAGTGAACCTCGGTAAAAAATCATTGTGTTCATCATTAATTCCGAGTTGATTGGTCTTCATTGTTATCCACACTTGTGATTGATCAAGTAAGCATCCGGCGGTATAACCTTCTTGCCTACTTTACATTTTACATTATCAAGAAACTAGTTGTCAAGCTCTTTAGTGTAACTTCAGTTGTGAGAGCTTGTTAGTTTGAAGAATCTTTAGTTAGCTTTTTGAGAGCACATAACTAACTTAGTGTAGTGATATAGCTATTGTGTGAATATACTCCATCTAAACTAGAATTGTGGTAGGTGGCTTGCATTTTGGTAAGCTAGCAAGAAAACTCGTTTGGCTCCTAATTGTCTAATCCTTTGTTAAGTGTTGTTGTAGAAATCTTATTAGGCTATTCACCCCCTCTAGCCATTAGGACCTTTCACAGCTGCCCCTGCCCCCCCACCTTCCTCTTTATCCAAGTACGGGGGCCCACCAAAGGTTGGGTTGGGCCTCCATCAGGACACGGATCAAAGACCTAAATTGACCGTTGAACCAACTTGGTGGAGATCAATCTAACGAGACACTCTCTTGAGTGTCTTTGTTTTAGGAGGGGGGGGGGGTGTTTGAATTTGACTACCCCACTCAAGCGATCAAGTAAGCATCCAAAAGCCGAGTGGACAGTGATCTGTTAGGCAGATCATATATATATATATATATATATATATACACACACACACACTTAGTCTTCATTTGCTTATCGGAGAATGCACCCATCACCGCATCCAATTATCGAAGGTTCCGAGGGCCTTTGTCTCAATGCAACTGTGCCAGCATCAAAGCATGGTCCCGGCATTTGCTGCTCGGCCGACACTCCCTCGAGTAACCCTGTTTTCATCTGATAAGGTTATGCCACTCAATCGCTTCATATCTAATAATATCACCTACTCCCTCTATTTTAAATTATAAATCGTTCTAGGCTTTTTAAATATATAGTCAAAATTATTTAGACGTAATATATATCTAGATACATAGCAAGAGATATATAGAAAAAAAAAAAGATCGACTTATAATTGAGAAAAAAGAGAGAGTAAAAGATATTTTTCGTGTTTCATCTTTCACCGTCTCGTTTTTTGGAAGATCTTTCACTGTCTCTGATTTGTATCTCTGGCTAAATTCGTCTAGAATATCTTTTTAAAAAACCTCCATCCAAATTTCAAATAGAGAGGCCCGCTCGGCTAAACCTAAATTAAATCTAGAATATCTTTTTAATGTTGTTTTTCTCCTCCATTCCAAATTTCAAATAAGAGCCTAGAGTCACACGTGATGAGGCATGCGGAGTGTGGAATCGTGTTGTCCATTGCTATATAGTCAACAAATGTTGAACAGTGCACAAAGATGGCGTTAGAGGAGGACCTTTTTTTTCTTAAGGAAACTATAGCAATCTAGTTAGGTTGACTGAACTTTATTAGGAGCATTTCTCCCCTCCACTAATTTATCTGAAAAATCCTAGACATCAAATGAGAAGACGAGGGAGTGTATGATGAGAACACAGTGCTTATAAAACGACAAGTAAATCTTGTTAAGGAATTTACATGACAGGGGTCTAGAGTAAAGGATAAAAGGCAAATGATTACAAGCAAAAACTAAGAAATGAAGAGAGGGGAAAGGAGGGAGGGGGTCAATGAGGTTATCCTTGTCTCTCGGGGCATCACATTTATGAGCCCAAACTACATAGTCACGAGACTTTGAAATTTTGGTTTGCAGGAGAAAACCTCGGGGTTGCTGTAAAATATTAGGAGAACTTTAGAGTTAAATCAGAGCCATCATTTTGCTACAAGTTAGTCAGATGAACATGACACAACTACTAGTTGGTAACACTTTTTTGGCACTTAAGGAGTAGATGAGAACAATGTTCTTGGCACTTTTTTTGCTACAAGTTAGTCATATTACAATGAAATCGACGAGCATTTGTGACATGAGGAATTATGAATTGCCATTTTGAATTTGAAACATTGTAAAATTCAAATAAGTTTAACATCTCAACTTTGGCTACAAGTTTAGTCAGATTTATAGAAAATGGTCACGTTTTGTGACATGAAAAATTATGAATTGCCATGTTTTGAATTTGAAACATTGAGAAAAATTCAAATAATTGAAAAAAACATCTCAAAAGAGGAGTTATAAGAGATTTATAGAAAATATTATCAACATTTGCATATTCTAATACATTTTTATGAAAAATATATCTCATTATAAAAAACAATACATATTAACACATCATACAAATATTAGTTCTCCTTTATATATTTGATCGAACTTAAAGAATAGTTGACTCCTTGAAACTTTGGGATGTGTAGTTATTTATAGGAGAAAAATGAACTAGGTAGCCCTAATGTAGACTGTAGAGTGGCCGGTTAGGCAACCAGTTTCGTCACATCCATAATTCTACTACCTCTATATATTGAATTCTGAAACCCTAGGAAAGCAAAATTGCTGCAACAAACAACAAGATAAAAATCTCACCCACCATTGGACCCCTCAAGAACACGCCAAGAGTAAACAACTCGATTTCCATCCCCACCAGCACGGACCCGGCGGTGGCGGTGGCCGGTGGCCTCACCACCACCCCCAGCAGCAGCCAGCAGGTGCAGACGCGCAGGTGAGGTGCGGCCCGGCCGAAGATTTGGCGCACGCACACTCGGTCCAGTCCCCAGTGGCTGCAGCACTGCCCGACGAGGAATTTTCACGCGCACGCCGCACAGCACTCTCCCTCCCGTCCTCTCCACTGCACACGAGACGCGCTCGGCTCGGCGCACCACCACCCCGGACGGAGTGGGCGAGTCCCTCCCAGCCCGGATATAAATCGACGCCGCGAGGGGGACGAGCCCCGGACCCATAATTAACCAGGGCCAGGCGCACCGCACCACCGATCCATCCCCCCGGCCTCCCTCCCTCCGGCGAGCGGCGGCGCGGGCGGCCATGGAGGTGTTCTACTACGTCGTGTTCGGCGCGCTGGCCGCCGTCGTGGCGGGGCTCGAGCTCGGCAAGAGCGGCAAGGACCGCGTCGCCACCACCTCCGCCTTCAACTCCTTCAAGAACAACTACGTCCTCGTCTACTCCCTCATGATGTGTACGCCCCCTCGTTCCGTCCTTCCCTTGTTTAGATCTGCGAATGCTGTTGTGGTTCTGATGGTTGCTTGTTGCCCTTGCCTCGAATGGGATGTGATGGCATGGGATGGATTCGTGCAGCCGGGGACTGGCTGCAGGGCCCCTACGTGTACTACCTCTACAGCCAGTACGGCTTCGACAAGGGCGACATCGGCCGCCTCTTCATCGCCGGCTTCGGATCCTCCATGCTCTTCGGCACCATCGTCGGCTCCCTCGCCGACAAACAGTACGCCCGCCCGCCCGCCTCCCCCGCGATTCCTTTTCCCTATTCCAATCCCAATCCAATGTGGCTTGGCTTCTCACTGACGAATCGCTTGTGGTGTGCCTCCTCTAGGGGCCGCAAGAGGGCCTGCATCACCTACTGCATCAGCTACATACTCAGCTGCATCACCAAGCACTCCCCCGAGTACAGGGTCCTCATGATCGGCCGCATCCTCGGGGGCATCGCCACCTCCCTACTCTTCTCCGCTTTCGAGTCGTGGCTCGTCGCCGAGCACAACAAGGTAACCCATTGCCATTGCCTTGCCAGTTGCCCCCCCAGATCTGCCTATCACTGTCTGTTTGTCTCCATCACTGAATTACCGCTGCTGTCTCCATCACTGAATTACTGCTACTTTAGAGCTGCTCTGCCTTTGCCGTTAATCCTAAGGTTTTCTTTGTCAGCGCCTTTATCCGGAAGCCACGTCGTAGAAGCTGCATAGAGTATGCATATTTGGAATGTGTTGCTCTTAAGTAATGCCTTTTCCTAATCCTTGTCGTTAATAAATTACTAGAGTGGGAGCACCGTTTAGATTAGATTCATTCATCACATGCTTGTCGTTGAAGCCAGCTAAGTGTATTGGATCTTGGATGTTTGACTGCTAAATGCAATAGGGCACTTATATAATGAGCTGACTGACGTACGATTTAAAAAAAAAGAACATTGAACTGACGTGGCAGCATGATTGTTTGAAGTTTTAAGAACAAACAAATGTCCATGTTATGTTTGACTGCTAATAAGCCCAGTAAAATGTGGCTTTGTCATGATCTGAAAAGAATGAGGAAAATCTTGCTGGATTCAAGCTGAAAGGCACCATGTTATGTTTTGTTTGATTTCTGCTACTTGTGTCGGTGGATTAGGTGGTTGACACCTGACGTGGCCAGAGGACGAGCATTTAACAAGCATGGCCCAGTCTTAATAAAGCCATCACGGATGGTCTTATTGAGAATTGTCCTTTTATTCGGCCATGTCCTGGCGGCATTAGTCTCATTCGCAGACCATAATAATTATCAATAGAATCCAAGGATCTAGTGCATTAGCTGCTGCCTGTGATACAAAATGCCATGCTCTTCCACTTGCGGCAAAAGCTTTATTAATACCACATGATCTTGCATTTGTGAATTCTGGGGCTGGACACATTGCACCTTGTTGGTTTGTACAGAGACTGAATGTTTGCCTTTTTTTTTAACACAAACTGGGGGGAGGGCCCTACTGAATCTGAATATTTACCTTTCTTTTCTCTTTTACAGAGAGGCTTTGACCCGCAGTGGCTGTCCATAACATTCTCCAAAGCCATCTTCCTTGGGAATGGCTTAATTGCCATTGTATCTGGGCTATTCGCGAACCTTCTTGCTGAGAACTTGGGTTTTGGTCCTGTGGCTCCATTTGATGCGGCTGCATGCTTTCTGGCGATTGGCATGGCTATCATAATGTCCTCATGGAGTGAAAACTATGGAGATCCATCTGAAAGTAAGGACCTGATGGCCCAATTCAAGGTTGCAGCTAAGGCAATTGCTTCAGGTATGCTTAACCCACCTCATCAGATTGCAGAGAACCAAATATGCATATGAAACCATTCTAACATTGTCCACTGAATCTTCAGATGAAAAGATTGCATTGCTGGGAGCCATACAGTCATTGTTTGAGGGTTCAATGTACACATTTGTCTTCCTATGGACTCCAGCATTGAGTCCAAACGAAGAAGACATTCCTCATGGTTTTATTTTTGCTACGTTCATGCTGTCATCCATGTTGGGTAGCTCCATTGCGTCGCGTCTATTAGCCCGAAAGCTCAAGGTGGAAGGTTATATGCAGATTGTGTTCTCGATATCGGCTGTCACCCTTGTCCTCCCAGTTGTCACCAATGTAAGAACTTGTCAGTCACTACTCCTTGGGTATTCTCTGCCTTTGAAACGTTGCTAATGTCTATTTGCTGATAATGTCCAAACAGATCCTAGTGCCGACATCTTCTGTGAAAGGAGGCAGCACATCAGTTGGAGGTTCTCTTCAGCTTCTTGGTTTCTGCACCTTCGAGGCATGTGTTGGCATATTCTGGCCATCAATCATGAAGATGAGATCTCAGTACATTCCTGAGGAAGCAAGAAGCACAATCATGAATTTCTTCCGCATACCACTCAACTTGTTTGTTTGTGTAGTGCTTTACAATGTAAGGAGTCATTTCCTCGTCCAACTATTATAATCTCTTCAATTGTGCTGGCAAGAATTGTACAGAAATGTCAGCACACAAGTAACACTTTGCCTGTGGACATTGTCTTTGCAGGTGAATGCATTCCCAATCACTGTCATGTTTGGGATGTGTTCTATCTTCCTCTTCATGGCAGCAATCTTGCAGAGACGGCTGATGGTTGTCTCTGATCTACACAAATCATCAACTAGTATGTGATATTCTGATTCTCTTTCTCTATTCCAGCAATCCTGTGCCTATGAAGGCTTAAATTGTTATCTCTGATAAACTCAGATGTCCTAGTTCATTTTTCATTGCTAACCATAGGGTAACATTCCTTGCAGAAACACAAGAAATGATCGAGGAAGATGAGCCACTAAATCCTTAGGTGTCGACAGAATCATACGTTCAAATCAGATATGAAGAAGGCATCCATACTGCAATTCATTTCCACCTGCGCAATAAGATGGACGTCAGAACCATGTAGTAGAGTCCAGTTGTTTTTGTTTGTAATTTCGTTTCTGTAGTGTAGATGTGACCAGGCTGTTAGTTTGGACCTCGGATCTGCTTATATCCACAGGGCAATTTATAGTTCAGCAAGTATTGAGCTATACCTATGTCCCGAGAAGATTAGATGAGTTGGCGAATTGATATGGGCTTTTCGCATTGTTGCTTCTTGCAATTATTTTTAAAAATTATTCACTCTACAGTTTAAACGATACGGTATATATATTCTTGAAAGCATTATATTACTGCATTTTATGACAATTCTGGCTGATGTACATATAGCATGACAAAAGTGTGTTGTGAACCAGTGTGCGTATCTTTGAATTGCTTACTTTATGGCCGTTGCTCTGATGACTGATGACAATTCTGGTGCTGTTAGTGTTGCGGGCTCTCTCTACTTGGTCGCCGCTTATGGCCGTTTCTCCCTCGCCCTTACTTGTGGTTGGTTAGTCCTCCGTCTGGTGAGAGGAGGTTTCTAGTCGTAGCCTTTTAGTTTGCTTCTCTTGATTTTGTGGGTTGCTCATACTCCCTCCGTTGCATAACAAGTGTTGTTTTAGCTCTAGGCACGGGGATTAAAGAAAGATGAAAAAATTGTGGTGCACCATAGGAATCGAGAAGGAAAGAGATAGAGATAGGGTGTCGCATAACAAGTGGTGTTTAGCTCTAGGCACGGGGATTATCGATTGAAGAAAGATCAAAAAGGTGTGGTTGAAGAAAGATGAAAAAGGTGTGGTGTACCACAGGAAACGAAAAGGTAGAGAGAGATATTATATATTGGAAGAAGAGAAATATGCATTAAGAAATGAGAATGTCATCTATTTCGGGACAAGTATAGAAAGCTAAAAACGATTATTTTGGGACAGCAGCAGTAGTTATGGTTTTGTTTTCTGAGATTTGCTTTGGGAACTATTGCCTTTTTATGAAAAACGGGCTCCACATATTCTATGAAAAAGTTGTGTACTCCGATTGGTCTGTGTAAGAACTATTGCCTTTTTATGAAAAACGGGCTCCACATATTCTATGAAAAAGTTGTGTACTCCGATGCATCTGGAGTGTATAGACCACGGATTTAAGTCAAGATAGCTATTTCACAGGATATGGTAATTTTGCTCTGATTATTCGTTTGCAATAGGCATCTCAAAAAAAATTATTTTGTGACGACATGGCTCCAATTACAAGAATCATGATGCTCTCCATCACAGTTTCAAAGCTGCCTAGTCTAGTTGTCAAAAAAGTTGACTAGGCGCAATGGTTGTGACGACATGGCTCCAATTACAAGAATCATGATGCTCTCCATCACTGATGCTATCGCTCATTTCAGTTTTATATGCATCAAGTACTAATTGGGGACCCCGAAAGTTGGAACTGCAAAGAAACGAAGACAGGCATGGGCAGTCACATAGTGTTCAATTGCAACTTTGCAAGCAGTAGATACCTGCAGATGCAGCAGCCATACAACATGAACAGTGTTTCGGTAGGCATGGGGTGATGGACAAATCAAACCACTGAACAAGAAAGATCCTTTAAACATTGGTGCAGAGACTCAAGGAAAAAGCTCATATGCAACAGCACCCCACAACTCAATTCCACCCCGATGGGTTTCTCATACTGAAGCAAGACACAGATACTGATAAATCATATGAAAATCACACCACTGTTATATCATATTCAGACCAATCAGGATATGCGACTATTTGCAAATAAAGCTCATACACAACAGCACCTCAGAACTCAAGTCCAACCCAATGGGTTTCTCAATCTGAAGCAAGATCCAGATACTGATAAAATCATATGAAAATCACACCGCTATTTTATCATAATTCAGACCATGAGGATACACGACTGTGTGCAAATAAAGCTCATATGCTGCACCTCACAAGTCACAACTCAAGTCCAACACAACGGGTTTCTCAAACTGAAGCAAGACCCAGATACTGGTAAATCATATCAAAACCACATCACTGTTTTATCATATTCAGACCATCAGGATACACAGCTTTATTTGCAAGTCCAACAAGAATGGCCAGGATCCAAAATGAATAATAAAAGATCATATTTATCAATATAATTCAATATGAATCACTTTTATCTTGCGACCGGTATGTTGTAAAACCATATGAACACCACATCACTGTTTATCATATTCAGAGCACCAGGATACACCAAGGCTGTATGCACAAGTCCAACTAGAAAGGTCAGGATACAAAATGAAGATCATATTTATCAATATGATTCACTTCTGAATGACATCCTGTGACTGGGATATTATAAAACTGTATGAACATCACATCACTGTTTATCATATTCAGAGCACCGGGATACACCAAGGCTGTATGCGCAAGTCCAACTAGAAAGGTCAGGATGAAAATGAAGATCATATTTATCAATGTGAATCACTTCTGGATGATATCCTATGATCGGAATGTTATTGTGCTACATACAGTCAACAAATTACTATTCTCTCTGTTCCCAAATGTGGGTTTTTTTAGTTCTGTCTTAAGCCAAACTTCTATAACTCTGACCAAGTTTTCAGAAAAATATATTAACACCCACAATATCAGATAAATTCACCATCAAGGCATTTAAAGTTGGATCTAACGAAATTATTTGACGTTGTAGATGTCAGCACATGTTTCTACAAAAACTCGTTCAGAGTTAGAGAACTTTCACTTAGAACAAAAGTAAAATGACCGATTTTTGGATCAGAGGTAGTACCAAACTATGCATGAACTCAAGAAGTACAACATCTGTCTTCTAAAACATTTCACTGACAGATCAAAACATGCCTTTTTTCACATACAACCGGCAGGCGAAGAATTTCATATTTAGAGATAGGAAAACAGCGACAATCTAGCAAAACTACACTACACTCAACATTACATTTCACAATGTCATGGGTTATCCAGCATAATGCAATAAGCAGTATTATTGTGTCGATACCAGCTAGCAGCTAATGTTACATTGGAAGGCAGACCAAAAATTTCGTGATCCGATGAGATCAGACCGTTGACATATATAGTACCAGCATATGGCTGTCAACAATATATAGGAATGTTGAGAAGAACATGACTCTTCCCAAATAATTAACGAAAACGAAGAAATGACATCCACGCGACGAATTGATTTTGACTTTGATCACGGCAGGGCAGGGAGAGTACCGCAACAGATTCAGAGGGCGGGGACGTATCTCTTCCCAACCTGCTTGGCAGCCGCGGCGGCGCCAGCAAGAACCCCACCGACAGCCCCGGCGACGACTGCCGAGCGCGGCCCGTTAGCGGCGCGGAAAAGCGCGCCGGTGCCGAGCCCGGCCACGACGCTGTTGATCCAGTCGTCGCGGTCGCGTGCGGCGACCATGGCGCTCTCGATCCCGGCGTACATGAGGCCGATGACCCCGAGCGTGTTGCCGACGCGGCGCCCCGAGCTGCCGCAGGAGTTGAGGACGCGGTTGGCCCGGATCTTGGCGGGCTCCCCGGGCTCGGCGCCGCGGGCGGCGTCGCGGAGCCCCAGCGCGGCCCCGGCCACGGCGCCGCCGAGGTAGCCGACGCCCGTGTAGTAGGTGAGGTTCTCGCCCCAGGAACGGCGCTGCGCGACGGCCTCCTCCTGGAAAAGGAACTCCGGGGAGGTGGGAAGGTCGTAGAGCTGCCGGTAGGGGAGGTTGAGGTCCTGGTACGGGTTGTAGAGGCGACGCTCGGAGCCGGGGTAGGCGGCGTCGCGGCGGTCGTCGGACCCGGACCCCGTGGGATACAGCCGCGGGTCGGCCATAGCGGGATCCGGCGGCGGCGGCGGCGGCGTGGGAGGCAAGAAAATGAGGAGGGAGGGTTCGGATCGCGCACGGCACGGCAGCTTGGCCGCGCCGCGTATATTCGGTGCGGGTTATATTTGCGAAGAGGTCCCCCGTCGCGTCTGATATTTTTGGCGCCGCCGACCAACCCCTTGGACGAAGGGTCGAGACTATGGGCCGGGCTTTCCGAAGTTTGGAGGCCTGCGTCTGAGCGAGGACGAGGATGCCCGCCGGTGTCTGACGGACAAAGAGAAAATTCGATCCGTAGAAAAATTGAAAATCTCTTCACAAGAAGGCAAACAGTCCTAGTTTTAGTGTATACTCCCTCTTCCAAATTATAAGTGTTTTTGGATTTTTAGATCCATAGCTTTTGTTGTACATGATACACTATGTCTAGATATAAGCAATATATATTTAAAAAAAATCAAAACATCTTATAATTGGAAAGGGGGAGTAGAAAATATTATCAACATTTTTATCTTCAAATAGGTTCATTATGAAAATATATTTCATAATTAATCCAACGATACTTATTACATCTCATAAATATTAGTAATTTATATATTTGGTTAAACTTAAAAATATTCGATAAATGAGACTTCTAATCCATGGACCATTGAACACATAAAACTTTCGTAAGTTTGTCTAGTTTTATAGAAAATATTAGCAACATTTGTATATCAAAATAAGTTTATTATGAAAATAGATTCAACTATGTATCTAATAATACTAATTATGTACTATAAATATTTATATTTTCTTTATATATTTGGTCAAAGTTAAAAACGTTTAAACCCTTCGGGAAGCGAGAATTACAGTTATTGGAGTTGTTCGGCCGATGGTTTCTACCACCGACAAGCTGACTGACGTTGATTTGTTGTGAGAGAAAAACACCACGGTTTAAACGGACGGGGCGATTTTGGGACACACTCTTTAAGACGTTCAAGGTCTGTGTATGAGCAGCAGAGTGAATGAATCTGTCGGTGTTTCGGACCGGGGGTCCTCTACCAACTAGTGAATTTGAACTGCGTGTCCCTAATCTTGGATGGTGATGCAAAGAGACATAAGGTTTATACTGGTTCAGCCAATCGATGTCCTACGTCCAGTCTAAGAGATCGATCTTGTATTCCTTGCACCGAAGTGCTAGTAGTAGGGGGTTATAAGCACAGGGAGAGAGGGAGCTAATCCTGTGTCTCGGCGAGGTGTCGTGTGGGTCTGCTTGAGACGTTGCTCTCGGCGGCTGGGGATGTGTATGTGTGTGAGCTACGGTGTTCTTCCTATTTCTCCTTTTTCGCCCCCTAGAGCTATCCCTCGGTCGCTCCCTTTTATAACCGCAAGGAGGGAGCCAGGAGTACATGAGTGAGCTATACGGAGCATATCTGTAGTTCAAATCCTATAAGCAAACATGGTGTTGGGGATGGCGATTGATACTTGATCGGGCGCGTCTGGTTGGCTGTGCCCGAGGTTGTGGGAGTCCTTGTTGGCGTCTAGTCAAGATGGCTTCCACCGTAGGGAGACATGTCGTGCCTTGTGTGTTCTTGACTTGGTGGAGTGCCGAGGCTCGACGGTGTCAGAGGTGATCGTGCCGAGGCTTGCTTTGCCGAGGCCTCGGAGGTGACCCGTATGTATGATGCGGGGTCTCGGTGGTCGTCGTGCCGGTTGCTCAGTGGAGAAGTGCGGGGCGTGTGTCCCTGGCATGGCATGGCCCCCGCACCGTCGAGAGGGGATGGTAAAAGGAGATTTGACCGTTGTCCCATCGCCCATGTTGTGTACCACATCGTCAATCGTGGGTCGACGTAGTAGGTGTGACCAAAGCACTTAAACGGATGTGACGGCTCGCCAGAGGGACGGTTGAGGCGAGGCGACGAGGATGCGGGACGAGCCGAGCCTCGGCCGAGGCGGAGAAGGAATAGTACGTCCGAGGGCCTCGCCGGGGTCGGGGGTCTTGACGAGGTGAGGACGAACGGTTGGTCTTTCATGCTGATTCCGAGACTATTGGGACCCGGACTTGACCCTCCACGCCACTTTGTCCTTGGCGTAGGAGTTAGGTAGCACATGGCGACTGGGTGTCGTTAGGGGGGCATGATGATGAGCACAGATGGTAGGTAACCCTCGCCGCGCCCGATCCCCTCGTCCCGTCGGTCATTCTCGCTTCAGATTGTGCCAACGCGGTGGCCGACGCTATGGGAGTAATGGGGCGTATTGACTGGACGTGGTGTTTTGTCAGGGGAGTCGGTCGGGACGGAGGTGACGAGGTTGTTGCCGAGCCCAGCCTCGGGTGAATCGGAGAATTAGTATCCCATCCGAGGCATTGCAGGGCAGGGCCTCGGCGAGGGGGCCTCGGCGAGAGGGCCTCGGCTGGGCGGAGGGCTTTGGCCTTTCGTCTGAGGCCTCGGCGCAAGCCTTGGGCGAGTCGGAGAATCTGCCGAGACCTCGTGGTTGTCCTTTGGCTTTGATTTTTGCAAGGCTTAAGCAATATTTTCGGTTCTTGCTTAGGGTACCCCTTCTTGTGGTATCCGACAGTAGCCCCCGAGCCTCGGGAGGAGTGCGGCACTCTCCCGAGGTTTTGACGAGACTTGGCTCCGAGCAGCTCCCCGTCGGGATTGTGTTTTGTACTTGGTGGTTCCGGTGGGTGCTGCTGAAGCGCTCTGGCCGGTGTAGTTTTCGAGGCCCCGGAGGAGTGGAGTTACTCCTCCAGGGGCTTTTTTTTTCATTTTCGTTTGAGCAAGGAGTTTTTATCGATTTGCCGAGCCCACAAGCGCAAGTTCGGGTTAAGGGGTCTCGGCGAGGCTGCAGGAAAAGCCCTCTAGCCTCCGCACGGAGCGAGAGGTCTGTCAGGGATCCCCCTGACTTTGGGTACGACCCTCACGCTTCCTTTTCGCTCGAAAGGAGGGGTGGAATGTGCCAGGCTACCCTCGATGGGCACGAGCGTGGGCACTTCCGGTGAGCTGTTATCGGGTAGTCCGAGTGGAGGCCCGAACCCCATTCGCTAAGGGTCGGCTAGCGGTCCGGAGACGCACTCCAAGAGTACTAGAGGGTTTCTCTAGTGGGTGCCGAGGCCGTTCGCTGGGCCTCGGTGGCTCGATGCCTCCCTACGGTGGGATCCCATTCGGAGACTTTCCTGCCGGTCTCGGACACGACTTAGGACGCCCCGAGCGATCGAGCGATCGTTCGCTCGGGCCTCAGCCATTCGTAGGCTTGCCCCAAGGTCGTCCCTAACTCTGTTGCCCTGGGGCGACTGTCGAAACCTCTGGAGGCCCAGCCTTCGAACCCCTGGACCATAACGGGCTCGGTGCCCTTTATCGTATTTGTAACGGAACTTCTAGCGTGGACTTAGACCGTTTGTCTTTGTCTTGGGCGCAGGAGGAGCCCCCGAGCCTCCGCTAGGAGCAGGAGGGCGGTCAGGGGTCCCCTGGCTTTTTCATCTGACCCTCACATGTCCTTTTCGTTTGGACGGAGGGTTTGTTTGACGAGCCCATTCTGGTGCGAGCCGGAGCCGCTGGTCTCGGCAAGGTTGCATTAAGAGCCCCTAGCCTCTACGCGGAGCGAGAGGGCCGTCGGGAGTTCCCCTGGCTTTTTATACGCCCCTCGTGTGTGAGGGTTTGTTTGCCGAGGCCTCTTTGGGCGCCAGCCTAGGTCGTGGGGTCTCGGCAGATCTCTGCAGGAAGAGCCCTAGCCTCACACAGGCAGAGAGGGCCGCCGGGAGCTCCCCTTTCTTTTTTTGTACGACTCTCACGCTTCCTTTTTGCTCGGAAGGAGGGTTTGTTTTGCCGAGCCCCTTTGAGTGCGAGCGGCGGGGTCGCTGGGTCTCTCAAGAAGGTTGCGTGAAGAGCCCCTTAGCCCTCAGATAGAGCGAGAAGGCCGTTAGGGGTTCCCCGACTTTTTTGTACGACCCTCATGCTTCCTTTTCGCTCGGAAGGAGGGGTGGAATGTGCCACGCTACCCTCGGTGAGCACGAGCGGTGGCACCTCCGGTGAGTCTGCTGGTAGTCCGAGTGGAGGCCCGAACCCCATTCGCTAGGGGACGGCTAGTGGTCAGAGACACACTCCAAGAGTACCAGAGGATTTCTCTAGTGGGTGCCGAGGCCGCTCACTGGCCTCGGTGGCTCGATGCCTCCCTCACGGTGGGATCCCATTCAGAGACCTTCCCCCGGTCTCGGACACTTCTTTGGGCGCCCCAAGCGTTTCGCTTGCTTGGGTCTCGCCTCAGATAGGCTCACCATGGTGGTCGTCCCTCGACTTTGTTATCCTAGGGCGGGCTGTCGAAACCTCTTGGGGCCTAGATTGAACCCGTGGACCATAATAGGCTCAGAGCTCGGTTCCTTCATATGAAAGGAATAGGCCGTGGGGAATATCTTTCCTATTGGCTCTTCGGCCACGGGTGGCGCGCTTTTGAGGCGGCTTCCTAGGGAGGCAAAACGACGCTCACGCCAGAGTGGGGGCGAGCGTGATGTGGTGGATGGGACGAATCGTTCTCGCATTTAATGAGGGAGACGTATGTGTGGGCCGACAAAAATCGGCTCGTGGTTAACTCACGCCGGATCGGGGAAACTTCCCGATTTCATCGTTCGCTCGTTTCGCCTCCTCCTGCATAAATACCCAAAGAGTCCGCCCTCCTCGTCTTTACCTTACACCGTGCATTAGCTTTGCCTCCATCGAGCTGTCGCTAGAGCAAAGTCTTGCGGGAAGAAGAGGGAGAAGAGCGAGCCTAGGGAGAAAGCGAGGAAAAAGCAAGAGCGTGGGAGAGAGAGAAAAAACTCACCGCCGCACTGATTCCTCCATCGCACCCATGGCCGGCGACATCGTTGTTGTTGTCGAGGCGGACCCCAGGATCCCGCCGGATGTCACCGAGGAGATGCTTGAGCCGCTTGTCGACGGCGGACTCCTTCGCCAAATGATGACCCCCACCAGCCGAGTGGATTGCTCAAGACGGCGAGCCGAGAGCCAAGGCCCCGTGATGGCTACGTCGTAAGCTTTGTCTCCTTTCACGAAGCGTGGCCTCGGCGTCCCGGTGGATCGGTTCATGCGCGGGCCTCAAGACATTACTACGGTGTGGAGCTCCACAACTTCAATCCCAACTCCATCGCCAGCGGCTATCTTTGTTGCCGTCTCATGAGGGGTACTTGGGGATTGCTCCCCATTGGGAGTTGTGGCTCCACCTATTCCGGGCGGGCACACTACCAAGCCGTGGGGCACGCCGGGTATGAGGAAGGTGACGAGGGTCGGTGGTCGCACTCTCCAAGTGTGCCGGACCGCCGCACCTCTACATTCCGCCCCATTTCGCGTCATCCAATCGCCGGTGGTACACGAGTTGGTTCTACCTTCGCAATGACAACGGAGGACTTCCCCCTAATCGGGCGGATTGTGGGAGTTGCGGAGAGATGGAAGTACGGGCGTCCCGAAGGATGACCAGCCCTAAGCCGCAGACCACTTGGAGGGGGCTGGGCGAGGGTCATGGGGCCACGGTCTCACCGCTGGCCTGTAGTCGTGGCCGCCTTCCACCGCCGAGGGTGCTGCTACCGATGGCTCGGGCGGGCGGCTGTTCGAGATGAAGCCGGGTGAGCCCATTGAGGGCACCGGATGTCTTCCTCCGCCCTTTCCGACGAGGAAATTCTTCATCGTGGGGGGAGACGGTAGAGAGGCGAAGCCGAGGGTGGCAACTTGACCCCTATCGCTATGCGGCCGTCGCGGGGTTCTTTCATTTGGTAAGTCGGCGCCGCTTGTAGCCTCCGAGCCTCCTCAGTCTCCCCTTACCCCTTGTTTCCTTATGCGCGTCCATCGTTCCTGTAGGGAATGAGGGACGTACGCTCATCTCCGCCGCCGTTCCCGAGGACACGAGGCGGCGGGCGATCAACCGCGCGCACGTCGATGCGCAGAAAAAGCGGAAAGACGCCAAGGCGGCGAAGCGCACGAAGCAAATCCTCACGCGTGAGGAGCTAGATAAGCGCCGCCGTCAACAACGGAAGGATGGTCTCCCGTTGGAGGAATCCCCGTCGACGTCGCTATCGACGGAGGCCTCGGACGGGGATGACGGGAGCGAGGTGGGGCGAGGTCCCCTGGACCATCTTCCTGACGTAGTGGAGGTGGTGCCCGGGGCGATGGCAAGCAGCCCGGCACTCCCGGGAGGAGGAGGAGAAGCGGACCCGGGGTCGGCGGTTGTCCGCTCCGGGGCCGAGGCTGACACGCTCGAGGTGCGGGTATTGGGCAAACGCGTCGTCAGCCCGGTGGGCTCGGCGACTGTGGTGGAACAAGTGGCGGTGGAGGCGACACCACCGCCCCCGCAGAGGACCGAAGGGGCGTCGGGGTCCATTGAGGACCGACCGGTGCCGATGGACACGGAGGCGACGCCTCTGCCGCCGCCTCCGCCGTTGCGGACGAGGTTTGTCGTGGCAAAACGGTTGCCACCCCGTTCAAGGTAAGAGTATTTTTGGCAGGGTCATAGTGCCTTCCGTTCGCCTTTTGGTCTCGCGCTGACCCTGTCGGTTATTTTTCCTTAGTCGGAAGCGGCCTGCGGATGAGCTTCCCTTGGCGCCCCTTAAGGCGCTCAAGGCGAGCCCCGGCTCCTCCGCCCACTGGGTGGCGGAGGCACAAGCCGCTATCCAACGCGGCGCGGCGTCGGCGAGGGTCGATCCGAAGGAGCCGGCCACCCAAGGAGGGGCTGCCGAGGCGGCCCCTACACAGACGAGGGAGGGAGTGCCTCCGCCCCGTGAGGGCGAGGCTCACGAGTCGGATGGGGCCGGCGTGCCCTTGGTTGCCGAGGCCCCCGGGGTCTCCGGGCCGAGGCTCGGAGGCTGTGGCGCCCAAGATCACGCCGAGACCGCAGTGGGTGCATGGCGGTCGGTGTTCTGTCCTCCGAGGCCACGATGGTGGAGGCCGGAGCCCCCGAGACCACCAAGGCCATCATGATGGCGGTGAGGCCATCTGCCCTGTGAGGCGGAGATGAAGGCGGTGGAGGCCTTGGTGGTGCCTTGCTTGGGGGCCGCCGTTGTTATGAGAGAGAGCGCGAGAGAGATGGAGGTCTATCCGATCTCCTCCGACGATACTTCCTAGGTGCGGGGGTGGTCGACGCCGAGGATGCCGGTGCTGTGGGGGCCGTGGGCTGGCCGATCTTGGATGAGGGAAACTTCGGCCCTCGTGCGGGTGCGACCGAGCCGCTCGCGGGTGGGATCACCATGGTACTATGGTGGGAGCGGGACGACCACGAGGGGAGCCTCTGTGTCGCCCTTGAGGACGCAGCCAAGGGCGGGCGCTGGGCACCTTCGAGCAATACTGCCACCGGTGGCGGAGCGGTCGCCACTGGACGGCCCCGTCTGTGGTGGTGACGACGACCGCCAAAGTCGCCTGTGTTTGCGTTTTCCTTTTTCTGTGACGTTGTCCTTTTTTTCGGTTTTGTTACAATCAATGACCCGCTCGCTTCCCCAGGAGCTCGAGACCCGGTCCCTTGGGAAGTTGGTCTTTCTCCATGGAGAGGGCGTCTGGGACCAGCTTGCAGTGGCGGGAGGGTTTTCTCGGCCGGCGCCAACGAGCTCCTATCGGCGCGGAGCGCAGAGGTAGAGGACCTCCGCCTTCGTTGTGCCGACGTGAAGGTCGAGGCGGCCACGGCCCAGACGCAGCTCGCCCCTCTGGCTGCGTGGGTCAAGGAGTTGGAGGAGGAGCTCACCCGCGTGCGGTCGCCGATCGGGATGCCTTCAGGGGCCGAGCCACTGATGCTATGGCCTTGGCCATGGCTCTCGTGGGGGCGCTGGGGCAGAGGGCACTCTGGTGATTTAAAGGTGCCTTGGATGAGGCCCTTGCTGTAGCTGAGGCCTCACGAACCGAGGCTGTGGTTTGGAGGGGGACGGTCGAGGGTGAGTCTTAGTCCCCTCATTTTGTTTTTTTTTCCTTATGTTCGCTCCCTAACTCCCTTGTGTGACGAGAGCTGGGGAGTGAAGCTTCCAGGCGCACCGAGGCTTCTCGGGCCGAGGCCCGCTTGAAGGAGGAGGCCGAGGCTTCGGGGCCGAGGCCCCACGCTGGAAGGAGAAAGCCGAGGCCTGTGCGTGTCGAGACCCGACACTAGGAGCCAAGGCCAAGGGTGAGTTCCGTGGGGTTCCTCTCCTAATTTAGGTTGTTTTTCCTCGCTCAACCTTACTCTGTTCTCCATGGTGTAGAGTCGAGGCGGAGGTTACTCGGGCAGCCGAGGCTTCCCATTGGTGTGTGACGGTGCTCGATAACGAGATCGGGGAGCATGAGGCGCCAAACGTCGTGCCTTTTTCTCACTGCGAGGCCTTGGAGGTTGAAGGGGTTCGGTCCAGCAGCTCCCTAGGAAGCTATTTGATCGCGCTGAGCAACCAGATGCTCGAGCGGCTCCGAGGAGCGCTGCACACGGGTGTCAAGCGCGTGCTGGCCGTCATCTCTTCTCACTACGTCGGCGTCGACCTCCCGGCCATCAGTGATGGGTATGTCTCGCCCGATGAGGAGGAGGAGGCCGACGTGGCGGTCACGAAGCCGATGGAGGCGGCGGAAGGAAGGCACTGCACGTCTTTGGCGACGCCTTCAAGAGGCGGTGGTTCCTCCCTACCATCTCGCCGGGCTCAAGGCCCCGAGCCTTGATCTGGGCCACAGGGGCTATGTAAAAATAGAGTAGGAGTTATTTTTGTATCAGAACGCTTGTGGCCGCCGAGGCCTTTTACTTTTTGAAGTATTTGTGTTTCTTAGTTGTTTTTCTCATGTTTCGAGCCTCGCCGCCTCTGTTCTCGATCGATTTCGCTTTGCAAAACACCCCTTGGGGCCTAAGCCATCCCTTGGGCGAGAGGTAGTGAGGGAGTGCTGAGCCCTGAGGCGTGGGGCGTCTCGTGACTCTACCCGCCTCTTGCTTAGGGAAATGGACCTTGGTCCGAGGGGTTTTTACAACCGATTTGTCAGAGCATGCTAGAGTCTTGGCGTAGGAATTTTTGTGAAAAACGACTGAGGAATGGTGCGTGGGACCTAGGGGGAGTCCCCCATCTAGCCCTCGAGGGAGGCTTGGTTCTGCCGAGGCAGAGCCGAGCCTCCCTTGTCGTGTTACTGTATTGCCGAGACCTATGATGGGCTCGGGGGGTTTCTCGAAATATTAGACCAACTAAAGAACGCTTTTTGATTGTATTTCGAGAAACGACATATACAATGCTTGAAAATTTAGGGATAAAAGCGACGTAGCTGTTCTATGTTCCAAGCGTTGGTGAAGACTTCGCCCTTCTTGTTTTGCCAGCTTGTAGGTGCCGGGCTTCAGTACTTGGGCGATGATGTACGACCCTTCCCATGGCGGGGTCAGCTTGTGGCGGCCCTTGTTGCTCTGTGCTAGCCTCAACACCAGGTCGCCTACCTTCAGGTCTCGGCCTCGGACGCGTCGGGCCTAATAACGTCGTAGGCTCTGCTGGTATTTGGCCGAGTGTAGTAGCACGACGTCTCGGGCTTCCTCCAGTTGATCGAGGGCGTCCTCTCAGGTGGTGCGGTTACTTTGTTCGTTATAGGCTTGTAGCCTCGGGGAACCATATTCCAAGTCAGTGGGGAGGATGGCCTCGGCCCCATAGACCAGGAAGAAAGGCGTGAACCCCGTGGCTCGGCTTGGAGTGTTCCTCAGGCTCCAGATGACCGATGGGAGTTCGGCAAGTCATTTCTTGCCAAACTTTTTCAACCGGTTGTGAATCCTTGGCTTGAGGCCTTGTAGGATCATGCCGTTGGCACGCTCTACTTGGCCGTTGGTCCTTGGGTGTGCTACGGCCGACCAGGCCACACGGATGTGGTGGTCGTCGCAAAATGTCAGGAAGTTTTTGCCGGTGAACTGTGTCCCGTTGTCGGTGATGATGGTGTTGGGGACTCCAAATCTGTGGATAATGTCAGTGAAGAAAAGCACTGCCTGCTCGAATTTGATTCGATTGATCGGATGAGCCTCGATCCATTTGGAGAACTTGTCGATTGATACCAGTAGATGGGTGTAGCCCCCGGGGGCCTTTTGCAGAGGCCCGACCATGTCGAGCCCCCACACGGCGAACGGCCACGTGATGGGGATGGTTTGCAGGGCTAGGGCCGGGAGATGTGTCTGCCGAGCATAGTACTGGCATCCTTCGTAGGAGCGTACTAGCTTGGTAGCGTCGACGACCGCCGTCGGCCAGTAGAATCCTTGGTGGAAAGCGTTCCCCACGAGCGTCTGAGGCGCCGCATGGTGCCCGCAAGCGCCTGCGTGCAAGTCCCAAAGCAGGGCTCGGCCTGTCTCGATAGTGATACATCGTTGGAGGACACCTGAGGGACTTCGCCTGTACAATTCGTCATTGTAGAGGACGTAGGTCCTGGCTCGGCGCGTGAGGCGTCGTGCTTCGGTTCTGTCTCCAGGAAGCTCCCCCCGATCAAGCCAATCGAGGAACGGGATTCGCCAATCCGCGTCTTGATCAGTCTACGGAGGCTCGGTGTTGACTTCCATGACCTCGGGCTCGGTCGATGGGGTCTTGGCAGCAGAAGGGTCATCGAGCTTTGCTATGGTTCCCACAGGTGGGCCCTCCTCTGTCGTCGAGGTGTAGTCAATGGAAGGTTTGTGGAGGTCTCTGGCGAAGACGTTCGGGGGGACCGGGGCCCGTGCCGAGGCTATCTTTGCTAGCTCGTCGGCGGCCTCGTTGTACTTCCGCGCGATGTGGTTTAGTTCAAGGCCGTCGAACTTGTCTTCTAGGCGACGTACTAATTTGCAGTAAGCCTCCATTTTGGGGTTGAGGCAATTCGACTCCTTCATCACCTGATCCACGACGAGCTGTGAGTCGCCTCGGGCGTCGAGACGCCATGCCCCAAGTTCGATGGCGACTTGCAAGCCGTTAATGAGGGCCTCGTACTCGGCCACGTTGTTGGAGGCGGCAAAGTGGAGCCGCACCATGTAGCGCATGTGTACTCCGAGGGGCGAGATAAAGAGCAGACCCACGCCTGCCCCGATCTTCATCAGGGACCTGTCGAAGTATAGGGTCCAGCACTCCGTCTGAATTTGAGCAGGTGGTAGTTGGGTGTCTGTCCATTCAGCCACGAAATCGGCCAAGACCTGAGACTTGATCGCTTTCCGAGGCACAAAAGTCAAGGTTTCCCCTAAAAGCTCGATGGCCCACTTGGCTATCCTGCCCGAGGCCTCCCGGTTATGAACTATCTCTCCCAGGGGGAAAGATGATACCACAGTCACTGGGTGAGACTCGAAGTAGTGACGTAATTTGCGCCGGGCCAGGACCATGGCGTAGACCAGCTTCTAGATGTGGGGGTAGCGTGCTTTGGTCTCGGAGAGTACCTCGCTGATGAAATAAACAGGACATTGGGTGGGTAGAGCATGCCCCCTTCCTGCCTCTCTACCACTACGGCAGCGCTGACCACTTGGGTCGTTGCGGTGATGTAGAGTAAGAGGGCCTCGTCCCTGGCTGGGGGTACCAGGACGGGAGGATTTGTGAGCAGCATTTTGAGTCTGTCGAGGGCTTCTTCGCCTCGGGGTCCAAGAAAAACGCCGGATTTTCTCAAGAGTCGTGACAGAGGCAAACCTTTTTTCGCCGAGGCGCTGAGATGAAGCGGCTCAGGGCGCAAGGCATTCCATGACCCTCAGACTCCCTTGAGGTCTCCGATTGGTCCCATGTTGGTTATGGCCGAGACCTTCTCCGGGTTGGCCTCAATGCCGCTGCTCCGAGACTATGAACCCCAAGAGCATGCCTCGGGGACCCCGAACACACACTTCGGGGTTGAGCTTGATGCCTTTTTTTCTAAGGCATTTGAAGGTTATCCTCAAGTCGTCGACGAGATCCTCGGCTTTTCTAGTCTTGACCACGATGTCGCTTCACGTAGGCCTCGATGGTCCGCCCAATGTTGTCGCTTAAAGACGGGTCATGCAACCACCGATACGTGGCACTGTGTTTCGAGGCCGAAAGGCATAGTCACGAGCAAAGACATGCCGAATGGTGTGATGAAAGAAGTCGCGAGCTGGTCTCGACTCTTTCATCTTGATTTGATGGTAACCGAATACGATCAAGGAAAGACAGGTCTCGCACCGCTGCGCAGTGGAATCAACGATTTGATCGATTCGGGGTAATGGAAAGGAACCTTGGACAAAGCTTTGTTCAAACCGTGTAGTCTACGACATCCTCCATTTCCCATTTTTCTTCTTGACTAGCACGGGTTGGCCAACCACCTGGGTGGGACACTTCTTTGATGAATCCGCCACCAAGAGTTTTTCAGATCTCCTCACCGATGGCTCTACGCTTTTCCTCATCAAAGCGGCGCAGGCGTTGCCTCGCCGGTCTAGACCCGGCCCGGATGTCCAGGGCATGCTCGGTGACCTCCTTCGGTATGCCCAGCATGTTCGAGGGACTCCATGTGAATATGTCGGCATTCGCACGGAGAAAGTCAATGAGCACGGCTTCCTATTTGATGTCGAGGGTGGCGCTGACCCTCAACGCTCGGTCGTCGGGGCAGGCGGGGTCGACCGGGATGAGTTTGATGGCCTCTGCGGGCTCGAACGCCCCTGCGCGACGCTTGGAGTCAGGCGCCTCGCCACTGAGTTGGTCGAGGTGGGCGATGAGGGTCTCGGCCTCCGCAAGAGCCTCGGCGTACTCGATGCACTCGACATCGCAGTCGTATGCATGCTCGTATGTGGACTCAATCGTGATGATACCACTGGGGTCTGGCATCTTGAGCTTGAGGTAGGTATAGTTGGGGACTACCATGAACTTGGCGTAGCATGGCCGCCCCAGGATGGCGTGGTAGGCTCCCCCGAACCCGACTACTTCAAGGTAAGGACTTCCTTGTGGTAGTTGGAGGAGGCCGGGCGCACGGAAGGTCGCGCCCGAGGGTCGTGGTGCGCTCCTCGCACGATGCCGTGGAAGGGTGTGATGTCGCCCGGAGAGCCTCGACCGGTCGATCTCCAAGAGCTCTAGGGTATTGACATAGAGGATATTGAGGCCGCTGCCTCCGTCCATCAACACCTTGGAGAGTCAGGTGTTGCCGATGATCGGGTCGACGACTAGTGGGTAATGTCCGGGGTTCGGAACATGGTCAGGGTGGTTGTCTCGATCGAAGGTGATCGCCTCCGAGACCGGGCCGAGGTAATCGGGGTGGCTACCTTGATCGAGAAGACCTCTCGGCGTTCCCTCTCTTGCCGCCGCTGCTGCCAGAAGGCACACCGAGGGTCCCTCAAGATCATGAAGGCGTTATGCACTCGGGAACCCGTCGTCCTTGTCGCCCCGATCGCCGGGCGCCTTCTACTTGGCGGCGCTGTCGGGAGCCCAAGCTGGCGAGTAACGCCGCAAAGATGGAGCAATCTCGAGGGCGTGCTTGTCCGGCCTTGGTGGTAAGGGCAGGGTTTTAAGCATGTCGCCGAAAGGCCTAGGGCCTTTGGGGCCTCGGGGATTCTTGCGTTTCATGGCCGTGGCCAGATCGGCCTCCAGGACCTCCCGCTTCCCTCAGCGCCTTTTTCTTTCTCTTGGGAGGTGGGAGGTCGAGGCCTGGGGGCCTCATCCTCTGCTTACCCTTGGTGTCATTGCTGGGAAGATGGCTCCGATAGCCTCCTCACCCGAGGCGGTTGGTAGCGATGTCGAGGAGCACGGCAATGAGAGCGCGGCATGTTCCGACCTAACTCTCGAACCAAGTCTCGGCAGGTGGTGCCGAGAGGAAAGCCTAGACGATCTCGAGTCGAAGCCGACACTGGGCAACTCGGTGCATTTGCTTGAGAAGCGCCGGATGAAGTCTCGAGAGACTCGTCCGCTTCATGGCAGCAGCTCTTAAGATCCCAGAGTTCGTGGCGCACGATGTGCCCTAAAAGTTCCCACGAAGATCCGAACCAAGTCGCGCCAACCGTGGATTTGTGAGGGAGGGAGGTGTTCGAGCTGTGCTCGCACCGAGTCCGACAAGAGCAGGAGGTTGCGGATGATGAGCAGGTCATCATCCGCGCCACCTAGTCTGGCGAGCCAAAGTGTAATAGGCAAGCCGAGTTCGGGGTTGGTCTCGCCATCGCATACTTCACGAGATTGGTGGTTGCTGAAATTAGGGGGGAAAAGAGCAAAGGCGGATGGCCTTTGTGAAGACCCGAGGGCTCTGGCGGCTCAGGGAAGGATCGCCGTCCTCCCCACTATCATAGCGGCCGCCCTTCGGTGTGGGTGGTAGCCCCAGAGCCCTCGTTGTCGTGGTGTCGTCGTCACGACCACCTCATGGTTTCCCCCGCACCTCGCATCGATTGCCGAGGTGGTCCAGTATACGGGGCCCTGTGGGCTATCGGTGGTGCTCGAGCAGGATCGGACGAGCCGAGGCTTCCCCTTCTTGCCGAGGCGGTGCTGTGGGCAGGTTCGAGACGCCCGCGCTGCGTCGGAGGCGGAACTCGGCCCGCTTGAACCGCTGGAGTCTCTAGGAGCTCTTGAGCTCGCTGTGGACCCACCGCCTCCGTGGTAGAAGGTTCGGCATCGCGCGGACCAAGCATTACCGCGGCCGCGTGTTTGGCGTGATTGAAGACTAGGGGTTGCTCGCTTCCCTTCGTGCCGTGGATGCGATGATGTACATCACGGGCCCTTCGTCGGGCTCCTCCGCCTTCGCCGTGACTCGCGCGCCTGCTCGAGAGAGTCTCTGAAGCTGCCAGTAGAAGGAGTCGGTCCTGCTCGACCTGCCCGGAGCTCACGGAGTGTTCTAGGTCCGGACATTGAGGTCGCGAAGAGCAGGGTTCTCGCCCGTCTTCGCCGGTAGGACAATGCGCGGAGGTGTGGCGGCGCCTATACCGGCCGAAGCGGGAACGGCTACCCACCCCTCGTCTTCCTCGCCTACCCTCGGCATCCCGAGCCCGACGTGGAAACACTCATGAGCGAGGTCGAGGTGCCCCTCGTTGTCTGAGTCTGAGTAGTCGGCAAGAGTCGCTATGCGGCGTGAAACGACGATAGCCCTGTGGTCATGGAGTCTAGAGAAATCCACTCGGGCCATGCCTCGCCCTCCTCAGAGGAGTCGGCGTGGGCGCCAGTCGAGAGTGAAGCTGGCGGCGCTCGGGGATCCTTGTGAGCGGCGGCGCGTAAGCGTAAGCATAAGAGGTGGCGGCATTTCTCAACCCAAAAGGGGGTATGAGGATGGTGCTGTCGCGGACTTTGCTCCGCCAAACCGGCTCTTCAGGAGTGGTGGAGCGGAGCTTGGTGATCGGGCGCCGCCATGTGCCACCGGCGTTTTTCCTTTGTCCAAGCTCAAAGCTAGACAGTCCCCACCAGGGAGCCTGTGCTAGCAATTTGGTCATAGGATGTCGACGGGAGCGGGCGTGCCATCCCGGATTCGAGTAGCATCGGGTGGTCTTGCTTCGCTGCGTGCTCGGCGAAAGCACGCGAGAGAGCGGCCGCCCGGGCGCCGCTTACGCTGGGATGTCGGTGCGTGGCGTCGTGCTGTCGACAGTGGGGCTCGGGGCGTGAGGAGTACTATATCATACTCATGCCCCAGAGACATGAACTCTAGGCCCCCGAACTAGATCACCGTGCCGAGACGTAACGGTCGTACGGGGTCTGCCATCCGGAACTTGTTGGGATGACGGCCCGACACGTAGACGCCCTACCCGGCGCGCGCCTAATCGCTGTTGGTGTTTGGATCGGAGGTCCTCTATCAACTAGTGAATTTGAACTGCATGCCCCTAATCCCGGATGGTGATGCAAAGAGACACAAGGTTTATACTGGTTCAGGCAATCGGTGCCCTACGTCCAGTCTGAGAGATCGATCTTGTATTCCTTGTACCGAAGTGTTAGTAGTAGGGGTTACAAGCATGTGGAGAGAGGGAGCTAATCCTGTGTCTCGGCGAGGTGTCGTGTGGGCTGCTTGAGACGTTGCTCTCGTGGAGGCCGGGATGTGTATGTGTGTGAGCTACAGTGTTCTTCCTATTTCTCCTTTTTCGCCCCAGAGCTATCCTCGGCCGCTTCCTTTTATAACCGTAAGGAGGGAGCCAGAGTACATGAGTGAGCTATACGTGGAGCCCATCAGAGTTCATCCTCAGAGTGACATGGTGTTGGGGATGGCGATTGGTACTTGATCTGGGCCGTCTTGTCGCTGTGCCCGAGGTTGTGGGAGTCCTTGTTGACGTCTAGTCAAGATGGCTTCCATCAGAGGAGACATGTGCAGTGCTTGTGTGTTCTTGACTTGGTGGAGTGCCGAGGCTGGCGGGTGTCAGATGGTGATTGTCCGAGGCTCGCTGAGGCCTCTGAGGTGACAGAGGTGATGATCTGGGGGTCTCGGTGGTCGATGGTGCATCCGGTTCAGTGGAGAAGTGCTGAGGCGTGTGTCCACAGGCACGATACCCCTGCCAAATCAATAGAGGATGGTAAAAGGAGATTTGACCGTTGTCCCATCGCCCTTGTTGTTGCAGCACTCGTCGGCCGTGGCTCGACGTAGTAGGTGTGACCAGCGCACTTAAACGGATGTGACGGCTCGCCAGAGGGACGTTGAGGCGGAGGCGACGAGGATGATGGGGACGAGCCGGCCTCGGTCGAGGCGGAGAAGGAATAGTACGTCCGAGGCCTCGCCGGGGGTCTTGACGAGGCGGAGGACTTAACGGTTGGTCTTTCATGCTAATTCCGAGACTATTGGGACCCGGACTTGACCCTCCACGCCACTTTGTCCTTGGCGAGGAGTTAGGTAGGTAGCACAGGTAAAGACGGTGTCGTTAGGGAGGGGCTGATGATGAGCACAGTGGTAGGTAACCCCCGCTGCGCTGGTCCCCTCGTGTCCGTCGGTCATTCTACTCAGATCATCGTGCTAACGTCTGGCCGACGTTATGGGAGTAGTGGGGCGTATTGACTGGACGTGGCGTTTTGTCAGGGGAGTCGGTCGGGACGGAGGTGACGAGGTTGTTGCTGAGCCCAGCATCGGGCGAATCGGAGAATTAGTATCCCATCCGAGGCATTGCGGGGCGGGGCCTCGGCGAGAGGGCCTCGGCGGGGCGGAGGGCTTTGGCCTTTCGTCTGAGGCCTCGGCGTAAGCCTTGGGTGAGTCGGAGAATCTGTCGAGATCTCATGGTTGTTTTTTGACTTTGATTTTTGTAAGGCTTAAGCAATATTTTCAGTTCTTGGTTAGGGTAACAATCCTTTTCTCCCTGCTGGGTGAGATTGTCCATTCGTCCTTGCTGATTTTTGTATTTGCCAGTCTGACACGGACAAGCCGGCCGCCTGGAGCGGGAGGCTGCACGAACCGGCACAAGCGAAGCGAGCGACGTGTTGGCGTGCTGCTGCTGCCGCTGCCGCCTGCCGGTGGCATCAGCTGGTCTACAGTTGACAGCGCGAGATCGTACCGAGCAACTGTTGAGCCTGCACGAGCTCCACCGGCAGGCACCAGGCAGCAGCACACAACACGACACGAGCAGCCGCCCCCACCCCGGAAAAGGAAGAAGTCAAGAAGAGAACTAGACAACTCCGCGGACACTCGGGTAGGCGGGTCTCTCTCTCAGAGCCTCTGCTTCTGTTCACGTGGTCGCCCCGTGCCGCCCCGGACTGGACTCCACTCCACTTCCAGTCTTCCACTGCCACGCCGTCCGTCGACGTGATTAGCCGTTGACGGCGGCGGTAGGCACCGGGGATTCCGGCCGGACACATGGCCCGAGCCGCGACAACCGGGCACGGGGCATGGAGTCAAATCCAAATCCAAATCCAAATCAAATCCAAATCCAAGTCCACCCGTTGCACACACTTGCACTTGCGCGAGACCTCAGTGGCTCAGTCCAAAGCCTGCTTTGCTCTGCCTCCTCTGCTCTCATAAATAAACAACCCAAGTCCGAAACCACACGCAAGCAGTACAACAAGAGAGGGAGAGGGACACAAAGGGAAAGCAGCAGCCAGAGCCCAGAGGACAGCGGCGCTCGGCAAGCAAAGCAGCCGCTTACCCCACGAGGCACGAGCACGAGCCGAGGATGAGGATGCGTGCGCGGGCGGCATTGGCATCGTCGCCGGTGCTGCTGCTCCTCCTGCTCCTGGTGGGCGGCTGCGCCGGCGCCGTGTACAAGGTGGGCGACCTGGACGCCTGGGGCGTGCCGCCGCCGTCCAAGCCTGACGTCTACAAGCGCTGGGCCAAGTCCATCCACTTCGCGCTCGGCGACTCCATCTGTAAGCAAACCAACCCCATCCACCGCCGTCCCATCTCCGCCACCTCAGTGCCTCACTCACTCACCCCATCTGCCTCACTCGCGGTCGCAGGGTTCCTGTACCCGCCGAGCCAGGACTCGGTGCTGCAGCTGGCGCCGGAGGCCTTCGCGTCCTGCGACCTGTCGCGCCCCGTGGCCAGGCTCGCCGACGGCAACTCGTTCTTCAACCTCACCGCGCCGGGCCGCGCCTACTACGCCAGCGGCGCGCCGGGCCACTGCCGCAAGGGCCAGAAGCTCTGGGTCGACGTCCCCATGGCCAACGGCACCTACCTCCAGCCCTCCGCCACCGACCTCGCCGCGCTCGCCCCCACCCCAGCCGCCGACCCGCCCGCCGGGACCGCGTCCGCGCCGGAGGGCGCCAGCGCCTCGCCCGCGCCCCGCGCCGCCGCCGCCGGATCCGTCGTCGCGCTCTGCTTCGCCCTCCAAATCCTCCTCTGATGACATTTGATGTGTAGCTAGCTGATTAGCTACCTCTCGATGTAGTTCTGAGATCTCCATTTTTGCGGAATGAGAGTAAGTCCAGTTCTTTCTTGGGTTGAAATGAATTTTTCGCGGAATGAGAAGTGAGTCCAGTTATTTGTTCCGTTGAATTGAATGGTGGTCCTCATTTGGATGGATGACCATTGATCGTTCCATTTTTTTTTTGGTTGGTTTCTACATCTCGTTCCATTAAATTTAATTCCACTGTAGAGTAGAATCAAGTGATGACACGGATCATTTTTGCATCGATCACGCTTCTCGATCTCCTTTCGTTTATAGCATCGCCGACAAGTAGTTGAATCGTCTCGCTCCATGATCAGATCAGCTTAGCGGATGGATCGACTAGCTAGGCTGTAACTCTGTAAGCTGGTGGGGCAGATCAACCCACATGCGATGGCGGTGGTGGTAACTAGTGATGAACAGAACATTAGAACAGGTGCTGGATCGTGCCGGCTTTCTCATCAATCATCGCACAAAAGGACGGGCTGGCTGGGTGTTGACACCTATCGCGATCGATCCGCAACAGCACCGTAGTACCTTGTGCCTGGTTTAGATGGTAAATTTTTGTAACCTGGATATTGTAGCACGTTTCATTTGTATTTAACAAACTTTGTCTGATCATAAACTAACTAGGCTTAAAAGATCCATCTTGTGATTTATAACTAAACGGTGTAATTAGTTATTTTTTTTTATCTTCATTTAATGTTTTATACATATATCTAAAAATTGATGTGATAAAAAAAAGTAAAACAACTTCGAATCTAAAGGTGATCTAAACAAGGCCTTGTGTCCGTGTCAGGCATCCATCTGCCTGGACGAAACGGGAACTGTTTCAGGAAACATTGGATCAGTGATTTTGGGCATTCACTCAGCCACCAGCCGATGGAGCAATAGGGTACGGCATCTATGAATGCTCGGTGAATCGTCAGTACATCAGCATACTCCGCCGTCCCAAAATAATCAATTCATGAAATCACCCTCGGTCGTTTGACCAACTTTATAGAAAATGATAACAGGCTAACATCATTTATGATCACCTGTTCGTTGATGCTGAAATTTAGCTTACGTAGATGTTTATGTTGAAATGTTGTATGAGAAAAATATTGTTCCATAGTTAAAAAGTAGTTCTGAATAAGCTCGAGCGAAGCCGGATGATCGATATCAAATAAATACTCTTGTTAAAAAAAATAATTCTAGATTTAGAATCGGTCAAACTTTCTTAAATCTAACAAAAACTGTAAAGAAAAAAACAGTATCAACATTTATATCTTTAAATATGTTTCCTCTAAAAGTATATTCTATCTAATAATACTTTTTGGTATTATAATGCTAGTAATCTTTTGTATAGATTTAGTTAAACTTAAAATTGTTTGACTTATCGGGCAGTGAGAATCACACTCTTTTTAGGACGGATACTATAAAAATATATTTTATGATGTATCTAGTCTAATAATACTATTTAATGTCATGAATATTGATTTTTTTTATATAAATTTGGTTAGACTTAAAGTAGTTTAACTTAAAACAATCTAGAAGTTGATTTAATTTTGGATGGAGTATAGGCAAATTCAGACCTAGAGTTTTATTGCAATTTCAGCCGGTTACAGTTGCTGAATTCAAATTCCTGTTTGAAAATCTGCATAGAAGAGGATCAACATTCTCGGTTACCCACCAACTTATATTAAAGTGGGAAAACAAAAAAGTAAACCTCAACAGAGTTGGAGAGAGAAAACCACAATGGTCACGGATTCCTAATTCGTTACTGAACAATATTCTCGAACAATGTACACTATCCCTTCGAACCAGCTACTCCCGCATAGGCATTCTATCAACCAGAATAGAAACAAAAACAAAGACGCGCTCTCTTCTGCCCGGCACCACCTCATCACCGTGGCATGGCGATGTTCCAATCGTACACCTTCACATCCAAGGTGGCAGACTCTTCAAGTGCCCTTCTAAGTTCTTTGGCGCAGCTCGGGTTCTTGGCAAGCAGCAACGCAAAGCCACCGCCACCGGCTCCGACCAGCTTGTAACCGCAGCAGTAAGGGTCGGCTAAAGCAAACAGCTCGTCCACAAGCTTGTTGCTGCAGAAAGGGTCTAGCTCCTGGTGCAGCCTCCAGGCCTCCAGCAATATGCCGCCGAGCTCGTCCAATTGACCATTCATCAGGGCTTCTCTCCCGATTTTGGCTAATTCGGCAAGCCTCTTGATGCTGGATATCAAGATGTTGTCGCGACGGAGGTACCGAGTCACAACTTTCTGCAGGACTTGGTGGGCGAGCCTTACCTGTACAGATTCATTTGGGGAGCAACAACAATGTGGAAAACGTTAAACAACAAAGCGTGTGTTTGGTTGCCGAACAGAGGTTGCATCGTATATCCTGGTTGAGGAGATGCAGGCTATGTGGAACCGTATTTTATAAAAGAAGCTGTTTAGTGATGCTGCATGAGTGGATGCGGAAAAAAAAAGAAAAAAGAAGAAGATGTTGTTTGGTTACTTGTATGAGCCGATGCAGTCTACTTAATCTAGGGCTATGACACATGGGCCGATTCCTCCCATGCTGTATCAGCTCAGTCAGGCCAGGGGATACGAGGAGTCAGAGGAACCAAACACGCCCAAATATAACGGCATATGGATAGCATGGATATCAATGAAAACTGTTGGCTGTACTGTGATCTGGTATAACTGGACCAAGATGTTGTTTTCGCTTTCAACATTTGGGCCTTTAACGTCACCAGATGTTGTTACATGATAACTACAAATGCCTAATACCTATGACCTCGTTATGCTAGATACAAATTTGAGAAAGATGGATAGTGTGTGTAGCTCATTCCTTCTAAATATAGTGGGTGCAAGGTCACAAGCAACGGATTCAGAAAAGGAATTTTATGTTTCAAGCAGAAAGGATGAACTTACTTGGCCGGTGAATACAACCAGGAGACGTTCTTCTAATTCCTGAATCAATTGAGGAGTGGTCAACAAAGGAACAACTTGCAACCGTAATGGTTGTCCTGGAAAACTCTGGGTGCACTTGATCCCAGGATATAGGCCACCAATTTGGTCTTGCCACCCACCACCTGTCCCCATTATTTGCTCCACCACTAGCACAGCTCTAGCAACATTATCATCGCTTTCGACGTCTTCCATTACTTGAAATAGTCCCTTAACAACAGCAGCTGCTAATATGCTAGAAGTTCCCAGTCCACTTCCACGAGGAACATTAGCCCATGTCCTAATGTTCAGGCCAGATTTTGACAATATCTTGTGACCAAGGATTCCAGTAACAATAAGAGCAGACTTGACAAGACGGAATGGATCACTTTCTTTGAATGGAGAAGAAATAGATGCCAGATTATCAATATAAACATTTCTACCAGCATCATCTTCGATTCTTACTCCAAGGTGGTCTTCTGTTGTCTCTATCATAGCGCCAACTGGAAGGCTTCCTTGCAAGCTTATTGCCATATTTAAAACACAACCTGGACGCTCCAAGCTCCACGGAGGAGTATCACTCCAACCCCCAACAAAGTCCACACGGACTGGTAATTCTACAACAGCCTTCCTGGGATGCAAATTTCCATGGTTTGAAGACATGTTGCTGCTTGATGGCTCTAAAAGAATGAAATATGTTATTAACTATATAATAGCAATATCAATGGCTCAAATGGTAAAAACGACCACAATTAGCTCATGGCGCCATGGAATTTTGAGGAAAGTCACTATAAGCACAGCAGTTAGTTTTGAAAATCAAGGCCTTTAGTTACTGTAAATGACTAAATGTTGTGTAGTGACTAGTACACACCTTTTGACCCATATTTTATCGCCGACGCAGTTTCGCTTGCTATGGAAGCCCACACTTTCTCTTCCACCACACATGCAGTGGAAAGATCTCCAGAAGCTCTAAGAAGATCCATCTTGACCTGATATTCTCTGCTCTGAGGAAGAACCCCAGGATACTGATCTCTGTGACTTGGAAAAAATGAAAGTAATTCTTCATAGACTGATAAACGTGTATCCTTTTGTAACATTTCCTCACAAAGTTGAAACAGATTACGCCCGAGTAACCCATAGTTCAAACAAGCCTTGGCTATGTCAGCTGCAAGATCTGCCTGATGCTTGCTCGACTCAGTGCAAAGTTGTCTGTAATCAATAGCATGATGCAGCTCTTCCAAGCTGATCCTCTGTGATTTTCTCCACAAGGAAGCTATTTTCCCATCTGGGTCACATGCTGATCCCATAAGCCACATGCCCACATTAAGCATTTCTGGAAGAGACATGACAGGAAAAAGCTTTGCAGTCCATAAGCATTTGTCCTGGCTAGTTGAATCCCACAAATCCGAATCCTGGATTCTAAGATCTTCCAAGACATTTATCCATGGCTTGCCACAGAACGTCCCATCCCTCTTAATAGAAACTTTTGGATTATCGTGAAGACCACAGTAAACCAAAACTCTTCCCGCAGAGCTTACCAAAGGTACTTCCCAGAGGCAATGTCGATCAGGCAATGTGAAACAAGTGCTACCATTGAGTATCTGAGGATTGTACCCATGAAACTCACTTATATTCACCGCAACAACAATACATTGCGAGCCAATCCTTATTCTACCACAAAGTACTGAATCATAAACCAATGAGTCCTCTCCTATTGAGACCCCAGAAGAAATCTGGGTAGACAAAATAATAGCTGTCGCTGCAATATCACAAGCAGTGGTCTCTGGTAGTGAGCACATATGCCTTCGACCTACAAGTCCTGAATAGGAACCCGCCAGGTGATCAAGAACCTCCACAGATGTGCCAAAATGTAAAAATGAGAAGTCATCTGAAAAGGAAAATCGTCCAAGTTTAGCATTTCAACTGGGCAATTGACAGGAAAGATGATAGGAATAATCTCTCTTACACCTGATCAGGAAGAGAACAGTTGAAATTTCAACAGATACATGAGAACTTAAAGGTATAGCCTCTAGATAGAAAACCAAGATAATGCACTAGCTCAAAGTAATGATAACTGAATGATCAGTAGGAACATACATGAACAAAAGCTGAAAATCCTTTGTTTTCCTAAAGCAGAAATCAGTTCCTTCCCCAATGGACGTTTTCGCAACCATTCATGCTTGGCTGGTACCCATGCCGCCACAAGATCCTCATATAAGCTGAGCTGCAGTATATTGGCAAACATGATCACACAAATCGAAAAGTCAAAAGGTGCATCCGCAATCAGAGAAATATGCCTAACAGGAAGCAATGAAGACTAAGGGGTAGAGTTTAGAACACACATGCATTTCAATTCTAAATTAAATTTGTTAGTATGTTACTAGAAGATAGATTACAGGAGTCCTGTAAATCCACTTCCAACATGGAACAAAGAGTGAATACTAGCATTTCTTAAGGATAGAACAATTGTATAAAGGGCGTACCCAGTGCAGAGAGCCCCCGCTCTGTGCGGGGTCTGGCGAAGGGTGTCAGTGGCAAGCCTTACCCTCGCCTGTGCAATGCGAGGAGACCGCGACTCGAACCCGGGACCTTCCGGTCACAGGCGGTAAGACTCTACCGCTTGCACCAGGCCCGCCCTTCTAAGGATAGAACAATTGTATCTGATCAAGAATATATATTCAGTTTCTATCACATAACTTGTTTAGTTACTAGCATAGCAAAGTAGAAACTGAAACATAGTGTTAGTATCAAATTACGGATTAAGGGTTAGAAAGCTATTCAGAATGTACAATCAGGAGCATCCTGGACAGGAATTGAGCATTCACGGTAATCATTCCTTCAACAAGGTGTCAAAGATCTAAGTTCTAACTGCTAAAATACAGTAAATATTTTTGCAGAATAATCCTATTTTCTTAATTTATTGAGCATGGTTTCAAAAGAAATGAATTCACCTGTTCGGCAACATCCAAAAGCATCTTAAGGAACTATGGGAAAGGAAAATGATAATTATAGCTCAAATGCTGGAAATGGTAGCTTGCCTCTTTGTTACTAGTCATGAGCTCCTTAATCACGGTATGGCTAGATGAAAGTGCAAGGGTAACAAGGTCCTGCCACGCTTTACCCCTTGCTGCTATTATTCCTGTGTCAAGCAGTGCTCTCCCATCATCTAGGATGGCATGGCCCTCTACAAGCTCGCTCACTGTCGGCTTCTGCAGGAGATCATCAACCAAACATAGTGAATAGGTCTCCTTATCAACCCCACCGTCCTTTGATGCTACAACCACTCCATGATTAGCAGCCACATCCAGAGTGGTGGGCACCGTCACAAAACAAGCGGCGTCTTCAGGAAGATGTAGGTTGGAGGCATCAAAGCACGGGAGAACATCCCCGGTCATTATGAAGATCCCACCTGGTCATCTATGGGCAATTAGAAATGGAAACAAATGTGCGCTGGTCTGTCAATTTTGTCTGAGCTACAACCTTGGTTGTTGAAAGCTTGCCTTGCACTGGAGGAGATGGCAAGAATGTGATCGAACAGAAGCGGAACAGGTCCATCGGGATTGTCTCCGGCCAAGTAAGGCAGAGGGAGAAACGCCTTCCCCATGGGGTTCGCCCACGGAACCCTCTTGCTGTCGCCCCCGGCGTGAAGCAAGAGCACGTGCTTCTTCGCCATGACGCCCGCTGCCGCGGCGATCGCGGCCTCATCCCCCGAACCACCATTTGCTTCTTCCGAAAGGAATTCGCCGATCTCTTCCTTGGAAGCCTGCGAAGAGAATCCCGACATCCCAATAGGCCCTCAGAACAACGGGTCGAGTAGAGTAAAGCAAGGTAGCGATAGTAGGTAGGGCAGAGGGTAGGTGGGTCGGAACCTGGGCGGCGAGGTGGCGGGCAAGGGCGGCGACGGCGTGGAGCGTGGCGGCGCCGGAGCCGATGCGGGCGCCGTCGGGGTCGGGGACGGCGATGGCCGCGGTGGAGGCCGGGAAGCGGCCGAGAGCGCGGGCGCGCTCGAGCTGGCGGTTGTAGAGCGCGGCCTGCTGGGGGCTGGCGGCCGTGAGCACGACGGCGTCCCAGGGCGGCACGCGCGCCGGGTCGCGCGCGGACAGCCGCAGCCGGCACCACGCCTTCCGCAGCGTCGCCGCCGCCTCCTCCGCCGTGCGCGGCCTCCGCCGTCGCGGGCGCGCGTCCATCGCCTCGCCTCCCTTGGACTCGGATCGGGCCGCGGCGTGGGCGTAGCGTAGTCACAGACTCCACTGCCTGGTCTTTCTTTGACGGGTTAGACTATCTCGACGACGACACCCAAAATACAGGAGCCATTCAACATTTAAATAGCGTTACAGTAAAAAAAAATCAATACATATTCAACGTCCTCTCCAATAATAGGACTAAAAAAGAAACATTTCTAAAATAGATTTTCAGAGGAGAGAATATTCATATTTAGGTTATATCTCTCAGCAATTTAAAATAGATCTCCCGTATAAATACTCTGTTAGAGACTAATTTTAGATTTTCTACTACTCATTTTAGATTTAGACACCTATTGAAAACAGTCTTATCGGTGAGGATGCTGATGACAAACCTGACATTCTGTTACAGTTCAGAGTACCGTCAGTTAAAAGGAGCTGTGGGATCAAGCCATGGCGAAGGTTCTAGGTTGCTGTTCGACGGTTATACTGCTGTTTTGTGGCCGACAACGGCTGTGGGATCAAACCAGGGTGAAGGTTCCAGTGCTCTCTTCGTTGGGTTGATAAACCATAATTAAAAATAGGATTGACTGATTTATTGAAGGCCATAGCAGACATGAGCGATCTGTTTGGTTGCAAGCCTCCTAGTAAGCAGCCAACCAAGACAGCAATTTTTTGTTCTTAGACGTACGAGCCAGGCAAGATTGACGGGTGAGCGATGAAATACGTTCGGCCTGCAATTTACATTTAGCTTAGTTACGGATTGATAATCAGTGTGTTGGCCTTTTCTTCTTTTTGTTTTTTTCCACGACGGTAAAACTAAATTTCATTACCAAGACAACGAAATTACAGAGAATCACACTTTAGTTTTCGCATCACATAACCATCCATCGCAAAAACTTCGGACCATGCAAATGATCACAAAGGGAACATATGCATGGACCTTAACTACCACCGCTACTCGCGCAAGCAACCAAGTTTAAAAGACGCCCTACACGGCAAACAAAGGTTCTAGACCCCCAAAATTACTGCCCTGTTCGTTTGGCTGATAAGCCATGGCTGAAAATACTGTTGACTGATTTATTATGAGAGAAAAATACTGTTCGTTGACTGAAAAAGTACGGCTTATAAGCCAAGCGAGCAGGGCGGTACATCCAGAACAGCATAATAGCTGCGACACGGTGTACTACATGATTCAACCGACATAGGGGATAAGCTGCCAGAAGGTACTAACAGTTAGAGGAGGGTGAACAGCATATAAAAATTTCTACAACAACACTACGCAAAGTGGTTAGACAAATATGAGGCGAAACAAATGTTGCGTTAGCCTACTAAGAATGCAAGCCACCTACTGAAATTCTATTGCTATTGTCTATAAGCACTCAAAGGCTATGTCACTATACTAAATTAGTGAGCTCTCAAAGACTAACTAAAAAACCTCACTAACCACTAGACACGGCTCTTGCTTGTCCTCAAAACTAGCTACACTAAAAAATGTAAATACGGGGGAAGGATGGAGTGTTATACCGCCGTGTAGAGTAATGAGCCAATCACCAAAGGAGCCAATCAATCACAAAAATAAATACCAATGAAGACCAATCACCTCGGAATCAAATGATGACATAATGATTTTTTACCGAGGTTCACTTACTTGCCGGCAAGCTAGTCCTCGTTGTGGCGATTCACTCACTTGGAGGTTCACGCGCTAATTGACATCACACGCTAAACCCTCAATAGGGTATTGCACAACCAACATAAGATGAGGATCACACAAGCCACGCGCAATCTACTAGAGTTGCCTTTCGTGATCTCCCACGGGGAAGGTACAAGAACCCCTCACAATGTCGACGATCGAAGCCTGCAACAATCACCAATAGCCGCTCAACGATCCACCAATCACCGGACCGTCTAGGTGTCAGCAAACACCAAGAGTAACAAGAACTCCACCAGTCCAAATCGCTCAACCAGTGCCACAAGATGCTAGAACACTAAGCAATGCACTAGAGACTCTCCAATCTCACTCAAGATAATGAAATCAAGTGTGCAAGTGAGTAGAGTGGTGTGCTCAGCTCTCAAAGGGTGTATGCAGCTGTTAGAAGTACCAAGAGAGTGGCCAAGGCCGACCACTAGCTCTATTTATAAGCCCACAAGTAAATAAAGCCGTTACCTGTTTGGATCATCTTTCTACGAGGGCACCGGACATGGAGGTGCCCCTCCCAACAGTCACTTTCCAACAGCTAAAACTAGCCGTTGGGGCACCGCCCCTAGGGTGGCGGTGACCACTCAGCCAATCTGCCTGAGAGACCAAGTCTCTGGAGAAAAGATGCGGTGCACCGCCCTTAGGGTGACGGTGCCCGCGGCGATGACCTCCCTGTTTTTCGCCATTTCTCTGGATTTTTATGGCGGTGCACACCGGTCGCTCCGATGGCCGCCTCACTCTTCCTCTTCTCTGTCGGGTTTAGGTGGGCACCGCCCTAGGGGTGGCGGTGCCACCGGATAGAGTGGCGGTGCCCCACCAGTGCACCCCACTCTCAGCCTCCTCTGCCGGTCACCGCCACAGGGGTGGAGGTGCACCAGACAAGGCATGGCGGTGCCCCCATGGCAGCACCCCAAGCCCGGCAACGCCTCTTTTCTTCACCTTTTTCACCACATTTGCAAATGTGCTAACACTCTAAGTGTTTCACCATCACGTGCAGTGTGTTAATATTTTCACAATCATTTTTCAAAGGTTAATCACTTTCTCACCGAATGTGCCCTAGGCCTAAAATGCATATGCAAGTTTTCCAACACCAAGTGGCACTAGATGATCGAGTTGTCCGATAAGAGCTCCCCTCTTAATAGTACGATCATCTATCCTAAATGTGATCACATTCGCTAAGTGTCCCGATCACCAAACCAAAAAGTTCCTATTAAGTTTCACCTTTGCCTTGAGCTTTTTGTTTTTCTCCTTCTTTTTTAAGTCTAAGCACTTGATCATCATGTCCACGCCATCATCATGATCTTCACCATTTGCTTCACCACTTGGAATGTGCTACCTATCTCATGATCACTTTGATAAACTAGGTTAGCACTTAGAGTTTCATCAATTCACCAAAACCAAACTAGAGCTTTTAATCTTCCCCTTTTTGGTAATTGATGACAACTATTTCACAAAGATATGAATTAAAATTCAATTGAATCCATGTTGCTTGTCCGAGCATATTTACCATGTGTAAAAGGATATGGACAAGTTTCACGAACTCTAATTGATAGCATTGGCTTCCCCTACATGTGCGCTAAGTTTGGATTGAAGCTTGCACATATGCATGGATTTGAGTTGTGGGAGAGTAATGTCTACAAAATGATGCTAAGGTATAAGAAATGGACCTTTAAAGCGTGATATCAATCGAAGTGTACCAATATACCATCCTTAGCACCATTAGTAACTAGACATGCACACAAAAACTAGAATACTTCATGAGATAACATTAGAATCAAGGGTCTAGTTTTCATAATATAAACACAAGTCTAGTTACTCAACCTATGCATGCTAGTTTTTTATTTCATCATTCAAACCTACAACTAGCATACACCACACAAGCATGGAATTTTAAATTTAAAACTTGTACTATGCAAGCAAACATATGAAATGCACATCCAAATGCACCAATCAAGTTTATGAGCTTGCTCCCCATACTTGTGTGCTCAAAATTTTAATTGATCCCCTCACTTTCTCATATCTCTCATCCTATGTCAAAGTTCTCCCCCTTTGTCATTTAACCTTATCTTTGTACTAATTTCTCCCCCTTTGTCATTAATAACCATAAATGTTCAATTTTAGATAGGTTAAGATTATCAATGTCAATTAATGGATTGAGGATCATTTTTTCAAAATTGGTCCAATCTAGAACACTTGCCAAAGATATTTAACTCGGTTTGATCCAAGGACAAGCTTTTCACACATCTAAATAAGGGTTATCTCGTACCATGTTGAATTAGACACTTGTAGCTCATTTTTTAGATCAAACACTAGGTTCATAAGCCCACAAACATGTCATATGCTACCACTAGATCAAGTCAAGCATAGAAACAATAGTGGCACCATACAAGCATCAAATTCATTTGTTTCTCATGAATGAGCCTATAAGACATGAGGAATGACTAGATGGACTAGACAAGTCTTTAGCAAAGGATGTATGCCATGTCAATCAACTTTTACCTTGGAGTGCTCGAAGAAGAGGCATGTCATATAAGTGGGGGTGGATCAACACATATTTGAGAAATCCAATATGTTCAACTCATTCCTTAGCTTGCAAAACCTTTTCTCATCCAATGACTTGGTGAATATATCGGCAAGTTGATCTTCGGTGCCTACACTCTCAATACAAATGTCTATTTTTGTTGGTGATCTCTAATGAAATGATGGCGGACATCAATGTGCTTTGTTCTTGCATGTTGAACTGGATTGTTGGTGAACTTGATTGCACTCTCATTGTCACAAAGCAATGTCACTTTCTTGAACTTGATTTCAAAGCCATTCAAGGTGACCTTCATCTAAAGTATTTGTACACAACAACTATCGGCGGATATGTATTCGAATTCAGCGGTTGATAATGCAACACTATTTTGCTTCATTAATGACCACGAAACGAGTGATCTTCCCAATAATTGGCATGTGTTTGAGGTGCTCTTCCTTTCTACCTTGCATTCCTCATAATCCGAGTCAGAGTAACCAACTAGCTTAAACTTTGCTCCTTTGGGATATCACAAACCATCATTTTATGTATGCTTCAAGTACCTCAATATTCTCTTTGTAGCATTCAAATGACTTTCTATAGGTAAGGCTTGAAACCTTGCACACATGCACACACTAAATATGGCATCCAGTCTTGATACGGTCACATAGAGTAGACTTTCAATCATAGACTGATACAACTTTTGATCCACCATGTTGCCACTTACATCACTATCTAAATTGTCATTTGTTTTCATTTGTGTACTTATGGTTTTGCTCTCATTCATGCCAAACTTTTTGAGCATGTCTTTGATGTACTTGCTTTGACTCACAAATGTACCATTCTTTAATTGCTTGATTTGAAGACCAAGGAAGAACTTAACTCTCCAATCATGGACATCTCAAATTCATTAGCCATCATCTTTTCAAACTCTTCATAAAAGTCTTGATTGGTTAATCCAAATATGATGTCATCAACATAGATTTGTAACGCAAATAAGTCTTTGCCAATCTTTTTGGTGAAAAGAGTGGTGTCAACCTTACCCTTCATGAATCCCTTTGAGAGTAGGAAATCCCTCAACCTCTCATACCATGCTCTAGGTGCTTGCTTCAAGCCATACAAAGCCTTTTCAACTTGTACACATGGTCGGGCTTTTTGTCATTCAAAACCGGGAGGTTGCTCAACATAAACTTCTTCATTGATGTAGCCATTGAGAAATACACCCTTGACATCCATTTGATAGAGCTTGATGTTGTGGGCACAAGCATAGGCTAGCAAGATTCTAATTGCTTCCAATCTAGCAACCGGGCCATATGTTTCTCAAAAGTTAAGACCTTCAACTTCTGTATAGCCTTGTACTACCAATCTTAATTTGTTCATTACTACTATCCTGTCTTGATCTTGCTTGTTTTTATAGACCCATTTGGTTCTAATCACATTGTGATTCTTTGATCTTTCCACTAACTCCCATACTTGATTTCTTGTGAAGTTGTTCAATTCTTCATGCATAACATTCACACAATCAACATCCTTCAATGCTTCTTCTATCTTCTTTGATTTAATGGATGACACAAATGAGAAGTGTTCACAAAATGATGCTAATCTTGATCTTGTTTGTACATCTCTAAAAATATCTCCAATTATAGTGTCCAATGGATGATCTCTTGCAATATAAGTTGGTTGAAGTATTGGAACTTGATTGCTTGCAGTTGCTTGATCATTGGGTTGAGATGATGTACTAGTCACTTGATCTTGTTTATTGTCATGAGAGCCACTTGTACTTGCTTGATTAATATCAATTTATACATTTGAGTTAGAGAGCACTTGCACTTGATCATCTTCATCATCATTCATTTGCCTAGGTCTCAATTCATCAACATCCATGTTCTTCATGGCATTTGAAAGTTGAATGCCTCTAACATCACCCAAGTTCATATTCTCATCTTGGGAACTCTTGGATTCATCAAATTCAACATCATGTACTTCCTCAAAAGTACCACTTGCCAAATTCCAAACTCTATATGCTTTGCTAGTGGTTCAGTATCAAGCAAGAATCTTTCATCACACTTCTTCTCAAACTTACCTAATCTAGTGCCTTTCTTCAAGATATATCATTTGCAATCGAAGACCCAAAAAAATGCAATGTTTGGCTTTCTACCATTCAAGAGCTCATATGGTATCTTCTCTTTCAAGAGGTGACAATAGAGGCGGTTGCTACAATAGTAAGCCGTGTTGATAGCTTCGGCCCAAAAGGATTAACTCACATTGTACTCACTGAACATTGATCTTGCCATGTCAATCAAGATTCTATTTTCCTCTCAACAAGGCTATTTGATTATGGAGTGTACTTGGTCGAAAATTGATGTCTAATCCCAAAATCATCACACAACTCATCAATTCTTGTGTTCTTGAACTCACTACCATTGTCACTTCTAACTTTCTTGATGGCTGTTTCAAACTCATTGTGTATGCCCTTGACAAATGATTTGAATGTTGCAAACACGTCACCCTTGTCCACTAGAAAGAATATCCAAGTGTATCTTATATAGTCATCCATTATCACAAAGCCATATTTGTTTCCACCGATGCTAGTGTATTGTGTTGGCCCAAACAAATCCAGATGCAATAACTCAAATACCTTACTAGTGCTTATTATGCTTTTCTTAGGATGGGTGTTTCCAACTTGTTTGCCAGCTTGATAAGAGCTACAAAGCTTATCTTTCTCAAACACAATATCTTTCAAGCCTCTAACCAAGTCATGCTTAACCAATCTATTTAATTGTTTCATTCCAATATGGCCAAGCCTTGTATGCCATAACCAACCCATACTAGACTTAGTAAATAAGCATGTTGATAATTGAGCTTCACTAGCATTGAAATCAACCAAGTATAGATTCTCATATCAAAAGCCTTTGAAGATCAAGTTAGAGCCATCTACACTTACGATCTCTACATCATCTACCCCAAATATGCATTTGAATCTAAGATCACATAATTGAGCCACAGATAGCAAATTGAAGTTTAAGCTCTCAACTAGCAACACATTTGAAATGCTCATGTCATTGGATATTGCAATCTTACCAAGTTCTTTGACCTTGCCTTTGCCATTGTCACTAAATGTGATACTATCATAACCATCATTGCCATTGGTATTGATTGAATTGAACATTCTTGCATCATCGGTCATGTATTGAGTGCACCCACTATCAAGAACCCAATGCCTTCCTCTGACTTTGTAATTGACCTACAAAAGAAGATCAATTCATTTTAGGTACCCAAATTTGCTTGGGTCCTTAAAGGTTAGTTACTAAGCTCTTTGACACCCAAATGACTTTCTTCTTTGAGCCCATCCATGATGCAACAATGAACTTAGCCTTCACACTATTAGTACCCTTGGTAAGCACATAAAAAGAATTAAGCTTAATTGAGGATACATTGGCTTGAGACTTCTTTTTCATGCACTTTTGCTCTACACCACCAACTTGTTTGTAATTTGTGCAAAACCGACCATTGTTCTTCACAAAACTAGTCTTGTGAGGTGCAAATGCTGCTTTGCCTTTCTTGGGGGTATAGCTCAATTCCTATTTATAGAGAGAAGCTCTTTGGCTACCCAAGCACATAAGCAAGAGATCCTCACCACCATAGGCCTTAGCCAAGGTGTGATTGAGCTCTTTTACCTCCTTATTGAGTGTCTCATTCTCAACCATTAGTGAGGAATCACAAGTGAAACCATCACTACTAGATGAGCAAAAAGAGGATGTGCTACAAGAAAGGTTAGTGGGAGCAATAATGATAGGCTTATAGAATGATTCATCAATTATACCATAAGTTAAGCTTTTGTCACATGTTACAACATGATCCTTCTCATTTTGCTCATTAAGTAGAGAGGAATAAGCTTTTTCAAGCTTCTTGTGAGCCTTGCCAAGCTTCTCATAGGGTTCCTCTAGCCTCTCATGAGATGCATTGAGCTCATCAAATGCTTACTTAAGGGCTTTTAGTTCCTTACGCAAGCTTTTGGATTCCCTTCTCTTAATGTTAAAATGTTCCTTAGCATCATCTAACATGTTAAGTAGTTCATCTTTAGTAGGTTCATCATGATCACTATCACTTTTATTTTCATTTTCGTTATCATGTTCCTCATCACATTCATCATCACACGTTTGTACCTTAGTGGCCTTAGCCATGAAGCATGATGGAGTGTCAAAGAGGGAAGGCTTCTCATTTATAGCAATGCTTGCAAGGGCCTTCTTCTTGGTGGTCTTATCATCATCACTTGAGGAAGCATCACTATCCCAAGTGACCACATATGAACCACCCTTCTTTTTCTTCTTGATGGTCATCTTGTCCTTCATCTCTTTCTTTTTCTTCTTGTCCTTCTTCTTGCTCTTATTGTCATCATCATCATTGTCGCTATTGTATGGGCACTGAGCAATAAGATGATCCTTGCTTCCACACTTAAAGCACCTTCTTGATTCTTTCTTATTTTTGGATGAAGACTTCTTCCTTTTAGCACGGTAGCCCTTTTTCACCATGAACTTACCAAATCTCTTGATAAAGAGAACCATCTTCTCATCACCATCTTCATCCCATGAACCATCATCTTCACTTGATGTATCTTGCTTGGCCTTGCCCTTGGATGATGAACCAACTTTGAATGCCACACTCTTCTTCTTCTCATCCTTCTTCTCTTTGTTCTTTTCTTCCTTCTCATTATCATCTCTATAAGCATCATCGGTCATGATATCTCCCAAGATTTGGTTTGATGTCATTGTGTCTAAACCGGTCCTCACTAGCAAGGTGACCAACATGCTAAATCTTGCAGGTAAGCATCTCAAGAACTTATGGGAGAAGTCCTTGTCCTCCACTTTCTCACCAAGTGATTTGAGATCATTGACAAGCACTTCCATCCGATGAAATATGTTCAACTCTCATCTTTCTTCATCTTGAAGCTAGCAAATTTCTCCTTGAGAATGTATTCATTTGCACCCTTTATTGCCTAGTGCCCTCAAATGATTCTTCCAACTTCTTCCAAGCTTCATAAGCCATCTCAATGTTCTTGATTTGCTTAAATGTTCTCTCATCGATAGCATCATGAATAGTACTAAGAGCAATGTCATTGTTTTGGAGAAGCACTCCTTCGGCCGCGGTGGGATTCTCTGGATCAGCTATCTCAATTTTGGTCTCCACCACCTTCCACACTCTTCTATTAATTGACTTGATATGAGTGGTCATCTTTGACTTTTAATATGGATAATTTATGCTATCAAATTGGGGTAACTTCTTGGTGTTGTTGATTTGAGCCATTTTGACACTGAAGGTTGTTAAGTCTCAAATCACGGTGACCACGGCTCTGATACCACTTAGAAGGTACTAATGGCTAGAGAGGGGCTGAATAGCCTATAAAAATTTCTATAACAATACTACGCAAAGTGGTTAGACAAATATGAGGTGAAACGAATATTGCGCTAGCCTAATAAGAATGCAAGCCATCTACCATAATTCTAGTTGATATTGTCTATAAGCACTCAAAGGCTATGTCACTATACTAAATTAGTGAGCGCTCAAAAACTAACTAAAGTGCCTCACTAACCACCAGACATGACTCTTACTTGCCCTCAAAACTAGCCACACTAAAGGGCCAAGCTACACTAAGAAATGTAAATGCGCGGGAAGGATGGAGTGTTATACCGCCGTATAGAGGAATGAGCCAATCACCAAAGGAGACAATCAATCACAAAAATTAATACCAATCACCTCGGAATTAAATGATAACATAATGATTTTTTACCGAGGTTCACTACTTGTTGGCAAGCTAGTCCTCGTTGTGGCGATTCACTCACTTGGAGGTTCACGCGCTAATTAACATCACACGCCAAACCCTCAATAGGGTGTCACACAACCAACACAAGATGAGAATCACACAAGCCACGTGTAATCCACTAGAGTTGCCTTTCATGATCTCCCACAGGGAAGGCACAAGAACCCCTCACAATGTCGACAATCAGAGCTGGCAACAATCACTAATAGCCGCTCAACGATCCACCAATTACCGGGCCGTCTAGGTGTCAGCAAACAGCAAGAGTAACAAGAACTCCACCAGCCCAAATCGCCCAACTAGTGGCATGAGATGCTAGAACACTAAGCAATGCACTAGAGGCTCTCCAATCTTAGTCAAGATGATGAAATCAAGTGTGCAAGTGAGTAGAGTGGTGTGCTTAGCTCTCAAAGGATGTATGCAGCGGTTAGAAGTGTCAAGAGAGTGGACAAGGCCGACCACTAGCTCTATTTATAAGCCCAAAAGTAAATAGAGCTGTTACCCCTTTGGAGCAGCTTTCTGCGAGGGCACCGGACATGGTTGTGCCCCTCCCAATGGTCACTTTCCAACGGCTAAAAACTAGCCGTTGGGGCACCGCCCCTAGGGTGGTGGTGACCACCTGGCCAATCTGCTCGAGAGACCAAGTCTCTAGAGAAATGAGGTGGTGCACCGCCCTCAGGGCGGCGATGGCCACGACGGTGACCTCCCTGTTTTCCCTCATTCTCTGGATTTTTATGGCGGTGCCACCAGAAACCCATGGCGCTACCAGGGGCGGTGCACCACCCTACACACGGCGGTGCACACCGGTCGCTTCGGTGGCCGCCTCACTCTTCCTCTTCTCTGTCGGGTCTAGGTGGGAACCTCCCTAGGGGTGGTGGTGCCACCGGCTAGGGTGGCGGTGCCCCACTAGTGCACCCCACTCTCAGCCTCCTCTATCGGTCACCGCCACAGGGGTGGTGGTGCACCGGATAGGGCATGGCGGTGCCCCCATGGTAGCACCCCAAGCCCGACAATGCCTCCTTTTCTTTATTTTTTTACCACCTTTACAAATGTGCTAACACTCCAAGTGTTTCACCATCACGTGCAGTGTGTTAGCATTTTCACAATCATTTTTCAAAGGTTAATCACTTTCTCACCGAATGTGCACTAGGCCTAAAATGCATATGAAAGTTTTCCAACACCTAGTGGCACTAGATGATCGAGTTGTCCGATAAGAGCTTCTCTCTTAATAGTACGACCATCTGCCTAAATGTGATCACACTCGCTAAGTGTTCGGATCACGAAACCAAAAAACTCCTATTGAGTTTCACCTTTGCCTTGAGCTTTTTGTTTTTCTCCTTCTTCTTTTTCAAGTCTAAGCACTTGATCATCATGTCCACACCATCATCATGATCTTCACCATTTGCTTCACCACTTGGAATGTGCTACCTATCTCATGATCACTTTGATAAACTAGGTTAGCACTTAGGGTTTCATCAATTCACTAAAACCAAACTAGAGCTTTCAGTTGCCTCTCATCTTGATCCCGTGACTGCATCTCCTGCTTGTGGAAGTATAACGCCATCATCTTCACTGCTTCAGCAACCTGGACGACCTGTTGTCTGAAGTCTCCCTTCAGCAAACCTGCCCAATATGTAAGAAAAGAGCAAATCATACAAATAATCTCAGTAGGAGATTTTACATGTTTGTTTTCAAAACAAATAGTGTTCCTAATATGCCACATCATCCAACAGATTATAGCTAAACCAACTGCATGCATCTAGCTAGGGCCCTTGGGATAGCACATTATCAATCCATACCCAATATTGGTCGATATTTCCATGTCTACAATTAGTACCTAGGGCATAAGCCAACAAGCTCCAAATGTACTTAGCAGTAGGACAACCAAAAAAATAGGTGCTTTCCATTTTCATTTTCTAGACAGAAAGCACAAGACTAATTGCCCTTCCATTTCCTTTTGCACAAATTGTCCTTAGTCAAAATGACATCCTGAAGTACAAGCCACATAGAGATTTTAATCTTAAGAGGGATCTTAGCCTTCTAGATCTTCTTGAAACTGGGACCATACTCATTTCTACACAAGTGTTTATATGTTGACAGACTGAAAGTGCATTTGCCCCCTATGTGGGTTTTGATGTATTGATGACATCCAAATTAGAGACTAATGAGATCTTAATGAGATATATTACGGCTTTAGTCCCTTAAAAGTTTCAAAGAGTTGATTTAAGATGAAATGGTACTTCTCAATTCTTTAAGTGCAAAAGGCGGACGAACCCAAAGCGCTCTTCAAAAGCATTTTTATTCTATTTTGTGTTTAGGTATGCCGTACTATGAAGAGGGACGCGAGTTTAGGTGGTCTGAGGAAGATAGAGTGCTCAAGCATAAAAATAAAATCTAAAGAGAGACATAAAATCGACTCACGAACACTTAAATATAGTTTACGGACTTTTGATAGCCGGAAGTCCCGGCGTGAGCCAGGAGTTCCGACAGTCGGAAGTCCCAACATTTGGTGTCGGAAGTCCCGGTGCTTGCTGACTTAGCCGCCAGTCCGCCTGCTGTAACACCCTCGGTGTTACGTTGTACTGCTTTGTTAAAACATCGCACGAGCATCACATTTATGTGCATATGTGTATAACACAAATTATAAATCAATGTTCGACACTTGAAACATTTATGCAAAACAAGAAATGAATGTTACGTTTCGTGTCACATAACATTGTTTAATAGGCTAATCGAATTCTTGTCAAAACAAAAATGCTATAGAACGTTTGGAGAATGGCGATAAAATACGTGCGGTCGTGGGCAAGGATAGTTAGCTAGTACATCCAGTAGGTCGAAATGGGAATTAGACGCGAAATCGTTCGGAGTGACGTCGTTTCGCGTAGGTTTACAAATTGGTCGATGAAGCCACTTTTGGCAGGCTTTGTAGAGCTATCGGCTTTGGAAGAGGCGCGATGTCGTGACCCCGGGTGATAGCTCTAAGTACCTTCATGCGCGTCGAACAGCTGGTTTGGCGTTTGGAGCATCGTGTACAAGTTTTCTAGCTGCTTTAAAAAGCGTGCACGGCACATGGGTTAGCTCTAGGCGTGGTCACCACTTGGCCTGGCACGCTGCCATGCCGGCTGTGCCCCACCGCTGCGTTTCGTGGCACGCCGCGACGCACCTTGCGCTTACGCGCCATGGACGTCTGCCTCCGCCGCCGCCGCGACCACCACCTTTGCCGCCGCTTACCGCTTACCATGGCTGGTCGGTTTCGCCAAGGCCAAGGCGAGGCGAGGCTCGTCTTCGCGCCGTGAATGCGATGCGCGACAGCCTGGCGCCATCGCCTTGGCTCGCTTGTCGCCACTGTCCGGGCCAGCAGATCACCTCGCCATGCCTAACGCACTGCGTCTAGGACGCCGACCGTGTCCTGCCGCACCATGCCCTGCTCTGCTTTGGCCAGAGGCGCGCCGGGTCATGCGCTACACGCCGCCAGCGGCCAAACCCGGCACTGCTCCGTTGACTCCCCTTGGCTGCTCGCGTGAAGGACGACAGCCTGCCCCACCATCACCTTCGCGTCACTCGCACTGTGTTTTCCTTGTTCGGCGCGTCGCCATTATGGACGCGCTGATGCCGAGCCTCGTCGGGCTTTACATACCCATGGCCATGCGCAGATAGCCGCTTAGGGCATGTCCCGCTGTCCCCCATCGTGGTGCGTGTTTGTTTGTTGCATTGACACCCGCAGCCGGACCGAGCCAAGCCACGCCAGGACCCCCCTGCCTCCGCTGTCTCCATGGCCGCCGGGGCGGTTCTTTCAAATTTGCTGTGGTAGCCATGCCTTGATGCAAATTGACTACGTCTTTGACTCCGCTAGGTAGCCTGCAGTCCTACCAACCCCACATCGTCGCCTGTAGCTCCGTCCTGTGCTCCAATTTTGAATCGCCGCTCGCCGGGTCCATAAGACAAGACGAACGCGCACCGTCGGCAAGTCAGCCACTCCGAGCACCTAGTAGCAATTTAGTGCACCCTTAGCTTAGCCATACCCTCCTGAGCACCCCGCGCGCCTCAGTCGTAGCTTTACAGCAGGCCAGCCACCACCGCCGCGACCATGCCATCACCGAGCGCTGTCGCATCATCGGTGCGCACGCGGCCAACTCACCTCAGGCCTTCTCCGGCTAGACCGTCACCTCCAGGGTCTCCGTGGATAGTGCCTCGAGCTCGCTGGCTATTGGGTTTGCTTCGTTTTCGCTCATGGGAACGTATCCACCATTGCAGGTCAGAGCTCACCGCCGGGGAGGGAACCCGGGACGACGCCCCTGCTCGCCGTATCGTTTCCAGCCATTGCACGTTGCCGTGGAGGAAATCATCGGCCCCTTAGCTAGGCCTTAGAGGCTCGGATGACGCCGACGTGGCCGCCCGGTGCCCGCGCCGTCACGCCAGTGCGCGCACGGGTGTCGGGGGACGTCGCCGCGGTAAAGAAGAAGGAGGGGGAGGGCGTATCTGTAAAAGCATAGACTAGTGAAATAGTGTCGTAGAGCTCGCTGTAAATGCCAAGTAGATCGGGGGCGTTTTCGCGTATTTACCGTCGCGCGCTGGTTTTCCCCCGTCGCGGGCCGTTGGCCTGCTGGGCCACGCGCGCACGTGGGCCGCGCTGCGTTGGCGCGTGTCGCGCTGTTGCAGGCCGAGCCGCGCGTGTTGGGCCGGGGAGTAGGATTCGGTTTTCTTAATTTGCAGAATAATAGAAATGTTTATTTATTTTAGTTATTAGTCGAACTTCGATAAATCGTAGTAAATTGCGTAGTTGTTAAAAAATAGTGAGACTAATTTTGTTAGGTTCGCAAAAATATCATCTACTGGATAGTACAGTTGGATTGTAGTTAGCTGTGACAAGTATTAGGTCATAAATTTAAAACTAGAGAGCTAATATTAGATAGGTTAATACTTGTGGGAATATTTGTGGATAATTGATGATAGATATAGCCACAAAAATTTTATAGTAGGTCCACTAGGTTGTCATGTACTTGCTGTAAATTTTGTAGCCTTAGAATAAGATGTTAAATAAAATAGCTATTACTCTTGTGTTATCGTATCTCGATCTCGATTAAATCGGTATTAGGAGTAAGAATACCTGTAGTTGCTATAAGAATGTATGTTATGTTTCATACCTGTTAGTGGTGATGGTACGCAGCTTAGCCTTTAGTGGGTAGACCTCACTTAGTAGTTTAATAGATGTACTTCTAGGTTAAGAGTTGCTGTGTCATATTATTAAACATTGCATCATCATTTCATGTAGATCACGAACTGGTGGACTTCGTGCTCGTCGATGAGCCGAAGTACGACGAGGTGATCGAGGAGTATGAGGAGGAGATCTTCGCGCAAGAGGAAGCCTAGGAGTCCGTTGGTGCTAACCCTGTTGACCTGGCGCCTGCCCAAGGCACGCCCCGGAGCATAACCCATATTTTTATGATTACTGAATATATATATGTGATGTGCATTTAAGTTACAGGCATTTTATGGAAACTACCTGTATAAACATACCTACCCATGAGTCCTACTAGTATAGGTCGAGTAGCTGCTATGCTCAGGATATCAGTAGCGTGAGTAACCTGCCGTTACTCGCAAATAGGCAATAAATATGAACACTCATGATAAAATGGTGACCGGACAGGGATATAAATTGGGTACCGGTGGGTGTAAGGGGTTGTGTCCTGCGGCCAACAGGGCATGACATGGTTACACTTTTGCCCTGTCCGTATCGATTAAGGACCGGTCGTTGCATATGACTCTAGGCAAGTCACAGATTTATTGTCCCGAGCACATACTTGGGTATGGGCGTAGGGAATGCTTGTTGCTCTCTTGTCGTGGATCCGGCTCTTTTCGGACCGACTGATGGGAAGAGAAGGTGGTGGAGGTCCTTGCACCACACTGAGTCCGGGACTCAGGATGTGGGGGCTTGGAGTCCAAGTTTGGACGGGGACCTGGACACCTGGGACAGGAGAGTGATGGATTAGTCCTGCTTGTGCCTAGGGTACAAGCGGAGCGTGTGTTTTCGGGGCACCCAGCTAGGCACATTGATTCGCGAATCGTCGAGAAATCCGGTACGGCTTGTCTGTGGTTTAGCACCGTAGTAAGAACTGAAAGTGGAAAAGGAGAAGAAACAGAACTGATTGCTCAACTCTTGCTTGAAAGTAGAACATGTGCTTATATAGACTGGCTAGATGATAACTTAATACGGCTGACAATAATAATACATAAATAAGAACTCACTATTAGTATTGCTTTCTACTAAAGAAAAATCAGCAAACCATAAAACCTATCATATTCCTTGGAGTCGGGAAATTATTCCCACTAGTCGGATAAGTCTTGCGAGTATATTGTGTACTCAAGGTTTATTTACCCCTGTTGCAGGTGATGCTTGAAGAGTACCTTTGTGTGGAGGATCTTTCTGGTGGGCTCAGACGGAATCCTCGCCCCTACCGCTAGATGTTATTTTTAAATTCCACCGTTGTCATTTCGCACTCTGGTATTTGGTATTGTAATAATGTACTTTTTAAGAAACTCTAATGTATGAAATGGACTTGTGTTGTAACTCGTTCTCATTATTGGATCCTTGGGAAAAATGTGGATCTTTCGGATTCTCCCTCGGGGTGTGCCCGACGAACACCGCTCGCTGTAGCTTGCTTTCGGGGTGCTTAGTGTCTGGTGGAAGACGAGCACCTCTGTAAGTATGCTATTTCGAGCGGTTCTGCCACACCTGTGCACCTTTGTCCGTCGGAAGTCCCGACTCTCGCCGAAAGTTTTGATGAACTGGGACTTAGCCCCTGGCTCGACTGTGCATCGGGGGTCCCGACAAAAGTCGGATGTCCCGACTACCGGAAGTTCCAGCATTCCGTCAGGAGTTTTGGCTCTGGCTGTGTTGACCATCTTTGACTGCGCCTTGGACCGTGTTTTGTAGAAGGGCTGGAAGTTCTAGCGATCTGTGTTGGAACTTTCGACTCAGATCTGAACGGTTGGATTTGCCTATGAATATAAATAGCTCTCTCCTCTGATTCATTGCTCACCAACCTTCGTCCAAAACAGCTCCCAAGCATTCAAGGCACCCTTCTCCCCTCTCCTTTGCTCCAATCTTCGATTCCCGTAGGGTTTTGAGTGAAAGGAGAGTGGATTGAGCGAGAGAATCACTTTGGCAAGCTTTAGCACTTGATTTCTTCGTCAAGCCAGTTGGATTTGCGTCTATTACTCTTGGGTTCTTGAAACCCTAGCCGGCTAGACATCGCCCAAGAGCTTCTATCTTGTAGAAGAGCCTTAGAAAGTTTGTATTACCCTTGTTTTCTTAGTGGAAAGATCAAGTAATCTTTGTGGTTGCTTTGAGAGAGGCAAGGAGGTGGAAGAGACTCCGATCTTTGTGGTCACCTCAACAACGAGGACGTATGAACTCCTTTGTGGGGTTGCCGAACATCGGGTTAAAATTTGGTGGCCCGCGTGCTTGTTGTTGTTGTGATTTGTGCTATCATATTTGTTCTTGTTGGTTTGTCTTCTTCCCCAACTCTCTTAGGGTTTGGACTCGATCTACGAAGTGGTGACCTTCTGGCATCAAATAAGTAACTCCAACACTTCACCTTACCACTAGGAAGTAGGGTTGTAAGATATCTTTCACTTAAAGTTCGTTTTAACACTTGTAGTGTAATTCTCGTAGGTGTCGGAACTCCCGGCTGTTTACGCCGGAACTTCTGTCGGGACTTCCGACTGTTACTGACATTTGACTTTGAGATTACGCAGAAATTTTTAGATACGCCTATTCACTCCCTTTAGACATTGTTTAGATCCTTTCACAGACTTCTCCCAATCCCATCTAGCCTTATCTTTACTGTCATAAATAGCACAGCAGAACACAATGTACTGTAGTCGCCTTAACTGGTTTTGAAGGTTCTCTGTTCGTTTAAGCTTATTCAGCACTACTTTTCAGTCATAAAACAACGTTTTCCTTTGACAACATCTCAGCATCTCGATAAAAAATGAAATTTCATGGACATGCTCCAATTTTCTTTGGCTCTGCCCCAAGAACAGCAAGTGCGGATTAGTGAGTGGTGACTGAACTAGTAAGCACTAGGCCGTGCTGACAGTCTGAAAGGCCTCGCTGCATGACCTGCCGCCGAGCTGATGTGGTTCGCGTCTGCGACATGCAGTCTGTTCGTTTGGCTGTGGCTTGTCATAAACGATCGTAAATTTTCAGCCAGAACAGTATTTTTCTCTCACACAAACCAGCCAGCAGTATTTCTTCACGAACCAGCAACGAAACGAACCAGCCAACCGAACAGGCTGATGGGTGAGGACTGTACTCAGTCAGATACGGTTCGGTACTCCTTCCCCGCTTGAGCCCTGGTTTAGTTCCGACTCTAAAACTTTACATCTTGAATGTTTGACACATGTATGGAGTATTAAATATAGACTTTAAAAAATAACTAATTATACAGTTTGTGACTATTTTACGAGACAAATCTTTTAAGCCTAATTAGTCCATAATTTGACAATAAAGTACTACAGTAACATATGTACTAATGACAGATTAATTAGGCTTAATAAATTCGTCTCGTGGTTTACTGACGAATTCTATATTTTGTTTTTTTATCAGTATCCAAACACCCCATGCGATAATCCATATAATATCCGATGTGACACCCCAAAACTTTACGCCCTGAATTTAAACAATACCTTAAACAAGCCCTGTATATTGCTGGTACGAAAACTGTAAAAACATCACAATCACATATTGGCCCTGAAATGTGTGCGTGTTGACACTGTAGTGTACTTGGCGCTGTGCGCAGATATAAAGCCCCGTTCGCTTCGCTGAAAAAACAAGCCAAAACACTGTTTCAACTAATTTGTTGTGAGAGAAAATTAATGTTTCGGCTAGAAAAACAAGCTAAAAAGTACGGATTAGAGGAGAAGCGAACAGGGCCGAAGTCTCAAGGTAGCATACTTAGTAGATACTTTTGGTGGAAATAAAAACTTGAATTGATGCTAGGGGCCTGTCCGCTTAGAGAAATTTGGATGGGTTGGAGGAATGTTGTAGGAATTTGTGAGAGAAAAATACTGTTCCGAATAAAAAAAAATTGAATCAAGCTGGGTTTAAGAACACGCGAACGGGTCTAGATAGGGAACAAAACGGACCCAACACCTTTTCTTTCTGTACTTTGGTGGGTGAAAATGCCGACGAGCCAACGAGGTTGGATGGAGGGCGAATCGAGCACGAGCGAGATGGAGGGAGAGCTCGAACATATGATTCCTGTTTCGTTCTCAAACCGACCTCAACGCAGGACATGAGCGAGACGCTTGTCTTGACGATGTTTGCTTTTAATAACACTAGTATAGGTGAATTAATTTTTTAGTCAAAGGTTACCAGAGCTATTTGCTAGCTAGCTAAAAGTTAGTTAAAATTAGCTCTAGTGTATCAAATAGGAGAGTTAATAGGTGAACTAATTTTTTAGCCAAATGTTCAACTAGTAGTTAGTCAACTAGTTAGACAACTAGAGCTAATTTAAGCTAAGTTTTAGCCCAGCTAGTAATTAACTATGTGTATCTAAATGGGCCACAAAAATGCAGCATATAAGTAATCTGGAGCTAGCGCATACTCTCTCTGTCATTAAATAAAAATATTACTAGAGTTGTGTTAAGTCAAAAATTTTAAACTTTGATCGAATTTCTAGAAAAAATATGTCAAAATTTATGACATCAAATTAATATCATTAAATATATCATAGAATATATTTGTATAATATTCTCATTTTGTATCATCACATTTTCCTATAAATTAGTTAAAATTAAGATAATTTGATTTGCACTGTTTTAGAAATTTGATTTTTTTGAAGATGGAGGGACCCATTGACCGACGTTTCACGGCACCGTTTTGGCTGGTGATCGGCCCGAAATCTGGGCAACCGCCATTAGCGAAAGGACACAGGCCAACCGAAGACGTGTGGTGTCCACTACCACCAACGACAACGAGCTGATGAAATTCACCGCGGGCGCGTGAGTGCTTCCTGACCCGCACCAAATTAAAGTTGGCTGCAGATTAAATGAACAAAAAATGACAGAAGAGAATTCGGGTGACGGTTTTTGGGTTGATAAATCGACTCATGCTTTTTTTAATAAAAAAAGTACTACGTTATGGATGATAAACCAAGCTGATAATTTCAAGGTGGCAGCATTCAGATAACATGCGAGTGCTCAATGGAACAAGTGGTTTCTTGCGGCTTTCTCTCGGCCCATCTATGATCCTGTTCGCTTATCTTATAATCCGTACTTTTTAGTTTGAAAGTATTTTTCTCTCACAATAAATCAGCTGGAACAGTGTTTCGACTTGTTTTTTCAGCAAATGCAACGGAGCCTATATAATAGTTACTCTTTCACTATTAATACACATGGTCTATATGTCTCTCTCACAAAGGTTATTGGTTTTTATGCATAAGCCGACTATAAGCTTACAGCTGACTTTTCTTCTCTCTCTCTCTTCTTTTTTTCACCTTTGGATTAGCCAGCTAGAGTCTGTTATTATACTTGCTCTGAGTTGTGGATAGAATAATTTGAAACAAACATCGTCAATCACGGCATGCTACAGCACCATCGTTAAGCAAAGCGACAGCTAGCAGGCACTACTACGACTAGTAGCTCTCAACGAGTGGGAGCCACGTGACAGCGTCGTTGGTTTATTGCCGGACGTCGGCTTGACGCGACGCCACGCGACCGAGCCGGCGAGGGATAGATTTGCAGGAGATGAAAGAGGGTGCCCAGGGAAGGGACGGTGGTGCCACCGTGGACGAGGAGGCAGGCCGCAGGCCGCAGGCGGCAGGCAGGCGCCAGGCGCGGGCGGCGCTGCCGCTGTTCGGCTGTTGGGTCTGGGTCACGGGCGCGCGTCCGGACGCGACGAAGCAGCGTCGTCGCCTTGTCGCCAGTCGCCACCGTGGGGCCGCCGAAGCCACGCGCTTTCTCTTCTGGCCGGCGGCACTGCAGCGGCACGCCGGACCCGCCCGATCCGTCACCGACACCCTGTCGAATCCTCGATGCTCTCTTTTGCAGGTTGACTCTGTCGAACCAACTGACACTCTACGGTCCTTGTTGGGGTTGGTTGAATCCTTGGCAGGTTGCATGTTCGAGAGTGGGTTAGCTTCACCGGAGATGAACAAACAAACATTCCCGACTGATCGTTCGTGGCTTCGTGCTCGCGGCGAGAGGGCAGTATGCAGCAGATGGACACGGCAGGTTAATTGCTTGTGGTCCGAGTCCGACCGGTGCTCCACGGAATGCTTCCGCCGTTCCGCGGGGTGGGGAGGTCAGGGGAGCTCACTGCGATGGCCTCGTCTCGTCTGGGTGTGTTGTGTCGGTGGCGGTGACGTCAGGTGAGGCATGCATGTTGGATATGCATGCCCAGTACTAGTATGTTTCAGTCACACATGTACTCATGCATGCTGGTATGTTTCAGTTTCTGTTGGTCTCTTGCCGGTACACTATTTTTTTCTCCAGATAGAGACAAATGATAGCATTGGATAAAACATCTCGTTTTATGTACACTATTTTTTCTCCAGATAGAGACAAATGATAGCATTGGATAAAACATCTCGTTTTATGGCCTAGATCTAGCAGACTATGGATACTCTCGTATAGGACATTTAGATGCTAATTAGAAAAATTAAACATGAACTAATTATAGAATTAATTACACAGATGGAGACTAATTTGCGAGACGAATCCATTAAGCCTAATTAATCCATCATTAGCGCATGCTTACTGTAGCACCACATTGTCAAATCATGGATTAATTAGGATCAATAGATTCTTCTCGCAAATTAGTCTCCATTTGTGTAATTAGTTTTATAATTAATCTATGTTTAATACTCCAAATTAGTATCCAACATCGACGTGACAAGGAAAAGTTTTGTCTGGGGTATCAAACACCCCCTATTTCCAATGATGGGAGGGAGGACAACAGGCTAATGCTCGGGAAGAAATTTAGCGAGGTCCTAAAATCCGATCACTTAAATTAGCTGTGTCATTCTTCTTGGAGGCATGGAGATCTTGTGTTGTTAGACTACGGTTTTTGCTCAAAATTTGTGTGTTATGCAGGAATAAATAGTAAGATATATGTCACCGAGCTTCTCCTAGCACCGGAGACACGTGCTCTGTTTGGGCTGAATCGCCATTGCATTTCCATGTGAGAGTGGTGTCGCGTATCGATATTAGGGATACCCAAAGCAAGGAAGTTAGCGCCCACGCTGACTTCCTCGGATGACTCGATATGTATTAAAAGGTCTCGCTCGACCCCAAGGCCGCGGGCTCCGTCTCGCCCGACCTCAAGGCCACGGGCTCCGTCTCGCCCGATCCCTTGGTGCGGGCTCCGTCTCGCCCGACCCCAAGAACATGGTTTTCGTCTCGCCCGACCTCGGGCTCCGTCTCGCCCGGGGTCGAGGACGCGGGCTCCGTCTCGCCCGACCCCTTCGGTGTAGGCTCCGTCCCGCTCGCCCTCGAGGACGAGGGTTCCGTCTCAACCGACCTCTTGGGTGCGGGCTCCATCTCGCCCAAGGTCGCGGGCTCCGTCTCACCCGACCTCGAGGACGCAGGTTTCGTCTCGTCCGACGGGGACTCATACCGCCGCCAACCACTCCAGGTCCAAGCATATGGCCCTGGGTCAGAACTCTAAAGCCAGGGAAAAGGCTGGCACGCCACGATGTAACCCATGGCCGTAACGGGCCATACCTAGGGATTCACATCAAGAACAGTGTCGAACGTACCTGTGCTGTTCTGCCTAATCCTCGTACGGACGCAGATAGGCGCGTTAGTTCACCACGACGTCAACTGGGACGGAGTGGAACGCCATGACCGGCAGATGACGCCTGCGCATGGTGCCAGTGACGAACAGTGCCACGACATGGAGCCATCCCTGTTGACATCTACAGGATCAGCGGGACCCGCATGAAGGAGAAGAAGGACTCGGCAACCTTGAAAGCCTTCTTCTCTCTCTCGTTCTTCTCCTTTTCCTTCTCTGCAACCCGCGCTTTCCCTTCACCTATAAAAGAGGAGGCAGGGCGCCCTACGCTGGGAGATGGGAACACAAGAGTACGACACGAGCACACGGCAGAGCGGCAAGCGAGCTCTCAGCACCCGTTCACTCCTTCCACCAGAGACCTATGATCCTCTCCCTCTCTCGCCTGTTTGCAACTACTGCAAACCAATTGCCGGTAACACGAGCAGCAACGAACTAGACATAGTAACGTTCCGTCTGAACTAGTATAAACTCTTGTGTCCTACGAGCACACCATCCGAGCCAGACGCGCAAATACAAATTTACTCGTCGGTGGTCCGAAAACACCGACAATTGGCGCGCTAGGTAAGGGCTTTTTGCGCATCTCAATGTCCACATCAGTGCTCGGATGGCTAGTCACGGTGTCAGCTGGGTCCTAGACACGCACATGCGCTTCAGGAACATGGACCACATCATTACGATGGAGGGAGAGTTAGCGCAGGTTCCCACCGCCGTCCAACCTCCACTCCACCGACCTCGACACAATCGTCGAGGCGCTTGAGGAGCTGTAGCTGCACGCACCAGAGGCCCACATCTCCGGGAGCGACCAGCTCCTTGGCTTTGATTACCGAAGGCTACAGCGCCAGCTCGGCGCCTTCATAGGACCCCGACCGTCCTAAGAGGACCTGGGTCGTCTCACCTTCTCATTCGCCAACGTCATGATGCAGCTTGCTGGAGGAGAGACGCTCTCTCCAGAATACCTCATCCGGAGTGCCCCGACAGCGCTCTCGTTCGGGCTGTGCAACGCCGCAGAGACCGTTGGCCACCTTATGGCGCAGCGCACGCCCCCATCCCCTATGAATGACGAGTTCATGGGGATGACCGAATACGTCGCGGAATGTTTCTACAACCTTCTCGTGGGAGAATCGGAGTCGCCCTCCGACTCTGACTCCAGCAGGGGGAGCCATCACCCCTCACGAGAATATTTCATGGCAGGTACCCCCGAGGGATACATCGAAAGCATCCACGAGGGAGGGGCTACCCCAACAGATAACCTCGACGATGAGGCCGAGAGGGGTGCAGGGCCCTACCTCGCCTGCGGGTAGAGCAGCTGAGGGCGCGACACAAAGAGCTCAAAGAAGCATGACTCCAGCTCGAGCAGGAACACACAGAGCTCGAGTGCCACGAAGACGGTGGGCGTGCGCGCGCCGCGGCCCGTGATGTGAACTAAAGGATAATCGAGGATGACGAAGTCCTCCCACACTTCACCCGGGCAAGCCAGAACATCGCTACCATGGTGGCCTTGCTCCGGGGGCTTTCGAGACCCACGACGCCCGAGGATCGCTGGATCTCAAAAACCGCCGATAGAAGTCCAGGGAAACTCTTCGTAGGTACATCCGACGATTCTCCTGGCAATGCAACGAGCTACCCGACGTCGCCGACGCCGACTTCATAGCAGCTTTCCTATCCGGGACCACCTACGAGTCCCTGGTTCACAAGCTGGGACATAAGGGCCCCTGAACCACCAAGGAGCTCCTTGACATCACCACCAGCCATGCCTCGGGCAAGGAGGCGGTCGGGGTGATTTTCGACCGCCCTAAGGGCAAGGCAAAGCGGGACAAGGACGCCGGTGAAGGCGCCTCAAACTACCCCACAAGAAGAAGAACAAGCAGTGGTGCGAGAGCTTGCTCGTGGCCACTACCGACCGCAAGGGGGGTCGGAAGCCCACCGAAGGTACCCCGGACCACTTCAAGAAGCTGCTCGAAGGGCCATGCCCGAACCATGCTTTTTTTGTCAAGCACCTATACAAGGACTATGTCCTCATGAAGCGGTTCTTGTCTAGAGGCTCCAACAAGGGGGAGCATAGGAAGGAGCCCAAGCCAGTCGTAGACGACGCCGAGGGTAAGGACGGCGGATTTCTGACGCTGGATGACTGCCTCATGATCTTGGGAGGGTCGGTGGCCTACAACTCCAAGCGTCGCTAGAAGCTTGCACGCCACGAGGTCTATACGACCGAGCCGTCTGCGCCTTCCTTCCTCCGATGGTCAGAGTCTATCATAACCTTTGATCGAACCAACCACCCGGAAAGCGTCCCGCAACTGGGAAGATACTCACTCGTGGTCGACCCGATCATCGACATGAAGCGGCTCACTAAGGTGCTGATGGATGGAGGCAGTACCCTCAACATCATGTACGCTGAAATGCTCGACGCCATGGGCATCGACCGATCGTGCCTTTGGCCGATCGGGGCACCTTTCCATGGCATCATACCTAGAAAGCAGGCCATGCCACTTGGGCAGATCGATATGCCTATCACCTTTAGGAATCCAATCAATTATAGGATAGGGACCCTTACCTTCGAGGTGGTCGGATTCCATGGGACCTACCACGCCATCCTGGGACGTCCATGCTATGCGAAGTTCATGGCCATCCCCAACTACACCTATCTAAAGTTGAAGATGCCGGGTCCATGTGGGGTCATCACCATTGGCACCTCCTTACAGCGCTCCTATGAGTGCGAGGTCGAGTGCTGCGAACACGCCGTGGCAATTGCCGCCTCCAAAGAGCTTGTGACCATTAGGGAGGAGGTCGTCGAAGAAGCGACCCACCCCAAGTGGTCGGCTGGGTCTTTCGAGCCTATAGAGGGCGCCAAGGAGGTTCTCATAGACCCTAGTGGCTCCAAGGGTAAAGTGGTGCGCATCGTCACCACGCTTCCCTCTAAATAGGAAAGCGCGCTCGCCGACTTTCTCCGCGCCAACAGAGACATCTTTGCGTGGAGACCCTCGGACATGCCAGGCATTCCGAGAGAAGTCACCGAGCATGCCTTGAAGATTAGGCCAGGCTCTAAGCCGGTGAAGCAGCGCCTGCATCGCTTCGACGAGGAGAAACGTAGGGCCATCGGCGAGGAGATTGTGAAGCTTTTGATGGCCGGTTTCATCAAGGAATTATACCACCCTGAGTGGTTAGCCAATCCCGTTCTTATACAAAAAAAGAGTGGGAAATGGAGAATGTGTGTTGACTACATGGGTCCCAACAAAGCGTGTCCAAAGGATCTGTTTCCTTTCCCACGCATAGACCAAGTAGTCGACTCGACCTTAATGTGAGAAACCTTTTGCTTCCTTGATGTGTACTCCGGGTACCATCAAATCACGATGAAAGAGTTCGACTAGCTCGCAACATCTTTCATCACCCCATTCAGATCGTTCTGCTATGTCACAATACCGTTCGGTCTAAAAAACACAGGGGCAACGTATCAGCGTTGTATGCTTAAGTGTTTCGGAGACCTCATCGGGCGAACCATTGAGGCCTACGTAGACAACATCGTGGTCAAGTCCAAATGGGCTGACCAGCTCGTAGCTGACCTAGAGCAGACCTTCCCAAAACTCCAAGCAAACGTCATCAGACTCAACCCTAAGAAATGCATTTTTGGGGACCCGAGGGGTATGCTGCTAGGTTTTATCGTCTCTGAACATGGCATGGAAGCCAACCCGGAGAAGATCTCGGCCATCATGAGGATGGGCTCGATTTAGAACATAAAGGGGGTACAACGAGTTACAGGGTGCCTCGCCGCGCTCAGCCATTTTATCTCGCGCATCAGCGAACGAGGTCTCCCCCTCTATCTGCTTCTGAAGAAAGCTGGCCGTTTTGAATGGACACCTGAGGCCTAGGAGGCACTTGACAAGGTCAAGCATCTCCTGATAAAAGCCTTGATCCTGGTCCCCCCGACTGACAGGGAACCGCTCCTACTCTACATTGCGGCCACCACGCAAGTGGTCAGCGCCGTCCCGGAGGTAGAGCAGGAAGGGGAGCAACACACCCTCAAAGTACAACATCCCATGTACTTCATTAGCGAGGTCTTGTCCGATTCTAAGACTCGCTACCCCCAAATCTAGAAACTCATGTACGCCGTCCATATCGCTAAGAGGAAGTTGCGTCACTACTTCGAGTCACAACCGGTGATGGTCGTGACGTCCTTCCCTCTCGGCGAGGTCATCCAAAACTTGGATGCCACAGGAAGAATCATGAAGTAGGCACTCGAGCTGATGGGTCAAGGCATTTCATATGCCCCTCGAATGGCCATCAAGTCCCAAGTGTTGGCTGATTTCGTTGCAGAGTAGACCGAGATCCAAATACCACTAGCAGTAATCAACCAAGAGTACTAGACGAAGAAAGGCACCGGTGCGGGGCTGGTCTTTGTTTCGCCCCTTGGGGTACGCATGAGGCACATGGTTCGCATCTATTTCCCCTCCTCCAACAATGTGGCCGAGTATGAGGCACTCATCAACGGCTAGCGCATCGCCATCAAGTTGGGTATCCGATGGCTTGACGTCTGAGGCAACTCCCAGTTGGTCATCGACCAAGTTATAAAGAAATCAAGCTGCCACAACGCCAAGATGGCTGCATATTGCCAAGAAGTCCGCCAGCTGGAGGACAAGTTCAACGGTCTTGAGCTCAATCACATCCCGAGGCGTCTCAACACGGCGGCCGACACGCTGGCAAAAATGGCGTCTGGCCGAGAGCTGGTGCCGACGGGCGTCTTCACTAGCGATCAGTATAAGCTCTTGGTCCGCTAAAAGAGGCCGGAGTAGACCGGTGACGGGCCACCTACCCTGGGCTCAGGGGCTAACCAGCCGGTGGCTCTATACGACCCCGAAGTCATGGAGATTGATGAGGATCCAGTGACAGAGCCTGACCCTCTGGCCGACTGGAGGACGCCTTACCTCGACTACCTCCTCCGTGAGGCGCTGCCGACAAACAAAATAGAGGCTCAGTGGCTCGCGCATCGTGCCAAGTCCTTTGTTGTTATTGAGGGCAAGCTCTACAGGCGAAGCCACACCAGGATCCTGCTGCACCGCATCCGCATCGAACAAGGGAAGCAGTTGTTGAGTGATATCCACGGTGGGGTCTGTGGGCACCATGCCGCACCTAGGACCTTGGTCAGAAATGTGTTTCGACAAGGCTTCTACTGGCCGACCATAGTAGCCGACGCTGAACAGATTGTGCGCACCTATGAAGGGTGTCAATATTACGCTTGGCAGACCCAATTGTTGGCCCAAGCACTCCAAACGATCCCCATCACGTGGCCATTCACGGTCTGGGGGCTCAATCTAGCCATACCTCTCAAGACGGCGCCAGAGGCTATACGCACTTGCTTGTCATCGTAGACAAGTTTACAAAGTGAATAGAGGTTCGACCGATCTATGCAATCAAGTCTGAGCAAACTATGATGTTCTTCCTTCACATCGTCCATCGCTTTGCAGTCCCAAACTCCATTATCATGGACAATGGCACGTAGTTCACCAGGAAAAAGTTCCTCCGATTCTACGATGAATACCACATCCGCGTCGATTGGGCCGCCGTAGCGCACTCCCGCACGAACGGGCAGGTCGAGCGCGTGAACGGCATGGTCCTACATGGCCTTAAGCCTAGAATCTTCAACTGGTTGAACAAGTTTGGCAGACGATGGGTCACAGAGCTTCCTACAGTGCTCTGGAGCCTGAGGACGACCCCCAGCAGGACCACCGGCTACACGCCTTTCTTCATGGTCTACGGTTCTAAGGTTATCCTCCCGACTGACTTCGACTATGGAGCGCCGAGGGTCAGGGCATACGATGAATAGGGAGCCAAGGCATCCCTCAAGGATGCCATGGACCAGCTAGATGAAGTGCATGATGTTGTGCTCCTCCACTCGGCCAAGTACCAGCAAGCGTTGCACCGGTACCACAGTCGTCGAGTGTGGGGTCGGGCCTTCAATGTCGGGGACCTGGTGCTCCACCTCGTCCAGAGCAACAAGAACCGCCACATGCTCTCTCCGCCGTGGGAGGGACCATACGTCATCGCAGAGGTGCTCCAACCAGGCACCTATAAGCTCAAGAGCATCGACGGCGAAGTCTTCGTCAACACCTGGAACATCGAACAGCTACGTCGCTTTTACCCTTAAATCTACGCACGCTTTCTCTTATCGGTTTCGCTATCGACTCCTCGATCTTTAGTGACACCCAACCCTGGTGACGGCAAGGCACTCAGGACCATCGATAGTGAAGTCTTCATCAACGCCTAGAACATGAAACAGCTACATCGCTTTTACCCTTAAATCTATGCACGCTTTCTCTTATCGGTTTCGCTATCGACTCCTCGATTTTTAGGGACACCCGACCCCAGCAACGGCAAGGGGTCGGGCCACACATGGAGGCTGATAAGAGCATATATATCCGGTAGACATTCTCTATGCCCGACCCTTTCTCACGTTAAGATCTAGAAGTAAGGGTTGCAGAAACAAACGTTGAGTAAAACTAGTCGGACCGCAAGAAACATACGCCCCAGCGGCTACGACGTTTTTGCTCACCAGCATGATCAGAGTTTTTTGCCTGCACCCCGAGCTTTTTAGCCTTAACTACAGAAAGAGTCGGAATGCATTAATGAGTATATCTATCCGGCAGACATTCTCTATGCCTGACCCTTTCTCATGTTAAAATCTAGAAGCAAGGGTTGCGGAAACGAACATTAAGTAAAACTAGTCGGACTGCAAGAAACCTACGCCCCAGCGGCTATGGCGTTTTTGCTCACCAACGTGATCAAAGTTTTTTCACCCGCACTCCAAGCTTTACGGCCTTAACGACGAAAAGGGTCAGAACGCATTAACCTTTTTATACAAAAAGGGGAGAAGAGCTAAATATCTGTTTGGCCATAACAAAATTTAAGAGGATGTCCACTTATTATAAGTTCGCCGCCTAGCTTATCTACCTAACTAATTTATTGGGGGGTGATCTCATCCTCTATCTCCATAGGTAAGTCCTGTGCCAGAGGGGCCACCTCCTTCTCGATGTCATCTAGCTCAGCATCGATGTAGACAGGCACGAGAACCGTCACAGGTAAGGTGGGATACGGAGCTGAAAACGCTCCTACGGCCCATTCAGACCCAGGAGTTTAAATGCTAGCCCATCGATGGGTTCATAGCCGCTCTAGGGCGCCCTTAGAGTGAGGGGTGGAAAGGGATGGGTCCACTAGCGGCTAGTACCTAGGCACACGAGCACCGCGGGCATCCCGGCCCATGTTCGAGTCTTGATTGGTTCCTAGTCCATGGTTTTTCCTTCAAGAAAGGCAACGAGGCCTTGAGACCGGTTGAACGGACCCGAGAACTATATGGATTGACCATTGAGAATTTAGAGTCGGCCACCAGCTGACCCATGCCGGACCCTCATGAACAGGAAGCTAGGGCCCCACTCAGACTAGCAAATTAATAGCTCATCGAGCACCATGTTTCGTCCATAGAGGAAAAATGTGGCACCACTCAGCCCCTCCATTTTATCGAAAAAATTCTTGAGGGATGACGATCACAAAGACGAGTTGACCCCTCGATCGGACCCCTACAACATGCGGGGGCTTGAGGGAAGTTGGAGTCTTAAGGAGACCGAATGTGTGGTCACAGGACAATGGCTCGGATCCTAGGGAGGGGTACGTACAAAAACTAAGAATAACGTTTCTGAAACAAAAAACGCTTTTTGTTACCAGTTTCGCTATCGTCTCCTCAATCTTTAGTGAAACCTGACCTCAGCAATGACAAGGGGTCAGGCCTCACTCAGGGGCTGATTAGGGTATATATATATCCTTTCTGAAATAGTCACCTTGACCGACCCTTTCTCACGTTAAAACCTAGAGGCAAGGTTTGCGGAAATGAATGCTAAGTAAAACTGGTTGGACTGTAAGAAACCTACGCCCCACCGGCTACGACACTCTTGCTTACCAGTATGATCAGAGTTTCTCGCCCACACCTCGAGCTCTATAGTCTTAACAATAGGAAGGGTCAGAATGCATTAACCCTTTTTACACATAAAAAGGGAGAAAGAACAAATTTATTCATCCAAAACAAAAGAACAAGCTTGTTTAAACAAAACAGAAGGGTTAGAACTTGTCTTCTTGTCACAAATGCGTCGTCTGACCTATCTGACTAAACTAACCCCTTGGGGGGATGATTTCATCTTCTATCTTGGTAGAAAGATCATGCGCCAGGGGGCCACCTCCTTCTCAATGTCGTCTAGCTCGGCGTCGGTATAGACGGGCACGAAGCCTTGGCTCATCGTTGCTAGATCGATGTTCTTGTAATGAGAACGGTCGATCGCGAACGATCGGTGAACGCCAAAGCGAAGCGTGCCCCTTGCCACATCATGTGCCCAGTCCATGATCCAGGTGGCGTGAACCGTGAGCGAGCTTGTCTCCTACTCTGGGGCTAGCTCGAGCTCATCGCAGACCAGCGAGACGATGATGCACAGGTTGTCATGTTCGTTGCTCTCCTTCTAGAGGGTGTCCTTCACCTCGCTGAGCTCCTTCTCCACACCATGGCTCTTCACCACCTCCACCCCGAGCTTATCGTCGAGACCTACCTAAGTCACGTACCGACCGTGTTGAAAGGCTTACCATGGTTCTAGGGACAAAGACAACAAGGGAATCTGGAGACTTACTGTTCACATCCGCCCAAAGCCTGCACACCTCATCGCGCTGTCGGGTCACCTCGGCTTCTAGGCGTCGGACCTCTTCTTGGCGCTGACCGACCTCCACGGCGAGCCCAGCAAACATGCCCTCGGCTGTAACCTTTAGGTCCCTCTCCCCTTGAAGCTCATCCTCAAGGTGGTTGATCCACTACTGAGCGTCGGCGCGCTCCGAGTGAGCCAGGTCAATCCCTATGCGAAGCTCCTCTATAGCCCGGAGCAAATTGTCCCGCTCCTTCCGTAGCCGCTCGGCCTCCATGGCGTCCATGCACACCCTCTCGATCAGGGCTGCGAGCTTCTCCTCGGCCTCGTGGGCGTTGTCGCGAGTGTCCTTCTCCCTGACTCAGAGGTTAGCCACCTCCCGGGCGACAGGGGCAAGCTCAGCCACCTCCTGCCGGGCGGCAGCAAGCTGTGCGAATAGCCCCTCACTCCACCACGTCTCCTCAGCAAGGAACTGGGACTCCTCCTGGCTACGGGCCATAAGGATCTATGAAGAAGACAAGACTTAGAGGTGCGGAAAGAAAACATGACGGTCAAAAGCATGGTCATATCATACCTGGTCAACCGGGGCGATAATGTTACGCATTGAGCTCAGCATGGTGGTTAGGGCGAGAACCACGTCCCCAACCTCCGTGTGGACGCTCCCCCATCCCCTCTCCTCTGCTGCTTCATCGAGGGCAGCCACCCCAAACTAGAGACTGGGATGTCCCCGCGCCGACCTCAAGCAGCGTCGACCTCTTGTGCGGCAACAGCTCCTCTAGAGCAACTGTTCTAGCGATAGAGGGGGTAGGTGATGCGGACATGGAGGCTTGCCCTATCGCCATATCCACGAAGGATGCCTTGGGTGTGACCCCTTCTGTCTGCCCCATCGTGGACACAGCCACCAGCACAAATAATGGCTCCGGCCATGCCGCCTCCGCCTAAGACGTCGAGGACACGACCAGCCGCGCAGCGGCTGGCACGGGCGCCCCGGGCGCGCCCTCCTTCGCCTGCTTCTCCCATGGACGCATCCATTAGTTGCGCCTCCTCGGTCGATGTCGTGGCTGCCCCAACACCACTCACGCTCACCACCAGTGCGGTGCCTGTCACAGAACCATCCAATTTATAAGAGCACAAGTACAATAGTAATCACCGAAGCGATCAAACCGTCATACTTGAACCCATATAAACCCGATAGTCCGAAGAAATCTCGAAGGATCTCAAACAACCAACATACAAACCAAGATCGTAGAGATTCAACACAATCAGTCATATGTTACATCACAGTTCACAAATATGTCTCATACATCGAAGTCCAAATAGTTATTACAAACCAAGTTCAAAAGTAGCGGAAGCAAAGTAGTTTAACAATAACAGCACACGTAGTTTTAGTACAAAGCCAACGTCATAGTCATCTCCACCAAAAGCACAAAGGTGAGATGATATACAGAATGACCATTGCCCATGGTCCTAGTCCTCAACCACAGCAGGAGCAAGACAGTTCTTGCAGTAGCCATGATACATAACGTTATCTGCAACAATGGAAATAAAACCCTGAGTACAAGAAGGTACTTAGCTAGACTTACCCGTCCAACTATCATACTAAGACACCAAGGAGTATTCACGGCTTTATAAGTAGAGCTGGTAAACATTATTTGCAGAAAAAGCATAAGTTATCCAACATCTCATTAAATGTGAATCACCAGTTATTAACCCTATCTCATACTAGATTAGCAACTATCCTATGCCAAACATGTTGGTACCATTAAGTCATCACAATAATAACTATATCCAGTTGAATTCTTGCATAATCTCATAACCATCAATTTCATCATTTCCATAATTTACTACGATGAAGTGTACTCAAGTCAAGTTCTCACTATCCGAGAGAGACGGCGATTCGAATCGATTCCTACCTAGCTGGGGAATTATTCCTAACACACACCCAGGCATACCACGCGAAGGTAGCCTTAGGTCACCTTTGGTACAAATCAGGAACCAAATTCACGGGTACGACCAGCGCCACACAATCAGAGAACCACCCTGCCAAGGGTGATCGGGACTCTAACCCGCCCTTGGGCTTACGCCAATGGCTCTCCGCACATCCTTACTACCATCCAGAGTGTGCACTTGAACTGCTCGTGGTCCTGGCCTGAGATGAGCTACTCGGCTTCGCGGTCGGAACGACTTATCTGGACAACTATGTGAGAGGCTGCGTTCAACATGACAAGATGACCTCCAACAGCCGGTCCTTAAATGACACAGACGGAATCACTATAATACTACATATAAGACTCCGCCCAGTCTCCATTTATTCAACAATACCAGGTTATGTTCTACGATAGCACAATATAGCCAACCGTGATCAAGTTATCACCAATAGCGCGCAGGTGACAGGAAATCACCCGACTTCTACCGGTCTAAGCAGAGCTATGCATGATAAATGTTCCTGGACTTAAATATGATTCATGGTAGATATTTCTGGTCAAGGAAGGTAATATGCAGTAAGTGTTTCCAAATAACTCATGTCACGTAATGCAACAATACGAATAACTTTAAGTGACATTAATAAAATAGGGAGGCTTATAATGCTCCGGGGCTTGCCTTTCACAAACATCGAAGGCTGGTGATCAGGGCACTCGGGAAGGTGATCAGCTTCAGGCTCTCCTTCTTTGGGAACCTCCAGGTTCTGAACTTCCTGCTGCTCCTCCTGCTGCTCGGCGTCGAGCTCCACAAGCATGATCCCCTCGGTTGCACCTATTGCATGCATATGCATAAATAAGTACCATGAATGCATAAGATGGATCACGGAGGATGTGGTAAAGGAATGTACATGCTGCGATACTGATGTTAAGTAGCAAAATAATGACAATGCTAACTCCTTATTTTCCTAGTAGGTGCATATCTCTTCTCTAGTTACTTACAAATTTCACACAAGGCAATATCGAAGCTACACATGATAGTTAAAAGTTTATATCATAACTGAATTTATATTTATCCAAATGCGGCGATCTTAGACTTTGTGGAAAGCTTATAAAATTACCTACAACTCTTATTTAATCACCAAAAGCTAATTCACACTCTATCCTAACCAAAACAGGCAATCAATACAGTGATGTCCAGGAATTCCACAGAGCAAGCATTTCGAAACATTAATTTAAACAGCTGTAACTCCTAAACTACTGGGCCAAATGCCCCCAAATTTTAATAACATCTAGATACATAAGTTATCTATAACTTTTGTATTCACCACTTTCCCAGAAAACCAAATTATCATGGTGAACTTTGCAAAGTTCCCAGAACTGTCCAAAAAAACATAATGCAAGAAAATAATTATTAACTTCTGTTGCAAACATATAAATGGACAAAACCAACTTTACTAACTCATCACATGTACCAAAAGAACACCAGAGACTAAGGTGTTCACCACCAATTCATTTCTTTTAATGCCTTTCTTAATTTATTTAATTATTTAAGAGGATTAATAAACATATATGAAAACTACACCATTTAATCTACAAAAATTACAGTAGGTACTACATGCACCCAGTAGGCTACTGTAAAAATTTCACATCATTTTAACAAGTATAACATCCTACACAAAAATGACAAGGCAGAAAGGCTTAAAATAACATAAATAGGAAACCCTAGTGAAAAGTGTCAAGCAACATATTTTATATTTTTCTTATCATTCTTAAGGTACTAGGACAACCTCCAATAAATTTCATGAGCATTGGATTCATAGATAATTTATAAAAATTCACACAAGGATCACCTAGTTATAAAAATAAAATCTATAACTCAAAACCTATTCATGCAATGACTCTCAAATTTTTACCAGAGCTTCTACTCATCAAGAACAGCTCACCATACAAATTTCATAATTTTTGGAGCACAGGAACTCTAGATATAATTTAAACAATTTTGCATGCATCTAAAAACACATTTCAAGTTTCAATTTAATTCTTCCAGAAACTCTACTACAAGTGCTCATATTATATTTTTCCTACATACTACACTTCACCAAGATCCTATCAAAATTGGAACCACCCAATTTGGATCTACCAAAATCTAGATATAAATTTTACAAAACAGCATTCAAATCTGTAAAAATGAACTAGCTTTCTAATCCACAGTCACTGAGAGACGGGGTCCACCGGTCAGCTGGGCCCGCGTGTCAAAGACACAAAAATAGGGGAGCCAACGCGGACCAGCGCGGGATCGACGGAGCTCGCCGGCGGCGGCGTCTCCGGCGATGGCAACCACACTACGAGCATCCCCACTACCAGGCGCACACGCTAAGCTACCTATTAGGACCGATCGTCGGAGCTAGCAACGGTGGCGGCGCTCATGGCGGAGCGGCGGCACGGGACGACAGCGATACGCTGGAGCTGGCCATGGAAGCGCAAGCTAGGGCTACGCCGAGCATCTACACGCGACTATGAAGCTAATGCACGAGCTAGTACGGCGCAAGGCGGATGGAAACGGTGCGGCCACGGTGACGGAGCTCGGTGGCGGACACCGGCGAGGTCCTTGCACAGCGCTGCGGCCTTACCAAGTGCGGCGAGTGAGCAAATGTGGCACGGTGCGACGGTGGAAACACAGAGAAGCTTCTACGGTGGCGGAGAAGAGACGTGGTGCGAGCAAGGGACGGCAACGACGACGGCGGCGCTGCGGTGATGCTGCGGGTGCTGCGCTGAGGCAAAGGAGAAGGCCGGGCGGTGAAATGAAAATGTCGAGAGGTCACGGGCGAGCGCGGGCGAGTGAAGGCCTGCAGCGGCCTGGCCGGTCAGACCGGCGGCGATGCGCGGCGCCACGCGGCGTTCACGCTCTGAAACGGGTCGGACACTGTAGCTACGATTCAGTTCAATAGCCGAGCGAGTGAGGCAGCCTGACAACGCGAATTGGCGAGACTCAAAGTCCAAAACCGTGAAGTATTAGCGCGAACAATCTAAATCAAAATTGTAGACCTATATACCATATTCAACTTTTGTTAAACGGTCAAATTCTAATTTGCAATCAAAACGGAGTAATATCATCTCCAAGTCGAGCCAGTGCAACTGAAAAACCAAAAAAGACTTAGAAAATTCTAAGTGCTGGAAATCAGGGAATTGTTGATTTTTGTGAGCAATAAATGACTAAGCTATGCACTGATTTAGCTCAAGACCCAAACATAAAAGTTGTTGCCCTACTCAAATACTACAACTTTGTTTAAAGGTTCACTTAGTTCAAACTAGGTCAAACATGGCACTTTAAAATAATGGCATACACCATATCCATGACTTAGAGATTAAACTAGACTTAGTCATGAATACCAAAGTGGTTCCTTATGCTATTCTAAACATGTTTCAAGCATTCACAAGGTTCCACACACATTTCATACATTGGTTCCATGAAAACCCTAACTTAAGTAAGGTAATTAAGTAATACACATGAAATATAAGCTAACCAAGGTATAGCAATTGAGATGCTTATGCACATGCATGCTCATGGATGCTTATGATCATGCAATGTCAAGGTTAAGTGCATGCTTAACACCGAGGGTGTTACAGTGCCTGCCGGCTCCTGGGGCGTTTGTCGGAGGAGAATCTTTTTCGGAGTGAGCTGCAGGAGAGTCCCACATCCTCCGACGCTGCAAGGGACATGGCGGTGAGTTCGTAGCAAAAAATCATTAGGACAAAAGGATGAAAAAAACTCTTGACTCACCCTAACGCCATCATGCAAGGATGTTTTGGGGCTGGCATGCTCGACCCCTGCTGCTCCTCATCGGCATGTTGCCACTTCGAGCCCTCCCTTGGCTCGAAGGGCTCGAACGAATCAGAACGGCTGCCTCCCGATGACTTTGGAGGCACCGCCGAGGGCTCAGACGGAGCGGGGTGACCTGTTTCCACCGGCTCCGGGGTCGTCGTCGAAGGCCTAGATGAGCCAAGGCGGCCTAATTCTGCGGGTTCTGAGGCCGTCATTGAAGGTTCGGATGGGGTAGGGTGTTTTGATTCTGCCAGCTCTAGGGGCGCGTCCTCCCCCTCCTGCCCCATGGCATGTCGTAGGAAGGGCCCCGCCTGCGGCGAAGGCGGGTCCTCATCCCCGGTGGCCAGATCATCCCACGGGATGGGGGACATGGAGCCGTCATCCTCCTCCTCTTCCTCTTCTTCTTCTTCCTCTTCTTTCGACGAACCTTGACGCCGCTTTCCTCGCTGCAGATTCGCTCGCTGCTTCAACCACCATTTCTTCTCCTCGTCGTCCTTCTTCTTTCTTTGTTCATCCTTGGCTTGATTCACCGCCCGCACAGTCGCGTGCTCTAGCAACGGCGCGATAGAGTCCCGGAAGACTAACCCCACCGACAGCTCGATGATGCCCGCATCGGCCGCATCACAGGATGCCCCGGGATCAGGAACACGGTGTCGGCCTCCCTTATGGCCTCCTTGATGCTCTGTGTGACCTCGCTGCCATGGAGCAACCCCTAGGGCGGCGTCGTCCTGATGAGCTACACGCCGGGCGTCATCCCGTACAGCGGGAGGGCACGCGCCATTAGCGACGCCACCCTTCTCGCATGATATCCCCCGATGACGCTGGCCCCACGAAGGCTGTGGGTCTTTAGGAACACGATGGCCTCGAGAAGGTCGCGCATTCTCTTCTTCTCCTTGATGGGTGGCCCCCACGACCATGACGGTGGTACCTCTTCGACCAAGCGCCGGAGAAGACCGGTAGGGAGCGGTAGGGTCATCCTTTTAGGTAGAACCAATGCGAGTGCCACCCCTTGTTAGATCTGGAGAGCTGGATGGTGAAAGGTCGAGATGGCGGACTAGAGGGGGGGTGAATAGTCTTTTCTAAAATTAATCGCGTCGGCTAACCGATATAAATGCAGAATTAAAACAATTGGTCTAGCCAAGACTACACCCCTCTATATATGTTCACTAGCACCTTGCAAAGAAACTAATAAAGCAACTAAGGTGCCGGGCTAGCTAGAGCTCTCCTAAACAATTCTAGGAGCAAGGTCACACAAACCTATGCCACTAGTACTTTAAGTAACAAGGGAGCTCCTACACATGCTAGTAAGCAAAAGCACAAAGCTAACTAAGCTCACTAGCAATGCTCAATAACAAGGCAACCAATGCCTAATTAGAGAGCGCAAATACTTCGCTACACAAACTAAGCAATGTGACTAACAAGGTTACTAAAACCAAATTAGCCACGCAAGGGAGCTACTTCTATGCTACACAAGCAAGAAGATAATTAGCAAGCTACACAAGCTATCTAATTACAAGAGCAACTACACAAGCTTAATATGTATAAAAGTAATTGCAAGCTTGTGTAATGGGGATGCAAACCAACGGGAAGAACAAGGTTGACACGATGATTTTTCTTCCGAGGTTCACGTGTTTGCCAACACGCTAGTCCCCGTTGTGTCGACCGCTCACTTGGTGGTTCGGGTGGCTAATTAGCATCACCCGCTAAGCCCGCACGCCGGGCGCCGCAAGAACTACCCCTTGAGTGAGGGTAGCTCAATGACACGCTTTACTAGAGTTGCTCTTCGCGGCTTCATGCTGGCGAGCACAATGCCCCTCACAAGCACTTCTCCGGGAGCGCCGCACAAGCTTCTTCTTGGCGCTTCGACGGAGACCACCACCAAGCCATCTAGGAGGTGGCAACCTCCAAGAGTAACAAGCACCACCGGCTCGCAACTCGATCACCTAGTGCCACTCGATGCAACCTCACGATGCAATCGCACTAGAATCGCTCACTCACACAACCGGATGATCGCTATCAAGTATGTGTGTGATGGAGGGCTCCCAAGCACTCACAAGCATGGACATTAAGTCCCTTGAGGTGCTCAGCCCCAGCCATGGCCGAGGGCCACTTCTATTTATAGCCCCAAGGGCTAAACTAGCCATTACCCCTTCATTGGGCAACGGTCGGGCCGACCGGACGCTCCGGTCGTGTTGACCGGACGCTGGACCTCAGCGTCCGGTCACCCGCAGACGGCCACGTGTCCCGGTTCCAATGGTCACTTGACTTGACCGGACGCAACAGCTTTCAACTGACCGGACGCTGAACCCCCAGTGTCCGGTCGTTTCCAGTAAGGTACCGACCTCGACCGGACGTGTCCGGTCACACTTGATCGGACGCAGCCAGTGTCCGGTCACACTCCAGCTTCTGCGTCATCGTACGTCAGCCTGACCGGACGCAGCCTGCCAGCGTCCGGTCAGTTGACCGACGCCAGCATCTTCGCGACTAACTCGTTTTCACTTCTAACTTCATCACCCTTGGTCCAATGTGCTAACCACAAGAACTTGCATCCGGCGCAATAGAAAATAGGCATTCTATTTTCCCGAAAGCACCGAATGTGCCAACACCACCAACTGTACACCACCATATGTATGTGTGTTAGCATTTTCACAATCATTTCCCAAAGGATGTTAGCCACTCAACTTGCCACGCCACTCGATCCTAGCGACAATGCAAAGTTAGATCACTCGAGTGGCACTAGATGACCGATATGCAAACAAGTTTGCCCCTCTTGATAGTACGGCCATCTATCCTAAACCTGGTCATAAACTTCTCTACACACCTATGACCGGTGAAATGAAATGCCCTAGGTTATACCTTTGCCTTGCGCATTCCATTCCATCTCCTTCAATGTCGATGCAACACATGCACCAACACGATCAACAATGATATGATCCACTTCATATCATCACATGATCATATTGGTTCATCGATCTTGACTCTACTTGCTCTTCACCGTTGCCATCGTCCATCGGCGCCAAGTCTTGCTCAAGCTTCACCGCCACGCGGTCCATCACTCCAAAGCCTTCGACTTGCCCTTCACGCTTGCAACCGGTCCATCAAGCCAAGTCTTGTCTTGATCTTCTCCACCTTGATCACATGACTCAATGTCATGTCTCATGTGCAATAAGCTCCTTCATCATCACATGTGTGAGCTTTGCAACATCTCCAAGCCATTTTCACCTCCATGGCATATGTTGCTCATACACATGTACCTGTAGACTAATCACCTGTGTATCTCACATAAACACAATTAGTCCACCTAGGTTGTCACTCAATTACCAAAACCAACAAGGACCTTTCAGATGGGCATGTACTCGGTCGCCCGCTGCCCTCGGAGGTGGATGCCCGCGCATCCCGTCAGCGCTGGGGTCTTCTGGCCTCTCTCCTTCTTCTTGATCAAGGAGATAGAGAAGAAATATCTCCATACCTCAAAGTGGGGCTCGATCCCAAGGTACCCCTCGCACATCGCGATGAAGGCCATGATGTGCGACATCCCGTTGGGGTTCAAGTGTTGTAGCTCGATCTGATAGTGGTGCAGCAGACCTCGGAAGAACAAGTGGGAAGGAACCACGAGTCCGTGCTCGTGGAAGGGCATGAAGGAGATGACGTAGCTGTTGGGCTACGCCGATGCATCCACATGGCCAGGCATAAGCCACTCTACCACATCGGTCCTCCTGTGGAGAAGACCATGCTTGACGAGGCCCTCCATCCGCGCATGGGTAACATCGAAGTGGTACCACGAATCCATGGAGGATGGAGGCGGCTGCGGAAAAGCAAAGGCGGCGGCGAAGAAGCGGAAGCTACAGATTTAGGGCTCCAACGGCAGATTAGCAAGCATGGTAGATCCGAACAGCGGTGATGGAGAAACGGAGAAGGTAAGGCTATAGTTTTAGTGTGCAGAAACGTGAAGGGGGAGGCCACTATTTATAGGATGGAGCGGGGCGAGAAGGCAAACTGTCCACCTAGGTTCACGCGCTCGCTGCGCCGCGTCATGTCACCTCCCTTCAAAGATCGTGCGCATGCTATCTCTAGCCGTGCCCTCAAGGGACACGCCAGATGACGGTTTGACCGGTCGATGGGCCAAGCACCATCGCAGGTAAGGAGGGATATAGAGCTAAAAACGCTCCTACGGCCCATTTAGGACTAGGAGTTCGAATGTTGGCCCACCGACGGGTTCACAGTCGCTTTGGGGCACCCATAGAGCGAGGGGTGCAAAGGGATGGGCCCACTAGCGGCCAGTACATGGGTGCATGAGCGCCGCGGGCATCCTAACCCACGTTTGAGTCTTGGTCAGTTTCTAGTCCATGGTTTTTCCTCGAAGAAAGGCAACGAGCCCTTGGGATCGGCCCAATAGACCCAAGAACTATATGGATTGGCCGCCAAGAGTCTAGAGTCATTCACCATCTGACCCATGTTGGACCCTTGTGAACAGGAAGCCAGGGCCCACTTGGACTAGCCCATTAACAACTCACTGAGCACCATGTTTCATCTATCGAGGAAAAACATGGCACGGCTTAGCCCCTCTGTTTTATCGAAAAAACGCTTGAGGTATGACGATCACAAAGACGAGCCAACCCTCGACTGGACCCCTGCTATGCATGGGGGATCAAGGGAAGTTGGACTCACAAGGAGGCCAAACATGCGGTCACAGTACGATGGCAGACCGATCAGATCCTAGGGGACCAAAATCAAGAACAATCTTTTCGACCTCCCGAATCATACGGTTACATGCCCCTAGAAGACCGATCACGACAAAAGGGAATCACCGTCCTACCAGGACATGCCATGGGCTACAAAAAGAAGGCCAAGGCCCTCAGAGTCCTCCCATCCGAAAAAGCCTCCAAAGGAGTATTCTACTCCTCCGCAGGCTCGAGGACTACTGTCAGGTATCGATATTAGAGATACCCAAAGCAAGGAAGTTAGCTCCCACACTGACTTCCCCGGATGGCTTGAGACGTATTAAAAGGTCTCGCCCGACCCCAAGGCCGCGGGCTCTGTCTCGCCCGACCTCAAGGCCGTGGGCCCCGTCTCGCACGACCCCTTGGGTGTGGGCTCCGTCTCGCCCAACCCTAAGGACGTGGTTTTCGTCTCGCCCGACCTCGGGCTTTGTCTCGCCCGGGGCCGAGGACACGGGCTCTGTCTCGCCCGACCCCTTGGGTGTAGGCTCCGTCTTGCCCGCCCTCGAGGACGCGGATTCCATCTAGCCTAATCCCTTGGGTGCGGGCTCCGTCTCGCCCAAGGTCGCAGACTCCGTCTCACCTTACCTTGAGGATATGGGTTCTGTCTCGTCCGACAGGGACCCATACCGCCGCCAACCACTCTAGGTCCAAGCGTAAGGGCCTAGGTTAAAACTCTAACACCAGGAAAGAGGCTGGCATGCCTCGATGTAACCCGTGGCCATGATGAGCCATACTTGGGGATTCACATCAAGAACAGTGTCGAACGTGCCGGTGTTGTTTTGCCTAATCCTCGTACGGACGTTGACAGGTGCGTTAGTTCACCACGACGTCCGCTGGGACAGAGTGGATCGCCATGACCGGTAGATGACGCCTGTACATGGCACCAGTGACGAACAGGGCTACGACAAAGAGCCATCCCTGTTGACATCTACAGGATCAGTGGGACCCGCATGGAAGAGAAGAAGGACCCAACAACCCTGGAAGCCTTCTTCTCTCTCTCTCGTTCTTCTTTTCATCCTCTGTAACCCGCGCTTTCCTTTCGCCTATAAAAGGGGAAGCAGGGCATCCTACGTTGGGAGATGGGAACACAAGAGCACGACACGAGCACACGGCTGAGCGGTAAGCGAGCTCTTAGCACCCGTTCACTCCTTCCACTAGAGACTTGGGATCCTCTCTCTCTCTCGCCTGTTTGTAACCCCTACTGCAAACTAAGTGCCGATAACATGAGCAACAACGAACTGGACGTAGGGACGTTCCGCCTGAACCAGCATAAACCCTTGTGTGCTTCGAGCACACCATCCGAGCTAGACGCGCAAATACAAATTTACTCGTCGGTGGTCCGAAAACACCGACAAGTGGGTGCCTACTCCTTTTGTGATGCTGATTTTGTAAGTGCTAACCATTATACTGCATGGTTATAGCCTCTCCTTCTGCCTTGCTTCGCCACTGCTTCAAGCTTCCTTGCTGCGTTCCCATGTGACGTTGTCTTTCGTCAGCGACACTAATTCACGGGGTGTTGGATCCAAGGGCTAAAGTTTAGTCCATGTCACATCGAACATTCGGACGCTAATTAGGAGGACTAAACATAAGATCATTATAAAACTAATTGCACAGGAGTAGACTAATTAGCGAGACGAATCTATTAAGCATAATTAATCTATTATTAGTAAATGTTTACTGTAGCACCGCATTGTCAAATCATGTATTAATTAGGCTTAATAGATTCATCTCACAAGCCTCAATCTTTGTAATTAGTTTTATAATTTGCCTATATTCAATATTACTAATTGGTATCCAAGATTTGATGTGATAAGGCTAAACTTTAGGCCTGTGGAAACAAATACCCCTGCTGTTTCACTAGGTAATTAATGGTATCTGGGTTTTGCTCATTGATTGACATATTATGATTATATTTACAAGCAACAGACAGCTTACCATCCTAGGTACTGTATATGTTCCACACATGCATAGAATAGAGATTAACAAAATTACTGCGATTAACAGGCCACTCCAACATTTCGAGTTTGAAATTAGTCCCACTAGTCAGTGTGCAAAAGAGGAAGAAGAATGAAAAGCAGCAATACATAGTATTAGATACTGTTTGGTAGAGTTTTGGCTTGTCTCTGATTCCTCCCATAAACTTTAGCAATAAGTCTGTCCCTGTTTTCAAATGAACAAGGAGCTGGTGAAGTTGTGAAGGTGGTTTTTTTAGTTTCATTGGCTTCGGCATTCAGCTTCTTCGAACACGACAACAAGAAGTTGAAGCCGAATGAAGCCGTGACAACAAGATCCCTGGTTATTCTTACATCAAGTCTTCTGCAAAAAAAAAAAAAATGGACCAAGACTTGTTAACTATTTGTGTAGATATAATTATGAATGGTCGTGTAATGGTACTCTAATATATATATATATATATATATATATATATATAGACACACACACACCATCACCAGCATCACTACCGTCAACCTACATATATGTATGTATCCTATCATCAGTAATCAACCACCAGATATGATTGCTGTGGACCACGAGCCATCTCTGTCCACCTTCGTAACAATACCCCGGCCTTGTTTAGATTGAAGTTTTTTCACTTTCTCTTCATCATATCAAATCTTTGGACACATGCATGGAGTATTAAATATAGATAAAAAAATAATTAATTATATAGTTTGATTATAAATTACGAGACGAATCTTTTGAGCCTAGTTAGGCCATGATTAGACAATAATTGTCAAATACAAACGAAAGTGCTACAGTGCCGAATACTGATTCCTAACGCTGAACTAAACAAGGCCCCCTTTAGCTAGTGACAAATTGTACTTTACCAATACTTTTCAACGAATAAACATTATTTTTCTCTCACAACAAATCAGCATAAGCATCAACGTAAGCCAAATTTCAGTGAAACGATAACCTTTTGGAACGCAGGATTCTCGAAACATAGATTAGAAAAAAAACACAGGATTTCACATGTATCTTACACATTTGAAGTGTAGAAAAGTTTTTGTTATGATCTTTAGATACAACAGAGAAAAAATATAGGAATTTCAAGAGAGGGTAAGAGATAAACAAAAAGTTTCCATGAGGTCCAACCTTATGTTAGTTTTCTTTTTCTAAAATTTATGTGCCTCTATACATCCCTAAGTAATCCACATAAATTTTGTAGAATTTAATCCTTTGTTTCAAAGAAACCTAAATGGAATTTTACTATATTTTAAAATTTTTAAAATTCCTATGATTTCCCTTTGTGCCAAAAGGGAATTAAACAGGTTACAAACACCGTGTCAGTATCAGTACGCGCATGAGATAGGACAATTGGAGTTAGGACAGTAAGCATGAGTCAATCAATTTTTTCAACCCCCGTCGTCCCACTCCTACCACGCTAGTACGCGGGCCGGTACGCTAGAGTTTGGCCGCTAGACATTTGCCGATGGCAGATGGAGACGGAGGGAGACGCACCACGTGACCTTGTTTTTGTACCAGCTGGACCAAACCGTCCCTCCGCCTCCCGGCGTGTGGACCGTCTCCCTCGCCGTCGGTGCTGTGGTTCGCCTCCCACTCACGCTACCAGCTGGGCTGGGAGGGACTGGACCAGACCAATAGAGACCATCCCTCTCCTCCCCTGCCGGTGGTGTGGTTCGCCTCCCACTCACTCACTCACACTGTCGCACGCACTTCCGCCCCGATCTCCATATATAACACGCCGCCGCCCCGTCCGTCCGTGCTCCGGACTCCGGATCCACCGCCGCAGCGCCGCACTCACCCTCTCCCTCTCTCTCCACCCCCAAAGTCGCCAGCCTGTGCCTGCCAAAAAGCATAATGGCGCCTTGGCCGCGGCGGCCCGTGCTGGCGCTGGTGCTGCTCCTGCTGCTCGCGCTCCTCTGCTCCCACGTCGCGCTCTGCTCCTCCGCCGAGCCGGGGAAGCCCAAGCCCAAGGCATCCGGCGGCCGCAAGGCGCTGCTGCCGGACGACGACGGCGAGGAGCTGCCCGCTGCCAAGCCGGCCAAGACGGCCAACACGGCGGCGGCGGGGAAGACCAAGAAGAAGCTGCTCGCCGGCGACGCCGCTTCCAAGAACCAGACCAAGGTTGCCAAGGCTAAGAAGCCAGAGTCGGCCGCCGCCGCGGCGAAAGGGGCCGCCAAGAAGCCCGCTGGCAAAGCGGCTGCGGGTGGGGACGCCGGCATTGCCAAGGTCTCCAAGGCCCCCAAGGCGGACAAGGCCAAGGTCCCGAAGCCGGACAAGGCGGCGGCGGCTGTTGCCAAGGCTAAGGGCGCCGATTCGACCAAGCCTGCCAAGGTTTCCAAGACGGGCGCCAAGGCGGTGAAGCCACCCAAGACGGGCGCTAAATCTGAGGCTGCCGCCGCGGCTGAGAAGGCGAAGAAACCGGCGGCGGCCAATTCGACCGCGGATGCCGGTGCCAAGCCGGCCAAATCCGGCAAGAAGGCGGCGCAGGTGGTCGCCGACGCGAAGGCGAAGGCGAAGGCGAAGGCGAATGCCACCGTCGTGAGCAAGGAGGAGTCGGCGGCGACGGAGACGACGGAGGTGGAGGTTGAGGAGGACGTGGTGTTCGCCAAGGAGGCAGAAGAGGGCACAGACGACCTCATCTCCGAGTTCCGGGACCTGCCCAGTCGGCTGCAGGAGACGCTGATGCCGGACCTGGCGCGCCTCTCGCACCACTCCAAGGCGTACCTGTCCGCGGCGAACGCCGGGATCGCCGACGGCGTGCGCCCGATCCTCGGCGGCCGGTGGGCGGCGGTGGCCGCCTCCGCGGCGGCGGTGGCGGTGCTGCTGCTGCCGCTCTTCATGCTCACCGCGCTGGTGCTGCGGATGGGCCCGTACCTGCCGCTGCTTCACCGCGCGCTGCTGCTGGCGCAGGCGTACCTCGCCATCTACTTCGCCACGCTCGCGCTCGCCGCGGCCGCCACGGGGCTGGAGCCGCTGCGCTTCTTCCACGCGGCCTCCCCGGCCGCCTACGCTTGGACGCAGGCCGCGCAGTCCCTCGGCTTCATGGGCTACCTCGTGCTCCAGATGGTGGACCTCGTCGCCGTCTTCTCGGGCGCCGCCTGCCCCGAAGATGACGGCAACGGGGACGCCGCCAAGGCGCTTGGCCTCGCGCAGATGGTGGTCGGCCTCGCCGTCGGCCTGCACTACTACGCCGCCGTCTTCCACCGCGCCGCGGCAGGGGAGGCGCCTCGCGCCAACTGGCGCGTGTACGCCGTGTACGCGGCCTGCTTTGCCATCGTGTGCGCCTGTGCGCGCGCCGAGAGGAGGAAGAAGGCCTACCTCGCGGGCACCGACGGCGCCGCCGAGGAGTGGAAGAAGAGCTGAGCAGCTGCTCATCTCGGGAAACTTGGCTAGATCAGAATCCGGGACTCGGGAGGGACTTTCCTGAAAAGATCCCAATATGGTGGAAGCCCAATGGCATGGGTGTAAGAAGGCCCAGAATTTATTTAGGAAGAAAAGGAGGATATAAAAGGAAAAGAAGACACGGGACAAGCTGTGATTTTTCTTTTTTTCCTTCTCTACATTTATTATTTATATAATATGTTCCCCTTTTCGTTTTAAGTTATTGGTTTGAGTACAGAGGGATAATAAACTCATAAACCTGGATGGAATGACCAGGTTTTAGTTCATGGATTGCTCTGGCTCTGGCCACACTGCTTTGTTCATTCATGTTAATGTGCATTGATCAGATAGCTTGAACTCTGCTTATTTTACATTGCAAAGCAAACGTGAAAAACAAATCTGAATACGTAATGATCAACAACGGATACAGAATGCATCCATTTTTTACAGCCTGAAGCTGAAAGCGCATAAGATGCGCAAACTGCATTTTGCAGGGTTTTACCACTTCATCAGCACCTAAATGTTCAGTGACTATGGACAAATGTGATGACTCCAAACTGAGATCCTTGCAGGGTTTTACCACTTCATCAGCAACCGAAGAGCTAGATAATTCTTTGTTGTCTTCGTTTTCTTTCAGCCGTAGTATATCGCCGATCTATCCCTACCTCGGTTCTGCTCGTGTAACCTAGGCAATCCGAGGCTTTCCTGGTTACAGTTCGACCAAGTCTGCAACGCAACTCCCGTGACCTGCGAGTGCCTCCACCGCGATTTATTCATGATCTGACAGTGTCATCCATGCCGCTTCAGGTTCTCAGGACCCCCAGCCTCTCAGTCCCACTTGGAAGCTGCTACAACTTGCAATATACCAATATGCCGAGAAGGGTCGGGCGATCAGCACAGCGGCATGTGTCGCCTTGGTGACAACATAGTGACCGAACTCGGTGACAACATGCTTACCAGCATCAGAATTTGGTTTCCCAATAAGAAATATAAGCAGCACATTGTTGCCTTGGTGACAGCATAGTGATCAAACTGACCAGATGTCATGTTGTGCGACGATCCTGAATATGAACCCCAAACAGATGGATTATCTGACCAAAGAACTAAATATCGGGCCAGGAATTTAGAAAGGGTTCTAGACTTCTGGTTTCCTTGCCATCTGCATGACCGCATCCAATTGGCACGACCCTTTTGGTCAGATCCTGTTGTGGATTCCCAGCTATGTTCTCCAACAGCACCTCTTGCACCGCAACATCTTTCTCCATTCTTGGATTAGTACTAGTCCACAGAGGAGTTATTGTATGCATTATTTGCCATCAACCTCAGAAACTGGTCCCTGATCCAAGGACATGATAACCAGTGAATCAACATGGGATAATCAGTATGAGCTCTTAAAAAAAACAGTGAAAGTTTGAAAGAAACTTACCAGCAACCTTTTATCAAATCTTTCAGCTTCCATCTCCAGCAACCTAGCAGCTTCATCCATCTGATGTGCAGTGTACGCCTGAATCATGGTGGCATAAGTTATTTTGTCAGGCTTGCATTTCTTCTCCTTCATAAGCTGCAGCATCTCCTCCATGATTTTGATATCTCCAGACTTCGCATATGCGCTTATCACGCAGTTGAAGAATGGAGTATCTAAGACAACATTGGTGTTCTCGGTCTGTCGAATAATCCCTGGAACCTTGTCAAGAAGCCCAGCTTTACTGTACCCGTTAACTAGCGAGCAGTAGGTGATGGGGTTGGGTTTCACACCCTGAATCTTCATAAGCCGGAAATAGTACTCCCATCTTTTCTATGTTTCCAGCACGTCCAAAACACTCTATCACTGTGTTGAAGGTAACCGCGGTCGGTGAGAAGAACCGTTTCTTCATGTATCTGAATATTGACATCATCTTGTCATACATGCCAGCCTTACCGTAGGACTTGATCATGATGTTGAACGTCTTGGTATCTGGCTCAACACCCATCAGCTGAAACTCACTGTATCTCTTCTCCATCTCATCTGTTCTTCCATGGTTGCCATATGCCCCAATCACGGAGTTCATGGTGTAAATGTCCGGGCACATTGCTCCCACTCTCAAGCATGGCGGAGAGCGCACTCTCCATCTCCTCAAACATGGCGGCCTTGCCGTACCCGTCAATTATTGCGTTGTGGATAACCGAATTGCACTCGATCCCCAAGTATTACATCTCGTCGAGAACAGCAGGGGTCAGATCGAAGCGGCGCGACTTGGCGCAGCAATCGATGAGGACGGAGAAGGTGTACCCGTCCGGCTTGCAATCAGCGGCGCCTTTCATCTGCTCGACGGCGGTCAGCGCCTCCTCCAGCAAGCCGCTGTAGCCGTACGCGCCGACGAGCGCCGTGTACACGTCCGCCGTCGGCCGGAGCCGCTCCGAGAGCATCGCCTTGAAGAGGGCAGCGGCGGGACCGGGCTGCCGGCACTTGCCGAGCATCATCAGCAGCCGCGCGTAGGTCTGCGACCTCGGCTCGTGTGCTGCTTCCGCAGCAGCTCGAACATCTAGCGGCAAGCAAAGCAAGAGAGCGGTAAGCGTCGTCGAGGAGAGGAGAAAATTGAAATTTTGCCCTCGTGGCAGGTGGGCTTCGCTGAAATGCCCTTATGAAATGAGTTCAACCCGTTATAATGTCATTTTGAGATTTAAATCCACTTTTAATATTTTTCATCCAAAATTTTAGCCTGAACTGATCATTTTGCCCCTGAGCTCATTGACCCCCGCCCCCTCTCGGTCACACGATCACGGCAAAGAACAGTCCCCTTGGAAACCTGACCGACGCTACGAACAGAAAGGACAAGGGAGCTCGAACGCAAGAACAGAAAACCGGTGGCCACAAAATCGACGAAAAACTAGACCAAATCAAAATAAATCGCGACCAAACTTTTCACAGGCCATCATAAGGGAGTTGGTGAGCATACTCTAAGAGATCATCGTCCAATTTCAAACCAAACTCCGGAAAAATTAGATCACGGCCAAGAACACGAAAAACTCCCCAAAAACGAAATTCCTTCAGTTTCTTGGTGCTCGACTCGATTCAATCAAATTCACTTAAGGGGTAGCATCAACTCATGTCATAGCACGAATCTGAGCAAAAAAAGAACGAACTAAATCGGTCTCAAAATGAATAATCGAAGCAAGAACGGGGGAGGGAAAAACTGAGAAAAAAGCTGCAAAAATAAAATCACAGACACAATCCTTTGAATCTCACACAGAGGTGTTAATTTGATCTCATCAATGGAGACTTTTTCGTCTTTGAGGTAAGTAGTGGCATTGCCAATTGGTGCCGTCCTTTCACAGATAAACACAGAGAAGGTCAACATTGGCACAACAGGCATTCTAGGCCAAACCCTAGAACACGAATCGAAGTCATCGAAGGGAAGAATCAGAGAGGCAAAAGCAAAATCCCAAAATACAAGAGGAAACGGGAGCACCTGAGACTGCTATGTGCCAACCGCGACACCACCGAGACCCATCGGCACCGGGCACGAGCACCATGAGCAGCCACAACAGGAGAGAGGGAGAGGGGGAAAGATGAGGACAACTGGCCTGCAAGGCCATGCCTCTGCCCTACCCTGCGCCGGCCGCGCGCATGGCCCAGTGGTAGATCGAGACGGAGGGAGAGGGAGAGGGAAGGGGGGGCGCCCGCGCTGAGCCACCGCCGCCGCGACGCGCCACCTCGTCGAAGGACGGGCAGTGCGGCAGGCCCGTACGGTGCGCCTGCACACCGGGAGAGGGGGGAGAGAGAGGCGGCACGGCAAAGCCGTGCCACGCTGAGCGTCGCCACCTCAGGAGAGAGAGGGAGAGGGAGAGAGGAAGGGGAGGCAATGGGAGCGAGAGAACGAGAGGGGGAGAGATGAGAGGGCAGGGGTTAATGAGCTCAGGGGCAAAATGGTCAGTTCAGGCTAAAATTTTGGGTGAAAAATATTAAAAGTGGACTTAAATCTCAAAATGGCATTATAACGTGTTGCACTCATTTCATAAGGGCATTTCAGTGAAGCCCACAAACTTGATGGCATTAGGGCCAGAGGTTTGTGGACTGCTGCCACGCGGCCGCGGCCTTGCAGGAGACGCCCAAGACGACGGCCTCGGTGCGGAGGATGCGGGCGAGGGTGTCCGGCTGCTCGCGCTCGGCCTCGCCCACATGGGTGGATGGGGACGAAGACGGTTTCCGTCGCTGACGCTGGCGCCCGGTGCCGCGTCGGGCAGCAGGCACGACAGGCGCATGGCTGGCACGGGGATGTTACGAAACAGTGCCTGCCAACAGACACCTATTCATCGGGGATCTCATCCAATTAGATGTGCAGTTAGAGATAGGATTAGAGATTAGATTTACAGTTAACCGTGTCACCGAAGGGCATGTCTCTTGGTGACAAGATATAACTTCTCCCGTCAGTTGTGTTCTTTGGACACACCCCTTCACTTGTATATATATCTAAGAGATCAATGAAAACAACTGTTGTTCCCAAAATCTTGTTCATTCTATTCACTTTTAACACGTTATCAGTACTTTCGCTCTTCTGGATAGAGAGAAGGAGAACACAGAGGCAACAAATGCCTCTGAACCATCACCGGTAAGCATGACGAAGATTGACTTACCGTCACATGTTGTTCGTCAACTGTTCTTCGCCCTTCGTCGCGTCGGTGGAGTTCGCCGTGGCTCGATCCGTCACCACGGCCACCATGAACAACGCCGCAGCGTCTTCGAGCGCCTTGGGCCTCGTGTTCGCTGCAACATTGCCCATGGTCCTTTCGGCCGCCTCTTCGACACCGTTGTTCGTGGCTTCCATTCTAATGCAGTTCCTCACCGTCGATGGACTCATGTTCGTGGCCGCCATGCTTCTCCTCCGCGCGATCTTCGTCTGCAGAGCCAGCCACCATCTTCTCGCCTTGGCTTGGACGGCGCCGGCCCCAGCAACGCTACACCTCCAGCGGTTGAAGCCTCGGCGCCACCAATCGTGGAAGCCCCGACGCCGCCCGTTGATGAAGTGGTTGTCGAGTCCGTCGCTATACCCGCGTATGTCTCCATGGAGCCGATGTCGGCGGCACCGTCACCGCCTCGCTTCTAGTGCGTCTTCTGCAAGGAGTTCACCTCGATCCCGCACACGCTCGAGTACGCATACTCGCTGCTGACGCCCACACCAGCCTCTCCGACTCCAGTGACGACAGGCAATGGTGTCCCCCCACTCGATACGTGGTTTCTGAACACGCGGGCTGCTCCCGCGCTTGATGCCGTGAAGGTTGAGGAAGAGGAGGATGTGGTGACCGGCCTCGGCATCAGCGACATCTTCAACGGCGCGGCGATGTCTGGCGTCTCACCGTACTTCTTCCTCGACAAGGCTGGACCCTCGGCTCCACCTCCGGCGGCGACCCCGCCAATGGCTCCTCCTCCGCCCGCGACACGCTCGGAGGCTGCGGCTCGCATGAAGGAGAAGGCTCTCCCGGTGGCTCCTCCAACTTCTAATGAGGGCAGCGCTACCACGCCCCCCACGATTCGGTGTCTTCTCGGTCGCAGGGTGGCAGCGATGGATAGGCGCCCCGGCATCCGCAGGGGAACCTGGAACCCGACGAATCTTGGCCTCCCAAGCGCGGAGGTGCTGAACATGGCCATCGGCAACAGCGGCTTCTACTCCCCAGAGGATGGGGACTCCTCCTCGAACTGAGGACCGGCAGCAGCAGTGGCGTAGTGGAGTGCGACGGTGAGGTGGTTTGCGACGGTGGTTGCCTTTTTTTTACATGGCAGCGGCGGCGAGTAGTTAGGAGCTGAAACCCTAACTACCACCTGACCCCCGTTTTATGGGACGTGCGTGCGACAATGGGCCGGCCCAAGGCCGGTGCCCTGCCCTCCCTGCTCTCCCCTGTGCATGCCGACTTGACCTGCATGGGCCAAAATCCAGGCTTCCGATGGATTCAAGCTATTTACCGTTTTCGTCAACTTAATATTTTCAGCATTAATTCGTATAAGACTCTGTTAGTCTCTTATAATTATGTGCTGTAAAATTAAGTACTCTTATGTTTAGTCGTTGACTTTAACTATAGTGTACTTGTGATATTTTATCATTATAAAATATCCGTTTATGATATTATTCAAAGTATTTGTTCCTGTATGTATGGCAAATCCAATAAAATAATATCCTTGTTATTACGACCATGATCTTGCAAATTATTTATTCATTAATCATTTTTGCAATCGATCATTTTATTTAAGCCCCTTTTATGCTTTTTGACTTTAAAGCACTACGCGCTTAAATAATGGATGCGATATTTTATGTATATTTTCTCCTCAATTGTATAACGTGCATGTTCCCTATTTATTTGTTGGCCATACACAAGGTAGCACCATTGTTGCTACTGCAGGATCTACACTAAGTAAACACTTAGTGACTATCCTCAACGTGCGAACCCAACATCACAAATGAGAACATTTGGTCTATATCTTTTCACAAAGATGACTACCGTTAATTCGCATTCCTATTGGCCATACACAAGGTAGCACCATAGTGTACTGTGGGATCTACACTAAGTCCACAACTTAGTGACTATCCTCAACGTGCGTACCCAATTCGTTTGCGAATTGACTAAGGTCTACATCATTCTTGATGACTACCTTAAGACGTGTTTATACAACTTACATAATTACTTGGCATCTACTGTTAATACAGACTATGCCCAATTTGAGGTCTACATTTTTATGGTGACTACCTCCATTATTTCATTATGCACATGAGATCTTTACAACATCAATAATACAAGATTTATATTGCCTCTATTTTGCATCCCATAATTACAACACACCACAACATTTTAATAACTTAAAATGTTTTGATGGTTTGCCTCGTGTAGGATTAATGACCGTCTAAGAGTTTGATTTGCTTGCTCTAGATGGCCATAATTATCCCACATGGGCTATGGACGTAAAGGTTAGTCTTGCGTCCCGTGGACTTTATCGAGCTGTGTTACCACCTGAAGAGGGTGTTGCACCACTTGAAGATCAACATGAATACACGGCCCTATATCTCATCAGGAGCCACATTCATCCTGACCTTAAGGCTGAATACTTGTTGGAAGAGAACCCACGAAATCTATGGAATTCTCTTAAGCAACGCTATGAACAACAAAAGGCATTTGTCCTGCCTGCGGCCAACTATGAGTGGACGCAACTTCGCTTACAGGATTTCAAAACTGTGAGTGATTACAACCATGCTGTTCATAGGATTTGCTCAAAATTGCAATTATGCGAGAAAGAACCTACAGATGCGGATAAAATAGAAAAGACTCTGTCTACAATGCTTCTCTCTGAAAGGATTCTTCAACAACAATACCGTGAAAGACGTTTCCAGGTTTATTCTGAGCTTATACAAACTTTACTTGAGGCCGAAAAACATTCTGAACTTATGGTTTGGAATAATCAGTAACGCCCCGTAGGGTCTGCTCCATTGCCTGAAGTACATGGCTACACTCAGAATAAACCCAAATTTGATGGTGGACTTTCTAAGACCCATCCTCAGGAAAATGTCAAGAAAGGTAAAAAACAACACAGACGCAATAAGAAATCCCAAACTCGTGTTTCCAACAAGGGTAAGAACATTTCCAAACATATGAATGACAAACCTATGTGTCAGAATTGTGGTTGTTATAACCACATTACACAGAAATGTCATACCCCAAGTCATCTTGTTGATCTCTATTTAAAGTTTGTGGGTCGCGGACGTGCTGCACCAGGATAGAAGTATGAAGCCCACTTCCACATTCAACCTGACACCACCAGGAATGACGCTGGTTGTTCACAATAAGTTCCAATGAAACCAAGCAACAACAACATACGAGGAGGCGAGGATCTTGCGGATACGGGGAATATGATCGTGGAATATGTATCCAACAACATATTTGGAGACTTTGAATAGGCTCCAAATCCATTAGATTCTCATGTCTTTATGTCATAGTGATTATAATAGTTAAAATAATTTATGTCCTATGTGTTGTAAATATTTAATAATGTCATCACTATTTAGTTTGAATACCCAATAAATATATTGTACACATTTGATGTATTGTACACATTTGATATTCAACAAATAAAGTATGTATTCTATATATCATCAAAGAGTTTCATATCAAATTCTTTATTTATATATAGTTTCTACGGGGGTCAATCTTATGGAGGAGGAATTATGCCTAGTGGACAGTGGTACCACTAATTCTATACTTAGAGAAACAAAATATTTTCAAACTCTTGCAAAAAGACAAGGAAATATTTTGACAATCGTCGGGCGCGATGCTACAATAGTTGGCTCTGGTCGTGCAACTATTGTACTCTCTATGGGTACCCAAATTACAATTGAGGATGCATTATTGTATCCTGATTCAAAGCGTACCTTGTTAAGTTATAGAGATATCTGTCAAAATAGTTTCCATATAGAAACCTGTGATGACAGCAATGAGGAAATTCTCCTTGTTACTAAAAATAGCGGATATGGCAAACGAATTGTTGAGAAAATTCCCTCTTTTCCGTCCGGATTGTACTACACATACATCAAACCCTTACCGCGTGTTGCGTACAAGGTAATTTTTTAGAATGTTGACACATTCAAAATTTGGCATGAACGCCTTGGCCATCCTAGTATAGGGATGATGCAAAAAATTATCAGCAATTCTAAAGGTCATGAGTTAAATATTGCTAAATTCCCAAAATCTTCAGATTTTATGTCCACTTCAGCGCTACAGGGAAATTGATCGTACGACCATCGTCCATTAAGATCCAACTAAAATTTCTTGAACGCATTCAAGGAGATATTTATGGCCCCATACAACCAACGTCTGGACCGTTCAGGTACTTCATGGTTCTAATAGATATGTCTACTAGATGGTCTCATGTGTGTCTTTTATTCACACGTAACCATACATTTGCAAAAATTATTGCTCAAGTTATTAGACTTAGAGCACATCATCTTGAATATCAAATTCAATCAATTCGAATGGACGATGCTGTTGAATTTTCCTCAAAGGCTTTCAACGATTATTGTATGGCTTTGGGAATTCAAGTTCAGCACTCTATCCCATATGTTCATACACAAAATGGTTTAACAGAATCTCTTATTAAAAGAATTAAACTCATTGCAAGACCGTTATTACAAAATTGTAACCTACCAACTTCATGTTGGGGTCATGCAGTCTTACACGCTGCTGACTTAATTCAATTGCGACCAACTGCATATCACGTAGTCTCCCCATTGCAATTAGTACGTGGGAATATGCCAAATATTTCCCATCTGCGAAAAATTGATTGCGTTGTATACGTAACGATCTCACTGCCTAAGCGTACTTCTATGGGCCCACATAGGAAACTTGGTATCTATATGGGATATCAATCTTCATCAATTATCAACTACCTCGAGCCTCTTACAGGGTACTTATTCACGTCCCGATACGCTGACTGCATATTTAATGAGGACCATTTCCCGGCATTAGGGGGAGATTTTAAGTACCAAAACAAATGCTAGGAAATCATCTGGAATGCCCAAGGCATTCCCCCCTCAAATCCACATACTCTAGAGACTGAACAACAAGTTTAGAAAATCATAAACTTGCAACATATTACAAATAACAGGTCATAAGCATTTACTGATTATAAGGGTGTCACTAAATCCTCTTATCTTGCTCGCAATACGCCCGAAAGAGTGGAGGTACCAATAAAAACCATTCAACTCCCACTTCCAAAGAAGAGGGAGAGAAGTACGACCGCTCCTAAGGATAATGCTACAAGTAAGCGTCCGAAGATATCGAGGGCTAAATCCTCCAAATCAGTAAATCCAAGCCAACCTCAAGTTGGTAGACACCCAATAGTGGATAAAAATCCAACATCAGGACCAAATCCACAACCCGGATCAACGGTGCATCCAAATTCTGATCCTGGAAAATCGGAACACCCTGACTCCATAGTTTTGGGAAATGTTGAGTCAAATAATGGGGTGAAAGAAATTTCCATCAATTACATAGATTCTAGATAATCATACAATCGTAAGACTACTGTTGTCGACATGTACTTCTCCGCAGCAATTGTAGAAATATTTCTCAATGATCCAGATCCCAAGACCATGGCAGAGTGCAAAAAGCGCTCGGACTGGGCTCAATGGAAAGAAGCAATTCAAGCTGAAATAGCTTCGCTCACTAGAAGAGGGGTATTCACATCTGCAATAGCTACACCTTCCAAAGTCTTTCATGTAGGCTTTAAATGGGTTTTCGTCCGAAAACAGAATGAGAACAATGAGGTGGTGAGATATAAAAGCGAGGCTAGTAGTACAAGGGTTCACGCAGAGACCCGGCATTGATTATAATGAAACCTATTCTGCAATGAGTGGAATTACTTTTCGATACTTAATATCATTGATAGTTCAAAATCATCTATCTATGCAGTTGATGGATGTGGTGACAGCATATCTATATGGGTCACTTGATTCGGACATATACATGAAGGTTCCTGATGGAATCCAAATTCTGAATCCAAGCGCAAATCGCAACATGTATTGTGTAAAACTACAAAAGTCATTATATGGCTTGAAGCAGTCGGGACGAATGTGGTACAACCGACTGAGGGAATTTCTTCTAAAGAAAGGATACACTAACAATGATGATTTCCCATGTATTTTCATTAAGAAATCTTGAACGGGATTTTGTATTATATCCGTGTATGTTGATGATTTAAATATTATTGGTAGCCCAAAGGATATAGATGAAGCACGCAAACATCTAAAGAGAGAATTCAAGATGAAGGATTTGGGTAAGACCAAGTATTACCTAGGCTTATAACTTGAGCACCATCCTTCAGGGATTTTAGTGCATCAATCAGCATATATCTAGAAAATATTGGAGAAATTCAATATGGATAAATCATACCCTAATAAAACCTCGATGGTTGTTCGTTTCTTAGAAATAGGAAAAGATCCATTTAGACTACGGGATATTGGGGAAAAGATATTGGGACCAGAGATCCCATATCTCAGTGTCATTGGCGCACTTATATATCTTGCAAATTGCAGCAGGCCTGATATCGTATTTGTAGTGAACTTACTAGCTAGGCATAGTGCAGACCCAACTCGCCGTCATTGGACGGGAGCGAAGTGTATCCTCAGATACCTTAATGGCACAAAAGATCTTGGTTTATTCTTCAAGAAAAATCATGATCCCAGTATAATTGGTTATACTGATGCAGGTTACTTATCTGATCCTAATAACGGAAAATCCCAAACAGGATTTGTATTTCTACATGGAGGTACAGCTATTTCATATAAGTCTTCTAAGCAGACTCTGACAACGACTTCTACTAATCATTCTAAAATTATTGCTCTATACGAGGCATCACGAGAACGTGTATGGCTTCGCTGAATGATTAACCACATACAACAGTCATGTGGTATTGGTTCAATTAAATCACCTACAATTATCTATGAAGATAATTCCGTTTGTGTTACACAGATGCAATCAGATTACATAAAGAGCAATATCACTAAGCATATTGTTCCTAAATTGTTTTATCCCCATGAATTACAAGAAAACGGGGAAATAAACATCTTGCAAATCAAGTCATGTGATAATCTCGCTGACCTATTTACTAAGTCCTTATCAACTTCTGTGTTTCAAAAATTGGTACATGGAATTGGTATGCGGTGACTTCGAGATTTGCCAGAATCAGGGGGGGACATCTCCTAAATGTTGACATGTACCAGCATCATATTATACTCTTTTCTTTCACAAGTTTTACTTACAAGGTTTCTTGTTAAAGTTTTAATGAGGTAATATTAACATAAGCATGTGTCATATTTCCAATTTTCCCCATCAGGGTTTTTGTGGGAAATATCAAAGACACATATTGCCCTCACAACTCATCCATGGGTTTTTTCCCAAAAGGTTTTTCATGTGAGTTATCCAAAAGGCAATACCAATAATATGTCATTATATTTTCTCCTAATTTTTCCACTGGATTTTTACAGGAGTTTTAGCGATATATCACTTTATATTGCTCCTCGTATTTTTCCTGAAATGGTTTTTGGGAAGTAATCTATATGTCGTATCTCCTATATTTTTTTCCCACTTGAGTTTTTAATGGGATACCAATGACATAATGATTTATTTAAATCACACTCGTATATGTTATTTTCTCCTTATTTTCCTATATGGTTTAAAGGAGTTTTATAGCATATCTATACATACATATTCCTCAGATTTTTTCCACAGGGTTTTTTGAGGAATTAAGCATACGGCTACATTGATCTTATAAAAGATTCGATCAAGGGGGAGTGTTACGAAACGGTGCCTGCCAACAGACACCTATTCATCGGTGATCTCATCCAATTAGATGTGCAGGTAGAGATAGGATTAAATATTAGATTTACAGTTAACTGTGTTACCGAAAGAGCATGTCTCTTGATGATGAGATGTAACTTCTCCTGTTAGTTGTGTCTTTTGGACAACTTGTATATATATATAAGAGATTAATAAAAGCAACTGTTGTTCCCGAAAGCTTGTTCATTCTATTCACTTTTAACAGGGGAGCCGGGGCCGGCGAGCTGGTGGGCGGGAGCGGCGTCGGCAGGTTCATGGCGCTAGCGGAACCTGGCACGGGAGGAGCAACCGGTGGAAAATCGAGACGTTTGAGTGGGATAATTCTCGATTATTTTCATGTAGAATCAGATTTTAAGCGGAGGTTCCGAACAGTGAAAAAGGGACGATGATGGGCGGCGAAACGAAACGGCGATAAGGTTCGGACTCAGGAGCGACGACAAATTCAGGCAGGGCCGTAGATTTGCTGGACGGCTAACAGCACCGTCAGATCGCAGAGTCTAGCTCTGTGCACTGAACACAAAGTGTTAAATCTCCGTGCTTGTTTGGGCATCAAATCTCATTACAAATACACTGAAGGCAGCTTAATGCCTGGCACTAGTTCACAGTTACACCAGCCTAAAAACTGGGAATGCAAAGGTTCGGTGAAGTTAGTCGACAGCCATTACATTTCAAATATCAGCAGCACGGGTTATACTTAAAAATAGGCAATGTGGCAATGGCAAGCAATCCATGCAACCAATTTCTTGGAGATGCAGAGATTTTGTTCCAACCAACAACGGGAACCAGGGAACCAGCATCACGTTACATGATAGCACTCATATATACTTGGAATAGTAACTCCTTCACGACACCACTGCTGCTCTAGGTATACTTGGCACGGCAAAATCATGTTGCTTACCACTTCTTCCTCTTATTGGGTTCTTCCAGATCGACAGACTACAAAAAATTTCAAGCACTGGTTAAGGAAAATTCAAAGATGATTGAGAATCAGATGTAGCAAGCTGATAAGAAGTATGTGCTTTTGAAGTTATGCCACTGAAACCAAATGCGTTTTACTTCACATTTCGGCATATTAACTATGCAATTAAAGCAATAACTTCATGGAATTTTCTTACCTAGTATTGATCATAGCCAGGGCTTCTTCTCCTATCATAGCGATCATAAACAGGGCTTCTGCCCCTGTCGTAACGATCATATACAGGGCTTCTGACCCTATTGTAGCGATCATATACAGGGCTTCGCCTTTCATACATTGCTCCATCACGGCGATCATACCCAGGATAACGCCCACGCCGATCATAATTTGGACTGTACTCCCTTCGGTACCTTGGGCTAGGTGAGCGCATGTAGGGGTTACCACGACGCCTGTCATAAGCACCTCGCTTGGGGCTGCCGTATCTGTCATCTCTCTCGCTGTCATCATCCCGGAAGGCATATTCAACGGTCACTACCCTGTCCAATATGGTGCTGTGGGCAACCAAAAACGAATAACACCCAATTAGGAGAATTTTTTTAAATGTAAAGAAAATCAGTGCAGCTAAACTCGGAGGCAAGGAATTCATGACAAGGCACCACTTAAAAAAATTCGGTACTAGTCCATTTCAGATATATCAAGCTAGGGAAGTAATCATAACTATAGGGACAAAAGGCAGAATATTCCTAAAAGAACCACTATGTCTACTAAATCTATTTTACTGCTGACATGAGACAAAAGAAACAACATGGAGGCACTTCTGTGAAAACTTCTAGAAATATTAGACCCTACAAACTGAATTCCATTAAAAGGAAACAACTCATGTGCAATATCTCAAATGGCTATCAGAATCAAGTGAAAAGATGCAAAAGAAGAACAGTATCACTTCAAGATGCCCACAAATGCAGATATCCTGCAAGGGCATAACTTAATGTGGTATTTACACATAAGAAACCAATAAACCATCATCAAAGGTAAGTAAAACAACTCCAGGAGCGAGGGATACAATCCGTTATATTGAAAAGAAAAGAATGCCCTAGTTATAATCTAGAAGCAGCTTCAGATACATGTGAGGCAGGAAACATAATTGTCATGGGACTGGGAGCAGCAGCAACTCAACAACACACTAACGACAGAAGGATGGCTAGTTGTAAGATAATAATACCTCTTGTTAGTGTTCTTGACAGCAGCACTAGCTTCCTCTTGCGTCTCATACTGTACAAACGCAAAGTTCCTTCGAATGCGAATGTTGGCAATCTTGCCGTACGGTTCGAAATGCCTCTCGATGTCTTGAATCTTAGTGCGCATGGGGTCAAAATTGATAACAAAGAGGGTTCTCGTTGGCTTTACATCCCCAGTAGGTCTATCACGGCTCTTTGGCACTGGTTCAACTTGCTGAACAAATTAAAGAAATGAATGGTTGCAATTAATAAATTTACGAAATGCTGCTCATAAAGAAAATGGAAGTGGCAAAAATATCTATCCAGGCATAGAGCCATAGACAAGAAATTACCCTGGACCATTCTACAGAGAGCCTGCGCCTGTCGTAACCAAAAGACACATTGTCGAGACGCCTTATAGCATCCTCTGCATCACGCTCATCTTCAAAGTAAATGAAAGCATAGCCTACAACAGATATATTGACAGAAATTGAGCACTGACTTCCAGGATTTCCCTTGCCCCCACCACAACTACTAGTACATAATACAACATAAAGTAAAAAAACAAAAACAAATTTGCAAACATGCACATGCCCCATGAAAACATATGCACTGGATGATTAGGTGTTGTGATATAGCAAGGACCAAGGAGATAAGTGCACTATGCACATGTACCATATAAGGTGTAGTGCAAGGTCTGTTAAGACTGGTTGGGGGATTCCACTAGGAATGTTCACAGCACACTCATAGAGAAAATTTCTTCAATGCCATTGGAATTTATAAGCTTCCCTTCAATGCCATTGAAAATTATGCATATCCTTCATTGCCATCAGTTTCTAGTTTTGCTTCTCCTGTGTGCCACTATTACCGAATTTCCGTTAAAACTATGTGCTCACCGTTAAGTCTACCCAGAGCAATAGCACGAACACCTTATGTGGAATAGACACCGTTAAGTTGGGGAGCACTGTGGCCTGTTCCAGCCTAGAATGTTGGAGGCAGACGTTAAGTGCTGAGCAGCACACCGGCAAAGCGAGCCAGCTGGCGAACGCGTGGGAGAGGTGAGGTGATCGGCGGTGGTGGCATGCGCGCGCAGGCAGGCGGCCAACGTGCAGGGAGAAGAGGTGGACTGCAGTGGTGGCATGCGCGGTGTGCACGTGTGGGCAGCATGCGAATGGTGAGGAGAGGCAACCGGCGTGTGCATGTCGGCGATGAACACGAGGCCGGCATAGGTAGCCCACATGATGGTGCGTGCGCGACTGGCAAATCGAACATGTGACCAGCCGGTGGACACTCTTAGTCTCCCTCAACCCCTCTGGCGCCCGCTCCGTACACCTCTACCTCCGCGAGGTCTGCAACAGCCAGGCCAAGAAGCGCCGGAAACCGCCGTCTACCTCATCCCAGTCGTCGCAGCAGGCCGCTCCCGCCTCCTCGCGGACCCTGTCGGTCGCGGCGACAGAGAGGGATGACGTGCGGGCGCATGTGCCGGACACCGGGCACCAGCACCACTTCATCCAACACCACACCCGTAGTTCCTGCACGGGTTTGCCTCAACCTGGTGCCAAGCAACCAAGAGGTGGCTGGCAATGGCAACAGCAGCAGTGCCGGCGTGACTGCGCATGCAGCAGGGTGCATGCTGCCACTGTCGGTGTTCAAGTAGCTGTATAGACAAGCGAGTAGATTAATCCCATTGGCCAAACGTGGTGTGTTAGATCGTGGGCGCACGGCGCGGGAGGGTTACAGCGGCGAGGCGCGAGAGGCCTATGGGCACGGCATAGGAGCCCTGGGCATGTGAATGGATGGCTAGTTTTTTTTTCTTGAAGGAACACATGCAGCGTATGGGCACAGAAGTTACACTGAGGAAACAAACAGGCGCGCAGATGCAGTAACGGAGATTTTGGACAGGATTTAATGGCAATGGCAGATAAGGGAGACAAAATTTAAAAGCAATGGCATAGAAGGAAACTCATATTTTTCAATGGCACATAAGACACAAGTACAAGTTTGAATGGCATAGGACAAATTTTCTCAATACAAATTAGTGCTCCTGACTCCAGGTTTTTGCATTTATGATTAGATTCAGGACAAGCAAGATTTAGCGCAAGATACGTTAATACTGGTTGGGGGATTCTACTAGCATACAAATGTTCACAGCACACTCATTAACACAAATACAAACTAGTGCTCCTGACTCCAGGTTCAGCATTTAGGATTAGATTCAGGACAAGCAGAATTAGCATTTCATTAAATAGGCACTTGCATTGATGACCAAACATGCTGCATTTCCCTTATATTGAATTTATAAGCACCGTGCAAGTGCGGAGAGATTGGTTAAGACTAGTTGGGGGGTGCTGGTGCTCGTAGGATACAAATATTCATGGCGCACTAAAAACGCAAACAAACTATCTCTCCAGACTGCAGATACGCATTCAGGATTAGATCCAGGACATGCAGAATTAGTATTCATCACTAGGCATTTGCATTGATTATCAGACACAAGCGGCATTCCCCCTCTATTGAATCTAAGCGCCAGGCAAGTAAAGAGGAGAGATCGAGTACCTATCTTCATGTCGATCCGGCTGATGGGGCCGTACTTGGAGAAGAGGCGCTCGAGGTCGTACTGGCGGGTGTCGTGGTCGAAGTTGCCGCAGAACACCGGCCTCATGGTCTCCGCTGCCTCCTCCGCGGCGGCACTTTGAAACTCCCAACGTCCGTCCCAAAAACCCTCGTTGTCCCCTCGGAGCCCGGCGACGCTAGCTCTGCAAAAAAAACAAAAGGGCGGCCCCCGGTAATTGATCGATCGAGAGGACTAATAACTCCACTAGGGAGGAATCGAGAGCGCCGGGAAAGCGCCGGGTTCGGAAGGGCGATGAGCACCGACCTGCGGCGACGCCGACGGGTCGGAAGCGGGCGCGACCGCGCGAGTGGCGTGCGGTAAAAACCCTAGGGGGAGAGACACGGCCGCAGGGCCAGGGACAGGGAGCGAGCGGTCGGTGGGGACGACGCGACGGTGGAAGCAGCGGTGAAAAAACTAACTTGGCAGCGATGGGATTGTGATGTGAGAGAGGGGGGACGCCATCGCGGTGGAAACAGGTCCGTCTAGCCCAGGTTACTGTACCCGGGTTGGTAAGGCCCATGTGTGCCGGGCCTTACAGCTCGGTAAGATCTGGGCCAGATTCAAGAGCTTGAACCAGCCCAAAACCAGCCTTTCCGGCCCCTGCAGACATCTTTTCATCAATCAATATTTTTACTCACCCCAAAAATCAATATTTATTCCTATAAAAATCTATTTATGCTGATTATTTGCTACTGCATTATACGGTCATGCACTCTGAATTGTATATGGAAACATGTCATCAATCCCCAGCAATTACCGACGGATTTTTTTCCCTTTCATTGACCAAAAAAAATCAATATATATTTATTTATTTGTGTTTGATTATTTATTCTTCACCCTTGTTTGGCTTATGAGCCGTATTTTTTCAACCAATGAACAGTATTTTTTTTTCACAACAAATTAATCAATAATACTTTCAGCGCATGGCTTATCAACCACCCATGCCCAAACGAAGGCGCTTGCGTTTATAGGGGCATGCATGCACAGCACATTGTAGCTAGGTGCCGACTGGCGAGTGTTGGAACTCGGAACGAAATGATCCCACGCTTGAATTGAAAGACGATATATGATGGAGTCACCGGCCGCGGCCTACGTACAGCCTAGTAGCTACTCCTAGCTGCTATCACTTGTCGTCACCTTCTTAAATTATTCTCCAATTAATTAGAATTATTCCAAACTAGTTAGGCCAAGGCTACACAGACAAATTTAGCTTATGCTGATACTTATATTGATTTATTGTGAAAAAAAAATACTATTAGTTTGCTAAAAACTACTGTTGAAGTAATTCAAGCCAACATAGCCGTCCGAGTTCTGAGTAGAGAGAGAGAGAGAGAGAGAGGTGTCTCAGCAGGTAGCGAGAGCTGAGTAGTAGGATCAGCAGTTGATGAGGCTGGTGTAAAGGAAGAAGAAACGAAAGACGAAATGATAGCATTTGCTTTGTGCTAGCTTGTAAACACCTGTCAGTCTGTCCTAACATAACAAGGATCCACCGTACGTCGTCTCTACGCGTGCGTGTGGTGGTGGTGGTGTGGTGTACCAATAATCCAACACCACCGGCACCTTGCCGTACTTGCATCTGATGAAAAAAATTAAGAAAGTGTTGCTATACTTCACATTCTTGAATTTCCAGACAACTAACAATCTTATGAAAACCAATTGGCATATATAATTAGAATAGCAAATCATAAGATAATTAATGTATACCAAATAATGATAAAACTACGTGTTGTCTTCACAACGGGAAAAAATGCGTATACGGAGTACGATGCAAGTGAGCGAGCAGTGTGTTTGTTGTTAGGTACATGATGATGTAGACTAACAGGATACACACAACATGATTCCACTCAGACTAGGCCGTCCTAGCTTCGTCCGGATATACGTACGATGCACACGCAGCACGTCCCGCAAGCGAAAAACACACCCATACAGAAGGTTGGGATCGAGAGAAGATGCAATGCAGCAACCCCAGATGCATGCAGATGCAGGAGATCGAGAGAGCTAGCCGTCCCGTACTAGGCGCGGCGATATAATAAATAATAAAAACGAATGGCTGCAGATGCTGTGCAAGCAACACAACATGCATGAGAGAGAGGCCTCAATATAATGCATGTGATTAGAAGCTAGCGCTAGCTGCTAAACGCATGCATGTGCCCTGCCCATGATAATAATAGCAGATCATCGGCATCGCTATAGCGCGCGCCTAAGCGACTTGTTTAATGATCCGAGGAACCGAAAGCCACTCTTGCAGCACTTGCGTTTGTTTCGTCTGGGAGCCAAGGCTAATGACGACGATTCTGTACTTGTGTCCCACCACCCAAGCTTTCTTTAGCATTAGTACTAGCTAGCACATCTCCTTACTATTTTATATTCCCTGCGGCCAAACTTAGTTATTAAGCTAATTTCACCGGCCAAGGAAGGTGCCATGTTACATCACACGCCAGGTTTTTCTGCCTAATTAATTATCTCACTCTAGGTAACATGACACTACCAAGTGTGTGCCACACTACCCCTTGATTAGGGCGCAAGGCATTACTGATTAGAAGAAGTATTTCTTTTTTTTTTCCTCAGAAATGAGAAAAAACGTAGCAAACTATTGCACATATATATTGCTCCATGAGCTGGGGAATAATTGCGTACACACATATAGGATTGCTCCATGAGCTAGGGAATAGATCGCGCGTTTTTACACCCTATTAAAGTACGAGGACCCACCTCACAATACAAACGTGGATCTAAAGCAAGGTGATAATCGAGACCGAGACGACGCTACTTTTTATAAATATTTCCCTATTAATTAGGTGGAACCAGTACAATACATACTGTTTTTTCACATGATATGATTTACTACCTCAGTGATCTGTCCATGAATAAATCAATTCTTAGTCTAATTCTAATTAAGTTAAAGTTTATTTAGCAAATTTATAGAAAAGAACACAAAATAATTATGAAACCAAATAATTACATTATAAAAATATATTTTTGATGTATCTAATCTAATGATACTAATTTGGTACCGTAAATCTTTGTGTTTTTTTTCTATAAGTTCGATCAAACTTAAAAAAGTTTAACAGACAGCTCTAGAAATTGATGAGGTCGTACCCAGATCGGTTGATTTTATTAGGCTCATGATGATGCCGATGAGAGTTTCATTCCCATTTAATGAGGTGGAACTTCAACAGAATTGACGACATGGCACATAAATAAATAAATTATAAGGAGAGAGGAGCTAAGTTTCATCTAGATGATCGAGACCCAACTCATCTCTCCTTATAAATAAATTATAAGGAGAGATGAGCTCGACTAGGAGCGTTTTGTTCTATGCATCCTAACATGTTGGAAACTAATTAAGCGAAACTCCATTAAGAGCATTTTCATTTCATAACATCATGCAGCATTTAAATACGCAGGCCTATGAAGCCGTGAAATAAAATTATTCACTATTCAGTCTTTATTTAACCACCCACCACTCGTTCTTGAAGAATAGTGCAATGAAACTTAACATTGAGAATGTTCTAATATAAAAATGTGAAAAAATAAATTAAAGAACTGTTTTTACACATGGAGGTGAACGAAGAATATCAGGTGCTGATCAAGTTCTGTTTGCCATATATTAGGGGAGAACAAGTACTATAGATAGCCAGTGTACGTTGGCAACTGGATCGTCAGCATGTGGCATGGAAGATTGGAAGTATAATTTAGGACGCGCGCGGCATTAGCTATATATCATCGCCAAAGCTTCTTAATTAATTCAACACAAACAGAAGGAAGATGTGTGTAGTCAACCCCAGACAAAAGTATTAGTCTGAAATCAGTCGCCCAGTTTTTCAGCACTATTTCAGCATTACTTTTCAGCGAACGAACAATATTTTTCTCTCACAACAAATCAACGTAAGCCAAATTTCAGCGAAACAAACAGGGCCAGTTCGTCGTTAGCTAGTATTAATTTGGCAGAATAGTCTGGCTGGGAAACTTCTGGTGGGAAAGCAGGAAACCATACCAAGAATAACAGTAGGCTAATTTTGAAATGTGTGCTCAAAGAAAGGAAGCTAAGATCAAATCAACGTCCGATCCGCGGTGGTGACACGAATAATCAAGTGTACGTTTTTCTTATTGTTGACACAGGAGACCTATCTATCTATTTATCTAGCTTTAGCTAGGTGCAGGAAGTTTCTCAGACACAATTGATTAGTTGGTTAAAAAGGCTAATTATGCGTGTCATGTGTCGTTAACTACCGTACCGAACCATATATATGTATGAAATTGCAGCAGGCAGATGAGTCGCGCAGATGGAACAAAATGTATATATATACGTTGCCGGAATTAAGCAGCTGTGTGCTATCCTCTGCTGGATTATTATTCAGAGTCAAATGCAGTCATCATCAGGGTTCAATTCAGGGGCTTATAATCGATGACGAAGCTTGCCATCCTGCTGGTCCGCTGACCGCATGCATGATCATAGCTGCTGCGTGCTACTATAATTATTAATTAATATATAATATAACTATTGGGAGGGGAGAGGGGGAGCAGCTAAGCTTGCAGGTCAAATCACGATCACTGATCATCGTAAGATCCCTCTAATCCTGGGTACTGTCTGTATTTGGCCGCACATGCATGCCACTCTAGCTACTGCTACATTGGACTGTTAACTGTTTTGTCAAAGCTCAAAGTCTGACGACCAAACAGAGAGAGGGAGAGAGAGCTAGGAAACAGGTAGCTAACCATCTGCGTGCTTCCAAAGAAGAGAGCAGTGGTTTCACACCATGTCCACCACGCCTTTTCAAACGACCATCATATCTCGCGCGCACGCGGCGACTTCAAAGTTGGCTGTCGTCTTGCATGATGTAAACGCGACGCGCGCGCTTGCGCCTGAATTGCCGTTGCTGCACATGTATACAAAAAAATAAACAGACAAGTAGTACTAGCTTGCTTGGAGTAGTGTCATGCAAGCAGATGTGGTGCTTAAAAAACGATGGAGATGCTAAAAATGAAGCCATCAAGCCAAAGTTGATTAGACGTGTCAATAGCTAGATCCTACTCCTACATATATAGCCAGGGTAGGATTAGCAGTGCGGATCGGTCGGTCATGCTATGCATTTGACCCCTAACTCGTCTTGTTCTAGCTACCTTCGCCCAGCACTCCAGGTAGCAGCATGCACGCATGCATGCTCGTGGATCGCCAGAGACGCCATGGAAAGGCGAAGTGATCGAGAAGAATCTCCAGTTAGCTCTAAAGCTACAAGCAACGTGATGACGACGATGTCTGTGGCCTCGCGCGGACGAACACGTACGTACGGCAGAGCTATACGAGCGGATGGCGGATGTGACCACATGAAAGCTCGTGTCGCACGGGCACGAAACGAGCAGGCTATCCAGTCGCGTGCATGGCGTGGCTAGCTACCTGCCTCTGGTTCTGGTTCTGGTTGCGTTTGCTTTGCTTTGCTTTCTCAATGGACAGATGGATGGTGGATGGTACGGTGAAAGCTGGCCAGCTGCATGGGTGAGACAGCACTGCGATCGATGGATAAGAGAGAGCTTTTTACGATCCGGCCAGTCCGCAGGTAGGAGTGTAGTGTAGATAATTGGTGGCCTAGTAATAACCTAACCCTCCTAGGCACGAGGGCGCACGCTTGGCCGGCCGGCGCGGCGCGGCTGACCGGTGACCGCTGACCAAACCGCACCCGAGAGACCACAGCGAGACTGCGATGGTTTTTGGGCAACCACACGCACGCAGGTGAGTAGCTAGCAGACGTCGCTCTTGCTTGGTCACGCATGCCCTCGTCTACACGGTAACCCCCTGTGGCCCGGTCCATCCTCTAGCTCCACCGTGTGTCCGGCCGGCCTCCACCTAGCTCTCACCCGACGAGCGAGCTAATAGTCAACATTGTATTCAGGTCCGCTGGGTTAGGCAACTGTATGTCAACTGTTTCCATCAACACTCAGCCTCTTCGACTGGTACTGATACGATCGTATACGATCATAAATTATTATTGCTGGCTGATTTGATTTGATATAAAAGAAAAATATTATTTTGACTAAAAATTTACGATCGTTACGATCACCACGCAAACAGGCTGACTAACACTCTCGAGCTCGTCAGTGGTCTCAAGGGCAAGAGAACCATATATCGATCATATATGTATGTATGTATGTATGTATGTATATGTATGTATATCTATGTATGCTGCATCGTATAATCGATCGATCGATCGTGTATTTTTCATCTTGTGTTCTTCTTTTCGGATTCAAACGGCGTCGTTTCTCTTCTTTTCACCTCCAGCCCGAACCGGCCGCTGCTGCAAAGTAATCTTTCATATATAGCAGAAATGCAGAATTTTACTCTTTGATGCCCTTTGAACATTTACTACTACAATTCTCATCGTACTATGCACGATGCGATGGAAAAGAACCTGCACATACTATACGAGTGACAGCAACAACCATACGAAGAGTCGTAGTGCCACATGTATCTCAGCTCACCCTCACCATGACCACTAGCTTGAGCAAACACATACTTTTCAAAAAGAAAAGACAAAAAAAAATCCGCTTCAACATCAAGGCAGAGAGAGGTCCAGCATGCGTGGCATGCATTTCATATCCATCCAATCAACCTGAATTCCTATCAGCTTTCTAGCTTGTTTGATCAATCAGCTTTCAGCTGTGTGGGCGCGCGCGCCCCAGCTGAGAAGAAGAGAACAGTTTATATATTTGGCTCCATGTGACTCTCATGCATGTGGTCATGCGTGCCTAGCTACTGCTTAATTATCACCAATGCATAAATTATTTCCGCATTAATCAGTCAGAGTCATCAGTTAATTAAGCTGCCCAACTATATATGAGATCTACAAATTAATCATCAGTGCCAGCGTCCTAACACCTAACTAACAATGCAATGCAAGCGAGCCTCGCTATCAATAATCTGCTTGCCGGGCCCTTATTGAAAGAAAGAGCCAGAGCAACTGACAGTGCTGCTTACCGACTAACACCGTACGTCATATAAACAACAGCTAGCAAATTAATTAGGATGCACTACGGGAGGCGCGCTCTTTGCCGAGTGCTCGGCTTTTTGCTGAGTGTCGAAACACGGTCGCATGTGGAGATGTCTAGGTTTTAGGCATCGTACGTCACAACTTGCTCGGAAACTTCTAAATTTTTTACCACGGCCTCTACATGCGATGACACGACACCTCGACAAGTTTTGTGATTTTCGGACTTCGTTTGCATTTTATATAATTAAAAATACTTTTTTAACAAGTTGGTGGTCATGTTTCGTGAAACAGATGTTCAAAATTTCACGAATGTCCTTGCACAAGGCCTCAAAATACACTCAAAAACATGAATACCATTTTTTGAATCGCTAAATTCTAATATTTCATGCACCTGCAGTTCAAATTTACTTTTTCGAGAAAAATTCAATTAAACATAAAATTTTTTAAAAATATACCAAAAAGTCATAGAAAAGTTCTAAATTGGAACATGTGCTTCAAGGTATTGTATAAATGCCACAGAAAAAATTTGACAACAAAAATAAAAAAAAATAAAATACTTTACTCTAAATTGTCAAAAGTGTCGAAATGGCACTTTAAAGAATAAATTTTTTTCAACTTCTTTGGATTAAAAGTGCAGTGCCCGCAGCACTCGGCAAAGAAAGGACCTCGGCAAAGAAATCTGTCGCTCCCCTCTTTTTTCAACTTTGGATTGGAAAAGAAACCCCTGAATTTCGGGTTTTACCGAGTGATCGCCGCCTTGGTGGCCCCCATCTCGGCTCACTTCGTGAAGGACCGCCCCAGCCACTTAACCCTGGAGGAGAGGAGCGCAGGGAGTAGAGGAGAAGGGAGGTGGAGGAGATGAGAAGGGAGAAGGAAGAAGGAGAAGGGAGGAGGAAGGAGAAGGAGGAGGAGGAGGAGCCTCGTGGCCGCCGCCCTCATTGTTCATCTCGCCCCTCGAGGCGAGAGGTGACTGTGACCACCCCGTCCCGACTCCACCGCCACTCAAGGTATAACCACTGGTTGTCGGCCTTTCACGCCTTGGATGTCATTGACGGCTTGGCGGCCTGCCGTATGTGGATGTGTGGGCCTCCCTGCCGTGGATGTGTGGGCCTTCGTGCCCTGTCGGCCATCGTCGTGTCGACTTTTTTCTCTTGAGTTTGGAAACCTCCCGCATGCAGGGGGAGATTGCCTCTAGTTTGGTTTTGGTTAATTGATGAAACCCTAAGTGCTAACCTAGTTTATCAAGATGATTATGGTGGTAGCACTACTCCAAGTGATGAAGCCCGAAGATCATGACAATGGTGAACATGGTGATGATCAAATGGACTTGGAAAGAAGAAAGAGAAAAAGCAAAGGCTCAAGGAAAGGTATAAAATGTAGGAGCCATTTTGGAGGGAGGATCAGGAGAAGGAAGAAGTGATCACAGAGGAGGAGGAGGAACTATTAAAGGAGGAGGAGGAGGAGATCGAAATCACGGTTATCAAAGTGCCACTAGACTAACTCCATATGCATTTAGGATCTAGTGGAGTGCTAACACCCTTGAAAATATTTGTGAAAATATGCTAACACATGTGCACAAAATGAAATGTCTATTTTCTATGAGACGGATGTAAAATTCTTGGTGTTTGGCACATTTGAGCAAGGGTGAAGAAGTTAGAGTTGAAATGGAGTTGGTCGAAATGATCTTTGGCGTGACTCCACCGTCACCCAAGGTATAAAGCCCGTTCGGTCGTTGTCGGCCTTCACCTGGGTAGGGTTGCAGCAGATTGCGTCCGGTGTCATTGGCGTCCGTCGAAAAAACATGCCTCGGGAGTTTGTGGATGGTGTGGGCGTCCGGCCGGTTGATTTTGATCGAAGCGTCATCGTGGATGCTGAAATTGACGAACAACGGCGTTTGGGCGTGGCGTCCATCGGGCGACGTGACGCCGTATATATGTTGTTGGCCGTCCGGTCGGCGTTTTGCCCTTACAACGGCTCTATTTGATGGGGGCTCTGGAAATGGGTCGGCTCAAGGAAAAAACTCTTGCACCATTGACATAGCAACCTTGTGAGCTTAGCCAAAGCCCTCCCACTCATCTCCATCATTGTGAGATTGGGAGAAAATTGCATTGCTTGAGTGATTGCATCTTACTTAGTATTATGTTAATTCGGATTTCGCTTGTTTCTCTTGGTGGTTGCCACCACCTGAGCCGGTTGGAGCAGCGGTGAAGGATCGGCGGGAGCCCGCCGGTGATTGTGAGGGGAGGGACCTGGGCGCCAAAGGTAACTCTAGTAAATTGCTCGTGTCATTGAGTTACCTCACTTGTGGTCGGTTCTTGCGGTGTCCAATCGTGTGGGCGAGGTTTGTGAAACACCTCTTAGTCACGAACCACCAAGTGTTGGTCGCACAAAGGGGACGTAGTGTGTTGGCAAGCACGTGAACCTCGGGAGAAAAATCGATTGTCTCTCTTCTTTGTCATTCTCGGTGATTGGCTATATATTCATCTTGTGATTGGTCGACTCCACCGCCACCCTAGGTATAAATAACTCTCTCTTCATTTACATTCTTGTAAACTAGTTGATACAAGCTCTTTAGTGTAATTAGAATTGAGAGTTATTTACATTCGTCTAGTTGAGCTTTAAGTAGCAAGGTTGAGAGCGGTTGAGAGGTTTGTGTGCCTAAGGATCTAGAATTGTTGGATATCTAAGACCCTTGTAGAGCGCAAGTTTGCATTACGCTATTTGTCATACTAATTCAATTGCTTTTGATTTGTAGATTTTTAAATAGGATCACCCCCCTCTAGCCATATTAGGACCGTAGATGGGTAGTTTTCTTATAGTATTACGCTTTTGCGATCCGAGAGACCCGAGTTTTTGCACCACCTCCCTGTTGTTCTCCGCCACCCTAGGATAAACACTCTTCCTTCCGAGATCGGTGTAACGTCTGTATCGGGAGTATGGATCTTCATATCTAAGACCGTATCTGTTCAGATTGTTCACTTTTTGGACAATCAGCGGATACGTGAAGTTTTCATGTTCGGATCGAAGTTTGACACCACCTCCCTATGTTCTCCGGAAACTCTCCCTTCCTGTATCGGGAGACGAGTAGAGCATGTAACTAATCCGTAGGTGGGATTATGACCTATCCTCACCCATTAGACAGTAGGCATGCCGTTCAGATGCAATTGGTGGTTATATTACTCGCTCATGTATATGGTAAAGGATGGATAACCATGAGTGGATGTACACGGGCTGCCCAAGTCAGGCAGAAATCACCCCTGAATGGATGGACAAGACCGAGGGTTTCTTGAACCAAGCATTTGGTTAGGCAGCTAATGGAGCGAGAGACACATTCTGTCTCTGTAGCGAATGCGGAAACAGGAAAAGAAAAACAAGAAAGATCATGGGGGAACATCTTTGCAAGTATGGATTTACGCCAAACTATACCCGGTGGGTGTTCCATGGTGAAGCCCATCGTACTAGAGAGGAGGTGGTGAGACCACGCTTCGAGGCGTTTGATGCTGATGGCGGGGTAGTAGGATGGTTAGGTGACTTTCATGAAGCAACGTTTGCTAAAAGACCTACGGAGGAGGAGGATGATGATGAGGAGGAGCCAGAGCCAACCGAAAAGGCGTTCTACCAAATGTTGTCTTCGGCACAGAAGCTCCTACACGAGAAGGCAACGGTTTCTCAACTGGATGCCATTGGACGCCTAATGGGGTTGAAGTCCCAGTACAATATGAGTCGAGCCTGCTTTAATGGTATGTTGGCAGTTATTGGTGGGCTGCTTCCGGAGGGTCATATTCTGCCGAGCAGCTTCTACGAGTCACAGAGACTCCTTCGTGCACTTAAGATGCCATATGAGCAGATACATTGTTGTCCGAAGGGGTGCGTCCTATTTAGGAAAGATCGCAAGGATGCAAACAACTATCCAAAGTGTAAATTCTCTAGGTATGTGGAGGTAGACAAAGGTGATGGCCAGAAGGAGCAGCTTGAGATCCCCATGAAAGTCCTATGGCACCTTTCGATCATACCGAGGCTCCAACGGCTATTCATGACCGAGGAGTCCGCGAAACAAATGACTTGGCACAAGAATGGCATGCGATACAATCCTAACAAGATGGTACATCCAACTGATGGTGAAGCATGGAAAAGCTTTAATCGCAAGCATCGTGACAAAGATCTTGAGGCCCGTAATGTACATGTTACGCTGGCAACGGATGGGTTCAATCCTTATGGAATGATGTCGGCCCTATACACTTGTTGGCCCGTGTTCGCTATCCCCCTCAATCTTCCCCCCGGGGTCCTCCTTCAAAGACAAAACATATTCTTGACGTTGATAATTCCTGGACACCCGGGAAACAAAATGGGTGTGTACATGGAGCCTGTTTATGATGAATTGATCAGTGCTTGGAATGAAGGGGTGTGGACTTACGATCGAGCTACAAAGAAAAACTTCAAAATGTATGTTTGGTACCAGTACTCCATGCATGACTTTCTGGCGTATGGGATATCCAGCGCCTGGTGTGTCCACAGGAAGTTCCCATGCCCGGTATGCAAGACAACTCTGGAGTTCATTTGGTAAGGGTGGCAAGTTTTTGTCGTTCGACAAGCATCAATAGTTCCTCCCTCTTAACCATGCATTTAGACAAGACACCAAGAACTTCACGAAAGGTGTCAAGGTGACCGACCCTGAACCTCAGAAGATGACTGGTGCCCAGGTTAATGCTCAGATAGATGCTCTCGTGGTCAATCCATAGAAAGATAGTCGAAAGAAAGATAATCCAAAGAAAGATTGCTTTGTGGGATATGGTGTCGAATATATGTGGACTCATAAGTCGGGCTTGGAGAGGCTTCCCTATTTTGATGATATAGATGTAATGCACACTAAGAAGAATGTCGCCGAAGCACTTTGGGCAACACTCATGGACATTCCTGACAAGACAAAGGACAACCTTAAGGGCAGAGTGTACCTGGCAACGCTATGCGATAGACCAAAGCTAGAGATGCTGCCTCCAAGAGACGGCAAGCCATGGAAAAGGCCTAAGGCCGATTACGTCTTAGAAAAAACACAGACGGAAGTGATACAATGGGACGTTAAAGCGGATGGGTATCAATGAGCCGAACGAGGTGGGGGAGCGAAAGGCCGAGTCTTAGGGATGAAGAGTGACTACCACATATGGATTGAGCGGCTTCTTTCATCGATGGTTCGACGAGGAGAATGCGGAACCTAGAGTTGAGCTTTGAGAGGCCGAGTCTGGAAAAATAGGCCTGAAATTTGAAGAGTCATTTGACTCAACTTTCACATAATTTGGATCAAATGTTAGCGGCTTTTTTCTTTCATCGATGGAAAAAAAAAAGCGATGCATTTTTTTTTCCACTCGCCCTAGAAGATTAGCTTTGATTTGACTAGTAGTGTCAAATTAGGGATGAAAGGAAGGTGTTGGCAAGAAAGTTGAGCTTTTTCAATGTCTTTCTCTTGAACTTTTTCTTCCGCCAGCTTTGTGCCAAGGAGATATCTGTGAAAGTGGTTGAGGAGTTGGAAAAAGCGGCACCTCTGTTGCTCTGTAAGTTGGAGAAGATCTTTCACCTGGCTTTTTCTTGTCGATGCAGCATTTGATTTTGCACCTCCCGTCCGAGGCACGAATGGAGGGGCCCGTGCAGAACCGTTGGTGCTATCCAATCGAGAGATGTCTAAAGACTATTCGCAAGAAATGTGAAAACAAAGGCAGGATTGAGGCTTCCATTGCTGAGGCATTCATTCATGAGGAGGTGTCAAACTTCATAACAACATACTATAATGAGAACCTTCCTAGCATGCATAATCCACCCGCTCGGTATAACGAGGACGAAAATGAATCGACCCTTAGCCTTTTCAAATGGCCACGCGGGAGAGCAAGTGGAGCGACCACAAAGACCTTGAGATATGAAGAGTGGCGCAAGATCATGCTCTACGTGTTGACCAACCTTGACGAAGTGGAAACGTATCTGGAGTAAGTTCTCAACGAACTTGTTACATACCCCGTAACTTTTGTACATCCAACGACATTGTTCCTTGTCGGTGCAGGGAATTTTTTTATGAATCCTGGCATCATTCAAGGCCACCTTCTGACCATGAACGAGAGACCCTTCTTCAACATGGTTCACCTGATTTCATTACATGGTTCCAAAAAAAGGTACTGGCCAACTTAGCTCTTACTAAGTTTGACGTTCCAAGTTGCCTGATTTCATTTCTCTCCTGCTTAAACTTGCAGTGCCAAAGGGATGTGTCTATAAGTGCTGAATTACGACAGGTGGCTAATGGCTTTGACTATAAGGTCTTGTCATTTAACGTTTATGACATGAATGGATATCGCTTCCACACAACAAGGTACGAGCAGAGTCGTCCCAATCCAAGGACCACGAATACCGGAGTATTTACGCCCGGCACTGATCAGGAGGAGTATTATGGGACAGTTGAAGAAATATATGAGCTCGACTATCGTGGTTCCAAAGCACTTAATCCTGTCATATTCAAATGCCAGTGGTTTGATCCTACAGTATTGAGAAAGTCCCATCAACTTGGGATAGTCGAAACTCGACAGGATTCCTTCTATCTAGGAGAAGATGTCTATATTGTGGCTCAACAAGCCACACAAGTTTATTATTGTCCATATGCTTGCAAAACCGACCCATGTCTTCAGGGTTGGTATATTGTGCACAAGGTATCACCACATGGTAGATTACCTCGCCCAAACCCTGATGATTACAACTTGAACCCAAACACGCATGACAGAGAGTTCTATCAACAAGAAGAGGGGCTACCAGGGATGCTTGAGATAGACTTAACTGGAGAGATCAAAATGGAAGCAGACGAGGAATGGGTTGTTGACGAGGACGCTGCAAATGAGGTGCATGATCCAAAGGACTTGGAAATGCTTGACGGTCTACGACTAGGCAATGACAACGATGAGGATGAGGCTGTTGAGGATCTGGACAATCTTGATAGTGATGACGATACTTATCGTCCAGATAATCCCGATCATGAAGAATATTAGAAATACATGTAATACTATATTATTTTGTAATTATATTTTCTTTATTTTGCATCTCTTACTAAGTACGTCTCGTTTATCTGTACTTACTGGTTTACTCTTTTTAGTTGCAGGTGATGGGGGCCCACTAGGAGGAGCTGCTCCTCGGTTTACGCCAACCGGAGGGACATGGCGACGACTGCGGAGGCGGAGGCGTCAGAGAGGCCGAGAGGCAGGCCCAGGCGGGAGCTGTTGACTGACCACGGGCGTAGCTCCTCACGTGACTCTATGCACGACGACGACCTTCAGCACACGGTGGACGGGGACGGGGGTCCACGAACGGAGGATGAGGAGGCGGTTCCAGTGATGGAGGACGAGGAGGTGGCGACGGTAGGGGGTTCCACTTCCTCTGGTACGTCGAAGCCCTACCAGCGAGGTCCCGCAAAGCTCCCGAAGCGACCGATATCTGTTGAGAGGCGCCCATTGATTGCACTCGAGGGCGATAAGTAAGTAACTTCATATGTTCTTCATTTGATATGTTGAAAAATCATAATAACAACTAATAACTATTGTGGACCACTTGTGTAGGAACTAGGTGCTTGTGGACCAGGCGACCCCGACACGTAATGTGAATGGCATCCTGAGACTTCTGTGCAAGGAACACTTCCCTGCCCTGGTTAGGAAAGGAGATCAGGATTGGGAGCCGGCCTAGACGTTCGACCGCTATGCCCTCGTGTAGGATGCTCCAGATCATAATGGCATCCGCTATAGAAACAAGGCAGATCGGGTGATTAGGGAGTTGTGGGTAAGTCCTTGCACTACATTCCTCAATTCGTCGTATTCATTGGACATTCTTGAAATAAAATAATGGATACCTCGTGTCTTTATGCGGGACTTCTTCAGAATCCAGGAGGGACAGGAGGAAAGTGCGTATCAGGTGGCTTACGCTTCCTGTAAATGGCGTGTCATGGACTTGCACTACGAGTCTCGCCTCCAAGCCCACATAGACTACAACGCCAAGTTCCTACTCAGGCGTGTCAACAAAGAGGAGGCAAGACGGATGTCGCTGACAAGGGAGCAATACATATAGGTAAATACAAAACATGAATATTCATTTCTTTTGAGATTAAGTATGCCTAATTTGATCTTCTGATATGTCGTCTACTTGATGTCCTGTAGGCGATTCCAAGCTGGTGCGCCACCCACCCCGATTGCTGGGAATATATTGTGGACACCTGGTTGCACGGGGACTGGCAGAAGAAGCACGAGGAGGCCCCGCGATAGGCGTTTGCAGATGTCAGGTGTACCTCACCATTAGGGCAGTTGTGGCCTCAGCAAATATGAAAAGGCATATGTAAGTGTCGGTGTTTCGGACCGAGGGGGTCCTCAACCAACTAGTAAATTTATACTGCGTGCCCCTAATCCCGGATGGTGATGCAAAGAGACACAAGGTTTATACTGGTTCAGGCAATCAGTGCCCTACGTCTAGTCTAGGAGATCGATCTTGTATTCCTTGCACCGAAGTGCTTGTAGTAGGGGGTTATAAGCTGGGCGAGAGAGGGAGCTAGTCCCAGGTCTCGGCGTGGAGTGGTGCTGAGGTGCTTGAGGTATTGCTTCTCGGTGCAGGGTGTGAATTGAGTGTTTATGCGGGAGGGTGTGTGCGATCGGAGTCGGCCTCAGAATGGCCCCGCTGCCCCTTTTATAGTTGTAAGGAGGGAGCCAGGGAATACATGAGAGAGCTATACGTGGAGCCTTAGAAGGAAGATCTAGTACTCTATCCTCAGCAAAGACAAATGTCGGGAATGACAATTGGTACTTGATCACCGGTGTGTCCACGAGGCCATGCCCGAGGTTTGTTAAAGTCGTAGGAGTCCTTGTTGACGTCTAGTCGGCATGGCCTCCACTTGTAGGTGACATGCCATGCCCCGTGGATTTTTTGACTTGGTGGGGTGTCGAGGCTCGGGCAGGTTGTAGCTAACCGTATTTGAGGCACGATTTGCCGAGGCCATGGAGGTGACTATGTATGGAGGGGGGCCTCGGCGGTCAACGTCGTACCGGTTTAGGTGGAAAAAGCGGGACGTGTCCGCAGGGCATGGCAAACCCCGCCGTCGATGAAGGGATGGTAAAAAGGAGATTTGACCGTTGTCCCATCGCTCCTGTTGTTGTACCCTACCAGTCATGGCTGACATAGCGGATGCATTCAGTCGCATTAAATGGATGGGACAACCTGCCAGAGGGACTGCCTCGGCGAGAGGGCCTCGGCGAGAATCGGCCTCGACGAGAGGGCCTCGGCGAGAATCGGTCTCGACGAGAGGGCCTCGGCGAGAAGGCCTCGGCGGGGCGAATTGAAGACTCGACCTCGGCGAGAGGGCCTCGGCGGGGAGAATCAGAGAATCGGCCTCGGCGAGAGGGCCTCGGCGGGGCGAATCGGAGAACGGCCGAGGCCCCGGTGAGAGGGCCTCGGCGGGGTGAATCGGAGAATCGGCCTCGGCGAGAGGGCCTCGACGAGAGGGCCTCGGCGGGGCGAATCGGAGAATCGGCTTCGGCGAGAGGGCCTCGGCGAGAATCGGCCTCGGCGAGAGGGCCTCGGCGGGGCGAATCAGAGAATCGGCCTCGGCGAGAGGGCCTCGGTGGGGCGAATCGGAGAATCGGCCTTGGCGAGAGGGCCTCGGCGGGGCGAATCGGAGAATCGGCCGAGGCCCCGTGGTTGTCCTTCGGCTTTGATATTTGTAAGGTCTAAGCAATCTTTTCGGTTCTTGCTTAGGGTACCCCTTTTTATGGTATCCGACAGTAAGTCTCCGCCATTGCTCTAATCTAGCCGCGCTCAATTCTGCATCATTTCTAACCATATGTTGTTGTCTTTCTCGTAGTCGGATGCACACGGTGTCCAGCCAGTTGGTCAACTCAAGGCATATGCTCTGGCTCACATGGGCAAGGCGACGGCCGACATCGAGTACGACCCAGATGCCTCGGTTGAGGCGTACACCAACTCCAGCGTCCACACCCGCCTCTCTTCGTACACGGAGGCGGTAAGGTCAGTCCATGGGCCGGGCTACGATTCGAGAACCGAGGAGCGCCTTGATCCTCAGCTCATGATGAGGGTGGGGCAAGGCAAGAAGCATGGGCGGTTCTGGACTGACGACGGTGTCCTCGACACGGCCTTTATTCCTCCTCTCCACCAGCTTCGAGCAATGAAAGCACGAGCTCAAGCGTGCCCATACACCAATGGCCGCACATGTGGTGTCGGCACTCTAGGTAAGCATTCTGTTTCATTCGTCATTCTTTGACTTTTACATACCTTACCTATGCATTATTGAAATATTGGGGTCAATGTTGCAGCCCAGGTGCAGGAACTGCAGCCGAAGCGGGAGGTCGAGCGGCAGAGAGGCTACAGGCTTTGGAGGCCCAGGGGAGCAAGATCGTGGCAGATGGCCGAGATGATCAAGTTCATGCAACAAATTGGCCAACAACAAGGTTGGGCGATCCCACAGACGCTTTGCTTGCTCCAGATCCACCTCCACAGCGTCATGATTCTACCCGGTGAGTATAAGTCTGAAGTTTTACTTTCTATCTTTGAAACTTAGAGAAACCTAATGAAACCTAGTGGTGGTGTGTGGTGGTCATGGTGGTGGTGGTGGTGGTGTGGTGTTGGTGGTGGTGGTCACAGTGTTGTGGTGCTCATGGTGGTGGTGGTCATGGTGGTGATGTAGTGGTGGTGGTGGTGGTGGTGTGGTGGTGGTGGTGGTGAAGTGTTGGTGGTGAAGTGTTGGTGATGGCGGTGATGTGGTGGTGGTGGTAGTGACGGATATTTATCTTGTATATTTATCTCTTCTCTTGTCGCTCACGTGCAATCTCTTCTATTTTGTGCAGCATCAATCGGGGGCGGCATTGAACCACCTCGGAGGGTTGCCGGGATCGCACGCTGGGCCATCCCAACCCGGACCGTTGCCGTGAGCTTAAAATGGCAGTCGTTGTGATATAATGCACTTGTGAACTTTGTGAACTATGCTTGTGTGTTTGGACTTTGGACTTGGGAGTCGAGATTGTGATACTTGTATGCTATGTTTGTGTTTGTGGTGGATTGTGATATACATTTGTATTATATATATATTTGTGTGATATATAGTTGTGTTATATATATATATATGATGTATATCTTGTTTGCAACGATGGAAGACTAAAAACCAAAAAAATTAAATTTTTCACTTCTTTGCCGAGTGTCATAACCATGACACTCGGCAAAGCTGGGAATCTGGGACACTAAGCTTCCCAGCTTTGTCGAGTGCCATGCTCAAGGCACTCGGCAAAGAAAATTAAAAAAAATAAAAAACAGCTTTGCCGAGTGCCTACCTACAGCTCTCGGCAAAGAAAATCTAAAAAAAAGAAAACAAGCTTTGCCGAGTGCCAGTTGTAGGCACTCGACAAAGCATTTTTAAAAAAATAATAAAAAACACATTTCTTTACCGAGTGCCGACGCGTGGCACTCGGTAAAGGGGCCGTCACCGTGACCTGGCCGTCACGGCGGCTTTTTTCTTTGCCGAGTGCCGTCGTGGCACTCGGAAAATCCTTTGCCGAGTGCTCGACATGCGACACTCGGCAAAGAAGCATTTACCGTGAAGGGATATGCCGACAGCTTTTTGCCTAGTGCAGCACTCGGTAAAGACTTAGCTGAGTGCAAAGCCTTCTTTGTCAAGTGCAATTGCACTCGACAAAGCACGCGTCTGCTGTAGTGATGCTAGCTAGCCTGATGCTGAATATTGGCAACAATGGGTATTCTTGGGTATATGTACGGAGCAGCTAGTAGTATCTACATAAGATCTTGTATCATCAGACATATTATTATATCTAGATGCATAGTAAAATAGATATAAAAAATTTATAATTTAGAACAGAGGACTACCAAATAACAGCTGACCGATGACAAAGATGTGCGCAGCCTCGCTCTCTACTGACCGGCAAACTAGCTAAGCTACAACAGGACGCCGCCGTACGTTGGAGGGAGATGGATAAAATTTGTGGAAGCACCAACTGCGTTAGGCTGTGTTTAGTTCACGAAATGAAATTTTTTTATATCACATCGGATGTTTCGGAGATGTCGGAAGGGGTTTCGGATACTAATAAAAAAAACTAATTACATAGCTCGCCTGGAACTACGAGACGAATTTATTAAGCCTAACTAATCCATCGTTAGCGCATGTTAGTTACTGTAGCACTTATGGCTAATCATGGACTAATTAGTCTTAAAACATTCGTCTCGCGATTTCCAACCAAACTGTGTAATTAGTTTTTTTCATCTATATTTAATACTCCATACATGTGCCGTAAGATTCGATGTGATAGTTTGGGGTGAAAATTTTTGGAACTAAACTAGGCCTTAGTTTGAATTGGCTAGCTTAGGTTACTTATCTGGGCAGTACTATACTGTTACTAGTTAGGTATACAAGCTGGAAGCAGACATCATCAAGTTTTGTTTATTGGACTGTAATAAAAAATGCAAGTAACTAATAGTGCAAATGTTTCTAAATTATAGTAGCTAGCATTGGAATCAGGAATACAATTCAAATTTACAATTCTTTAAGCTAGGCTCTCAAGGCTGGTTCCTCTCACAGATCACTATGCATCTTTCAGCCGCTACAGTATTTCTCTCTCACAAAATCAGTCAGTTTCAGTTAAGTTTCAGACCAGCGAACGGGGCCATAGCATTAGAATCAGGAATATACAATTCAAATACAATTCTTTAAGCTAGGGTCTCAAGGCGTGTGCATATACACGGCAGCGCTATTCTACCGCAAGCCAAAATTGACCTAAAAAATACTGAGTAGTACTGAACCATGTTCAATATAAGTCAGTACTACACCTGATACCTCGAAAATATTGAACGATACTGAAACGTGACTACTGAACGGTACTGAATTCTGTTCATTATAACAACTTGGTGTAGAATAGTATCGATTAAATCGAGATGAGATGTTGTTTGTCAAATAATTTATTTAAAGTAGACATAGTGTGTGTATATATATATATATATATATATATATATATATATATATATATATATATATTAGAGGACAGCTAGCTAGACCAGACTGGTGTATTTCATGCATGCATGGTTGATGGTTGTTTGTATGTATATTAGTGTATATATAATAAATAAATAAATAAATAAATAAATGCAGTAGTGTGAGATCAGTGCACTGTAGAGCTAGCATCAGGTATTACGCCACAGAGGATCCGGACGATCTATATAGATTGGCCATGTTGCAATATAATATAATGAAGGTTAGGCATGTGTAAAATAGTACTCCTCCGTTTCAAATTATACGTCGTGTTGACTTTTTGATTCATTCATTTTGCTATATATCTAGATATATTATTATACACGTTTCCTATATATTAGTCGACTGAAATGTTTCGTTTCTTCAGGTTAGGCATGTCTATCAAGTTTTTTATTCTCGGATCTTGCAGATTATGCAAACAAAAGTTGCAACAAACTAAAACTACAATTTTAGCATAAAATATGAGTAATAACTGTCGCCTGAAAAAACCCTAAAATTCAGCCACCTAAATTTTAGCAGCTCCCATTATTATATCTAGATACATAACAAAAATGGATGAACTAAAAAAGTTAAAGTGACTTATAATTTGGAATGGACGGAGTTACCGGCTACAAAATAAGTTATTATGTAGCCACCTCCATTTACGATAATTTTATATACTAATTTACGAATATGTCAATACATATTTATGATAGTTAGGTTACTATAACACATGGAGATAATTACCATAACGTTATAGTAAACCACTTAGTATGGAGTTACTATAATCTCGTAAATTAACATAGTAATTATCGTAACTCAAATTAGCTACAGAATAAGTTATTTTGTAGCCAACTACAGGTATATATATATATATATATATATACACACACACCGGCGACCGAAGATGCTGATGAACTTGTCGCCGGAGGTTGAAGAAGAAGCTCGAACAGGATCCCAGTGGAGGCGGAGCTGACGAAACAACACTAGAACCAACACCAGAACTGGAGGCTGTTGTATGGAGATGGATGCGGGCGACGAAGGTTGTGGATCGGAAGGGAGAGGACCTCGTCGATGGCGGGGTGGAGGTGGAAGCGGAGATGATGGAGACGAGATCCACGAAGAAGAAGAATGGATTTATTTATTTCTACTGACCTTGTAGTCGGTGACGTCGGCGACAAGGAAGACCACAACGATGGCAACGACAAGACAGGACTTTCCCGGCAGGGAGACACCCATCCGGGCACTCTAAACTACTCTCTACTAACTACTAGGTGGGAGGGGGGGGGCACGCCCAGCCCTCTCCGGCGAGCTTGCCGGAGGTGGGAGGGAGGGGGGCGACTGGATTTGGCTGGGAGAGCGAGAGGAGAAAGACGGGTTGGCTACTGCACCTCCCGTATGGATTATCCCGTTACCACTGTTGTTACCGTGAATTTAGGTATTGCAGCCACACAAAGATGATGCTATAACCCATGACTTTTTAGGAGCAAATCATGAAATTGTTATTATATGATAATTAACCTTAATATGTCCATCTCCTTCTCCGAATGCTAGAGAGATAACAAGAAATTGAATGAAAAGTTATTTTTCCATCTTATATTTCATAATAACAACATAGTACTTAGAAGGCGTGTTGTAACAACTAGCTTACGGAACACTAAAGAGGGTTGAACTTCCATGTAAATCTTTACTAACCCGCGCCCAAAGGCGCGTTGCATCGAATTTTTTCCTCTACCTTAATATAAAGATGTGTAAATCTTTTCCGTGATCAAGAAAAAAAACAAGTACTTAGAAAAATATTATTGTTTTTTGTGGACCCTCTTACCAGGGACCATGCATATAGGAGTGTGGCTCAAAGAAATCAAGCACAGTCGTCGTTGCTTCCAAAACAAAAGGTGATACTTAATTATTTGATTATTTTGCTCCTTGACACTCCTACAGCAAACAAACATGTTACATGTGGCAGCATATGCTGCTTTGGAAGGAGGCATCAGATTCAATATCATTGCATTGGATTAATTAATAAATCCCACAGGGATATAATGTACGGAGTAGTATATAAAAAATCCATTGCCATGATCGATGTGTGCTCTTGGTCCTGCGCAAGTGTGTGCATCATCTCCTGAAATGGAGGATTCAGGCTCAAGAGCGTGCCAATAATCATTGTTCTCAGGAATGGAGGGTTCTGTCCAAACACGCAATAATCCAGTGTGATGTTGGAGATTATTCAAGATTTCTGTCACTCGTCCTGCTAGTATACCTCATGAACGAAAGAAATTTATTCTCACCGTATCTCTTGGGCCATACACCAAATTAAATGTGCACGCAGCTTCAAACACTATAAACTTTTCCTTCCAACTTATAAATCACTTTGGCTTTGTTATAAAGCGAATTTCTCTAACTGTAACCGAGTTTGCAAAAAAAAAAAGTACCAACATTTATAATACCAAATTTGTTTCATTCAATCCACCATCCAATATATCCAAAAGCACACGTATTTGGGATTGTAGATGTCAATATATAGTTGGTAAAAGTTAAAAAAAAGTTTGGCTTAGTACATTTTTTTTAATAAGACGAACGGTTAAACAAGATGTCTGAAGGTCAAAAAAAAAGACATCACTTATTTTGGAAAGTATTTATTATCGCCTTCTGAATAAATAATGACCCACAACCAGTAATTCATGACAGAGACGACAACGGGAAGAACAACTATGAGCGTGAGCATATTAATAAAGAAGAAAATAAGACAAAAGAATTAAAACTCACAATATATATGCATGCAAATCCTTCAGTGTTCAAAAACACACTGCCTTCTTCTGGAATAAACATTTGAGAAGAAAAAAACAGTAAACTGTGACAGAGACGATAATAGGAAGGCGAATCATGACTACGACCGTACCAGTACGGAAGAAGAAAGGGGAGAATTAGACCTCAGAATTGCAGATTTTTGCATTGCTAATACTGGTTTTAAGTAGACCACATCATCTTAGAAATCACCACCACACAAGCTCTAATGCAGACGGTAGTGGGTAGCGAAAACGACGCAAAGAAAGACGAGAGAGATGCTCCGAGAGTCTTGTCCGGTGTACAAGTTGCTCTTAAACCCAGAAAGTATACGTTGCTTCCTGACAAAAAGAAAGAATGAAGGGGCGAGCAAGTCAAAAGTTGCATGATGTTTATGTAGAAGGAAATGCTGAAAAGGCGAGAAAGTTACAATAATGTAAAATGGCACTAAAACTAACCGAATTTGTATGGCACACGTATCTTAGCTACTTACTCCCTCTGTCAAAAAAACTTAGACTTTTTAGTTTGATTCAAAGTTATAAGCAAGATTTATAAAGAAAATGGCCAATAACAACACCAGATAGATATACTATGAAAATATATTCTTTGATGAATATGATTATATTTTTTATAATAATAATTTATACAAATGTAGTTTGACTCAGAATAAAATTAGAACCAAGAACATTTTTTTTATAGAAGTAGTAATATGTAATGGCGTCGGAAAGGCCAGTAATAACTGCTCGCGATGATTATGGAAACAGTTTTCCCAATCTGGACAGATGTACAGAGGATCAGGTGATTTTGTTCAGCAAAAATGTTGCCAAGAATGGAAAATGTACATGTACCGAGACAGTGCGCTGTAGCATGTGAAAACGAGATCCGTGGACGGACAAATAAAAAGTCGAGCAATTTCAGTCTTCTTCCTCGGCCCTCGTCGCGGCTTTGCCTCCCCTTGTCCCTGGCGAGCCTCCAAATCCTCCTGCCCCCAACCGATCCCAGAGATCACGGTCCCCATCCATCCCACCATCACCCATCCGCCATCGGCCCCGCCTCTCTCTCCCCCGTCCGGCCGTCCCCCTCGTCCTCCTCTGCTTTTTATTACTCTTCTCCACTCATTAGCTTTTGGTTGCTGTTGGTTGGTTCCCTTCTTGAGAGTTGCGAGAACCCCCGAAACCCAACTGGGTACATCATCATCCACCCCCCCAAGAGAGAGAGAGAGAGAGAGAAGCAAGGTGCGGAGAGGGGGAGGACGCCAGCCGCAGTGGGCGCGCCATAAGCGGCGGGCGCACGCACGCGACTCTCCCGAGATCCAAGAACCGCGAGATCCGCTTGCCCCCGTCGCCGGCCAGAGCCCAGAGCCCCCCTCCCTTGATGCGGACGGAGCGCTGCCTCCAGTTCTTGGGCTCCAGGACACCGGCGCGGTGACGTGGGGACCGACCGGCCGGGTGCGGGTACGTGTCCATGGCGCGCTTCTTGGGCGCCGGAGAGGAGCGAGAAGAGTTCTTTGACTCGAGGGAGGTCCTGTCGCCGGCGTCCGTCTCGTCGTCGCCGTCGAGTTCCGGCCGCCACAACGACGGCGGGTGGCTCTTCGCCCAGCAGCTGCTCGTCTGGTTCAGGGACCCGGGCAGCGTCCACGAGCGCCGCCAGAGGTTCGTCAAGTCCTTGGGCCTCTTGGATCCGAGCCCCTACGCCGCGCGGCCCGGCGAGGAGACGTGCTCGAAGCCTGAGGCCAGCGAAGAAATCCTACCGGCAAGCCCCAGCGCCGAGTTGTTCTCTGCCGCCCCTACCTTTGCGAGTAGGGGAGGGGAGCCGACAGCCTCCGGCGACGACGGCGCTGCCACGGAAGAGAAGTTGGAGTGCGTGTTCAAGAACCTGGACGATGGCACAGTGTTCTTGGTCGACGAGATGGGAAAGGATGGGAGCTTCCGGAGCCTTAGGGAGAGGCGCTCCAACCGGACAGTAACAGCTGCAGAATTCGAGCAGACCTTCGGCTCATCACCTTTCATCCGTGAGCTGATGCGGAGGGTGGACGACTCCGACGAACCCTCCACCCCGGAGAAGACTGTGATGAGGAGAAGGAGGCGGCGGCGGCTTGGGTGGCTACGAAGGTTGGGCATTGGTGTCTGTGTTGTCGATGCCAACGCAGAGGAAGACGATGAGGTCAATTCGACATCCTCCGCTTCTTCCCGGGGTTGCTCTAGGAAGGTTGATAGGGTCAAGGTGAGACCATACAAGAAGCGGTCAAAGGAATTATCTGCAGTGTACAAGGGCCAAGTCATCAAGGCACATGAGGGTGCTATTGTGACCATGAAGTTCAGCTCTGATGGCCAGTTTCTGGCTACTGGAGGTGAGGATGGGGTTGTTCGCGTTTGGCGGGTGGTGGAAGGCAAGAGGCCTGATGACCGTGATTTTATTGAGGATGATCCTTCATGTGTGTTCTTCACTGTCAATGAAAACTCTGAATTGGCTCCCATCAATTCGTGCGAAGGGGGTAAGGGCAAGCACAACAAGAGTTCAAAGGGGGCCACAAATCCAGCTTGTGTTGTGATTCCTCACCGGACCTTTGCGCTATCCGAGGATCCTGTGCATGAATTCCGTGGGCATCATGATGTCATCTTGGATCTTTCATGGTCAAAAAATAGGGTGAGTTGAACTTAAACGGTGTGTGTCTGTATACCCGTGGCCTGCGCCTGTTTTGGTCATCTAACTTCTGCTTGCTTTGTTTATGCAGGAATTGCTTTCTGCGTCCATGGACAAAACTGTTCGATTATGGAAGATTGGGTGTGATAGCTGTCTGAAGGTTTTCTCCCATAATAACTATGGTAAACCATCTTCCCTTCCCTGTTTACTGCTTGATGACACTGTTTGCCTCTTTACCATCTGATGCTGACATATTGGTTATTTCTACTATGCAGTGACATGCATTCAGTTTAAACCTACCAATGACAATTATTTCATCAGTGGTTGCATTGATGGGATGGTACGTATTTGGGATGTTCCTAGATGCCTAGTCGTGGACTGGGTTGTCAGCAAAGAGATAATTACTGCAGTTTGTTACCGTCCTGATGGAAAGGTTCATCCGAATACCTTTGCGATGATCAAATTTTACCAATTGGTTTTTTTATGCTCCTGAATGTTAATAGTTCATACTTGTGCTTGTTCCTTTCAGGGTGCAGTGGTTGGGACAATAACAGGAAACTGCCGTTACTATGACGCATCAGGTGATCATTTATTATTCTGTTCAAGATACTAGATGTTTGTGCACTTTGTGATCATTAGGAAGCTAATGTTTGTAGAGAAGTAGCTTCAAACAGCTACAGCATTTGTTTGTTAATATGTCAATATCATTTGTTTTCATGTGGACACTAAAGTTGCATATGCAATTTGCCAATGATGGTAATATCTTATAATTCGTCTCGTTATGAGATAGTGATGGACAGACTATTTACTAATTTGCTACATATATTGTCTCGGTCTCTCATATCTGTAGCAGCCATGTTGCAGTTTCATCCTACTGGAAAGATATTAGCGTTCAAGGCAATTTTTTTTAAAAAAAGTGCTAAGCTATAACAATTATAATAAAATTTAAAATCTGTTTATTTAGAAACTGATATCCCTGTATCAATGCCAGAAATATGAATGTGCTACTCATTGGTGAAAAGTTTATATGATATTTTTGGATAAAACGTAAGGCAATACTATATAAGGCCCCTTAATAGTCATAAATCATAACCAAAGAGTTCTTGTCCTGCACGTAAGAAACAAGAAGCACCTTATATTGGCTGCCCTTTTGTTACCATTAAGATTTAATGTTTAGATATTATATCAGTAAGTTACTGATTAGGATATTTGGGTATTTGGGAAATAGTAAACTTGTTCAGATGACTTTAGGAAAAGGCATAATCGTAAAGAGCTGTTAAACCGTTCTTTTTATTTGTGGGGTATAAGAATCATAATTTCCTTAGCTGCTGATTTGTTTAATGGATTGAAGTATGATGCTTCCCAAATCTTATGCATATCGAATTTCTAATTCATTGTCTATTGCATTATTCAGAAAACCATCTAGAGCTGGAGTCCCAAGTCCCCCTGTATGGCAGAAAGAAATCTCCACTTAAAAGAATAATTGGATTCCAGGTATGGAGCTATTGACCTTCATCATTCTTATACCCTTGATTTTCTTATATTGAATATTCAGAGTATCTTTATGACCACCGATTCTTATAGCCTTTTTTATTTCTTGCATAAACAGTATTGCCCATCTGATCCAAAGAAACTGATGGTGACATCTGGTGACTCACAAGTTCGCATTCTCGATGGGGTTCATGTCGTTTCCAGCTACAAAGGTATTAAACAGCTCTTCTAAGATTACTCCTGAATTAATTGTTGACACATTAAGTTAACATGCCTTTTTTTTTGTGCTGTTCTCAGGATTACGAAGTTCAAATCAAGTCCCTGCAGCATTTACACCAGATGGAGATCACATTATTTCTGCTAGCGACGACTCTAGTATCTATATGTGGAATTATGCAAACCAAATTGCCCCAGTCACAAGCCGTGTGAAAACCGTATGGTCATATGAGCGCTTCTTCTGCAATGATGTGTCTGTTGCAATACCATGGAACGCCTCACCTGCAAAGAGTTCTATATCTCTTGCTTGCAACATCCCTTCTTCACGGCAAGAGGTCTCTGAGGAGTTTCACAACCTGCAAGACTCTACGTCATGCGGCAATGCTGAAGACTCACTTGAAGGTGATAGCTTGTACCAATTGCCATCTGGCAATTTCACTCTTAGTAATGCATTCTTTGCGGAGTTGGCACCAAGGGGAAAAGCGACATGGCCAGAAGAGCAGTTGCCATCTAATTCAGTGACACCATCGTCATCTGCTTTGCGTAAATCTCAGTATAAGTTCCTGAAGACTTCTTGCCAGAGTGCCGCCACGCATGCTTGGGGTCAGGTCATAGTCACTGCAGGTTGGGATGGAAACATCAGGTCATTCCAGAATTATGGTTTACCTATGCAAGTGTGACATGGTACAAGGCTTGCACCTCTTCACTATTTCTTGATCAGTGGATATCCCAGGACTGGCAGATGAGAAGTCGATTGCAAAAGTTTTATGCCTCCATAAACTTGGTTGGCTGAAGGCGACGCCTGTCCAGATTATGATTACAGTACAAAGAGTCACATGGCTGTGTGCCTGTGCTGTATTGCTTGTGGACCAGAAGTTGTATGTAGTCCAGTGGTCCTGCAAGATATCGACAGCATCGGCGGCACATTGTGGAAAGGCCCGGGGAGGATGGATCCCCTCACAGACCAAACAAACTTTGCGCAAAGAGTGGGTGTCTGGCTGCAATTGCAATGCCTTGATGTTGTTCCTTTTCTCTGTTTTGGCTCCCTTTGGGGGGTCCTCTGTAAATATATATAGTGGATGGATGAACATATTTTTTTGCCCGTTTGAGTTCCCCTTGCCCTGATCCAAGGCGGTCGACAAGGCGAGCGGGGAGGTAGTAGAGTTCACTGTTGTTGGATAGGAAAATTTAGTTGGAGGGGAGTGCACATATTGGATTCATTTCATTTGTTCATCACATGCCATCACCATCATTCATATCATGGCCTGCCTTTATGGCGGAACTGTGCATAGCTGATGCTTCCATTTCCCTGTGTTGGAGACGCCATTGCTTTGCTTTGTGGTGGTGGACATGGTCAGGTGGCTGTGGGGGACCTCTGTGCAGGCCTTTCTGGATAGGGATGGTGCAGTTGGTCCTGATGGGTTTTCCTCCTAACGCCGGGGACCGGCCTAGGTGTGGGAGCATGGGGACTCCTGCTGCTCACCCCGACTCATGGATCATGGCCATGGCTGTTTAAAGCTGGGGGCCATGCCCCAGATCTTGGCCTTTTACTCCTGCATCGTCATGTCCTTTTCTTAGATCCCACACCCTGTTCGTTTGAGCTTGTTTGACTTATAAGGCGTACTTTTTCAGCCAACGAATAATATTTTTCTCACACACTAAATCAGCTAACAGTACTTTTAGCCATAACTTATCAGCTAAACAAGCCCAAACGAACAGAGCGTTTGGTGTGAGCTGCGTCTGCCAAGAAGTTGAAATTGCATAATCTTTTGGCCTGTATGAAGTTACTACCATTCGCTCTGCATTGTATAAGTCCATTTCCATTTCCTCTCAAGTTCAGAATCTTTGTTCTGTCAGAAAAGCCAAACTTACCCGAACTCCATGCTTATCCAAACATGAAGTTCAACTCTTTCTTCTAGCTTGTAAAAACTCTGAAGTCATGCGTGAGTTGAGTTGGGAGGGACATGGAGTTGCCCACAAGGTGATGCTGGCATGCCATGGCCATGCCGGATGAAAAAATGGGTCCATCCCATGCCAGTGCGGCGATGCCCATGCCCCAGCTCGGTGAACAAAATGATCAGCATCCATCTCGATGCTGGCCTGCGGCCTGTCTCGTTTTATTCAGCAGATGATGAGGCTCCAGCGGCAGTGCTGGCCTGCTGGGGATGGGGAGGCGATAGAGAGGAGGGGGCTGTGACTGTGACCGTGGCTGTGAGGATCCCCATGCCGTGACCCCTTTGGGGGACAAGGGCACAAGGCCCCTCCGTGCCCCGTGTGAGGTGAAATGTGAAGCCAGGCACAGGCAGCCAGCAGCTGCAGCTGGGCTGTAATTTTATTTTTCAGAAGAGACGCATGCGATGCGACGACAGTCAGTACACACTCGGCACTCAACTCCTGCTGCACCAGACCAGACCAGAACTGAACCGAGATGATGGCGTCCTCTCGGCATCTCATCTTTTTTTTTTTTGAGTGAACTCGGCATCTCATCTTCTCCTGACGAAAGCTTTTGTCTCGAGGTAGGAGTAGACGAGTCGCCCCGGCCGCCGGGTGGCGAGCGATGGCGTCTCCCGTCCCACGAGGAGAGGGAGAGGACCCATCACCATGGCCTGAGGTGATCGGGTGATGGGCCGGTTCAACTTGCTTGTGCTTTCTTTCATGCTGCTCAAATGTCCTTGGGTGTTTCTCGTTACGATTTGAGGTGTCAAGAGCCATGCAGGGTAGTACTACAGCAGGCAGCCATGCAGCCGCACAGGCCCTTATCCTCCCCAGAACCCAGGTCGCCATGGGTGGCCTCCACTCCACTGTCCGCTCCAGACTCCAGTGATCGATCTTATAGCTTTGACATGTCCAGAGGGGGCGACAGCGCCATACCGCTGCAGTGCTGCCGCTGACTTCACGGTTTTAACCAAGTGGTAAGACGCACACGCACTGTGCAGCTGCAATCCACTGGAAAAGAAAGTGGCATAATCCACTGCGCAAACTGCAAGCTGATGGCTGCTGCTGCTGCACAAGAGATGAGAAGAGGGAAGTTGCCCTCTACGGCTCTACGTACTCCACTCATTTCCCCCTTTGGTCCCGTCCTGTGAAGCTGATGCTGATGTATGCCACTGTTCGGGTGTACTTGATGCCATGCTCGACATGATAGGATCTTTCCTTCACCTTCATGCACCCTGCTTCCCTGCTTGGCAAGGATGATTGCCCTGTTCGCTTGGCTTATAAGTCATGGCTGAAAATACTGTTAGCTGATTTGTTGTGAGAGTAGAAAAATACTGTTCGTTGACTGAAAAAGTACGGCTTATAAGCCAAACGAATAAGGCGGATCATGGCGTCCATTTCCAAGGTCACTATCCGGAAACCCTGTATGTATGCTCAGCGCTCTGCTTGCTGCCTGACAGACAGGTGACCAGAAGCAAAAACTCTCAGTGGTTCGAAGAACCATATCCTTAATCATGCACATTCTTCTTACAACCGTGGTAGTATCCCACAAAGTTAAGTACAGTAAGAGTTGAGCAAAGAAAACTACTACAGAGCACTGTAGCTGTTCATGTCTGCTATGAGCATGGTCGCATGCCCGTATGGTCCTTCTGCAGGATTCCAGCAGTGGAAATCAGATGAATCACGCAACAGCTGCTTCTTGCCTTTGTTTTTGTTTCCTGGTGTAGATCTGCGGATACTTTAGTGGGTCGCGATTGGAAGAACATTTCATTAGGGAATGTTAAATTAGAATATTAGATTATTCAGATGTGCAGGTAGAAGCACTGTAGTTTGTAGAACATGATGCTGTAGTTTCATACGTTAGAGCATCTTCACCGGATGTCTGAATGGTTTTGGATGAATCTGGAGAAATTTGTGAGAGAAAAACACTGTTCCGGATGAAAAAAGAAGCGGATCAAGCCAGGTTTAAAGACACGCGAACAGGACCATACTATCCAACCTCCTCTATAGTTTTGTGATTTTTTAAATAAATAGTTTTTAGTGCGTATCTATAGCATATATCTACGTACAATAGCAAAAGCTATGGATTTTGAAAAGCCAAAAACAACTTAGAATATCATAGAAGATAGAAGCATCTTGGCTCTGGGACAGTGCGACTGACCTACAAATATCACCAGTATACAGTATCAAGCAGAAAAGGACTATTTCATTATGGGTTGAAGCTCAACTCCAGCAACTATTTCTGAAACTTTCGCTTCTGATAACGATGCAAGCTGCCAAGACATAAGAGTATTGCTTGATCCTTCACATGAAACTTTTTTACTTGTAAATTGTTTGATTAATTAACAATGATCCATCAGAGAGGAGGCAAAGGAACAATCAGACAAGAAGTCAGCAGGACTGGAAAAGGAAGTGATAGCGTGAGCAGGAATTGATCATAAGTTTGCTCACATTCTGATAGCAAAATTTGTATTGTATTTGTGTACATAAACATAAGCTATCTATTTTTTTAGTATTATCCTGATCAGAGAGTATTATTCTCTATTCGGCAAGCTAGCGCCCAGACGTCCGGCCCTAGGCCTGTGTCCGGATACGGCTCTGTTCGACGCAACCGCCCGCCCCTCACTTAAAAAATCGATTACAAACAGAAATTGCGTCCGTTGCGCCCGCGCAACAGGAGAGAGCGCCCATCCCGCTCCGGAGGCAGCGTCGCCTATCGTCCATCCCTCATTCGTATGGATGCCCTGCCGGCTTCGGGAGAGACGAGCAGAAGGTGGGAGGTGAAGAGATGCAACACCCGATCTACTTTTGAAACATCCAAATACAACGGTTGCAACATACGTCTGAAAAGGCCGTTGAAACACTTGAAACATGCTTATAAAACACTTGAAAAACGCACATGAAACACGCTTGAAAACCATTGCAACCATATGCAACATCCAATTAAAACACATGCAACATATGTGTGAAACATATCTAATATCTAGATAAACACAATTGCAACACGCGTCCGGAAACACATAGATGAACACATACCGCTAAAACATCTGAAACACTCGAAACATACTCTTGCAACATGCCTCTGAAATAATTGCAACATATGCAACATCCTCCGATCTACTTTTGCAACATCCATATGAAACAAATGCAACATACCTCTGAAACTCCTGAAACAATTGAAACATATAATTGCAACATAAAGGGGTGAGAGAGAGCCTGGCGCGGGGAGTGCCATGGCGCTGGATCTGCGGACATTGGGGGCTCCCGGTGGGGGAGGACGTCGATGTGGGGGGAGGGGCGGCACCGGGGGTGGGGAAGGAGGCCGCCAGGGTGGGGGAAGGAGCCGCTGGGGTCGAGGAACATAGGGGAGGGGGAGGGGGACGGGGACCGTCGCGACGGTCGACGGCGACGGCCCGCGCGCTCGCGTGGGGCGGCCACCGCTTCCACATCAAGTGCCGGGGTGGGGGAAAAGGCCGTCAGGGTGGGGAGGAGGACGCCGAATAGGGGGAAGGAGTCGATGGGGTGGGGAAGGAGGACGCTGGGGGTGGGGGAAGGAGCTGCGGGAGTGATCGGTCGAGGAAGGATAGACGGCGTGCGGCACAGGTGGGTCAGGTCGGGCGGGTCGAGTCCATCCGTCCAGACGCCCGCTGTGTATCATTATCAGACTATTCGGTTGGCTGGTTCGTTTCGTTGCTGGTTCGTGAAGAAGTACTGCTGGTTAGTTTGTGTGAGAGAAAAATACTATTCCGGTTGAAAATTTACGATCGTTTATGAAAAGCCACGGCCAAACGGGCTGATAGCTCTATGTTACGCTAACGTTAAGCTACCTGTTGTAGGGTTGAGGCACTGATTGTGGGCCCCACAGAGGTTGACTATCAATGACGCGTGAGGCACATGGGAGTCTAACGAATCGGGTCCGTTAATCTGCACCAGGCGTTGGTGAAGCCGCGCGTCGGCGAGAGGGGCGGAATCGGCGACGAGCAGATGGCCGGAGCTGGCGCCGCTGCGTCGGCGCTTTCCAGCCCCTGGAGGGCGCTGCTCCAGAGAGCGCTGGACGCCAACGGCCACCTCAGGCACTCCACCTTCTTCCAACTCGTACGTTTCGATCGCCTTTGTGCCTTCCTCCGGATTGGGGAAAACAAGGTTTGCTCACAACTGTCGATTCGTTTCAGGCCACGGTGGGCGCCGGCGGCAGGCCGGCGAACCGCACCGTCGTGTTCAGGTATCCTGGAGCGCGTGGTTCTGCATTTGTGATTTTGATTTGACGTGGGCTTCCCATTTGTGATTAGGGGTTTTCAGGAACACTCTGATAAGATTATGATTAATACGGACGCCCGAAGCAACAAGGTGGGTTGCTATGCTCTGCGTTGATTGGCATTTTTTTATTTCCCTGCTCGCTGATTCCCTGTTACACTTCCATGTGTAATTTTGATTCAACAGATTGGTGAGATCAAGAGCTGCCCCTTTGGTGAGGTGTGCTATGTAGAACATTAGAAATGTCACAGTTACATACTTACATCACTCAAGATGGCAAGTTGATTTAGCGCTGCCCCTGAACTTGTGTGTAAAACTCTGCAGATTTGTTGGTACTTCACAGATAGCTGGGAGCAATTCCGTATCAGTGGCAGCATAGATGTGATTGATGCTTCTAGTGCAGACCCTGCCAAGCTCCAGGTTAGACCTGAGAGCTGATCACTGCTGCATTTTGTCTACGCGCTGTATAGAGTGCACTGGTCTGGTTACGCTTTTGAGCACACTACCAGTTGTTCTAGTAGTTTAGCTTAGTGTAGCTTTACTTCAAGTTCATAGCTGGGTTTCGTTCATTTATCAGGTTCAACCATATGTTCTTGTCACCTCAATAACCTGTCAAAGCTTTTGTTTATGCTGCTTAGAATAGTCCTATCGCTTACCTTGTTGTATTCTCTTGTACAGAGTTTTATAAAGTTTTCTATTCATTCCGTGGTAAATAATGGTTGTCACTTCTTTCACAGCACAGGGAGGAAGCATGGTTTTCAAGTTCAGTGAAGTCGAGATTGCAGTACTTAGGACCACAGCCAGGCATTCCGGTTCTAGATGATGAGCACGTTAAGGGTGTTCATCTCGATCCATTAGCTGGCCCAGTAGATGCCTTTTGCCTTCTGGTTCTTGATCCGGAAAAGGTTAGGCAGCCCTTTTTTTCACTTTCCTATTGTTGCTCTCATGTTTTGTACTACCATATATGATTAAGTTACAGAAAAGTGCTGCGTTCAGTATTTTCATGCAGAGGACAAACCTAAAATTTTGGTTTAGCTTATCGTGAGGAACCAAAACAATATAATCTTGCAAAAAATGTTTAGATTCAGATTTTTTTTTTTTGTATTTTTAAGTTCCCTAATTGGTGATACGATTGTAAGTTGTAACACACTATTTTTGAAAATTGTAACGCTGGGGATATAGTGTCAGAAAATGATGACTTTGGCGCTAAATAGGAATGAAGATAGGTTATGGTTCTTTTTATTGTACTGAATCCGCCCACAATTTCCAATTTACACTCCAAATACCATCTCAATGCCATATTATTTCATTCCCTGCTAAATGGGCGCTGCTATTAATTGCCAGAATATCAGAAAATCCCACCAAATCACAGTAGCGTACTGTTCTTCTATTTTTTTTTAGAAAAAAAGGCCAACTCAGTTCCCCTTGGAAATAGTTCTTTTGCAGTAACCAGCTATGAATAAGTACATGGGTACCGCCAATTACCAGTGGTCTGGTAGCTTTGTTAAATCCAGAATTTGTGCTTTTGTTATATACTTCATCCATCACTAATTCAGTACTGCATCCAAAATGCACAGAAGATTGCAAATCAAGAGTTTAGCAGTTGTTGCCTGATACATTAGAGCTTTTGCATGATTAATCATCTCATTGTCATTGTATTATTGTGCTTAGGTTGATTATTTGAACCTGAAAAGCAATCAAAGGTTGATGTTTACAAGACAAAATGACGATGGATCCAACGATTGGATGGCAGTAAAAGTTAGCCCTTAAGCTGCTGCAAAAACTTTATTCATGAACTTCTCTTGGTAACAAAGCTATCATGATTCTTCTGTGTTTTCATATCCTTTCAAATGTTTTGGTGAATGTCATTTTGTACATTTGAGAGATCTTTTCATGGTCATACATTTATATATTCGGAATGCTTTGTAATCTAAGGGATTTGTTATTTATGGTCCCTGAACATACAGGTACATTTTAAAATTGGCAACTAACACTATTGATAAAGGTATATCTTCGAAGTCTTGGAATTTTTGCTCAAAACGTTGAGTCTTGTGGATGTTTTTTTTTCTTGTAATCGTATGTGTTACATGCACTTTTTTTTTATACCGAAGCTTGCAGACTACTGCATGTCTGCATCCACAGATAAACGCTACTAATAATCAATCAAGAAAACTGATATCTTTCAAGCTTGTTTGCTGGGGTGAAAGGGAGTCCTCTTCGGAAACATAGAAGACAAAGAATGTAGGGTATTTAGGAAGACCGGAATTCAAAGGTTGTACAAGAATGTGACATATCAGTTAGGGGCATTTGATCCAACTCATTGGTTTTGGGATAATAAAATCGTATTATGTTTTTGAAGTCAAAGCAGGCTGTGGTTATTCAGGTTTGTTCAAAGTCGTTGAACTTGAGATTTGTTTGAAGATAGCGTGTCACTAGTTTGCCACTCGTGCTTGTTTTTGTGCATAAGGTCTTAATAGAGAATTCTTGTTTTCGCCATGGACCTTTATGTGCTTTGCCAGTTTGCTGACCTTGTTGCTTTGGCAGTTATCTGTGTGAGCAGAATGCAGAAATAGCATGTGTCTGCTTTAATAAACTACCAGCATATGGGAAGCATTAAAGCTGTGTCTACACTTGCAACGATGTGATGAGCTCAAGCCGTTGGATGGTTGCAGAACTTCATGTCAGCTGGGCAAGCAATGAATGTGGCCTTCGAAATAAAAGCTGATTGCGGTTATCCTGCAAAAGCCCCCAGGCAGACACACCACATGATCTGCCCTTTCTCTCTAACAGTGCAGAGCATTAAACATCTACTGATTACCGAAAGAACCTTGTGGCTGCAGTGGCCAGTGGGCTCAGATCAGTTCTGATTATGAACAGTTTCAGATGAAAACCTGCTAATAGCATTATGTCATTGCAAAAGCAAATGGAAAGTGAACCGTTGCAGCCATGTTTTGTTTGAGGCCCCAGTTGCAACTTGGGGTGTATGTGTTGGTGATGTCAAGTCTAGAACTTTTGTCCTGGGGGACCGAATGACTATTGGTTCATCTTGACTACTACTGCGGCTCAATCATCTGGCACTTGAGAGGAAGAGATAACCATGAGCACCATTCAAGATCAGTCAAATTTCTACTCCATTGTGGCTGATTGGAGAGGTCAAAGGTGGCTGTTAAATTGGATATTCAGCTTTTGCATCGAAGACTTTTGGCAGCCTTCTCTCTCTCTCTCTCTCTCTCTCTCTCTCTCTCTCTCTCTCTCTCTTTCTCACTACTCAAACCGGTATTGTGGCTGTGCCAAACACAAGTCATGCCCCATCACTTTTGCAAAGCATGCAAGGGACATATGTTTGGGCATAAAAGCAGATGTTTGAGGTCAACAGCAGGTCTGGGCTGCAAGTTGTTAATGGTTGGTTCGTAAAAAAACGACTGAGAAGGCCGCCTTTGGTTTCGTCTTTAGACAGTGGTCTCTTTTTGCCTATTGGGCCTTTGTTGGTAAAGGCCTGGAAGATGTGGGCCATGCACAGCTCGGCAGACTCACCTAGTGGATAACACTCAGTCTCCACTCTGCAGAAGGTATTCTCTATTGGAATTCCTTCTCTATTCTCCATTTCTCCTCTCTGGTTTCATACTGCAAGGTTAACCCCCACACCCCCGGTTTATATGAACTAACACTCCTAAGTCAAAAATTTTTTAAATTTGAACATTATCTGAAATTTTGTATAGATTGACAACACAAGAATGACACCAGGAGATACATTAATAAAAACAGCTTCCTAATAATATATTTTAAATTTAAGATGACATATTTTATAGATATTTTTAATTCAAGTTAGAAAAGATTGGGTTGCGAAAAAATGAAGCTGGGTGCACACCTTGACATCCATATTTATATTACATTTGGTTAAGTATAGCCGTATATAGAAGGGTAAAAGTCCAAATCACTCCCCGTATGCTTGGCAATATCCAGATACCCTCCCCCCCCCAAACTAATGTTTGGTTTGATTTGCTCCTCCAACTATTTTAGTTGGTTCAATTCACCATTTAAGAAGTTTTTTTTTTTTTTCTTTTCTCCACATACAAGTTGAGTTTAATTTCAAATTTTACGAGGCAACAGAGTACATCATACTTTATGTCAAAAAGTACATCTTAATTTTTTCACCATTATTTTGATAGGTTAGGAAATTTCACAGTAAATTAATACTAGAGATACAAAATTATATGAAATATAATGATGAAAAATTCATAATGTATTTTTCTAACACAAAATATGATGTTCTCTATTATCTCACAAAATTTTAAATTTAAAAACTTGTACGTGGAGAAATAAAAAAGGCAAATCTTGTTAACTTGTAAATTGGACCAACTGAATTATTTCGAAGGAGTAAATGGAACCAAACGTTAGTTTAGAGGGTAATATGAATGCATAATTTGAGGAGCAAAGGAAATGCAATTCGTACAATCAAGTCGTACTCGTCATGGTGCAAGGAAAAGATAGGAAATAGAATAATGAAGCTGAACCTAAAACACTACTCTCATATATGTTACCCTGTCCATTTCTGGTGGTGTTATCGGTGGCGCTTAGCTTAGGTTTGAGCAGACCTGTGTATAGTATATGTAGCTCTCAATAATTAGCAAAGAAGGCCTTTTGTATCATGCAAGCATAGGTGTATAGGTGTTTAGTCATTTTGATAGACCGCCTAGTCACTGCCCGATACCGAATGCATGATTATCACCTTTAATTTTGTGTGTGGTAGGGTGTTATTATCAGGCACAAACACAACAAGAGGAAGAGAGAATTGCAGTGGACGTCGTCACCTAGCGGCGGCATGCTCCATCCCTGTCTCATTCCACCCCACAAAGCCAAGAGAGTTCCTAGAAGCACCCATCCAAGGACCAAGATCCAAATGCTGGCAATGATTGGGACGGGGGTCATGGTAATTGCCCGTGAGACCAGAAATTGAGAATCAGATCAGATGGATCACTTGACTATGTCTGTTTCCAGAGGTTAAAGTTTAATCGTGTCACATCGAACGTTCGGATCCTAATTAGGAGGACTAAACATGAGCTAATTATAAAACCAATTGAACAGAAGTAGACTAATTAGTGAGACAAATCTATTAATCCTTAATTAATCCATAATTAGCAAATGTTTACTGTGCATTATATTGTCAAAACATGAGCTAATTAGACTTAATAGATCCGTCTCATAAATTAGTGTCAAGCCGTGTAGTTAATTTTATAATTAGCCTATGTTTAATACTTCTAATTGGTATTAGAGATTCGACGTGACGGCTAAACTCACGCTGACGGTACCCACTCTTCCTTTTTCACAACTCCGAAGTCGCCCCAGCAGGAGGCTGGAGGCCCGTGGTGGTGTCCTGGTCGATGGATCCAATCGAACAAGACAATTCGGCAACTCATCCACCCGTGCGTGCGTGCACCAGCAGCAGCAGCTCGTACTTGCGCGCAAGCGAGAGATGCTGCTGGCCGGCCGTGCGCCGTGTCTCGACATGTCACCTTTGCTGACACCAACGGATAAACTAGAGCCCCGCCCGGCTGAGCGGAGCGGCGCATGACACCAATGGATCATGGATGATGGATCATGGATGACTGACACCAACGGGAGATGGATGCCATGCTGATGATATACTGCTGGACTGCTGGTGCTGGTGCAGGAGGACAGACAAAAGCAAGCAAGCGCACGTCGTAGAGTACAGCACTTGCCTGCTGCCCACTGTTCCGGCACCGATCGACACCAAGTACGCAGTTCAGAGTCCAAACAGACTTCAGACACACACAAACACAGAACTACTACTACTACAGCGTTGGATGCTGCTAGCTACCGAGTGGATTTGGAGTAAACAAATGGTGTATAGTATATAGGACAGGACAGGAGTATGATACAAAGCCGTGGCTATCTTCGGCAGGACTTATTGCTGCTGCGGCTTCGTAGAGCTGATTTGTTGCTAGAGAAAAACACTGTTTCATGACTAAAAAAGTATGACTGATTCTGGCTTATAAGCTCAAGCAAGCTGTATATTTTTTATAATGCTGCTAGGACGGGATCGATCGGATATGTATATGTATTGTACACGCATCTCACATCATGGAGACGCAGCGGCGAAAACAAAAGGACGGATATACTGGAGCTGGATCAGCATTCAGCAGGCTCGACGACGCGGCGACGAAGCAGCTCCGGCCTGTGACTGTGTCTGGGCGGGGAGGAATCGTAGTAGCGGAGCAGTAGTGCAGTCCTGCTGGGGTTGGCCGGTGCTGGTGCAGCCGTCGATGATGGCCTCGGAGACCCGCCAGAGGCGCGCGGTCTCGTGGCGGTCGGTGGCGGCCGGCGACGGCAGCGCCTCGTTGCAGTCGGCGAAGTAGCGGCCGGACACGCCGGCCACCCTCGGGTGGGCCGCCACGTAGCACGTGGTCGCCGCAGCCTGCGTGCGCATTGCGCAGTGGGAGGGAGGAGGTGAGCTCAGGCCTCAGTGCAGTGGATTGACCGGGTGGCCAGGCCACTGACGGCGACCGCGGTGGGGTTTATTACAGACTAGTACAGAGAGGTTTATAGTGGATGCTGCAATAACTACAGACCAACACATAGGAGTACTCCTACAACATTATTAGTGGTAGAGAGAGAGTGTGTGTGCACGGGACCCAACACATGGAGCAGGGAATATATTTGAAGGGATTTGGTGAGGGTACGTTAATTAATCACCTGAGGGATCGTTTTCAGCAGCTTGGACAGCAGCAGGAACACCAGATCTGCAAGTGCAACACACAAAATTTAACGAGTCATTCAGACGAACGAGTCAGCTACTAGCTGACAGACAGTGTATACAGTCCAGTCCATTGTCAGTTTTTCTCACTCACCGGTGAGGACGCCGTCGCGGTCGCGGTTGAGGCGGGTCCTCACGATGCCCGGGTGCACGCAGTTCACCGTCACGTTGGCGCCCATTTCCTGGTGAAACGAAACCCGACCGACCCCGGCCATCAGGAACATGACATCCCCCATTAGGCCATTACCCAGTCAGAGTCATTCAGTGCACATGCATGGCCATGGCGGAAGCGAGAGCCGAGAGGGACGGACGGACGGACGGACGGACAGACCTGCAGGCGCGCGGCGAGCTCTCTGGTGTGCAGCACGTTGGCGAGCTTGGACACCGCGTACGCCTGCGTCGCGTCGTAGGGTCTGCTGGCCCACATGCCATTGCCAACACAATGCAAAGGTTGTTGTCAGGTTAACCACGACACCACAAAATGTTACTACCAGAGGTTGTAAGAAGCAGCAGCAGCCGTGCCAGGCTCAGACTCACATCTTGCGGCGCGTGACGAGGTGCAGGTACTCGGCCCAGTCGCCGGCGAACCAGCCGTGCACGCTGGACGACACGTTGACGATGCGGCCCTGCACGCCCGTGGCCGCCGCCGTCTCCGCCATCCGCCCCGCCAGCAGCTTCGTCAGCAGGAAGTGCCCTAGGTAGTTGGTGGCGAAGGTCATCTCCACGCCGTCCTCCGAGAGCGCCAGCTGCCCGTGCGAGAACTTGCCGGCATTGTTTCTGCACGCACAGACATGAGACATGCAGATCACATACACATACATGCGTGTGGTGACCGTGGCCCGACAAACGCACGAGACGATCGATCGATGGAGCGAACAAGCAGGCGAACCGCGCACGCCACAGAGGGACGTGTGGCGTCGGAGACGCGAGGGAGAAAAAGGAAAGGAAAGCCGAGGGACTGGACGACGTACATGAGGAGGTGGAGCGGGAGGCCGAGCGCGAGGAACCTGTCGGCGAAGGCGCGCACGGACGCGAGCGAGCTGAGGTCGAGCGGGAGCACGAGGACGTCGGCGGCGGGGCACTCGGCCACGATGCGCGCGCGCACGTCCTCCGCCGCCTTGGCGCTCCGCGCCGGGATCACCACGCGGGCGCCGCGCTTCGCCAGCACGCGCGCCGTCTCCGCGCCGATCCCCGACGTGGCGCCCGTGATGATGGCCGTCGTCGCGCCCAGGTCCCGGGTCACCTCCTCCGCCGTCGATCTCGACCCGAACCCGCTCGCGCCCGGCGACCCCAGCAGGTACCGCACCGCTCGCAGCATCCCCGGGAGAACGCACGGCAAGCGGGCGGCGCCGGCGAGGCGGAGCGACGTGATGGATGATGCTGCCCACGGGAGGGAGGGAGGGGGGCTGAAGTGGGGACTGGGGAGTGGAATTAAACGCGCCGACCTGGCATTTATAAACACCTCGGGGGTCTCTCTCTCCTCGCTCGCATCGCATGAAGAGGAGAAGAGAAGCGAAGCGAAGCATGGGTGGAAAAGGCGGAGAGCGAGCACGCGCGGCGCAGTCAATTCTTGGGCATTGACTGCGTGCGTGCCAGCGAGCAGCAATTGCGCGCACGGGCCGTGCGTCCGCGGGCGACACGGCGGCACGGCACTCGGCTCGGACCGAGCGCCTGCCCGTGCGCCAGTCGGTTCCCGTCCCTGGCTCGTTGCAACGCGCGACCCCCCTTTATCCCCTCTGCACGGTGCACGTTCGCGGCGCCGCACGGCGAGATCGTGACCGTCTCGTGCGCGCCGTCCTGGACACCCTCTCGTGCAATCAGCAGCGTGCACTTTCCGTGTGCCAGTGACGCGGCTAGCCACGCCACGGTCGCGCGCGGCCAAGAGCTAAGCTAGCGTGTACGGGTTCTCCCCGGAAGGAGCAAACAAACAAGGCTTGCTTTCGTGAACAGTGCCTCTGCCGACTGGTCCGGCCGTGCGAGCGCGAGTGCGCTGCTCTGGTTCAGATGCGTGCGACGACGACGCGGGCGAGCGAGCGTGCGTGCGGCCGTTTCTGGGCCACTCGCCTCCGGGCCCCGCCCACGAGACCACCGCCGGCACTGGGAATATGGTCAACTCCGTCCCCCCGCCACCGAATCTGCATGTGGAAATCGTTAGGTCCACCTGACCGATGCCTCGCCGCGATCGCATCTTTGGTAGTAGGAGTACCATGCGTTGCATGCTGAATGAGTTTCCATGCATGGTGCATGCTAAGCGCTCTCTCTGCTGCTGAGCTTCGCCAATCATGTTCTACTCGCTCGGTTCTAAATCTAGACACGCTTTGACTTTCCTAAATTCATAACTTTTACTATACACGTAGATATAAGTATGTCTAAAAATATAGCATGTTAAACTTGTTGGTTTCAAACCAAATTTAAACCAAACCAAAATAACAATGTTTTTCTCTCAAAAAAACCAAAGACCAAAACAAACCTAAAACCAAAAACCAAAGACCAACCAAATGAATGTGCCCAAAGTAAAAGCTATTGTATCTATAAATGTCAAAACATACTATAATTTAGAATTTAAAATAGAGGAAGTACGTGGGCGCCTGTTTTTGTTTCCTCCCCTTTTGTTTTAATTTGACTAATCATTTGACTTGTACTAATAAGGATATGGTTGATCTAAATAACTATTCCCTCTGTTCTAAATTATAAGATATTTTTTTAGATACATTGTTTTTACCATACACTTAGATATACACTATGTCACTACGTCAGAATCGATTTATAGGGGCGGCTAATGGACATTTGTAGGGGCGGTTCGGCCAGCCACCCCTACCATACCGTCTCTACAAATCATGCATTTGTAGAGGTGGCTGGTGCTATCAGCCGCCCCTACAAATCGATTTTTGTAGAGGCGGCTGGTGTTACCAGCCGCCCCTACAAAATCGATTGCCTATTTGTATGGACGGCTACAGTACCAACCGTACCTACAAATCGATTTTCCACCAAAAAAAATTAAATTACCAACACGTGCTGAGGCACTGGTACAGGTGAAGGGCCTGGCTGTTGCTAGAAAAAAATGTCAAAATAAACAATGAGTAATAATTTTGCATTGCCTTAAATGGAAAACGACACAAAACACTCACTAACTTCATATGAGGCAAAATTATGCCGGTCAACCCTCAAAAGTAGCATACACTTGAGCAAGAAAAATTTCAAATACATGGGGTGAGGGGCTACATGTTCAGACATACCACAATATATCCAACATTACATTTCTTTTGTTCAAACACAACACCAAAACAAGGGAAACCAAATATTTGCTATTTTGCAGTCTAAATGGCACAAGGGCGTGCAAGTGAGACAGGTGATAAGTTCAAAAATTCCAACATAATGTACCAAACACTTGCTGCAACGAATTGGACACTCAAAACTACAAACCACTGAGAAGCTTCTCCAAGCACAACTGACCTACGAGGGTTGTTCACGTACATGTGATGCTAAAAAAAAGGATTTCCTGAATCACAAATACCTGAGAATTGACAGGTGTGCTATGTGGAACAAACATATTGGTTGGTTGCTGAGGTTGATATGCGTTGTTGTATCCATAGGCTCCAGTAGGTTGTTGTGGGTAAGCTTCTGAATATGTATTACTTGTTCACGTACCTGCTGTTAGCAGTGGTCAGAACATTATACTACAAAACCAATAGAGCAAAAATGCCACTCCCACTATCACAAATGTTTGAGGTTTAAGACATTGTCATGGCCTTACAAGATGACACTTTGACTTTAGTTTTATGAGAATATGGCATTTTAAATATATTCAAATATTGTGGAATTATTTTTATGATGAACCTAGCAACATCAATATTACAATGTATACCTACTATGTAACTCTTATACAGAAAAGGTTTGACAGTAAGAAAACCTAAAACGTCACATTTGTTAGGGGGTATTAGTTTATTCTGGCAAACATTGAACTGGTAAATCAAATGGCAAATTTTAAGTATGAAATGATGGTACAAGAGGGAACCTGGTAAACATTCTGAGAATGGTCTGGGGTGGTATATGGTTGATTTGTGACATAGGGGGGAGGAGTGCCGGTGCTTTCAGAAACAGAACTCCTAGCATTATCGTTCTCTGCAAAATAAAACTCTAATAAATACTATGATATAAAATCCATGTGTAATTACCAATATTTCAGGACAACAACATGAAGAAAAGTGACTTTACTCTGGATACAAAAAGGCGAAACAAAAGACAGGTTCTGCAAGTTAAAATGTGAATATTCACAGCGTACATGCTAAAGGAGGAATTAAATCGATACACCAAATTTAAACCAAGGAATACTTCATTTACATGTTTTGCGAGCTGGTCAGATAATATAGCTTATCCTCTGTGAGAAATCCAGCATGAGTTCAAGCATCTAGTCCCCAACAAAAAAACATGGTGGTCAGTACTCATGTGTGTAATATCAGATTACCTGTTATGGTTTTAACTCTGCTACTCTGGTTTGAGCCTTTGAGGTCATCCATTACATGGGCACCCAAATAATGAACCAGGCCAGGCCTTTCAAATGCCAACTATATTTCTATTGAACTATTGTACTAGTCCAGCCAAATTTTCATAACTCGGACCAACATGGTGCTAAAAACACATCAGACTGGACAGCGTCCAAATCAGTTCAGTCTATAGTGAATGTAAACAAGATAACAAAGAATAAAAATGCAATGCCACTTTAGGACCCATCTATCAAAGCTTGAAAGTTAAAACCGGTCAAACCACCATCAAGGTAATTCAAGTTAGTGACCAAGCACCTACTACTGATATAAAAATACATCAAATGCTTTCATTTCATTAATGTACACCAGGCAATTCTGTTCATTTGATCTAATAGTACTCAATGGTTTTTTATTGATTAACGACACTTACATTGCAGGCAATAGTGCTATTTTTTTAGTGAAGCCCTCTTCAACTATCGCATAATACCCCTATGTTGAAAACTTGCATTGCAGGCAATAGTGCTATTATTAGTTAATTACCCCTGTATCAGGGCAAGTATTGTCTAACCCCAACCAATAAGAGCACTCAGGTCTGGATAGATCATGCATCCTACAGATCTATCATTTACGCATCGATCCATTGTGAAAAGAGAAATATTAACAGAGCATTCTTTCACAACCGAATCGAACATATCCACCAACGTAGGAATCGAACACGATCCAACAACGTATGAAGGGCACACGAGTGGGGCTCACCGATGGTGGGGATGGTGGTGACGATCTCGCCGAGTTTTAGCTTGTAGAGGATGGTGGTTTTACCGGCGGCGTCGAGGCCGACCATGAGGATCCGCATCTCCTTCTTGGCGAAGAGCCACCAAGAAGAACTTCGAACGCTGAGCCCCATCTTTCCCTCGCTGGCGGCCCTTCCTTCACCACTGCACAATCATCACCCCGTTCATTCATTCCCGCTCAGATCTCTCCCCACAAACCCTAGCCACACAGCGGATCGTGAGCCCGTGGCGCCCAGGCGGACGACACCGCAGATCTGAACCGACACGATCTAGCCCGACCGCTGGCGGGTCGGTCGGGCAGAATCACACGCCACTGACCCCCGAGAGAGGAGGAGATAGGGGCGGGAGAGAGATCGAGAGCACGAGGGGGCTCAAATCTGGATCCGCCGAGGACGGGGAGGGAGAGGGGGAGGGAAGGGTGGATCGGGGGGGCTCACCTGTGCTGTGTGTTGAATGCGAAATCCGGAGGAGGAGGAATTGGGGATTAGGGGCAAATGAGACCTGAAGACGGGAGGGGGAGATATGAACGCCGCGCTTCGTGCCGGCTGGCGGGGTGGGAGGCACACCGGCGGCCACCGGCGAGGGACCGACCGGCATAGAATGATGCGATGGGGGGAGGAGGAGGTGGAGAAAGACGGCCGCAGCCGCCGCGCCCGCTCGTGCCAGGCACCGCCGCCGCCCTATCCGCGTGGAGGGAGAGAGGGAGCGAAGAGGAGAGAGAATGAGAGAGAGGATGGGGAGACAATTTTGTGGCCGTTATATATACAACGGATATTTATAGGGAATGGTGGTGATTTCACCGCCCTACAAATGGACACTGACAAGGTAATTTGGTGGTATTACGGCCGCCTCTACAAATCCGACCTATTTGTAGAGGCGGCTCGTATCACCAGCCGCCCCTACTGTTCCATTTGTAGGGGCGACTGTTCTCTAGGCTCCTAAGCACGCCACTGTAGGGACGGCTCTATTACCAGCCGCCCCTACAAAAAAAATTACCCTGTTGCTACAAAGCGTTTTTCACGTAGTGTGTCTAGGTATATAGTAAAAAAATGTATTTAAAAAAGCTAAAATATCTTATAATTTAGAACGAAATGAGCAATTATTAGCTGCCAACAAATAATTAGTATTTAAACCAGCTAATAGATTTTTTACTGGCGTTACTATTAGCTGAACCTCCAGCAAATAATTACTACTCTAGATTGACTAAAATGTGTTTTTAGCAGCTATAGTGTTCATTTTTTTCGTCTCGAGACGATCGATACAGCTCCGTGTTACCATAGTAAACAGTACCGCTAGAAGGAGCTGAAGCCCCGTCGGGGGCTACTGTGGCCCCGTCTGGTCAGGCTCTGGGCAGCTCCGGCTCCTGCTGCTGGATCACTGTAGCCGCACTACTCATCGAAGTTGATTTTCTCTCTCCTCATTTCCTCTTTCACTGACACCACCGGAGCCGGAAAAGCTAGTTTTTTTTTTCTTCCGTGGCTTCGGCTACAGTGCTGCTACAGTGTAAGAGCCGGAGCACGCGAGAGCCCGGCCAAACAGGGCCTATATGAAACAAGGCCTTACTACTATAGCTCTTAGTGGATCTGACCAAGCCGTAGACGATGAAACTTGCACATAGTCTATTGGCCTGTTCGGTTGGCTGGTTCGTGAAAAAGTACTGCTGGCTGGTTTGTGTGGAAGAAAAATACTGTTATAACTGTAAATTTACGATCGTTTATGACAAGCCACAGCCAAACGAACAGGTTGTATTCTATTTGATTAGTTTCGGTTTCTTAAAAACCAATTTTTATCTCTAGTTTTTAAAATCTGGATTGTTAGCAAAAACTGGCCTCATGGAGGTGTTTAGATTCCTTAGTTTTTTTTTAGAATCTAACTTTATTTATTATTTTTATGGATAACAAGAAACTGACAAAAACTATTCGTAGTTTTTAAGGATGTAGCAAAAACTAGCCTGTTTGAATCCCGGCTCAGTTTTAAAGGCCAGAATCTTAAAAATTGGCAAAAACTGAAGAGATCCAGACAGGGCCACGGACGTCTGTGATTGTGACAGACCCTACTGGATCAGGAGTACTTCCACATCCAGCAAAAAATATAACTACGGGTTACGTGTCAGCATAAGTGGTTCGCGTTTGATCAAATTTCTAGTGAATATTATTCACATTTACAGGTCCAAAATAATTTATTATAAAAACATATTTCGTAGTTAATATAATGATATTTATTTGGTATCATAAATATTAATATATTTTTATCTATAATCAATCGAATTTAGGATATTAAACCATGATACTGTGCTAAAATTATATTCATTTTCTTGAACCGAGGGAGCAGTAGCTTGTTAATGAACGTTGACAAGAGGTCCGGTACCACTATGCGCAGGCTGTTGTAGATAGAGGAGCGAGCGAGCATCTGGATGGCTACGACGTGGCGTCGGCGTCCGGTGCCTGGTGCGGCGCATGCATGCAACCATGCCTCGTCGCCACGCCATTAAAATCGATGGACCTCACCTGCCTGTATGCACTATTAGAGAAATGATCTTTGATCTCGTTTCAAAATTTGGTTTTAGTTCCGATATTTTATTTTTTTTTGTGTTCGGGAATAGAGAGATCTTTAGTCACGTTTTGTAGCTCTAATTGGACCTAAAGGTCCCTGTCCAACGGTTACTGCGGCAGGCTTTTGATGCACTGGACCTTTAGTCACGGTTGGAGCTACAAACCGGGACTAAAGGTTAACTTTTACTCCGAGTTGGTACCTCCAACCGGGAGTAAAAGTCTACTCCTGGCTGAAGGCTCCGTCCGGGACTAGAAAGGGACCTTTAGTCCTGGTTTCTTTCTCCAACCGAGACTACAGTTCCCCTCCTATATAGCCTTTCTTCCTCCCCGAGCCCGAGCCACTTCGAGTTCAGCGTTTTCTTGCTTCATTGCCGGCATCTCTTCTTCCTCATCGCCGATAATCACAAGATTTTTTTCGATTCCTCCATCGATTCTTCGGTTATAAATGTTATCAAGTTTATACTCTTATATTTTATCAGTAGCATATCTCATTTTGTAGACTAGATATATGTGGTTTTTATGGTGGAATTTGTTTTATTTGTAAGCCATTTAAGCTTAAAATCACTTTAAAGTTTACATATTTGGATGAAGGAAGGTTAAAGTAGTTATTCAAAACTAGTATTAAGCTTTCATTTCTAGCATGCATAGCAAACTTCTTGGTTTAGAGATATAGAGAATTTTAGAGTTTTTTTAATTTTATTTGTTTAAAAAATGAGAAATTTTTATTATATTAAAAATGAGTATAGAGAGTAGATGATAACTGCTTCTGGGTTCTCGGCCTCTCATCGGGTTCCAAAGCGACTAAGATCGGACCTTCCTCTCATTGCATGCGGCAAGTGTGAGGAGAAGATTGTGATGGAGTACCGGGTGAGGAAAGAGTATCCCAACAAAGGTCGTATCTTCTATAAGTGTTCGGATCGCAATGTGAGTTATTTTGTCGCATTTGATGATTATGGTTAATTTATACTTATTTTCATGATGATTGTGATTAAAGTTCTAATTTTTTGTTTTAATTTCAGTGGGATGGCACTGGATGTTCAGGCTAGTACTGAGAGGAAGAGTATGTTGAACACGTGCAAAACTCTCTTGCACAGGCGGCTACGACGGCTCATGAGGCAGTGATCCTACGGAAGAAGCCCGTAGATATTGAACAAACGCATGATCTGTCTATTTTAGTTGGGATTGATCGCGAAATCCTTATACTGCTGAAGTGCATTTTAGCTTTAGTTTTTTTACTGGTAGTTGGGATTGTCTACAATGTAGCGAGACTTTCATAAATTAATACCTTGTGTGGTCGTATGCATGTCGTATAATTAACTAATTATGTTCTAACTTTTAATATGGTATATATGTCATGTAATGCAGATGAGCCGGCATTGGATGTACAATGCTGATCGCCGCTCCTAAGAGTTCATTGAGGGTGTGCATTCTTTCTTACGTTTGGCCGAGGCAAACAAACGCGATGGTTTCATGTGCTGCCCGTGTGCCATATGTAAGAATTTGAAGGAATATGCTAGCTAAAGGAATCTTCATTCACACTTGCTGAAGTCGGGTTTCATGCCAAACTATATTTGTTGGACGAAGCACGGAGAAATCGGGGTTGTAATAGAAGAAGGTGAAGAAGAACAATGCGACGATGATGACATTATTGCTGAATATGGTGCCTTCAATGATACTGCAATGGGAGAAGCTGAAGAAGACGTAGTGGCAGAAGATGAGCCCGCTGATAATCTTGGCCAGGCCATTCGTGACGCACAAAGAGAATGCGAAAGTGAAAAGGAGAAGATCAAGTTCAAGCGCATACTAGAGGATCACAAGAAATTGCTATACCCAACTTATGATGTGGGACAGAAAAAGTTAGGTACCACACTGGAATTGCTGCAATGGAAGGCAAACAATGGTGTATCTGACAAGGGATTTGGAGAGTTACTAAAAATCCAAAAGATGCTTCTAAAGGATAACGAATTGCTCGTCACTACGTACGAAACAAAACAGGTAGTCTACCCTTTGGGATTAGAAATCTAGAAGACACATGCATGTCCTAATGACTGCATCCTCTACCGTGCTGAGTAGTAAGAGAAGTTAGATGCATGCCCGGTTGAAGGGTCGAGATGGCGGACTAGAGGGGGGGGTGAATAGTCTTTTCTAAAATTAATCGCGTCGGCTAACCGATATAAATGCGGAATTAAAACAATCGGTCTAGCCAAGACTACACCCCTCTATATATGTTCACTAGCACCTTGCAAAGATACTAATAAAGCAACTAAGGTGCCGGGCTAGCTAGAGCTCTCCTAAACAATTCTAGGAGCAAGGTCACACAAACCTATGCCACTAGTACTTTAAGTAACAAGGGAGCTCCTACACATGCTAGTAAGCAAAAGCACAAAGCTAACTAAGCTCACTAGCAATGTTCAATAACAAGGCAACCAACGCCTAATTAGAGAGCGCAAATACTTAGCTACACAAACTAAGCAATGTGACTAACAAGGTTACTAAAACCAAATTAGCCACGCAAGGGAGCTACTTCTATGCTACACAAGCAAGAAGGTAATTAGCTAGCTACACAAGCTATCTAATTACAAGAGCAACTACACAAGCTTAAGATATATAAAAGTAATTGCAAGCTTGTGTAATAGGGATGCAAACCAACGGGAAGAACAAGGTTGACACGATGATTTTTCTCCCGAGGTTCACGTGTTTGCCAACACGCTAGTCCCCGTTGTGTCGACCGCTCACTTGGTGGTTTGGTGGTTCGGCGGCTAATTAGCATCACCCGCTAAGCCCGCACGTCGGGCGCCGCAAGAACCTACCCCTTGAGTGAGGGTAGCTCAATGACACGCTTTACTAAAGTTGCTCTTCGCGACTCCCGCGGGGCGAGCACAAGTACCCCTCACAAGCACTTCTCCCGAGGCGCCGCACAAGCTTTCTTGCGGCTTCGACGGAGACCACCACCAAGCCGTCTAGGAGGTGGCAACCTCGAAGAGTAACAAGCACCACGGCTTGCAACTCGATCACCTAGTGCCACTCGATGCAACCTCACGATGCAATCGCACTAGAATCGCTCACTCACACAATCAAATGATCACTATCAAGTATGTGTGTGATGGAGGGCTCCCAAGCACTCACAAGCATGGACACTAAGTCCCTTGAGGTGCTCGGCACCGGTCATGGCGAGGGCCACTTCTATTTATAGCCCCAAGGCTAAACTAGCCGCTACCCCTTCACTAGGCAGCGGTCGGGCCGGCCGGACGCTCGGTCGTGTTGACCGGACGCCTGACTCAGCGTCCGGTCGCGCCCGCAGACGACCCGTGTCTCTGATTCCAACGGTCACTTGACTTGACCGGACGCAGCAGCTTTCAAGCCGACCGGACGCTGAACCCCAGCGTCCGGTCGTTTTTCAAAGAAGGTACCGACCTCATCGGACGCGTCCGGTCACACTTGATCGGACGCAGCCAGCGTCGGTCACACTTCGGCTTCTGCGTCAGATCGTCGGCTGACCGGACCTGACTGCCCGGCGTCCGGTGCATTCAGATCGGTCGTCGGTCATTGACCGACGCCAAACATCTTCGCGACTAACTTCGTTTTCACTTCTAACTTCATCACCCTTGCTCCAATGTGCTAACCACAAGAACTTGCATCCGGCGCATAGAAAGCAGGCATTCTATTTTCCCGAAAGCGCCGACTCCGCCTCATAAGCTCGGCGGGATGGAGAGAGGACCCAAACCCATCTCACCCTGCAAACATCACCTCCTTTGTAAATGTGCCAACACCACCAAGTGTACACCACCATGTGTATGTGTGTTAGCATTTTCACAATCATTTCCCAAAGGATGTTAGCCACTCAACTTGCCGCGCCACTCGATCCTAGCGACAATGCAAAGTTAGATCACTCGAGTGGCACTAGATGACCGATATGCAAACAAGTTTGCCCTCTTGACAAGACGGCCATCTATCCTAAACCCATAAATTTCTCTACACACCTATGACCGGTGAAATGAAATGCCCTAGGTTATACCTTTGCCTTGGCGCATTCCATTCCATCTCCTTCAATGTCGATGCAACACATGCACCAACACGATCAACAATGATATGATCCACTTCATATCATCACATGATCATATTGGTTCATCGATCTTGACTCTACTTGCTCTTCACCGTTGCTATCGTCCATCGGCGCCAAGTCTTGCTCAAGCTTCACGCCACACGGGTCCATCACTCAAAGCCTTTGACTTGACCTTCACGCTTTAACCCGGTCCATCAAGCCAAGTCTTGTCTTGATCTTCTCCTCCTTGATCACATGACTCAATGTCATGTCTCATGTGCAATAAGCTCCTTCATCATCACATGTGTGAGCTTTGCAACATCTCCAAGCCATTTTCACCTCCATGGCATATGTTGCTCATACACATGTACCTGTGGACTAATCACCTGTGTATCTCACATAAACACAATTAGTCCACCTAGGTTGTCACTCAATTACCAAAACCAACAAGGACCTTTCACCGGTATGTCATGCATCGTGGTATAAGATCAGGCGAGATGACCCTGGTGATGTAGAGGGCGAACGTCCCATGAAGAAAATCCCTGCCAAGATTATGTGGTATGCTCCTATAATACCACGCTTGAAACGTCTGTTCAGAAATAAAGACCATGCGAAGTTGTTGCGATGGCACAAAGAAGACTGTAAGGTAGACAATATGTTGAGACACCCTGCTGATGGGTCCCAGTGGAGAGCAATCGATAGAGAATTCCTGGAGTTTGCAAATGACGCAAGAAATTTAAGGTTTGCTTTAACTACGGATGGTATGAATCCTTTCGGGGAGCAGAGCAGTAGTCATAGCACTTGGCCTGTTACTCTATGTATCTACAACCTTCCTCCCTGGTTATGCATGAAGCGTAAGTTTATTATGATGCCAGTGCTCAGCCAAGGCCCAAGGCAACCTGGCAACGACATCGATGTATACATGAGGCCACTAGTTGAAGAACTTCTACTTTTGTGGAACAGACCAGGTGTATGTGTGTGGGATGAGCACAAACAGGAGCACTTTGACCTGCGAGCATTGTTGTTCGTAACAATCAATGATTGGCCTGCTCTAAGTAATCTTTTAGGACAATCAAACAAGGGATATAATGCATGCACGTACTGTTTCGATGCCATTAAAGGTATATTCTTGAAAAAATATCGAAAGGTCGTGTACCTTGGCCATCGTTGATTTCTTCCTGTGAATCACCCCCTAAGAAAGAAAGCCAAGCATTTTAAATGTAAGGCAGACCATCAGACCAAACTAGGCAACCGAACTAGAGAGGATGTACTCAATATGGTCAAGAATGTGAAAGTTGTATTTGGAAAGGCACATGGCAGCGAACCTGATCCGAACGACACCGACGGTCATGCACCCATGTGGAAGAAGAAGTCCATATTTTGGGAGCTACCCTATTGGCAAGTCCTAGAGGTCCGTAGCACGATCGACGTGATGCACCTGACGAAGAATCTTTGTGTGAACCTGCTAGGCTTCATGGGTGTGTATGGGAAGCCTAAGGACACATTTGAAGCACGACAGGACCTGCGGTGTTTGAAAGAACGAGACAACCTACATCCAGAGAAGACAGATGATGGACGCCATTACTTAAGTCCTGCCAGCTACACTCTTAGCAAAGAAGAGAAGGAAAGCATGTTTGAATGCCTATCAAGCGTCAAGGTACCATCTGGATTCTTCTCGAATATAAAGGGTATAATAAATATGCCAGAGAAGAAATTTCTAAACTTAAAGTCCCATGACTGCCACGTGCTCAGGACGCAATTACTTCCTGTTGCATTAAGAGGAATTCTACCTCCAAATGTACGTCTAGCCACCGTGAAGCTATGTGCATTCCTCAATGCAATTTCTCAGAAGGCAATCGATCCAATGGATCTAGCTAAACTACAGAATGATATGGTTCAATGTCTTGTCAGCTTTAAGTTGGTGTTCCCTCCTTCCTTCTTTAATATCATGACACACCTTCTAGTTCACCTGGTCAAGAAGATTAGCATTCTCGGTCCTGTGTTCCTGCACAACATGTTCCCTTTGAGAGGTTCATGGGAGTCCTAAAGAAATATGTTCACAACCATGCTCGGCCAGAAGGAAGCATCGCCAAGGGCTATGGAACAGAGGAGGTCATTGAGTTTTGTGTTGACTTTATTCCCGACCTTGACCCGATTGGTGTTCATGAATCGCGACACGAGGGGAGACTAAGTGGAAATAGGACACTACGGAAGAAAACATATATTGGTACGCAGGACAATTATTTCAATAAAGCACACTACACAGTTCTACAAAACTTCGCCTTGGTGGCTCTGTATATCGAGACACATAAAGAGTTGCTCCGATCCGAGTTTTCAGGGAAGTCTGAAGCTTGGATTACGCGTCAGCACATAGAAACTTTCAGCGACTGGTTGCGAAAAGAATGTCAGGGTGATGAGAGTATTGATGACCAACTGTATTTGTTGGCTAGGCAGCCATCGTGGCATATCCTCACATACAAAAGGTATGAGATAAATGGGAATACATTTTATATAGTAGCCCAAGATAAAAGGAGCACCAACAACAGTGGTGTCTGCATAGATGCCACCGACTCTAATGGAAATAAGCAAACATATTATGGCCGCATAGAGGAGATATGGGAACTAAACTATGCACCTACTTTTAAGGTACCTTTGTTCAAGTGCCAATGGGTAAAGACGATTGGAGGCGGGGTAGCAGTCGACAACTAGTATGGAATGACAACCGTGGACCTCAACAATATTGGATACAAAGACAAACCGTTCGTCCTTGCCATGGATGTGAATCAGGTGTTCTATGTCAAGGACATGTCTACAAAACCGAAGAGAGGGAAAAACAACAACGACCCAATCATTGAGCCAAAGCGCCATATAGTTCTTTTAGGGAAAAGAAACATCGTCGGAATTGAAGACAAGTCAGACATATCAGAAGATTATGAAAAGGATGACCGAATTCCACCCTTCACAGTGAACAAAGACCCAAGTATCTAGCTAAATGATGAGGACACTCCATGGTTATGCCGCGATCATAACCAAGGGATATGCATTATGAAGAAGTTCACTACTGTGCCCGCTTGATATATATATTGATGTATTCGACCTATTATGTAATAATTGTGACTTCAGATTTTTTTTGTCGTGTTTTCGTATTTTCTACGGTTTAAATGAATTTTCTTATTGACGGTGGATTTCCCGTGGAGAATGTGTGATGAAAAACCAAATGATCAAAGTTAATAAGATGTGAAAACTTATTTCCTATCGAAAAGTAATTGTTTTAATAATTTTAATCAAGTAGTATATTTTTGCATTGTGCAAATTGTAATTATTATTTACACTATGTTAAATATTTATACAGTAAAACAAAAGAGTATAGGTTACAAATTTTTGTTGTGTATAATAATGCAAAACCAAGTACAGGAATATTTATTATAATTTTTTGGATGCTATTTTATTTATTAGGCAATTAATAACTGTCTGCATATTTATATAAAAGAAATATATAAAAAAGAAAAAACTTCTGGAACCGGCAGGAAACCGACTGCAGCCCACCTTTACTCCCGGGTCGGTCAACCACCCGGGACTAAAGGTCGGCTACGTTTTCGCGGCCCGCCAAAAAATACCTTTAGTCTCGGGTCATGGATGCACCCGGGACTAAAGGTCAAACCTTTAGCCCCGGTTCTTACCATCGCCCGGGACTAAAGGCCTTTAGTCCCGGTCTGTTGATTCACCTGGGACTAAAGATCTCTAATATATATCGCCTCGTCTTCTTCTCCCATCCATCGTCTTCATTCTTTGCCCGAGAGCCACTGCGCCGCCATCGCTCCCCATAGCCTCCAGCCGCCTCCACGCGCCTCTCCCGTCTCTCGCCATCTCCGCCAGTGGCCCGGCTCGCGCCTCGCCCATTCGTGCACGGCGCCTAGACCCGGATCCGCCGCCATCATCCTCGCCCTCGCCCAGATCTGACTGCGGCCTCATCGCCGTCGTCGATCCTTGTTCTTTGTCAGAGCGCTCGTTGTCCCCGGTTCCACGCGCTCGCACGCCTCGCCGTGCGCTCGTCGTCCCCTTCACCGGAGCGCTCGTCGTCGTCCCCTTTGTCAGAGTGCTCGTCGTCGTCCCCGTCGCATCCTCGTCGTCGAGAGATCACCTTCGACCATCCTCGTCGTCCTCCACCCTCGTCGTCCTCGTCAGCAACAGTGTGTGTATGAGTGTGTGCACATAGATAGATTTTATTTGTAGATTTTATTTGTGTATGTGTGTGCTTGGAACGACGGCGGCCATGGAGAGGGAGCAGGCCAGGGAACGGGGCGCGGCCATGGAGTACAGCCCTGGAGGACTTCGGGCGTGTTTGGTTCATGCCTTCACCTTGCCACAGCTCGCCACGCTGAAGCTGCGCTGAACTTGTTTGGTTCATGACTGTCGATCCACTCGTGTTTCGTTCATCGCCGCGTTTCTGGTTCATTTGGGATACCAACACACGCCGCAGTTCGGGCGGCCGATTTCATCGCCGCGTTTCTGGCGCGACTGCATCATCGGCGGCGTTCGTAGGCACGAACCAAACAGTATTCTACACGTTTATAGGCACGAACCAAACGGTATTCTACACGTTTATAGGCGCGACTGCATCATCGGCGGCGTTCATAGGCACGAACCAAATGAGATACGGTATTCTACATGTTTATAATGTTCGTAGGCGCGACTACATCATCGACTGAACAAAACGAGAGACTGAAAATATTAGTAATTTTAGTTAGTTGTAGATACTAAATACAAACTTCTAATACCTATATATGTTCTAAGATTATGTGAAGTTCTTGTAGTCACCATATTTTGAGCCAGATATTAATGGAAGGGTATAGATGTAATTAATGATTTAAGGGAGTTAATTCACTTGGAATATTATATAATTTAGGATAAATTTTAAATGCTTCAATACTTTGTAGTCCCTACAAGGTATTCAAACAATTTTACGATCAAATAAGAAGTCTAAAAAAGAAAAAACTAGCTTGCTCCTCACCAATTGTATAGTTATTAGTATAGTTGTCAACTTGCTTAATTTTCTAGTAACGTACAGTTTAAAAGGCCATGCATGCATTTCATTCATTTCGTCTAAGATGTTGTTTAAAAGGCATGCATAGATGACGTTTAAAAGGTAGATAGCCATAGAGATGAGATTGAGCAATCCAGAATTAATGCATTATAAATACAAATATTGAACCTTTGATACTTGTATTTCAGGATTTCAAGATAAAGTGAGTATTTAAAGATGAAGGGAGTAGTTAAACTTAAAAGAATTCACTTAGTATTTGGGACTACTCCACAAACTCCATCATGGAACAGCTCCCACTAGTAGAGAAACGACCTTTGATCTCGCCTCGAAATTTGGCTTTAGTCCCAGTATTTCTCGTGTCCGGGAGTAGAGAGACCTTTAGCCCCGGTTTGTAGCTCCAACCGGGACTAAAGGTCCCTGTCCAACGGCTACTGCGGCAGGCTTTTGGGCCGTGCAGAAACATGGATTGAACTAGTTATAATAAATATTAAGAATGTAGTATAAGATTTAGAATCTATATTTTAAAATATGAAAATACAGAAAATTGTAATCCGTACTAGTTGAACTTGCGGACTGTGTTCATCTCGGCTAGCATGTTCTCTGCCGAGCGGTAATGGACATCAAGGAGGAGCTTTGATTCTACGAGGGAGAGCGGCAACGCTCGTGGAAGACCGTGTTTCCTTCCTCGTAGAAACAGAGCTCTTCCGTGGCCAAGTACGGTGCCGTCCGGTGGAGAAATGCTCGCCGAGATGATCACATAAGCAATGTCAACTAGTACGGATGGTTACTTATTTAAACATGTTTTCGAGCGATAATTTGATGGATATTTGATAACTTCAGACCTACAAATGTCATCTACAAATGTTACTATCCTCGAGGTGGCACGTCCTGCAGGAGTCTATTTAATAGATATAGTTTTTATTTTTTATAGATATATCTAGTGGAGTAAAAGTTAGATGGCTGCCCCGAGAGACAACATGGATGAAGAAATGATAGATATTATCAACACCGGCACTCAATTTGCCGATGGTGATTAGCAGGATGTAGACGACGGGAGTCAATACCTGGCTCTTGAAGATAACCAAGAAAATATTGTGCAAGAAAATACTGGCGAGGTATATATATTTATATATATATTTGAACATCTATCATCTATTGTGTGTACAAATGATATTTATTTATTCTTTTTTTTATACGTAGCCCTCTGGATTGACGACCACAACGGCGAAAAGCAAAAATATTCGAGGTCCGAAAAAACTATTAGAGGAGCGCTATATAATATCATAATTCAATATCGAGACAGGCGAACCACTTGGTCCACACGTAAGGAAATTCGTGCAACACTATGGGTACCTTGTAAGGGACAGACTTCCGATCAGTGCCCGTGGATGGAAGCAAAAGATCACGTTGCAAGCGGATGATTATGATGCTATCAACGATGATGAATTGAAAGAACTAGTTCGAAAGTGGGCTATGAAGAAGGTGGCCATACAATTCCAGACTTGGAAGAAATCCCTATACACGAAATATGTCAAGAAGAACCTAACGCCCAATTTCAATACTAGCGGCCCGCTCGTGAAGTTGAGGCCCTATTGGAATGATTTTGTGCAGTACAAGACATCGGAAGAGGGTGAGGAACGGGTGAGAAGGAACCAAGAGAATGCCCAACAGAAGGTATACCACCATGGCATGGGATCAGGTGGCTACACGACTGCTATTCCCAAGTGGGAGAAAATGGAAGCGGACATTCTTGCCAAGGGTATCACACCAGAATCACTCAATTGGCCCAAACGCGCGAAGAATTGGTTTTTCGCTTATGAGGGAAGACTGGACCTAGAGACCGGGAAGCTGGTTCATGGCACAAAACTCGAAAGAGCAACACAAAGATTGTCTTATGCTCTACAAGCTAAAGCTATTGATGCGTTCAGGCCCAATAGAGAGAAGGATGAACTGACGTATGTCCTCGGGACCGCTGAACACAGTGGCCGAACGAGAGGTTTAGGATGGAACATTTCTTGGGAGCATGGTTTCCCTTATGACAGAGATACCTACAGAAGCCGACAGAGAAGGAAGAATGAGGATGCAGCGCGGATCAGTAGGTTGGAGGAATTGGTTCGTGAGTCACGGGAGGCGTTGCTTCAAGCACAGAAGCGCGAAAAAGACATGCAAGCTAGAATGCATGACGAAATCAGAAAGCATGTGCGAATAGCGATGAGTGCCCAAAGACAGGCATCAGATCTAGGAATCAACATTAATATTAGCCCCACTGATCAGTTGAAAAGCAGGTGCGCTTCCACGGAGTTGTCAAATCAAGATGACGTAATGCTACGTTTTCCCGTGGATGACATCACCGCACCGTTTACATCATGTGAGCTATATATTCCAAAAGAGAATGCCACAATCATGGTGGCTCTCGGTGTTTTTTCTCCTTCAGATCCTACCAAGACACCAAGAATCCATGGGGCAATAATACCACCTGGATATGTTAGCGTCTCAGTGGATAGAGTTACAAAGGTTTAAATGATCTGCCTCTTGACATTCCAGGAGGTGATGGAGAGAAGACTCTAGGAGAAGCAGAGAAGACATTCATACTATGGCGCAAGCGGTGCATCATTATTTCCGGGGTCACTAGTCCACTGCCGCCTCCTCAACTACCAGACAATAGGTGCAGACAAAAGTGAACGAAACAATTTTTTCATAAATTTTCTATTGGCATGCATGATTAATAATAACAATTTCTTATATATTTATTCTTTTTTATAATCACACAGCAGGGCCTTCGCCGACCTAAGTCCAATTATTCAATCTCCAAATCATCATAGTGCTCCGAGCAATGATTATGCAACGCCGCCACCGCCACCACCTCCAAGGAGGTCTCCAACGCCTCCAAGGAGGTCTCCAGCTCCTAAGAGGTCCGCCCCGCAAACGAAGCCGTTGGCCCACCAACCGGCAAAGAAGAAAGCCTCCTCTAATCCAGTTATTCCCCAAAAACTGTCTTACGAGAAAAGTGAAAAAGAATTAAAGGCTGAAGTACAAAAAGATGTGAAAAGTTTCTTCGAAAATGTAAGAAAGCAACGACAAGCGAAGGAGAACCCGGAGAAACCGTACTTCTACCTAGCTCTAGATCTTCTAAGAAAGAAGGTGGACCAGAAAAAGCGGGGATCTCAAAAGACCCAGCCAAAATCGGACTACGATCGCTCTCTCACCAAGTCATTTGAGGCGGCGCAGAAAAAGACTAGAGCAGGGAAAGGTGTTGCACAACTCAGACAACAATCGCAACAATCAGTCCCCCCTCTTGTCATTCGTAATGAATATGGTTCAAACTTAGATTTATCGGACGTCGATTTTGAGGAACTGGTTCGATTTTACGAGGATACAGGTTTCGACCTTGCCCAAGTGCTGGCTGAAGGACCATCTGCTCCGAAAGTGGATCCTTGGAAGAAATTGGAACATGAAAAGAGTCTATACAACCCTGAGGCCTTAGGTGAACTGGGTACGTAAATATACCTGCTAAACAAGTGGTACATTTCAGCGTGTAAACGGGGAGAGAACTTTATTTCTGTCAGACTTAGAAACCAACATTACTTCCGTTGCGATGACGTTATATATGTCGAGTTTGGAGAATTACACCAACTATGCCACCTGGACTCTCTCGACAAAAGTCTTATTAGCTGCTATTGTCTGTAAGTATGATTATTTTATACTATTAAAGTGTATATATATAAAGCTACATGTATATATATAAATTATATATCCTCACACTATATTTTTATATATGCAGATATGAGATGACAGAACTCAGAAAGAGACAGGATAACGATGTTGGTTTCGTTGATCCAAATGTCGTATTTAAACACCCTGACCCCCCGCCGCTTGGATGAAAAGCTGGACCCGAGAAAAATCTCATGAGGTTCTTAGTGAACCAACAAAACAAAGACATACTATTTTCCTACAACTTCGAGTGAGTGTTTAATAATTAATGTCAATCATATGGACATTTGTTCAATTATTTGCTTATTAGCTAAGCTATCTCCCACATATACATATGTTGACTCTAGTTAATGTCGATCATATTTATGTATAAAAATATATGCAGCAATCACTGGATATTGATGGTCATCGATATGGCCAATAGTCGGTTGTGCATCTTAGACTCGTTAAGAAAAGAGCAAACAGAGTACTAAGACATGATAGATATTATCCAAGGATAATTTGGTCTCTCTAGCAACTATATATACCCCGATCTCTTAACTGCAACAATTATTAAAGGCCAAATTAATTTTTTATTTTATTGGACGCAGTACTTGCAAAAGTTTCATTGAGGAACAACACATGAAATATTGCAAAGTGCCACTGGATGTAATCGCACACAAAGTAAGTACCAGCTACATTATATATATATATATATATATATATATATAATTGAATTAACACCATGCATGCTTTCAATTTACCAGATCTTTTTTCTCGTAAAAGTGAGTTCTGAGGCAAGAATAGGGAAACAACTACTGCGGATACTATGTTTGCGAGTTCATCATGGCGTACTAAAAAACTCCTGAAGAGAACCTCAAAGTACGTTATATAAATATATTCATATATTTATAATTTCTTTTATTGCTCATATATATAAGTAATCACGTGACCAACACACACATATATATATATATATTAATACTTTCCTTTAACTTTTATTGAAGACTCTATGGTTGAAGAAAAAAGTCATACGACGTGACCAACTAAAAGCAATTCAAGAGACCATAGCAGGATTTCTTAATGACAAGGTCCTCAGCCCCGCCGACGAGTTCTACAATGACGTCAACAAAACATGGAAGCCAAACCAGATGGAGTGAATTTGGTATCCCAAGGATATGATAGCATATACAATTCAAGATTTATTTGTAATATATATATATATATATATATATATATTATATACATATTATATGTCTATAAAATTACGTACAATATATGTATATGCATGTAATATATACGTTAGTTTCATACTTTAGTTTGTACAAAATGTTCGAACATTATAAACGTGTAGAATACGTATATTATTAGCAGCGTAGAATGCGTATTCAAAAACCTATTCGAAAACCAAAACGAATCATTAATTGAAAATAGAAACAAAAAAAAAGAAAAAAAAAGAAAACCTTTAGACCCGGTTGGTAATACGAACCGGGACTAAAGGGACGACCCACGTGGCCAGGCCGGGAGGCCTCTTTAGTCCCGGTTGGTATTACCAACCAGGACTAAAGGTGGACATTTAGTCCCGGACGCGAAACCGGGAATAAAGGAGGGGCCTTTAGTCCCAGATTCGTGCTCCCGGTTCCAAAATCGGGACTGAAGGGGGTTGAGAACTGAGAGTACAGCTCGTTTCTCTACCAGTGATGCCTGCTGCAAGCCTGCAACTGCACCCTCCAGCTACTGCTAGGTATGGACACAGGTGTGTAGTGTGTCATATGATGCGCGCGCTTTGCGCTGTAGCCATGTTTAAACCTAAGTTTTGGGGGTCACATCGGTTGTCATATGAAGTTGTCGTATGGGGTGTTCGAATACTAATAAAAAATAAATTATAGAATCCGTCAGTAATCCGAGAGACGAATTTATTAAGCCTAATGAATATGTCATTAGCATATGTGTTACTATAGCACCACATTGTCAAATTATGAACTAATCAGGCTTAAAAGATTCGTCTCGCAAATTAATCGCAAAGAGTGTAAGTTATTTTTTAGTATATATTAATACTTCATGAATGTGTTCAAATATTTGATGGGATAGATAGTAAACTTAAAAGAGAGAAACTAAGCATAGGCATAGTAGAGTGACCACTGCATGCATCTCCACGCGCGCGCGCTCATCGCTGCCCATGCATGCAGATGCAGCGCAGGTGCAGGAGAGGAGACGACGACGCTCGCTGGTCCAGGGCTCAGCCACACCCATGAGCACCAGCGATAGACAGATAGTATGATGGCCTGTGACTCCAGCGGCAGCCAGCAGCCAACCCAGCTCGTCGCCGTCGTCGGGACGCATGCTCGTCGTCTTAGCCTCTGTGCGCGCGCGGCGGCGACATGCCGACTTGGAAGCAAAGGTAGCCATCCCCATAGCACTGCTAATAAAGATCCTACTGCTTCCAGCTCGTTCGTTTGATCGTATTCGACTTATAAGTTATAGTTTATCAGTCAACGAATAATATTTTTCTCTCACGTTAAACCAGCTAATAATATTTTTAGCCGTGGCTTATAAGCTAACGTCCCGTGTTGTGCGTACGATACGATCCGTTCCGTACCGCATCCTGCGACGCGACACATCCACGTTGACGTACGTACGGCAGATTGTTGCCTTGCTATTGTACGTACTACGTACGAACGAGCACTATCGGGAAACCCACAGTTTGCCATATGCACAGAACCGTCGTCGTCGTCCCGTTTGCGTTCGAACTTCGAAGGCGACAAGTCAAAGGCTCTGCCTCTGACCTTTTTCTTAGGGCGTGTTTAGATGCAAATTTTTTTGGGTTTTAGCTAATGTAGCACTTTCGTTTGTATTTAGTAATTAGTGTCTAATTATGGACTAATTATATTTGAAAGTTTCGCCTCGCGATTTCTCACCCAACTGTACAATTAGTTTTTTTTCGTCTACATTTAGTACTCCACGTATGTGCCGTAAGATTCGATGTAATGGGTACTGCACAAAAATTTTTGGGAACTAAGTGCCTGTTTAGTTCCCAAAATTTTGCAAAATTTTTCAAGATTCCCCGTCACAATGAATCTTTGGACGCATGCATGAAGCATTAAATATAAATAAAAAATAAAACTAATTATATAGTTTAGACGAAATTCACGAGATGAATCTTTTAAGCCTAATTAGACTATGATTGAACAATAATTGCCAAATAACAACGAAAGTGCTACATTACCGTTTTTCAAAATATTTCGCCAATTCTGATGATGATATGATGTCCAATGGGTTGTTCATGTGTGACGACCAGCCTACGGTTGAGCTAGGGTTCAGACTAGCTCGATTACTGCGTGCAGCAGTTACTCCACGGTTCCGACCACGGCTGGAGGATCCGGGACTTGTTTAGATAGTTTTTTCACTCTCTCCATCATATTAATTTTTAGCTGTTTACATGGAGTATTAAATGTAAATAAAAAAAATAACTAATTACATAGTTTAGTTGAAAATCACGAGATAAATCTTTTGAGCTTAGTTGTCCACGATTAGACAATATTTACCAAATAAGACGAAAGTGCTACTATTTATCGGGGTGAATTTTTTTTCAATCTAAACAAGGCCCCGATCGATTCTGATAGTTCACGAGCGTAAATTCTGCTCTGCGCTTCGTACTTGCACGCTTCCCGCCACAAGCCAGCCCAGCCGGCTGTGGTGAAAAATGGAGACCGGGACAAGGTAACAACGACACCCATCAGCGCTGCGAAATGCTCAGAGACAGACAATGCACTGCGCCATTCACTTGGGAGTTGGGACGTGTTCACCTTTGACCTTGAGGGACGCGGCCGGATGCACATGCATGCATATGCCATGGTCGTCGTCGTCGTCTACCTCTAGTCCTCTACGAACCCAGCTGAGCAATGACTGTGCGGCACGCCCTGGTGCGTGACTGATGGTGGTGTTCTGCTGGCTGACATAATCACGCAGCAGGTCTGGGGTTTTTGTTGACACGCAGGGCAGTGGATTAGCAGTGGTACTCGTACGGTGGTCAATGCCGGCCAGCCGGGTTGTGTTTGTTTTTCTGAAAGTGGCCGGGCTGTTGTGAGAGAAGGCAGACAGCTGCAGGACACAGCTGCTGCTCCTTGGGATAGGGGACGACTAGCCGAGACTAGGGAGGGAGGGACCGAGGTCGGAGGACGATGACGACCAACACAGAGGGACTGAGCGAGGGAGGGTAGGGGAGGCCGGGAGGACCCGAGGCAATGGCGGTCGGCGGATGCAGCTGATGGAGCCGCACGCAGGTCAGCAGCAGCTGGGGCTAGATAGCTGGAGTACCTATAAACCTGGTGCCCTGGACCTGTCAGATCGATCCACCTTGTTCAGTACAGCTGCATTCATATGATGCCCCGGCCCTGCTGCCGCCATTCAGCCCGATCGGCTGGGACACGGTTCACGGGAACCAGCCAGCAGTACTTCTCTCTCACGTAAACGATCCAGCAACGATACGAACCAGCCAACCGAACAGGCGTATTACTCGCTCGCTTCGGCATCGGTCGCCCGCCGGGGTTCCATACATCGTGCAAGGCCCTGATTTTGGTAGTCAAATTATTTCAAATTTGTCCAAATTTATATAATAAAATACTAACAATGATGATACGAAATAAGTATCAATAGATTTTTTATTAATTATATTTTTATAGTATGTGGCCATTTGGTAATCCATCACATCTTGTTGGTGCAACTGTTTCACCCCACCCAATCCGGCCCAAATCCTCCTTTTCTTTGTTGTTATTACAGGACGAATGCCAGCATATCATATTCGTGGAAAAAAAAAGTAAAAGGTAAATCTGTGATGTCCACTAGTTTCTGGATTATCAAACTGCTAGGGCTGTAACATTTTAAAACCAAGTTTCCATTAAATTAGGGCCTGCAAAAATTTTGCTGACAAGCTTATTAGGAGGCGATATGCCCAGAGTGTTGGCTTCTTTAGTTGCTTCTAAAATTCATGTCACATCAAATATTTAGATACTAATAAAGAGCATTAAATATAGATTAATTATAAAATCAATTACATAGATGGAGGCTAATTTGCGAGACAAAATTTTTAAACCTAATTAATCTGTCATTAGCATATGTTTACTGTAGCACCACGTTGTCAAATCATGGGCTAATTAGGCTTAAGAGATTCGTCTCGCAAATTAGTAACCAGTTATGTAATTAGTTTCGTAATTAGTCTATATTTAATATTCTATGAATGTGTCTAAACTTTCGATACGACAGAAATTTTAGGAGGGCCGGGACCAAAAACCAATCCTCGCGCCCGGTGCTCGATGACAGAAAAGCTGGCTTACCTTACCCCATGGACCGATGCTGTGATTAGAAAAGTGGTTTAGCGTGATGTTATGCTGAGCTCATCACGACGCAATACGTACCGCTAATCATCCATGGCTTTGAGTTGAGGCGAAGAAAACAGATAAGGCGGGCCGGGCGCGGTCAGATAAGATAAGGCGGGCCGGGTGGTACGGACTCCGATAAGGCCGTGGTCAAACTAGAGAGAGAGAGAGAGTAATGGCGGCATCTTCTCTTGTCCACGGAGACTGCGGGCCTCCATGTTGCTTTGTTGCATGGATGGCATGGGACATCTCGGTTACCTAGCTACCTGTGCTTCTACACGGTGAGGGCGTGAGAGGCCCTGTGCGGCTGTGCCGTGGCCGTGGCCGTGGCCGTGGTGGGGGCAAGTCTCATGGAGCTGTGGGAAATCTGACGGATACTTGGACGCCTGTTTGACATCACCAGACCAGAGCAGACCACCCGGACTCGATCTGACGATCTCGTCCGGCCTCGCCGCGCTCGCTCGCTCGCGCTCCGGTAGCCGTGCCGCCGCGTGGGGATGCGGACCGAGGAAGAAGACGGTGGAATAAAGCCCGTGGGCCCCGCCGCATGCACTGGCAGCAGCGACGGGTTCCATCTATTCCCTTTAATTTGGTTCGCCCAAGTTGCCACTTGCCAGCCACTGTGGCGGTGGCGCTGGCGCCACAATGACCGAATTTTTTTTATTTTTTTACCTTTTTTTTAAGTTATTCATAAATATGTTCTCGGAGGTATACTTTTAAAATCTATACCCTTAGTTCGGCACCATCTACACGTCTCGGCGTCAGAGGATTTGACGCCTAGGTCGGGGCCACGTTGGCGGCGTGGACACTGACCTGACAGCCAGCTTGACGCCGTTGATCTTGGCACTAAACTTGGCGCCGAGCTTGGCGCCAAAGATCCTGATGCCGAGGTGGTGTTTTAACCCGGCGCCCAACCTTGCTGCTCTAGCCTTCTTCCTCTTCTTTCTCCTCTCTCGGATTTTTTCTCTCCCCACTTCGCCCTAACTCACGAATCGACATATTGGACCTTAAAAACTTTGATTTGATCCATAGATCTTCGAGAGCAAGGTATCCTCGCTCTCTCCTAGTTTTTTTCACATCGATTCTGTATATATTAGTCGGATTTTCCAACTTAAGAATCGTCAATACCTAGGTTTTCATGCAATTTTAATATTTATATTATACAACCGTAGGATGTCAAGACATGGAAAAACTAGCGAACCAAGATAACCTCAGCGCACGTTGTTATATTATGGGTTCATTGTTGTGGATCAAATGGGAAACCCTAGGTGTATGGTTTAATGTTAATTGCTTTCGGTTCTTAGAACGAAAATGACTAAAGTGTCCATGTGCTTTTGTGGCGATCCTTGCAAGGTAGCCAAGTCCGATGAAGAGGACACGTATAGGCAGAGGTATTGGATGTGTTTTAATTTTGCGTTTGAGCCTACACTTCGTCAGCGCCGCATAAACAAGATGGTGAGAATTGATGTTGTGTAATAATTATTTTGTGTCATATGACATCTTGCATGATTTTTTTGTTTTGTAACAATTGCATTTGTTGCAGACCCCTTTATCGCTCTGTGATTTTGAGTCATGGATCGACACTGAGATCGAGCCTGAAGACAAGGAATGGATGCAGAACTGTTACGGTGGGAGGCAGAGGACAAGAAGATGATGGAGAAGAGACGCAGAGAGGATGCTGTAGAAAAGGAGCACAAGGAAGAGTAGGAAAGGAGCGTGTTGCTTCGTACAGGGAGGAGAGGGAGAAGAAGCTTGACCGTGCACGCCGAGTGAAAGCAGCGATGGAGTTGAATCCCGATGCCCTAAGAAAGGAAAAGTGGCCTCGTTGCACTCAGTAGTCTCCATTACTTGCTAGTTCAATGGTTTATTCATGAACAATGTTGTCTACTGTTGGACTTTTTATTGTGTTGTCATGTAATGCACTTTAAGTATGGGCATGCTTAGGTCATGTACTGCATTATTTAGTTTATCGGCACGTACTTCTAGTATTATTGTGTTATTTAATGTATCATAGTATTGGACTTTTCATTATGTAGTTGTTTTTATTATTTGTAGTCATAATATTCAGTTTAATATTGCGGGCATAGTGAAATATGATCTTGTGCTGCAAATAAAACCTAACGAAGTAGGGCATTATATAATTCAACACACACAACACATGAAATGACATGTGAGAACATGTACCGAACTATGGTACAGAGGTCCTGAACTAAACCTAACATAACTTAGGTAATTAAAGCGAACAACAAGCACACGAAATGGCATATGAGAACTTGTACCAAACAAGGGTACATAGTTCATTCGACTAAACCTAACATGCCTTAGATAATTAAACCAAACAACAAACATATGGATGTGTCATGTGAATAAGATAGGGTCGTCCTAGTAGTGTGGCCACATAGAAAATTGTGTTGTAGCTTCTCCACAGCAGCCTTCCATTGTTGTTGTTGGTGGTGGCGGGGGTGACGACGGAGGCCCCTTTTTCTTATGATTAGAGCAGGTGCAATATGGATCATTGCAGAGTGCTTCATGTGAACTTACACTGGTTTCTCAAACAAATCAGGCCCAAGAGACCCCCCTCATACAATGGGAGTTCCCTTCATCCCCCTTTCCTCTCCCACTCCCGAAACCATTTCTTCTAGATGACCCTCCAGACATTCCTACTCCAACGAAACCAAATACTAGTTTGGTTTTTCTTTTGGTTAGCAATGCATCCTAGAACGCATATATATAGTCGAAGGCAGGTTTGCTAGCCGTTGTATTGTGCTGTAAATACTCCTGAAAAGTCTACTCAGAATCACTAAAAAGCCTACATCGTAGGACACTGGAGAGCTTAGATTCCATGACTGGAAAAATCTATTCGATTTCAGACTTCAATCACTATTTTAAAGGACACTGAAAAGTCTATTAGACGGTGACATGACAAATCACTGTAAATGCTACATTATTTTACTAACTGTAGTTGGTGACGATGACATAAACGTACCTGCCCGCTAGTCTACTCCGCTGCTGCTCAGTGGCTCAGTGCTCGGCCACTCGCATGCAAGATTGGCTCACAAGCATGCAATGTACGTAATCACGTTCAATTCTTTTGCATAAAATGGAAGGAAAGAAAAGAAAATCTCAAACAATGTGGTACATAATCATGTTCGGTTCTTTTGCATGAAAGAAAAGATAATACATACATACTCATAACAAAAAACAAATTGATTACTTAATGAACCGAAAAAATGGATGACGCTGATTAATACGTACTTTAGGCAGAAAATTTCGGCAAAATTTCCCCTGTTTTTTTATGCAATCCATACACAAATATGAGATGAATATTTAACATCAATACAACATGTTCAAACATACAAATATATGCCACACATTCATCTGAAACCTTATACATGAGCATATTAATAGTCCACACAGTCCATAATTATAGTCTATAGTAGTTCATAGTCGATAATAATAGTCCATACAGTCCACAATAGTTCATAATGAAAGTCCACAAAGTCCATAATAGTACATAATAACATCTACCACAAACCCTCACTGTCTCATAGTCTTACCCTTACCCTTGTGACCAAGAGCGTCGGTGCCTAGAATGTAAGGGTCAGGTGAACGGCGTCGCCTAGTGCCTGAAGACTGTGTAGGCTGAGTCTAGGGAGCGTCCTGAAGCTGAGATGAGCCAAGCTCCTCGTGCCTCTGGTCCATCTCATCGTCGTCCTCGTCCTCGTCCTCGTCCTCGTACGCAATGCCTATGGACCCTATAGGTGCTTGGCTAGACGAACCTAAGCCTCCTCTGCCTGTAGAAGGAACGTGCACGTCTTTGCGTCGTGACTGTCCTGCAACCACAACGAACAGTTGCATAGCGTAGCCGACATGACAGTCTCTGTTGCATAAAATTATGTTAACTGAAAGAATTTTACGTATTAATAATATATTTAAAAGAATATTTTGAATCTTACGTTTAGGAAGCTACGCGTGTCGTCGTCCCTAACTCTCGGACGAAAGTGCTCAATGTCTTTAACTGAGCATTTGAGGGTATTGTCTTGCAACAAAGTTCTCACTAAGATTGTGGTGATGTGTTGCCTCCTCCACAACCAAACATAAACATTAAGTAATGAACTAACCACAATCATAAACTTTTTCTTCTTCTAAAATTACAAACAAAGCTTGTTTTTTTCTTATAAAATTCCAAACAAAGCTTGTTTTAATAAAGCTAGCTTCTAATTAAAACTCCTACATTTACTTCTCAACAGATAGCAACTAAAATAGAGACCTCAAACACATAATGTATTGGTATACAACTTAATATAGAAAAATAAAGCAATTGACTTACCACTGTATCCAAGATTGGTCCTGCCTCCATCTACCTTCCTAAATGAGTAGTTTGGTCGTAAGTTGTGTCTTCATCGTCGGAGGACTTGATGTCGGTGTAGTCATCTTCTGTTCATTGTAGCCTCAGCCTACAATGTGTCGCACCTTGGTACCAAGCTTGGTAGCGCCTGTACTCACGTTTCGTGTGCGGCTCGTTGTTCTCGTCCACGTTGTCGTGCAACAGCTCTCATTGTTCAATGTAGTACTGGTGGTGCTTCTCCCAATAAAAAATCTTCCTGTTCTTCTGACGATCCAATCTACATGTCATGTAAGATGTTAGTTTCTTAGGGATGAAATTGATGCTATAAAATGATGGCGCCTAAGCTATATGACGTGACTATTTGATGTAAGTTTCACAAGAAAGGTACAAAGTGTTATCATATGTAAGCTTTCACTATGAAAAATGTTACCATGTGGGTTCCAAAGAAAGAAGAGAAAATAGACCACGACATGGGTTGAACCCATAGTCCTATAACTTGCCATAATGACGAGAACAAGAAATGCCCATATACGCACATTCTTCTCAATCCATGTACGTGTCACCATATTAAAAGTGCATGTATATCATCATTACTTCATCTTATATATTAATTAATGAAAATGGACCATCACGAGATAATTGAAATAGCAAAACACTTACTTGTGTAAGTCAACGCCAGTCGAGAACGGAGCCGTTGGCCAAAGCTGTCTCACTCCAAATTGGCGTGCAACTCTATCTGGCAGGTGAAACTCGACAGCATAGAAACATATTTGAGGGCACCTCATCCTGTAGAAGTCGTCGTCGCACCCACACATGTTGCTCAACTGAAAAGGAAGTGCCCCCTCTCCATCGTACGAATCCCACGACACCTGCAACATGTCACTAGCTATATTTATCTAACTATATTTATCTCACTAACTAAATCAACTAGCTATCTAATAACTATATATATGTACCTATGTCACTAGCTATCTAACTATATCTATCTCACTAACTAAATCAAATACCTACATCATCAAATTTACTAGAAACTACCAAATAATCAAAGTAGCACTACAATTCAAGCTAACTAAGTACCTACATTACATATTCAAAAATTTTACCTATCCAAGTCAATGCAATGAGCAGAGCACTTGTGACGTTGGAGGCGAATAGAGCTCTGGCGGTTGTTATGACCTTGCAAAGACGACGACAGCCCCCGTCCCTGCAGGCGAGGAGGGATGAGCTCATGGACGTCGGAGTAGGGGTTGTGGTCGTGTCCGGCGAGCAGGGTAGGGATCGACGCGACCTTGGACCGGAGCGGGACGGGACGCGGAGGGCCAGGATCGACGGCGAGGTCGCGCCTTGCTGGGAGAATGGGCCGTGTTGCGCGGGGAGTTCTTGGAGAGGTGCCCCTATCTGCTGGCAGCTTGGCGGACGCGGGCGAAGTCGGGATGGACGAGGTGACACGAGTGGGGTCTGGGGCACGTCGGCCGACATGGCGGGGGAAGCGCGGCGGGAGCTGAGGCCAGGACCAGTGGGGCTCCACCACCTGGCTGTGGCGTCTCTGGGGGCCATGGCGCCACGACCTGGCCGAGGCCGCGACCAACAGCAGTGGGCGGCAGGGGCGACGACCAGGGCTCCATGGGCGTAGGCGGCTGTGTGGGCCACATGGCGGCGGCACAGCTGGCCAGGGCGCTGTTTAGCTGGCGCCAGGCGCAGCGGCAAGCGGCGGGCGGCGAGAGTGGCGGTACCCTGGCTTGGGAGCGGTAGAGAGAGAGGAAGAGACAATGGAATGGAGTTAAGACAGGGTACGACGCCAATGATATTGGCGTCAAGTTCGGCGCCAAGATATATGGCGCCAAGGTGGTTGCCAAGTCACCGCCACGTCTGCGTCGACGCCTATGTCAGCCCAAGACGTAGGCGTCAAATCCTTTGGCGCCGAGACGTGTAAGCTCAGAGCCAAATAAGGGTCTAGATTTGAAAAGAATACCTCTAAGACATATTTGTGAAAAACTTAAAAAAAAGCTAAAAAAATAAAAAATTCGGCCACAATGCAAGCCACGAGCGGACACCAGTCGCCGCAGGAGGACCAGGACGAGACGACAGAGAAGCCATCTCGTCTTCATGCTCTGCACCACTGCTCTCGTCCTCGTCCTCGAGTCCTCGTCGTCCTCGACATGATATGGGCCGCCAGGGCCGGGCACGCCTCACGAGGCTCGCGGGCGGCAAGTGGCATGTGTACTAGCAGTACTCACCATGCATGATGCATCACACATCACACGAGCGGGTTTGACGTCGACCGCACGCGCGTACGTGTTGCTGACTGGTCGGACTGCATCGTATGGCTGCGTGCCTGCGTGTGTGTGCGTGGCCGTCACCTCGCCCTCTCTCACCTCTTGCATTGTGACCTTCTATTCTCTGTACTGGTTGTAGCTAGGGGGAGATGCTATCTAAAGTTTACACGACGACGACAGATTAGCTAGCTTATTAGCTTACATAGGCTGTCATTGTTACTCCACTTCATGGGTACCTTTTTGACTGGCCATGCTTTCCCTTTGACGACCGTTTTTCTGGAATAATTCTCTCTGTTTGAACTTCGAAGACAGACGTGAGAACTTTAATTTCATGATTGCACTGCACCTGCTGCTAGCTCATGTGTAGCCGGCCTAGTCGTCGTAGCATATATCAGAGCAAGTTCAATAATAAAGCTAAGTGTTTAACTATTAGTCAAATTGAAAAAGCCAAGCTCTACAACTGTGGTTTTTGTTTATAATAAACTTTTTTTATTGTTATTTTACCTATGTCCCGCCTTCTATTTCTTAATTCTTTTCACATTCACTTAATATGTATGGCCATCACTGCATATGCTTTTTATGCTCAGCTTGTTACTTGCATGAGAGCCAAGCTCTTTTCTTTCTCCTCTCTTCTCTCCTCCAACATCAACATTCTTGCTTTTTATGCTCAACTTGTTACTTGCATGAGAGCCAATTATTGTACTTGCTCTTAGTATAAAACATGCTTAGCCTTCAACTATCCGTTCCTGTATTTTGAGCCACTGCCACCCCGATCTCATCGATGAACCGTCAACCGGCTACCACTACCACTCCACTAATGGCAAAGTAAGGGCGTGTTCGGCTGGCTTAAAGCCAGCCGGCTGGCTTGTTCCGCCACTCACGAAATCACTGTTCACGTCATGTCAGAACAGTATTTTTCTTTCACAACAATCAGCCGGAACAGTATTTTTCAGTCCTTCCGAACAGGGCCTAAATTCTGCGCATCAGGCAATAGTACATTGTCTCTCTCCTGATACGAGTTCTGATACACATCTATTGTCCACAACATGGGAGCACGTGCCCTTACGGGCCCTCCACTGAGACCGCCAAGAACTGGCCAATTGTATAAGCTAGCTTGCCCTAGTCAGTATATATAGCGAGGGCAATTGACAATGCAGCATTCGCTGCACACTCGTCGTGGTATAGCTAGTGAGCTAGTAATTTGCAGAAGAGCTAGTACCGACTACGCGTCGTGGATCGATCGGAATACGCGTAGTAGGTGCAGCATCAAGCATGCTATTTTGATTCTCGATTATGATTACTTTATTGCATGATGTTAATCCGACTCCACGTGTGCTAGTGTTACGCATTTTGTCAAGGAGATGAGTCAATAAGCTAGCCACCCAGCTAATGAGCTAAGACTCACATTATATTAGATTAATTAACGAGCTAACTAGTAACTACTATACATAGGAGTAGGAGTATTACGTTAGTGTTAGCTACCAGATTATATTGTGTGACCAGACCGGCCACCACTACATTAGGCTAGGAGAGATAGGCATCCATGTGAGCATTATATAGGAACGTTTCCTAACCAGGTGCCTCTCTTCTTCTCCTAGGGCTCGAGGTAGACAACAAGGACTGTATATATGCGTGCATGGTTCCTTACTGACGTGATAGATTATTACACACCCCACATGCATGATGCATGCGTGCTTGCTTGTGCGAGGCCAGCAGCAAGCATCGAGATGGAGCGTCGTGCGCCGTGCGGGCACATCACATGCTTGTGCCCAAACTTGTCGAAAAAAAGCGGTGGTCTCGTCTCCAATGTAATTCATGCATATGCATGCATGCGCTTGTCGTCTTCGCTACAGATGCGTACCGTCAACTTCTATCTTCTCTCTCTATTGACTCTATATATCGGTGTCACGCGCACACTCGCTAAACAAATGGTGCATGTATAAGCTAGCTAGCTACCTAGAGACGCATCTACCCGTGCTGCCTTGTTGATCCTTGTCAAACAAGCACATACTCGTTCGAAGATACTCGTACTACACGAGTATTTTCTTAATTTGCCTATAGCTATAGTACGTACGTTCACCGATCGAGGAGACCTGCTATCGACTTTTAGCACACCGATCCAGGGTGTCATGCATGCATGCATGACGTACGCGCGTACGTGGTCGACGATGTATCACTGACTCTTTGGATGGACTAAACTTCCGAGTTGCAGCGTTTAATTTATACGTATATTTGACTCTTTGGATGGACTAAACTTCGCATGCCAAATAGAAGGTCTAAACATTAACTAGCTATAGTTTAACAAAAACTAATAGAGACTGATTGATAGGAAAAAGAAATTTCTAATTAGTCCATGTTTAGACTATTATCCAAATAACAGACTAAACTTTAGTTCGGTGATCCAACATGCTATAAACTCTCAAAAATAGCAAAGCTTGTGGAAGGAGCTCATGCAGCACACGCTAGGTTTAGTTGGTCATTTCACGCACGACCATATTGATCGCCATGCCATAGCTCGTTGCATTATTGTTGTACTACTCTATGCTCGATCGACGACACTCACCGGTTTTGAATTTTTCTACCCAGGTAACGAGTAGAGAATATAATCTGTCGTCACGTGCATACACGCACATACGTTCTAGGACTATGGGAGTACTCCACCCGTAGGCCAGTGCATGATCTCTAGATGTTGAAAATTGAACTGAACTGCGGAATCAGAGATCGGATCACATGCGAATGCCATAGACAGGATGCCATCTAATCTGCGATCTCCTACTAGTACTAGTACTAGTACTAGTGCTAGGTAGGCCGGCCGGCCATGCACGGATGCTACCTAGGTTACTGTACCCTACCTTCTCTCATCTCCGGCGGCACTGTTCAAATGTTGTCCCGAACAAGTGCACGTCTTGTTTTTTTTTTTGAATCAAACTTTTTAAATTTGATCAAATATATTAAAAATATTGATATTTATAATGTGTAATAAATATTATTAGATTGGTCGGTGATTATACCTTCACGATAAACTTACTTCTTGGAGGTACAAATGTTGATATTGTTCCTATATATATATATCTAGTCAATTGCCAAAGGGCCTCTAGTCCAACTGGTTAGAGCGTCCCAACGGCACTCCTCAGGTCCTCGGTTCGACTCCCCGTGGGAGCGAATTTCAGGATGGGGTTAAAAAAATCTCCTCGTCTGTCCCACGCCAAAGCACAGGTCTAAGGAACGGCCCTGTTCTCACAGGGGTACGATGCCGCTGTGTATGGATGGGGCAAAGGTTCGGGGGTTTTCTGGACCTACGTGAGAAGGTTCTTCTTCTTAATGCAATGCCCATGGTGGCTTTTCCCCTTGGTGTAGTTTTTTTATATATATCTAGTCAAATTAAAAAAATCACTCATCATGAAGTAAAATGTGCACTTATTTGAAAAGGAGGATGTACTTTCTAGCTAGGGTCCCGATCTGCAAGCATGCTAGCTTAATTGTCGTCCACTACATAGCAGATCAACTCTAACCTAGTATTAGATGTCACGTGAACTAGATCGAGGCTAAAAACTTCTAAACTAGTGAGAAGAGACGACCTAAGCTCTTTGTGCGTATTAATGCATATAAAGAAACATAACTCATCTCTATTGATAGGAGAGAATACAGGATTAAGTCCATTTTTTGCCCTCAACACAAGACTTTGTCTAATTTTGACCATCAACTCGTGTAACTTTCACACCTAAATTATCAAAACCGTTCGATTTTTTCAGGTGTCTCTCGCTCCCATGGGCTCAACACACGGCCGTGGTTTTGATTGGCCCTGCGCTCCGTCGCATGCAAGGTTGGCGTAGGCACGACGGTATAGGGAGGGGCTGATGAGGCGAAGGCCAGCAGCGATAACACAATATAGGGGGGTGGAAGAGGCAGAGCGGGGAAGGGTGAACCGGTAGACGTGGGGATGGATCGGAGTGGGGCAAGGCTGGTGAAAAGGTGGGGGTGGAGGTATGCGTGGGGCAGAGCGGGGCGAAGGCCGTGTGTGGAGGCGGAGACCAGCCCGTGCATATAAGCTAGGTGGAGAGAGAAGAGAAATAAACAGAAGGGAGGGGAAAATGATGCAAGAAAAAAAAGAAAGAAGAAAAAACTAGAAAGGTGTTACGGACACGCCGTTTTTAACAATCATGAGAAATTATTTATCAAACGTTTTCTAACCAATGAAGTTGGAGCAAAAAAAAAACTGCTTTATCACAGAAGGCACAACTAGAGCTGAAGCTCTATCGGCCCGTCGTGTGTACGTGATCTTTGTGCATGAATAAAAAGTGTCAAAAATGCCCCAAATACTGTGCGATACTCCTTTCTACCGTACCTCACAACAGAGACAAAGTAGATAGAGACAGGGTGAGAGAATCAGGGAAGCTTTCTGTCTACTTAGTACACCTGATGATGAGGTAAGCTTTTCCTTTGATTCTGTGTAACCATGTCTTGTACTCGTCAGTTTGTCAACATGCATGCATGCAGGCGTGCGTGCATGTCAAAAAGAACCCAACCGTGCCGTGCCGTGCATCGGCGCCGTACGTTTTGGCCTTGCTGATGATTCCCGGTCTGTTCAATGTTCCCGTTGTCTTCTTTGTTCTAGCAACTGAAAACAAACTCATCATAAGATAGCTACCTAATCCACCTGTTTGTCAGGTTAATTAGTTCCCCCAACAACTCTTCAGGTTTTGCCAGAACAATTCAGGTCCTGAATAGAAAATTTGGCCGTAAGCATGCATTACCAGTTTGTCATTGTTCAGATCTGAGATGGGATTGGAGAAACATGTAATCATTGTTCTTGAGCTAGAGTTCAACCAATTTGGTGCTTAATTTGCGAAACAATATCAGTGGTTGCTTGGTAGTAGTAGCACTTGAACATGGAGTTCAACGGCCACATGCATGTTTAATTAGTACCTACTACTGCTACCGCATCAATAAGTTGATGCTGCAAAATCTCCTAGCCTCTGAGTTCTTGCTGGACGCAAATGGATCTCATCACATGCATGTTAGCTAGTTGCCTCTGTACCATATGCAAAATCTCATCTCATCTCATCTTCGCTTAATATCACTTATCCGCCACCAAATCCCTTGTCATATGCTGCTGCAAACTGAATTGACTTGCAACCATCATCGATCCATCATTTGGCTCGCCTAGTACTTGTTTATGTCAGTCTGGCCCTTGACTGATCATTGATTCCTGGTTTCATACAGCAACTTTGCTTGGGGAAAAAAAGTATATACGATCCCTCATCAGGTGGTATACCAGTTCTTTTACGAACTATCATCGTTCCTTCTGAACTTGTGCGTCTGTTATTAATCGCCTGATTAGTTTCCCGTACGTCGCTTCTGCACAATGATAATGTAGTAGAAGCCAAATAAAAGTGCATGAATTCTGCAGAGCTAACCTTAGTACAGGATCATCATAAATTTAAACCCTAACTGACAAAACAGCTGTGTGGAGCTACACTACTGTACTGTCCGGTTGCAACCTCTGTACAGCTATTAAAAAAAAGTTGAGTCAGGGACAGTGGTCCGCTAATAATAATGACAAGGCCATGCGTAGACAAAACAAAACTGCAAGATTCGCGTACCAATTTTCAGCAGCAAAAGGCGCCATTTCGTCAACATGTACGTAAACTGGACAGCCTCTGTGGGTACCTAGTTTGTCCTCTCTTGGCAGATGCATCATGCATGATGCCCTAGCTAGCTAGGTAGCCATGGCCATGCCTGCATGGTGAAAATTAAACAAAAGAAAAGAAACAACTAATAACCCAGGAGTACTGTGGATGTGTAAAAACAATTTGAGGATCGGAAATGGTCAATCTTGTTCTAAGCGCCTCCTGATTCTCATGGAGCATCTACACATTTCTTAGTTTATCTAGATGCCTAGCTATGATACGTTTGAATAATACTCCTAGTAGTAATTCATGCAGATCAAGGCAGGAAAATGGAATGCTAACTTATACCTGGCTGTCTGCGGTTTAGGTGTGTGGAATAATGAAGATGTGAGGATCATTGTTTATCCACCCACCTTGACCACATGACATGCAATTAAACTCTTGTCTTTGTCTTGGTGAAACCTAATGTTCCATCAGTCGTCAGTCTCTCCAAAACCTCGAGCCACCATCATCAGGAATACTTAAAAAGGAGCCCAAATTAACCCCTGTCTGCCTGAGAGCTTACAAGTCCCTTACCGACCGACTCCGTAAATTGCTTCGTGATTGCAATCCCTTGTAGTTCGCGACATTTTAAGTTTGGCCGATTTGACTATTACTGGTCCGTCGCCCAAAGCCGACATGAGGTGCCTTTTTTTAGTCATCGAAAATTCGAAAGTGTTTCGGTAGTCTGTGCAGGGAACAAGGATATGTATGAAGAAGAGAAGTAAGGTCAACAATGCATGCATGCACTAGCACCACCATATGGCCCATGGGCAAGGGAAGGCAACACAGACACAGTAGTGGCTCTTCTTCTGTTGCAGACTAGTAGTAGCAGAGCATGAACTTCTGTACGTGAGCATGAGCTCCTTCCTGTACATGAGTCTGACTTGTGAATGGAGGGAGCAAAGCAAAGGGCTTTCAGATGAGACACGACGTACAGCTAGCTCGAGCGACCGAGACGGCATGCATTGCATTGCAACAGCTTATCGCTCGTTCGTTCATGCCGATCGATCAGAGCCTGCCCATGCACTGTGCAGCAGTATAACTGTATAGGAACGCATGCATTGTTGGCTTTGTATAAAGGATCCAGTCCCTGTTTAAATCCATGGCATAAAGTTTTGTAGTGTCACATCGGGTGCCACATGAGATTATCGTATAGAGTGTTCGGATACTATTAAAAAATAAATTACAGAATCCTTCAGTAATCTGCGAGACTAATTTATTAAGACTAATTAATATGTTATTAGCACATGTGTTACTGTAGCAATATATTGTCAGATCATGGACTAATTAGGCTTAAAAGATTCGTCTCGCAAACTGTGCAATTAGTTATTATTTTAGTCTATATTTAAAACTCTATGCATGTGTCCAAACATTCGATGGGATAGGGAATAAATTTTAGGAGAGAAACTAAACAAGTCCTCGTCACACCACGCCACTGTAGATCTCAAGGCACAGGAGTCGAGTCAGTGGGTGCAATGTACATGAGATGGGCAGGTCGAGGAGGATCCTTCTTCTTCCTCGGGTTTGTCTCGTTACGACAAGCATCAGAGTTCCTTTTCGATCAGCTATCTGCTCCGAGACAGGAATTCAGAAGGCCAGAACAGGGAGCGAATGGAACGCAGAGAGGCCAGACAGAGAGAGAGAGAGGCGACAGGAAGAGATGGCGGCGATGGCGGTGTGCCGGCAGTCGCCTGCAGCTGCAGTGGTCGACCGGCACGCGCGAGATCGAACAGTGCTGCAGGCTTCCCCGGAGCACTGGAGCAGAGCACTGCATGGCCTGTCAACTGTGAGCGACGATCACGCTGGCGCTTCGCGTCGAGGGCGCCGACGGCGATGCGATTGGTCTAGTAGTCCGGTGCCCCACCGTCTTCTTCAATGGAGAGACGATGGTCCGAGAGGCCTTGGATACTTTGTGGAGACCCAGTTCTGACGCAAGGCCCATCTTGCTCTAGTCGGCCGTAAACGGGTAGGGCCGAGATGCCAGCAGCATATTGGGCCGGACATTCTCTCCGTCTCCGGCTCGTTTAACCCTCTCTTCTCCCCTTCCCCTCCCCTCAACTCCGTGCCTCCCTCTCACCACCGCCTCGCGATCTCCCCGCCGCCGCCATGGCTTTCTCCGCGCGGAGGAGCCTCGCCACCAGCCTGTCCAACCACTTCTCCCGCCGCCTCCACCCCTCCATCTCACACCTCGTCCCTCCCCACCACGACCACTCCGACTCCGACCCCGCTCCCTCCCCCTCCTCCTCCTCCCCCGTGCCACCGCCTCGGCCCCAATCGCAGCAACCCGCACCACCGTTCCCCTCCGCGCATCCATGGGCGTCGAGATCCCGGGCCCTGGCCCCCTTCCCCCTCCCATTCGCTCTCCACCTCGCCGCCCACCCCTACTCCTCCGCCTCGGCCCCAGGCACGGACGTCTTGACGGACGCCGCCGCCGCGGACCCCGTGTCGGAGCTGCTCTCGGATGGGGTGGCGTCCGCTGCGGCGTCCGTCCCCTTGCCGCCGGCACCGTACCCCGGGGAGGTCGCTGCCGCCGCGGCCGAATCATTTCCTCCGGTCGCGGCCCTGCAGCACCTCCTGGACGCCGTGCAATCCTTCACCGGGCTCAACTGGTATGGCATGCCTTCGGGGCTTCGCGATGTTTTTGTTGCGGTTTCGTTTCCTGTGACGTAAGTTCTATATTCCTGCTACGGTGATCAACAGGTGGGCGACTATTGCGCTGACGACGGTGATGATCCGGTTAGTGACTGTCCCGTTGCTCATCAACCAGATGAAGTCGACGATGAAGTTAAATGTAATGCCTGTACTTCACAACCTTCTCTTCTTACTTAATCCTTTGTTTTATATGTGTTTGTTACCGGCCCAGGCATTACTGCATAAGTGCTCAAACATCTAAAATTTGTCAAATTTTTCGAACCTAAGCTTCTAAAACTTTTCAAGTTCGAAACTTGTAACATTGCTAAAGCATAATGATAGTATGACCAGGATATCCCTGCTGTCCGAACCGGGTGCAGAAGTCTGCAGGGAATCTCCACTCATTGCTTCCCCTACTAATACCCTGAGTTTGGTTAAGCAAAATGGTGCAATGTTTCTGTGCAATTTCTAGTGATATGGATGCTAAAACTTATGGCTTGTTTTGGTAGACTTCTTAGAGCATCTCCCAAGCTGATTCCAGTGAACTCTGCCAACCTGTACTTTTACAGAGAATCGCTCTCAGATGATTATGTCCATTGATTCTCTGAAATGAACTAAGATGCTGGGATCTGAAAAAAATCTCATGATTCATTTCCCACATAGAATCATGTCCTCCATAGAGTTTATTCTAGAGAATCACTTTCAGCCACAGAATCAGTCCCCCCTTCCCCAGACATACAGCAGTACCAGGAGCTGATAACAGGCCCTTACAACACCTTGCTGGTTGCATGGATGCATGTTATTTTGGTGAAATTCGATTTCAGAAATCAGAAAATTGGGTTTGAATTGAAGTGCTTATGTTTCTGTATGGTTCGAAGTTTTAGTATAGTCATGGAGGATATCTCATATCCAACTGCGAACAGGGACAGGCAAATTTAAAGGCTTGTTGTTTTAGCCATGAGTTTTCTAATTTTGAATTTTTCCCTTTAGCCAATAGCCATATAATGCAAGTGGCTTACTGTTCTCGCATCCAACAATATTCACATCTAAGTGGATTTCTACAACTATTATATGATGTAGGATATGAGACCAGAAATTGAAGCCATCAATGAAGAGATGCGAAATGTAAGTATGTTAATTTGTTCAGTTCACATTGCAGTTTATATGGAATTTGTTTAGCATTTACTTGGTATGCTCGTTATGAAAAACAAGAAACTATTTATGCTTTGCAGTCAACTGATCCAAGATCAATGGAAGTGGGGAAACAGAAATTGGGCGAGCTGTTCCTTAGGTGTGCAGCTTTCTATGTCTAACTTTTTATTCGATCTCAAAACTGCCCGATAGCTTCTTGTTTTCCATTTCTGCGTGGCTCCAAATATTTTTTATTTCATGTTACAGATTCATCATTTTACGAGGCTGGAATGCCTATCACTTAACTCACTCCTTTAATTGAGTAGCTCCACAAGAGCTTTTTAAATGTTATTATGTTCGCGCATGCTATTGCCTATTCATGAAATATGAAAGCAACCTCCCTCGTCCTAAATCATTGAACATCTTAACTGGCTTGACTGCCCCTTTGGTTATCTTTTTCTATTAGTATTTTCTTTCCTCTTGTCATACAAGCTGTATAAGATATATTACTGAAATAATTGTTTCATTACTTCTTGCTTCAGACATGGTGTGACTCCATTGACACCATTGAAGGGTCTATTCATACAGGGACCTATGTTCATGAGCTTTTTCTTTGCTGTAAGTTTATAGTTTACACCACATTTTTGTTGCATCCAAAATTCTAGTCTAGCAATAGGATTAACCTTATTTCTCATTTCTAATGTTTATGTTTTCTATTCCAATTTTAGATATCAAATATTGTTGAGAAAGTCCCCTCTATGAAAGGAGGTGGTTTGTATTGGTTTACTGATTTGACGACTCCTGATAATTTTTTCATCCTCCCAGTGTTAACATCACTGACCTTTCTGGCCACAGTAGAGGTTTGCATTTTATCCACTGTGTTTATCTGTTATTTTTTGTCAAGATATTAGTGTTTTCCTAAATATATTTTTCAGCTTAATATGCAAGATGGCATGGAAGGAAATCCTATGGCAAAAACAATGAAAAAGGTCTCTAGATTTTTTGGAGTTATGTTTGTTCCATTTACAATAGGCTTTCCAAAGGTATGTAACTGTGAAACTGCTCAGGTTTTTAAGTAAGCATCAACTCACCGTTCTGTTTTCCTTCATTTACATTCAGCTTTTCCAAAGGTACAAAACTCTGAAATCACTTGTAAGAAATTACATTTAAGGGCTCAATTTTTTTAATAACGGCAAGTTCTCATTCTGGCTACCCCTCCTAAATGCTAGATGTGGCCTTCTCAAAATAAATAAATGAACATTCTTTGGGCTTATTTGGTCTTCCATAACCTGTTTCTGGGCAGACAGTTTGGTTTCTGAAACTGACCAGATCAGACCTTGTCTGGGAAAGTCTACTCAGTACTTCTCATTAGGCTTGTCTATACTTATCTACTACCAGACGCCATGACAGAAAGTTATGGCTGCCTATTTTTGTTAATACATTCAAAATTAACATGCACGGCACCTTAATTTAAGGGTGAGGTGTATTGAATCCTTGAATTATCTGGGAGTGGGTTACAGAGGAAGTCTACTTTTTTCCTCGAACAAGTCTTTTGTATTTTACATTTGGCGCAGCCATTTTGGTTTTGCTACTGCTCTAGAAGGTTTTGCCAATTGTTTTACCCGAAAATAGTGTCAAAATATGCTGCGCTGAATGAAATTGCTGCTGGAACCGTAAGGGACAGTTCATACTTCATAGTGCCGATTGTGCCTACTGTTCTCACTTCCTGATAAATCTATACTTATGCTGAGGGCAATCCAAAATCTATTATTCATCTCATGTCAAATATGCTCAGCTTTGATGACTTGTGGAACTATAACACCGCAACACATACATTTGCGCTGCGCCGCTGCCATTAATATTTCATTTCTTTGACAGGCAATTTTCTTTTACTGGGTCACATCAAACTTTTTCTCACTTGTTTATGGTGCTGGTATGTCACTTTCCAGACGAGATCTATCTTTGTTCATGGTCTCTGCCTATCTTATGATTTATGTTCCTTAATTGATAAAAAAATATTTCATCTTTCTCAGTTATCCGGAATCCGGCTGTAAGACTCTCCTTAAATATTCCTCCCTTGGAATCTCATCCTACACCTGCACAAGTGCAGCCCTTAAACCTGTTGGGCAGACCTGAGTCAAGCCCTGGAGTCGATTCTCCTATTTCCGACAAGGAATGTGAGCAATCGAGTTCTGTGCTAAGTACTGGAGTCGATTCTCCTATAGCAGACAAGGAATGTGAGCAATCGAGTTCTGTGCTAAGTACTGGAGTCGATTCTCCTATAGCAGACAAGGAATGTGAGCAATCGAGTTCTGTGCTAAGTGACCGTATCAGAGATCTCGAGATAAGGGCTAAATCAAGGGGTGGATCTCAAGAGTAATTTCGGGATTTGTGCACATGGAAGTAAAGAAGCACATCTCCTTTTGGGTTTTGGTATCTTTTTTTGTTGGGAGCAAAGGATACCCAGTACTGAGGTATAATATTGAAGAGGCGGCATTTTTTCAAAATATATGGGTCGATCATGTTTCCGTGAATAAATTGGTGTAGTATTGGCTTGTAAAATCGTTGCACAGTATGATATAACCTTACTAGCTAACAATAGCCATGATGTACCTTGGATTAAGCGTATTGCTGCTACTGAGCAGCACACGCTGGGTTTTTCTAGTATTTGCTTTATGCTGAAAGCTCAAATGAGAGATATTTGTATCTGTACATTTGCAATGTTGTCAATTTTTGAGAGCTGAAGTTGTGATGTGACTTTTGGTTTTACTCTGTTCTGTATATTGTGTTACTGCTGCATGTTATATAAAGATCCTCCCAGAGTGTTATAGTATGCCTCATTATCTTTAAAAAAAGAAATTGATTTTGCTGGACATGAACAAAGAGTTTGCTTAGTTAGCATCTGTATCAAAGTCATCGATCTGAGAATCTCTAGGACCAGAAAATGATCAGAATATTTTATAATTAGTATATGTATACGTCTATAACCACGCAATGTCAGCACTCCTCAGGTAATTGCTCCTTCAGATTTGCCTGTGGATGCTTCTTTCAATGAATTGTCTCCTTCCTTTTGGTTCATCTAGTAGGATATGAAAAGGGCGTTCACCTACTCAAGATGGGATAGGAATGCTTTCCTGTCCACGAACAGGAGGACGAGAAAGCTAGGGTTCCTTATATATACAGTTAAGTCCACCTCTTCAATGATATCTGCTGATCACATATGTAAACGAGGAAATGGACAAAGTTTTGACTAGAAAAATCCTGAAGGCTATATTATACCAATATATCTCCAACTACGTCGTGAGCCGAGTCTACTAATTCTTTATCTCCCATTTGAACCCTTGCTTTCTCTCCACAACCAATCTACTACTACCAGATGTTTACTTGACCACCTATTGGCTATTGAGTTCTCATGTAGTACTAAAATACTTGGCTTCGCCTCTTCTTCGGCTTGACCTGCAGGCAGATCTCAACTTGCTGCAAAAATCCAGCCGCTCAGCTGGCCTCACGTACTCTCCAGTCTCCCCACAAAACCGACGAATCACTGTCTGTTTATTCGGTTGGTATGGAGGAGTTGCAGTCCAACTCCTACCACTGGATGAAGGATAAGCCATGGAATGAATGCAGGCATGGCTCATTCAGCACCTCATATGAAAGCAACAGAGTGCCTACCTGCCCCCGAAAGAAAATTGCCCTGTTCGCTTGGCTGATAAGCCATGACTTAAAGTATTGTCGGCTGATTTGTTGTGAGAAAAAAATACTTTTCGTTGGCTGAAAAAGTACGGCTTATAAGTCAAGCGAACAGGGCGACACAAGAGTAGAAGAAGACTGCGTTTGCCGTTTGGTTTGTGTTTTTCCACAGGGAAATGAACGAGGAAGCAGTCGTCCGTCCATGCTGAATTGACGACCAACAGGGCAACAAACACGCTTTCGTTCATCGTTATGTTTGCCGCGTCAACGAGGCCGGCCGAGTCGCTTCAATTGCAACTTGCAAGCAAGCCCTCAAGAGCTTGCTCGATCGATGGGCAGTTGGTCCCTAGCGTGAGCAGTGACACCCATCGAATGGGCGTCGCACACGCCATCCCTGATTCATGCTATGCGTCCATTTCCTGAAAGCAGAAGGGATATAAAGTCGAGACAAGGAAGCAGCCGTGCATGGGAAGGTTTTTAGCCTTTGTAAAGCATCCACAGATTGAGGGGCTTCTTTGTTTGTTTGATGATCACCCATACACCTTGCTTTTCAAAGGACAAACATAGGAGTAACTTTCATAGGCGTTGTAGGTACGAGAAATCATGATGCGATGGGTTAGAGAGGCTCTGAGCTTCCACGTAAATCTTTATTGACCCCTTAGGGCACTTGAAAACGTGTTGTATTGAACTTTTTCTCTACCTTCGGCCTGTTCACTTGGTCGTAAACGATCATAAATTTTTAGTCAGAACAGTATTTTTCTCTTACACCAAACCAACCAGCAGTAATAATCCACGATCGTATATGATCGTTTCAGCCCCAGTCGAACAGGCTGCTTAATACAAAGACGTGCAAACCTTTTACGTAATCGAGAAAAAAAAATAATGCGATACGCTAAAAGCATGGCCAATCAATAATTCCCACACTAAGGAACTGTCAAATCTGCTGAATGAATTTGGTTGCGACGGTGACTAAGACGAGGAGAGATACTGTTAGGAGTGAGGGAGAAAAGTAGCTGTTTTTTTTTTACGGACACACCTTTTCCATTCCATGAGGAGGAAGCACATCCGATCACTAGTGTTTACATGTACGGAGTTTTTTTTTCCTGGTAAGTGCCTGTTTAGTCCCTAAAATTTTGCAAATTTTTTTAAGATTTTCCGTCATATCGAATCTTTGACGCATGCATGAAACATTAAATATAAATAAAAAATAAAACTAATTACACAGTTTAGACGAAATTCACGAGACAAATCTTTTAAGCCTAATTAGATTATGATTGGACACTAATTGCCAAATAACAACGAAAGTGCTACAACACTATTTTCCAAAAAAATTCGCCAACTAAACAAGGCCTAATAATGGGAACTAACATGAGGGGTCACACCCCTACTGGGGTCATAGCATCATGTTTTAGGCTATGTTTAGTTCGTGAAATGAAAATTTTTGGATATCACATCGGATGTTTTGAGGATGTCGGAAGAGGTTTTCGGATACTAATAAAAAAAACTAATTATATAGCTCGTCTGGAAACTGCGAGACGAATTTATTAAGCATAATTAATCCATCATTAGCGCATGTGAGTTACTGCAGCACTTATGCCTAATCATGAACTAATTAGTCTTAAAACATTCGTCTCGCGATTTCCAACCAAACTGTACAATTAGTTTTTTTTCATCTATATTTAATACTCCATATATGTGCCCCAAGATTCGATGTGATACTTTGAGATAAATTTTTTTTAAAACTAAACCAGGCCAGCGACACGAACATAAAGGAAGATTAGGTAGCTAGGCCTTATTTAGTTGGCGAAATGTTTTGGGAAAAGGTACTACAGCACTTTCTTTGTTATTTGGTAATTAGTGTTCAATCATAGTCTCATTAGGCTTAAAAGATTCGTCTCGTGAATTTCGTCTAAACTGTATAATTAGTTTGATTTTTTATTTATATTTAATACTTCATGTATACGTCCAAAGATTCGATGTGACGGGAAATCTTGAAAAATTTTACAAAATTTTAAAAACTAAACAGGCACCTAGGCCTTGTTTAGATACCCTCAAAATTCCAAGTTTTTTCACTCTCTCTTCATCACATCAATTTTTGGACGCATGCATGGAGTATTAAATGTAGGTAAAAAAAATAACTAATTACACAGTTTGATTGTAAATTACGAGACGAATCTTTTGAGCCTAGTTAGTCCATAATCAGACAAAGTTTGTCAAATACAAACGAAACGTACTGCAGTGTCCAGATTATAAAAATTTCCAATCTAACCAATGCCATAGTATAATGGTTCAAATTCTGTCAGACACTTGAGTGCAGGAAGAGGAATAATATAATAATATGGTGGACTGAAGCTGGCTAGGAGCATGCAGCCGGACCTACATTACCAGTGAATTATGCATCTGCACGGTTAGTTTCGTGTAGGAGGAAGCGATCGCGATGCGTGCGTGATCTGTTCCTGTTCGGCTAGTCATCCTGATCCAAGTGTAATAGCAGAGCGAGAGAGGCTAACGACGGAATAAATAGGTGGCCGCGACAGGAGCACGAGGATTGCGTGACGAGCCATCGATTGGGGTTACCGTAGCACTTTCGTTTTTATTTGACAATTAGTGTTCAATCATAGATTAATTAGGCTCAAAACGTTCGTCTCGCGATTTCCAACCAAACTGTGTAATTAGTTTTTTTTTCGTATATATTTAATACTACATGCACGTATCGTAAAATTCGATGTAATAACTACTGTAGCATTTTTTGAGAAAAGTTTTTGAACTTAACGCGCGCTAAGACTGCGTATGAACCCAACACTAGCCTAGTAAATGGAGCGCGCCACAGCTATGGCGAGGAGGAGTGTCGCGTGAATCCAAACAGCCTCAATCATTGTACTGGCCGGACGTGATGCGTCGTCGGCCTCCACCATGCACCGGACGTGACACGTTTTGTAATAAATTGTAATCCGGGTCCGAGAGCGGCGGCGCCCAGCACCGGCAGCCGGCGGCAGCCCGGAGGCAAGAAGCGCCGTCGCGTGCGGCGGAACGGGAACAGCTGCCCGCCGAGTCAAACGGCAGCACAACACGGTGGTCGGCGGATCAGGTCGTCGGTTACCTGTACAGTTTTCGCATCGTCATCTGTATACACGTACAAAAGAAAAGAAAATACGACCTATTCGCTGATTAATTTCTAAACTGATAAACTCGACTGGTGTTAGTTTACTATGAGAAAAAAACAACGTTGACTGATAAACCTGACTAAACCAAACAAGCGAACAGGCAGGCAAGCCCGCTGGGTGCCCGGACCATGGGAACCTGTCAGCCTTCCCTTCCGGTTGGTGAGCGAGTCCCGGGCCGGGCGGACGGTTGGCTGGCCCACCCGCCAACCTCTGACCCCGACCCGGCGCGCCACGCCCTGACGCCCTCGCTAGCTATATATCCCGCCCTCGACACGTCGAGCCAGTCCAGCGCGCGGCGACACCCACACGCCACCGCTCGGTCTCTTGCTTCCTCCCGGCACAAGGCACAGCCACCACAGGCCATCCAGCCACCGGATCCACATCCACACCATGTGGGTGACGTCGATGCCGCAGGTGTGGGACGAGGAGGTCGCGGCCAAGGGCGGCAGCGCGGCGGTGACCCCCGCGCCGGCCGCGGCCATGCTTGGTTCGCTGGCGGGGTGGCTGTCCCGCACCGTGCAGCCGCAGCCGCCCCCGCCACGGGTGTGCGGCACCGAGGGTGGACCCCCCGTGACGGCGCCCAGGCTCAGGCTCCGCGACGGCCGCCACCTCGCCTACTGCGAGAGCGGCGTGCCCCGGGACCAGGCCAGGTTCAAGGTCGTCTTCTCCCACGGGTTCACCGGCTCCCGCGAGGACAGCGTCCGCGCCTCCCAGGTACTTTCCAATCCACCATGCCCATTGCTATTCTCTTCTCGTCGTCGTCGATCACGGCCATGTAGCAGCAGTGGATTGTCGGTGGTTAATCACGAACGGAAATGGAATTTTACCGCTAAAAGAGGAGGCTAGCTCAAACCGGAAAAGAACTAGTAGCTCGCCATGTGAGGTGTTCTTCCATCGTTAGTGGCGTGTGTGTGGTGGTTACCTTGTTTGTCTGAGACTGCGGATCCATCCATTGAACTTTGAGGATCTGGAGCAGTAGGCTTGAGGACAGAGAGGGGACGGAACTGTCGGTGTCTTTGGAAGACGACGACCTGGCGTTGGCGGACGCGCTTGCCTGTTTGGCAAGGTAGGTGAAGCAGCGTTTTCTCTGAGCTGCCAAACTATCTATCCCATCTGCGTCGCTGCGTGCTGTGCTACCAGCTGAGGTCGTTACTTTGATGGATCGTCGATGGTTGGCAGGTCAGAGCTGCCGCTTTCATTATTAGTTTAGAAGAAAACGAAAACGTATGCATTTCCTTTTTCCATTTTTAAAAAAAAAGAAAGATACTAGTACTGTATTGCGAGGCCATTCTGCAGGACTACTACCAGTTTTTTTTTTCATTTTGTTTTAATCTACAAAACAAACATTTTAATAATAGTAGTAGTAGGTGTCCAACAAAAAAAATACTTCTCTGACAGCTGTGTGTTATGCAAAGGTTAAAAATATTAGTTCTTCTAGTTGACATGCATTAAAAATTCGAGTACCGGCCTGCCTGCTATATAATTCGATCTCTTCGTTGGAGTACTATCTTATTATTATTATAGATAGAGTTGTATGTATTGTACTAGGAGAGCATGAGCCAAATTTTAGAATAAACGAACAGGATGATTATTTTCTAGAAGTAGTAACAGTTAGGCGGGCAGCGTGCGTGCTTGCTGGCGTCCCAAGTCATAGGATTCTTGTGTGCAAAGGCAAGGGTTGCCGAGATGGAATGGATTAATCCTCCACACTCACACACAGACAGACAGGCACAGCTTCTTCTTGCCTTCTTCTAGAACAGCAACAGAGCGCCGGATATGCAGATGCGTGCGCAACATGCTGTGCGTGCTCACCACCACCCCGCCTTATTTTCCTCGGATCTGTCACGGATTAAACAAATAGATATAATAGATACATAAATAAAGAGAGGAGGATAGGAAGGATAGCACCGGACAGGGCCTTGTGATTCTGGTCTGGATCGATGATGCCTCCAGCCTCCTCATGTCATGACTCATGACTGCATGAATCCTGGATGGATCGGTTGGATTTGCCTAAACTGTCGTCTACTATCCTCTTGCCCAGTTGTCCCGGCTCTCCAGCTCCGACGGATCCATTCAGAATCTTCTCTGTTCCAAGCAAAATTGTAGCGTCCACTTCTTCTTTCCTTGTGGACCACCATCAGACGAGAGTTTGAAAAAAAAAACTACTCCCTACTCCCTCCGTCGTATCCTATATAAATATACAAATCCTATATTATACAAAGTATTTGAAAAGTTTTAAATATATTAACAAAATACTCAAATAGCGCATGTATCTATGATCCGCAATGCTATAGACCCGGCGTCCGGGCTTCCGGACGCACCGTTCCCCCCGCACTCGCACTTCACCTGCTCCACCTTTTTTAATTACATAGATTTTGTTATGCACCGAAGTATATATTGTGTCTAGATATATTATAAAATCTATGTGTTTAGAAATGACAGAACAACTTACAATTTGTAATGAAAAGTGTATTTAAGTATACAACTTTTGAAAGTCATAATGACTGTATTTCTGGGCCGAGGGAGTACAGTGCATTCCTGATATTATGATATGCCTACTGACAGCATCATTTTATTAGAGTGCTTTGCTTTCTTACGCGCAAAAAAATAAAGTCCACTGTTTCCCCGTTTTCTTCGCCTAACAAGAAACCGATTCAGTAGAATGTTCAGAACCTTTGCACCAAAACCAAAACATGTCATTTTAGACTGTGGTCCGACACGTTAGCTCACCCAATCAGGGTTACAAAAACCGCATTCCAAATCCCCTCCCCGCCACATCTTTACCTATATCTAACCTAAACACGCACCTAAGAATAGACTCCTTGTCGTCGTCGTCGTCGTCGACGTCCTTCTTGGCAATGGCAATGTCAGGGGTGCTGCCTGGCTGGAACACCACCTCCCTCTACTGTTTGTCCACATGCGATTGCGATGCAAAGCTGGAGTTTGGCGACCTACATACACTACACAGAGCTGCTGTTGGGCTGGGCGTTTGGCGTAAGGCCTCAAGCGGCGGCCGAACGGTGGGTCGGTGACCAAACCAAACACCAGCGTCTCGGCTGGCTGGCTCCCATCGAACGGAGCGTCGCGTCGCGTGCACGGTCTCGCCCGCACGTCGCCTCGCCTCGCCAGCTCGCTATCGCGACGTGGGCGGTGGGCGGTGGGCGCCGCGCGGTGCGGCCATCGTGGCGAGCGACGCGGACTGGGGCACTGGGCGGTGGGCAGACTCTGCAACCAGCCAACCACCGAGCGGAACGCCTCCAAACCCCTTGGGACAAAATGGCAGCCGCGCCACCGCAACCGAGGCCGAATCGGGGGGCCGTGACCGGCCGTCACGTTTCTTGCCCGGGAACGCCGCCCGCATTTCCTAGCTTAGGATAGGACTGCTAGGACTGTGACTCCAGGAGCAACCACGTCGCGGAATGAGCCGAAGAAGGCCAGCCAGGCAGGGCAGGTGTCGACTGCATCGCCGCGGTCCCTCCCCCTCCTCTCAGCAGCCGGACTCGGACACGTGAGCCTCGCCCTCGCCCTCGCCCTCGCCGCGCCGCAATGGAGCTGCTGGCCAAGGCGCCCGTGCTGAGCTGCGCCGGGAAGATGCAGCGGCAGCGGGCGTCTGCGATGACCTCCCTCGTCGCCGGCGCGCTGAGCAGGTGGATTTGCCGTGCCGTGCCGCCGCCGCCGACGAGGGCCCCGCCGGCGACGGCGCGGAGGGTGCGGCTCAGGGACGGGGTCAGCAAGGACGACGCGAGGTTCAAGGTCGTCTTTTCCCACGGCTTCACCGGCTCCCGGCTCGACACCGTCCGCCCGGCGCCGGTCAGTGCCCTGTCCCTTCCTCGCCGGCCTCTGCAGCAGCGCTAGCTAGACGCCCTCCAGATGCGGCTTTGGTCGCCGCGGACCCGGCTCCTTTTTGTCACATATGCGTGCGGGCGTGCGGATGTTGAGTCTCCATTGGAAAAGCATCGAGCTTTTTCTGGATCTGTCGTTGTTCTTTTGGCCCCGACGACTCATTTCCAGCACATCCTTTCTAGCACGTCATCAGATTCATCGGATAAAAAGGATTCGTTTTTGTCCACAAATTCTGACGGATTGTATCCTGAAATTGGATTTCTAGGAAGTGGCGGAGGAGCTCGGCGTGTACATGGTGGGCTTCGACCGCGCCGGCTACGGGCAGAGCGACCCCAACCCGAACCGGTCCGTCAAGAGCGCGGCGCTGGACGTAGAGGAGCTCGCGGACGCGCTGGGGCTCGGCTCCAAGTTCTACGTCATCGGCATCTCCCTCGGCTGCCATGCCGTCTGGGGCGCCCTCAACTACATCCCCGACAGGTGAGGAACAACATGCATTGCTTGTGTGGAGGAAAGGAGAAGACCAAGTGTGTGTCCTACTAACAGAGTCGTCTGTCCCCCTGCAGGATCGCCGGCGCGGCGATGATGGCGCCGGTGGTGAACTACTGGTGGCCGGGGTTCCCGGCGGAGCTGGCGGCGGAGGTGTACGCGAAGCAGGAGGTGGGGGACCAATGGGCGCTGCGGGTGTCGCACCACGAGCCGGGCATCCTCCACTGGTGGATGGAGCAGAGCTGGCTGCCCACGTCGACGGTGGTGGCCGGCACGACGCCGCTGCCCAACGCACGCGACGCCGAGATCCGGCGCAACATGCAGGCGGACGGCACGTTCCAGCAGAAGCGGGAGCAGGCGACGCAGCAGGGGATCCACGAGTCCTACTACCGCGACATGACCGTCATGTTCGGCAAGTGGGAGTTCGACCCCATGGCGCTGCCAAAGCCGCCGTGCCCCGTGCACCTGTGGCAGGGCGACGAGGACGGCCTCGTCCCCGTCGTCCTGCAGAGGTACCTCGCCGGCAAGCTCGCCTGGGTCAACTACCATGAGCTCCCCGGCACCGGACACTTCCTGTCGGCGGTGCCTGGGCTCGGAGACACCGTCCTCAGGACCATTTTCGGTCACAAGCAGTGACAAACAGTTCATCACGACGTATGGGCAGTGCTAAGCTTAAAGTATAGTAGTGTCAGTCGTGGCGCATTAGTTCATTTATTATTGTAAGGCCGATGGTTGTCGCTGATTAGCGATGATAATGGTGATGTAGATGCAGGATCTTGAAAGTGAAATACTATCAGATATATAACATACATACGGTGATGTGATACTGTTAGGGTAGGACCTTTTCTTCTTCTTTTTTGATTTGTGAGCGAGCATAACGCACACAGAGAACAAACTGTCTACTTAAGTACATTTTTTGCCACGATAAGAAAGGTGTCGCTAAAAACCTAAATTGATATAATTACACAAAACAACACTTAGATAGACATTGTCTTAATTCTTTTATAAAGCGACACATAGACAACAAGGAAAATAACGAAAAACTTACCGCGGTGATATTGCAATCTTGTGGCCTTCATGAGTGGAACGTCCCTTGTTAGCCGCCATGGTTGGCCTCCGCTCCTTGTTTTTTCAGCTGTCTTTTTCAGCTTATTTTTTCAGCGGGAACAGCCGCAGTGACTAGTGCAAGACGTGCAAGACACAGTGAACCGTGTTTACTTCGTGCTACAGTATTCTGCGTTGCTACAGTGCCGCGTGGAAAGGTGTCTGAGCTGCGTTTGCAAGGCAACTGAGCAGCGAGCAAGAGGCGTGCGCAGCGGGCAGAGCTTGTGATTGAGATTAATGCGTAGCGTGTGCGATGCTGTTGCTACGGTCGGTCGTCGCTGTGCGCGTGCTGCGCAGGCTAAGCAGAGCAGTGTGCCTTGTGCGCGCTCTGGGGATTAGGAAGAAGATGAATAGCGAGAGATGGAGTTGGATCAGGATGACAATAGTGAGTTGAGCTGTGCTAGAGAGTATTTGGACAAGGAATAAATTAGAGCTCAAATTGAGAATTAGTGCAATAAAATTTAATTTCTCATTTTACCACATGCAATAATACATAAACATGATGCTCATGACATGGTTTTAGCAAAAACTGTACAATGCAACACTGAGGGTATTACAGAAGTGCAGCCAACAAGCTTTGCTTTGATGTAATCCCCTAGGGTGGCTGTACCTGCATGTTAAGTATGAATACCCCGAGACTAGCTTGTCTAGGGGGCATTGAGTGTTGGTTCGGCAAGGTAGATACGTCCACATAGCACCTGTTGCCTTGGAGCTGAGCTGGCACAATGACTATGCACCTTTGGTTCGAAGGTTGCTGTTTTTTTGTGGTGGCTGACCTATTTGTGGCAGTGTTGGTCGTAGTCGGCCTGTTGTTGGTGGCAGAAGGCCGGCTTTAGTACTAGGTGTTGGCTCACAGGGCTCGGACACACCGTCTCTGTTGGCACGACGCCGTATAGTCAGCACATGTACTGTCCTTGTCCTCCCTTCAACTATAAAAGGAGAGGACTTGGACCCCTTAGAAGAGATAGAGGGAGAACACCTGGTAGCTCACACACACACATCATCCTTACCTTTGAGAGCAACGTCTCAAGCAGCCCACCACGACACCTCGCCGAGACACAGGATTAGCTCCCTCTCCCACGTGCTTGTAACCCCTACTACTAGCACTTGATTGCAAGGAATACAAGATCGATCTCTCGGACCGGACGTAGGGCATCGATTATGCGAACCGATATAAACCTTGTGTCTCTTTGCATCACCATCCGGGATTAGGGGCACGCAGTTCAAATTCACTAGTTGGTAGAGGACCTCGGTCAAAAACACCGACGATTAGTGCGCCGGTAAAGGCGTCTGCGTGTCGATTTAAATCATCCCAACAAGTTCGAATGGCGAGACGTCACGACGTTATGCCGTTATGTCTCGACACGGTGATCTGGTTCGGGGCCTAGAGTTCATGTCTCGGGGCATGAGTACAACATGGTACTCCTCACGCCCGAGCCCCACCAACCGACGGCGATGTCACGACCACCGTGACCCAAAGTAGCGGCGCCCGGGCGGCCGCTCTCGCCGTGCTCGCCAGGCACGACGCGAGCAAGACCACCTCGATGCTACTCGAATCCAGGACGGCACGCCGCTCCCCGCCGACATCCTACGACCAGCTGTTGGCACAGGCTCCCTGGCTGGGGACCTGTCTAGCTTTGAGCTTGGGACGAAGGAAAACGCCGGTGGCACATGGCGACGCCTAGTCACCAAGCTCCGCTCCACCACTCCCTGAAGAGCCAGTTTCGGCGGAGCAAAGTCCGGTGATGGCACCATCCTCATACCCCTTTGGGTTGAGAAATGTCGCCACCTCTTATGCTTACGCTTACGCCGCCGCTCACAAGGATCCCCCAGAACGTCGCCAGCGCTTCACTCTCGACCTGGGCACCCACGCCGACTCCTCGGAGGAGGACGAGGCATGGCCCGGAGTGGATTTCTCTGGACTCCACGACCCTGGGGCTATGCGTCATTTCCTGGGCGCAAGCGACTACTGCTTCGGCTACTCCGACTCCAACAACGAGGGCACCTACGACCCCGCTCGCGAGTGTTTCCACATCGGGCTCGGGATGCCGAGGGCGGGCGAGGAAGACGAGGGGGCGGGTAGCCATTCCCGCTCGGCCGTGAATGCGAGCGCCACACACCTCGCGCGCATTGTCCTACTGGCGGCAAAGACGGGCGAGAACCCCTGCTCTTGTGCGACCTCAACGTCCGGACACTGGAGCAGCCACGTGAGCTCCGGGCCAAGGTCGAATAGGACCGACTCCTTCTACAGCAGCTTCGAGACTCTCTCGAACAGGAGCAGCGAGGTCGCGACGAAGGTGGAGTAGCCTGACGAAGGGCCCGCGATGTACATCATCGCATCCACGACGACGAAGGGAGCGAGCAACCCCCAGTCTTCAATCGCGCCAGCCAGAACGTCATGGCCGCAGCAATGCTGGTCCGTGCGATGCCCGAACCTTCTACCACGGAGGGGCGGCGGGTCCACGGCGAGCTCCGAGAGCTCCTAGAGACCGCCGCGGTTCAGCAGGCCGAGAGTTCCGCCTCCCGACGACACGGGGGCGTCTCGAACCTGCCCGCGCCACCACCTCGGCAAGACAGGGAAGCCTCGGCTCGTCCCGAGCCCGCACGAGCACCTATAGCTGGAGGAAGCCCGAGACGTCGTGCTACTACACTCGGCCAAATACCAGCAGAGCCTACGGCGCTATCAGGCCCGACGCGTCCGAAGCCGAGACTTGAAGGTAGGCGACCTGGTGTTGAGGCTAGCACAGAGCAACAAGGGCCGCCACAAGCTGACCCCTCTATGGGAAGGGCCGTACATCATCGCCCAATCATGGCTTGGGACCTACAAGTGGCCAATGAGAAGGGCGAAGTCTTCACCAACGCTTGGAACATAGAAACGACTCGTCACTTTTATCCCTAAATTTTCAAGCATTGTATATGTCGTTTCTCGAAATACAATTAAAAAGCGTTTTTAGTTGGTCTAATATTTCGAGAAACCCCCGAGCCCATCGTGTGGGTCTTGGCAATACAATAACACAACAAGGGAGGCTCGGCTGCGCCTCAGCGAGAACCAAGCCTCCCTCGGGGGCTAGATGGGGGACTCCCCCTAGGTCCCACGCACCATTCTTCAGTCGTTTTTCACAAAAATTCCTACGCCAAGACTCTAGCCCTAGAAGCTTCACTCCCCAGCTCTGCGTCACACAAGGGAGTTAGGGAACGAACATAAGGAAAAGAAAACAAAATGAGGGGACTAAGACTCACCCTCGACCGTCCCCCTCCAAACCACACCCTCGATTCATGAGGCCTCGGTGCAACAAGGGCCTCATCCAAGGCACCTTTCGTCAATTTGGTGCGCGCCTCATTCCACCTCCGGCTGCCCAAGAAGAAGCATGGCCGAGGCCAGTAGCATCGATGGCTTGGCCCTGAAGGCATCCCGATCGTGACCGCGTGGGTGAGCTCCTCCTCCAACTCCTTGACCCACGCCGCCCGGAGGAGCGAGGCTGCGTCAGGTCGTGGCCGCCCGACCTTCAGCGTGCACAACTGAAAGCGGAGGTCCTCTACCTCTGCGCTCCGCGCCGACAGGAGCTCGTTGGCGCCGGCGAGAAGGCCCTCCTACCGCTGAAGCTGGTCCCAGACGCCCCTCTCCCGCCGGAGAAAGACCGACTTCCCAAGGGACCGGGTCTCGAGCTCCTGGTGAAGCAGAACAAGGGTCATTGATTGTAACAAAACCAGAAAAGGACAACGTCGCGCGAGAAAGGAAAACGCAAACCTGCGTGACTCCGGGCAGGTCGTCGGCCACCACGGACAGGGCCGTCCGTAGCGACCGCTCCGCCAGCTGACGGTATTGCTCGAAGGTGCCCTAGCGCCCGCCCTCGGCTGCGTCCTTGAGGGCGAACAGAGGCTCCCCCTCAGGGTCGTCCCGGCTCCGCCACAGTACCCGCGGGTGATCCCACCCGCGAGGCTCGGGTCGCACCCGCATGAGGGCCAAGTTTCCCTCGTCCAAGATCGGCGCCGGCTGTCCCACGGCACCGGCATCCTTGGCGTCGACCACCTCCCGCACCCGGGAAGTATCGTCGGAGGAGATCGGATAGACCTCCGTCTCCCGGGCGCTCTCTCACAACAACGGCGGCCCCTGAAGCAAGGGCGCCACCAAGGCCTCCGCCGCCTTCATCTCTGCCTCCTGGACAGATGGCCTCGCCACCATCACGACGGCCTTGGTGGTCTCGAGGGCTCCGGCCTCCGCCATCGTGGCCTCGGAGGACGCAGAAACACCGACCACAGCCACTGCGGTCTCGGCGGTCTTGGACGCCCTAGCCTCCGTCGCCTCAGCCCCGGAGACCCCGGTGGCCTCGGCAACCAAGGGCACGCCGGCCCCATCCGACTCGTGAGCCTCGCCCTCATGGGGCGGAGGCACTCCCTCCCTCGTCTGTGTAGGGGCCGCCTCAGCAGCCCCTCCTTGGGCGGCCGGCTCCTTCGGATCGACCCTCGCCGACGCCACGCCGCGTTGGATAGCGGCTTGTGCCTCCGCCACCCAGTGGGCGGAGGAGCCGGGGCTCACCTTGAGCGCCTTAAGGGGCGCCAAGGGAAGCTCGTTCGCAGGCCGCTTCCGACTAAGGAAAAATAACCGACAGGGTCAGCGCAAGACCAAAAGGGCGAACGGAAGACACTATGACCCTGCCAAAAATACTCTTACATTGAACAGGGCGGCAACTGTTTCGCCACGGCAAACCTCATCCGCAACAGTGGAGGCGGCGGCAGAGGCGTCGCCTCCGTGTCCATCGGCGCCGGTCGGTCCTCAATGGACCCCGGCGCCCCTTCGGTCCTCTGCGGGGGCGGTGGTGTTGCCTCCACCGCCACTTGTTCCACCACAGCCGCCGAGCCCACCGGGCTGACGACGTGTTTGCCCAACGCCCGCGCCTCGAGCGTGTCAGCCTCGGCCCCGGAGCGGACAACCGCCGACCTCGGGTCCGTTTCTCCTCCTTCTCCCGGGAGTGCCGGGCTGCTTGCCATCGCCCCGGGCACCACCTCCACTACGCCAGGGAGATGGCCCAGGGGACCTCGCCCCACCTCGTCCCCGTCATCCCCGTCCGAGGCCTCCGTCGACAGCGACGTCGACGGGGATTCCTCCAACGGGAGACCATCCTTTCGTTGTTGACGGCGGTGCTTATCCAGCTCCTCGCGCCCGAGGATTTGCTTCGTGCGCTTCGCCGCCTTGGCGTCTTTCCGCTTTTTCTGCACATCGGCGTGCGCGCGGTTGATCGCCCGCCGTCTCGCGTCCTCGAGAACGGGCGGCGGAGATGAGCGTACGTCCCTGATCCCCTGCAGGAACGACGGACGCGCATAAGGGAACAAGGGGTAAGGGGAGACTGAGGAGGCTCGGAGTCTACAAGCGGCGCACGACTTACCAGCGAGAGGAACCCCCGCGACGGCCGCATAGCGATAGGGGTCAAGTTGCCGCCCCTCAGCTTTGCCTCTACCGTCTCCCCCACCCGACGAAGAATTTCCTCATCGGAAAGGGCGGAGGAAGACATCCGGGTGCCCTCAATGGGCTCACCCGGCTTCATCTCGAACAACCGCCGCCGCCGAGCCATCAGCGGCAGCACCCTCCGGCGGTGGAAGGCGGCCACGACTACAGCCGCGGTGAGACCGTGGCCCCGCAGCCTTGCCAGCCCCTCCAGAAGCGGCTGCAGCTTGGGCTGGTCATCCTTCGGGACGCCGTACTTCCATCTCTCCGGGCAACTCCCCACAATCCGCCTAGTATAGGGGGGAAGTCCTCCGTCCTCATCGCGAAGGTAGAACCAACTCGTGTACCACCGGTGATTGGATGACGCGAGCTGGGCCGGAATGTAGAGGTGCAGGCGGTCCTAGCGCACTTGGAGAGTGCAGCCGCCGGCCCTCGTCGCCTTCCTCGTACCCGACGTGCCCGTCAGCTTGGTAGTGTGCCCCGCCCGGAATAGGTGGAGCCACAACTCCCAATGGGGAGCAATCCCCAAGTACCCCTCGCAGACGGCAACAAAGATAGCCGCCTGAGCGATGGAGTTGGGATTAAAGTTGTGGAGCTCCACGCCGTAGTAATGCGGGAGCGCCCGCATGAACCGATCTGCCGGGACGCCGAGGCCGCGCTCGTGAAAGGAGATGAAGCTTACGACGTAGTCGTCGTGGGGCCTCGGCTCTGGCTCACCGTACGGAGCAATCCACTCTAGCCTGGTGGGGTCTGTCACCGGGCGAAGGAGTCCGCCGTCGACAAGCGACTGAAGCATCTCCTCGGTGACATCCGACGGATCCCAGGGGTCCGCCTCGACAACGACGATGTCGCTGGCCATGGGTGCGATGGAGGAATCGGGTGCGGCGGTGAGTTTTTTTCTCTCTCCCACGCTCTTGCTTTTCCCTCGCTTTCTCCCTAGGCTCGCTCTTCTCCCCGGCACCCGCTGCTCTAGCGATGGCTCGATGGAGGCAGTGCTAATGCAGGCAAGGTAAGACGAGGAGGGGCGGGACTCTTCGGGTATTTATGCAAGGAGGTGGCGAAACGAACGGGCGATGAAATCGAGGAAGTTCCCCCCCCCTCGATCCGGCGCAATTAACCACGAGCCGATTTCGCCGACCCACGCGCCCACATCTCCCTCATTAAATGCGAGAACAGTTACGTCCCATCCACCACGTCACGCTCGGCCATTACGGCAGCAGGCGTCGTTTCGCCTCCCCAGGTAACCGCCTCAAAAGGTGCGCCACCCGTTGCCGAGCCAATAGGGAAGATATTCCCCATGGCCTATTCCTTTCATATGAAGGAACCAGGCTATGAGCCTATTACAGTCCAGGGGTTCGAAGGCTGGGCCCCAAGAGGTTTCGACAGCCACCCCAGGATAACAGAGTCAGGGACGACCGCGGGCGAGCCTATACGGGGCCGAGACCCAAGCAAGCGAAACGCTTGGGACGCCCAAAGTCATGTCCGAGACCGGCAGGAAGGTCTCTGAATGGGATCCCACCGTAGTGATTCATCAAGCCACCGAGGCCCAGTGAACGGCCTCGGCACCCACTAGAGAAATCCTCTGGTACTCTTAGAGTGTGTCTCTGGACCACTAGCCGTCCCCTAGCGAACGGGGTTCGGGCCTCCACTCGGACTACCCAAAAACAGCTCACCGGAGGTGCCACCGCTCGTGCCCACCGAGGGTAGCGAGGCACATTCCACCCCTCCTTCCGAGCGAAAAGGAAGCATGAGGGTCATACAAAAAGTCAGGGGAACCCCTGACGGCCTTCTCGCTCCTCATGCAGGGGCTAAGGGCTCTTCTCAGTAACCTTGCTGAGAGACCCAGTGACCCGGCTCACACTCAAAGGGGCTCGGTAAAACAAACCCTCCTTCCGAGCGAAAAGGAAGCGTGAGGTTGTACAAAAAATAGGGAGCTCTGACGGCCCCTCTCGCCTGTCTGCTGAGAGGCTAGGGGCTCTTCCTACAGAATCGCCGAGACCCCACGACCGGGCTAGCACCCAAAGGGGCCTCGGCAAACAAACCCTCACACCGTGAGGGGCTTATAAAAGCAGAGGAACTCCCGATGGCCCTCTCGCTGCAGCAGAGGCTAGGGGCTCTTCCGCAACCTTGCCGAGACCAGTGGCTCCGGCTCGCACAGAATTGGCTCGGCAAACAAACCCTCCGTCCGAACGAAAAGGATATGTGAGGGTCGGATGAAAAGTCTGGGACCCCGACCGCCCCTCCTGCTCTGGTGGAGGGCGGGGGGCTCCTCCTGCGCCCAAGACAAAGACAAAGCGGTCTAAGTCCACGCTAGAAGTTCCGTTATAAATACGATAAAAGGCACCGATCCCGTTCTGGTCCAGGGGTTCAAGGTGGGCCTCTAGAGGTTTCGGACGATCGCCCTGGGCAACAGAGTCGAGGGACGACCTTGGGCGAGCCTCACGAATGGCCGAGGCCCGAGCGAATGATTGCTCGATCGCTCGGGGCGCCCTAAGTCGTGTCCGAGACCGGCGGGGAAGTCTCGAATGGGATCCCACCGAGGGAGGCACCGAGCCACCGAGGCCAGTGAACGGCCTCGGCACCCACTAGAGAACCCCTCTGGTACCCTTGGAGTGCGTCTCGGGACCGCTAAGTGACCCTTAGCGAGCGTGGTTCGGGCCTCCACTCGGACTACCCGATAATGACTCACCGGAAGTGCCCACGCTCGTGCCCATCGAGGTAGCTGGCACATTCCACCCCTCCTTCCGAGCGAAAAGGAAGCCTGAGGTTGTACCCAAAGTCGGGGATCCTCGACGGACCTCTCGCTCCGTGCGGAGGCTAGAGGGCTTTTCTGCCGCAGCCTCTCGCCGAGACCCTGCAACCTGAACTTGCGCTTGTGGGCTCGGCAAATGCGATAAAACTCCTCGCTCAAACAGCGAAAAAAGCCCCTGGAGGAGTAACTCCACTCCTCCAGGGCCTCGGGGGCTACACCCGGCGGGTGCGCTCGCGCGCACCCACCGGAACCTCAAGAAACAAAACCTAATTCCTACGGGAGCGGGAATAAACCAAGCCTCGGCGAACCCTCAGGGAGAGTGCATGCACTCCCGGGAGGCTCGGGGGCCTCTTGTCAGTACCTTAGGGACAGGGGTACCCCGAGCGAACATCAAAGGGGTCACTTAAGTCCCATCAAAATACAAAGCTAGAAGGTAAGCCGTGGGCCCCTCACCCGCCACGTCCGAGCCCGCCAGGCTCTCCGCCTCATCTCAAGCCTCGCGCAGAAGGTCTCGGCGTCCTGACGCAATCTCCGCCTCACGCGAGGCTCTCCACGTAAGGCCTCGGCGGGGAACACAATCTCTGCCTCGCGCGAGGCTCTTCACGGAAGGCCTCGGCAAGGAGTCCGATCTCCGTCTCGCGCGAGGCTCCGCCCTGCGTCTCACGTAAGGCCTCATTCTCCGTATTGCACGAGGCCAGGTTATCCATAGTCCGTCGCCCCCGCTTCGACCGACCCTCCTGACAGCACGTCATGTCCCATTAATACTTCAACCACTCCCGCAATCTCAGCCGGACGACAGCTTCACACCACAGAATGACCGACGGGACCTGAGGTCGCATCAACGCCCATACTGGCCGGGGGCAGGCGCTGGTAGGGATTACCGGCCTTTGTGTTCGACTTTGTGCCCACGATCAGCGCCCACCACCGTGACTTGTGCCCCATGATCCTCGCCTAGAAAACAACATCGCGCGGACTACTTGGCCGGGTCATCACCGCCTCAAGCCGGTAGCGGCCAGATCGGCCCGCCTCTTAGAGCCTCGGCACTATACACCAAGGTCTCGGCTATCTCGGGGTTCGTGCTCGCCGAGACCCCCACTGCGGTGTAGCCTCGGCACTGACCGAAGCCTCGGCCTCACGCGCCGCCAATCCACGCCGATCCGCCCCGCCGCCTTTGACTTGCCCGAGGTAGCCTGAAGCTCCCATAATGCATGTGGTCGGACGTGACAAGCACGTCGCCCCTAGTGCTCCAAGGACGGACCACTCCGATGACCACGCCGCCACGAGGCAGCCACGTGGGCTCGGACACACCGCCTCTGTTGGCACTGACGCCAGTATAGTCGGCACATGTCTTGTCCTTGTCCTCCTTCAACTATAAAAGGAGAGGACTTGGACCCCTTAGAAGAGATAGAGGAGAACACTGGTAGCTCACACACATACACATCCCAAATTACCGAGAGCAACGTCTCAAGCAGCCCACACGACACCTCGCCGAGACACAGGATTAGCTCCCTCTCTCCCGTGCTTGTAACCCCTACTACTAGCACTTGGTGCAAGGAATACAAGATCGATCTCTCGACCGGACGTAGGGCATCGATTGCCTGAACCAGTATAAACCTTGTGTCTCTTTGCATCACCATCCGGGATTAGGGGCACGCAGTTCAAATTCACTAGTTGGTAGAGGACCCCCGGTCTAAAACACCGACAGGGGTGGAGCAAGAAATGATTGCCTGACGGATGAGTTGAACACCATCTTCCTCCTAAGGAAGATTATCAGTTCGAAGACGTGGATCGGAAGAAAACCATACCGCACGAGGAAGATGACAATGGAAGAAGAGGTGCACGTCATCTTCCACTGCTCCACAAGCTGCACAATGTTTGTCAATATTAGTGGAGTACCTTGCTGCTCTTTCAACTGTGGCAAGTGCCCTGCGTATTAGACGCCAGGTGAAGGTTTTGATCAACGGCGATAATTCATTGCTTTTCCACACCCTCTGTAGTATCTGATTTGCGTGTGGTCGTATACTCCTAGAACCTTGTTATGGAAGCTGGACGACTAACTGGGAGCTGAGATGCCTGTAAATAGATTTAGTAGTGCATTGTCCATTCTTTGATGGAATACATCTTAGTGTGTCCTGCTGTTCACTATCGACAAGGTTAATATTGGTGACGGCCTGGAGAGCCTGATCATAAAAAATATTTGCAATAAAATCAACATTCCAGGATCTAGAGTCAGGATTCCAAAATTGGGAGACAGTTGCAGGTAGAGGTAGAGTAGTAACCGGCAAGTGCATGTGGTTGTGAATAGATTTCCAAAGAGGGCACCAAGGGGCTGACCAAATGGAGGTATTACCTCCATGAAGTAGGTAAGTAGAATTGGCGCATAGTTCCTTTTTGACCTGCAAAACAGAAGACCAGAAAACCGAGCGAGGTCCATTTGTTTTGGCAGTCCAAAATGAAACGTTATGGTAATACTTGGCTTTAAGCACATAGGAGAGGAGAGGATTCTTGTTAGTAACAATATTTCAAGCGGCTTGGGTGAGAAGACTTTTATTAACAGTGTAAGGTCCCTAATGCCTAGGCCACCGTTGTCCTTAGTTTGGGAAATATCTTCCCAAGATCGGAAAGCAATAGGGGATGTAGGGTTGTCTTCCTGAACTCCTGTCCACCAAAATCTTCTGATGATAGCATTGATTCTGTGGATAAAAGTCTTAGAAAAAACAGTTGACATATAGTACATAGAGAAAGAGGAAAGAACAGACTGAATGTATGTGAGTCTACTAACATGATTAGGCTTATTAGCCTTGACAGTGGTAAGCTTAGCCTTGAACTTGTTAATAATAAATTCATAAGCTTTGTTTCTATCGTTGTGATTGAAAATGATTGGATGACCAAGGTGCATAGTATTAGGTAGAAGGTCAGGTACAGGAAAGATTTTCTTAATTGTAGCTATAATAGTGTTGTTGACATTCCTACTAAACATAATCGATGACTTCTGTAGGTTGGGTACCTGGCCAGACCGATGGCAAAATTCCTGAAGTATAGTACGAATGATGGTAGCTTCCTGCTCCTTTGCAGATCCACAGAGAATGAGATCATCTGCAAAAAGAAGAGAGTGGATAGGAGGGCAGCCGGTTCCAAGAGAGACTCCCGTGAGGTTAGAAGTATGCAATTCATGTTGTAAAAGAATGGAAAGTTCATTGATGGCAACCACAAAGAGGTAAGGCGACAGGGGGCATCCCTGTCGAATACCGCGCTGAGAGGGGAAAGCATCAGTGGGCTCACCATTGGCGAGAATAGAGAAGGTGGGAGTAGAGATGTAGGCATGAATAAGGTGAATGAAGTGACTTTGAAGCCCGAGCCGCCGCAGGGCTGTAGCAATGAAGTTCTATTCTAGGCGATCGAAAGCCTTAGCAAGGTCAGGTTTAAGTAGGAAAGCCTGCTGCTTCCAATTCTTAAGAGTGGAGGAGTGGATTATTTTTTGAGTGATGATGATGTTGGAAGATATGTGCATGTTCTTAATAAAAGCAGCCTGAGAGTGATCAATATAGTCAGGCAGGTGAGGCTTAAGTCTATTGGCAAGGGATTTAGCAATAATCTTATAAATGACATTGCAGAGGCTAATGGGCCTAAAGTCCTGAGGTAACATGGGTTGCGTTTTCTTGGGGATTAGACCAATAAAGGTTTGGTTTACCTCAGGATGCATAAAGGCTCAGGTGTAGAAATCACTTACCAAAGTGTGGATATCGTTAGAGATCCAAGGCCATGCTGATTTATAGAATGCTGCATTGAGTCCATCAGGTCCAAGGGAGGCATTGCTTCTCATGTTTTTGACAATGCTACGAAGTTCTTGTATCTGCGGCACTGAGTTGGTGTAGCGTAGTGCGTCTTCACCTACATTTGCTTGTTCTGCAATAGAATGGTCATCGGTAGAACCTATGTCATTTGAAATCTGATGGTTAGGTTCAGAGCTAAAAATATTTCGGAAATAAGTTTGAAGGGTGTGAGCTAATTGATCTGGGGTGGTGGCATGAGTTCCATCGGTGTTCCGCAAATAAGAAATCCTGTTTTTTCTATTTCTACTGGTGATGGAGAGGCGAAAGAACGAAGTGTTGCCCTCACCGAGATCGGCCCAATTCTCCTTGGCTCTCTGTAGGTGTGCACCAATTTCTCATGGCATGGCTGGTGGTCCGTGGTCCGATAAATATTTGACTGAATTGGCCGGTCAGACATTTACGACACGGCCAGCTCACTCGCTTGGCGTAGAGTTTGCCAAGTTTAGGTTACGTTTTCCCTCGAGAACTTTTGCTTTGTTTCGCAATAACGACGAACAGTGCGAGTTTTTGTGCGCTTGCTTTGTTTCGGTGCTTGGCATAAAAAGCAGTAAAGCGATTCAATCCGAGCGGAGCGGCCTCAATGGTTCAATCATTCAACTATACGAGGCTGGATGTGGGGGCACTGATGAATCGCAGAATCAGCAGGCTGGCGTGGAAGTTGAGCAGCATAAACAACTCAGCCTGGTTAAGGCCAGCCGGAATCGCCATTTTATTCTACTGTCATTATTAATACCGTATTATGACATTACACGCGACGGAAATGGGCAAATGGAGGCCGCTGGCGCTGGCTGCGGCTGGGACGACGGATCATTCCGAGCACATGGCCGACGGGCCGGCGCGATACCGGGAGACGCGGAAACAAACCGCGCGCGGGCGAGGTGCCGAGGCCGCCGAGCCAAACGCCCAAACCCGCGGCCGGCCGTTTCTCTCGTACGTCGCCTCGTCGGTCGGGCTCTCCAGTGCAGTCTCGTCGCTTTCCTTTCGTTTTCGTCAGGAGGCCTTCCCTTCCTTCTTTCTCTTGGGTCCCGCTTCCATCGCTCTTCGCTGACTGCACGCACGCACGAACGCGTAGACCGGCGGGAGTGCCGTTTCCGCACAGGTTCCATGAGCCTGCCAGCCTGACCATGGCAGCAAAGAGCAGACAAGGCCACAAGGGTGCGTTGCTTTTCCCATAAGACAGTCTCCAATAAAGAATCCATATGCACACCTAAATTCAAAATAAGTAGCAAGAAATCTAAAATTAATCTTCAACGGAATACCTATACGAAAGAACTATTTTGAGTTACTTGAGAGGCACAACTCAAATATGGGCATCCTCTCTCCTAGAAACATATTTGCAGAAAGGATTTTCTTTTGGGTCTTGTTGTTGGAGAAGATGCCGAATAGTTATCGAACATTTTGCCTGTAGCGCTATTTAAAGGACGAATGTGTCTTGTATTTTGGGTGTTGTTGTTGGAGATAGTCTAAGTAAATAGTAGATAGATAGGCACTGACCAAAAAAAACAAAGGCATTGGATGCATGTTTCATGCTACATACTCCTCCTACATGTGCACCCACCGACGGGCCTGTCGGTGCCAACCGGGTTACATACAGTGTGGGGTGTGGCACAAAAAGAAAAAGGTCGGGAACGGCAAGGGAAGGGAAGAAACCGGGAATTCCAGAAACCGAGTGGCTAGCTCAAAAGTAGTTGAAATTCTTTACCGCTGCTGCGTGCACTAGCGTCGTCGCATCATCATTGCCTGTCTCCATCATCAGATCTAATCACATCCATCGCCGCTGATACGACCCATTAGACAAATTGCAAAAACGGTCCGGCAAGACCTTGGCATGATTCCTCCTCCAATGTTAAACAAAACCTTCCTCATCATTGATCGTCGGATGCAGCCTGGGCCTGGGCCAAGCGTAGACGCCGACGAGGTCATGCATGTGCTTTGAAGCTTCTGCCAGAAAAAGAGGCAGGCGCTGCTGTCCGGGCACCAGCGCCTACCAGGGCCGCGTTTAGTTCGCCGAATTCGGCGCCGCCCGATTTCTGTAGCATTTCGTTTGTATTTGTCAATAATTGTCTAATCGTTGACTAATTAGGCTCAAAACGTTCGTCTCGCAAAGTACAACCAAACTGTGCAATTAGCTTTTTATTTCGTCAACATTTAGTACTCCATGCATGTACCGCAAGTTTGATATAACGGGAAATTTTCTTTTTGCATAGTGCCAAAGTCTAGATTTTGGTGGAACTAAACATGGCCTAAGGTCGACGCCGGGCCTGTGTTATTAGTCACTGAATCACTGATTGATCAGCCGGAATTCACATCAGTTTTATCGTTGGTTATACCACCGTTCCATGCTATTCCGTCCGTAGCAGTAACCAGCAGCTGAGGTTGATCACCACAGGCAGGCGCTTTTGCTGGAAACGTAAACGCGACAGCACAACGGTACATCGATCTTGATAGGTTCAAAGTCAAAGCAGCTGGCAGCAGGTAGTTTTACAGGTTACCTGCAGGCGCCGCACGCACGTCCAAACTCTTTTTCCACACCAGTCCAGCTGGTACACCACACCACAACACGGTTGCACCGAAGCAGCCAGCCATGCGCCACCCCTGCCTGGCTGCCCTGCCCTGCCCTTGGGAATTCAAAGAAAAACCGCCGCGCCGCGCCTCCTCCGGCTCGCGCGTTTATTTATTTATTGCCACCCCGCCGCTCCTCACGTCTCGCCGTCCTTTCCTCCTAACTCCACCACCCACACCACAGCACTAGGCATGGCGACGCGGGCGGACGTGGAGAAGGGCGGCGTGGTGAGGAAGGAGCCCGGCAAGGTGCCGTCGCCGCTGTACCCGCAGCACGAGGGGGAGCGGGAGTGGGTGCCATGGATCGTCCCCGTCTTCTTCGTCGCCAACATCACCGTCTTCGTCATCACCATGTACGCCAACAACTGCCCCGCGCACACGACGCCGCGCGACGGCAAGTGCGTCGCCCGATTCCTCGGCCGCTTCTCCTTCCAGCCGCTGCGACAGAACCCGCTCCTCGGCCCATCCTCCGCCACGTGAGTATGATCATCCCTTCGTTCCTCCCTCTTCTCAGTCGATCATTTCTGTTGGACCGATCGATGGATCAAATTCCTGGGCTGGCTGGCTTCTGCAATCTGCTGCATCGGATCTAGTCTAGCTATCGGGGACTCACGAACGCGATGATCGGAGACATGCTGGTTCTGTTTATATTCTGTTATGCTTTTACAGAATCTATCACTGCTTCCTTTGCTTGCCTGCAATGTTCTTCATAGCACGCCAGACGGCCAGAGCTCTGCCTCTATGCATTAGGGAAGATTTGTCATTGCATATTACTCATGCGTGACTTGGTTACAACTTACAACCTGTTTTCCTTAGCACAAAACTTCTTTTTTTCTCCAATCAGTACAAAACTTCCAAATGATTTACGAGTACCCAGCAGGAGTTCGTGGAGTACGACTGGATGGATCGCTTAGAAAAACGTGCGGTAGGCCACACAGGCCACAGCAGTAGTTCAATCTCATCATACAGCCTAGCCTAGCCGAACTGTGGGACAAGACGGAATTAGCTGGATCAGTTGCAGTTATCAGTTCCCAGTGGGGCTGGGCTGACAGCAACAGCATGCGTGCACGAGACGAGACGAGAATGTGCTGTGCGATCAGATGAGATATTATTCAGATCACACCAGATGAGATGTGGGGCATGCCTGCCTGACGCCCTGTACTTTCATTGTGCTGTGCATTGCAGGCTCACCAAGATGGGGGCCCTGGTTTGGGAGAAGGTGGTGCACCACCACCAGGGCTGGCGCCTCCTCTCCAGCATGTGGCTCCACGCCGGCGTCCTCCACCTTGTCGCCAACATGCTCTGCCTCCTCTTCATCGGCATGCGCCTCGAACAGCAGTTCGGATACGGTGAGTTGTTACATTATTACTCCAGAGCAGAGCAGCAGCTCCCTTACCTACCTACCCCAATAATTTCTCTGCATTGTCGTCCCCAATGGAGTGCAGCAGCTAGCACTCCATTTGCAAACACCAAACTGCAGGCTGCATGCCATGCTGATTGATCGACCATGCCATGCCAATTGTTCTTTTGCAGTGAGAATCGGTGCGATCTACGTCCTGTCCGGCCTAGGCGGCGCCGTGCTGTCGTCGCTCTTCATCCGGAACCACATCTCCGTGGGCGCCTCGGGCGCGCTCTTCGGCCTGCTGGGCGCCATGCTCTCGGAGCTGCTCACCAACTGGACCATCTACACCAACAAGGCGGCGGCCGTGGCCACGCTCCTGTTCGTCGCCGCCGTCAACCTGGTGCTCGGCATCCTGCCTCACGTCAACAACTTCGCGCACATCGGCGGCTTCCTCGCGGGCTTCCTCCTCGGCTTCGTCGTGCTCATGCGCCCGCACCTCGGGTGGATGGAGCGCTACAGCCTCCCCGCCGGCGCGCCCTGCACCGCCAGGAAGTACCTCGCCTACCAGTGGACCCTCCTCGCCGTCGCCCTGCTCCTCCTCGTCGTCGGGTAAGCATCCATGAATCACCAGCTCACTGGCCACGTGCATATCATGCACGCATCACGCCATTTGATCAAGGCGTGTAGTACACCGATTGACTGCGACTGCGGTGAAAGATTTGGGCAGAAATCGTACGTGTCTGATGAGATGTGCGGTGGCCAGCCCCGTTCGATGGTAGGAAACTTGGTTGGTTTCGTGAGACAGAAACAGTGTAGTGACTGAGTACCTGTGAGAGGAGCAGCCGACTGGTCTGATTTTTCAAGACCAGCGAACGCACCAATGCCACGAAGCAACAGTGATGTTGCCCTTGCGTCCCGGGCTCTAGAGTAGTATCATCATCATGTGAAGTGATGAATTGGCAGCCCGCAGCCAGTTAGAGAGTAGCACGATTCAGGAGAAAAGGGGCACCCTCTCTCGCAGTCACTGCCTGTCACTCTCAATCTATCTTGATGTATTTATTATGTTATCATATAGGTCATGTTTAGTTGCCAAATTTTGGAAAGGCAAAATTTCCGTAGCGACACTGTAGCATGTCGTTTGTATTTGATAATAATTGTCCAACCGTTGATTAATTAGGCTCAAAACGTTCGTCTCGCAAAGTACAACCAAACTATGTAATTAGTTTTTGATTTCGTCTATATTTAGTACTTCATGTATGTACCGCAAGTTTGATGTAACGGAGAATTTTTTTTTTACATAGTGTATTTTTCAGAAGTTTTAGAGTAACTAAACATGGCAATAGTGTAAGCCTGCGTAGCTGGCCATTTGCTTTGTCCAGCACAGGAGTAACGTGCCTGGATTGGATTCTCTTTTTTCTCCTCACCAACCAACCTTCACTAGCTTATTAGCTAGGCAAGGTGCACCGTGTTGACAGCCACGCTGTGCACGATACTCTATGTCGTTTTGTTTAGAGAAGACTAACATGCACTTACTCATATTTTAAGTCTCGAGGTCTCAACAACCACGCTCAAGCTGTACGTGAACTCATTCCTTGCGTGTGTTGTCTTGTTTCCTCTGCAGATTCGCGGTCGGCATGGCGATGGTCTTCCGCGGCGCCAACGCCAACGACAGCTGCCACTGGTGTCACTACCTCAGCTGCGTGCCCACCGCCATATGGAACTGCACCAACTGATCATCCAGCAGCAGCAGCACGAGTTGCCACCCATTTTTTTTCTTCTCTCTTCGTATATCCTACCCAACTTGTCATGCATACACATACACACACAAATGTATTCCTTCCGGCCAGGGTACTATTACTGTAGATAGCTTCTTTGATGGGGTTGTGAACTGTAGAGTCTCGTTGAGATCTTATCTCCTGTTCATTTGATTCATTCTTTTACATAATGCAACGCAATTATTCGTCATGTTCGCTTGGCTGATAAGTTATGGCTGAAAATACTGTTGGCTGATTCATTATGAGAGAAAAATATTATTCGTTGGCTAAAGAAGTACGGCTTATAAACCAAGCAGTGCGATTGAGATTTGGAATCTCGTCTTGCCTGTCTTGTCAGTATGGCTGTGTAACGTGCGCCGCCTTCGAACCCGTGGACACGCAAATGCGCCAACGCGCAACCACCACTTGCCTTCAACTAAGGGCCCGTTTAGTTCACCCCAGAGTTGGCGCCGGCAGAATTCGATTGGCACTGTAGCGCACTGTAGCGTTTTGTTTTTATTTGGTAATAATTGTCCAATCGTTGACTAATTAGGCTCAAAACGTTCGTCTCGCAAAGTACAACCAAACTGTGCAATTAGTTTTTGATTTCGTCAATATTTAGTACTCCATGCATGTACCACAAATTTGATGTGACGGAGAATCTTCTTTTTGCATAGTGCTAAAGTTGGAAGTTTTGGTGAACTAAACAAGGGCTAACCAGAGTGCTAGTGTGTTTCTTGACAACATGTGTATGCTTTGAATTGCACACGTTCTCAAGATTCCAATTGACCACAAGTGGGTTATTAAAAAAAATGGAGTCCTCACTGAAAGTACTAAGCCCAACGCATCACGAAGACCCATATCAAACAATCGTTAAACAACACCGTAGCACAAACTAACCATTGATAAACCCACACGGCGCAGGTCGCCACATGGGCCTCAATTAAATTTTGGCAGCGTCAACCATGGATGCCGATGCATCAGTGGAGCACAAGCGTTAATGAAACAATATGGCGAGACAAGTTTAAAAAAAATATCCATGAACCACCGAGCAATTTTGTCTGGACTCATATGTACCACCTCCAAGCATTTAAGAGTTCAAAACTAAATCTTGCCCACAAAATGAGCATGACAGATCATCACATCTCCAGATGCTCAACCATCCATTACCTCAACAAGAACTTTCAGATTCAGAAACCAAAATGAAGAGGGAGAGGCATTTAGACAATCTTCGGCCACCTCCACGAGGCCATGGATGCACCTTTTACATCCAGAACAATTCTTCCAAAAAAAGGGCGGCAGGCAGGAAGCCGTGTCTAGCAGCAATGCTCGCAAGTTACATCTTCCTTGATCCACTCGTCTTCTGAATGTAATCATGCTTGAGGAGGTTGGCCCGCAGAAGCATGGACTTGACATCTCTCTCAAAGTCATTGCCCGTTTGAAGGACACGTTGGAAAGTGGCATTTCTCTGGTCAGCATGCCTAGCGTAGAGGATCTTGTTGTGGGAGTCTATCCGGGCCTGCAAAGGTTTCAGTTATAAGCAACGCACAAAATGCACACAAATTTCAGAATGAGCAACTTCTGAGATGTACCTGTATTTTGTTCTCAGTAATCAATGCGGCCAGCTCCTTCTCCAGCATGGTGACAGAAGTCTTAAAGGCAGTTGCCATCGTGTTGAGATCAACAGATATAAAAGGAAGTGTGTACTGTATGATCGCTTTGTGGCGAATATCCATATAAAGAGTCTCTACATGCTCGTGCAAATGGATATCCAGGAGCAGGTTAGGCTTTAGCTTCTCAAGATGGCCCAAGCAAGATCCATAGCGACTGGAATATGGCAATTTCCATTGTTAAATAGGTAACAGAAAAAAAGGAACTTCAAACAAAATACAGTAAAACAAGGCAGCAAGAAATGGCCGGTTGCATAAAGCTCAATGCACAGCTTTAGAAATGATATAAATGCTAACTACAATAAGGTTACAACAACAACAACAACAACAACAACAACAAAGCCTTTAAGTCCCAAACAAGTTGGGGTAGGCTAGAGTTGAAACCCAGCAGAAGCAATCAAGGTTCAGGCACCGGTGCCTTTGGAGGCCTCCGTTGGACATGTCCAAACCATCTCAACCGGTGTTGGACAAGCTTTTCTTCAATTGGTGCTACCCCTAATCTATCACGTATATCATCATTCCGAACTCGATCCCTTCTTGTATGACCGCAAATCCAACGCAACATACGCATTTCCGCGACACTTATCTGTTGAACATGTCGTCTTTTCGTAGGCTAACATTCTGCACCATACAACACAGCAGGTCTAATCGCCGTCCTATAAAACTTGCCTTTTAGCTTCTGTGGTACCTTTTTGTCACATAGGACACCAGATGCTTGGCGCCACTTCATCCATCCTGCTTTGATTCTATGACTAATCTTCATCAATATCCCCGTCTCTCTGTAGCATTGATCCTAAATATCGAAAGGTATCCTTCCTAGGCACTACTTGACCTTCCAAACTAATATCTTCCTCCTCTCGAGTAGTAGCGCCGAAGTCACACATCTCATATACTCTAGTTCTACTGAGTATAAAACCTTTGGACTCCAAAGTCTCCCGCCATAACTCACATGATCCATAATATTTGAGATGGCCACCCAAAACCAAAAGTCTCAGTCTAAATTGCAGTATTGATTAACTTGCTAATGGATGATAATGAAGGTATAGAAGGTCTACAGCTCTACATTAACAATACAAACACATAATTCAATGTTCCAGTTTAGCAGGCAAATCTGGTAACTCTAGCAGTTCTACAGAAGGTCACAGTAGCAGACCAAGAAAAAATTGTTTATTCCCCCTAGATGAACCAATCAAGTTGCTTCCTCAGGTCAGATAAATTCCTTTCAACCTTTTGCAAGTGCAACTTCAAACTAGTAGTAACTCAATTTCTAGCAATATGTTCTCATATGAAATAATACTTGAGCGCTTTTCAATTCATGGTTATTCATATATAGTAATTGTTGGGCGCTTCGAAAGCTGCATGCACCTATACTGCTACAAGGTGTGGTGGCCTCCCATTCGCTTACTACTATTTAGATCAATCAATCTATACTAAATATATTATACAGAAGGGGAAAAGAATTTTCTGCAGTAGAATATCAATAAAACACTACCCATATATATTCTGCAGTCCTTTCTGTGCAGAGAGAATAGTTATGTACAGGAAGGGTAGAGAAACATGATGAGGCAGAATGCCAGTTGCTTAGATAATGAAATTCAGTGGTGCTCTCATCTTATGGAAACAACTAGGCAGTTTAGTTTTCACTGGTTTTAATTTGCCATTGTTCACTAAAAAAGAGATAAAAAAATGTAATAGAACTAAGATATTTCTGAATAGCCAAATGTTAATACTGGTTTCTGCAATTAAAGAAAAGAACCAAGATGGGATTTATTCTGCTATAAAGGAATGAAATAGAAACATATCTAAAATAAAATGCACTACGAGTAATTATTTTAACAGAGCATACATGGCTGCACTGTTTACCACAAGATAAGTGCAAGAATCAACAACCCTGATAAGATAGAGATTGTCAATGATACACAAGGCTATTCTGATAGCATCATACCTTGCATAAAAATCATTAACCAGCTCCCTTACTTCAGGCACCAGCTCCAGAAAGTTACGGAAGTTGATATTGTCAATGACTTTGCTCTAGGAAAAATGTGAAAGCAATCACATTTTGAGAACAGCAGCATAAATGGAACATGTTCCGCTAGACAAATAAGTACTGAAATGGCAAACCTTCAGGTCTGAACGGTCAAAAGAAGCAAGTGCACAAAGTGCACCGTAGACCGCCACATCTTGAGGAGCTATGACTTCAGAGTAGTTGTTTCCTAGTTCAATTCCTGTCTCAACAAACTAGACGGGAAAACATAACTTGGTAAGAAGCCCTACATGGTAGACAACAAAAGAGAACTAGAGAGGGATATTCCATTATATCTGAAAATGGGATATCTATCCAGATGTGATAGGATTACAAGCAGTGGCAGGGCCATGGCCACCCCTGAACTTAAACTACATTAGTTCCAACCATTTGGCTTGACAAAAGAAAATTTAAGATTAGCCTTGTTCTTTAATGATTGGCCTCTGCTAGATATAGGTCCAAGCTCCGCCACTGACTACAAGTGTTGCAAAACATCGTTATGTCTAACCATAATTTAACTTAAAAGTAAACACAACTCCAGGTACCGGCAGAGTCATTGAAGAAATACTAAAAATTATCTTACATCGTATGAAGTGTTTAATTCCTACAAAATCGAATAGAACAAATCAACCAGCTTCATGTCGGAAGCTCCATGGAAAGGGTTAGATCAATCATGACCTTATTTTGATACCTTATAACTAGGGTACTGCGAGCAAACATAACAACCACACAAGTAACATAAAACCACACAAGTATCAAGATAAACAAATATGTCATGATCAGTCGATGCTGGAGTTCTTGAAGCACAAAATGGACTTGAAAGTTAAAGTTTTCTTTTGTGGAGATGAGGAATTGATGACTAACCTTACGAGCAGCAAGTTTGTATTTCTTTGTTTCCAAGTTGGCTAATCCTGCAGCTGCCTTCAGCTTTGCGACAATGATAGGATCCAGAGAGTCTGGGGTTTGCTCTGCTTTGCTGACATAGTTTGAAACATGTGCATATTGCCCCAGCTCAATGCTAACCAGAATCACATTCATGCACATCTGAACTATATGTTTGGAAGTGGTGCAATAGTCCCGAGTCCTGATGTAGCTTTTGAAGGCATCCGAAAGTTGGCCATGGACATAGAAGAAATCACCAATGTCATTGTAGCCCATTCTGATGCTCTCTTTGATCAGGTTAGTCTGCAGTAAGAGAATCATTGTAGATTGGAGGTTAGAGAGTATCAAGGTTCCAAAAGACGCAAGGCGCTAGGCACTAGGCGCTAGGTAGATTAAACGCGATTAAGCGTTTGTGCTTTTTTATTCCCAACTTCAATCTCAGAAGACATTGTAACACATTCAGGCAATTCTGATTCCAATTCTTGCAAAGGGACTTGTAATTTTGATCCCCACACGTCATGTTTCCCTTTTCCCTGGCTCTTCCGCATGCTTTTTTGCTGCCCGCCAGCACGTGCGGTCACAGATAGCCCACCAAGCCAGCCATGCCACCCCTTTTTTTGCGTTTCTGCACTGCTTAAGCACTGCCTCACGCCTACATGCACCGCCTAGATGTGTCCAGAGTTTTATTGGTCGCCCAGTCACTAAACGAGATGCTAGGGGTCCGTTTCAGGTTTAATCGAGAGTAAACATAAAGGACATTTTCGTGATAAGCACGTGTCACCTTAGAATAGGAGATATACACCCATTTAAGGCCACAAAAGAAAACACAAAACAGAAATCACAACTAGTTTCATATATGGGATACGATAAATGAATTGTTTTATATATGTCCAATAATAAATATAGTCACAAAATGTATTGTAATCACAAGTTAGCAAAGCACAAACATACAAGAAATGTGACGCTATAATCTTCAGTGCTTAGGACTATATAGGACTAAGCGAACGAATTCACAGGCATTAGCCCAACGGTCAGTAAACTACACTAAGCACACAGTAAGTTATTACCGTAACTACAAGGCAAGTAAATCAACCACAGTCACAAACAAGTAAATACCATGCCATTACACGGCAGATACTCCGAGGAAAGGTAAAGGGGTAGGGTTTCCGCACCCTGTATCCATTGAGCTCGTTCTCGAGCTTCTCCTTGCGCTGATCGGCGCGGCGGGTGACGGTGTCGACCCACGCCTGGTCGAGGCCGAAGCGCGGGCCGAGGCGGCCGCCGATCTTGGCGGCGACGTCGCGGTGGAGCTGCACGTCCTCCCCGCGCTTGATCTCGTCGTACGCCATCCGCAGCGCCTCGAGCTGCATCGCCTCCACACCGCACCGGTCCGCGATGAAGAGGAGGCGCGCGAGGCGGGTCCGGCCCGAGTACTGCGCCGCGTACGCCTCCACGTCCAGCTGCTCGGCCGAGACCGGCGCCGCAGAGGCCTCCTCCGCGCCGCCCAGGCCATTCATCACCGCCGCCGCCGCGGCAGCGGGGACCTCGCCCTCGACGTCCATGGAGCCGGAGATTCGGGGGGCTAGGGTTTGGAGCAAAACCCTAGACGAGGCGGAGCGGCAGCAGATGGAGAGGGGCGAGAGGAGAGGAGCCGTGGATTGCAATTATACGATTGGTGTGGGTAAGATGGGTAAAATCCACGTGGGCTTGTTTAATTAAGGAAGTAGGCCTGATACGAACAGAGGCCCATATTGAATATTTCAAGAGTTCTGGGCCCACTAACAAACTGGGCTAGTGGGTCAGAAAGTAGACAGTTTGTTCTGTTTGAGAAGTGTGTTGATTCGAGACATTGACGAGAACAAAAGCGAAGTGGAGCGGCGGCGGCGGCGGCGACGAGGGCGGTGAGCGGCGAGGTGGTGTCGTGGTGTCTTGGAAGCCAGAAGACCTAGGCAAGACGGCACGGATAATCGCGCGCCTTCGCCGCCTTGGAGGCATCGGGACTACCCGCTGAAGCCGACGCGTTGATGGTCTCTTCAGCCAAGGCCGCCGCCGAGCTCCATGCCTTCCGCCGCGACGCAGGCACAGGGGCGGGGGAGAGGCTGGAGGAGCCACGTAAGAAGCGGAGGAGGAGTGGCACCGGGGTGTAGTGTAGAGCCATTGTAGTCTCGTTGGCTTATACTTGAGCAGTAGCTGTAAACGCGTTGAGATTGTGGCCCCGTTCGCTTCGCTGAAAAGACATGGCTGAAAGTACTGTTCGCTGATTTGTTGTGAAAGAAAAATACCGTTTTTTCGTTGAAACAGTACGGCTCATAAGACAAGTGAACAGGGCCCCGCTCTGCACTGGTGTGGGCATTTGGCTGGTTGCAATTCTTGTGCTACAACTGCTCTGTTGTGTCGCCTGGAATGAACTCTCTTTCTCTCTGTTCTTTTAATATGTCAATCATGTGTCTCGGTGTCTGTTAGTCTGTATGATTTCTACATATATTTCTCTATTCTTAACTTGTTGAAGCTTGAAAGAAACTCATTTGGCGGGACCAATTTTTTTCTAGTGGATGACACTAACACTATTCGTGAGCTGGAGGTTTATTTGTGCAAGAAGGAATGTTTTGGTGTTGCATGCATGGAAGATAAATATCATCATTATATTGAAAATGATGTAAGGCAACCAGCTGTATATTAGTTCCCGGAAGAAACTTCATTTCCTTCATCTATTATAAACACCTTCGATCCATCATTTCATTTGGTAATACAAAGCCATCATTCCTATCATAGGTTTCAGAATCTGTTGGAGAACTCTTCAACCTTCGTTATTTGGGTTTGCGTGATTCAAAGGTGGTTCCAAACTGTATCAGGAAGCTCTTGAACTTGCTTACACTATATCTTTCTAGATCAAACATAAAGGAGCTACCTCAAGGGATTGCAGGTTTGAAGAAGCTAAGGCACTTGCTTGGTGAAAAGGTAACTAATCCATTCTGAGGGAGTTCTAGAGTCATAATGGTGTGTCCATCCCTAGAGGACTAGGCAATCTAACAGAATTGCAATCGCTGCATGGCATCGAAGCACAAGAGGGCACTCTCTGTCGGTTAGCTGATCTGAGGCAGCTGAGAAGCATAAGGATATGGAAGATGAAAGTGGTCTGCTGTGAACAGCTTTGTAAATCTTTACATAATTTGTGCTTGACTTGGCTAGTTGGGAACATCCAACACTTAAACTCCAGGAACTATTTTTGACTGGGAAATCACCAATAGGGATTCTAGAATCTCCTCTCATCAAAAAGTCTGCAAAATGTGTTTCTGTATTGCATCTAGATTGGTCCCGGTTGAGTGAAAGCCCCTTGAAATCCCTCTCTACGTTCCCAAATCTAACTCAAAGTGTTTCTATACAAAACATGCAATGGGAAATTGGGAATGAATTAGTCTTTTGTACTGGGCGGTTTATCAAGTTGAAGACCCTTTATCTTAGAGATCTGCCTAATCTGAAGCGAGTAGAGATAAAAGGAGCTATGCCAAACCTTGCGAAGTTTTTCTTTGTCAGTCTTTACAATATGTCAAAGGTCCTAAAGTTGGCATTGAATCCCTCATGACCCTTGAACAATTATTGTTTGGCGATATCACTACAACTTTCTTAACATTGCAGAAATGCACTAGAATTGAAAACATAAGTTGGCAGTACTCTGTGCAGCAATCTACACACCACTACACCAACAATGATGTACAACGGTATGTGCAACCACCATTCTTAACCATTTGCTTTTCAAGGAAATAACCTATTAGGCTATTATGGGGTTTTTGCCTTAAAATTTAAGGTAATGCATTTCTCAGGGTGTTCGTCGCTCCGGACGCGGCTTCCTGAGTTGCGGAGCTCAATATGCCTACTCCCCTCTCTCTCGCGCGCTCCTATTCTAGTGGACCTCACAAATAAATAGGGGAGAACGAGAAACTACCCGACTGGATCTAGATGCGGCGCTAGCCCCTCTTTTCTCGTCGAGCCGCTCTCTCTCCCTCTCTAGTTGCTGCTCGTGCACGCGTACAGGGCCGACCGAGCCTAGAGCTCCCCGGTCGTCGCTGCTCCCTTCCTTCTGGCCCTCTCGCGCCACTCCTGGCTCCACCAACGCTGCCTCAGGCTCATAGTCCCCCCTATGCATGCTCGCCGAGCAAGTCTCGCTGTCGCCCCCTTTTTCCTGCTCGTCACGGCCATAGGACATGAACCGTGGTGAGCCGTCCCTGGTGGCCCTCCACGCAGCCAGCCATGCTACCTCCGCGTCCGCCTCGCCTCCCTCTATCTCCTGCACGTGTTCACCGGGGCGGATATCTGCCGGCACATCGCCGCTGCTGGTACCGCCTCCGGCATGCTACTGGTATGCGCGGCCGGCCCTACACCGAGCCTCCATTCTTCCAAGCAGCAAGCAGGATGTTGCGCTTAGAAGCGAATGTTGCAAGTGTATGTTTTGAGTGTTTTCAGATGTTTTAGATGTATGTTGCAAGTGTTTTATATGGATGTTGCAAAAGTAGATCGGGATGTTTTATATGTTGCAATGGTTGTACACGTATGTTGCAAGCGTTTGTTCCAAATGTTTCATCTGTTTTTTAAATGTATGTTGCAAGTGTATTTATCTAGATATTACAAGTGTTTTTAGGTGTTTTTGCAAGTGTTTTAGACACAAGCTTTAAGTATTTTATTTGTCTTTAGATGTATATTTGCAAATATTTTGTCTGAATGTTTCAAAAATAGATCAGATGTTGCTGCTGGGACCCACCTGCTGCAGCAGGCGCCCGCGCGGAGGAAGTAGAGGGGACAAGAGCAATTTCCATGTGGGGTCAGAAGGCGCGGGCGACGTTCGGGCCGACGTGGGCCCTTGTGGCGGGCGTCCGGACGCACACGTCCGTCCGAATGCCCTAGCGCTACCACTACCGTAAAATTTATCCAAGAGCATAACTATACTGTCATAATTTTTTGGCCATTGGAACCTAAATCTAGATTCTGGGCAGTACAGAGCATTCATCTCAGACCAGGCTTGTTATGCTTTGTGATCAACATTTTAAAAAGTAACTTAGCTAATGTGTCAATACCTATTAACTACAAATTATATCGCTACTTGTCTTCAAGACATGGCTGAGTGCCAAGTTACGTATATCTATTTGAACCAGTTGAAATTTATTCGAGTCTGGCATTTCAAATATCATGGTTTCCTATAGCTTTGCAAAGTTGTTCTGCATTACACAACGCTGGCTCTGGTGTGGGCATAGTCAGCGGTTCCTGTATTTTTGCCACCGTGGATGTCTGGGCAGGCGCTTGGTGTGACCGTCTCTGAGTCCATTATAGCTTTCATGCTCTTATTATGTGCAGAGTTTCTTTCTCCATGGGAGCATTCTTTTAAAAACAAATCCATGGGAGCATTTGGCGGAGGGGATTGCAATTTGGAATTTTAGTAGGAAATATAGACTAGACATTCTCATAAAAAAGCAAAACATCTAGCCTATAATCCCCCGGCACAGAATTTTTGTAACATATCCTACCCTTAATCTCCTAACTGGCTAACTCGAACCCTCATCATAGGTACCCTAGGCCACATCAACGTAGCACCTCAATACATAAACTTTTGTAGGAACTGATTGGCTCCATTGCTCGCAGATTCCATGCTGCCACATCTTTTGTTACCAATTGGCAGCCAGAGATTGGATTAGAAGCCATGGATTCATCAGGCCAAGTGGAGATCACAGAAGAAAGTTTAGCATCAAGATCAGTCTCAGGCTCACTATCGCTGGCGCCTGCAGCATGGCTGGCTGCGAATCTGCAAAGTTATCACTTATCAGCAGTGAAGTGGTGCGCCTGCAGAACGACGGCCTGCAGTCCTTTTACAAAACTGCATACTCGCAGTAGCACCATCACTGAAAAGTGAATTGAGATTGAGAACATTAATAATTTTGGAGCGTTTTTGGCCAAGTATGAAAGCACATGCACTTGTAGATGAGTGTCGACTCCCTTAAGTCAAAGAGATAACATTTTTCATAGTCTGTTATGTACCCAGCACATGAAAATTCTGAAAACTACAAATTCCAGTCTTGTGCCTCTGTCATGGATGAGTGCCAGTTTGGATACACATGTTCAATAAACCATCAATATCCTATATCTAGATTCTCTTGAACAATATTTTTGTAATTAAGAGCGATAAAGGTGTACTTGCCAAAGAAAGACATTCAGGATTGTATTTTTCTTCATCTTTAAGGACATGTACAGCGATGACTATTGTCTGGAATATGGTTCCATCTATCTATTTATACAAACAGCACAATAGACAAAGCCATTCCGTGAGTTGTCTCTATAGGCAGTCTAAATGTACGGATGAACAATATGTGGACATAAATAACAAATGCCACCTCTACAATATAAGAAACATCGTCTATAACAGTTTTTATCGTATTCTTATAGACCATCTGTGAATTACTAGGCAACATTTCAGTGCTCGGTGAGTGTGGACGAAGTGAGGTGCCAGTGCCACACGATCCCATTCCAGCTCCTCACTTCGGCTGGCTAGTTCGCTGTGGAGCCACCACCGACTCACCGAGAGCCGCACCACTGCACACCAGGCGGCGACGGCGGCGGCGGGCAGATAAGCGGCCGTCGGCATGATTGGAAGCTGACGATGGCCCGACACTGTTTCTGTTTACGCACCCGTACTCAACGACCAGAAACAGAAAGCATGCATGTTTTCCAGAGAGGCAGAGAGCACTGAGCAGAGGAATGTGTCTAGGTCTAGGTAGTACTGTATTGGTAGTTCGTGCATGCCAATCATGTGACAATTAGTTTAGGCCCTGTTCGCTTATACTAAAATTTGGCTTATGCTGATGTTTATGCTGAAATGTTGTGAGAGAAAAATACCATTCCATAGCTGAAAAGTAGATTCCAACGACGACAATTTGGGTTGGGGAATACGTTCAGTTAAGAGTTTGGGAATTTACCGGCACTTATTTGGGCTTTGAACTCTCGGTCCAAAAAAAAAAACTGACAACAGTGAATATGAATAATTCGTTTCAGCTTTGAATGTTAAGCTTCTAACTGAAAACAGGGGAAAGGATTCTGCGCCTTAAACTTTGAAATTCATCTGTTTTTTACAGGTCCAGTTTCCGTCCAATCTATTAGCGTAGCAATGTGAGAATTAGAAATGTGAAATAAAAAAAAACCCAGCTTGCTCCTAGCCTCTTTACAGAGCATTACAACCACCAGTGGCTAGATCAATTTGTGTAATTGAGCTCATTTTCTTCACCTCTTTTTTTTTTGTTTCTTGAACTCCCTGGTTGTAATCTTAAGACTATTGACTGTACTTTCTGTTTCCTGGTTCTTTCAATAAATTCAGTAGGGGCGCAAGACCCTCCTGTTTCTTCAAAAAAAAACCCACCAGTGGCAGCGTCTGATTCACATCGACAAGGTCCGGTGTTCGGTGAGGTCGTCAGCGGCGACAAGGAAGAAGAACACGCTCCCGGCCTCCTGTCGCACGGACAAGGTTGACTAGTGTCAAAAATTGAACGGGTCCCATGACAGCACACCGATCGGACTGCGGGGAGGGCGTTCCCAGTGAATGGAAAAAAAGGAGACACTACCAATCAAACACCAAAATTGATCATCCATAGTTTTACTTTTATTTTACCCTACTCATGTGTACCACGTAGTACGTGAGTAATGCCAAAAGTGTACTCCAGTTTAAGAACATCCATGGAGAAATGAGAGGCATTGGTTCCCTTTCATTTTCCTTGGCTACGACCGTATCTGCTTCGGAGCTGACTCATCATCGGGCACCTGCTCAGCAACCCAGAGAATGTTTGCAACACCGAAAGCCACAACCGCCTCAATCATAGCAGCCTTGCCCTGGACAGACGAACTCAACTGCACATCGCCGGCCAGCCGCCAGCTATCTGGAGCTGCAGCTGCAGCCACTTAAAACAAACAAACAAATGGCCACAAGACGGTGCACTGCGTTTCCATACATGCGAACCTTTTTTTTACGGTAATACACGCGAACCTTTAGTCAGTCACAGGTTACAATCCATCCAATCCCAAGATATCTTCCCTCACGAAATGTGGCGGCACGTACTGAAGTTGGTCTGCAATCTCAGGTTCCTAAAAATACTCTCTCCATTTGAAATTGTAAGTTATTTTTAGTTTTCTAAATATAGTTTTTCCTACGTATCTAAACGTGAAGTACATTTAGGTATATTATTATGACAAAAAAAAGAAAGAAAGAATAGCAAGTATGCTGCAGTTGCCATCAGCTTAACACCCCGCTGATGTTGGATTGGATACTAATAGTGCAAAGAGGTCCCACACACTTGCCCTAAACTAAGCATAATCAGTTCTGTGTACTCCACTATAGTAGTATCACTGGCAGCAAAGCTCCAAATAAGCACTAACCCCACTCCAAAACCGTTGCTAAGAAGCTAGCTCGCCCCTGAATTACAGCCACACAATCAAAGGCCTAACCACACTCTGCACTTCTGCAGCACCAGCGCTTTGTTATCTCCTCCCTCCACCTGTGCACCCCCTGAGACGCCGCCACGTGTGCTGCCCCGGTGCGTGCTGACTCGGATCCACGCACCTGAGCAATGGCACGGCGATATTTTGATTCGATTTTTGACCCGTTCGTTTGACTTATAAGTCGTACTTTTTTCAGTCAACGAACAATATTTTTCTCTTACAATAAATCAGCGAACAGTACTCTCAGTCATGGCTTATCAGTCAAACGAACAGGGCATTTATCCACTCAGGGGACCCACGCGTGATACAGGCAATGACAGGTTGCAATCTGATTGGGGATTACGGAGCTAGCAGAGCGTTGTTGGTGATTAGATTACTGCAAAAAGTGCAAGTGGAGGAAGGGAAAGGTCCATTTGTGTATCTTTTCCCCTTCTGGTAGGGCCCAAAAGTGCAGGGAACTTTCTTGGTGCTAAATTACTGGTAGGACTAGGACAATTGTGTTTCTGTGGCAGTTGTGCATGATGCACTTCTTTGTTTCCTTTTCATTTTCAAATCATCTCTAGTAAATGGTACTAGACATGGTGCTTGGTCGTGTTGCCGGGGGATGAAAAGTATGCGTGCAGGGTTTAGCATTATCCAGGTTGGTTTTTCTCCCCCATCGTGTGGAAAACAAATTTATCCCGGCCATGTTAAAATTCCTTGCTGACATGTTTGTCTTAGATTAGGCTATTATAGGCATAACACGCAATTGTTCTTTTTGGCAAATGCTTAGTCATAGACTCATAGCCCATGGCGTTTACATAAGGTAGGCCCACAGATAATAGATCAAATGTGCCATGCTATGATAATATTGTTGCCATACTCGACATAAGGCTATTATGTTACATTTGATGTCTAAGAAAGTGTAATATTGTTGCCATGCTCGACATAAGGCTATGGAATATATAACATGTATGAGTTATCAGATCAGAGATCTAGAGCCTGTTCGCTGGTTGGTTTTTAGCCTGATAAGCCCGGCTAGTGCTGGTTTATTGTGAGAGAAAAACACTGTTGGCTGACTGATAAGCCCTGGCTGAAACCGATAAGCCCTGGCTGAAACCATTAAGCGAACATGCTACTAGTGTGGTCGAGTACAGAGGGCGGAGCATCCTACAGACGAAACAGGCACTGGCCCCCTCGTCTCTAATAAAGAAAATAAAAATGCTCTATAAAGTTTGCAGGAAACAGTAACCGTGACAGATCCCATGATTAGAAAAAAGAGAAAAGAGCATGGAAACCCATGCATGTCTTGGAATTAGCCCATCCTCGGTTTCCATTCACCCTCCACCGCTGGTGGAGTATGCATGGATACAGTGTAGGCGTTCTTTGACATATTGTTAGGGCAATGGGCAAGATCATACCAACAAAACTAAAACATGGCTTCGTGTCCTTGTACTTCTTTGCTTCCCTCCTGATGGAAAATGTGTGTGCGACCACAGTAGCCGAAAAGTAATAAATCAAGATATATGGCTAATCCATTTTTGGCGCAAAGGATGGATCCAATGGCATAGTTAACAACATGGTGGTGGAAAACTATTTTGTTCATTCGCTCGTCTAAAACGACCGAACAGGAAAAAAAACTTTTAGTAAACTAGATGTTGATTCAGTATCATTTGAATTCGTGTAACTTAGAGGGATGTTTTTATAATTGTCGTAAGAAACGATATTAAAACATTAAAAAAATCCTTTAAGTAAGGGTTAGCGTGACCATTCTAGGCTTGCACATGGTATAAAAGTAGAATTGGGTGGCTAGGACCGAAAGGCAACAATCAAGATTGGCTAAAGCTAATTGTTGCATAATATAAAATAATAAAAAATACACAAAAAAGCTCTCTTTACACGGCAAGCGATGCACAAATAATGGGCTCGTTAGATTCTGGCTTCATTAGATTTCGTGCTCCATGAACTTTAGGATCGGCCCAAACCTTAACAACCGAGACGGAAAAATAATCAGTATTTTAATTTGTTCAGTATTTAAGCTGAGCAAAGATCAGCAGAACTAATTGCAGTGACCGGAAAAAAGTGCCTGCTTTTGTTTTAATTATTGTGGCCGAAAGCTACATCTGATGCTTAAAATACCTAACACCAACTATGTTTCAAGAGGAGCTACATTGGAGGGGTATACGTAGGTCTTAGGTAGCTGCTTGTCTCACCAAACAAAGAAACTGAAGCTCAACTGTTTCCTATGTGCTGAAAAAGAATCCCTAAAGTCCAGAACCAGACATATTTTAAAAATTCAGACATATTAATTTTTTTAAAGAAAAAGGAGGACCAGATATAAATATTTCTCTGATAACCCCTTGTCAAGTCAAGAATTGTAATTCAGCAGTTTTGGTACCCAAACTCCTAGTACAGCAGGCAAACTGGGTCAATGTTCAGAGAAGCACCCGGCAATTGCTTTGCGTTTCAGGGAGTTTGTAGTCAGAGATCAAACATAAAATGCGCACCCACTTCTCCAGTTCTCCCTTCTCCCTCCTCCAGCTCCTCTCGTACACCACGTCCCTCTCCCTCTCTGGGTTGTGGCTCCCTGGCGCTCCAAACTCCAAAGCACACTCTCCGCACGAGCAGCTGGAACGAATTCCTCAACCGCCTTGCCTCGGAACCAAGTTCTTCGCATCCGGTGCCTAGCTTCTGCCTACTGCAAGGACCTACTAAAGTCGCAGCCTCCACCTCGCGCTTGCTGCTCTGCAAGTGACACGGGATCGAGTTCTTGGAAGCGGATTCGGCGCCCTGCTGGCTACCGGCGCGCGCGAGTCCGGTAAAGGACTAAAGGCGCGCTTTTTTCTACGGAGGAGAGACGGTCGTTGCGACTGGAGGCGGCGAGAGGGAGCATGGGCGCGGGCGCGTCGGACCTGGCGGGCGTGGAGCCCGGCGGCAAGGTCGCGCGCGCCGGGCTGGGCGACCTCCCGGAGCTGTGCGCCGCGGAGGTGCTGCTCCGCCTCGGCGCGCCGGACATATGCCGGCTCGCGCGGCTCAACCGCGCGTTCCACGGCGCCGCGGCCGCGGACTTCGTGTGGGAGGCGAAGCTGCCGGGGAACTACGGCCGTCTCCTGCGCTTCGTCGATGACGCGGAGGAGGGAGGGAGTGGCCGGGATTGGAGCGCGGTGGGGAAGAAGGACGTCTTTGCGAGGCTCGCCAAGCCTGTGCCGTTTGATGGTGGGAAAAGGGTGAGATTTCTCTACCTTTTGCTTGATCGGTTTCGTTCCATTTCGTGATGTTCATCAAGAGCTTGTTTCTCCACTGTTAAGGAGTTTGGACATGGATAGTTTTATGAGTTGATTGATTGTAAATATATATTATTGGTTTATTTACTAAATCGATGCAAAAGGAAGTTTTTTTTTCCTCCAAGAAAAGAGAAGGTTTATGGTAGTTCTCATTGATTTTTGTTTGCAAAGAAAGACGTCCAAGTTCGGTTCATCGAATTTCAATTGCTTAGGTGGTTACCGGCCTTCGAGTTTGATTTTTGTGTTCTACATACGAAATTGTCAGTTCTTGGGGAACTTTGAAAATTCGTATAAGAAAAACTATCTTTACCATGGACTAGTGAAAAGTATTACTATGAGGTTTCTTGCTTTGTAGGCAAGCAAAATTGAATATGACACGTGCTTTTGTTCACAGAGGAGTTTTTCAACGTGTACTTTTCTGCTTTGTGCTGCAGGAATTCTGGTTGGAGAAGAGTAAAGGTGGGATTTGCATGGCGTTGTCGTCGAAAGCGCTGGTCATAACAGGGATTGATGATAGAAGATACTGGATTAACATGCCAATCGCTGAATCTAGGTAAATATGAACTCACTTATTTTTTTTTCTTTTTTTTTTGAGGAAAACAGTAGGGGCAGGCCCTTACTGGAATTTATTAGAAAAACTTAACTAATACAACAGGAGAGCAACCTCCTGTTTTACAAAAGGCTGAATCTAGGTAAATATGAACTCACTTCTTTCCCCCCCCCTTTGTTCTACTTCTACCATATTGAAATTTCTCTCCCTCTTGTTTTCGACGAACAGTTAGGTTTGCTGACATCTCTGCCTTGTGTATTGTCGGATTGTAATGAATGTCTTGTTGCGACAGTTGAGAATAGCAAAAGTGGAGTAAAATGAAACCTTTTATTCTCTTTTATGATTGACTTGTATTAATGAAAAAAGTTTAATTCGTAAATGAATTTTATGCTAGCAGCTACACTGATGAGGTAAGCATGGACGCTAGCAAAAATTGACAGGAGATATTTGGTAGAGAACAGCACCGTGTGTGGGTCTGAAATTTCAACAGTTCTCTCAGTCGTGATTTTTAGTACCGTCTGAACGTCTGACCACTAGATTTCTCTGGCCTTGCATGGTCAGCTATATAGGTATACTTCTTTTAACGGACAATGGAAACTTTCTTCAGATAATGTGCAAATAAATTATTTTCTTTTGGACAAAAGGCACAAATAAATTTATGACTGTTCCGGAATTATCCGTGCGTGTGATTTACCTCTTTTTTTTTACTTGTTAATACGGGAAACCTGTGCGTTTCTTTGGTATGGTCACATCCAATGAGTTAAACAAATACCAGTCCATCGTGGCGACACCTAAGAAACACGTTTGCACTCATGTCTGAGGGTCATGCGGATCGTATGGCTTGTTTTTTTTTGTACTCCTCATTTTTGTAATAAAAAGAAAAAAAACAGCTGGTAGTTGTGGCCCTTACTAATAAAGTAACTGTCAACACGTTGTTGTCGTTGATTAACTTCTTTTCCAACTTGGAGAACGTACACACTGTTCTGCATTCTATATGGTGAAAATAATCTGAGCCATGCCTTCTGTTCTTGATCCTGCAGGTTCCAGTCCATTGCATATCTCCAGCAAATCTGGTGGTTTGAGGTGGTTGGAGAGGTCGATTTCTGCTTCCCTGCAGGGACCTACAGTCTGTACTTCAGGCTTCATCTTGGCAAGTCTTCAACACGTTTTGGCCGCCGTATTTGTAGCTCGGAGCAAGTCCATGGCTGGGACAAGAAGCCTGTACGGTTCCAGTTCTCCACATCGGATGGCCAGCACGCCGTGTCCCAGTGTTACTTAGATGAGCCTGGAAGCTGGATCTTGTACCACGTCGGCGATTTCGTTGCATCAAGCTCAGAAGAATCAATCAAGCTGAAATTCTCACTAGCTCAAATCGACTGTACTCATACAAAAGGCGGTCTGTGCGTCGATTCAGTGCTAATATATCCCAAGGGCTTTGAGCCAGAAAGGGTGATCAAGGCTCAGAAATGAGTGTGGACACTTGATAGAGTCACTGTACATTAGAGTTGTCGAGAAATATGAGTAGCCTACCATTTTTAACTTGGGCTAATTGTATGCTATGAAAGTATGTATACATAGTACACAGATTTTTTTTGTTTGATAGCATCAGTTTGCCTTTCTCATGATGGTCATGGCGCTGACTGTGCCAAGGGAGTTATATTGAGTTTTTGAGTTCAGTTACCCCTTGTGACCAACACAGTTTCAGTACTTCTCAATTTCTTTTCAGTGTACTTGCCCCATGTCTTGATTCTTGAGTGTCACTATTCTTTTATCTTCTATCTTCTGTACCTAAATAGGAGAACTCCACTACGTGATTTTCCTATCTTTTGGTGCAGCCACGTCATCATCTTTTACACACCCTCGCTCCCCACTGCGCGTACCACAATCTAAGCAGTCAAACGATCGGCACTACAGAGCCACTACAGAGCAAGTGCCGTCAAGTGGATTTTTATAGTTGTAGCACCACTTGGCCACCACCATATGCAACTGCCGTCAAGTGGATTTTTATTCTGTCAGTTTGCTTTCCTCCAACTGAAATCGCCTCCCTTAAACTTGCATAAATCACCAGCGTCATTCAGCCCTCTGCTTGGCCTATGTAGCAGGCCTGCTTTTCCTGTCGTTTCTGCTTATCAACGCCCTGTTCGTTTGGGCTTATTTGGCTGATAAGCCATAGCTGAAATTACTGTTGGTTGGTTTGGTGTAAGAGAGAAATATTGTTCGTTGGCTGATAAGCCATAAGCCAAATACGACCAAATGAACATGCTATGGACCAGTGGACACGCTCATGGTCATGGGTGCGGGCACCGGGGCTGAGGATGGCACCAGCACTGTGGACCAGTGGACACGCTCACAGCAAGACCACCCGCAGCAGCAGCGTCGGAGCCATCATGATTTAGGCGAGCATCCGCCTAGGCATGAAGCGGAGGGCGAGGGGCACCACGCCGCGCTGCTGCACAAGTAGAATCAGATGGAGCTCAGGATGGCATCAGCGTCGTGTACTGCTGGCCGCGCTCACAGCAAGACCATCCGCACGCCCCAGCAGTAGCGTCAGAGCTGATGATTGGCCGTACAAACAGAGCTTGCTGCACTTCGTGATTAGGGGTGGCTGATTAGATAACGATAACTATAGAATTTTATTCCATCTACAAGTGCAATCTAAATTGTTCCCTCATTCCCACAACAAGTAGTGAACAATGCACGGGAGATTATTTTTCATATCATAAAATTCTTTATGTTGTATATGAGGCTAAACACACACACGTCCTTTCGTGATTTTAGCATTTCTCACTCTACAAATGCTTCTATACATCATAATAATAAAAAAGGTACCGCAGCAACGCGCTGAGTTTCATCTAGTTTCTCGCAATAATTGATGTTGCAATATTGAAATGGGCGAGATTATTGCAAGGATCCAAAATTGTTTCGTTTTAGAGTTCAAGGTACCGAGCTCCGGTCCATTGCATTTGCATCAGTACATAATAAAGCCAGTACAGCTCAGTGTGTTTTCTGAGAGCAAATGCCAAAGCATGAAGCACATATACCACTACATTATAGTTTTCCAGATGGGCCGGGCACGATGGGCCAGCCAAGGCACGGCCCGAGAAAGCACGGCCCGGCCCAGCAGCCTGCGTGCCCATGCCTGGCACGGCCCGCCCCCGTGCCCGTGCCTGGGCTGCCAATTCGGCCCATGGGCCAGCACGGGCACGGCACGGTAAAGAGGCCTGGCCCTCTAACGGCCCGCTATCCAGTGAACTCTCAGCCGTCCGATCCCCCCCTGATGGATTGTGGCCGTTGGATCCAGGGCAACGGCGCCGCCGCGTATATAAGCCGGCCGGCCTCCCCCGCTCGGCCGCTCACAAACCCTAAATCATTTAACGCTCTCCGCCTCTCCCTCCGTCCCTCCTCTCCTCTCTGGCTCTCGCAGTCTCGCCCTCTCCGACGACGGTGGCGAAGGGCAACGGCCCCTCCCAAGGGCGACAGCGACTCGCCGTCGTCCCCGCGGACCCCGCCTCCTCCTCTCGTCCTCCGGCAGCCGCAGCTCTGGAGCTCCGACGATGCAGGTAACATCCCCTTCTGCTCTTCTTCTTTCTCTCACTGTCACTGACTCACTCCCTCTTCCGCAGCGCAGATCCACGGATCCGCTGCTGCTAGGAGCTCCGGCTGCGCCGTCTTCAGCGCCGGCGACGTCTAGGTAAGAAACCCTAACCCTAGCTCCGAAGCCTAACCCTAACCCTAGCTCAGATCTGCTCCGTTCTTGATTTCTTTTCTTGAATCTTGAGTTCTTGACTGATGTTCTTCCTTTCTTCTTCTTTTGGCAGACGTTTGAGGCCAGGGCAAGTGAGGATGCCGTCCCGGCCTCCCTCTGTCTCTGAGGACACGGTGGAGGCTAGTGCCACTGCCATGGCTGATGAGATGGAGAGGGTCCGCGACCTCCCTGGTGATGACGACGACGACGACATGGGCGACGAAGAGGTAGAAGAGCTCTTCGGCCGTGGAGCTGTACCTGGTGGAGCTGGCGCAGAGGACCCCATATTCCTATTTTCTTAACTCTTGTGTGTTTGCTCTATTTTTGTTTCTCCGGTTCTTTTTCTGATAATTTTGATTCCAAATTATGCTTGTTACATCAATCTTGAACTGATGAAGTGCTACTTAAAATGTGTTTAGTGCCTGGGTCGGCACGGGCACTGGCGTGCCACCGTGCCTGCTGGCACGACACGGCACGGCTTGCACTTCATAGTGCCGTGCCTGGGCTGCCACTTCGGCACGGTGGCACTATCAGGCACGGCACGGTGGGCCGCCGTGCCGCATAGTGCCGTGCCTCGCCGTGCCGTGCCTCGCCGTGCCCGTGCCCGTGCCGTGCCGGGCGGCCCATTTGGAAAACTATACACTACATACTGGAAGACAAGACAGAACAGGTTTCAGAACCATGCACCTCAGAGCACTTCTACGTCCCCCTTCTGATCGCCCATCTCCCACTAATCAGCATGACGACAGAGTGACGACAGAGATTGTTATAGCCTGCACAACTTTCACCAGGGGGGCAGGGGCTGACCATTGGCATAGTGTTTTTGTTCTGTTGGTGCAAAGAGCCCAAGAGTAGGCTTTCAGGCGCCAAATCCTCCATGTAATTGTTATGACAAGCACAATGCATCTGGTAATTGACGATAGGCCCAATTCACGGCCAGTGCTAGTGACTTTCTCATTAAGGCCCATATAGTAGAGCCTAAACACCCAACGTCACCGTCAAAAAAGAAAAAAAGAAAAACACCCGACTGGTGTTTCTGTTGTTATATATATACTGAGCGGGCTGGCAGGTAGACGTGGTAATGGATTACAATCCAATTTTATATAGAGAAATCTAATTAAAATCAAAGGTAAATAAATTCAATTGTCCAATTCAATCAAATCTAGTTTCTTTAAAGTCCAAATCTATCCAGTATGAATTAAAAAATTGTAAATTATACGCATAACTTTAATGTATAACATTTTGTGAAACAAAATTTGTCACCACAATTTTTATCATAACTTTGTTATATAATAAATTTTATGAATAACATAACTTATATGCATAAGTTATTATTATCTAAGATCTTTGCTAACTATTCTAGACAAACATGTAAATCTAAAAACTATGTTTATAGTATATAGAAAAAATTGATAGGTTACTATAAACTAAAAAAAGAAAAAAGAAAAGAGTCGAGAAGCAAAAAAAATTATATAATATATGCTAATACACGAGATGTGGATGACTCGTAGACACAATGTCATAAGGATAAAAAAGAAGAAAAAGTGGGCCATGCGAAAACCACCGCACGCGGACCGCTAATCAATATTTGCGACATGTAGTGCTGCTCACAATCACGGCACGTGGGCGTGTGGACAGTGGACTCATCCGTGTCGGACAGCCGAATCGTTCGCTACGCGGAAGTGGAATGGACCTAAACGACGCTTAATCAATTGACCCAACAAGACACTGAAGTGCGTGTCAAGACAACTCTAATGTATAGAACCCCCGAATCTTAACCACCACCTTAATTGTTGGGAAAAAGTTTACTTAACCCCCCACCTTTCATACTTGGTCTATTTCATCCCCAACTATGGAACCGTCTGTTTTATCCCCTGAACTTTCCAAAACCGTCTATTTTACCCCCCGGGCGGTTTTTAACAGCGGTTTTGCTAATTAATTACAGAAAAATTGGATTTTCCAATTAATCTAAAGCTAAAAAAAATTTGTAGTAAAGCATACCGTATTATATATTCACTGTGTAGATCTACTCACGTGGAGTCCAATAAAATTAGATTTTTTATTTTATGATTTTTGTATGATTTACTATGATTTTTCAAAAATTCACCGAAAATAAATAAAAAAAAGGAAATTCAAACCCGCCAGCACTGTAGTAAACCAACCGCTAATGTAGCAAACCCGCTGTTACTGTAGCAACCCGCTGTCAAAAAACCGTCCGGGGGTAAAATAGACGGTTTTGGAAAGTTCAGAGGGTAAAACAGACGGTTTTTTAGTTGGGGGTGAAATAGACCAAGTATGAAAGGTGAAAGGGTTAAGTAGACTTTTTCATTAATTGTTGTGTTCGGAGTCAGGGCCGTGGCCTACATGTCGGTTGAAAATAAATAAAATTGAACGTCCAGCATGTCGGTTGAAAATAAATAAAATTGAACGTCCAGCATGTCGGTTGAAAATAAATAAAATTGAACGTCCAGCCTGCTACCTTGGGAAAGGGAGGACAGAAGAGATGAGAATACCGGAATCCTTTTTACTAGAACCGGTGGGCAAACGGTAATGGCCCGGCCTATCTTATAATCCGTATTATTCGATTAGTTTTTTTTAAGTTAGAACAGTGTTTTTCTCTCACAACAATTCAGCCAGAATAGTGTTTTCAGCCAATTCAGCCAAGTTTCAGCAAGCCGAATGGGGCCAATGCTGCGACTCGAACCCCGTCAGACGTTCCGAGCGCGCGTCAGATAAGACTCAACTGAGCCGCGAGCGACGCACCCCCCGGCTTCTTATCCGTTCCCATCCCGTCCCCCGTGACCCTCCGCGCCCACTCTCTACTCTGCTCACCCGCTCCCCTTTCCGCTCCTCCGCGCTGCTGCTCTCCAGGACGGACGTCACGCTCGCATCTAGCTCGCTACTGCCCGCCTATTCGCGCTCCCTACCTCCCTCGCTCCACGACCTCTATGCCACTGGAGAGAGGGCGATGACGTCGGCTTCTGGCAAAGTAGGTGGGTCCTTCTCTGGATCTGAGTCCTCCTTCTCCTCCTCCTCTGGATCTGGATCTAGATCTGAGGGACGCAGCAGTGGCTAGGGTTCCGGTGAGCTCTGTTGCAGTAGGCTTGTTTCGATGTTGCAACAAGTAAATTTTCTTTATTTCATTAGTCTTTTTTCTGATGTTGCATCTCGCATCGTGCTTTTGTTTCTGTTGTTGTAGTAGCTTTGGTTGGCTGTTGCAATAAGTAATTTTTCTTTGTTGCATTAGTCTTTTTTTATTGCATCTCGCATTTCCTTTTTTGTTTCTGTTGTTGCAGTAGCGTTTTTGCTGTTGCAACAAGAAATTTTTCTTCGTTGTATTAGTCTTTTTTTCTTTTCTGATGTTGCATCTCACATTGCGCTTTTGTTTCTGTTGTTGCAGTAGCTTTGGTTTGCTGTTGTAACAAGTAATTTTTTTGTTGCATTAGTCTTTTTTTTCCTGATGTTGCATCTCGCATTGCGCTTTGTTTCTATTGTTGCAGTAGCTTTGGTTTGCCGCTGCAACAAGTAATTTTTCTTTGTTGCATTAGTCTTTTTTTCCTGATGTTGCATCTCGTATTGCAGTAGCTTTGTTCTTTTTGTTGCAGTCGCTTTTGTTCTGATGTTGCAGTAAACTTCTTCTGATGTTTCATCTCGTATTTCGCTTTGCTTCATGTTGCAAACATTTTTTTTCTGATGGGAGCGTGGTGAGGATGCGACACACCTAGCGTGGGCGTGGCGGGGGAATGGTCGGCGCGACGGGATGGCGGGAGACGGGCAGCGCGGCGAGATGGGTGACGGGCGACGTGGTGGGATGGCTGGGGGATGGGCGGTGCAGTGGGATCTCCTGTGGTGGCGAGCCAAACGGATGGAGATGGAGATAGGGATGTGGATGAGGCGCTTGCGTGTCGGGGCTTGCGTGGGGGCATCCAATGGAAGCGGCTCGCATGCATGCGTGTAAGGAATGGTTTGGTTGCTAGGGGCAGCAGCGCGAGCGTCCCGACGGTAGCAGTTCCGGTGTGCAAAACTTAACCACCCGACACAGATTTGCCACCCCCGCCCGCGGCGCGCACGAAAGCCGCGGGGCCCTCGTCCGTCACCCACCGGCGCCCGCGTCCGTCCCCCGGAAAGCGCCAGAAAACACAAGCGACGCGAGACCGCCCGCCCGTTCCCCGGCGCAGGCAACCAAAAGCGGCCACGCAAAGGAGCGGCGCCCCGGAACTCGGTTCCGTCGGTTCGCCCACTTCGCGTCCCGTCCGTCCGTCGCCTCCTTTCCCTTCCTCCCTCCACCGCCCTCCCCTCCCGGCCCCCGCCCCCGGCACACGGCACAGGGCACGCGGATCTGACCAAACCGTCCAGCAGGCCCTCTCCGACCGCGGCCGCCCGCGCGCAACAACCTGCTCCGCCTGTCCTGTGGCATCGGCTTCCAAGTCGACCGATGCGCCCGATGGAGACGGAGGAGGAGGACAGCGGCGGCTGGGACTTCCTCGACTGGCTCGGCCCCGACACATCCACCACCGTCTTCCATCTCCTCGACGACCCCGCCGACCTCGCCCGCGTCGCCGCCGTCTCCCGCTCCTGGCGCCGATTCGGTACGCTTCCTGCTCCCCAATTCCCTGTTATTGTCCTGTTGTTGGGCCGGTCGCTGAGCTCGACGCCTCCGCTGTTTTCCCCCTTCTCATGCAGTGATCGAGAACGGATTCAGCAAGCGCCTGTGTCGGCGGATATGCCCGGAGGCCGCCAGCTTCACCCGCGCGGTCGTGGTGACCCGGTCGCCGCCGCCCGCCGCGTCCGCGTCCGAGTCCAGCCAGGACGCTGAGTGCAGGGCCCGCGAGGGGGAGCATGCGGCCTACTCCTACCTCCTCGGCGCGCTCGTCTCCGCCAAGCCCGCCATGGACCTCATCATGCGCTGCGTCGGCGCCTCCAGCACCGACTTCTTCCCCGACGAGACCATGGAGAACACGCTCGTGCCGCATGAATGGGTGAACCACCGCCACTCGTACTGGTCCAGCGGCGGCAAGGACGACCCCGACGCCCCCGAGAGCTTGACCTACAGGCTCTCCTCTGATCTCTGCCTGATTGATGAGATCAGGGTGCGCCCGTACAAAGGTGCGTGGCAGGGCATGCCACTGATTTAGGCTGTCGGGAAGTTTCGAATGCATGCCCTACAATTAGGTAGGTTTGCATTGCATTTCAGGGAGACTGATCATGTGAATTTCATAGCTTGTTTTTGTTTCGTTTTTCTTCTGCCAGCTGCTTTTCAGCATGGCCATCCGATTTACTCTTCCAAGGCGGTGAGAATCCGGCTGGGTCATTCCAAGCTTGATCCTGGAACAGAGACTTTTGTTTCGGCTGAGAATGAGAACCTGACAGCTATCGCTGATGAAAACTACACGTGGACATACACGTCGCCAGAGTTTCCTATGCTTCAGGCTAGTTAAACGCTTCTCTCTTGCCTTCTTCCCCTCTCTTGTTGACTGTTCTACCCACCAGCAGCTTCTTTTAAGATGATATCCGACACAGTAAAGCTATACTTTATTAGGTCCTATCGTTATCAGTTCATTCCTCAGCACACTTTTGAGAATTTTAGCGATCTGTTTGGAATATACTACTAGAGATATCATTCTTCATTCATCCCCTGTGCAAGATAGGCAAGTGCTATGATTGGTTTTACTACAGTTTTGAATAGAAATCTGAACCTTCCGGTCATTATTGTATTCACTTTCAAAGATGGAACAGCTTAGGTTTAAAATTATTTAGCACTAATGCACCATTGCAGAATAAGAAAATGACAATTCAGTCCACAAGTTGGTGTTGTGGCTTGTCTATCATTTTGTTTTGTACAGTAGTATAAGTATCTCACTGGTCGAATAGTCTAGACAAACGGGGCTTGGTACTGAATATCCAAGCATTGTATTTCTCTCTCCTCGGTTACAACTGAAATTCTTTAGGTGGGTCGCAATTCAGAATCAAGTATGCACTTCTGATAGACTGGAAGCTCGAGGGTGGTCAAACCATAGAATTTTCCTACTCTGTCGACAAGATTTGGAACAGGGCCGCATTTTTTTTTTTTTGAAGAAACAGGAGGGTAGCCCCGTACTGGTTAATATTTATATTAATAAGACAAGGAAAAAAAGTTGTGTCAAAGTAACAGAATTTAGGAGACAAAAAAAGAGACAAAGAAGATACAAAAGATCACAATTGGTGCTCTTGCCATTCTTCTATAAAAGGGAAAATATTTCTTCTTCGCTCTATGGATAACCAGAGCAAACTCTTTCTTGAAGAAAACCCAACAGTTTGATATAGACGGCAGAATCCCTTGAAAGGTGTGGTCATTCCTTGCGACCCAAATGCTCTAGCTCATTAGTGTGGTAATTTCCATGTAGAAAGGGACTCCCAATTGTTGTTTGAAACATTCCAGAGTGACAAAAGGTTCAACCTCAGTGTCAACACTAAGATTAAGACAAGCTTGCACGAAGTCACACTTCAAGAAGAGGTGTTCCAAGGTTTCCTCGGTAGGCTGGGTGCATAGGAAAATCATAAGAGGGCCGCATTTTTTCAGAGATTGCAGATTCACTAGGTGGCTGTGGACTGAAATCGTGTTTTTGAGTGCTGCAGAAAAATAAAGATGAGGCAAGCCTGTGGATCGCGGCAGGAGGAAAACACCTCTCTTGTTTTTATCTTTTTTAACCTGAGCTTCTCTCCTGTTTCTCGTTGCTCATTTGTGTGCGGCTGTTTTGTTGCTAGGCTCCAGCCTTTCTTGTAGACTCTTCTTGTACAGTGCCCCAGGACCTCCTTTCTTTTTAATATTTAACTGGTGGCTCTCTGCCGATTCGTTTTACTGAATGGATGATTTGGAAACTTTACTGACACCATTTTATTTTGGTGTGATAGGAAAATGTGTTGCAAACCTTCAAGCTTCCGCGCCCTGCCCTTTGCATTGGTGGTATAGTGAAGATTGAACTTCTGGGGAGATTACAGAAACAATCTATAGATGATAGGTATTACATATGGTGAGTTCTCAATCTTCTATGTCAGTGTTGGTTGGTCACCTGTTTTTTCTTCATGGCTCTCTTCGCACACAGTGACAATGTCACGATTCAGTTGCAAGAAGAAAACATGCATGGGCTTCTAATTTGTTATATAAATTTTGAGCTTGCATATATGTACAGTTTGAAGCTGGAGTAGAACTAAAGGAGTGTGTGCTACTTATTTTCACTGCTGCCTAAAAGTAGTTTGTCTACAGAACAACATTTTCTATGTGGTTTTAATAATCTTTCCTGTAATTTTGTCTTCATCCTTGTGTCAAAGCATGGTTTATGTATGGCTTGTGTATGTGCAGACACATGCCATCTCTGATGGTGAAATTTCTTTTTGTCAGCAGCTTATAAAGTAGAGTTTGCTTTCTGTAACACGTCTGAAGCATTTCCTTGGATATGCATCATCTCGGCGGCGCTAACAGCTTTGTTTTCTTTTTGCGCGTTGACAGTGTTTGCCATGTCCAAGTGATGGGGCGCTCGCTTTCACCAGATTTAATGATAGACATCTCCGATCCTGCTGATTACTCAAACCTCAAGTATTTGCCGGGTGCCGGTAACTTGCGCCCAGAAGACCTACTGAGCAGTGACGCCAAGGAGGACTCATTGGACTGGCGCTCGCTTGTTTCTAGGTACAGGCAGATGAGGGAACTGGCGATGGTGTATATGCTGCTTGGACCTGTGCAGTTTGTAGATGAACAAGACGAAGCTGAGGCAGACCTGCTGCACATGTTGTAGGCTTTGTTTTCTCTGAACCGGGTCTTGTGTATCCTAATTGAACGGAGTTTGTTCTGATAAATTTAGCGCAAAAAGATTTGTGTCGTTGTTTCAGTCTAGTGTTTTTTCAGCTCTGCTTGATCTCGATCATGGCAGAGACAAAACACTTTGCAAATAGCGCATTCATATTTTGGAAGTATTCCCCTATATTTTGCAAATAGACCCTATTCCGCACCATCATCATGATTAGTAATTGCGATCTGTTGTTTTTCAAATGGGTAACGTACAATTTTTTTTCAACCTAAAAGGACACACTCGGACCGTCGATACCAGATTTCATAATTCAGGTTTGAATGAAAAATATACTTTACCTGTTTTCAAGTAAACCCCTGTATTTTGCAAACAGCCCCTAATTTGTATCGCGATCCGAGATTTACCTTTTGTTCTTATGGGCCGTTCGGCTGTTGAAAAACCAGCCGGAATTTACTGTTCACATATCACAGATTCATCCAGATTCCTCTAAATTCCTCCCAGTGAACAGGGCCTTAGATCGGCCCACGGCGATTCACCGATCCGACAAATTTCTCCCAGCGAACAGGGCCTTAGGATCGGCGACGCCAATCCAGAGCTATCAACTGGAGCCATGAGTGCTGCCGCACCATGGTCACCGTGCGACGGATTGACGGAACGAGAGAGTTCGGCGAATGGTTGTCACCGGAGCCTGGTGCCGAAAGGACGTGCAGCGGCCGCAAAGTCTTTGGCAGGACAAGTTCTTCGGAGCAGCGCTAGTCCCACCAGTTCGTGGATTTGTCTATGGTACAGTGCATGAATGCTCTCCTCTTTACTTCACTGTTGAGACTGGAGTGTCTTGTCGTTAAATCCCGTTTCTGCTGAAAAGGGGATTTGTGCTGGGCTGTTTCAATGCAATTTGCTTGAGCTCAATCTTGTGCACTGAATTGACACCATGTCTAGAGAAACGTAGGCTGCATAGGCCTCCACATTGCCATACGCAAGCTGAATTACACAGTATCGGTTACAAAGTAGTCTCCGTTTCTTGAAGTGCCGATGGAACTTTCTTCTAAACAGCATGTGCCGATGGAACCGAATCTGATTCTTGACCACCTCATTCATTGTTTTGCTTGTGCTACCAATAGCTGTATATCCATGTGACCTTTTTTTCATGACCTTTCCTATGTATGATCTCCCCCATGCCTTTTAATAAAATTGCGTTCAGTAGGTAGTGTGCATACTGTGCAGCCTTTATTTTTCAAAACTTTGTCATTTTGGTTGCGACGTCAGATGATATCTGCCTTGCCTTTTTTGCATTGGTACTTACTCTTGTTCACTACAAGAACTTCTCTAGCCCATAAATCAAGTTCTGCCACACAAAAAAAGGCCTTGTTAGGAAACCAGAGAGAGTGAAGTGACCCTGTGTCAAAACTCATGAATCCAGGTTTACCTTCAACCGTACCACCTTCCGTATTGCCAGGATTAGTCCTGGCATCAGGCATTGAACATTTGCAACATCATGCCGTAAGGTGTAAATCTGAAAGTGTTGTTCGAGTAACGTAGTCAATTCAGTGTATTATTTTTCAGTCAAACATATCAGCCATACCAGTACCTCTCCTGGGCCTGAGAAGTTGATTGATGTGCTGGAAACAAGACCAGGGAGAACCATACTATGCACACGCACTCCATCTTCCCCAAGTAGTTGGCCTCTGGCCTTTTCCAAAGTACTAGTCAGTCAGTTGATTCTATGTACAGGTGAAAAATAGCTAGAAATGCACACAAAGAAAGATGCTGTCTCTGTAGCACTCTAGGAAGGTATGATTGCAAATAGCACATTATCTTTTGTCGACACTTACTGGACTACTGGAATCCATATCTTCCCTGTTGTATATCTGACCAAGATCTGATATGTTATTTGCAATCTGTATTGCATCTTGCGAAGGCAGATCCTATCAATGTCAAAATTAGTATATCAGTCTGCAGATTCCTGATATCATAGGTTGACAACAGTCATTGAGTACTGTTGATATCTTTCTTTTTCTTTCTTTTTTTTTTCACTTTTTTTGGCATTTTCATTCCTTGATTGACTCGAGATGCTGCAGGGCACATATTGTTAGCAATATGTAACAAACGGTTTAAACCTGTCATAAAAACTTCATACCGATGGGTTAGGTCTTGATTCCACAATCTCGACGTTGCTGTAGTGGAATGAGGCCTGTATAGCAGCTTGCTGAAGGAGCACGGAGCCAATTGATAATGTTGGTGCAACCAAGCAGCCCTAATCAGGAAACCACAGCATAAGTCATTAATTTGGCAAGCTTAGATGGTAATGGCGGTGTAAATTTCAGAAGTAGCGCGACGGTGACAATTTACCATGCTTGCCTTCTCGCAAAATGCTGACAGTTCAGTTACTGTATCTAACTCAATTTTTGGAACGTAGACGACGCTGCTTAAACCAAACGCCGCTGCCTGCTCATAATAAACCATTTCAAAGAGGTAAGCACTATTACTATATTTGATATTGAATTCCCAACATGAGAATAATCTGAAGCAGTCGCTGGAGAGTCTAGACATGAGTAGGTCGATTTTGTCCTGAAAAATTAGCTGATTAATTTCAGTCGTCAATGCCATTTATTCATGTTTGTCTCTGTCGTTGTCAGGATGGCTGAAATGCACTCCTGACAACGCCCTGACTTATAGTGTGCCCCTTAACTCCCCTGTGGGACTTTACGACGATGCGTGTGAAACCGAACCATATACAGTTTGAAATAGCAGTATTTATTTAGCTTTGGACTTAAGCACCTCACCATTCATTGTATGCAGCTTAAATATCCTTTTCCATGTTGTAGGTGGGCAATGGACATACCTGCTTTACATTGTCGTAAACAGCTGAAGGCTCGCTGAAATCGACAACCACGCCAGTTGCCCTCGACTGGAAAAACAGACAGCGCAGTTAGCCCCAAGATGTCCTGAAGAAGGCAGGCAGCCCGGGAATGCACAGCCCCGAAAGAACGTTTGTATTGTACCTGCGCTATGGAGCCTAGAACCATGGTGAGGTCGTTCAGCACAGGGATCTCCAACGGCTCGTCCATGCCACTTATCTGAAGCACAATGCCAGCATTTACAGATCGTATGAGATAAATATAAAAGGGGGACGCTGAACTGAATGAACGGTGAGAAGAAGAAACCTGTCCTGCGTCCTCGCCAATGCACTGAGAATCGATCGCCCCTGCAAGCTCCATCCCCCTAGCCTTGCTCACCGCAAGAACGGCCGTCCTCCCGATCTCTTTCGTGGCCCCAACGATAACAACCTGCACACCAGCAGCAGGCCCTGCCCTCAGGAGGAAGCTAGCGGTGGCAGTGAGAGAAGCCGGCTAGCTTTGACCAAGAACACAGACCATGCACAGTGATGGAGTACCTTGATCGTGCTCTGGGCCGGCGGCGGCGGCGGCGGCGTTTGCTGCACAGAGCAGAGGACCTTCGCTGCAGCATTCCTCCTCGTCGCGGTGTCCCCGCATGCTCGGATCCGAATAGGATGGCATAGCGAAACCATCTTGATCGAGCTGGTGCTAGGTCAGTCGTCACCCGTCAGTGTGTGCCTTGCCCTCCCGTTTGCGTTTTCCAGTGTCCTGGCCTTATCTTATCTTGTCTCATTGTCTGGAAGTGAGTGGCCTCAAGCCATTTGGCTTATCTGCGTAATACCAGCTTCTTGAGTTGGTCCCCGGGCTGGTGTCTGCTTTTCTAGAGTACTAACTGTAAGGTTGATCTCCACCACGGCTAATTGGGTCTTCATCCGCGTTTTGATCGGGGGCGCTCAGTCTTTTCGTTGACTGATGGTACTTATCGCTAGCCGTCAGTAATAAATAGGAGGTGAAATTTGGAGCTTGACACATGAGGTTTCAGTGGCCGCCATACCCCACCATATCTTAGCCCTAGTCCGATCTAGAAGGGCGCTACCAGTAGTTTAATGACGGAAGCGTCATTGCCTTTGTCGCCGCCACCAGACCGGGTCTACACTGCTACTATTTCGTCGCCGACGCCATGGGTGCGGTTGGAAACTCGAGATGAGGTATAACAGCAAGTCCCCTCATCAAAACTAAGTATTACCCACTAATCTACGCCTCTAGAAAACCGCTGGTTCCATCAATGGTATCGAGCGAGTTTTTCTAGTGTGTAAATCTAGATCGGGGTAGAAAAGTGAAAAGAAAGTAGGAGGGGATTCGTTTTCCGAATCGAATCGAAACCCTAACCCTAAATCACCACCGTCGGTCGTCGCCTTGACGCCGCGCGGGAAGTCACCTAGAACCGCTTCGACGGTGCGAGCGGACTCCGGTATAAGGGCACCACTGTGAGACCATTCAATGAGCGCGGATTTGACCAGACACACAAGCTTTCGGTGAAGGATCCACGACCAGCGCCACCATCTTTCGCCTCGGAAAGAAAGAAGGAGGTGATTCGATTCGATTCAAACAAACCCTAACCCTAACACAAACCCTAGAAAGTTTAACGGACGGAGAAGGGAGGACCTACCCGGTTTTTCCCGCCGCCATCACCACCATTGTGGGCGCGGAAGAAACCCGCCGTCCGACGGGCAGGGCGAAGCCGAGCCGCCGCCTTCGATGTCGGGGTTCTTTGCCAGCAGGCTGTGGCGCCGACAGGGGACCGCTCGACACAAGCATGCTCACCCACTAGGGAGCGCTTGGCCCGAGAGGGGACCCACGGCGGTGCCACACTCTTCTTCTCCGGACGTCTGTTGTACTAAGGAGAAAGGGAGGAGCTAGGGTTTAGGGAAGAGCCCCACCGCAGCGGCGTGTATGGGGAATAGGGCACCGTCGCTTGACATCGCTCGACGGCGGCACACTCAACCTAGGGCGAGCGCGCTCATCGGCGAGGGGACCTGTTGATGCAAAAGTGGATCTGCAAACACAAAGGGCTAATACCGAATCGATATCCAGAGCGTACGGTCGATTTGACTGTTAATCGACAAGGATGAAGATCTGAGCACTTTGGTCCCGACAACAATGACGATACGCCCGAAAGTCACGCCAAGGGGTACTCACGCTGAACTCGAGAATCGCCGAAGGTCGACTTGAGACAATGCAACTCATGAATCAATGAGAACTCGTAAAAAGAAAAATATGCAAATTGAATGAAGTCATGAAAAGTAAGTAGATGTAAATAGGAGTAAAACTTGGTTTTGATATTGATTCATATCTTCATTACATTGCCCCTCACTCCATATTTATACCACGATCTAAAGAGACACAACCAAACACAACTAGGACACCAAGCCCATATCTAAGGAAACACGTGACTCTTACATGAGTCATACTCTAACAAATATAGAAAAGGAAATCAACTCCTATCTATTTCCCGTCGCCTCAATTACGATGGAAATCTCACCGTCCTCCTTCCCATCGGCATACTCCCCTGTTTCATCGGTAGTAGTCTTCAAGTCTTCCTTCATCGGCATACTCCCTGTTTCATCGGCGATAGTCTTCAAGCCTCAAGCCTCCCTTTCATCGGCATCGACAATAACACCTCCAACCTCATCGGCAACGCCCGAGTCTAAATCAACCTTTCCATCGACCACACACCAGCTATCGGCAACCATCTTTACAAGTCGGCTTTCATCGGTTATCGAGTATCTGATAACTTTCCCTTGCCGATCAGTCCACTCCGATCATTTTGACACGTGCAAAAAACGGTGTCAACACATGCCCCCAATTTCGGAGTATAAAACCATTAATGCTCGAAATTTACTCCAGATAACGTTTGCCTTCACCGATTACCGTAACTCATTCTCCAAGCCAAAACTTGATCTGTTATCAAATCCAATCAAATCTAATCTCGATTCACGCACTTCAATAAATATCGCACAATCGCCAACCACTCTTGCCTTGATTATGATTAAGATATAAAACAATAACCCATCGGCAAGATCTTAACATGATAATGTCAGTTGCTTTCGTAATTAAAATATCCTGTGACCGATACTTCTTCCAAATCATGATTACTTGCCATCAACTCATCTCGTACAATCCCCGATTATCGTGTGAATAGTTACCATATCCATCCGAACCACCTCGACCTACATGCATGCGCGGTATAGAGATAAGTCCAAAATACCCCTACCCCAAGCGGCTTATAAATAGATTCCTCCGGAACACTCGCCTTCTACCCTCGGACCCCAATCTTTGACATTTTCTCTTCCCGTGGCGACTTCGATTTAACAATCGCGTGACCTCAACCAACAAGAACTCTTCTCCGGCGTTAACCTCAAGTCTCCGGCTCGTGCCCCCATCTTCCTCAAGATAATGGCAATCAACTTCAACGTCCCTGCGGTTCGCTCCACTTCCATTACCTTTTACTTTGATCCCCCTAGTTTTTGCAAATCCATACAGTTGGTGATTTTTCCTTTCTTTTGTTCTCCGGATCCTTTAAACTTAGGAACTGCGCAACAAATTAGTTATTCCAACCGATCAGCCGCATGTCCAATGCCTAGGACCAATGGGCAACCCAGATCCAACTGATCTGATTAATGCAGAGGTTAACAGAATCCCTTTTAGAGTCCAAAATTTCTCTCTGAATTTATGGAAAGACACATTCCGATCTTGGCCCAAGACCACCAAAGGGTGGAAAGATTGGTACTTGAGGGTTAATAGATCGATGCAAGTATACTGGGCAGAACGGAAGTTAGACCAATGCATTAGGCTATCTATTGCCGATATGCAAAAGAATGAATCAATGATGATTACGGTTTGCTTATACAGGGTCGACACAACAAACACTTTTATGTTTGGACATGGCCCATCTACTCCCACACTTGCCGATGTCCACATGCTCACTGGCTTGGATATTTCAACCGGATGAAGGCTCCATCTATGGTAGAAAATCTGAATATAGGGTGAATACCCGCAACATCGGCGGTTGGACGGGGTACATTCAAGAATACCGTAAGACCCAGGACACTTAACCAGAGGGAACATGCCACATTCTTGAATATGTGGTTAGAAAAATTTATTTTCTGTGGTCGATCAGTAGGACCAACCAACGCCTTCCTCCCCGCAGCTGAACTTTTGGCTAATGGTGTAAGGTTTCCTCTTGGCCGATACCTTCTGAGCTCCACTTATCATCTTCTTCATCAAGTGTCTCAGAAACTTCTGCTTGGCGAACCCATCGGCAACCTAGGAGGCCCGTGGTGGTTTATCAACATGTGGTTGAATGCACATATGCACAAACGTTTGCAATGGGACTTTTTGCCCAACAATCCCACGAGAAATTCTGTGAAGACCATGTGCTCGGGGACGATGAATCGGCAACACGCTCACCCCTCAATTTTGGTGAAGCCATAATTGTCCTTCCCGAACAGAGGCCAATGAAGACCAGATCGTGATTCTTCCAAAGCTTCTACAATGGTCTTTCTCGTGATCATAGGGGCTGGGTACCTTATATTGACGAGGAAAATAGATTCCCCTTCTTTTCAACTTTTTGATGACACCTGAATCGGGATAAGGAACTCATGATGGCCATCATTACTCCTGTGGCAATTCCAAAGAAATACATTTGGTAGCGGGAAAAACACCAACATTACGTATGAATTTTACAATCCATCGGCAAGATCCCGTCAATTGGCTTTTGGGCAATCGCCAATCAAACTTTGCTTTGCCGATGTGATCAAACCTGTGGAAACAATCACCGTGGAACAGATTGGAACAAGGTAGTACAACTCTCCCCCGGCCGATACTATAGATGTTGATATATCCACCGGACGCCAAAGATCCTTCATCACCGAAGTCATATAAGCAATGGTGGCGAGAGTGGAAGGAACAACTATTTGCAACTTCGCTCACACATATCGGCACATGATCGAATTCTGAATATGCCATCCCCGACGACGCAGATGAAGTTTCTTTTAACTCCCTTCCTTTTCCCTTCATATATCAAGAATCGACTCTCTTATGACAAAGTTAACAACCCAAAGCACCATCTGTGAGCAAAAGTGGAAACCCTTCGATCTTCATTTTGTTTCTCCGATATCATCAATCGGCTACAACGCCCCACCTTAACCGCTTTGACTCACCGTAAGATCCGTATCAAGACCATCACCTCTAAGTCCAAATTGGCTACAACTAGGGCCACTCCATTGGTCTCTTTGCTACAACCTTGGTCAAGGCATTCAAGGTAACAACCTTGTTTATTTCTACTTATGCCGATCACAAGCTGTATTAACATTAACCATCGGGGGTAAGAGTCTGTCTTTGGATCGCGTCATCGGCAATTCCTCCGATATCAAGCACCACTTCTTTTGACAAACCTTCGAGGTATCCTCTTGACTTTTCATTTTATCTGTTAAATATTATACCTTACACTTGTTTTTGTAAAGCAACAATTGGGTACATCGGCAATCGTATGCGAGATATCCAAGCTTCACAACCAACAAGTGTCGATGCCCCTGACCAATCGCTGCCGATGCCCAAGCAAAGCGCAAAGCTTTAACAGAATCTTCGAGGCACGCCTAAAACGACAAAGGTCCATGCCGATCCCTACATCTCGCCCTAATGTCATCGGTCATCATACCTCAAGAGCCAACCACCGATGAAGTTACAGAGGATATCCCATCGGCAAGCTCACCGATCCCCACACGGCATACTCCAAGTTGCTTCCTCCGGTCAAGCACGTGAAATTGCCTTGAAACAGTAAACCGATTAACCTAGCTGATTTACAATACTCATACTTATCCTTAATCGACCTCTTTTCTTTTTCCTCAGAACAAGACTCCCCAAACAGCCTATTCTCCTTTGCTATTGGCGTCTCTCGGCGATGATGGAGAGGAAACAAGTTCTTCCCTTGCACTAGGAACAATATCGGCAGAAACTAAGACCAAGTTGGAAGCTCTCCTGAACTTGCTACTGACGAGGATACCGCCTAACCGGTAGATGACTCGGACCCATAAAGGCAATTTTCAAAACAATCCGTGGCGTGTCCCTACCGATGTTGAAGAAGTACTCTTCCCAAAGAACCCATTTAGAAAGCCGCCAACTACAATATCAACGGGCTGCTCAACGTATTGCCGATAGAGCAGCTCAGTTCAACTCAAAGAAGAGATGCTACAACTGAAATAAATTGCCGATGAGAAGCACAAGGGCATCGACAACTTGCAGACTTGGTCTTGAACTTAAGGTAAAATCTTGGATTTATCGGCAAGGAAGATGGCTCTATTGGCTGAATTGAAAGAAGTCGATGCAGCCTTAACTCATGCCCAACAAGAAGAAAGCCACTACCCAATGCCATCAAAGCCCTTGAAAGAAGAAAGAGATATCCAGTGCTCGCAAAGCTTTGGCCATGAAGAAAAAACTCAAGCTCGTGGAGGGTGTTTGCCGATGGCGATACCAAAGAAATGGAGGAAGCCAGAGCCAGATTCGCTGCGTGCGCGATATTAGCTATCCAATCCTTGTTGAACTTGTAATCTTGTTTATTGTATCGGCACTTTATGAGACATTGACATCCTTGCATAATTTTAGCCGATATAGGATCTGTTATCGGAACTTATACTTTTATGCATCCATCCGGATACTAGGGTAATATTTCTTTAAATATTTTCCATTTAATGCTCTGGGAAACACAACCCCTTCGAGGGTTTCTAGAATATATCGTTACTGTGAATGCAATCGATTTATCCGATATGGACCTTCCCAATTAGGAGACCACTTTCCAAACTTTGAACTTTTAGTCCCCAATCGGTAAAATCAATTTCAGACCGAGATCTCCATCAGCAAACTCCTTTACCTTCACCTTCTTGTCATACCATCGGCTACTCTTTTCTTATTCTCTTCGATGCTAACTAAAGCCCTTAACCGATGACCCGCCACATCTTCCAACTCATCCTTCATAAGAGTATTATAATCATCGGTACGTCATTTGATTTTGAGAACGATTCGCCTAGAGCCAACTTGAATTTCCCAAGGCAATCTTGCATCGTGTCCATATACTAACCCGATAAGGCGTTACTTTGGTTGCACCATGACATGACATCCGATATGACCACAAGGCCTCATTTAATATTGTATGCCACCTCCTAGGATATTCTTCAATTTTGCGCTTAATGAGTTTGATGATCCCTTTGTTAGAAGCCTCACTTGACCATTAGCTTGAGCATAATATGGAGAAGAATTTAAAACTTTAATTCCCATACCTACAAACAAACTCATCAAATTCTCCGATGTAAACATAGTGCCACGATCGGTAGTGATAGTCGAGGAATACCAAATCGGTAAACAATATGCTCTTTCACAAAATCAATCATATTAACCGATGTCACCTTTTTTAAAGGAATTGCCTCAACCCATTTTGTGAAATAATCGGTAGCAACCAGAATAAATTTATGTCCTTTACTCGATGGCGGATAAATCTGACCAATGAGATCAATAGCCCATCCGGGGAATGCCTACGGTTTGATTATAGGGTTCATAACCGATGCAGCGCTCTTTGAATATTACCAAACTTTTGACACCCCGACATCCTTTAAAATATTTAAAACAATCTTCAAGAATAGTCGGCCAATAGTACCCATTCCTTCTGATCATCCACTTCATCTTGAAAGCCGATTGATGCGCCCCACACACTCCTTCATGAATTTCACCCATCAAGCTTTTCGATTCATTACTGCTAACACATCTAAGTAAAACTCCATCTATAGTTCGATAATATAATTCATCATCGAGAGCACATATTTGGTAGCTTGGAACCTTATACGCCTCTCAACCTTTCTATATGGATCCTTTAAATAATCGACAATCTCCTTCCTCCAAATCCATCGGTATCAATCGTCGATGTTAGCACTTCTGAATAGGTCGATACCTCAAGCATGCTAAGCTAGTCGATTAGCTTCCTCATTATGCAATCGAGAGATATGTTCAAGACGAAAATCTCTAAATCCTTTCAACAATTGCAAACATCTTTCATAATATGAAATCAAAGCTTCACTTCGGCATTCATAAATTCCAGCCAATTGATTTATAACTAGCATAGAATCACCAAAGATTTCAACAAAGATCAAGACGTATCTCCTTGATAATTCTAACCCTTTTATCAAGGCTTGGTATCAACCGATTGTTTGTCGATGTAGCAACAATCGGTAATGAAAACTCATACTTCCTTCCTTGAGGTGAAATCAACACAATGCCGATACCTGCTCCTTCACCGCATGTGGACCCATCGAAGAAAAGTGTCCAAGGGGCAATCTCCAGAGAGTCCACTGTATTACAATGCTGAGTGACGAAATCAGCCATAACTTGCCCCTTAACTGCCTTGGTCGATTCGTAACGTAGTTCAAATTCTGATAATGCTAAAATCCACTTGCCGATTCTACCACTTAATATCGGCATTGATTGACAAAGATGTACTTGACTACGTCGTCTTTGCATATGACCGTACATTCGGCAGATAACAAATAATGCCTTAATTTGACACAAGAAAACTATAAACACAGACATAATTTTTCGATGGCCGAATACCTCGTCTCAGCATCCACTAATCTTCTGCTCAAATAATAAATAACACGTTCTTTTCCTTCAAATTCTTGAATAAGAGTGAACCGATAATCGTATCATCGGTTGACAAATATAACTGAAAGGCTTCCCGTGTTGAGGTGGAACTAGCATTGGAGGATTTGTTAAATATTTCTTAATTTCATCGAGGGCTAATCGCGCTTCAGCCTCCCCATACAAATTCTCGATCGACTTTCAATTTAAGTAGTGGGTGAAAGCCTTGATCTTGCCCGACATGATTAGATATGAACCTTCTAATAAAATTAATCTTCTTGATCAAAGATTGTAATTGGTCTTATTGACAGGAGCAACCACCTTGTTAATCGCATCAATAGACTTCCCTCTGATTTCAATGCCCATTGATGCACCATAAAACCCAAGAATTGTCCCCGCCGATACACCAAATGCACATTTATTAGGATTCATCTTCAATCCATGCTTCCTTGTGCACTCCAAAGATCTTTCGTAGATCGGCTAAATGTTTTGTGATATATCTCGGACTTAATCACCACATCATCAATGTAAATCTCCACTAATGTGCCGATGTATTCATGAAAAATAAAGTTCATAGCTCTCTCGATAAGTAGCGCGGCATTTTTCAAACCAAACGTCATAACTATCCACTCAAACAACCCCACATGACTGGACATCCGAAAGCGGTCTTAGGAATATCTTCTTGACCATGAATATTTGATTGTAGCCTACATTACCATCCATGAAGGCGATAATTTGATGCCATTACCGGCAAACATCAATCAATAAATCAACAATCGGCATTGGATAGCCATCCATCGGTGTAGCTTTGTTGAGATTCACGAAATCAATACAAACACGAAGTTTTCCATTTTCTTATAAACAGAACCACATTAGAGATCCACTACGCATATCGACCTTTGCCGAATAAACTTTGCCTCAATTAATTTAGTTATTTTGGCCTTAATATCGGGAAGTATATTAGGGTTGCATCGGCGCTGTTGGTCTGCTTGATGTGGCGAATCCAGATTTGATAGGTAACCGATGTTCAACTACCGATCGGTCTAATCCAGGCATCTCAGTATAATCCCAAGCAAAACAATCTTGCTGCTTACACTTGGAATCTAACTTAGCACTAATAAAAGTAGGTCTTGGCCTGTCGCCATCACCGATATCTACTTCTACTAAATCATCTGCCGATGTGAACCCTTGACCTAATTTTCCATCATCGGCAAACCTATCCATTAAAACTCTTCTTGAACCCATCGCTTGGATCGGTGGAATTTCATAATCAAGCAACTCTAAGGAACTCTTTTTCCCAAGCTTCTCCCGATATGCATTTAGTTCGCTCATAAGTATCCGATTCGCCGATGCGATGATATAAGAAGAATCACCAGGACAACCTCAATCTTACCCCCAATCCATCAGACGAGGCATTGATGCATTGTAGAAGGAACACAACAATTAGCATGAATCCAATCCCTCCCTAGAAGCAGATTATATGCACCCTTGCCGTTAATAACAAAAGAACGTCGTCGGCAAGGTTTTTCCGCCGATGATCAATTCAACGATATCGCCCCTTTAGCCGGTGACACATTGCCTTCAAAATCTTTCAAAGACATCATATCGGTTTTGATCAAGTCTTGATCTCCCTTACCAAGTTTCCGATACATCACATAAGGCATAATATTAATCGCAGCCCCTCCATCAATAAGTACCTTTAGACACAGCCGCCCATCAACTCGCTCTTCACAAACAAAGCCTTAAGATGTCGTCTCTCTCGTCATCGGTAGGTTTCTAAAAAAATGACCATCATTGGATCTAGTGTCAATCGAGCTATTTGATCGAGAGAACAACTTCTTCCTCATTATCGGATAGTGCCAAAAACTCCATCGGCAATATGAATACCATATTAACATCTCGCCGATGGACCCTTATTTTTGTGTTTTACTTGCCATCGCCGATGACCGGACCTCTCATTGGAGGAATTTTCCTCTTGGTATAAATCCTCCCGACGCTCACGTTGCATCCTCCTTCTCTACGTCTTTGTCGAGACCCTCCGGGCATCATCGAGTAAACTTGGTTTTCCAAACCTGGCCGATAACAGTCCTAGTTGACTCTACACGGCGTATATTAGGGTCCTCAGAGAATATTTCCTCATCGGGAACTCTTGCATTTGCCATTTCCTCAAGCTCCTCTTGATTCCTTGGAAAATATCCAGTAGCGTTTACCAAGCCTTTCATGTACACTAAAGTTCGCGCCACCGATCGATCATGCATCGATGCTCGCCTCGATCGGCTCATTGATAAATAAACCCCGATTGCCGTGTTGAAACCTCCTTTCGACCGATTGACCCCATAATAACCATTGCACTCGGGCAATTTTCAGCAGATTGGCAATTTAATACCTTCTTCCCAAAGAATGGATAAAAAACAGGCACCTCCAATGATCTTTATGCCGATGCCATTCTTCCCGACGTCTTTCTTTTCTGCTTTGTTGTCGATATCGATCATTATTACCGACGCCAACCCTCGCCGCCTTCGATGAGTAATCACAATGCCGGTCGAGGAGGTTGTTTGGAACTACCGCTTTCTCCGGCAAACCCTTACTTTTTGCATCATCGGTAGTTATCCGATGTTGGGGATCCACCGACGCGCTTTTTCTCAAAGACCTCGACGTCAATACCTTGGTCTTCCTTTGGCCTCTAACGTATTTGCTAGAAAAGGGTGTTGATCAATTTTCATCGACCCTCTGGGCATTGGAAGTACCAAACTTAATTCTCCCAGATTCAATAGCCGATTGTAATCTGTTGCTGAACACCTTGCACTCATTTGTCTGTGTGAAGTTGCATTATGCCATTTGCAAAGACAAGATCTTCTTCAATTCTTCCGCCGATGGGATCACATGATTAGGTGATGACTTAATTTGGCCCTCTTGAAGCAGAAGATCAAATATCTTGTCGGCCTTGGTGATATCAAAGGTAAACTTTTCTGGCTCTTTCTGACCAAAGGGACAAGATATCGGCCTTTTATTCTTAACCCACTCGGTAAGCCGATAATCGATTCTTCATCGTAATCGAATCTCCTACTTCTTCAACAAATGATACTTTTTATTCCAATTCTTTTAGGTTCAAAACCCTAGTGTCTTGATCGAAATCCTTTGCACAAGATGACCTGAGACTTTCAAACTCCCGAGAAGCATATCTGTCTTTAAGATGTGGCAATAACCCTTGAAAGCCGGATCGGCAAGTCTGCCGATCATCCAAAGACCTGATCTGTAGCACTTATTCTTTACATCTCTTAGCCTTTGCACAAAGCTTTCACCGATTCATCATTACTGTTGTCTCAATTTTACCAAATCGGTAAGCTTCTTTTCATGGATTCCGACAAAGAAATACTTATGAAATTGTTTTTCTAGATCAGCCCAAGTAATAATAGAATTCGGTGGTAATGAAATGAACCATGTAAATGCCGATCCGCATAAAGATGATGAAAATAATCGAACCCTTAATTCATCTCTGCTAGCTACCTCTCCACATTGAATAATGAAGCGATTAGCGTGTTCCATTGTTGATGTATCATCTTGCCCAGAGAATTTAGTGAAATCTGGTACCTTGTACCGATTTGGGAGAGGAATTAAATCATATGCAGGAGGGTATGGAGTCCGATAAGAATAAGTATTGACCTTGGGCTTTATCCCAAACCGATCCTTCATAATTTCGCTATCTTATCGGCTAAAAAGCATCACCTCCTCCGATTTAATCTGGTGAATTTTCTACAGAGGTACCTGCCGATATCCTTCCACATATCTTTGTGGCCCACGATCTCCAAACAATCGGCATATTTGCCGTTACTTGTGGTCCATTAACCTGTTGGAAAGGATTCATCAACCGAAGTTGCCGATGCTTGATTCTCGAAAACCGACTTGCATATGACCTTGTTGAATCCTCGCAACTCTGCCGATTTTCTTGAATCGTATCTTTGAGCAGTAATCATCCGACCAACCATTATTAGAACTCATCGGTACAAAACTTACCGATGGTGATAATTTTCGACATTGTTGGATAATTATAACCGATTTGAGGCATAAAATCGAACCCAGTTTGACTCATAATGAGGGGTTTTCTATTTATGTCGGCAGATAAGCTTGCCGATAGATTTGAATCTGGGCGTTTGAACCAAAGGCATCTCGCAAACCCCACGAGTTGGTTTGCGAGAGTTCTTTGTGGCATATTGAGGCACTTGGGCCATCGGTGAAACAACCGATGGTATAGGAGCTTTTCCTCATTGCATCAAACACTTGAGGTAATCCAGATTGAAAGCGGATGACTCGGGAGGCATACCATATCCCCACCAATTAGCGAGGAATCGCTATTTTGAGACACAGGACTGATATAGTCGATGCCGATAGATCTGTATTAAGTTGAATTCGTCCTCCCGGTAGTACCGGATCGATCGTATCGGTGTAGATTGAATATTAGGTAAACCGCCGATCATCGAGAAGAAGTAACTTCAGTACCACAAGCGGCGAGGGAGCCGATGGAGTATTGACAGATGCCGGTTACGGTTGGTGATAAGCGGGCCCAACATAATGCGGTGACGCTTGTCCTTCTTTGAGAGTTCGAACCACAAAGATTATGAGCAGTATTGGACAACACATTGGAATGATTAATCAAAACATGATTTATTGCGAATTAACCATCTCTTGAAGTTTACGAGATTGGAGTCAAAGGTAACTTTCGCCGAGGCAACGGCAAATCTTGCTTCGGATGACTTGTCCACTCTTGTTCAAAGCTAAACGATTTCGCATAAAGTCGCTCTGTATTCTTCTACGCCTTTTCCATAGCCTCCGCCTCTCTGCTCTTCCTTAAGATCTTCTTACGATATCGCGATAATGTTCCCCGTGATCGATCTCGGAATTGAACATATTGATCGGATTGATTGGTCCCACTAGGCGTGCCAAAAGATGTGTTGATGCAAAAGTGGATCTGCGCAAACACAAAGGGCTAATACCGAATCGATATCCAGAGCGTGCGGTCGATTTGACTCGTTAATCGACAAGGATGAAGATCTGAGCACTTTGGTCCCGACAACAGCGATACGCCCGAAAGTCACGGCCAAGGGGTACTCACGCGGAACTCGAGAATCGCGAAGGTCGTGACTGAGACAATGCAACTCGCCGAATCAATGAGAACTCGTAAAAAAAAAAAATATGCAAATTGACGAAGTCGCCGAAAAATAAGTAGATGTAAATAGGAGTAAAACTTGGTTTTGATATTGATTCATATCTTCATTACATTGCCCCTCACTCCATATTTATACCGATCTAAAGAGACACAACCAAACACAACTAGGACACCAAGCCCATATCTAAGGAAACACGTGACTCTTACATGAGTCATACTCTAACAAATATAGAAAAGGAAATCAACTCCTATCTATTTCCCTATGTCTCGCCTCAATTACGATGGAAATCTCACCGTCCTCCTTCCCATCGGCATACTCCCCGTTTTCATCGGCAGTAATCTTCAAGTCTTCCTTCATCGGCATACTCCCCTGTTTACGCCCGGCAGTAGTCTTCAAGTCTTCCTTCATCGGCATACTCCCTGTTTCATCGGCAGTAGTCTTCAAGCCTCAAGCCTCCCTTCATCGGCATCGACAATAACACCTCCAACCTCATCGACAACGCCCGAGTCTAAATCAACCTTTCCATCGACCACCACTAGCTATCGGCAACCATCTTTACAAGCTGGCTTTCATCGGTTATCAGAGTATACAGTAACTTTCCCCTTGCCGATCAGTCCACTCCGATCATTTTGACACGTGCAAAAAACGGTGTCAACAGGACCGGCGGTGGCACCGCTCCGCTGCTATCGTTTTCCTAACGTGGCGTAGAGAGAGAAACGAGAGGGAGGAAATGAGGTTTAGGGTTCGGGGCAGCGGCGCAGCGCGTAGTTTTGTTCGCCCGAGCAGCACGGATGACCGTCGTATCGGACTTGACGGCTCACGGAGGCCGGGGCACTTTAGGCCTAGGTGGGACGAAGAAATGTCGGCCCAGGCCAAGTTGCGGTCTGGGCGCGGGAGAGCGCTACAGCGGGCGTTCGGTCACGGGTCGTGTTTGGAGCCGATGGGCCACGCGCGCGGACGTGTAATAGAGATGGGTTGCGACCGTTTCATCAGGTCAGGTTGAATGAATAGTAAACACAGAGTTTGTTTTATTATTTTCAGAAGCAGTTTTGATGAATTCTGTCAAGTTTTGAATCTCTGTCAAAATTTGAACCAACGGTATAATTTTTTTAGAGAGTAGATGAGTAAAGTAAAATGCTTCTGAAAAGTAGATAAAGAATTTTTCTCATGTTTCCGCTGCAAAGTTTAATATTGATTATCTTCCAATTAAATTCAAACCAACGGGAGAATTTAATTCGAATTGCAGTTACATTTAGTGAATTATGATTAGGTTTATCCTCTAATTAAATTGGAACCAACGGGAAAATGAAAATTAGAGGAGTAGTCCGATTTGTTTATGTTAAATTAGGGTATTATTATCTTCTGACTAACGTTGATGATAACAATATTATAATGAGTTTAAGGTTAAAGTTTAAATATCTGATAAATTTTACACCAACATGGTCAATTTTTCAGAGAGTAGACAAAGATCAAAAAATGCTCCCGAACTAAAAGAATGTATTTTATTATCAAGTTTCCGTTGCAATAATATTGATTATCTTCTAATGAAATTCGAACCAACGGGAGAATTTAATTTTGAAGAGTAGTTATATGTATTTCAAGTTAATTTATGAGTTTTATGCATTAATCTTATTTTCTGTCCAACGGTGATGTAGAATTGATACAGAAGCATCTTGTAAGTTTTATTTTTTAACGTTGGATTAAGCATGCGTGTTTGTATATAGATTTATCCCGCATGGAGAGAAGTTTTGGCATAGTACTTATGCTAGTCAATCCTGCATTGTGGGAGAAATTTTATAATGATTCACATGTTTTGTATCCCGCATAGCGAGAAAAGTTTGGGTAGGTCTTATGCTGTCCTAGTATTGACTGTGGCACAATAGAAATACATCGTCATAGTCAATACTAACCAAAAGATAAGAAAAGATGCAAACGTGACTTGCAAAAGCACTGCTAATGAAAGACCACGTTGAGTTCTGGAAGTGAAATAAGGAAAGTGTACTCCTAAATGGATCAAGAAATAACTTTGTTTACATAACATAATTATGTGAATGAAGTTATAAGTGTCTCATCGTTCACAAGTTTTTCTGAATAGTTCTCGAAATTATGGCAGTAAAGTTCATAAAATATTTCGAGGGGGAGAATATTAAGATCAATTAAGAAAGATAATCTTCATTAAGAGTGAGATACAGATTAATTAAGATAAAATCGTTGGAGTATAACGGTCACAACAATAATACCCCTAAGCAGAGAAATACCTAAATTTCTAGACCTTTTAAAGTTCTAACAGGAAGATAGCGTAGTCAGCCTCAAAGATGTTAAGGTGGTGCTTAAAGCGCTATATGAGGTTTTAATAGATTAAACCCAAAATAAGATATTTAAAGATACACTATCTTTAGAAAAGATGAGAAAATCTAGGGAGCATGGTATGTAGAGGTATGTAGAGACCAAAGACTTGAAGAGAAGAGGGACTGCGTGCCCACTCCAGTCACTCAGGAGCAACAAGGTTCTCAATACCTGTTGATGTTGTATGACTAATACAACACTTGTTGTTAGCTCTTCGAAGAAGATGAATAATATAAACAAGGATCTTGTAATACAAGAGCCTGTAGAATCTATTGCCTCTTGGCAATAAAGAGCAACAACAGCCCCATAAAAAAGTACCTATAGCTGAGGCCCTAGAAGGTCTCAAAGAATTAGTTAACCAGTTTTTCTGATGACTATGAAGTCTATGTTAGTAAAGAAATTCAAATAGAGAGTGGTCCCACCTCATTTGAAGAAGCCATGAAAAGCGTTTACTCATTTAAATGGCAAGAAGCTATGAAAGTTGAAATGAATTTGATAAATACCAATGATGTTTGGGACTTAGAAGAAATTTCTAATGGAGCCAAAACAGTAGGCTGTAAATGGGTCTATGAGACAAAATATGACTCCAAAGGAAATGTAGAAAGATATAAAGCATGACTTGTAGCAAAATGCTTTACGCAAAGAGAAGAATAGATTACATTGAGAGTTTTCTCTCTAGTCTCATGCATGGATTCTTTTAGAATCATGATGGTGTTCATGGCATATTACGATTTAGAGTTACATCAGATGGATGTAAAAACGGCATTTCTCAACGGGGATTTGTATGAAAACATTTACATGGCATAACCCAACAGATTTTGTCGTGGAAGAAAAGAACATATGGGATGCCGCATATAGAAATTCATTTATGGATTAAAAGTAAGTCTCTAGACAATAGTATTTGAAGTTGATGAAATGATAAGAAAGTTTGGGTTTTTTTAAAGAAAATGAGAAGGACAATAACGTTTATGCGAAGTTCAAGAATGGAAAATTCATTTTCCACATCCTATGAATAAATGACATTCTACTCACTAGTAGTGATGTTAATCTGTCATTGGAGAAGAAGTTTTGTCATCAAGTTTCAATGTGAATGATCTTGGTGAAGCGCCATTGGTTCTAGGAATCGAAATTCACCGAGATACAAGAAAATGGCATATTAGGACTATCACAAAGACATACTTAGAAAAGATTCTAACAAAATAAAGTATGCATGCGAGTAAACCTACACCTGCTCCTATAGTCAAGGGTAATAGATTTGGGAACTTCAAGTGTTCCAAAAATCGATATGAGATCGATCAAATGAACATGGTTCCATATGCTTCAGCCGTTGGAAGCTTGATGAGTGTACAAGCACAAGTAAGAACTTACCCTGACATAGTTTACGTATCCGGAATATTTTGGCAGAAGTCCAGTCCAGATATAGATCATTGGAATGGAGTTGAGAATGTCTTGCAATTTTACAAAGTATCATAGGCCTCATGCTGAGTAGAAAGGAACAAGTACTCTCAAATAATTGAGAGTACAAATGTTAAGTCTTAGCGAGATGTGTAGTAAAATCCACAGTAGTTGCTAACACTCGCAGTTAGAGTATTATTGTGGAAAAGCTCCAAAGAAACAATTGTGGTGTCATCTGTGATGCATACCATAGTATAACTTGACATGCGGCTTAAAGAACAGGCAAAAGGAGGTTAAGAGAATTAGTACCCGGATTTAACAATAGTAGTCAACAGCAATAACCATTTAAAGTAGTTAACTCCTAAGACAATATGTCAAGTGTGTTGCCAAACATATTGATATTAAGTTATATGATGAAAAGGAGAAAATTCAGAATCATTTTGTCGGTGTTTCGGACCGGGGGGTCCTCAACCAACCAGTAAATGTGAACTGCGTGCCCCTAATCCCGGATGGTGATGCAAAGAGACACAAGGTTTATACTGGTTCAGGCAATCGGTGCCCTACGTCCAGTCTAGGAGATCGATCTTGTATTCTTTGCACCGAAGTGCTTGTAGTAGGGGGTTACAAGCTGGGTGAGAGAGGGAGCTAGTCCCAGGTCTTGGCGTGGAGTGGTGCGGGCTGCTTGAGTCGTTGCTCTCAGGCAGCGTGGGAGCGTGCGTGAATTGAGTGAGTGCATTTTGCGCGTGAGGGCCGGCGTGGTCTCGATCCCTAAAAACGGTCCTGGTTGCTTCCTTTTATAGCCACAAGGAGGGAGCCAGGAGTACATGAGAGAGCTACACGTGGAACCTTAGCGAGGAAGGAAGATCCAGTACTATGGCATATTCCTGTAGCAGCGCAGTGTCGGGAATGACAATTGGTACTTGATCACTAGTGCGTCATGCCGGCCATGCCCGAGGTGTTGAAGTCGAGGGGTCCTCGTTGACGTTTAGTCGGCATGGCCTCCCTCTCAGAGGTGACATGCCGTGCCTTGTGAATTTTTGACTTGGTGGTTCACCGAGGCCTGGCAGGTGTTTGTGGCCGACCGCGCCGAGGCCTGATTTGCCGAGGCCTAGGAGGTGACCTGAGTACGATGCGACGGTCTCGGTGGTCGCTGCGTGCACTGGTTTAGGTGGAAAAGTGCGGGCGTGTGTCCGCAAAGCACGATAGTCCCCGCACCGTCGGTGGGGAATGGTAAAAAGGAGATTTGACCGTTGTCCCATCGCCTGTTGCTATGCCCCGCCAATCGTGGTGACGAGGCGTAACTGGGGTAATTAAACGGATGGGACGCCCGCCGCCAATGGGTAGTTGAGGCGGAGACGACGAGGATGCGGGACGAGCCCGGCCTCGGCCGAGGCGGAGAAGGAATAGTACGTCTGAGACCACGGGGTCTCTCGGACGAGGCGAGAACCAGCAGCAGTTGGGCTCTCCTGCGGTTTCGAGACTACAGGGACATGGACTTGACCTTCCATGTTGCTTTTGTCCTTGCATGTGGGGTTAGGTAGCATGATAATGAGCACGATGGGGGTAACCCCTATGCGCCTTGTCCCCCCGTCTCCGTCGGTCGTTCTGCCCGTTCTATACCTGAGTGCGGCTGACGTTTGCGGTAGTAGTTGGGCGCATTAATCTGGACGTGACGTTTCGTCAGAGGAGTTTGGTCGGGATGGAGGTTACGGGTATGTTTGCCGAGCCCGGCCTCGAGCGAATCGGAGAATTGGCATCCCATCCGAGGCCTTTCGGGGCGAGGCCTCGACGAGAGGGTCTCGGCGAGAGGGCCTCAGCGGGGCAATTTTGGCCTTTCGTATGAGGCCTCGGCGCAAGGCCTCGAGCGAATCGGAGAATTCTGCAGAGACCTGACGGTAGTCTTTTGGCTTTGATTTTTGCAAGGTTTAAACAACATTTTTGGTTCTTACTTAGGGTACCCCTTATTGTGGTATCCGACAGAAAGCATTGAGCATATAAGTACCAAGCAAGTACTTACGGATCCGCTTACCAAAGGCTAACCACCCAGTGCGTTCAGAGAACACACAGTCGACATAGATTTATGGGAAAGCTTATGATTTCTGGATACTAAGGGCATAGTTGAGTATATGTTTCAAAACAGAGAGGTGCATTGTAGCTGTTAAATCTAATGGCAACTAACCGTGACGATGAGACACGCTCTATGCAATGATCTGTGATGGAATGGGAAAAAGAAAAATGAAGTTCAATTTAAATCATATGGTGAGATCAAGGGGAAGAATGTTAGGTTGATCTTCACTAAAGGTCGATTGGGCCCTTGATCCGCGCCCTGATCGGGGGCGCTCAGTCTTTCTGCTGGCTGATGGGCCCCTGTCGCGCAGCGCAATAAATAGGAGGTGGGAGTTGGGGATCGACACACGAGGTTCACCGCAGCCGCCAGCGCCCCACCATGTCCTAGCCCTAGTCCGATCTAGAAGGGCGCGCTGTAAGCGACGGCAAGCGCCATCGCCTTCGCCGCCGCCACCAGACCGGGTCTGCACCGCTACTATTTCGTCACCGGCGCCATGGGTGTGGCTGGAAACTCGAGGCAAGGTATGACAGCAAGTCCTCTCATCTAAGCTAAGTATTTATCCACTGCTCTACGCTTAGAAGTTCTGTCAGTTCCATCACTAACTACTAAGCAGTACGTTAGGCTAGCACTGATGCAACTCTAATTGAATACATTCTGGTTTAAAAAAAGACACATGGAGTGCATTCGGTGTTGTTGCGTGTACTCTAAGGTCCCGTTCGCTGGTCTGAAACTTGGCTGAAACTGGCTGATTTTGTGAGAGAGAAACACTGTTTGACTAATTTTTATGAACAGTAAAATGAGTGGCAACCAGCCGGCTGGTCTGATTATTTCAGACCAGTGAACACGGCGTAATTTCTTGTCTTGTGTAACCCAGTGTCTACTTGATTCTTGATGCAGGTAGCACACTGACTGGGTGCGCTGTCAGGCTGGCATTGGCCAACGTTCATTTGCCCTGCTGCTGCTGCTAATGCCATGATGGGTGTCGTCGGTCTATATATCGGTACAGGCGTCCAAGCTCTCGTCGGCCGGCCGAACCGAACAACACAACGGACAGCAGAGAAAGACGACGGGCCGAGATAGATACGGAACCCAACGTGCAGTGCAGTGCAGTGCAGGCTCGGCGTGAGAGGGATTTGTCGGCCGGTAGCACGCGTACGTGACCAGCAAGTGAAGTGATGATTCGCAAATCCTCCCGGCCACTCGTGTAGTAATATCCACTTGTACAGCAGTCCTTCTTCCCTCTCGATCAGGCTCTCACACACGCGCGGAGTGGGTTTAAAAGGCACCACCAGCTCAGCTCAGCTCAGCTCAGTTCGCTTTTGATGATTGCAGTCTTGATCGCAGCTCTGCTGGGTCAGGGACTCTGCGTCGCCGTCGTTGCGGCGGAGAAGAGACGGCGGCGCCTGCGGAGACGACGCAGTGGCGTCGGTCGGACTAAGGCAAGGGATTGGCCAAGGTAATGGCGTAAACTCCGCTTGCATTTGCCTGCGCAGCTGCGCTAGTTCTGGTTAGAGTAAATAGGAATAGTACCACATTATCTATCCGTGTGGGGTGTTAGTCCTATGTATTTTATATAATCAATCCATGAGGCACAATGCAATATATCATCCAATTCCATCAATTATATTCTCCTTCATGGTATCATTCGCCTAGGTTTAGATCTAACCCTAGCCGCCGCCGCTTCCGCACTTGCGCCGCCCGGGAGAAATCGATCTCCGCCGAGGCGCGCGCCACCCCTTTAGGTGTCGGATCCTATTGATCCCGCTGCCATCTTCGCCGCCGCGTCAAGCAGCGATTCGGGCCTTCTCGTGATGTCGCGCTACCTTGTCGCCTCATCGCGCTCACCATGGAGGATGGTGGGCGTCGCCCCCATCCCACGCTGCCGTGGTGGTGGCCCGGGCCAGGTCGACCCCGACACCGAGCTGCCATGGTGGCGGCAGGCCAATCTGCGCCAACCTCGCGAGACGCTGCGTGACCGCCGAGTCCTACGCGCATCTTCTCCGAGCGACAGGGTTGCTGGCTTGCAGCTGTGTCGCCTCATCAGGCCACAGCACCGCCGCCCATGTGTCCGCTTCACCATTGCATCTACATCGCCGTCCCCTGTGCATCGATGATTGTGCTGCGCAACTTTGCTGCGCCATCCGTCTGATTGGGTCTTCGTCCTGCTGATTGGGTCTTCGTCATCGAGCTGCCGCTACCTGCGCCGTCGCTGAGCCCTGCTTGCCGACCGCCCCCTCGCATTGTCGCTGAGCCCTGCTCGTCGACGTGTCCTCTCCCGCATTGCTTCTTCTTTGTCGAGCACAACCACATGGTTGGGGCCCTCTACCTCGTACGTACGGTATTGGCAACACCGACACGTGCTTTCGCCCCCGACGCGTTGTTGGGTCTGGCAAACCTAGCCACGCCTCGGCGCTCAGGCGGCTTGACTGCATCGACTTCGGCATTGACCCTCTCGTCCCACCCCGTTTGCCTCGATTGCGTCGTCGCCTTTCTTCTACGTCTACGACGGCCCTGACTGCGTCGACTTCGGCATCGCCCACTCCCACGACGACTACCTCGACGTGTCTCCGTCATCACCTTGGCGCCCCTTTGTGTGCCTGCAGCTCCATCGACATGGCAACCCGACCACAACTACATCGACCTCGGCCATCTTCAGTACGGCTTCTTCGACCACGGCTATTGTGCCCTCACGCTCGGCTACCTCGACATCGGCACAAAAGGGCTACCGCCTTGCATGAGGACTCATCGGCTTCTTCTCCGACCACAGCATACACGATGCATTGATTGTTATGACTGCGGGGGATGTTAGGTTGTCAACTTCTTCTCCGGTCTCACCGTATGTAGCGCTCTCGCTGTGATTGCGGGGGATGTTAGAGTAAATAGGAATAGTACCACATTGTCTACCCACGTGGTGTGTTAGTCCTATGTACTCTATATAATCAGCCCATGAGGCCCAATACAATATATCATCCAATTCCACCAATTCTATTCTTCTTCGGTTCTGGACCTTTTGGCAATATGCTTTTGTGTCGTAGTAGATGGGTAGATGGAATAGAATCTTGCTGCGGCTGCTGTTCGTGCGTGGCGGCTTTCTTTGCTTGGGTTCCTCCTGATTGTTCTTCGTCTTGGAAGCCAAGCATCATCCGCTTTCGCGTGCATTCGCCTTTCTACGAAACCGCATGCTTCGCTAGGGGCACGATACGGGCAAACACACTTCATCTTTTTGGTGAAACGAGCCTGCTCTTTCTGCATGATTTTTCACGTTGATGGAATTAATCCAGGGAGGTTTTCAACCGATCCACCAAAACATTTTGAAACGAGCTAGTACGTTTTCCACAAATGTTAACCTAAACAAAATCCGTGTAATGTATGAGTGTATTTTACTACTGTCGTGCTCTGGCCAACTTAGGGCCTGTTTGGAGGGCCTCCGGCAGTTCGGACTCCGAATACTAGCACTGTGAAGGAGCCGTCGGAGCTCCGAATCCCTAGCTCCTCCGGCTCCTCGCTGTCCTCTGTTCAAATCTGGAGCTACTGCACAGGCCGCTATAGGACCGCACAGTGAAGCACAGGCAGGCGAAGCCGGAGCCACGTGGAGCGGAACCAACGACGTTCGCTTAGCCCTGGATCCACCCGAAATCATTTCAGATATCAAAGATAGTACAAAGTAGCACAACATTCTAAGGCTGTGTTTAGTTCAGAGAATTTTGGGAATTTAGATACTGTAGCATTTTTGTTTTTATTTGGCAATTAGTGTTCAATCATGGACTAATTAGGCTCAAAACGTTCATCTCGCAATTTTCAACCAAACTGTGCAATTAATTTTTTTTTCGTTTATATTTAATATTTCATGCAAGTATCGCAAGATGGGATGTAATAGCTGCCGTAACACTTTTTTTGAAAGTCGGAATGGTTTCAGGTACATTACACTCGGAACCGAACATGCCCTTTGAAATCGTCAGAGTCCAGCGGATCAAAACCAAATGCAATGTACTGGTAACTCTGCGTTGGATCGCCATCACCCACGGATTTAAAAGAAAAAGTACTGGCAGCACAGTGTACTTTGCTGCAGAATTTTGGTCTTTTCTTGTAGGGGTGCGCTGGTAATTCCGGCACCGGCAGGCGTGATGCTACTAGGCGGACGCGTAATAGAGATGGGCTGCGACTGTTTAATCAGGCCGGGCCAAATGAATAGTAAACATAGAATTTTATTTTATTATTTTTAGAAGCAGTTTTGACGAATTCTGTCAAGTTTTGAATCTCTGTCAAAATTTAAACCAACGGTATAATTTTTTCAGAGAGTAGATGAGTAAAGTAAAATGCTTCTGAAAAGTAGATAAAGAATTTTTCTCATGTTTCCGTTGCAAAGTTTAATGTTAATTATCTTCCAATTAAATTCGAATCAACGGGAGAATTTAATTCGAAGAGCAGTTACATTTAGTGAATTATGATTATGTTTATCCTCTAATTAAATTGGAGCCAACGGGAAAATTTAAATTAGAGGAGTAGTCCGATTTGTTTATGTTAAATTATGGTATTGTTATCTTCTGACTAACGTTGATGATAACAATATTATAATGAGTTTAAGGTTGAAGTTTAAATCTCTGATAAATTTTACACCAACATGTTCAATTTTTCAGAGAGTAGACAAAGATCAAGAAATGCTCCTGAACTAAAAGAATGTATTTTATTATCAAGTTTCTGCTGCAATGATGTTTATTATCTTCTAATTAAATTCAAAACAATGGGAGAATTTAATTTTAAAGAGTAGTTATATGTATTTTAAGTTAATTTATGAGTTTTATACATTAATTCTATTTTATGTCCAACGGTGATGTAGAATTGATGCAGAACATCTGGTAAGTTTTATTTTTTAACCGACGAGATCACTCGGCTGCATGCCAACGGGATGCAATGCTGGGGTATGTGAATGAAAGGGCTTGAATCAAGCCAGTTTAGAACAGTTTTTTGTTAGTTTACTAATTTTCTGATTAAATTGGAACCAACAGGAAGATTTAATTGGAAATTGAAGTATAAGTGAATATTTTATGATAAGAGTTGCAATAAGTAACATGCATGTCTAATTTGACCAACGTTGGATTAAGCATGCGTATTTGTATATAGATTTATCCCGTATGGGAAGAAGTTTTGGTATAGTACTTATGCTAGTCAATCCTGTATGACGGGAGAAGCTTTGTGATGATTCACATGTTTTATATCCCGTATAGCGAGAGAAGTTTGGGTAGCTCTTATGTTGTCCTAGTATTGACCGTGGCACAATAGAAATGCATCATTGTAGTCAATACTAACCAAAGGATAAGAAAAGATGTAAGCGTGACTTGCAAAAGCACTGCTAATGAAAGGCCTCATTGAGTTCTTGAAGTGAAATAAGAAAAATGTAGTTCTAAACGGATTAAGAAATAACTTTGTTTACATGACATAATCATGTGAATGAAGTAAGTTACAAGTGTCTCCTCGTTTACAAGTTTTTCTGAATAGTTCTCAAAATTATGGCAGTAAAGTTCATGCCATATTTCGAGGGAGAGAATATTAAGATCAATTAAGAAAAATACTCTTCATTAAGAGTGAGATAAAGATCAATTAAGAAATATACTCTTCATTAAGAGTAAGATAAAGATTAATTAAGATGAAACCGTTAGAGGAGTATAACGATCACAACAATGATACCCCTAAGCAGAGAAATAGCTAAATTCCTGGACCTTTTAAAGTTCTGACAGAAAGATAGCGTAGTCAGCCTCAAAGATGTTAAGGTGATGCTTAAAGCACCATATGAGATTTTAACAGATTAAACCCAAAATAAGATATTTGAAGATACACTATCTTTAGAAAAGATAGGAAGATCTAGGGGAGTATGGTATGTAGAGGTATGTAGAGACCAAAGACTTGAAGAGGAGAGAGACTGCGTGCCCACTCTAGTTACTCAGGAGCAACAAGTTTTTCAATACCTGTTGATGCTGTATGACTAATACAACACCTGTTGTTAGCTCTTCGAAGAAGATGAATAATGTAAACAAGGATCTTGTAATACAGGAGCCTGTAGAATCCATTGCCTCTTGGCAATGAAGAGCAACAACAGCCCCATATGAAAGTACCAATAGCTGAGGCCCCAGAAGGTCTCAAAGAATTAGTAAACCAGTTTTTCTGATGACTATGAAGTCTATGTTAGTAAAGAAATTCAAATAGAGGGTGATCCCATCTCATTTGAAGAAGCCATAAGAAGCGTTTACTTGTTTAAATGACAAGAAGCTATAGAAGTTAAAATAAATTTGATGAATACCAATGATGTTTGGGATTTAGAAGAAATTCCTAATGGAGCCAAAACAATACGCTATAAATGGGTCTACAAGACAAAATGTGATTCCAAAAGGAATGTAGAAAGATATAAAAACACAGCTTGTAGCAAAATGCTTTACGCAAAGAGAAGAATAGATTACATTGAGAGTTTTCTCTCTAGTCTCATGCATGGATTCTTTTAGAATCATGATGGTGTTCATGGCACATTACGATTTAGAGTTACATCAGATGGATGTAAAGACGGCATTTCTCAACGGGGATTTGTATGAAAACGTTTACATGGTATAACCCAAAAGATTTTGTCGTGGAAGAAAAGAACATATATGATGCCGTCTGTAGAAATCCATTTATGAGTTAAAAGTAAGTCTCTAGACAATAGTATTTGAAGTTGATGAAACGATAAGAAAGTTTGGGTTTTTTTAAAGAAAATAAGAAAGACAATATCGTTTATGCGAAGTTCAAAAATAGAAAATTTATTTTCCACATCCTGTGAATAGATGACATTCTACTTACTAGTAGTGATGTTAATCTATTATTGAAGAAGAAGAAGTTTTGTCATCAAATTTCAATGTGAATGGTCTTGGTGAAACGTCATTGGTTCTAGGAATCGAAATTCACCGAGACACAAGAAAATGGGGTATTAGGACTATTGCAAAGGCATACTTAGAAAAGATTCTAAAGAAATAAAGTATGCATGCGAGTAAACCTACGCCTGCTTCTATAGTCAAGGATAATAGATTTGAGAACTTTAAGTGTTCCAAGAACCGATATGAGATCGATCAAATAAACATGGTTCCATATGCTTCGGCTGTTGGAAGCTTGATGAGTGTACAAGTACAAGTAAGAACTTACCCTGATGTAGTTTACGTATCCGGGATATTTTGGCAGAAGTCCAGTCCAGATATAGATCACTGAAATAGAGTTAAGAATGTCTTGCAATTTTGCAAAGTATCATAGGCCTCATGCTGAGTAAGAAGGAACATGTACTCTCAAATAGTTGAGGGTACAAATGTTAAGTCTTGACGAAATGTATATTGAAATCTACAGTAGTTGCTAACACTCGCAGTTGAAGTATTATTGTGGAAAAAGCTCCAAAGAAACAGTTGTGGTGTCATCTGTGATGCATACCATAGTATAGCTTGACATGAGACTTAAGGAACAAACAAAAGAAGGTTAAGGGAATTAGTATCTAGATTTAACAATGGTAGTCAATAGCAATAACTATTTAAAGTAGTTAACTCCTAAGACAACAGGTCAAGTGTGCTGACAAACACATTGATATTAAGTTATATGTTGTAAAGGAGAAAATCCAGAATCATTTTGAAAGCATTGAGCATATGAGTACCAAGCAAGTACTTGCGGATCCGCTTACCAAAGGCTAACCACCCAGTGCGTTCAGAGAACACACAATCGACATGGGTTTACGGGAAAGCCTATGATTTCTGGATACTAAGAGCCTAATTGAGTATCTGTTTTAAAATAAAGAGGTGCATTATAACTATTAAATCTAATGGCAACTGACCGTGACGATGAGGCATGCTCTATGCACTGATCTGTGATGGAATGAGAAAAAGAAAAATGAAGTTTAGTTTAAATCATAAGGTGAGATCAAGGGGGAGAATGCCAGGTTGATCTCCACCAACGGTCAATTGGGCCCTTGATCTGCTCCCTGATCAGAGGCGCTCAGCCTTTCTGCTGGCTGATAGGTCCCTGTCGCGCAGCGCAATAAATAGAAGGTGAGAGCTGGGGCTCGACACACGAGGTTCACCGCAGCCGCCAGCGCCCCACTATGTCCTAGCCCTAGTCCGATCTTGAAGGGCGCGTTGTAAGCGACGGGAAGCGTCATCGGATTCGTCGCCGCCACCAGACCGGGTCTGCACTGCTACTATTTCGTTGCCGGCGCCATTGGTGCGGCTAGAAACTCGAGGCGAGGTATAACAGCAAGTTCCCTCATCTAAGCTAAGTATTACAGACTGATCTACGCCTAGAAGTACATCAGTTCCATCACTAACTACTAAGCAGTAGGTTAGGCTAGCACTGATGCAACTGTAATTGAATACATTCTGGTTTAAAAAAAACACATGGAGTGCATTCGGTGTTGTTGCGTGTACTCTAATTTTTGTCTTGTGTAACCCAGTGTCTACTTGATTCTTGATGCAGGTAGCACACTGACTGGGTGCGCTGTCAGGCTGGCATCGGCCAACGTTCATTTGCCCTGCTGCTGCTGCTAATGCCATGATGGGTGTCGTCGGTCTATATATCGGTACAGGCGTCCAAGCTCTCGTCGGCCTGCCGAACCGAACAACGCAACGGACAGCAGAGAAAGACGACGGGCCGAGATAGATACGGAACCCAACGTGCGGTGCAGTGCAGGCCCGGGGTGAGAGGGATTTGTCGGCCGGTAGCACGCGTACGTGACCGGCAAGTGAAGTGATGATTCGCAAATCCTCCCGGCCACTTGTGCAGTAGTATCCTTCCCTCTCGATCAGGCTCTCACACACACGAGCGGAGTGGGTTTAAAAGGCACCACCAGCTCAGCTCAGTTCAGCTGCTGCGCTTTTGATGATTGCAGTCATGATCGCAGCTCTGCTGGGTCTGGGACTCTGCGTCGCCGTCGTTGCGGTGGAGAAGAGACGGCGGCGAGTCGGCGTCGGCGGCGCCTGCGGAGACGACGCAGTGGCGTCGGTCGGACTAAGGCAAGGGATTGGCCAAGGTAATGGCGTAAACTCCGCTTGCATTTGCCTGCGCAGCTGCGCTAGTTCTGGACCTTCTGGCAATACGCTTTTGTGTCGTAGTAGATGGGTAGATGGAATAGAATCTTGCTGCGGCTTCTGTTTGTGCGTGGCGGCTTTCTTTGCTTGGGTTCCTCCTGCTGGTTCTTCAGTCTGTTCGCTTGGCGTATAAGTCATATTTTTTCAGCTAACTTATAGTATTTTTCTCTCACAATAAATTAGCCAACGGTACTTTCAGTTATAACTTATCAGCCCAACGAACAGAGCATTCGTCTTGGAAGCCAAGCATCATCCGCTTTCGCGTGCATTCGCCTTTCTACGAAACCACATGCTTCGCTAGGGGCACGATACGGGCAAGCACACTTCATCTTTTTGGTGAAACGAGCCTGCTCTTTCTGCATGATTTTTCACGTTGATGGAATTAATCCAGGTAGGTTTTCAACCGATCCACCAAAACATTTTGAAACGAGCTAGTACGTTTTCCACAAATGTTAACCTAAACAAAATCCGTGTAATGTATGAGTGTATTTTACTACTGTCATGCTCTGGCCAACTTGGGGCCTGTTTGGAGGGCCTCCGGCAGTTCGGACTCCGAATACTAGCACTGTGAAGGAGCCGTCGGAGCTCCGAATCCCTAGCTCCTCCGGCTCCTCGCTGTCCTCTGTTCAAATCTGGAGCTGCTGCACAGGCCGCTGTAGGGCCGCACAGTGAAGCACAGGCAGGCGAAGCCGGAGCCACGTGGAGCGGAACCAACGACGTTCGCTTAGCCCTGGATCCACCCGAAATCATTTCAGATATCAAAGATAGTACAAAGTAGCACAACATTCTAAGGCTGTGTTTAATTCAGAGAATTTTGGGAATTTGGATACTGTAGCACTTTTGTTTTTATTTGACAATTATTGTTCAATCATGGACTAATTAGGCTCAAAACGTTCATCTCGTATTTTTCAACCAAACTGTGTAATTAATTTTTTTTCATCTATATTTAATGTTTCAGGTAAGTATCGCAAGTTTTGATGTAATAGCTGCTGTAGTACTTTTTATGAAAGTTGGAATGGTTTCAGGTACATTACACTCGGAACCGAACATGCCCTTTGAAATCATCAGAGTCCAGCGGATCAGAACCAAATGCAATGTACTGGTAACTCTGCGTTGGATCGCCATCACCCACGGATTTAAAAGAAAAAGTACTGGCAGCACAGTGTACTTTGCTGCAGAATTTTGGTCTTTTCTTGTAGGGGTGCGCTGGTAATTCCGGCACCGGCAGGCGTGATGCTACTAGGCTGATAGCGCTCGGTCAGGCAGGCACACACACGCCTGACGCCTCGGTAGTCGTCTAGTCGACCACCCACCAGAGATGACCAGAAGCGAAGCCTAGGACTCATCTCCATGACATTGACACGCGGGCCCGGCTCGCCTTTGGATGCGCACGCCACGCGCACTCGAGTGAGCCGCCTCCGCCTGACCACCCAGAGGACCAGACCCGGCCAGCCAGGCCGATGCGCCTCCGTGGCCTCGGTCGCTTGCGTTGCGCCGCTGGCCGATTCGGGAATCGGCACCATATGGCTGACAGCAGGGCCCCACGCACCACGCCGCCTCCCGCATTGTGCGCGTCGCCCGCCCAGGTCCAGTTGCCACGGCGCCCCACTCGCGCGTTATTTATTGGGCTGGCCAGAGCCGCGGTGCGGTCGCTGACGCGCGGGCCCCTCGACAGTACTCTGGCCGTTAATGATGGGGTCCTCATGGGTTCCGAGATCGGGAATGGGTTAACGCCAGCGTCGCACGAGCGCGCCCTCGCTTTTGCCTCTGCGTCGTGACGGCGTACCTCACTCACCCACCTACAGTACCTCTGTGTACTTTTACGCCGCTCTTTCCTTCTCAGATAAATAAAATAATAAAGCGAGTGGCCGTAGCTGTAGAGCTACAACAGCGGTTGCGTCACAAGTTCACAACACGAGCTGCCAAATCTTGCTCCTGTCGCCAAGGTAAAAAATCTCACCCTGATCATGGCACGCCGCATGGGTGAGAGTGGACGAGTGATGGCCAAAACTTCTTTTTTCTAGTACTGCTGCTCACCCTGTTCGGTTGTCTTATAAGTCGTATTTTTTTAATTAATAAATAATATTTTTTTTCTTATACCAAATTAGTTAATAATACTTTCAACTATAGCTTATCAGCTAAGCGAACCAGACGAGGCGTGCAAATTTGTGCATCTTGATTTGTTACGGATCTATCCCCCGAATCTATCCGAATAGCGGCAGCAACCTCTGCAATCAGCAATGCCGTCCGTACGTACGCACGTGTGACTGCCCGGCGCCCGCTTCAGCAAGTAGGGCGTGTTTGATTGAAACCTGGGTAGAAGATGCCTGGCCTGTAGCGTGACTGGATGCTGCATATGCGGTATTTGGATGCAGCCCTGATGAGCTGCCTGTCCGAGGCATCAGCCCCCAGGCTCAGGCGCACTAAAACGGTCGCCTGGGGTGTAGCTGCTGCTTGCCTGGACTAATTACTCGTCTAATCACTTATTGTCTTATTTACTGTTATTCTTTGTATTAGCTGATACTGTGTACACGAAATTCCATGAAAAAAACATATACCAATAAACCTGAACTAATCATAAGTCCAAATTGAGTTTTTTTTAAAAACATATTACGTTCTTCTTTTAAGTTCTCTACCAATAACCTACACTAACATCATGTATACAGTGTAATTATAATTATCTTTGTTCCTCGTATGTCTTTCCTTGTGACATTTTTTAAATAGCTAGGAAAACTATTAAATTTATTTGTAATTTAAAATATATTGTTAATTGATAAAATATGTGGATGGTTTTATTTATTTATTGTTTGTAAGTTCTAACAGCAACCGTGTATGTTTTAAAATAGTATTATATCTTATTTTAGTATTTCATGTACAGCCTTCCAACTAAACGCAACATCTTTTACCTTGTCTGCCAGGCAGAATCTACCAAATTTCCAGGTACATGTTTTACCTGACAAGTACTTTAGACTTCCATCAAACAGGCCCGTACTGTAGGGAACAGTGACATTACGGCTACATGCGGCAGCTATTTTTTTACACTTGCATTCCTTGGTGCCCGTCCTTCGTCCTCATCCCCTCGAGTCCAAAACCCACCCAGTCCTTGTTTAGTTGCTCCTAACTCTCAATTTTGGCACTATATAAAAAAAAAGATTTACCGTCATATTTAACTTGTACTATATGTATAGAGTATTAAATGTAGACGAAATCAAAAACTAATTGTACAGTTAGGTTGTACTTTGCGAGACGAATATTTTGAGCCTAATTAGTCAATGATCGGATAATTATTACCAAATACAAACAAAATGCTACAGTGTCGCACAGTGAATCCGGCCGCGCCGAATTCGGCCCACTAAACAAGGGCCCAGTGGCCAGTTTTTAAGCTAACCTCACATGATTAATGCTCCATTAATAAACAAACAGGTCAAGCACAAGAAAATGGTAACGCAGACGACAAGACCCCCTCGTAGATCCCCGTGCCGTCTTGGCACGGGCACCGGCACCCCCGAACGGAATTGACATTCCACCCAACAACGATCGGATCGCCAAGGAAAATTGTTTTTAGGAAGAAGCTGATATGGAGTAGGCTCATGGTTACCGGTATCTTTCCACGCTGCAAATGGCGAAGCGGCTGTTCGTTGGTTGGTTTTTAGATAGATAAATTTAATCGATGCTGGTTTATTGATTGAGAAAAATACTACTCACTGACTCGTAAGTCCGGCCTAAAACCACCGCCAGCCTGCTAGGATAGTTGTTGTTGTCTGCTCAGTAGAATACTCCAGCCGGGGATGATTCCTTCATCCCCAGCCGCTGCATGCTCGTTCCTTCTCTAGTGTTTGTTCCCTTGTTTCTTTTTCCAGTACTGCTCCTTTGTTCGCTTCCACCCCTCCGTCCCTCTGCGGATTAGCTTCCAGTGGCTTGCTCGGACCACTGAACTCTGACCACTCTCTCAACCACTCCAGATCACGGCGGACACTGGTGCATCAGCAGCAGCAGCAGTAGCAGCGGGGTCCAAGAAATGAGCTTCCGTGGGGGCGACGAGGAGGAGGAGACAGCGGAAGAGCTGCTGGAGCGCGTCCGGGGGATGGTACCACCCGCGGCGGCGGCGGCGCGGGCGGCGCGCGGGTTCCCGGGCCGGTGGAAGGCGATCGCCGCGAAGCTGGACGCGCTCCCGGCGTGCCTGTCCGACCTGTCCAGCCACCCTTGCTTCGCCAGGAACGCGCTGTGCCGGGAGCTGCTGCAGTCGGTGGCCGCCACGCTAGCCGACGCGGCCGAGCTCGCGGCGCGGTGCCGGGAGCCGCCCGCGGACGGGAAGCTGAGGACGCAGAGCGCCGTCGACGCGCTGTCCGGGAGGCTCGACCTCGGCCTCCGGGACTGCGCGCTGCTCGTCAAGACCGGCGTGCTGTCGGACGCCGCCGCCCCGTCCCCGTCCACGCCGCCGGCGGAGGCTGCGGCTGGGGTCCCATCCGCGGACGTCCGGGAGCTGCTTGCGAGGCTGCAGATCGGGTACCCCGAGGCCAAGAGCCGGGCCGTGGACGGGCTGCTGGACGCGCTGCGCAGGGACGAGCGGAGCGTGCTGGCGGCGCTCGGCCGCGCCAGCGTCGCCGCGATGGTGCAGCTGCTCACGGCGTCGGCGCCTGTGGTCCGGGAGAAGGCCGCCACGGTCGTGTGCCAGGTCGCGGAGTCGGGCGGCGCCTGCGAGGCGCTGCTCGTGTCGGAGGGCGTCCTGCCGCCGCTCGTCAGGCTGGCGGAGTCCGGCAGCCTCGTGGCGCGAGAGAAGGCCGCGCTCACGCTGCAGCGCCTGTCCGCGTCGTCGCCTGACGTCGCGCGCGCGGTCGTCGGACACGGTAGCGCCGGCGCGCTCGTGGATATCTGCCAGACGGGGGACTCCGTCTCCCAGACCGCCGCGGCCGGCGCGCTCAGGAACCTCTCGGCGGTGCCGGAGGTGCGGCAGGCGTTGGTGGACGAAGGAGTCGTCCGCGTCATGGTCGGACTGCTGGACCGCGGCGCCGTGGCGGGCGCCAAGGAGCACGCCGCCGAGTGCCTGCAGAACCTCACGGTCGGCAACGACGGCTTGCGGCACGCCGTCGTGTCGGAGGGCGGGCTGCGCAGCCTGCTGCTCTACCTGGACGGCCCGCTGCCGCAGGAGCCAGCGGTGGGCGCGCTCCGGAACCTCGTGGGCGCGGTCTCGCCCGACAGCCTCGTGGCGCTCGGCGTGCTGCCGCGGCTGGTCCACGTGCTCAGGGTCGGGTCGATTGGCGCGCAGCAGGCGGCGGCCGCGGCGATCTGCCGGATCTCCAGCTCCGCCGAGATGAAGCGCGCCGTCGGCGAGCACGGCTGCATCCCGCTGCTGGTGCGCTTGCTGGAGGCCAAGTCGAACGGCGCGCGCGAGGTGGCCGCGCAGGCGCTGGCGAGCCTGGTGAGCTGCGCTGCCAACGCCCGGGAGATGAAGGACGACAAGTGCGTGCCCAGCCTGGTGCAGCTGCTGGACCCGAGCCCTGCGAACACGGCTAAGAAGTACGCCATCGCCTGCCTCCTCACGCTCTCGGGGACCAAGCGATGCAAGAAGGTGATGGTCTCGCACGGCGCCATCGGCTACCTCAAGAAGCTCTCCGACATGAACGTGGCCGGCGCCAAGAAGCTGCACGAGAGGCTGGAGCGCGGCAGGCTACGCAGCATGTTCAGTAGGCAGTAGCAGGTGTAACTAAACTACCTGCCCTGTACTACTATTTCCATGCAAAAATCTCACCTGTATAGAAATCAACCCAGCTTCACACTATGTATGAAATGAAATGGCTGTTCAGAAACTTCGCCTAATTGAATCTTCATCTTGAAAGATCAGCCGTGCAAATTTGTGCATCTTGATTTGTTACGGACGTGTGGTATATTAATATATTTAGAAGAGAAATGCTACATTCCACTCAAAGTATTAGAACACTCTATCCTTGTCTCTTCTCCATCTCCGACGGCCTTAGAAGAAAATTTTGAGAGGCAGACAAGCGAGGCGTGGGGACGGGAGAGGCGGCGGCAAGGCAAAGGCGTCCGAGCTAAGTTGGGGCGAGGCGACCATGGCCATGACGGTGTCGGGGTGGGGGGGGCGGAGTAGGAGGTCACCGTGGGTGCAAGCAGCGGCGCATCGGGCTTCAAGAAGAAGAAGATGGCGTTGGGTTGGGGGGAGAGCCATGAGCCGTTGGATGAGGAGATCAATGGTCCAAAATCGAGTGTTTTTGCCAAAACCGAGTGCTGGCTAGTCAGACCCTATTTAGAAATATTAAGCTCTATATGCTCCAAAAATTATCCTGCTTAATAACTACAATTGTAATATGATTGAGAGACTTTTTTTCCCACATATATGTATTTTGCTCCATAAATGTAATTGGTGTTCCCTAAAAAAATGTTAAAGAGAAAGATGTTGTGCTCATGCATGCAATTTGTTCAATGATTTTTTGAGATCAATTCCATTCAATAAGAAATAATGTTCTAACATTCTAAGAGAAAAATGTTTGCCCATTTATGTGTTTTGGTACATAAATTAAAATAATAAATAGGGAGAATGAAATAAATTTGAAAGTAGAAGTTTAAAAAGGAAAGAAAAATGAAAATTAAAGAAACAAATAAAAAAGATCAGAACAACCAAAACAATACAATAGAAAACTAAATTAATTAGGGAAGAATGAATGAAAATAAACCAATTGAGATGAACATGTGTGGCTCAGGGGCTGCCATGGAGCATAAACAAGCAGGTTTGTTAGCGCACTCAGTGGTCGGCTGTTCTTCGGCCAGGAGATGATTCAGTTGATGGCCCATGAGAGAAGACAGGAAACCAAAACATTTGATGATTCAGAAGACGATGGCTATGACAGAAGACAGAAAAACGTATACAACAAGTATTTCCATATATATACTTATATTTTTTCCTCAAAAATATATATACTTATATTTGTATATTTTATTAAATTGTTACTAATAGTATTCTAGGAAAGTATGACACGCGTAATCAACGTTATCCTAAACACTAAACGGTAAACAGTCGGTCATGTTTTGTTTAGCGTTTAAACGGTTTATACAGTGATTAAGCGGATTAAAGCGGTCTAAACGGCTTTACACAATATTGCCAAAATATGCATATTTTTTAATGTAAAATCAATTATTCTAGGACTTATACATGTTTATGCAACTAAAAAATCAATTATTTTAGTATGTATATATATTTATGCATGTTACAAGAATCAAATATACATATTTATGCATGTAACAAAGCAAGTGTACAAATTTATGAATATAATAAATTTAAGTATACAGACTTATGCATGCAAAATTCAACTAGATTTACTTGGTGTTTGCCTAAACAGCCATTTAAACAACCGTTTAGCCCGTTTAATACTATTTATCTTCGTTCGGTTTAGGCCGTTTAGACCGTTTTATCCTATTTTTTTACCGTTTAAACAGTCAACCATTTAATTTTCGTTTACCCCTAAATAAAACAGTTTACCACCGTTTACCGTTTAATCCTCCGTTTACACCGTTTAGGTAAACACTGTGCGTAATAAGCACTAGCCAACGGAAGAGTGACGCCAATTCCTGTTAGGACTCAGCTACATTGCCTTTCGTCCCCGTGTCGCTTTCTCGCAGCCGGCGGTGGAGATCAGCGTCGATCTACACGCACCCCATCACTCACTGGTTCGTCGATCACACCACCACAGAGTTCGAAGCTATTTTTTCGATCTCCATGGTGAGTGCGGAAGGATGTTTTTTTTTATGTCTTCTGGATGCATGCGAACACGTCGAGCTTGGAGAAGAATTTTGCCCATTTGAATTCATCTCATAATTCATCAATAACTGCTATTAGGAACTTGTCCTTAAGAGTGTTGTCGTTGAGTGCTCGGTAGTCCATGCAGAATCTCGAAGACCCATCCTATTTTTTTACTAGCAAAACCGGTGATGAAAAGGGTGAGGTACTGTACCTGATTGGTCCTTGTCGTAGCATCGCCTCACATTGCTTTTCTGGTTCTTTTTTTTTTTGGATCCGAGGGTATCTCTAAGGTCTTCGTGCTATCGGGATTCCTGGATTTTTAAGGTGGATCCTGTGGTCATATCGCCTTTTGCGAGGTAGCCCTGTTACGACAAGGCGGGGAAATCAACCTTAATAGGGCACCTGGGCGGTGCAGGACGCGGCAAGGGGCGGCCAGCAATGGCCCAACGACTGAGGCGGCGGAGCAGCGTTGATGGCGTGGCCCCTAGGCGTGGGGCAGTGGCGGTGGCGGCGCTGGGCCTGGCAGTGCGGCGTGGGGAAGAGGGCGAGGGAGAGCAACGACGGCGACTCTGTCGAATCCTATTACAACTGGGCCTTGGCCTTTCCCTATTTAATTGTTTCTTAGCCACTTTGGTGGTGACTCCCGATGATCATCCTACTGGGCATGAAAAGTAGATAACCATAAAGACAATTATGAATTTAGAAAAAAAGATTATAAAAATAATAATAATGCATAATTAAGAAATGGTTTTTCTGCAGGTACAACATTTTTACTCACCCCTTTGCAGTAGAATTTTTTTTCTTGGTTAGAAACAACTAAATGTTTTAAAGTAGAAAAAATAGTATTTTATTAAGAGGAAAGAAATGTTCTCATGGCAGAAAAAATGTCAGGAGTGTGACACATTTACCTTTCCAATCGCTTATGGAATAGGTAACACTTTCATGTGAGAAACTTTACAGATTAATTGCGAGTATGCATGACATTATCATCGTAGTTCAGATAATGGAATACTCTATATCTGCATATTTTGCATGGAGAACACCTAAGGAATAGATAAACATGAACGATAATTTAGATCTAGATATTTTGTATAGCGTTTAAATAAAGATTGGAATATGAACTTTGTAGATGACAATGAAATACTTGCTGTAGAAAAATAACATTGCTAGCCAACATTTCTAATAGCCTAGAAATACAACTTGGAATTAAATTCAGCTCATAGACTTAGAAGATTCTTAAGTGTATAGACAGCTAGAGAATGCCATGTTTGACAATTTATTTTTCGAAATCGGGTTAAGAAAAAGTGTTATGTTTTAGCTCGGGTTGGTAGACTCATATGCCATCTTGAGCATGGTGAAGATGGTTAAGGTCCAGAAGCAACCGTTTAATTTTTATAGGCGCTTTAAAATTCGTGTACGACACGGTCTCGGGCTGGTTGGCCATGTGGGCGCGGTCACCACGCTCGGCCGTTTGGCGTCGCCAAGCTGATTGTCCTGCGCGGACGCACGATGCCGCGCGTGGCCGGCCACGGCTGCTCTGGCCTGGCCGCCGCTGCTGCATGCGCAGCCAGGCGGTGCTGCCGCTGGCCCCGCCGCGCTGCCACACTGATTTAGAGCTGGCTGTGGTGGTGCACGCTCTAAAAATTTGGAGACATTACATGTTAGAAAATAAAGTGCATATCTACACGGATCACAAGAGTCTCAAATATATTTTCACTCAATCCGAGCTGAACATGAGGCAACGGAGGTGGCTTGAGTTAATCAAGGATTACAATTTAGAAGTTTATTATCACCCTGAAAAAGCTAATTTGGTAGCTAATGCCTTAAGTCGGAAGTCGCATCAAGTTGAAGAAGAATCTTTGTTTCTGAACCATTCTGAGGTGTTAGCCATATCGCTCTAGTCTCGGATTTACTTGAGCAAATTATTATAGAGCAAAGGCAAGATGTTTCAAAAATTCCGCATATCAAGAAGTTAATTGCCGAATGGCGTAGTCCTCATTTCAGTATTGATGATCAAGGTGTAGTGAAGTTTAAGAACCGATTGGTGGTTCTCTCAAGTGATGAGCTTAGGAGAAAAATTTTGGATGAAGCTCACAACTCCAAATTATCCATTCATCCAGGAAGTAACAAGATGTATCATGATTTGCGTCACTTGAATTATTGGCCAAATATGAAACAGGATATTACCAAATACATCTCAGAATGTGACATTTGTGAAATGGTTAAGGCGGACCATATGCGTATGCCTGGATTTCTACAGCCCTTGCCGATCTCAATTTGAAAATGGGAGGATGTTTCCATGGACTTTGTTGTGAGTTTGCCCCGCACAACAAAGGGGTATGATTCTATTTGGGTTATTGTGGATCGTCTTATTTTTTATAATCACTAAATATATATATGTGATGTGCATTTACGTTACGAAAAATTTTATGGAAACCACATGCCTAGATATACCTGTCCTAAGAGTCTTACTAGTACATGTTCGAGTAACTGCTTTGCTTAGGTTTTTGGTAGCGTGAGTAACCTGCCGTTACTCGTAATAAGTGATTATTATATTTACTCCCATGATAAAATGATGAAATGAAAAATGGAGATAAGGCGGGGATATGGTATAGGTATTGATGGGTGCAATAGGTTGTGTCCCGCGGCCAACGGGGCTTAACTTGGTTACACTGTTTTCCCACGTGCCATTAGTAGTTTAAATCAATTTGGGGTCTCTATTTTGAGGGCCACTGCTGGACTGTAGTAAAAAAAAACAGCAAGTAGAGGTCATATTTTCTGGGCTACTGCTGGCTCTAAGTAGTAGTCACTGTGTAGCTAATCACAAACCACAGGTTGGAGAAATCCGTGCCATTTTTTTGTCAAAAAAAAACCCAGAGAATTATCCACAATAAGGATAAAGGAGCATACAAAGACACATACGAGCATACAAAAACAAGCATGCGAACATTTCACGTCCTTTGCTAGACAAAAAGAGAAGATAACTAAGTGATCGATAAGCTGCTGTTCTATTTTGTCTTCTTTTTTTGAAAACAAGGCAGGGGCACTGCCAATACATGGTATTATATACTCGCATATAACTGTAGTACGATCCATTGTTGAAGCAGTAGAGATCAATAATTTCCAGCGTTGACTCATTTATTCTACTAGGACGGCTACACTCCTCAAACTTTGACTTTTTCAACCGGAGCGCGGGAAGGAAGTTGCTGTAGAATGTAGATAGAGCACACGGAACATGAGCATTGCACTTCCATTCCTGAACAACACATGCACAAAAAGTCAACAACACAGAGGCAGAAGTACCTGATAGCAGGAGATGAGCGAGGTGATGAACCCAAAGGCTCCTGTCACTCTTGGAGTGACCTTCTTGGGTGCCAACTGAAGAAGCCCGATGGCCACGACCACGTCCATGGCCGCCTTGACCAGGGCCAGGAGCCGTTCATCTGACTGCTTCATTTTGTTCTGGTACTGTTCATTCTGCAAAATGGCCACATGATAAACACTTTAAATATAGGTGGAAAAGTTAACTGCATATACACTCCATGCCCTCATGTAGTCATGTATGATCAGTCAGTGGCAGATACGAAAGTATATACGCACCTCATATTTATCTGTGTCCCTCAGCTCTCTAACAAGCTTCCTCATTGATCTCGATAGCCTTTTAAGCTCTCCAAGCTGAAAAGTTGCAGACACACAATCAGTACATCACTAGGTGTAGAAAACTTGAAGCATAAGCATGCGAAGAAACTATGTAATGTAATATACCTCAACTAGACCTGCACAGACAGAAGAAGCCATCCAGCAGTACAGGGATATCCTGCCAACGCGGTCCGTCGCCTCCTTGTTCTACCAACGGAAGCAAGAACAAATCTGTCAAAAGGAAAAATGCATACACTATGCAGTTGATGAAGGCAAGCAACCAAATCGTTCCATCAGGACAAACCTTGACTATCCCTGTTCGTCCTAACCACACAAATTGATCCAGGAACAAGAACGTCGAAAGCAGCGCATTTTTGGACTGAAATTATCGAAGAACCAGCAGGTTAATTTGAACTCTGTCATTCCAAAACGGAGGAATTCTTCATGAACAGTAGTAATGCTTGAATAAAAGATTCAGAATTACCTTGCCAAGCAGGACGAGGGTGAGAGGAGTCCCTTTAGCCGGCGGGCTGATAAGAGCATGCAGATCATTGACCCACTGGACATGCAACATCAAGCAATTATCTTAGACAACCATCAGCTGCATGATGGTACACCGAGAACACTTAGCAGATACGGAGAGAAGATAATCATATCTGACTGACCTTGAGGAGCCGGAAAACTTTGCGAGCTAAGGTGGTCGATCTATCGACCTCCTGCGCAGTGCCAGGCTGCCCGTTGCTTATGAACTTGGAGCCGTACTGGATCGCCCTGCAGATCTTGTCCCGAGCCTCGGCTTTGTTCAGGTACAGAACAACGAGGCCAAGCTCAGCTCGTGTGGCATCTAACGAGCTCATATTCCTGTCAAAATTATAGGGATAGCATATCATCATATACAAGACACTAATCTTCAACGCGTGACGGCGTGACGCTTATTTCGGTTACGAGGTGAAGTTTCTGAAAGAATAAACTGAGACCTAAGCAAGCAGAGCAGGTGCGACAATGTGCAGACAACCATGAACCCCAAGCATCCGAAGGAGCAGTTCACCGCATCAGTAGGAACTAGGAACTAGTACTAGCGTTGCATCACTTCTGAAGTAGCCACTGGATTGGACTAACGAAAACGAAACTCTGCAACACGACTGAAACCGAACCAAAACGTATGCAGGAAAGTGCAATTACCTCTTGCAGGAGAGATGAAACCGGGGGAATAATGAAAGAGAGATGAGCTGGGAGATACCAAATGAAGGGGCAGGTGGATACTGGATAGAGGAGGGACGGCTACCGCTACCTGGTGTTAGCCGAGCCGTTCCAGGCAAAAAGTCCTGGAGTAGCTTCCTCGGCTACTTCACTGCACCATTCGATTTTGTGTGGATTGAGATGAGATGACAGGTACGTCCGCTAGGCGCTAGGCGACACACACTCACCTTGGCTGTGGGTGGGCGCGTGGCCACACGAAGCAAGGGAGTTCAACGACGAAACTTGTTGGGCTCCGGGCTCGCTTTAGTGACGTGTACTGTCTGGGCCGGAATCGAACAAGCGATGTAATGTAATGGACCGACACGGCCCAGGGGTCGTGACGACACCGGCCAACGGGGCAGCCGCATTGGGTGAGCGAACGGTGGACGGGCGGGATAGGATAGGATACGGTGGACGGCCGGCGGCGCACGCGGCGAGCCAGACCAATTACGGTGTCGAATAAGAGAGAGGCGTCCCTAGGCCGGCGCGGCGGTTGGGGACGGAGGGGAGGAGCCGCGGAAGCCGGCAGCAGCCTACGAGGAGGTGACGGGAGCTAGGCGCGGCTCGCACGGGGAGGTGACGGCAGCGGCGGCGGAGGGGCCGCGTGGCGGCGTGGGGTGGGTGACGGAGCTAGGCGCGTCACGCGCGCACGTGACCTACAACCAACCAGCCGTCCCAAACCCAACCAAACCCTCCGCGGGCACACGCGGCCGCCCTCGGATTGGGCTCTCCCTCTCGCTCGCCAGTCGCCACCGCTCGCCGCCCACGTCCTGGCGCCCATGGCGTCCTCGCTCGTCTCGCGCCCGCACCTGACCCAGCGCACGGTCCGCGCCGCCACGCTCGCCTCCCCTACCCGCGCCCGCCTCGCGGCCGGGGCCGGGGCCCTTGGCGGGCACGCCGTGCGCTGCCAGGCGCAGGCGGCGGGGGACTTGGACGCCCACTACATGCGGCGGTGCGTGGAGCTGGCGCGCAAGGCGGCCGGCTACACCAGCCCCAACCCTATGGTGGGTTGCATCATCGTCCGCGACGGCCGCGTCGTCGGAGAAGGATTCCACCCCAAAGCCGGCCAACCTCATGCCGAGGTAGCATGTCTTCCATTCTCGCTTTTCAATATTTTCTTTGGATGCTTATTCTGACAAAGGGAAGGGAAAAGGCTGTTTGGTGATCGTCATAAAGTGCAACGGAATCTGGCCATGTTGTTAGGCATCATCATCAGAGTATGCCAATTGTCCTTTGTAACAAAAACCACTTCTGTACTATTCGAGCTGTTATAACTTTTTAGCTAGCGAGACATTCGACACCAAACACGTTACTCATGAAACCTCAACTCTATGCAATTTTGGAAAGCAAACGCTATTTTTTGGTTTGAACAGAACAATATAATTTGTGCTTATACTAGTATATGAAGATTAATGGAAACTTTTGTCTATGGCAACAAGAAGTAAAGCTTGTAAAACAGCACGTCATCCATTGGTTAGCCATCAATGTTCTAGGTGAAGCGACTAGTCTTGTCCTGCTCATCTCTTTCAAATGTCCTGTTCGCTTGGCTGATAAACCATGGCTGAAAGTACTGTGGGTTGATTTGTTGTGAGAGAAAAATACTGTTTGTTGGCTGAAAAAGTACGGCTTATAAGCCAAGCGAACAGGGCGTTTCAACTTTGTGGGTGTCGCTTGTACCTGGTATCCCAGCACTCATCTCCTTTCTTTATGATGCTGTAAAACAATAAGCTTTATGTTAAAGCTGTGAACATCATGGTGTATAAAAACAACCATCAACATTACATTAACCTCTAACGAACAAAAATGTCAAGCTCTGTAAGAGGAGGATAGTGACATCTTTTTTTTTTGTGAGAAAGGTTCTAGAAGAATGTGTAATAATTTGGTTTGGGAGGGACAGTGGATGCTGAATCTTGCTAGCCGACTCTCCTTGAAGATTCTCTCCTATAAACAGTTTACATCACATCTCAATATTTAATCCTGCATTGCTACACTATAAGTATTTAATATTATAGTGGCTTTAGAGCTTATACAATGACAAAGTATCATTACGTAGCACCATAACCTTGTATTGTGTTAAAATCATGTGTAGGTATTTGCACTGAGAGATGCAGGTAATTTAGCTGAAAATGCAACGGCTTATGTTAGCTTGGAGCCCTGCAACCACTATGGGAGAACCCCTCCTTGTACTGAAGCACTCATCAATGCAAAAGTAAAGGAAGTTGTTGTGGGGATGACTGACCCAAATCCTATTGTCGCATCCAAAGGGATTGAAAAGCTCCAAGGTGCTGGAATAAATGTGAGGGTGGGTGTGGAGGAAGCGTTATGCCGCAAACTAAATGAGGCTTACATCCATCGTATGCTCACCGGGAAGGCTTTTGCAACTTTGAGGTAAATATCCAACTCCAAGTAACATCCCAATCTTCCAACTTTGCTAAATCAGTGTTCACATTTGCTCTGAAGGACCTGCTAGTAAATATTAAATAGACAGTGTACAGTGCATATCTAGAGTTTGAAATGTGAGTTGGACGATAGATCCTATAACTAATTGTGGTCTGGAGGACTGTTGAAAGCCCATTGCTTCATCTATTTGAGTAGTAATGTTCATTGTTGTCTGCATATAAAAATGTTCTCTATGGACCATTTGAATATCATGTGCAATGTTTGTGATGGTATTTATTTGTTATTATATGAATAACAGAGCTACACTCTCAGTGAATGGAATCGTCACAAACCATATTGGGAAGGGAGCTGATCAGTCAGGTGGGTACTACTCACAGTTGATGAAAGAATATGATGGAGTCATAATTTCAAGTGAACTGGCCAAGATGTCGAGCTTAGCTTACCTTTATCGCCAAGCGGTGCAAACCAACCTCTCTATATCATCGTAGCACAGGGTGAAAATTCCCGACTACACATCCCATCTCTCAGCGAAGAGAATGCATCAAAGGTGATAGTCCTTGCTGATAGTCCTGTCACCGTGGAGCCAGCAGGAGTTGAAGTTGCTGTCCTTCGTCAGATAGACTTGGAGTCTATTCTCCAACTTCTTGCACAGCGAGGGCTTTGCAAGCGTGCTGGTGGATTTCAGAGAGGCTGGAGAAAACTTTGCATCGCTTCTGAGCGACTTCCAGGAGGACAAGCTGGTGCAGAAGGTCGTCGTGGAGGTCCTGCCTTTTTGGCTCGCGAGCGAAGGGCTCAGCAACCTGGCATTTGGTGGCAGCCAATCGTTTCCGCTGAAGAACTTGGAGCACAGGGAGGTGAATGGGAGTGTGCTGCTGGAGGGCTATGTGTAGTCTCTCTTCTGTCGGAGATTGATAGTCCCTGTGGCAGCTTTGTTTGTTTTTCTCCTGTAAACAGATAGCCCTGTAAACTTCAACACTTGAACCGTTACCTGCGTGCGCGGGCAGTTACAAATGCGGAGACTGAATTGGTTTGAGATATAGCATGAAGTACTTATGGATATTCATAATCTGAGTGAATGGAAAAAATGATTGAGATAAATATAGGAACCTAAGCCTTTCTTTTGCCTAACTCTGGACTGCAGATAACGAAGTACAGAGTGAAATTTGGAAGGAAGCCGAGACTGGCCATTTTGTAAGGTTGTAGGAAGCACAACAAAAGTAAACTAAATGTAAGTACATTTGTAACACGAATTATATGGTCAGATGAGTCCGTTTTCAGCAGAGCTCGCATCTGTGCTTTTTATTTCTTGGACACCTAAAAAAAGATGAGATGGAAGGTTGTAGGAAGCCGAGACTGGCCATTTTGTAAGGTTGTAGGAAGCACAACAAAAGTAAACTAAATGCAAGTACATTTGTAACACGAATTATATGGTCAGATGAGTCCGTTTTCAGCAGAGCTCGAATCTGTGCTTTTTATTTCTTGGACACCTAAAAAAAGATGAGATGGACAATTAGAAGTGATGCATAGCTTAAACCATAACTGTGACGCAAAATAATCACAAAAACATTTACCACTCTCATTTTGTTCATGACTGCGGACTTTGCATAAGAATCACCAAGGCAACAATAGCAAGTAGACATTGATCAGGATGTACCTTCTGAATCATGTATTGCAGCAATGGAATATGAATCATAGTCCCTAACCAATCAGAATAGATTAAGTACATAACAAACCAAAAAAATCACTTTAGGTTAGAAGCAGGTGCACATATCCTATGCAGGTGTATAACTATTTATTTAAAAAAATCAGGAAAGAATATCCTATGCTGGTACACATCCTATGCAGGGGCAGTAACAAAAAAGTAGAACTTGCTATATTCACCAGCATATATATATGATTCAAAACCCCACAAATATGCCGGTTCGAACACAAGAGCATTAACTATTGAGCAGCCACAGTTTTAATTAACTTGTCATACGAAGATAGATGTGTGTACTTAACTTTTCCTCAACAATTAGGAGGCCTGTATCTTTTGGGGAACTATCACAACAGCAGCTAATACATGCCCATTATCACACAGCAACCAATACGTGGCCAGTGTTTTTTTTGAAGCAGCTGGAAAAGATATATTTGAAATAGAAATTTTATATAGCATATAATAATATTATGTCATCGTCCGTCAAAGGCATAGATAGAAACAATGTACAGAAAATAATCTGAAGGCTATCCTTTTTTCATGCTGCTACAGTGCAGCCAGGAGCGTTGGATATCTTGACTGTATTCCTGATCTTATGGCCTAGGAAGGCAAACCTGATAAGCTGACACAAAATTCATATGTTGAATGTTAGATTTCCTGACATAGCACGCTATGGAACCTACGGCCAACAAATATTAGAACAAGAGAGTGGAGCGCGATTTTTTGCTTTGCTGAGATGCAGGTTCAGCTGTGATTCCATGTAGCTTGTGTTTCAATAAAATGTAGTGAAACAAAGCATAACTGGAGACTAAATTAGTGATTTGAGAGGTTGACACCGTTTTTTGCACGTGTCAAAATGATCAGAGTGGGCTAATCGGCAGGAGGAAAATTACTGTATACGCTGACAGCCGATGAAAATCAGCTTGTAAAGATGGTTGCCGATGAATGGTGGTGATCGATGGAAAGGTTGATTTAGACTCGGGCGTTGCCGATAAGGTTGGAGATGTTAGTGTCGATGCTGATGAAGGAAGGCTTGAAAACTACTCCCGATGAAACAGGAAGTATGCCGATGGAAAGGAGGTCGGTGAGAATTCCATCGTAATTGAGGCGGACAGGGAAATAGATAGGAGTTGATTTCCTTTTCTATATTTGTTAGAGTATGATTCATGTAAGAGTCACGTGTTTCCTTAGATATGGACTTGGTGCCCTAGTCGTATTCGGTTATGTCTCTTTAGATCAGGGTATAAATATAGATTGAGGGGCAATGTAATATAGATCAATCAATATCAAAACCAATTTTTACTCCTATTTGCATCTACTTACTTTTCGGCGACTTCGTCAATTTGCATTTTTTTTTCTTTTTACGAGTTCTCATTGATTCGGCGAGTTGCATCGCTTCAGTGCGACCTTCGGTGATTCTCGAGTTCCGCGTGAGTACCTCTTGGCCGTGACTTCCGGGCGTATCGCTGTTGTCAGGACCAAAGTGCTCGTATCTTCATCCTTGTCGATTAACAGGTCAAATCGACTGGCACGCTTTGGATATCGATTCGGGTATTAGCCCTTTGTGTTTGCAGATCCACTTTTGCATCAACACATCTTTTGGCACGCTCGGTGGGACCAATCAATCCGATCAATATGATCAATCCGAGATCGATTCAGGGGAACATTATCGCGGTATCGAAGAAGATCTTAAGGAAGAGCAGAGGCGAGGCCATGGAAAAGGCTATAGAAGAATACAGCATGACTTTATGTTCGAGATCGTTTAGCTTTGAACAAGAGTGGACAAGTCATCCGAAGCAAGATTTGTCGCGTTGCCTCGGGTGAGTTACCTTTGACTCCAATCTCGTAAACTTCAAGAGATGGTTAATTCTGCGATAAATCATGCTTTGATTAATCATTCTAATGTGCTGTCCATCACATGTTCATAATCTTTGTGGTTCGAACTCTCAAAGAAGGACAAGCGTCACCGCATTACGTTGGGCCTGCCTATCACCAACCAGAGCCGGCATCTGTCAATACTCCATCGGCTCCCTCGGCCGTTGTGGGTACATAAGTTACTTCTCCAGTATCGGCAGGCTTACCTAATATTCAATCTACACCGATACGATCGGATCCGATGTCTTGTCGGGGAGGACAAGTTCAGCTTAATACAAATCTATCGGCATCGGCTATGTCGGGCCCTCGTGTCTCGAGAATAGCGATTCACCGCTAATTGGTGGGGATATGGTATGCCTCCGAGTCATCGCTTTCAATCTCGGGTTACCTCAAGTGTTTGATGCGATAGGAAAAGCTCTTATACCATCGGTATTTTGTTTTACCGATGGCTCAAGTGCCTCAATATGCCACAAGCAACTACCGTGCAACCAACTCGAGGAGGTTTCCAGATGCCTTTGGTTCAAACACCCAATTCAAGTCCATCGGCAAGCTTATCGCCGATGCAGAAAACCCCTTCTATGAGTCAAAGCGGGGTTGATTCATGCCTCAATTTGGTTATAATTATCCAACAATGTCGAAGAATTACCACCATCGGTAAATTTTGTACCGATGAGTTCTAATAATGGTTGGTCGGGGGCGATTACTGTTCAACATACTGATTCAACAAAATCAGCGAAAGTTGCGAGGATTCAACAAGGTCATATGCAAGTTGGTTTCTAGAATCAAGCATCTAATGAACACCGATGAATCCTTTTTCAAGAAAGTTAATGAACCACAAGTAACGGCAAATATGCCGATTGCTGGAGATCGTGGGCCACAAAGATTTGTGGAGGGATATCAACAGGTACCTCCTGTAGAAATTCAGCCAGTTTGTCAGTAGGAGGCTGATGCTTTTTGAGCCGATAAGATAGCAGAAATTATGAAGGATCAGTTTGGGATAAAGCCCAAGGTCAATACTTATTCTTATCGGACTCCATACCCTCCCGCATATGATTTAATTCCTCTCCCAAATCGGTACAAGGTACCAGATTTCACTAAATTCTCTGGGCAAGATGATACATCAACGATGGAACACGTCAATCGCTTCATTATTCAATGTGGAGAGGCAGCTAGCAGAGATGAATTAAGAGTTCGATTATTTTCATCATCTTTATGCGGATCGGCATTTACATGGTTCATTTCATTACCACCAAATTCTATTATTACTTGGGCTGATCTAGAAAAACAATTTCATAAGTATTTCTTTGCTGGAATCCATGAAAAGAAGCTTACCGATTTAGTAAAATTGAGACAACAGAATGATGAATCGGTAGAAAGTTTTGTGCAAAGGCTACGAGATGTAAAAATAAGTGTTACTGACTGGTCTTTGGATGATCGGCTGACTTTGCCGATCCGGCTTTCAAGGGTTATTGCCACATCTTAAAGACAGATATGCTTCTTAGGAGTTTGAAAGCCTCGGTCATCTTGTGCAAAGGATTTACGATCAAGATACTAAGGTTTTGAACCTAAAAAGAATTGGAGTAAAAAGTATCATTTGTTGAAGTAGGAGATTTCGATTCGATGAAGAACCGGTTATCGGCTTAGTGAGTGGGTTAAGAATAAAAAGCCGATATCTTGTCCCTTTGGTCGAAAAGAGCCGTAAAAGTTTACCTTTGATATCACCAAGGCCGACAAGATATTTGATCTTACGCTTCAAGAGGGCCAAATTAAGTCATCACCTAATCATGTGATCCCATCGGCAGAAGAGTTGAAGAAGATCTTGTATCGCAAATGGCACAATGCAACTTCACACACAGTACAAATGAGTGCAAAGGCGTTAGAACTTGATTACAATCGGCTATTGAATCTGAGAGAATTAAGTTTGGTTCTTCCAAGACCCAGAAGCCGATGAAAATTGATCAACACCCTTTTCCAGCAAATATGTTGGAGGCCAAAGGGAAGATCAAGGTATTGACGTCAGAGGCTGCTGAGAAAAACGCATCAGTGGATCCCCAACATCGGATAACTACCGATGATGCAAAAAGTAAGGGTTTGCTGGGAGAAAGTAGTAGTTCCAAAAACCCTCCTCGACCTGGCATTATGATTACCCATCGAAGGCAGCAGGAGGGTTGGCGTCAGCGTAAGGACCGATATCGACAACAGCAAGAAGAGAGACGTCGGGAAGAATGGTATCGGCATAAAAATTATTGGAGGTGCCCGTTTTTCATCCATTGCTAGGAAGAAGGTATTAAATTGCCAACTGTTGAAAATTGCCCTGAGTGCAATGGTTATTATGGGGTCAATCGGTCAGAAAGGAGGTTTCAACCTGGCAATCAGGGTTTATTTATCAATGAGCCGATCAGAGGCAGAGCATCAGTGCATGATCGGCTGGGGGGCAGACTTAGTGTACATGAGAGGCTTGGTAAACGCGCTGGATGCAACGTGAGCATCAGGAGGATTTATACCGAGAGGAAAATTCCACCAATAAGAGGTCTGGTCATCAGCAGTGGCAGGTAAAACACAAAAATAAGGGTCCATCGGCAGATGTTAATATGGTATTCATGTTGCCAATGGAGTTTTTGGCACTATCTGATAATGAGGAAGAAGTTGTTCTCTCTGATCAAGTAGCTCGATTGACACTAGATCCAATGATGGTTGTTTTTGAGAAACCTACCGATGACGAGAGGCAAGATCTTAAGGCTTTCTTTGTGAAAGGCGAGTTGATGGGCAGCTGTATCTAAGATACTTATCGGCGGAGGGCTGCGATTAATATTATGTCTTATGTGATGTATCGGAAACTTGGTAAGGGAGATCAAGACTTGACCAAAACCGATATGATGCAAGATATCGTTGAATTGACCATCAATGACAAAACCTTGTCGACGACGTTCTTTGTTATTAATGGCAAGGGTGCATATAATGCGCTTCTAGGGAGGATTGGATTCATGCTAATTGTTGTGTTCCTTCTACAATGCATCAATGCCTCGCATCGATGGATTGGGGATAAGATTGAGTTTGTCCCTGGTGATTCTTCTTATATCATCGCATCGGTAGAATCGAGATACTTATGAGCGAACTAAATGCATATCAGGAGAAGTTTGGGAAAAAGAGTTCCTTAGAGTTGCTGATTATGAAATTCCACCGATCCAAGCAAATCGGTTCTAAAGAAGAGTTTTAATGGATAGGTTTGCCGATGATGGAAAATTAGGTCGGGGTTCACATCGGGAGATGATTTAGTAGAAGTAGATATTGGTGATGGCGATAGGCCAAGACCTACTTTTATTAGTGCTAAGTTAGATTCCAAGTGTAAGCGACAAATAAGCGATTTGTTAAAAGAGTATAAAGATTGTTTTGCTTAGGATTATACCGAGATGCTCGGATTAGACCGATCGATAGTTGAACATCGGTTACCTATCAAATCTGGATTTCGCCACACATCCAATGACCCGGTAGCTACCGATGCAACCCTAATATACTTTCGACATTAAGGCCGAAATAACTAAATTAATTGAGGCAAAGTTTATTCGGCAAAGATTGTCGATATGCGAGTGGATCTCTAATGTGGTTCTCATTTATAAGAAAAATGGAAAACTTCGTGTTTGTATTGATTTTGGGAATCTCAACAAAGCCACACCGATGGATGGCTATCCAATGCCGATTGCTGATTTGTTGATTGATCTTTAAACCGGACATCAAATTATCGACTTCATGGATGGTAATGCAGTTACAATCAAATATTCATGGTGAAGAAGATATTCCCAAGGCGCTTTCGGATGTCCGGGTCATGTAAGGTTGTTTGAGTGGATAGTCATGACGTTTGGTTTGAAAAATGCCGGCGCTACTTATCAAAGAGCTATGAACTTTATTTTCATGAATACATCGGCACATTAGTGGAGATCTACATTGATGATGTAGTGATTAAGTGCGGAGATATCACAAAACATCTAGCCGATCTCTGAAAGATCTTTGGAGTGCACAAGGAAGCATGGATTGAAGATAAATCCTAATAAATGTGCATTTGGTGTATCAATGAGTCAATTCTTGGGTTTTATGGTGCATCGGTGAGGGCATCGAAATCAAGAGGGAAGTCTATTGATGCAATTAACAAGGTGGTTGCTCCCGCCAATAAAACCGAATTGCGATCTTTGATCGGTAAGATTAATTTCATTAGAAGATTCATATCTAATCTGTCGGGTAAGATCAAGTCTTTCGGTCAATTACTTAAATTGAAAGCCGATCGAGAAATTTGTATGGGGAGCTGAGCGTGATTAGCCCTAGATGAAATTAAGAAATATTTAACAAATCCTCCGATGCTAGTTCCACCTCAACACGGAAACCTTTCAGTTGTATTTGTCAACCGATGATACCGTTATCGGTTCAAGCTCTTATTCAAAAATTTGAAGGGAAAGAACGTGTTATTTATTATTTGAGCGGAAGATTAGTGGATCTTTGAGACAAGGTATTCGCCATCGAAAAATTATGTACGTGTTTATACTTTTCTTGTGTCAAATTAAGACATTATTTGTTATCCGCCGAATGTACGGTCATATGCAAAGACGACGTAGTCAAGTATATCTTTGTCGATGTCGATATTAAGTGGTAGAATCGGCAAGTGGATTTTAGCATTATCGAATTTGAACTACGTTACGAATCGACTAAGACAGCTTAAGGGGCAAGTTATGACCGATTTTGTCACTCAAAGATTGTAATCTGATGGACTCTCTGGAGGTTGCTCCTTGGACACTTTTCTTCGATGGGTCCACATGTGGTGAAGGAGCAGTATGTATCGGCATTGTGTTGATTTCACCTCAAGGAAGGAAGTATGAGTTTTCATTGCCGATTGTTGCTACATCGACAAACAATCAGTGAATACCAAGCCTTCATAAAAGGGTTAGAATTGTTGAAGGAGATACGCGTGCGATCTTTGTTGAAATCTTTTGGTGATTCTATGCTAGTTATAAATCAATTCATTTGGGATTTATGAATGCCGAAGTGAAGTTTTAATTTCAGTATTATGAAAGATGTTTGCAATTGTTGAAAGGGTTTAGAGATTTTTGTCTTGAACATATTTCTCATTGCATAATGAGGAGGCTAATCGACTAGCTCGAATGCTTGTGGTATCGACCTATTCAGAAGTGCTAACATCGGCGATCGATACCGATATTTGGAGAAAGGAGATTGTCGATTATTTAAAGGATTCATATAAAAGGTTGAAAGACGTATAAGGTTCCAAGCTACCAAGTATGTGCTCCTCGATGATGAATTATATTATCGAACTATAGATGAAGTTTTACTCAGATGTGTTAGCAGTGATGAATCGAAAAGTTTGATGGGTGAAATTCATGAAGGAGTGTGTAACACCCCGGTGTTATGCCTACATTTAGGCACTGCAAATCACGCATATCATGCATCATCAAGCATCCAAATCATACATGCTTAATCGTGTGAATAATAATTGAAACATTGCTTTGAAACATCTGAAACATGCGTGAAACCTAGATGTTGCATACACCTGTTTAAGGATTTTTTTACCCTAAATTTTTCTTGCTAGGTCAGCAAAACATGTTTGGCTGCTATTGTAAATCATCTAGAATTGTTTAGCACAATTTTTGGAGCAAGGTTTGTATTTGAATTATTGCCAAATTTTGCTTTAAAAATAATTCCCCAAAATTAGGGTTTTGAGTTAAAATTTGACTTTGATTTTGTAATTCAAAATCTATAAGAAATTGGACTTTGGTCATGTAATCAAAGTTGTAGAGGATAAAATTTTGAGCAACTTTCATTTTTGGTCCAAAGTTTGAAGCTGCTTTAATTTAGTCCAAAATTTGTTTGAATGAAAAAGGATTCAAATTAATTAAAAAAAAAAATCTGGTTTTACCCTCGTGGGCCTTGCGCTTCGCTTCAGCTCCGAACCCTTAAGCCGCCCAGCCTCAAGACTGCTATTGGCTTCTGGCTTCCACGCTTCGCCTTGGCCCAAAGAATCATGACCAGCCCACAGCCCACGCCCGCTTCGCCCGCTCAAGACTGCACGCTGCATACTCGACGGCAAGAAGCCGATCACAGCGTGGCGCCACCCGTCATTGAAGCCTCGATCACATGGCCACAGCGCCACGGGCTTCCCTGACGCTGTTGGCCGAGTCTTGAGCACCCCGCTACCACCGTGATTCCAGCGCTCGCATTTTCTCTCTCACGCTTCTCGCTCTTCTCACATGGCATACCATTATAGCCAGCTGCACAAGCGCGCCTCACGGAGCAAGCTCGCCCGGCCGGCCCTAGCTTGCCATTGAGCCCTCCATCTCGCCCGCATCTCCGACTCATCTTCGCAAGACCTCGTGCTTTCGCCTCGAATGTGAGAAGCTCCTCTCCTCGGGAATCTCTCATTGGAGTTGTGGCCGAGAGCTCACCGGAGCGCCCGCCCGTGGACCTCGCCCCGTCTTTCTTCCATTTGTCTTTTTCGCAAGACGACCACATCAAAGACGAGCTCGGTGAAGCTCCCGCTCCACTTTTCGCGCCCCTTCCTAGCCGGAGTTGGCGGCGTACCTCCAGCACAGCCGGATTGTGATCGCCATTTGTCATGGCGACCTCCTTTCTTGTATCTAGGGGGTCCATTTTCTACTTCCATCGGCAAGTGGGACAACCTGTTGTGCACGCCGTGTGCCGCCGGTTTTCGTCGGGAGATCACCATCAATGAGAGCTCGGCCATCGCCGCCGATGTGTGCCGTCTCCCCTGTTCCGTGTCAATGACATGGGGTCCCGCATGTCATCGCCGAGCCAAGGAGAGAGCAGTGGGCTGCGCTGATTCTGGGCCATGGGTGTGTGCACATGAGTGGGCCATTCGTTTCAATGGGCGGCCCGAAAGAGAGTTTTAAAGAATTGTTTTCCATTTATTCTTTATTATTTGAAATTTGAAATGGTTTGAAAAATGTTTGGGTACTCAAATTTGCTCCAAATTTGTTGAAACAAATTTTTGCTAGGTTCCTTATCATCAGATCTACTTGGGAAAAATTGTGCATGTCATTTTTGAAATACTTTTCTATAGGATTTTATTTAATCTTGAATATTGCTGATAACTTGAAAAATATGTAGAAAATTATATAGGCTTCAGAAAAATATGATTCCAAGTTTGTTAATCTTCTTATGTCATGTACTTCCTAGGAAAAATATGTTTCATGCATGTGCTGTGGGAAAAATTTGAGGTGTAGTTCAAGTACCTTTAATGGCTGATTTTTGTTATTTTTGCTAGAGCACAAATTTTGTATAAAACATGCATGTGACAATTTTTGTACAGTCATTATATACCATGAAGAACCTAGGAAAAATATTAATTCTGTTGTTTGACACTTTTCATAGTACAAAGTAATTTCATGCTCATTTTTAGGCTATAGCTTGTCATTTTTGTGTAGGATAGTTTACTTATCCAAATGCCATGAAATTTTTATGGTAGTCTGTTTAGGGTAGTATTATGCTACTGTAATTTTCTCAGATTTTTAGGAGCATCAGAAATATATGTTGCTATTCAAACCTATTATTAATTAGGGTTTAAGCAAGTGTTGCTTTAAGTATGATTAAGAAATTAGTAAAGCTTTGGTGTATCTTTGAAGCATTTCATAAGATAGGTTAACTTAACATATTAGTAGTAGAAGAGAATGCAGTAGATGACATGTGCTTGTAGCATAGTTTCTTGGATGATGTTGACTACCTTGCTTTTCAACATATCCATTGCATTCATCTCATTCGATGCAACCGATTGCATAGGCACTTACACGCATTGCATCATACAGATCGCAAACCGAGAACCCAATCGTCATTCCCGAGGAGCCCGAGGAGCAGCTTCGAGTGCGTACCAGCAGAAGTGCCGTGGTCGACGACGAGGAGGACGTTGAGGAACTTCCTGAGTGCCCCGATCACCGTCCGAGCTCCTTCGAGAGAGGCAAGCCCCGAGCATCTTTCTCCGGTTTGTAATGATTTCGTTAAATGCTTTACTTGAAATTGATGCATTACGTTCAGGAGTTGTTTGCAACCGTTCTTTGCATTATACCTTGTTTACCTTTGTTATACTATATCCTTGTTACCACGGTATCCGCAATGAGTCAATGCTTAATTTGGCTTAGACCGGTAGAAGTCGGGTGATTTCTGTCACCGCGAGCTATAGGTGGTTACCGGATCTGTTTGGATGGCTATGAAGTCATGGTATAACTAAGTGTTAAATGAAGTTGAGACCAAGGCGAGACTTGCGGTGGTTTTGACCGTAGTGTTTCCGCCTCAGGTCGATTAAGGACCGACCGTTGTTGGGCCTCGAGTCATGTTGAACGATGCCTTACATTTAGTCGGGCCGGATAAAGTACCTTCCGACCATGAAGCCGGGAGATTTTTCGGCCGAGTAGATTGCCCGCAGCCAAGACCGTGGCGGCAAGCAGTGTGGTAGGACACGGGCGGGATGATAAGACCAAAGTGCAATCGGTCGGCCCCGGTACATGTGGTTCCCGCAAACTCGAGATACCGGAAAGTTGACTCGGTGATCAATATCTCACTTTAGCGGGTGAGTGAGATTTGTGTAAGGAATAAATCACCAATTTGGTTAGGAATCGATTCGAATCGCCATCGCTCCCGGATAGTGAGCACTTGACTTGAGTGACTTCATCGTAGTAAATGTTTATGGAACACTTGGACGTTATAGTGAATATGACAAGATGGAAGTTGTTTAATGATCAGTGGTTATCATTAATTGCTTAATCACATGTTTACTCTAGTATAGGTGCAAGTCTAGTCGACAAAGTTAATAATAATTAACTTGACAATAATGCTTTTAGAAAGGTTCTTGAAATGCTAAAATGCTTCTTTTGCAAATGAGTGACTACCCTACTATAATGCCCGCATAATCCTTGGTGTCATTTATTTTCGGTTATGTCGGGTAAGTCCGGCCGAGTACCTTCTCGTACTCGTGGTTTTATTCCCACTTGTTGCGAGATGGGCGGATGTATTACGACTATTGTATCAACCGCCTCTATCCTGCGATGGTGATGCTTAGGACCATGGGCATGGTCATTCCTTACGCCTCATCTAATGCTTTTGTTGGAGATGATCATTATTTGGCACTATATTTAAACTCGCGTGAGTGTGTGTGTGGTTTTAAACAAATGACTTCCGCTACTTTTTATTCGAACTTGTTTTGTAATAACTATGTTTAAACTCGATGTATCTGTTATGGAAACTTTTATGTAATATGTGATTGGTGACCGCTAAACTTATTACGATCGCCATTTGGGACACGAGTTGGTTTGAAATCCTTCGTGATTTCACGGACTACCGGGTTATACGGACTTAAGTTTGCTCAATCGTCTGCTCTGGTGGATGATTTTCTTACTTAATTTCGTATAATTGGTCGGTTCTGTTACAGAGTGTGTGGAGCGCATCAATCAGCTTTCAAGATGAAGTGGATGATCAGAAGGAATGGATACTATTAGCCGACTATTCTTGAAGATTGTTTTAAATATTTTAAAGGATGTCACGGGTGTCAAAAGTTTAGTAATATTCAAAGAGCGCCTGCATCGGCTATGAACCCTATAATTAAACCTTGGCCGTTCCGGGGATAGGCTATCGATCTCATCGGTCAGATTTATCCGCCATCGAGCAAAGGACATAAATTTATTCTGGTTGCTATCGATTATTTCACAAAATGGGTTGAGGCAATTCCTTTAAAAAAGGTGACATCGGCTAATATGATCGATTTTGTGAAAGAGCATATTGTTTATCGATTTGGTATTCCTCAAACTATCACTACCGATCAGGGTACTATGTTTACATCGGGAGAATTTGATAAGTTTGCTGTAGGTATGGGAATTAAAGTTTTAAATTCTTCTCCATATTATGCTCAAGCTAATGGTCAGGCTGAGGCTTCTAACAAAGGGATCATCAAACTCATTAAGCGCAAAATTAAAGAAAATCCTTAGAGGTGGCATACAGTATTAAATGAAGCCTTGTGGTCATATCGGATGTCATGTCATGGTACAACCAAAGTAACGCCTTTATCGGTTAGTATATGGACACGACGCAAAGATTGCCTTGGGAAATTAAAGCGGCTCTAGGCGAAATCGTTCTCAAAATCGGTGACAACCGATGATTATGATACTCTTATGAAGGATGAGTTGGAAGATGTGGCGGGTCATCGGTTAAGGGCTTTAGTTAGCATCGAAGAAAATAAGAAAAGAGTAGCCGATGGTATGACAAGAAGGTGAAGGTAAAGGAGTTTGCCGATGGAGATCTAGTCTGAAATTGATTTTACCGATTGGGACTAAAAGTTCAAAGTTTGGAAAGTGGTCTCCTAATTGGGAAGGTCCATATCGGATAAATCGACCTACATTCTCGGTACGCATATATTCTAGAAACCCTCGAAGGGGTTGTGTTTCCCAGAGCATTAAATGGAAAATATTTAAAGAAATATTACCCTAGTATCCGGATGGATGCATAAAAGTATAAGTGCCGATAATAATGATCCTATCGGCTAAAATTATACAAGGATGTCAATGTCTCATAAAGTGCCAATGCAATAGACAAAATTTACAAGTTTAATAAGGATTGGATAGCCAATATCGCACGCAGCGTGAATCTGGTCGGCTTCTTCATTTCTTTGATGTCTTCATCGGCAAGACACCCTCCACAGTGCTTGAGTTTTTTCTTCATGGCCAAGGCTTTGCGAGCCTAGATGTCTCTTTCTTTCTTTGAAGGGCCTTGATGGCATCGGGTAGTGGCTTTCTTCTTGTTGGGCATGAGTTAAGGTCGCCTCGACTTCTTTCAATTCAAACCACTAGAGCCATCCTCTTTGCCGATAAATCTAAGATTTTCGCTTAAGTTCAATACCGAAGTCTACAAGTTGTCGATGCCCTTGTGCTTCTCATCGGCAACTGTTTGTGTGTAGCATCTCTTCTTTGAGTTGAGCCCGAGTCGCTCTATCTCGGCAATGCATTGAGCAGCCCGTTGATATTGCAATTGGCGGCTTTCTAAATGGGTCTTGGGAAGAGTGCTTCTTCAACATCGCATGAGGACACGCCACGGATTGTTTTGAAAATTGTCTTTATGGGTCCGAGTCATCTACCGGTTAGGCGGTATATCTCTTTGTAACAAGTCCAGCGAGCTTCCAACTTGGACTTAATTTTGCCGATATTGTTCCCAATGCAAGGAAGAACTTATTTCCTCTCCATCATCGCCGTAAACGCCAATGGCAAAGGAAAATAGGTTGTTTGGGGAGTCTTGTTCCGAGAAAAAAGAAAAAGAGGTCGATTAAGGATAAGTATGAATATTATAAATCGACTAGGTCAATCGGCTTACTGTTTCAAGGCAATTTCTGATACTTGGTGGAGGAAGCAACTGAAGTATGCCGTGTGGAGGATCGGTGAGCTTGCCGATGGGATATCCTCTGTGGCCTCATCGGTGGTTGGCCCTTGGGGTATGATGACCGATGGTATGTCTGTCTGGGAGGATTAACCGCTTGCTCGGTTGCATCGACCGATTCTCGCCGCTTTGCAGCGTTAGAGGCGATGTGGGGATCGGCATGGACTTGCTGCGTTTTGGGCGTGCCTCGGCATCTGTTAAGGCTTTGCGCTTTGCTTGGGCCTCACAGCGGTTGGGTGGGGGGCATCGGCATTGTTGGTTGTGGAGCTTGAACATATCCGCACGCTTGCCGATGTACCCATTTATTTGTTGCAAAACAAGTGTAAGGTATGATATTTAACAGATAAAATGTAAAATCAAAGGAATACCTCTACGAAGGTTTGTCGAGATAGTGGTGCTTGATGTCGGAGGAATTGCCGATGACGATCCAAAGCAGCTCTTACACCCCGATGATTAATGTTAATCTGATTTGTGATCGGCATGAGTAGAAATAAACAGGTTGTTACCTTGAATGCCTTGATCGAGGGTTGTAGCAAGAGCCCAATGGAGTGGCCCTAGTCAGTAGCCAATTTGGACTTGGAAGTGATGGTCTTGGCACGGGTCTTCCGGTGAGTCAAAGCGGACTAAGGTGGGGCGTTGTAGCCGATCGGTGATATCGGGAAACAGTCAAGATCGAAGGGTTTCCACTTTTGCTCATAGATGGTCTTTGGGTTGTTAACGTCACGAAAAAAGTTAGTTACCGATATATGAAAGGAAAAGCGAAGGGAGTTAAAAGAAACTTATCTGCGTCATCGGGAATGGCGATTCAGTGGTCGATCATGTGCCGATATGTGTGAGCAGATGTTGCAAGCAATTGTTCCTCCACTCTCGTCACCATTGCTTATATGATTCGGTGATGAAGAGATTTGGCGCCGAGATGGATATATCAACATCTCGTAGTATCGGCGGCCGGGGAGAGTCGCACTACCCGCTCCAATGCATCCGCAGTGATTGTTTCTTTGGGTTTGATCACATCGGCAAAACAAAGTTTTATTGGCGATTGCCCAAAAGCCAATTGACGGGATACCGCCGATGGATTGTAAAATTCATACGTGATATTGGTGTTTTTCCCGCCACCGAATGTGTTTTCGGGATTGCCTCGAAAGTAATGATGGTCATCATGAGTTCATTATCTTGATTTGAGTGTCATTGGCAAAGTTGAAAAGAAGGGGAATCTGTTTTCTTCGTCAATATAAGGTACCCGTGCCCTATGATCACGAGAAAGACCATTGTAGAAGCTTTGGAAGAATCTGCCGATCTGGTCTTCATTGGCCTCTGTTCTGTGGAGGACAATTATGGCTTCACCAAAATTGAGGGGTGAGCGTGTTGCCGATTCCTCATCCCCAAGCACGTGGTCTTCACAATTTCTCGTGGGAATTGTTGGGCAAAGAAGTCCCATTGCGCAGGCGTTTGTGCATATGGGCATTCACCACATGTTGATAAACCACCACGGGCCTCCTAAGTTGCCGATGGGTTCGCCAAGCAAAAGTTTCGAGACACTTGATGAAGAAGATGATAAGTGGAGCTCGGAAGGTATCGCCAAGAGGAACCTTACACCATTGGCCAAGAGTTCATTGCATTTGGGAGGAAGGCGTTGGTTGGTCCTCTTGATCGACCACGGAAGATAAATTTTTCTAACCACATATTCAAGAATGTGGCATGTTCCGTCTCAGTTAATCTGTCCGGTCCTCGGCATTCTTGAATATATCCCAATCAACCGCCGATGTTATGGGTATTCACCCTATATTATTGATTTTTCGCCATAGATGGAGCACTTTTATGTGTGGGAGTAGTGGGCCATGTCCAAACATAAAAGTGTTTGTTGTGTCTCGACTGTAAGTAAGCAATTTGCAATCATCATTGACTCGTTCTTTTGCATATCGGCAATGGATAGCCTAATGCATTGGTCTAGCTTCCGATTACCCCCGGTGTACTTGCATCGACTGTTGACCCTCAAGTACCAATCTTTCCACCCTTTGGTGGTTTTGGGCCAAGATCGGAATGTATCTTTCCATAAATTGAGAGAGAAATTTTGGGCTCTAAAAGAGATTCTCATTAACCTCTGCATTAATCGGGATGGGGTTGGATCTGGGTTGCCCATTGGTCCTAGGCATTGAAAATGCTACCGATCGGTTGGAATAACTAATTTGTTGCGAAGTTCCTAAGTTTAGAGGATCCGAAGAACAAAGAAAAGAGAAAAATTACCAACCTGTATGAACTCGCAAAGACCAGAGGAATCGAGGTAAAAAGTAACGGAAGTGGAAAAATGGCAATTCATCATTCTGCATGGATGTAAACCTTGTGGTCATATAAATAAAATCATAACTCAAGGTAACAGGAAGCTATGCTTGCATAATTTAGAATTATCCCATGGCTGTTGCTAATGATGATCCTATGCTGGTTATGTCGAGATAAAAATGCGATCCCCACCTTCATCAACTGATATGCATGGTTCAAGACATTGAACTATAGAATATCACTTTTCGAAGACATATAAGTTTACCTTCACAGGAACAGAGCATTCATAGGTACACCTACATAGGCGACCAAACCACAACTTTATAAATAGGCGCAGATGCATAATAGCAATCAAGGAATCGTGATGGTATCATCTGGAGTAAAATGACCACATGTCACTGTGTTACTTTGTCCAGCAAAGGTATTTAGAATGGCATTATGGTCAGCATTCCACATCCATACTGCGATTATCAAATGTCCCCGAGGATGCCATTTAAGGTTTGGGTCGTTCAGTAAATGAAGTTTGTGCCGGGCACTCCAAAAATAAATGCTTCAGGGTGGTAAGGTCTAAAAATAACACATTTAAAGGAAAAGGAAAATTCCATATAGGAAACAGGGGAAAAACAAAAGGTATGAACCTGTCAGTCATCTTTTCTTTGAAGGTCATTATAATATTGAATGGGTGCTATACTGCAATTTCATTTTATAAAAGAAGGGACTAATATACAGTACATCCATGTGTAGAGTAAACAAATATTTGTAATTATAGTCATCAGGACTAACAATACGGCAAGCACATCTATATCTATATTATGTAAATATGCCATGTCAATAAGCAGCAACAGATCAGTTAATATTTGGTCAACTGAACATGTGGATGTGGGAAGCTAGTCACTCACCTAGCTTGGAAAGGCTTAGCAGCATTCTTCCTACTGTGCTGCTGACCATGTATATATTTGATTCTCAAATAAACAGTAGGATAAATAGATGGAACATTGATTAAACTAACTTGAAGACATAGGCACAATCTGAGCTGCAAAACTCTTCTCCATCTGCCCCATGATGTTTGAAAAGTTAGTTATTTTTTTATTGTAATGAAGCTTCCTTCATTTACAGTTATAAAATAATAGTCTACTAACCATGTATGTGCTTATTTATGGGAGTAGAGATCAATAAAACTTAATAATTTGAATGTGCTCGTCTACAATTGCCCCTAAATAGTGGTTGCCACAATACAGTTGTACTTTTCTTATATGTAATTTATTTAGTGTCAATGTTACAATAGACTTCATACTTTACTTGAGTAAGATGGATTTTTAGACAGTACTTTGGACATTAAACAATGAAATATGCCAGAATTTTACAATGGTTTTTCAACACAACTGCCATAGCTATGGTTTCTATCAAGTAAAAGTAGTCTTGCAATAAGGAAGGGCCAATTTCAGCATGAACTAAATAAGCCACTCTAACAAATATTAGGGAATTGGGACCTGTACATACAATCTAATAGTATGGACTAAATAAGGTACTGTAACAAACATTTGGGAATTGGGACCTGTACATACAATCTATCAGATTAAATAGGAGCAAACTGAAATACACTGGCTGACAAGGGAAAATAGCCCAAAGAGGGATTTTTACCTTTGGCGGTTCAGGAAGCAGCGATAGCCTGCATGAAAATTCCACTCTGTAGTTAAGAGATTGCATTAGCACCTTGAGAATATGATAAATGCAGTTCCCAAAGATAAAATTCAGAAGTTGCTATTAACAAACAAAAGATAACAAAGGAATTTTTACCTTTGGCGGTTCAGGAAGCAGCGATAGCCTGTATGAAAATTCCGCTCTGTAGTTAAGAGCTTGCATTAGCACCTAGAATATGATAAATGCAGTTCCCAAAGATAAAATTCAGAAGTTGTTATTAACAAACACAAGATAGCAAAGGCTAACTATTTTTATTAAGCAAAGATCTCCCAATCCATCACCTTTTATTGCACAGACCGTAATGTAAAGATCGCCCAATCCATCATCTATGATTGCTGTGCAAAATTAATCTACCAGAAACAAATGGCTTTTAGGCCTCTATAAAGCAACTCTAAATTAAATAATGTCCATGCTCAACAAAGATGCTTGAACAATCTTAGAGGAATAACATACCAAACGAATATCTAGCATATTGCTTTAGGGAAGCTGAGAAGCTAAAACACAGCCTAGAAGCTGTTGAAACACAACTAGAAAATGTTATCATTTGTTTTAATGTTTCCATTACGAAAAAAAGGGAATTACTTCAGTTGTTTTCTCCCATAATCGAGTCTTCTCATGCAAACCATACGCTACAGTTACAGAGGTATTACTTGATCTTCTTTTTTCCTAGACGCAGCACTGGACGTTAAGTGCACAATTACATAATGAAAATATGAAACATTACTGATTCAAATTGATCTGTTTATAACGCAAGTACCTGCAAATTAGCTGTCTATGCTATTCATCCAAGCAGTGGGGGTCAGTGCACTCGAGGCCACCAAACTGATGTGCTGGGAACCCATGCCAGGCTGAATCTAACACACACCAATCTGTCATGGACATAGAAACCCTAGAGTAGAAATCAAAACTAAAATCGGAGAAGGTCGCTAGGGTTTCACGGATCACAGTAGCAGAAGAGGACCGGCGGAAGGAGACAGCGTCGGGGGTGCATGCCGTCGGCGGCCACCGGTGGGGGTCGCGGCCGCACCCCGCCCCCCGTGCGGCGCGAGGGGGCGTGGAGGAGGAGAAGGACGGCCACCGCACCGCCGCCCTGCTCGCGCCCGCGTCAGGAGAGATGGGGAGAGAGAGGGAGGGGAAGAGTAGAGGTTGTGGGGACTCACCAGCACGGGGAACCGAGGGGGAGGGGGCCGTCGCCTCGGGAGAGATCGAGAGTGAGAGATGACGGGGAGAGAAGCGGGCTTTTTTTTGCTGGAGGAGAAGCGGAAGTTGAGCAATATATTTGTCTGGCTGGATTCCAACGAGAAGTCGGAAAAGCAGAGTAGAAGCCCGAGAAGCAGGAGAAGCCGCCCCCAGCGGAATCTGCTTCAAGAGATCGGACGGCTGCAGGAACTTCGGGTGACGTGGACACGGCTTCTATTGCAGGAGCTAATGGGTTTTGTGGGGTTAATAAATAAGTATAGTTGAAAATCAATGCCATGCGTGATACTCCCTGTCTGCAAATGTCTGATAATCTGAATGATACCGTGTATTATTCCGATCACACATGCAACTGCGTTCCCTGTCTGCGGTTGCCAATGGCACGGCAGACTGGAGTAGAACGTGCAAAGAGTCCAGTTGCTTTGCTATTTCTCCTCCCGGCTCAAGGCGAGCAGGAAGCTGGATTTTTGTAAACCTTTTTAAATTAATATTTTAAAAATAATATATCCTTTTTTTACTCTTTTGGTCGCCCATGTGCGATTTACAAGCTTTTTATTTTTATTACGTTTTTAAAATTAATTAATGTTTTAAAATAGCCTATCCAGCTTGATTTAAAAATGGTTAGATCTGAAAAAGTTATAATAAAGTATTTTTAAATTTAAAATATTGATTTAAAATGGGTTAAAAAAAATAGCAAGCTGCTGCTGCTTCAGGAATCAGGATCGGATCACAGAAGAACCAACGCCAGGGAGAGCAAGCGTGCGTTGGAGGCCCACGTGCCCTGCGCGCCTAACGCGGCGGCTGTCGCGGACCCGGCCCAATAAAACTGAGCTCCGTTTTCTTCGGTTCCGCCCCAACCCCCAACCAGCACGAGTCCACTGTGACCATTGACCAGTCACCACCTCTCTGCCCAGCGCTCAGCGGGCCACTACCATGGCGTCGGAATCCGAGGTCTACAGCTGGGAGCCGCACCCGCTCCATCCCGACGGCACTGAGCCGCTGCACCGGATCGCCGTGGACTACTGCCCGGAGGTGTGTCTCCACGAGCGCCACGCGGGGGAGATCCACGTCACCTACGACCACCGCGGCGGCGCGCGCTGGCGCTCCCGCCGCCGGTTCCTCCCTGGCAGCGCCGTGGCCACCACGATCCGCACGCCGGCGGGGGACACGTCGGGCCTCAACTACAACATCTACCTGTCCTCCCTGGAGGGCTCCAAAGACCAGGACGAGATCGACTTCGAGTTCCTCGGCCACGACAAGCGCGCCGTCCAGACCAACTACCACGTCGGCGGCGACGGCGGACGGGAGCAGATCCACGCGCTCCCCTTCGATTCTTCCGACGGATTCCACCACTACGCCATCGCCTGGGACGCGGCCGCCATCGAGTGGCGCGTCGACGGCGAGCTCGTCCGCCGCGAGCAGCGGCGGGAGGGGGAACCGTGGCCGGAGAAGCCCATGTACCTGTACGCCTCTGTGTGGGACGCCAGCCACATTGCCGACGGGGCGTGGACCGGTACGTACCACGGCCGCGACGCGCCCTACGTCTGCAGCTACAAGGACGTCAGGGTGCCCACTGCCGAGCATTCACTGGAAGAGGAGCCGCACCCGCTCCACCCCGACGGCACTGAGCCGCTGCAGGAGATCGCCGTGGACTACTGCCCGGAGGCGTGCCTCGAGGAGCGCCACGTGGGCGAGATCCACGTCACCTACGATGCCCGCGGCGGCGCGCGCTGGCGCTCCAAACGACGGTTCCGCCCCGGCAGCGCCGTGGCCACCACGATCCGTGCGCCGGCCGGGGACACGTCGGGCCTCAACTACAACATCTACCTGTCCTCCCTGGAGGGCTCCAAAGACCAGGACGAGATCGACTTCGAGTTCCTCGGCCACGACAAGCGCGCCGTCCAGACCAACTACCACGTCAACGGCGACGGCGGGCGGGAGCAGATCCACGTGCTCCCCTTCGACTCCTCCGACGGCTTCCACCACTACGCCATCACCTGGGACGCGGCGCGCATCGAGTGGCGCGTCGACGGCGAGCTCGTCCGCCGCGAGGAGCGGCGCGAGGGGGAGCCGTGGCCGGAGAAGCCCATGTACCTGTACGCCTCCGTGTGGGACGCCAGCTACATCGCCGACGGGGCGTGGACCGGCACGTACCACGGCCGCGACGCGCCGTACGTCTGCAGCTACAAGGACGTCAGGGTGCCCACTGGCAAGGATTTAGTGGAAGAGGAAGAGCATCAAGATGCAGATGCCGCTGATGCGCCTGCTGACGATCCTGAAGCCGACGCCGCTGCTGATGCTGCGGCGGCGGCGGCGGAAGAAGAGAAGGACGCCGGAGCCGGTGAAGTTTAGATCTTGGTGGTGCGATGCATTGTCGTTTTGTTCAAGTGTCGCTGCAACTGAAAAGGATCTATGAATAATGGATGTGGTCTGATCAGTGAAACAAACATTTCATCTGCTGTATTATGTTGTTCGTTGAATAATTCAATGTGTTGTGTTATGCTTCGGTCCCTATGCTACGGACTGAGGATTGGCTTAGAACTTCGATTTGAGGTCCGGCAAACTGGCAATAAGCTCACGTGATAATGGACATGTCAACAATGGTTATTCAAAAATTGATTAGGAAAATCCGGCACTGCTCGACCATCAAGTTCTTCGAATGGAACAGGCTAAATAAAACGGATTTAGTAGGCCCAATATGGAACCCGTTCGGCCCGAGTAGGCCTGCTGCCTGACAGATGCGGCTAGGCCAGTAGGCCCCATCAGCATCCCGACAACACAAGCCACAGCCACACCTGTCTCGGCTCGACTCCGGCGAGCGCGATGGACGCAAACGTGGCGCTGGCGCTGCTCTCCTCCTGCTCGCCCTCCACTTCCGCCGCCGCCTCCTCGCTCCTCCCTCGTCGCCGCTGCCTGGCCTCCCGCCGAAGAGCAAGCTCACGAGCCACCATCAGTAAGCTTGCCTCCCCACTCGCCCACCACTGATTAACCTCCCTGGTATTCGCGCCGATTTAATTTCTCCGCTGTGATGTGCTGCGCCGATTTAGTTTCTGTGCTGTGCTGTCTCGATTGATTCTAGACTTCTAGTAGAATCAACGAGAATTGTGGTTGAACTAGAATGGTGAATTTGCTGCTGGCGGTCGAGTGCTGAGAGACATTGGGTTTGGCCGTTTAGTACCGTTGGCTGCGTAGCTTTTATGCACAACAGATTCCAGCCCCAATTCGTGTCACCTTATATTCAGAATGCATGTGTCGTACTATGGAGTTTGCAGTTTTCGATTACCTTAATTGTTTGCCTGTAATTGGTTTGTCGTGCGTCTCGCAGTGGCGGCGTTGGGCGATGACCCAATCAGGGAATGGATTCTTACAGAAGGGAAGGCCACGCAGATAAAAGGGATAAGGTCCATTGGTGGTGGCTGCATTAACTCTGCTCAGCGCTATGATACTGACGCGGGGCCCTTCTTTGTGAAGACTAATAGGTGCGCTCAAAGAAAATCTATCTTCTGAACTTATAATTGTTGCCATGAGATTGTGAATACCAATAGGTAATGATGCTTTCGGTTTTGTTTTGACAATGATTGAATTAACTACTTTTTTATGTTCCAGCCGCATTGGTCCAGAAATGTTTGAAGGGGAAGCTCTTGGTTTGAAGGCAATGTATGACACAAAGTCAATCCGTGTTCCTTTGCCATACAAGGTGAGAGAAGTGGCAGCAGATGCTGGAATATGTACATCTGCAAACGTGGAATGCAATGACGTTGCTGTTGTGATACTATTACATGACCGGTACTGTGATGCCCATACATGATGGGAGTACTCGTATAGTGACTGAAATCTTCAGTACTGGCCATTTATGCTGCGAGTTAATTAGCATACATATTTCCTTTCGTCCCACTGATGTAGAGACTGTTAATCATCTAGTAGTACCAATGTCTGCTTATGGTAGTGATGTTAGTTCACTTGTTTCAGTAGTTCTCTGCATCACTTGTTGTCTTCAACTTTAATCCTTTTTTATGCCTGCCACTAGTATAGGTTGGGTCATTACCTACCGGTGGTTCTTTCATCATCATGGAGTTTATTGAATTTGGCCCTTCAAGGGGAGACCAGGTAACTATATACCAAATACTTTTGAACTTTGATTCACCTCTCTTTCCTTTATAATTAACATAACTCTTTTTGTCAGTCAGTTTTGGGAAGGAAGCTTGCCGAAATGCATAAGGCTGCTAAATCTGATAAGGGATATGGTTTCCATGTTGAGAATACTATTGGAAGGTAGTATCGTTTGATGAAACATGGTCTTAATTCAGGTGTATCGGAAGTTGAGAACTCTGTCAGTCTCCCTAATCCACCTGTTTTGTTATTGCAGCACTCCACAAATTAACACTTGGACTGATGACTGGATTGAGTTTTACTCCAAGCATAGATTGGGTTACCAGTTGGAGTTGGCATCGAGACGATACGGAGATTCTGCCATACTCGAAAAAGGTACAGTTGGAAAAAGACGATTAAGTTGGTATTTATCATTTCTCTCACGGTCTGCCATTGTTCTTAGCTAAGTTTTGCTAATAGTGTAGTAACTGATTTTTTTCTATTCCTTTTTGCATAAATTCCTATGCACAGGTCAGCGATTGATCAACAATATCCACCCACTTTTTGATGGAGCTGTTATTGAGCCCTGCTTGCTTCATGGTGATCTCTGGAGCGGAAACATAAGCTCTGATAGCAATGGGGATCCTGTAATATTGGATCCTGCTTGCTACTGTAAGTAAAATTGACTGATTTTAGCATTCAAATTCAGGATCATGAGTAGTGGTTGCAAAAGGATGAATTTACTTGATTCTTTCAAGTAATTTTCATCAAAGGTATTCTATTTTAAATATTCTGTTGCTGAAGTTCCCACAATGTGTTGCATAAGTTACCAGCAAACAATTTACAAAGACATGATTACCGGTTCTTCAACTGCAGATGGACACAACGAGGCAGAGTTTGGGATGTCCTGGTGTGCTGGATTTGGTGGGGACTTCTATAATGCCTATTTTCAGGTACCCATTGATTTTTGCTGAAGATTTGGTTGGAGCACCGCCAAGGGCTCACGTGCAAACGGATAATAGGCATACTTAACAAACCACCGTCCGAGGTTAATGGTTACGGGTCAGATTTGTTTTGTGGAGTTACCTTTTGTTGGCCTATAAAGTCCCAGACCTGAAAACTCTAGCAGGAAGGTTCCTTTGGTAAAGAATGGTGTCAACAACATAGTTATTGTCTTACACCATCGAATAAGGCGGTCCAAGTGTTGAGTGGAAATTGCTTACTTGTTTTGTAGGCAATATCTTTCGAGCACTGCCACAAAATAGAGTTACCACCTCCAGCTTTGCTTCCTGAGTGCTTGTCTTTCTCTAGTCCTACTAAAATTCCAAGCCTTGTGGTCGGTGGATTACTCAATTCTTCACTATTTTGATGGAGACATTAACAGTACTTTACTCTTACTCTAATACAGGTGATGCCGAAACAACCAGGGTTTGAGAAGAGGAGGGACCTCTACCTCCTCTACCACTACCTGAATCACTACAATCTTTTTGGCTCCGGGTACCGTTCATCAGCTATGTCCATAATCGAAGACTACTTATATGTGCTGGCGGCTTAGTTTCTTCTGTTTATTCTCACATGAAAATAGAAGCAACGATGTACCTGTGCTGCTGTGCATAACATGTTCCATAGCTATCCCTCTCGGTATGCTGTGGATTCGCTCCCTGTAAAATCTGTTAGCTCTTTGCGTGCATAATCTCATGCTACACCACTATATCAGTCACTGAAAAAATCTTCATATGTGCAAATAAATATCTCACTGCGGATCCATTTGGACACGTTTTGTGCCTCAGAAGGATAATAATGTATTTCTTGGTCCCAGTAATCCGCCCGTGTGGTGGAGAATCACGATTCGGTCCCAGGAAGAACGAGTCAACGTAATAGTGATCCTCTGACAGCGGATATATGCTTGCGACCTGGATATTCTTAACAACGTTAGTGAAAAGGCATCCGCGCACTAAGACATTCTTAACCACCGGTGAGCACCTAACGTGGCGGCCTCCCATTCGACCTCTGCCGGAAAGGCTTCAAAAGTATAGTCTTTTGTCGCTCCCTGTGCTTTCCAGGTAATCCTTAGCGATGCAAGCAAATCAGACGCGTCGTCCCAAGTTTTTCCACCACCTACTCCGTCGTTTTTAAGCCCTCGCGCTCCTAGCATCGCAATGGCCGTGGTCGTAGCCGTAGCATCCGGAACTGCCATTGCTCACGTTTTTGCTGCCGGAAAGCCCTGGTTTCGCCGGCGAAGAACAGAGCAGCGTGTCCGGCCCAGATGGAGCAGGAGGCGGGCACAGCACAGCAACTGCTCGGGAGGCGCGTGCGCGCGGACACGCGGCACCCGGTGTACCGCGGCATCCGGTACCGCGGGGGCAAGTGGGTGTCGGAAATCCGGGAGCCGCGCAAGTCCAACAGGATCTGGCTGGGCACGTACCCGGTGCCGGAGATGGCGACTGCCGCGTACGACGCCGCCGCATTGGCGCTGCGGGGCGCCGAGGCCGCGCTCAACTTCCCCGGCGCGGCCCGCGCCGGCCTCGTGCTCCCCCGACGACATCCGCGCGGCCGCCGCCGCTGCTGCCGCCGCGGTGATCGCCCGCTCCCACTCGCCGCAGGCGAGTGGTGAAGCTGCTGCGAGCACGTCGTCGTCCGGTGCCGGTGCCCGCGGCCCGGCGCCGGAGCACCGAGCGGGCGACAGCAGGCGCATCGTGGACGAGGACGACGTGTTCCACGTGCCCGGGCTGCCGGCGGGCATGGCCGAGGGGCTGATGATGAGCCCGCCGAGGCTCGTCGGCCCCGCGACGGACGGCGCCGTGTCGCCGGAGGAGGACGGCGTGGTGAGCCTGTGGGATCACTCGTGAACTGAACCGTGCATGCATTGCATCCTGACGTGGACGTGAGCGTCAACGGCTACACACACTATACATGGACGAGGCGTGCTTCTGGAACGAAGCTGTCCTTTGCTCAGTTTGCTGCACTGCATGCACGGATATGCACTTGTGGATCAGGATCAGCTAGGTAGCCGTGGCCAAGTTACGGCGGAGTTGATGCTCCTGACACTCTGCCACCAGATCGCTGAACACATGCATCTATAGTAAGGGCCCGTTTAGTTGGCAAAAATTTTTGGTTTTGGGTACCGTAGCATTTTCGTTTGTATTTAGCAATTAGTGTCTAATTATAGACTAATTAGGTTTGAAAGTTTTGTCTCGCGATTTCTCACCCAACTGTTTAATTAGTTTTTTTCGTCTATATTTAGTACTCCATGCATGTGCCGTAAGATTTGATATGATGGATACTATGTAAAAATTTTTGGATTTTGGGTGTAACTAATCATGCCCTAACTCCAGTAGCGGTCCGCACTCGTCTCCCGTGCCCGGGCTCTGCACACTTCGCTGGAGATCAGAGCAGAGCAGAGAGCATGGACGAGGCGTGTCCCACAGATGTATAAATTCTGGGCCAACATGTAACGTGCTCGAATCTGTACCAAAGGTTCATTGCCATCATCATCGGCCAGCATCCAACGTCCTCGCTGTGTTTTCACGTGGCACTCTCGAAACGCGAATTGTACAGTACAGGGCAGCAGAAAGCCTCTCACGTCCCGCGCACACTCCGTTCGTGTACGACTGTACTCTGTACGTGGTGTAGCAGGTGGCCAATAGCCGTGGCCCGTGGGCGGCAGGCAGATTTCAACTGGAGTAGGGCGTGGCACTGTACTCGAGGCGTAGTGAACGGAATGCCATATTGCCATGCCCGAAACGGCATCTGGTCCCTCGGCTCGGCTCGATGGATTGGTTAGCTAGCGCTCTAGCAGTAGTACGCGGGAACAGCAACCGTCACGTACGTACCTGTTCGACACGAGGCGCTGCTGTTGGCTGGGTACGCGATTCGGGAGTCGTCGTCGGTGCTAGCGTGCGTGGCGCCGCCACCGATCGCTTGCTCGCCCGCCCTCGTATCTGGGTTCTCCGCTGATGTCATGCCATGGCGCGGGCGGTGTGCCGGCCTGCCGAGCGAGAACTACGTGTCGGGGCGACGACGGAGCCGGTTTCTTCCGGCACTTTGGACGGCTGTGCCGTTTCCGCGTCGCTAGACAAAAGCAGATCCAGTTTCTAGCTCCGCCGCTGCGTACGCTTCGGTCCACCGTCAGAATGTGACTTTTTTTTTTTTTTTTGAGGAGAGTCAGAATGTGACATGAGCGATCACGTAGCAGGAGGCCAGGAGCAGAGGCCCGTCGGGCTCTAGTTTACTGTGGCAGGTACACCCACACCGACACCGGAATTGGAATAATCCAGATTTTTTTGGTGGGATATCCATATCTTGAGTTAGATATAAATACGAATTCAAACGTTCTCAAATACGAGTGCAGAACAAGTAGTTCAAATTTGAATTTACATTCTTATCTATACTCTATTGTTCTGCGTGTTTTTTTTATACTTCCTACAACGCTCTCAGTTAGAGTCTGATCCCAAGACGTGTCAAGCGAAGGTATGGAATTGGATTCCAAAACATTGGAACATATCACGAGTTCACGACCGTGGAATAAATCTCTACCCTACAAATTGTCGAGTTGACTATGCAACAAATTATATGTTTCGTTGCACACGTGAGCACGTTTTAAAGTACTCCCTCGGCCCCAAACTAAGCGTCCATCTCGTATTTCAATAAGTCAACTACTTTTAAGTTTGACTAAACTTTAAAAAATAGTATATTTATACCTGTTGATATGTTTACTATGAAAAATATATGGCAATCTAATGATGATTCCATGATATTATAAACATTAAAAATTTATATATTTGGTTAGATTTCAGACTACTTGACTTCTCGAAATATGATATGAGCATTTATTTTGAAGCAGAGGGAGTGATTTCTATTTTAATTAATTGTGATGTATGATATTTGAGTTATGTGATTCTTGGTGGATGGTTATGGTTCGTGGCATGTATTTCTACAACTTGATCTTGTGTTTTAGCTGCGCTTAGTGGAGATCATGGATGACGACTCTAGGGACCATCCTGCGACCCTCGAGTTAAGTGCTACGGTGATCGAGTCAATGACACGTGGTACTAGCTTGATGGCCGAGGAAGTCCTTGCAGGTCTGGAAGGAGGTACCAAGGTTTATCTTCTCTCTCCCCATCATTCAATTTTTGTCCATTAGCCAGCCGTTCATGCCGTGCCCTATTGAGCAAGAAACTTATGGCATGTGTCAAGCAGAACTCCGTTGATTGTATGCTTTGATTTGGCTACGTAGTTAGCTGCTACAAGTTGTTGCACTCAAGGGCCTGGTACTTTGACCAGCAGGCGTGGAGCACATCATTCGCAACAAGGACGCAACTATTACTGTCAAAGAAAATGTCCACGGATGAGCCCCATGTAATCTGATTAACTACTCAAGAGAGAAAATATTTTTTACAAATTACATAAATTTTTGTACACATATGAAGGGCCTTTGCCCCCCCCCCCTCATCAGATTAGCGAATATGAAATTAGAAGATTGGGTATTCATTTTTATTTATTTAATCCCCAAAACAAATGAGAGGGCTTTGGCTCGGGGGCACGAGCGATGATGACAACCGCACTGCACCACCAAGATGACGATGAGTTGATGGAGGAAACAATAATTATGATGCAAATTATAGCTTAGTCTCTCGTGTTTCTGTTAAGTTCAATTTTTAAACAATCAATTACAATACAAACTATAGCTTAGTGTGTCTTGAGGTTATGTCAAGATTAACAATCTTTAGTAGTTGGCAAGAATGTTACTAATTCACTAGTGGCCCAACAAATAAAGAAATTAGCAAATTAAGAGAGTCTTCAGTTAGTAGCAGATTATATTGGTACTTACAAATTCTTTTTGATCTAGCAAATGTAAATCTAGCTAGGGCTAAATGCTAACGATAGGAGGAGAAGTTGCTTAACCTGGAACAAGTTTGTAAGAGGCGATGACCAGCGACCCGTATAGATCCTGCACAAGATGGCTATTGTGGTAGCGTGTCAAAACCGTAGTCTCCCTTGCGTCGACGAGGCGAGAGCACAAGCAAGAAAACACAATGTGGGTAGTGCGAGTTTTTTTCTTCTTCTTTCGGCCATGTGTCAGCATCCTCATGACCCATATATGCACCCACTTTTGCCATACTGGGATGAGCAACTAGAGCTAAATGTACCTTACCGTCAAGTTCATGTACTAATTGTGCATGTGGCCAATTTTTAGGGAGTTTTTATATTTCATATGCTTGAATTTGTAGTAGGAATTTTCAGGCAACAATCTTACAAATCAACTAGTATAATTAAAAGGGTAACTTATAAGAGATCATTCAAAATTTTCTCTATAGTCAAAAAATGATAAAATTATATGTTGTTTGAACAACAGCAAAAAAATCAGACACTTGAGATATCCAAGAAGTTTTTTTTTAGAACTAGCAGTTTTTTTTTGAACCGCATGCAGACGGAGTAACGGCGCGGCCAGCTGGCTGCTACAGGCCGTGGTTACTGTGGCAGGTACGGCCACGCCTCCTGCCCGGCAGGCGGCAGCGAGCCCGCCTGTGGCGCCGGCGAGGAGGTTGGGCCGGCCTATTGGATTGCAAGTTGGCTGTGGCTCGGCGTTGATGTCAGGGGGATGGGCTGGTTCGTCTGTGCTCCCGGGTGCGACCTGCAGCTGTGCTGTTGCCTGTTGGTTGCATGCAAATCCACTTTGCCGCAAACGTGATGCCCATTCAAAACTCAAAATCAAATTACATCCGCCAGAAATCGAAATTTTGAATGAATTAGTCCATGGACGACCATGGATTAATAAAGACAGAAGAATCCTGGGAATTTGTTGTCAACCCGAGCTGGCAAAGATAAACTAATCCCTGACGAGATCCAGGCGGTTTTCCATAACACATCAGGAGGTTAGTTTAGGGCGTGTTTAGTTCCGAAAATTTTTGGCTTTTGGCTACTGTAGCACTTTCGTTTGTATTTGGTAAAAATTATCCAATTATGGACTATTTAGGCTTAAAAGATTCGTCTCACGATTTCTCGGTCAACTGTATAATTAGTTTTTTTTTTGTCTACATTTAGTACTCCATGCATGTGCCGCAAGATTCGATGTAACGGATAATCTTGAAAATTTTTAGGTTTTGGGTTGCATCTAAACGGGGCCTTAGTGTGAAAAGATAAACTAATCCCTGACGACATCAGGAGGCGACGACGACGGCTGACAAGACGATCGAGACGAGCAATGCAGGCAGGCAGGAGATCGAGACACGCTTAATGGCACAGCTGGAGCGCGGGCTTCGACGCACCAGCAGTGTCCTCCATGCAGAGAGTAAAACCTGATGTACTACACGTGTGCATCCGTACCCGTAGTTCATTTTGACGGCGATTCCGACACCTGGGCGCTTGCATTCGAAAACTCTTCGAATCTCACGCTCACGCGGCGACGAGATGAACGCATGCGTGCGTGCGTCCCCGGATCGGAAACCGCGCCGAAGGTTCGCTTCTTCACTGCGAGGTCAATGGCTGCCGCCTGCCGCGGCCATCGCCATTGCTACGAGTGCACATCGCCGGAGTACTCTACTGTACAGTGTTAGCTAGCACCCGGCCCGGTGGATATCACTGTCGCAGCAAGCAGCGCATCGCATTCGGAGTGATGCACGTGATAAATGGTGGTGTGACAGGAGTACTACAAGGGTATGCGACGCACGGGAACGAACAAACACGCGTCGCATTCGCATGCAGCGACGCACAGTAAAGCGCTGACAGCAACCTTATGTTGTGGTTTGGTACGAGCTTATTGCTCCAATAATCCCAACCACAACGCCGAATTCTTTTTGTTTAGCGTTGTTGCGTGGACAGGTTATTACAGGTGAGCGAATAACCATTCCGTCGCATGCAATGTGTGCACGTATTATACAGGGCTCGAGCTCGCTGTTGTTCACCTAATTAAACACTGGATGACTGAGCAATGTTGGTGATAGATCGATCGCGCAGGAGATCGAGTGGTGGACTAGACTACTGCTGAACGGAACAGTAGTGTGTGTGTCTGGTTGGAAAATACAAAGACATAGATAGGGCCGATCATCCTTCATGGTGGCAAACTAACAAATGGTTTGGTGGTCTAACCCCAAGACAGACATATACGCGCGAGTAGGCAAACCAGCACGCTTGATCAACACACGTACGGATTCAATGCGTCATGCCGGCATGCATGCTCCACCCTTGTGGGCAGTTGGTTCTGGTTCACCCTGAACTGACTGCTGCTCCTCGACCGGTGGCCGGTGCCTACTACTGATTGAACTACTACATTCCACAGTGTACATGTAGTACATGAGTGTCTGGATTGGTCACGACCCGATGCGTTGGCACTTGGCAGACGAAAAACGACCTCGCATCCACTCCGACCCACACTTTTTAAACCGACTCGAGGCCGAGCCCAACGCGGCAGGCCAGGCCCCAGGGTCCATTCCGTTCAAACATCGTAGCTGCCCGAGCCCCCCGGTCCCCAGGCCCCAGGCAGGCAGCCGAGCACCGCCACCGGCTCCCGGTCGCGTCGCTTGCCCACTCCCACTCCACTCCTCTCCCTCCGTCCTCCGTCCTCCGCTCCGCGTCGATCGATCCACCCTATCGACCTCTCCCTCATTTAAACGCGCGCCCACGCCACGAACACCCAGCCTCACTGGCCTGCCGCGCGTGCCAGCACACAGCCCCCACATGCCGCCGGCCACTTCCTCCTCGCCTTGGCATCCATAGGCGGCAGCATATATAGCACCAGCGTCCAGTCGTCGCTCGCCGACGCGCCATCCACGACGCCTGGGCGACCGTGCCCGTACCGATGGCGGCGAGAGGTGTGCAGGCGCCGTGGCGGCCGGTGACGCTGCGGGACTTCCTGGAGCTAGGCTGCGACTCCAGCAGCGACGGCTTCCGCTCCTACCCGCGCCGCCTGCCCCTCGTTCCCGACGCCGACGCCGTGCTGCAGCACCTGCAGCAGCAGCAGCAGGCGGCCCCGGCCCCGCGGGCCGAGGCCGCGGCGGCCCAGCAGCTCCTCCGGCGGAGCCCCTCGCGGTCGCCGTCCTCGCTCTCGCTCTCGCTCTTCTCCACCGTCCCCAGCTCTGGCCCCGGCGCGCTCGCCAGGATCTCCAGCCTCTCCAGGAGCTTCTCGCGCCGGATCAAGGAAGGCTTCTGGAGGCACCGCGACGAGGGCGACGACGACGAGGCGGCCTACTTCGACGACCGGGACTCGTGCGGGTTCCCTTCGCCGCTCGTCAGCAGCTGCTCCGCCTCCCACTCCGACGAGTCCGAGTACGCCGCCGAGTCCGAGGCGGACGTTGTGACGACGACGACCGAGGAGACGACGCCGGCGTCCGAGCGCGACAAGGCCACCACCTCCACCTCCTCGTCGTCGTCGACCTCCTCCTCAAGCTCGGCGGACCACGACCGCACGGACGCCGCCGCTGCTGACGGGAAGAAGGTGAGTGCCTGCCTCTGCCTCTGTTCCGCCCAGTGTGTGGGCTGCGTCCTGGCGCGTTAATGCTGCTTCAATCATCCTGCGTCTTGTTGGTTGGGCTAGCATAAATTCCAGAGCGTCCGCTCGTGATCCATCACTATGCCCATGAGGCCATGCACACCGCACTGTGGGCCAATTTCTATTTACCCATGGTAGCACAGTAGTATTTGCTTCCCAGGTCAACCGTGCCCATCATCCTCCATTTTTCCGGTAGTGGTAATTCTGGGTTGGGTAGTATGGGTCTGCGCTTCAACCGTTCCAAAAATTTACAGGAAAAATTCTAACCATATACGTAGGTGTGTTATGAGACTTGCAATCGTGATTTTTTTTCTTCTTGGGGGATTCCTTGCAATGGTGACTTACACACCTCTTTCAAATTTCTTCATGTGTTGCAAATTTGCCGGTGTATAGAAATTGCCAGCATATTCATCTGAGTATAGAGTAAATACAACCGGCGTAGGAGTTTTTACAAGTGGCGCGCATGCCGTAGGGTGTCAGTGTATATAAAATTACTAGTAAAACTTTTTGAATGAATTACAAAAATCGCCGAGGGCAAGGAAAAGGAAAGGATGGGTTTCTGTTCGTCGGTGACGCCCCAAATATTCCCCACATCGATGTGATAGAAAATGATGCGATTGCAGATTGTACCCTGTGGGGTCTGTGGCCTGGGGAGCACGCGCGTGCCTCGTCGTCAGCTCAGGTGATCAGTGTTCACTGAACAGCCAGACAGGCAAGCCATACTGTGGGAGTAAGTTGACAGGCCGCGCGTCAACTGCGTCGCAGCGTCGGCGTGCGTGAAACCGGACACCTCATTACCTATCTGACATGTAGGGCATCCACGGTTAAATACCCCTTTTTTATTTTCTCATCACCAGAGTAAACTCATATTGATATAGGAGTACTCCAATCCGGTAGTTTAGATCTAACTAATATAAGCATGCTAGAGTTAGCACTTATAAAATTTAGCAGATTAAACTTTAGAAGGCTAAATTTTAGCATATCGATTATAGAAAAAAGGGCTAACAACTAGTTTGGCTGCAAATTAGTCCACGTATTTGGGTGACTTAGAACTAAACTTTAGTTAGATGACTAAGGTTTAGTACACTAATGAAACCTTGCTAATTTTGGCTAGTGGGTAGCACATCTATTAGTTGATGGCTTGTTTTGATTTGAACCTGCTAAAATTTTAGTTGCTAGCTATTAGCTACATGGATCATCAAATAGGACCTACTGTATCAGCCCACTCATATAGTAGTTATAGCCTTCACTATTAATACATGGCCCACTTTTTGTGTCTCACAGAGTTTCTTGATTCTTGTGTCTAAGTCGGCTATAAGCTTACGAGACCCGCTTCTCCTCTCTCTCATTCACTATCTCCTCCACCTCAGCATTTAGCCTGCTTGCAGCCTCTTGTTATACTTGCTCTTAATTACTCCTCTTTACTCCTCAGGGTTTTAATGATACATGCACTGCAGCAATTTGTTCAAGCTACGGGCAGTATCTGTATCTCCTCTCCAATTTAATCATTGTAATTAATGTCTAATAAAACAAGGCATATCTACTGGCACAACCATATCACATGCATGATTGGATCTGATTATCTAGAGAGAGAGAAACGGACTGCACAAACACCGTGCAGGTCAGTATGCCGCCACTCACCAACTACCACCCTGATCCTGAATCCCGATTCCTGATCTGCTCTTCTGGAAACGCCGGGCCCCATTCTTTTGTCCTGCAGGCTGCAACGATTTATTTCCCCGTGTGAGGCTTGCAATGTTTTTTCTCCACTTGAGGCTTTTTGTTTCATCTGTTCTTGTCTTTTTGAGAAAAAACTGCATCCAAAAAGACAAGCAATTGGCCACTGCTCTATCATGTGTGGTGTCATGTGTGCTGCACTTTCTGCACTCCACGAGCCGTACTTACCATCTTGGACGTGTCCTCTGCATGCTCTGGATCCCCACCTTCAGCTGCAACCAACAGTCTTGTGTTCTTGACTTTTGTATTTGTAGCAGTAGACGTGTACTTACTGCGTGCGCGCAGAGATCCATATGCGGTAGTGTGTTAACGGTTGCTAATGGTGGATGATGGCAGGTGCAGGCGGTAGCGGACGGCGACTCCGCGGTGGGGCGCAAGAAGCTGATGGGGGGCAGCATGGTGGTGGTGGAGGACAAGCAACAGCTGAGCCCCGTGTCGGTTATGGATTTCCACTTCGATGACGACGACGGCGAGGAAGGGAGCGATGCCGGCACCTGCTCCTCCCCCGCTTTCCAGTTCCAGCGCTGCACGCCGCCGGCGGACCTCCAGAGTAAGCTGCTTCTTACCATCCCTGCACACCCATCGATCCCAAATTCCATCTTCTTCCTCATTTTTACCAGATTTATTTAGTAGCCCTGGTTTAGTTCGCGAAATTTGGAAATTTGGACTACTGTAGTATTTTTTGTTTTTATTTGTCAATTAGTGTTTAATCATGGACTAATTAGGCTCAAAACGTTCGTCTCGCGATTTCCAACCAAACTGTGCAATTAGTTTTTTTCGTCTACATTTAATGCTCCATGCACGTATCGCAAGATTCGATGTAATAGATCCTGTAGCACTTTTTGGGAAAAGTTTTCGCAAAATAAACCAGGGCTAAACTGTATCCATACATACCAGCCATCACTTTGAGTTTGATTCGATGGTTGTTACAACTAGATGGCTAGAGGACTCTAGAGGATGGCTAGGCTTGCAAATTGTTTCTAGTCCGGCCCCGCTGATCTAGGACAGGATGGCCACCGTGTTCGAGTAACACTTGGTCAGTGTGCCATGGCCAATGCCACCGAAGAAGAATCGTGCGCTGTCCGAACACCATTAATGCTACGCCGATTCTTGAGCACTCCAACTCCAATGCAGAAATCGTCCGGGAGCCTCCTCGATCAGGCAACCGGAGGAAAACAACGCTACTAGGCCATGTTTAGTTGACCGAATCGGCGCCGCAGAAAATACCATAGCTACACTGTAGCTACAGTATCATTTTATTTTCTTCGGTAATAATTGTCCAATCGTTAACTAATTAGGCTCAAAACGTTCGTCTCGCAAAGTACAACCAAGCTGTGCAATTAATTTTTGATTTCATCAACATTTAGCACTCTATATATATACCACAAATTTAATGTGACGGAATTTTTTTTTTTCATAGTGACAAAGTTGAGATTTTGGGGTGAACTAAACATGGCCGAGGCTACTAGCTGTGCCGGTCTCTTTCTCTCTGGTTGTTGCACAAAAAGGAAGTAACTGTCAATCAATGCTGTAACTATAATTGTCCTCGATCACACATTAACATATGGTGCTCAATGGCCATAATCGCTGACCGTGTGGTTAATGGCACGTGATGATGGCGACGATTGTCATCGCAACGCATCACGATTCACTAGGCACCTGTTCGTCTGACTGGTTTGTATCGTTACTGATTCGTTTATGTGAGAGAGAAGTATTATTGGCTGGTTCATGTGAACAGTGTTCATGTAAGAGGGCTGGCCAGCCCAGCCAGCCCCAGCCGAACAAGCGGTTAGTAATTGTGATGCATCGTCATCCGTGTTAAACAAACTCCTCCTCATATCAGCTACCCCTAAAATATGTCATTTTTGACAAGGCTTAGGTCAAATATTTTAGAAATATAAATCATGAATAACTTTTAAATTGTTGAGTTTGGAAACCTGAAAAACATATGAGTAGATTTATCTTGAAATATATTTTTATTAAATATATATATATATATATATATATCACTTTTCAATAAATATTTTTATAATCGTTGGGATGGTTGAGGAGCACAGCATTCGTACTTTAATTTAATTATCTGCATGCATGTCATTTTTTTTAATGAGCGAGCTTGGATGTCATCATCGGACGTACTGCACTCAGGGACGAAGCAGCAGGTGCAGTTGCTGCACAGGATCGGACGGTACGACGGAGGCGGCGTCCTGCAGGGAATCGACCCCGTGGACCTCGACGTACGGTTCACGGCGGCCACCTCGGAGTCCGGGGACTCCGCCGACGCCAGCACGCGTCTCACAACCACCACCAGCGGCTCGAGCACGAACAGCAGCAGCAGCGCGGAGGCGACGGCGACACGGCACAACGACAACGAGGTGGAGCACCAGAGCGCCGACCACTCGTCCTTGCCCGATCACCACCAGGAGCAAGAAGAGCCCGACGACGAGTACCGCTTGCTCGCGCGGCTGCTGGAGCACGACGCGGCGGCGGCGGCGTGCCTGGACGACGAGGTCTCCCGCGTGCTCGTCCTCGACTTCTTCGCGGAGGGCGCCAACCGTCTCGTCCGTTCGGCGGCCGCCGGCGGCAGGCCGCTGGACGACGACCGAAGCGAAGCGGCGGCGGAGGCGCTGGTGGGCGCGGCCGCCGAGTGGCTGCGTGGGGCGGGGCCGCGGTGGGGCATCGGGGACGTGGTGCTCTCGGGGAAGGCGGCGCTGGACGACATGGAGCGGAGCCGGCGGTGGATGTGCGTGAGCGAGGAGGAGCGCGACGTCGGCGCGGACGTGGAGGGCGCCGTGGTCGGCGCGCTGCTGGACGAGCTCGTCAGGGAGCTGGCCGTGCTCTGCCTTGGTGGCCGCGCGGTGATATGGTCGTCGATGGGTCGGAGCTAGGATGTGCTCGTTCGTTAACTGAGTGTTGACGTCACGTCACAAGGATTTCGCCGTCGAGGTCCCGGCCCAGTACTCGGAGGAGGCAGTCCATAGAGCGTGTACATGTCCGAGGTTCCGAGTTACTAGCTAGGTAACTCAAATTTTGGAGGTTTTTAGGTGTGGCAAGCTCAAGGTTGATCTTTCTTTTTCCACTATGATGAATATGGTATATGCCAACGTGTTTTGATGATCGACTATCAGCGTTCGGGTTGACCTCCAATCAATTGTTGATGTTGGTCCTCAGATTTAACCAGTATCTTGAATCCGGTGGAGCTCATTCTATATCTACAGTTTAAGTTTTCTAATCTTCGAGGACACAGGCCGATCAGACAGTGTAGAGGGAGCATCAACTATACTATGAGAGCGCGAGAATGAGGATTTTCGATGTCTTCGTCATGGCCATTGGCCATTGCTCTCTCATGGCCCGGCGTCCCTGGCAGCGACATCACCTATGGCTGCTTCTTGACAAGACAGGATACTTGTTAGCTAGATTATTTTGTACACGTGATAGCGAGCTTGTTTGTACGAGTCAATTTACTGACTCTGTCGTCGTAGCTTGTGAGCTACTGCTTTGTATTCTGGGACAAGAGTTCCCCAGTATTTGTACCCTGATTTCACTGTTTTAATATAATACTAGGTAACGCGTTCGTGCGTTGCTATGGGACAACTAAATTTTTGTACTAAAAATACACGGATCGCACGATAAGATAACAATATTGTAAGACATTAAACTGACATTTAATACAAAAAGCAAAGTTTGTGAAATTAAAAGTCACTAAGAGCACGGCACCGCAGGCTCACAAACTCTATTATATAGACCTTTCCGTGATACGGCTAAAATAATATTTTATATCGGCAAGAAGTCTCCGATATTACAAACTAAATGAAGCAATCAAATATGTCAGACAAACATTACTCAATCCACATATTTTAAACATGTTTGACCAATGAAAATGCACAAAATCACTATTATATTAAACTAAATTCATGTCCATCATCTATTCAAAGTGCATGCCACAAGCGTGTAAATAATTTCAATATTATTTAGTTCTCTAAATCTATGAGACGCGCCACGGTGTCCTTAGCAAATTCTTAAACTCGGCGACTTCGGCTTCATCAACAAGCGGGGCATTTATCGTGAGGGCCTATAAACAAATAAAAAACTTTTAAGTCAGTGTTGTAGTCAATAAATTAAATCAATGAATTACCCCAAAAGAACATCACTTTAAAAATCATGCGCTTGATTACAAATAGGACTGAATACCAATTCGCTGAAATCGTCAGTAGTGGTCACTCCGCCTATCATGCATGAGCAAAAAAATGTAATAACTGATGCTTTATTTAGTCAATACATATGGGGACATCAATGATACAATACCTCTCTTTCTATTCATTTGTACATGGAGACTGGCTAAAATACACAACTCTGATGCCGCTCGCCGCCATTCCGATAAGTGACGGCATATGTGTGTATACTTGACGGTTATTATGATGCAGTGGTACCTACGAGTTACAAAATTGATTAGCATCAAACAATAAAGATTTGATAGCATGGAGCAATGATAAAATTTTCAATCTAAGTACCTTTCATTCATCAGCACCACATATCTGTACGGTCGCATCCGCACGTCATCCCTTCCTCGAATATTAGACACATGCACAACTATATCAATGACATCTACAAACACAAACGATAGTTATTGATGGAATATGAGCATGAACAGTTAACTATGTATTTTTAAATATAGGCGTATGAGGTATACCTGCAAAAAAGTACTTAGGTTGAGTGTATACATCCTCGAATTCCATAAAGGTACGAGGACACTGACAAATCCATAACTCTCTCGATGGTGCATTAGCCATACTTTGTGGAGATAGAACCACAAAGTAGTCGGCACATAAACGGAAGATGTTGCCCAAAGGACCAACATGAGTAGGCGCGGAGCCAACTCTCATGAAGTCATAACATTCTCATACACGAAGCAAACGGTCGAACCTCATGGTTTGGTCGCCGTACGCAACCGCTTTCATTTTGGTTCCCTATAAGAATATTAGATCCAACAGATAGATAACAATGGTCCGTAGAAAAAAAATTAGACATAGTTCAAAAAGATGAGCTCAAAATGCACCTACTCATCCTTTAAAATTACACGCAAATATGTATCACCATGGTGATGTCGTACGTTGCCTTTCCAAAAAACCATGGCACTCACATCCCAATGGAAGATATGTGTTCCATTCCCACCTCATGGAATTCAACCCATCTACAATCCCATCCGTGTCAATCAAAATGATAAAACACATGAGTAAACCTATATTGACATAAAATGATTGCCTCGATCAATTACAAGATAAATGTAACGTAGTTACCTGTAGATGTGTGTATCGGTGATTGCAGGCAGCGGGTCAACGTACACCCTCTTTCTTTTGAGCGATCGACAGCCAGAACCCATATCGGCAACCGAGAAACCAAAATCATGAAAAATATACAGGATGACATTAGTCAGTCTGAACATAATATACTATTATTCTATGAAGATCGACAAGCAATTAAAGATTTAAAGTTGTCCACGTGCTCTGTGCCTCTGTCCTGTTATCTTGATGACGTCATGTGAGGCCTCTGAAATAACTACAACACCTACATTGTTAATTTGTTAGCGTACATGACCGCAAATTTGATGTCCGTGCGTTGCAACGGGTACACATAATATCACGATAACATATGTATGAGCGTGTGTTATACTGCTATATAAAAAAGATACTGCAATTGTGATGTTTGGAACATCAATATTACACAAATCTTTAAGAAATATATATAATTATAATATAACTCCAAATTTTGATGAGAAACTGATACATCAAGTTCATATTGTAAGAATCCATTGTATTACTTCATGTCTACTGCACTTCTTTAGGAATTAAATTTTTTCTAGAATTTCCTTTGTATACTAATAGTTAGATCATGAAGTCATTTCGTATTCTTGATGCGAACCGAGAATAGAGAAGGATGATGAACTCACCTGTAGTTCGAGCCACGAGATGGAAAGAGCGGCCTTGAATCGATGATGGTTGAAAGGATCAAGATGCCCAAGAGGAGGGGGTGAATTGGGCTAATTCTAAATTTTTCTTGCAATAATTAAATCATATGGTTAGCCCAATTAACCACTCGTGCCTAGAAAAGAGTTTCTAATAAACTAACGCACAACGGACTAGCAACCTATGTTCCAAACTTACTCTAGCATGGCAATTAAATAAATGCAGAGAGAGGAACACGGCGATGTTTTGCCGAGGTATCAGAGAGTCGCCACTCCCCACTAGTCCTCGTTGGAGCACCCAAGACAAGGGTGTAGCTCCCCTTGACCCAGCCGCAAGGATCAAGTGCTCTCTATGGGTTGATTCTTTGACACTCCGTCGCATGTGAATCACCCAAAGCCACTCACAACTTGAGTTGGGTCACCCACAAGTCTCAGCCGGGTAATCACCAAGCTCCCAATCACCACCAAGCCGTCTAGGTGATGGCGATCACCAAGAGTAACAAGCACGAACTCTCACTTGACCACGCGAAGCCTAATGAGAAGATGGATGCACACTTGACTACTCTTGATTCACTAATGAGGCTACACTCTTGGATTCTCAAATCTCAATCACCTCACTAGGACCTTGCTCTTCTTGGCACTCACAAACGTGTTTCTCAATTTGTTGAATGAGCAAAAGTAACTCCACACACGAGTGGAGCTTCTATTTATAAGGCAGCCTGAAAAACGAACCGTTATGTACCTCTGCGGGGTGACCGGACGCTCCGGTCATGTTGACCGGACGCTCCGGTCAGTTCAACTTGCGAACCAGTGAAATCGAAGTTGACCGGACGGTGATGTAGTCCGGTTACCACCGACGGGACGCGTCCGGTCACATTAAAACCTTATCGAACCCATCAGATTTTCGACCGGACGCTGAACCCCTGTGGTCCGGTTAAGATTTACCGGACGCGTCCGGCCAGAGATCTCTTCTCTCGAACTCATCGAGTCGGACCGGACGCGCCTTTTCGGCGTCCGGGCCACTTGACCACTCCAGCGTCGGTCATGACCGAACGCAGTCCCTTGTCAAATGGATGACCGGACCTCACAAGACTGTCGTCCGGCCGCACGACGGGCCCAGGTCTGGTCCAAAGATTTGACCCTCCATTCACCTTCAACTCTCCATCATGTGTGAATGAAGTTTGCTCCATTGGATCTTAGGCATATGTAGGAGCTACCTAGAGCTAGTTTAAACAAGTGTGCACCACACCTAACTCACTAGACTCATCTAGGTCAAGCTACCCGTCCATACCCCCCTTAATAGTACGGTCAAAGGAAAAACAAAGTCCTAAACTACTTCAAGTGTCACTCCAACTCCAATCGACACTTAGAACTAGTCATCCTTAACCTTGTCGTCCATCCTTTGAAAACTGAAACGATTTCCATCATAGGGGCATGACCACCTCGATTGCTCAATCGATCACCATTACCATGACCTAACTTAATTGCCTCTGCAAAACACACGTTAGTCATAGTAATCTTGTATTGTCATTAATCACCGAAACCCAACAAGGGGCCTAGATGCTTTCAATCTCCCCCTTTTTGGTGATTGATGACAATACCACCGAGTATGTGAAAGAGTGAGGTTTTGACGGACTTGGTTCATATAAGCTTTTGTCGATAAGAACAAAAGTGTTAGTCAAGCTTATATGACCCAAGCCAACACAATGTACTCAAAAGATATGAAGTATGCATGAGTACAAGAAACAAAACTCATTTGCATCGGAGTATAAACGTGGAAGCAAAGGCAAATGAGCAAAGCACAAGTGATATGACATATAAATAATGTAAAGTAGAGAGCACACATGTCATATATCACAATTACGTAGATATCACTATCACATAGATATAATAATATGCATGAAAGTAAACACACGAATGCCTAATAGTAAAAGTGTATCACACATATAAACTCCAAATGCAATAATATAAAGCTAATAAAAATCTAAGCTCCCCCTAAAAAGACGCTCCCCCTGAATCTACATACTCGTCCCTCTCCCCCTTTGGCGTCAAACACCAAAACTAAGGGTCGGTCGGTGGGGCTGCAGCGGATGAGTCGGGCGGTGAAGTACATGTAGCAATGTGGAACTGGGCGCCATCATCATCTGACCCTGAGCTCTAAACTGACTGACCCTCTGAAGCAGGAAGTGTCGCTGAAGCAGTCTGGGTCTGAGCTAGGGCTGGTGCTGCCTGTGAAGCTGCTGGTACATCTATCATAGGATCTGAGGAAGCAACTGAGCTGGGAAGCCTCTATGTCGTCACGGCGACTGGAGCTGTAGTAGAAGGACCCGGGGCATGCATATGTGGCGGTGTAGGCATCCCCGCCAACTCGCCAAGGATGCTCCAAGACTCTGAGACCGACGTGTCGTGCACAATAAGCGAGGATGACTGCCCGGAGTGAAGCTCGCCTCAGTAATGGAGTGAATCTGGGCTACCATCGTGAAGACAACCATCGGGATACTCGAACTAGAGGTGAAGCAAACTACACTAGAGCTGTCCTCGACTCACGAAGCCCACCGGGCTATATACCGAGTCGCCGAGTGGTGGTAGGTGAGCAAGTCAGGGCGAAGGTCGTGGTGTGGAGCCCCAAGAGCTGCACACTACATGTCGCATGAATCCCATGAGTCTGCCGTGATAAGTAATCTTCTTCATGATGGCATATCGCTTCGCCGCCGCTTCTTGGAGAAGCCGCCGCCTCTCGGAACTCATCTCGACGAGCCTAGAATCGTGTAAAGTTTGTAGCAGCTCTGTGCCTATCATGCTCGATCCTCGCCGCATCCGCTCAAGAATGGCAATCAATGCAGGGTCCATCTACGGTGCTGGTGGAGCTGAGCTAGAACTGCCGGCCTCTACATCATGTCTGCGTGGAGGCATCTCGAGGAATCGGGCAGAGATAGTCATCATCCGAACTATCACTAGACTCGGCCATCCCTTGCCGTGCCTCAAGTCGCTGCCCTCCTCTATAGCGGCTATGCCTCTAATGATCTCTCTGCCCCGGCCGAGTCGCCGACTGGAACATCTGGACGACGACGGGCTAAGCGGGTGCCTATGGAGTCAGTGCTCGATCCTCATGCCATGTTATACAAGGGAAACTCTGGTGGCAGCCTTGTACTGCAGAACCATCTCTGTGGGTCCCGACTTGCATGCACTTTAGCATCAAGAATGTGACCCAATGAGCATAAGGAAGCTGCTCATGCACCCTTGAATCCCTTAGCAATAGTATCCTCCATCTCTCGATAGAAGGAGGTCCCAAATGTCGAACACGGTCTGTCAGATTAGGGGCATTAAGGAGCCATAGTCAGAAGTAGCCGACCCTCTCTCAGATCCCAAACCGGGAAGTAGTGTCCTCCCCGATAATGGCCTCTAGCACTCGAGTCAGAGGTGTCAGTCACAGGGTTCCTCCTCGACCCTCACCAAAGGGCTCCTTAAAGCAATGGCACACAAGATCGGTGAGGGGCACCACCCTCCATGAGGACGCCTCGGGAGGCTCCTCGTCCATAACACACCTCATGCAATCTGACAGGCTAATCTTATAGCCTCAAGATCTCCCGGTCCTCAAACTCATCACCTGTAATCTCTCGCCATTGAATGCAAAGTGAATGAAGTTGTGATGCGGATCAACGAGAGTGAAGCATAAACCGCCGAACCCAAGATGGTACATATACTCTGTTTCGCCAATCGGATCACGAGCCCCGCAAATATGACAAGTAGGGGAGATGTGCTCTCCATTTGTCACAATAGACTCTAAACGGCAAACTCTTCGAGATCTAAACACCGCCCCATCGCTGACATAGGCATTATAGAAATCCTCATGGAGTGGCGTGTAGAACCCCTCCGATGCTCTCATCCTCCTCGAAGGAAACCACACATCGAACTCAACAAACCTCAATCGGCGAACCTATCTCGGCCGTGGCGGCCCTCAAGTCAAGGTGTACCATCGAGGTGACCCTATGGTCTAGGCGGTGGGCGTGAACCCCACGCTAAGTAGCCGGCCTCGGTGGTATCAGAGCATGGGTACGACCAGCAGCGGGCGGTTAGGGTTTGTGCTCGCCTGCCTCTCCTCGCCTCCTCGCCTGGCCGGCCTCCCGAGTCTCCTATGCCGGGCCGAGGCTCACATTGGTGGGGCTGCATTATGAAGTCCCTTGAGGTCGACCCTCACCAATAGTATATCGCCCTCCTTCAACAAAGGATACCCTCGTGGACTACCAAGAAGGCGCTTGAACTCTCATTGTCATAGTCCTTGCATCCGATGAAATCAGGTGGATCTGCAATCACAACTCCGTCATGAAAGCACCTCCTCGCTTCAAGACGTTCAGTGACCGCCTCGCAATCGCTGCCAAGCTCGCCTGGCGGTCTCGACATCTGACACTTGCGCTTTTGGATGCAATCTTCTTTCGCCGCTTTGCCTTTTGGATCAGGGCAAAGTAGGCGGGGCCTCCATCATCATCACCGGACCACCACCAACATTCTTGGTGCGAGCCATCTAATCGATAAGAGGATGAACTGTCACGACAAGATCAATCACATCGACACTTTCGAGGCTTGGCCTCGATCCAGATCGCGAGCTTGGCTCCGAAGTTCGATAACCGCCACAGAACCTCAACGGCACCGACTCACGCACGATAGAATAGATGGATATACACATAAATACAATATATCTAATAGATGCGAAAGACCTAGGAAGCAAGCAATGTAGGTGCGAGATTGAGACGATGGGCAAGCTACCCGACGAACCCGCAATCCAAGAGAAGGAGAGAAGGCCACGCTGGGGAAACCACGGAACCGGGCTAGGGTTTGGGTTGAAACACTTCAAAGAACCGGCTGCCCTGGAAGCAATTGAAAACAAAGCTTTGAAATTTATCTAGGTTGTCGGCAAAGTTCACCGATGCTAGGGCATGGCCTCACCGGAGAAGCTAGGGGCACGATGAAGCAGCGGTGGAACTTGGCGCGGTGGCTTTGTGGACGCAAGAAACCCAAATGGTGGACCCGGCAGCACGGGCGGCACCGGGCGAGGAAGAGGTGACCGGGCGTGGCTCGGGGAGGCGCAGGAATTGTTTGTGGCACTTGGGACTACGGTGGAGCGCAAGGAGCACGGGCGTGGTGGCGCTTAGGTGGAGCTTGCGCGCAGCGGCGGCTTGACAGCGATGGAGGCGCGATGTGGCGGCGTGGAGAAGCTGCGGCGGCTGGCTAGGGCTAGGTCACGGCGGATGCGGGGAAAGGAACAACACGGGCGGTTATATGGGTCCCCCAACCCGATAGAATAAGAAACGGAAGAAAAGTCCTGAAGACGCACGAGATCAACTGACCGAACGCTTCCGGTAGTAGCGGCCGGACGCTATCACCCAGCGTCCCGGCCAATTCTAGAGAGGTCCAATTCCTCTAGAATCGCGATCGAACGTGTTCGGTGGTCCATGATCGACGCAGCAGTGGTCCGGTCGATACAATTTATTTTTCCTTCAAACGACGGACGCTGGATCCCTTCCCGACGGACGATAAACGCGTCCGGCCACTTTCTTCAAAGTAGTTCACCCTCCTGTGAATCGACGGACGCCGGATGCTAGGCGTCCGGTGCAGGCGTCCAGTACACCTTTCCAAAGAAATCTTTAAAGTTCTTCACGTCTGCTCTGCTCCTAATCGAGTCCCAACATGGATAAGATCCAAATAAACACCAATTGGGACCGATGTGAGTGACCTCTCTCAAACCCTCATATTTTTCAAAATATTTTGCCTTAGGTTATAATTCTTTTAAGAAAATAGGCAATAAGAGGGCAAATGGAACAAAACGACAAAACAACATCCATGTACATGCAATGCTATGTAAGTAAATCTAGTTGCTTGTCAAGTTTGATCCAAGGTTAAGCTTCTTCACACGCAGCTTTTTCGGTGGTTATCTTAACCATGTTAGACAAGCCCTATATGCATTGCCAAAAAATTAAATATGTTGTATATTACAATGAATGCAAGGGACAACACACGCTCAATTTTTAGTGAAGTTGCTAAAATCAAGTACATTGAGCTCATTTCAGCAATCTACAAAAGGTTGCCTCATCTAGCGGTTTAGTAAAGATATCCATTAATTGATCTTCGGTCCTTACACCTTCTAGTGATATATCATTTTTGGCAACATGATCTCTTAGAAAGTGATGGGATATCTATGTGCTTAAGTGAGAGTGTTGAACCGGGTTATTTGCAAGTTTTACTGCGCTTTCATTGTCGCACAAAGAGGTATTTTTTCTAGAACTACACCATAGTCTAGCAAAGTTTGTTTCATGTATAATATTTGTGCACAATAAGCACCCACGGCAATGTATATTCGCTTCATGTGGATAAAGCCACACTATTTTGTTTCTTGAGGACCAAGACACAAGTGATCTACCAAGCAAATGGCACCCTCCGGATGTGCTTTTTCTATCAACTTTGCAAACCGCATAATCCGAATCGGAATAGCCCACTAATTCAAATATAGCTCCTTTGGGATACCAAAGGCCAATGTTGGTGTGTACTTGAGATACCTAAGGATTCTTTTTTTATGGCAATTAAATGTGTTTCTTAGGATTAGCTTGGAATCTAGCACACATACACACTAAACATGATGTCGGGGCCTAGATGCGGTTAAGTATAACAAGCTTCCAATCATAGAACGGTTGAGAGTTTGATCAACCGGGTTACCTCCCTCATCTAGGGTCGAGATGTCCATTGGTAGGAATTGGTGTCTTGATTGGCTTACATTCATCCATCTTGAATCTCTTGAGAAGATCTTTTGTGTATTTCTCTTGAAAGATGAAGATGCTTCTTTCATTTGCTTGACTTGAAAATCAAGAAAGAATGTAAGCTCACCAATCATGGACATCTTGAACTCCTTCGACATCAATTCACCAAATTCTTTGCATGGGTCTTCATTTGATGATCCAAAGATAATATCATCAACATATACTTGACAAATGAAGATGCCCATCAAGCTTCTTGGTGAATAGTGTGGTGTCGACCTTCCCAATGGTGAAGCCCTTCTCAATGAGGAAGTCCCAAAGGCGCTCATACCAAGCTCTTGGGGCTTGCTTAAGCCCATATATTGCCTTGGACAACCTATAAATATGATTAGGATATTTAGGGTCTTCAAACCCGGAGGTTGATCAACATAGACTAGTTCATTAATAAAGCCATTTAAAAATGCACTTTTCACATCCATTTGATATAGTTTTATTTCATGATGTGATGCATATGCAAGTAGGATATGGATGACTTCTAATCTTGCAACCGGTGCAAAGGTCTCCAAAATCCAAACCTTCAACTTGAGAGAACCCTTTGCCACTAGTCTTGCCTTTGTTCCCTCACAACAACACCTTGATCATCTTGCTTGTTGCGGAACACCCACTTTGTTCCAATGACTCTTGCACCTTTTGGTCGCTCTTCAAGAGTCCAAACTTCATTCACAGTAAAGTTGTTCAACTCTTTCATGCATGGCATTGATCCAATCCGGATCTTTAAGAGCTTCTTCTACCTTGGTAGGCTCTATAGCAAGAAACAAAAGAGTGATGAGCAATAAATGAAGCAAGTTTTTGAGATCTAGTCAGCACTTCCTTTGATGGACTCCCTATGATGAGATCTTGTGGATGATCTTGTAGAGAGGTGTATTTCTTCTATTGACCACTTAAGGAGGAGGTTGTGGAGCATCAACATCTTGTGCTTGTACCACCATTTGCTCATGGGAGATATGAGTATCTTCATTTTCTACTCTCCCATCTTTTTCACCATCTTGTGGCACACTTGATGAAGAAGGTTGATCAATGACTTGTACATCATCTTCATCATCTTTAGGCTTGATGTCTCCCACCGGAATATTCTTCATGGCCTCCCTCAATGGTTCATCACCCACATCATCAAGATTCTCATGTGCTCCTTGGGAGTCATTAGATTCATCAAATTCCACATCATATATTTCTTCAACCAAGCCGATGGCATGATTAAATACTCTATATGCTTTGGACTTTGATAAGTAACCAACAAGAAACCTAATATCACAACGCCTTTGAAACTTCCCTAGGTGTTGCAGCTTATTGTTGATGTAGCATTTGCAACCAAACACCCTAAAGAAAGAGACGACGTCCGCTTCTTCCCATTGAGCAACTCATAAGGTGTCTTGCCAAGGAACTTTTGAAGGAATAGACGGTTGGATGCATAGCATGCGGTATTGATTGCTTCCCGCCCATAAAGCTTCGTGGTGTGTTGTACTCATCTAGCATTGTCCTTGCAAGAGTGATCAAAGTCCGGTTCTTCCTCTCAACTACACCATTTTGTTGAGGAGTATAAGTTATGGAGACTTCATGCTTGATCCCAACTTCATCACAATAAGCTTCAATGTTTGTGTTGTCAAATTCTTTCCGTTGTCACTTCTTATTTTCTTGAGCTTCACTTCAAATTCATTTTGAGCTCTCTCTTGGCAAACTTCTTGAAGCAAGATGCAACTTCGGATTTGTCATGAAGAAAGAATACCCATGTATACCTTGAATAGTCGTCAACAATCACAAGACAATAGAGATTCCCTCCCAAACTCTTGTATGTTGTTGGTCCAAATAAATCCATGTGAAGGAGTTCTAGCACTCTTGTGGTTGACATGAAAGCTTTGGTTGGATGAGTATTTGCAACTTGTTTGCCAGCTTGACATGCACTACAAAGCTTGTCCTTTTCAAAATTCACATCCTTCAACCCTCTCACCAAATCATTCTTCATAAGCTTCTTGAGTGAGCTCATCCCGACATGAGCAAGTCTTCTATGCCATAGCCACCCAAGTGTTGTTTTGATGAATAAACAAGTCTTCAAATTTGCATCTTCGGAGGTGAAGTCCACTTCAGATATAAGTTGTTGTACCTAAATCCATTGAATATCACTTGATTGTCATCTACCTTGGATACAACAACCTCCTTCTCGGTGAACAAGCATTGGAAGCCAAGATCACACAATTGTCCAACGGATAGCAAGTTGAAACTCAATGAAGCAACATAAAGCACATAAGAGATGGAATGATCATTTGATATTGCCACTTTGCCCAATCCTTTAACCTTGCCCTTTGAGTTATCTCCAAAAGTAATTTTCTCTTGTCCATCTACCTCTTCATCTAGTGAGGTGAACATACGAGGATCACCGGTCATATATTGAGTGCAACCACTATCAATAACCCAATTACTTTCACCGGTCTTGTAGTTCACCTACACACAAGAGATTCAAGCTTTAGGAACCCAAACTTGTTGAGGGCCCTTCACCTTCTCAACAAGTGACTTAGCCACCCAAATCTTCTTAGGTCTATTCTTGTTCGGGGGTCCTAAGAACATGACTTTCATCTTTCCATTAGAATCATTTCTAAGCATGTAGTGAGCATTGAAGGCAAAGGGTCTAGCATGCTTGGACAAGGGTTGTGTCGGTGGAGTTTGGCATTCATGAGCAAAGTGACCTTCTTGTCCACACTCAAAGCATCTCTTTGGCTTTGGCTTTGATTGTTGTTGTTGAACTTGAGTCTTCTTCTCTACATGTGCCATATATCCAATGCCACTTCTATCCATCTTCATGACGGTGTTCATTAGAAGCTCACTTTGAAGATGCTTGCCTCTTGCAAACTTCCTCAATCCAACCTTGAGATGTTCTTTCTCCATCTTGAGCTTTTTGTTCTCTTCCTTGAGAACATCATTGTTCTTCTCTTCCTTTAGCCTCTTGTTCTCTTCTTTGAGCTTCTCATTCTCAAGGATCAACTCTTCATCATGATCAATGGTTTCTAGCACAATGATGTTGTGGCCCTTTATCTCTTCAAGATCTTTCATGAGCTTCTCATTTGTGTTCTTGAGCTTGACATATTCATCATAGTCATTGCACACAACCACTTGCTTGCCTTTGCCACTAGATCCTTGCTCAATGCTCTTATCAAACAAATCATCACATGATGTAGCTATATTAATCTTAACAATATGGTTAGTAGCATCATGTGGCTCATTTGGTAGGAATTCTTGAGCAATAACAAGGGTATCATGATTGATCTTAAGAGCTGTATACTCATCTTTTAGCTTGTTGTGACTAGTGATGAGCTCATTATGCACCCACTCAAGTTTATCATATTTATCTTTAAGCTCTTTCTTAGAAGATTTTAGCTCATTGAGTTTGGATAATATAGCATCATTAGTTTCTAAGCTCATCATTAGTCTTTTCCAATGTATCGCACTTAGCTAAGAGTGAATCATTTTAGCATCAAGTTTTTCATTTCAGGCTCTACTCTTTCTAATGATCTTAGTGTAGTTTCTTAGTATTTTGACAAGATCATCATATGTAGGTGAATCATCATCATCGCTTATCGCTATCATCACTAGCTTGCTCATCATCACTACTATCATCATTCTTAGTTACCTTGCGTTCACCCTTGGCCATAAGGCATAGGTGTGTAGAGAATGATGAAGCGATGGTATGTGAAGATGCAAGATCAATAGCAATGGCGACCACCTTCTCATTGTCACTATCATCATCGGATGATCCACTTGATGAATCAATGTCCGTGGAGCCAATCACGACACAATGTAGGCCTTTCCACTCTTCTTCTTCTTGTAGAAGTCCCTCTTTTGCCATCTCTCTTCTTGTATGGCTTGTTCTTTTCTTCTTATCTTCATCTTCATTGCTTGAGTCATCTTTCTTGCCCTTGTTTTTGTTCTTGAACTTGTCTTTCTTGGGCTTTATGCATTGATGAGCTAGATGGCCAAGTTCGCCACAATTATAGCAATCCATCTAGGAGATTGGCTTTCTTCTTGAGCTAGTGAAGAACTTCTTCTTCTTGACGCCAAACTTGATGCCACTCTTGTTTTAGTTTCTTTAGCATCTTGGCGGTCTTCTTCACCATGAGAGCAAGACTTTCTTCATCAACTTCATCTTCACTTGAGCTTTCATACTCAAGTCTTGCCTTTGCCCTTCTCTTGGCTAGCTTTGAATGCTAAGTCTTTATCTTTCTTCTTGTTAGAGGTTGAGCCATCTTGTGGGGTGATGATGCATGTACATCTCATGAGCATTGATCTTTCCCAAGATTTGTGTCGGTGTAGCGGTGGAAAGATCACCTTTTGTGTAGCACGGTCTAATATGCCCATATTTTTTCAATGGGGAGGACACTCAAGATTTTTTCTCACAACATCGGATGGTGACATTTGAGTTAGTCCAAGCCCATTGACTTCCCTCTACAAGAACAGTCAAACGTGAATACATCTCATTAGCACATTCTTTGGGAAGCATCTCAAATGAATTTAGCTTTTAATCACAAGATGATACGCGTTCTCACGCTCACTTTTAGTTCCCTCATGGAGCGCACAAACGTCCGACCATAGAGCATGGGCGTCATTGTGGTTCCTTACGCGATTGACACATCTTTGCAAAGGCCTCTAAAGATGGTGTTATGAGACCCTTTGCATTCTATTTTTCATAATCAACCTCATCGCTTTGAAGATTAGTAGTAGCATCCCGAGGTTTTGGGAAGCCTTATGAGGCGGCTCTAAGAATACCAACGCCTAGAGCCCTGGCACGCCTCCATGCGGATTTTCCAATATGGAAAGTCATCTCCCTCAAAGATAGGAGGAGGTCCATCCCCATAAGACATCTTGCTCTAAGCCGGGTAAGTTTTAAAAGTGTGAGCACGAGGCTCGATACCAATTGAAAGGATCAAGATACCAAGAGGGGGTGGAATTGGGCCAATTCTAATTTTTCTTGCAATAATTAAATCTATGGTTAGCCCAATTAACCCCTCGTGCCTAGAAAAGAGTTTCTAATAAACTAACGCATAATCGGACTAGCAACCTATGTTCCAAACTTACTCTAGCATGGCAATTCTATGAATGTAAAGACAAGTATTGAGTTGCTCAAAGTAAATGCTCAAAGTAAATGGAGAGAGAGAGAGGAATGTGGGCGATGCTTTTGCCGAGGTATCTGAGAGTCGCCACTCCCCCACTAGTCCTCGTTGGAGCACTCCAGACAAGGGTGTAGCTCCCCCTTGATCCATGCAAGGATCAAGTGCTCTCTCGGGTTGATTCTTCGACACTCCGTCATGCGCGTAATCACCCAAAGCCACTCACAACTTGAGTTGGGTGACCGACAAGCTCGCTTGGTAATCACCAAGCTCCCAATCACCACCAAAGTTGCCTAGTGTGATGGCGATCACCAAGAGTAACAAGCACGAACTCTCACTTGACCACACGAAGCCTAATGAGAAGATGGATGCACACTTGACTACTCTTTGATTCACTAATGAGGCTACACTCTTGGAATCTCAAATCTCAATCACCTCACTAGGACCTTACTCTTCTTGGCACTCACAAACATGTTTTTTAGCTGTTGAATGAGCAAAAGTAACTCCACATACGAAAGTGGAGCTTCTATTTATAAGGCACCGAAAAACGAACCGCTTTTTGTGCCTCTCGCTGAGTGACTAGGACGCTCGGTCATGTTGACCGGACGCTCCGGCCGCCTTCAACCTACGTAATTCAAAGGAAAATGAGTTGATCCTGCCATCGACAGAGTCCGGTCACCACCGACCGGGACGCGTCCGGTCACATTAAAACCTCATCGAACCTTATTGTGCTCGGATCGACGCCATGAACCCCGTGGTCCGGTCAAGATTACCGGACGCGTCCGCCCAGCATTCTCTTCTCTAGAACCTCACTGAGTCGACCGGACGTTTTTCAGCGTCCGGTCACTTGATTACCCACTCCGTCCGTCAGACCGTAACGCAATACCCTTGATCAAATGAATCGACCGGACCACAAGGTCATTCGTCCGCACGCAATTTGCGAAAGAAGGCCCGGTCAAGATTCTGACCCTCCATTCACCTTCAACTCTCGATCATGTGTGAATGAAGTTTGCTCCATTGGATCTTAGGCATATGTAGGAGCTACCTAGAGCTAGTTTAAACAAGTGTGCACCACACCTAGCTCACTAGACTCATCTTGGTCAAGCTTACCGTCCATACCCCTTTTAATAGTACGGCCAAAGGAAAAAAACAAAGTTCTAAAACTACTCCAAGTGTCACTCCAACTCTAATCGACACTTAGAACTAGTCATCCTTAACCTTGTCGCCCATCCTTTGAAAACCAAACGATTTCCATCGTAGGGCATGACCACCTCGATTGCTCAATCGATCACCATTACCATGACTCCAACTTAATTGCCTCTCAAAACAATACATGTTAGTCATAGTAATCTTGTATTGTCATTAATCACCCAAAACCCAACAAGGGGCCTAGATGCTTTAAATGCAAAGGACAAACTTGAAGCAAGGTGGAACAACGATCCTGTGATACAATGAGAAACTTCCGCACTAAAACATAAGTTAATAGTAAAACACAACAATACCAAATCGGCAGAAACTTCAAACAAAGGTGAAACCACCAAATAAGCCGTGACCTGAATCGACCGAAAATCACTAATCACACGATGAAGCAAGGAAGAAAATGTACAAGTGGTGGCGTAAATAGTCGAATGGTGATCAATTTTGTAATTAATGCATTTCCCAGAATCTCCTCGGATTACACTAACACACGCAGCCTTCCGTCAAGACATAGGTTAAGTTCCAAAAAGCGGGGGTTAAGTTCTCATCCCATTCGATCTTGGGTTGCTTTTGGTGACTTCCACGTCGATCGGAGCATAGATAGAGATGAGATCATGGTAGACAGGACAAGGCGTTACGCCAATTGGGCTATTAGGGAAAATGATGCGCCCGGCCATAGAGAGAGAGCCAAGCATGATAATGTCACTTAGGCTATTTGGCATGCTGGCCGGGGCACCTCACAGCAGGACCTAAGACATGGCGTTGCCGGATCAATGAACAGTAGAGAGGAGGGTGGCACTAGGCACGCAGGTAACTTGTTCCTCGACCCTCTATCTATGTACAACTAAAAATATACCATAGCTCAGGAATCAAAGAAAATAAATTGTAGCATTAGTATAGCAAGTTAAGCAACTCATATTCAATGAAAAAAAGAATCGCAACAATTTTTTTTGCGTAATCACTATGAAAGAGCTGGATGATGAAACACTATCAGCACTTGCATGAATATTTGATAGCATCCTAAGCAGCCTGCTCCTTAAAAGTTATCGAACCTGAAGTGAAGTTCAAGCATCTCTTGCCATCTAATTACAGTGCCTTAGGTCATAGATTACTGTAACAGAACCAACTATGAGCAGAGCAGCTGGTTCTCAAATCGATCTAAGCATTCAGCAGCAGTGGCGAGCCAGTGATTTATAAGTAGGTGGTTCATTGTTTAATTTTAAACCTCTATAAATAAAAATATCGCTGGTACAACAACTCGCTTACACGTAATAGATTAAGATAAATAGGACATACAAACATCATAATATAAAATAGACAAGTCTAGTTTGTTTAATGTAAAATTAAAAGATTATATACCATACCAATAATACAATGCTGCAAAAAATTACTGCACTTAAAAATAAAATAATCCAGCGTTGCACAAATTTTTTTTCCAATAACCCAATGTCATTCTAGATGTCTAGAACCTAAATCAGTTCAATTTATATATCCTGTGACTTGTGCACTTTTCATTGTATGTTTCTATTGGCGATCACCGGCCACTAGCAGCGGTCTAATCTATTGCCTATGTTTCTTGAATCTAATTTGCTTATTGAGAAATAGATTAAGATCACAGCGAAGAAGCTTGAAGAAAGGAACCGTGATTAAGAGGCAGGTTGATTGAGTGATTGCTTTGATTTTTGATTAGCTTATTATTTTACTAACTACAGTTAGAGACGATGAAATAAACGTACTCTGTCCGCTTAGTTCATTCCGCAAGTTGCTCGGCTGCCAGTGCGTCGGCCACCGCGAGGTAGCAAACACTGGTCGCTGGTGGCTAGCTCACAAGTCGCATGTGAAATTACCGTGATGACGCATTCCTCTCCGTATGTTTTAGGAGTCTGCCCATATACATAAAATAAGTCATGAAATACCACTATTAACTTTTAGTATGGAATAAGAGAATGTCATCCTGGGAACCCAAGGATAAGGGTAAAAATAATATAGTTGGGGTGATTGTAGATGTCCTCACAAGCTCATTCTATAGTAAAATTTTACTTGGAAACAATCAATATCGACTCAACTCCGCTTCCTATGAAGTTTTATAAGTGTTCATTCTAGAGTGGTCCACTTACATTTTGCCTCCCAATCAGCTTTCTCTTTCAAATGACCATGAGCAAACTGAGTAGTCTTTAAGCGCATTCCCACATAGCATGCTCGCTTCAGTATATAAAAGAGAGTGGCAAAAAAATATATAAATCTTGTTAAGTGACACTCCATCAAAGAATTCTAGAACTTTAAATCTTTTCAACCAATTGATGAAGATCTAAGCAGGAAATAACCAAACCAAGAAGTATCAATGTTTTGCCTTTCGCTAAGACATAGCTTCCAAATTACAAACCATGGAGTATATGATGGCCACATGTTTTCTATAATATAATCTAAGAAATTATACATGCATCTTTACATCATGATGTTTTGGCAAATAAAACATATGAATCAAAGAAAACAGTGCTTGAATTGTATATTTCATTTGCAATCCTTAAAAGTCCAGTAAAAATGTCACATCAAAATGTATTTGGACATCATATGTTGTATTTTACCTTCCATGTTACATTTGTAAGGTATTCCCAAAGGTAATTTGATCACCCATGGTCTTTGCGTGTCCATAACACTCACTCCATTACTTTAGCAATGTTGTGCCTGTGGAAATAATATGCCCAATAAACTTAATATTGTTGCCAAAAAAAGTTAAATAGGTCGATAATATGCAACCCGGAATTAACCGAATAACACTCACGTAATAAAGCCGGAGTATGCATTAATGGAAAAGATGGTCATGAAATCTAATCACCAAGACCATTAGGCCACATAGATTGCCATCAATGGTTCAAAGTGCATATATGAAAATGAATCTTGATTTCAAACTGTATTCACAATTATCCTTGCAAG